>CM029783.1:3149904-4399904 GCA_017562165.1 Ectropis grisescens
GCAATAAATGATTGAGTATTGAGTAATCTATAAAATACTCTAAGTTTATAAATTGTAACTGATCCGATCAATTCTTACAACGTCATCTATAAGCGCAACAAACATTGACGCTTTCGTATTTGTAGTAGGTATTACTAGTAATATCCCGCTGTTTTACTCGCATAGTTCCCGATCCTTTTATTTTCTTGGGATAAAAAGATGTTTATTCCAGACTATTCCTGCCTGTATACTAAATTTTACCCAGATCCGTTTAAAAGTTAGTTACATAGAGTAACTGACATGAAAGTATGTAATTTGTACAAACTTTTGCATTTTTCTATTACTCGTGTTAGTAGGACAAAAGGATGATTTTTTAAACTATTATAGGTTTTGCACCTGACCGCATTTTCTCTTGATGTCTGGCAAAGATACTGTCTGAAATAGAGCGTGCTTGCCTACAAGAAACCGATTCACTGTCGACTTTAAGACACCAAGATCAGGAAGCCCCTACACGGGCAACGCATTCCACAGCCTAGACGTTCTTATGCCAAAAATGTAGACGAATCTCTTCGTTCGCGTCTTTGAAACATCAACCATGAAACGATGTCACTTTTTCAAACTACGAGCAGTCCGATAGGAAAAACGACAAGGTTATATATCATGCAGATTATTTGCACACTCTTCGAAGTTTATCCGATAAAAGCGATCAGCTACCAATTTCGCTGCTACGAAAAAGCTTCCATTACCTTCTCATCAGGAGGAGGTCGCCGTTTCCAACTTTCTTCCGCTTTCAAGCCTCAAAGGCTGCATGTTTAATTAGCGGTAAAAAATAACGTAAAAATCCAGTTACTGCCGAATAACAGAAATAAACGAGAAATACCGAAATTAAATGAAGTGAGTTCGGTATTATCTCTCGCTGAAGTCTCATGATGCTAAAGAAAGTGGCGTACATTTTCACAGTTATGATCTTTGTACAGTCAGCAAAAATATGTGTGGTAAGTCATTTAATCCTACTAATATTGTGAATTCGAAAGGTTGTGTATTTGGATGTTTGGTGCTCAGCCACGTCGAAACGTCGGAATGGATAGAGTTGAAATTGGAAACACAATTACATTGTAGTTTTGAATACCACATTGGCTACTATTTCAATTCAATTAATTTAGTCAAACCATTAATTCAAAAGACCACTTGATAACGTCACAATTTTAGAATTACAGAACCTGCGTACAAAATAAAAAAATATGTCATCTTTTTAAACTGTCATATTAATTCAAACATTATTATATGTACCTAGTCAATACCGTTAACGTTTCTTTAATTTTGTATTTTTTTTTAATAAAGAGTGATGAGACGAGCAGGACATGTGCCTGATGGTAAGCAACAAGACTGCCACATAACAGCACAGTGACACGCAGCTATTGGAACATGAAAAGTTCAAATCATTACCTAGCTATATGTTATGTCTCTAAGCCCTGTAATTTTCTGTAAATATTGCCTTTCAAACCAGAACACAGTAATGTTTGCACATTACTGCTTGGCAGCAGAATAACTGACGAAGGTGTAGTACTTCCCTAGGCGGACTCTGCCAAGAGTCCTACCATTACAATATTTCAGTTTGTATCAGCTATTTGGCAGTCATAGTCCAAGTAGTAATCGTACTTCTCGTAACTCAAAGAAGCAGCACCGTTTCATAGTGGATATTCCAAAGACACGGACGAAGAGGTTTGACTCTACGTTTGTAATTAGAACATCTAGGCTGTGGAATGAGTTGCCTGAGTGGGTTTTCCCCGATAGTTATAATCTTAGTGTCTTCAAATCGAGAGTGAATCGGTTTCTTCTAGGTAAACACGCTCCATCGTAGACCGCATCGTCACTTAACATCAGGCGAGATGGCGATCAAGTGTAAACCTATAAAAGTTTAAAAAAAAGTTTTGTCTACGGCCAAATGGTGTGGTGGTGGGTAATTTTCAGCCTAATATTAAAAACAATATTATAGAACCTTTTTCTAATGCATTGGTAGTATTGGTAGTAATATTTCTTATCGTTTGTTCTTGATATTATCTACGTGTATTATATTTAAAACATAAATATTGTTGGATCGGATAATTTCGAATTCATTTTTACCCATTAATTTGTCCAACATAATTTAGTGAAATTTATGAGCTCATTTCGGGGTCAAAAGCGCATAAGAATGATGTAACAAAATATATTAACACCGGAAAACTGAAGTTTGAATAAATTATAACGTTACTTAATTAGCGACTTGCTATTTCCGTTACTTTTGTCATTAGGTCAAAGAAATAAATTGTTTTTAGACTTTTTTGTCATCAGTTCAATAAGGTAACCAAATATTGTAAAATAATCATGTAAACACGTTTCTTAAAATCATTTTCTCAACATACTTTTACGAAACTTTTTGTGTATTTTGTAGGCGTGGGAATAGGTAATGTATTGTTCTTTATTTTGCTCCCATTTTATTTTTAATAACAATATTCTAATGTTTTAACATTCATTCATATACATCGATATAGTTATTTATTTGCAGTGTCAGTCACTTTAATTGCAATTTCGCCGTTATGCAAACCACTTAAGCAAAAAAACGTGTAATATATCCTACAATAAATAACAATTGATCAATTCTATAAATCTATACTAATATTATAAAGCTAAAGAGAGAACTACTGAACTGATTTCAATAATTCTTTCAACGTTACGTATGTAATCCCTGAGTGCAATAGGTTGTTACTATGTACCACGGGCGAAACCGGGACGGACCGCTAGTTAAAACAAAAAGTGACAGATCGAGCTATTATGTGAGCCTAATTTAAGCAACAGATTCCATAAGAATTTCCGATACAAATAACAATTTCAAATAACAATGCTATGCAACTTTTTTTTTTTTTTTAATAAAGAGTGACGAGACGGTCAGGACATGTGCATGATGGTAAGCAACATGCCTGACACATAACAACACAGTGACACACAGCTATTGTAACATGAAGAGTCCAAATCATTACCTAGCACTGCACTGCGCTCGTCACCCAGAGATCTAAGATCTTATATCTCTAAGCCCTGTAATTTCTCTGGAAACAATGCCCTTCAAACCGGAACACAGTAATGTTTGCACGTTACTGCTTGGCGGTAGAATAACTGGCAAAGGTGTGGTACTTCCCTAGGACTCTGCCAAGAGTCCTACCACAACTATTTTTGATTACAAAGATTTCAAATCCCCTGCGTAATATCGCTATGATTAAATACTTATTGACATTCTTTGACGCTGCTCACACGACTGAACTGCAAGATCTACTGGAAGATCTACTATTACAAGACCTTGGGCTTAGACTACATACATATTTATCAAACTTTAACACAACAAGCTGCTGAAACACAAGACGTTGGCGTAATTGTGCTCACCAAACGTATCTCAAATACATAGCACAACCGAATAAGAGCAAAAAAATACATAGAAGATAAAGAATCAGATGACATACCTCTAAATAACACCAATGAATAAAAGCCGAAAATGAAAGGAAGGCGAAGAATATGGAAACTTTAATCAGCTGGCTATTATTGTATTTCACTCATCCATCATTCATCACTCATTTTTCATTGTAAAAATTAGGACAGAAACAAATTGTTTTGCCAGACATATTGCATGCCTCTAGAAGAAAAGGCCAGTTTGTGTGGGTCAACTTTTAAAATGTTTTGTATCATCTTATCTTGCTTGCAAACAGCAATAAAGATTTTATATTTGTATTTTTTGCGATCGCAGAATGTCACGTGTCACGGTAATTTGCGTCTTCGCTTTGCTTTGAAAAGTTGCCCCTCAGTGCGAAACACAGTACTTATATTTGCAGGTACTTCGTAGGTAAGGTGTGGTGTCTAGGCAGACTTTCTACACTACATTCAATTACATAGTATATTTAGTTCTATTATACACTGTTTAACAGCACAATGCTTTTTTTGCTGTCGATACTTCACGCATGCGCATAACAGCACGCGTACACTTGACCAGTCATCCGCTACATTTTTAATACGAGACGAGTCACAGCCGCGCATCTCTCGAATGTCCGTGATAGCTGATTATACCGATAGGAAGTTTTTGTTAGCACTTCTTGCTAGGCTGTGGCCGTAAATCATGACGATAGTGGAGTGACAGATGCTATTTTCTTGGATGTTTGTTGTTTGGTAGATTACAGATGATAAGTTTTTGTTTGGAATTTTTGTTAGTCTATGGTTTAATCTAGCAAATCTTAACAACTTTGGTAACTCGGGTGTTTTTATTATAACTTGTTTCTATTTCTTTGAACAGTGTATTCAGGACTTGTTACGTGGACCTCAACCTTTGGCTGAACTTTTTTTACTGACTGTTTAAAAATTAGTTGTAATTTCAATTTATTTATTTTACACAGAAGGCTTTCACCTCATTTTACCGCTGTACAATGTCGAGAACACGGCTGTTACGACTTACTGCGTACCTTTTTATAAATTTGGTACTTTTTTCATTAAGGTTTGAACTTGGCCGCCATCTCGCCTGATGTTGAAGCGACGATGCGGTCTACAGCGCAGCGCGCATATATGGAAGAAACTGCTTCGCTATTGACTTGAAGACACCAAGATTGTGGCCATCGGGCCAAACCCACTCAGGCAACGTATTTCATATCCTAAACGTCATTTTTACGAAAGTGGAGTTAAACCTCCTCGTTTGCGTCTTTGGAACGTCCACCATGAATTGATGTTGTTTTTCGAGCTACATCGTTTACGTCTTTCTTTGACGTCTGATGTTATCCAATATTACGGTCTAAGATGTAAAGCCACAGTGATGGCCGAGATGGAAGACAAACCCCGCCTCCGACGACTCATCTCCTCTGGTCGCTCGGCCGCTCGCCGACCGATGAGATCCCGATGAGGAACATCGAACATCCATCTGCCACAGTAAAACCTATTTGAACCGCAAACAGTGGCTAGCGATGGCGGTATTCCGCAGCCGAAGTGCCCAAGAGAAGTAGGGGCATAGGGTATCATGATTCGGGACCCCGTTTTATACCATACTGCCACAACAAAGTCTTCATCATTCAAGGCGAGGGTACGCAAGTCTTACGTATCCCACCCACCACGGCACCGTGACACAAATCGTACAGCACTGTCTGCTTTCATCGGCATTACTAAATAGGCCAATGACGTCACAAGTCAAAGCATGAGCAGGAGCAGCAGTAGTAGTAGTAAGTAGTAGTAGTAAGTAGTAGTAGTAGTAGAGCAGCAGTAGTAAGCAGAAGAGTTGGGCCGAAAACCTAGCCGCTAGAAACGCTAGAAAACCGCCAAACGAAAAATGCTTTAGCTTTGATATTTATTTCTCTTTTCTTTCCGCTTGAAATGATAAAGACCGCAATAGCAAAGCAAAGGCCGATTCAGTTCGGCAATAGAAGGCCTGAGGCATGCTCACACCCGTTTATGCTTTGCATGGTTTCCCATATTTATGTTACATTCCCTAGGCGCCCAGTCCCGGTTAGAAGAAGAACCTGCAGGTCTACTACGAAGTCCGATAAACGATATATCGGCCGAAGTTATGGACGTTTTACACCACAAAACACAATCGGTCGGTTGATGACACAAAAACTGTCAAATCAGCGTCGGTCGGGATGAACGAAACACCCGATCAGATCAACCGACCGATTGTGTTTCGTGGTATAAAACGTCCATAACTTCGGTCGATATATCGTTTATCGGGCTTCGTAGTAAACCTGCTGGATACCGCCTCCTCTACCGCCTAAAAAATCGGCTATGGCTTTGTTATTGCTGTATCTATCATTTCAAGCGAAAAGAAAACAGAGATAAATATCAAAACTAAGACAGTTTTAGTTAGGCCGTAGACCCTCCGATACTAACCTCTCGAGAGAGACCACCGACGATATTACAATGTTACAGTTACAGGTGTTTTTTGTACCGCAGGTAATAAGTACCAACTCCACGTTTCCAATCGGTATGGATATTTTAATTTAAAAATATATTAAACTTTAATTAAAAAACCCTACTACAAAGAGTCAACAGATAAAAAACATTAAACTATCATAAAACACTCGGATGACTGAGACGAATATACCGATATCTTAGTTATGAAAATCCATCCAGCCATTTGGAAGATATGTGGGAATAAAGAAATTTACAAACATACAAGATAAAGATACGCGCGAAATACATAACTCTTATTTCAGTTAGGTAATAAACACATAAATTCCATTCAAACGAGTTAATCCAAAAATATTAGTGTAATTTTTCGTAACCATCGGAAATCCATAAAATCGGGGCCGGTTCCACAGTTAATTTAAACCACCGTTAAATATTGAGTTAACCGGTCGTCAGCCGGATCATTGCGTCATTTCAATCAACGATTAATGTTTTTGGAGTTTGGTTAGTGACTTGTTTTATTTCTTTCGAAATTAACTACGCTATACTATATTTGCGGTAAAAAATTTCTTATATAGCAATATCTAATAGTTTAACAGAAATAAATAACGAAATATTACCGCTTTTGGTCAATAGTACCAGTTTTTAATATCTCGATTAGATACTCTTGATAATATTTTCTGATGACATTTTACAAGTTTCCGTAAAAGTATATGATGATATAAATTAATTAAAAAATAAATAAGTAGATCATTGAGATAAATTATCTAACATAATTATCTGGGTGATGAGTGTATTACAATGTTCGGTGGTGTTTTGGAGTCTTTGTGTTCGTATAGCTCAGTTGTACTATGTTGTTTTAAGAGCAGGTGTGATGATGTGATGTGATGATGTGGTGTGATGTGATGATGTGATATGATGGTGTGATATGGTGATGTGATGTCATGTGATGGTATGGTGTGATGTGATGTGATGTAATGATTGATGATGTGATGTGATGGTGTGAGTGATGTGATGATGTGATGGGAGGATGTGATGTGCTGACGTGATGTGATGGTGTGATGTGATGTGATGATGGAATGTGATGCTTATCATCAGGTGTTTCTCTTGCTTACTCCTTCACTCGATATTGTATATTAGCAGCACCCCGCGATTTTACCCTCTTGTAATTATTCCACGGTGAGCATTTGTTATGTTTCTAACCATTTTCTATTTTCCAAATTTCAACCCGATCGACTCAGGTCTTCCGACGTGTTTGATCATCATACATGCAAACTTTCACATTCATAATATTACATAGTAGGACTTAAAAAAAAGTTTACGGTGGATAACTTTATGTGATAACGTTATTGTGCCCAGATCTCACAAACCGAAAGCTTAGGCCGACTATGCCTTTTTACAGCTTGTTTGGCACTCTCGCTTGCACGTTCTGGACAAGCGGAACGTGACACTTTTTTGTGCGTGCGGGCGGTGCGTTCATCGATTGATTTTGTCAAAAAACTTATTAATAATCTCAATGTGCAAACACCACTTACCATCAGGCAATAAACTTGTTCACAGTATCATGTCACAGAGCTATTGTTAAAAATACTGATCGAGATGCAACAAAGAACGTCGGCAGTAGGTCAACTTCACAGAAGCTCATGGAAATGCGGTGTGCGTACCAGAGGTCATCGTTCATTCATAGGCTCGCTCGTACAATCGTTGTTGAGACGTGTTAGCTTTGGGCTATGAATATGAAATGAGCATTTGAATATTGCATAGTATTTTAGTGAGTTATATATGTTTGATATTTCTGCAATTGGCTTATTTGGACATGTTCAGCCTGATTTAGCGACAATCATATATTTTTGACGTCTAATCGATGAACGCCGGGCGCATGCACGAAAAAGTGTCCCGTAATGTCCCGTTACGCTCATTGTACGCTTGCGCCGCATCTATCAATGTTTCGTTATGACGTTGTCATGTTAAACTACTAGTATAGTCCGTAAACCAACCGACTTTACAGACAACCAGTTTTTATTATAAATCGGTTCCTTTTTAACCAACTTTAATAAAGAAAATGGGGCCCGAATCGATTTTATGTTTTTTTTAATATGTAAGAATACGTTGAGCGATAGCTCAACCAATTTAGATTTGTTATTTTTTAGTGTAGGAAGTAGTACACGGTTCAGATATAATCCCTTAAATTTTTATCAAAATCGGATTATGTTGTTTCGGAGAAAATTAAATTATGATATTCATTCGAACTAGTGGTCGCCGAGTGATCGAAATTCCTTAAAGCAATATTAATCTCACAGATTTCTTTTAGAAATCTGTGATTAATCTGTTCTCAATTTGACCACAGACTCACAAACTTTAGCAATAAACAAAAGAGTATTTATGCGTGTGTGTCTTTTTTCATCCTATGTATTTTTTAAAATAATCTCATATTACTGAAACAAAGAATAATATTATTCGGCACTCCTGTTCTGCTCTGTATAAACTATGCTATTAGTATGCAAAATGGCCTACTCGTCCGTCCGAGAAATTTTCTCAAAAAGTTTTTGCTTATTTATATATGTAAAATGTTATCAAATTTTACAAAAAAAATGTGTTATATAGTATACATATTTTACTGGACTCGTGGATTAGTAGCTTACTAGCAACTATCCTCGGAGCCGGTGGTCGTGGGTACGATCATCATCCTATACGAATATTTGTGTGCTGAATACAAATATTTGTTCTGTGTCTTGGTAAGGATATATCATAGGTATATATTTACAAATATGTAAGTATTTTATCAGGTCTCTGACTCCTATAATACAAGCTTTGTTTAGATAGAGTATTGCGAGGAATGCCCAACAATATTTATTAATTAAATACTGTAAACAAATACATACGGTAGTTTATTCTAAACATATCGAGAATTAAAACAGTTTACGTCTGTATCTACGTCAAATATTATGCAAATCAATTCAACTGTCTCAAAATGAGTCACAATTCAACAAATTCGAAAGTAACTGTAACTCTCTCTGTCTGTGCCTGCGTCTAGTCTAGTCATCTTTGAAGCTATCAAAATTATGTTTTTATTGATTCTATGTACATCTTAATATAAAATGGGCTTAATAAAGTGATTCACTACAACTATATTGTACAAGATTGATTGGATATATAAAAGATATTTTTATTTTTATTTTTTTTTAAATAAGAAGGGACGAGACGAGCTGGACATGTGCCTGATGGTAAGCAACATGCCTGCCACATAACAGCAGTGACACGCAGCTATTGGAACATGAAGAGTTCAAATCATTACCTAGCACTGCACTGCGCTCATCACCCAAGATCTAAGATGTTATATCTCTGAGCCTTGTAATTTCTCTGGAAACATTGCCCTTCAAAGCGGAACACAGTAATGTTTTCACGTTACTGCTTGGCGGTAGAATATCTGCCAAAGGTGTGGTACTTCCCCAGGCGGACTCTGCTAGGAGTCCTACCACTACACAATTTATGCAGGGATTTAAATTATTTACCTACACTATAATATTATAAAGCCGAAGAAGTTTTTTGTTTGAACCCGAGTCACGAACGATTTAAAAAAATATTTAACTGTTAGATATGTCCGTGAGTCCGTGATTCTTGAGTATTATACCTAGGTTATATTTTAACACGGTTATAACAAGGTTATATTGTAACACGGGTGAAGCCCGGATGGACCGCTAGTCTTATAATATCTCTAGGTGGGCATCATACAGAAATGGTGCTTATCATTATGTCCTGACGAACTAGTATCCTATTTTGTTTCTATTTTTTGTTTATATTTTTAAATTAAATTGTTTGTTGTAATTGTCATCCAGAATCAAAATTTTGTTTATTTCTTATTTTATTCTTGTAATTAATAAAATTGAGTTTGATATGTTATTTTTCTACAGTTCATAATATTTTTTTGCTTATTGAGTATCATATCATAAGTTGATAATTATTGTAAACAATCCATTCTGTTTTCGGCGGAGGGTATTGGTACGCCATCTCACAGGTTTTCCTAGTTTGGGTACCAAAGCACTTCTACATGGATCAACACAAAATTACAAATACATCTGTATGAAATGTTTTTGTGATGTTCTCAGCAAATAAATATATTTCATATTTCATACAAACCTCGACTCGACCAGAATCACTCCAATAAAGCCACGAACATCCTCATCCTACTAAACGTTTCGCTGTTTCTAAATGACCTTCTCTCGCAATGAGAGAGTTAAGGCCATAATCCACGTAGGGCTTGTGTAGGTTGGTAGATGCCGCATGATCTTGAAAAATTCTAAAGACGTGTTGGCTTCCTCACGATGTTTTTCGTTCACAGTTTTAAAGTTAGCGGCATTACGCACATCACTTCGAATATATAAGTACAACTAGCTGCACCCCGCCACGCTTCGCTGTGGCACATTGTGATGCAAAAATAAGATAAAAACAATCCTTGATGCAGATTATACATAATTTTAAAATTTTAGTTTCGATCGGTGCAAAACTTTTTGAGTTTTTGAAGCGTACACAAACCAACATAACATTTTTATATATAAAGATGGTACGTGTGAGATTCGAACTTGAGGTTACGTTTCGGTGTTTCTCCCGACTAGACCAGCCGTAACTTACGAATAATACCTACTTAGCCGAAGCTACATGAAGCTAAATTAGTAAAATAGATAGATAGATATACTCTTTATTGACACACCAAACAAAACTGCTGATCTACTTGGAAAAAACCGCCACTGCCGATCCGAAGCCCCGGGATTAAATTCCACGCGCACCACTACCTTTTCAGAGTCATGTGCGTATTGCCGCTTACTTAAAACGGTAAAGGAAAACATCGTGAGGAAACTGACATGTACTAAGACTCTTTAGAGGTCATGTATCATTCATCAACCTGCATTGGGACAGCGTATTTGACTCTCTCCTTGCGAGAGAAGGTCCCGAGTCCCAGTAGTGGGAACATTTAGTATACGTTTCTATCAACTTGAACCAAAAATACCCACAGTAAAATGAAAATTAATAACTACTTCTCAATAAGCTACATTCTGCACAAAAAAAGGTTTACGTGACTGAGTGAGCGCCGGAGGTGGGAATCTTAGCAGCCGTAACACAGGTCTCCAGCCTAGCACGGCTGCTAATGAACTATTAACTTAGATTAAGTATTTGTTCCAAGTGTAATTAAGAATTTTGATATTTTTTAAGCCAAAATAATGATTGAATCAATAAATTTAATTTCAAATTTAAATTTAGTGGGTTGCTTATGAAGCCATGAGACCAGTCGTGTATTTGTGTAAAATCCATCAAAACTCTAGCGTAGATAATATAACTGTAATAAAACATAACGCAGCTTCTAGCATCCATTGAGATTCACAGCCGTACTATTTGTTTACCATAGCAGTAAAAAATACGTTATCCAACCGCTAACGGTCGGTCCGGAAGCTTTTTTACCTAATTGTATAGTAATCTTACTTTTTATATGAAATAGTAGCGTTTCTTTGTGAGTTTTGTCTTTTTATGGTTATTGCAAGTAGTGTTTTTTTTTTGTATAGACTATATAATGATAGGTGGAACGAGCCGTCCATGTGCCAGATGGTAAGCAACACGCCTGCATATAACAGCACAATGTTGCGCGGCTATTGGAACATGAAGAGTCCATTCCGAATCATTGCCTAGCACTGTGCTCGCTACCTAGTGACATAAAATGATTGTCTGTTGTCTATTGACTATGTCCTGTAATTTTTCTGGGAATGTTGTCCTTCAAACCGGAACACAGTGACGTTTACATATTGCTGCTTGGCGGTAGAATAACTGACAAAGGTATGTTGCTGTCCCAGTTGGACTGCAGAGTCCAAACATCTCACGATGTTTACCTTCACCGTTTTATGAGTCTTGCCCCTACAGAAAGTGATAGATTAACTTTATGAAACTCCTATAAAAAAAATTACATGAAGATAATTTATCATTCAATCCTTGTCTCTCAGTCAATGATGAGTCTGCACTCTTAGTCGTAGATCGTGTGTTTGATTCCCACCCAAAACGGTACGAATATTTGTGTGATGAATACCAAGATTGTGTTCTGAGTCTGGGTATAGGATAGAACCACCTTACTGTCCACAATACAAAAAAAAAAGCAAAGAACGCATTCAACTACATGTGTTCTCGATTCAGTTGTATGTTTTTAGGGTTCCGTAGCCAAATGGCAAAATACGGGACCCTTATAGATTCGTCATGTCTGTCTGCCCGTCCGTATGTCACGGGCACTTTTCTCCGAAACTATATAAGAGCTATACTATTGAAACTAGGTAAAAAAGATTTCTGTGAACCGCATTGAGATTTTCATACAAAAAATAGCATAAAACAATACATTTTAGGGTGTCCCATACTTAGAACTGAAACTATTTTTTTTTTCAATCAAAACCATACTTTTGGGTTGTCTATGAATAGGTCTTTACAAATGATATTAAGGTTTCTAACATATTTTTTTTTCTAAACAGTTTAGTGCAAACTAAACAGAGAGAGAGACTCTTCCAAAGTGGTAAATGTGTCCCCCCTTCCCCCTGTAACTTCTAAAATAAGAGAATGACAAAAATAAAAAGAAGATTAATATACATTAGCGTATAAACTATCAACGAAAATTGGTTTGAATTAGATCTAGTATGTATTAATATTGTAATACGTGTCATAAATTCACTATTGTAAAAAACGCTGAATAAAGTAACAACGAACTACAAGAACGTTTATATGATGTTACTTGCTGCTACGGAAGCCTTCATGGGCGAGTCCGACTCGCACTTGACCACTTTAATTATTTATTGTATATCTGTTACGCGATAACTCCGCCAAATTGTTGGTTCGATTCCCACCCAGTGCAAATATTTGTGTGATGATACAAATGTTTGTACTATGTCTGGGTGTTATTATTATAATAAGTATGTATTTGAAACTATATAAGTATTGTATCAGCTATCTGGCCGCCATAGTACAATATTTGCTTAGTTTGGGATCAGATGTTGTTGTGTGTGAATTGTCCACCAATATTTTATTATCTTATACCTTTGAACGACCAATTCTTGTAGGTATATAGGTATATATATAGAAACTGAATCTCGAAAACGGCTCGAACGATTTTCATAAAATTATGAATACAGAGGGTTTCTTGGACGATAAATCGATCTAGCTAGGTTTAATTTTTTTAAACATCATTTTATGCGTGTTTTTAGAAAATGAAAAACTCCTACAATGTCATTTGATTACGATAACTTATTTCGGCACTGCTCTGTAAGTCTAAATGGCTCAGACGGAATATGCTCGCCGTCGGAGTCAACAGGCCCCGGTTCGAATCGTGACTCGGGACTTTTGTTCTTTTTTTTCTGAGAAAATCTTTTACTTGGATCCTTTTATAATCACATTTAAATCGTATCTAAGTAGGTCTAAGTAAGTCATCACTACGTAATTCGTACCTGCCTAAATATCATTTAAAAAACCGAGCAAAGCTCGGTCAACCAGGTACTTATTTATTTATCTGGACAAATTAGTGATATCTTATGCAATTTTCTAGGCTGTCTGAAGTGAATTTAAAATTGAAGTTGGTTTTTGGTTTTCGGAGTAAATCAATTATTTAAATACTTAGTAGTTTTTTTTCCACTTTTACATATTTGGCGCCTCTTCTGTATTCGATGAATTATTGCACATTTACAAAGCAGCGTTGCCTCTTCTCGCTACTCGTTTTAAAAAGACGAAGAAAAAGAACAGTTAAAGCCACTGCACCTGCCTAATAAATGCGCGTTTTACAATGTTTTTATTTTTTATTTTATGATCCGACCTCTTTGGTATGTCATAGAGGTTTTAATGCGTTTAGAATTGTTTTAAAAATATATGAGTTGGACAGTACCAGAATTTTAATTGAGTAATCATTGTGTGAGAAAGGAACTATAAAATACGTAATAATGTACGTATTGTTCTTAACAGTAGATCGTAATAATTATATTTTTATGTACAAATAAACCCTAAATTATTATCTAGGTACTATAATTAATACAGTATGTACAATTTTACACAATTTAATGAAGAAATAAAATCCTTGATGTTCCTTTCATTTACTTTATCTCATTGATGACCTTACATTCATTGATTTCATACTTTTTATTACCTATAAGTACTTAGAAAATAAACTCTTTCTTATACTGTAGAGTGACAAGACGAACATAATAAGTGTCTGATGGTAAGCAATATGTCATGTGTATAATAAGCAATAAGTCAATATCAGCACAATGACTCGCAAATATCAAAATATAAGGAGTGCAAATCATACCTAGAACCGCACTGCGCTCGTCACCCGGATATATAAGGTGTTTTCCCTTATCCCAGTCATTTATCTGGAAACATTACCCTTCAAAACGGAACGCAGTAATGTTTTCGCATAACTGTGTTGTACTGAGCCCTACCACTACCAAACTTTCACAACGCAAACAATATTTTTTTGACGAAAACTTTTTTACAAATGACATTTGACATCCGACATTCTGAGAAACCTTTTATAATTATTTATGTTTTTTTCATAATACAGACCCATTTTTTTGACGTAATTTTTATTACAAGTGATCTCCGACATTCTGAGAAAGCTTTTATAATTGGTTTTCTTTTAAAGGAATGTCCCTACGCATAATTTCGTAGCACACGATGTAATCTTCCGTATTTTATGCATTCGTAACGCATCCTGTAAAAGCGCTGTTAAATTGTTATTTGCATAAAACGTTATTTTACATGCAAAGTGATGCATAAATTTTAAATGTAGGTACTTATCGTAGTATGGTCAATTTGTTTAAAACTCTGGGATTTATTTAACAATATAAACAACACACTCCTACATGTACGTAATTATGTCTTGTGCTTATAGCTGCGTGTAAAAGTGCTGTTATGGGCAAGCTTATTCCTTACTATCATGCACATGTCCTGCTCCACTCGTCTCAGTACTATAAAATGACGGTGGTGGCTGTCATTGAATTGAATAACTTATTAAGTTGTCAGGAAAATCTATATAAGTTGTCGTAAAATGTTATTTCTCCGTAAAACTTGCACGATGTTTTGCAAAAAATATAAAATCTATTAGAGGCAATTTTGAATTAGAATTGGGTATTATTTTTGAGTGATATACTCGTATATTTAAGGATTCTCAAACAGTCAAATATATCATTTTGTTTGGACTCTCTACCTATCAGGTGATCTAAATCATGGGATTCATTTTGCCCCGCCACTGATAAGCCAGGTTTGCAGGTCCGTGTTGGGGTAAAGTCTAAGTTCTTTATTGATAAATGTACAATTTACACGTCAATTATTAGAAAATAAAAACACGAGAGAGAGTATACAATTTGTTTCTAATTTTGTGGATAGGTATATAATAGGAGAGCTCTGTAACTAGTTTTCAGCGTGCTTCAAATACCTACCCGAACTGTGGGGTCAGCTGTCGGAATATTATAATTACATAACAAAATTAAAAAAAATTGATTAACCTCCGACTACCTCGGATTTGTTATCTGTACAACATTCTACTAGTCAAGCCCTTTCATTTGATGCACATATTAAGGGAGCTGTGGAAAAAAAAATGTATTTCGCCATCGGTAGCGGCCATCTTGGATTTGAAACTTGTCATAGTGCAAAGTATTCTACTAGTCAAGTCCTTTCGTTTGATACCGATATTGAGGTAGGTTGTGCAGAAATATTTTGCCCGCCATTTTGTGGAGGTGGCCATTTTGAATCTATATTTACCAAACATAGCTAAGAACATTCACACAGATATTAACCTTCAAAAAAATATTGCTTCGAAATCGGCCTATCCGTTTGAGCTCTACGATGCCACAGACAGACATCGACGTCAAACTTATAACACCCCGTTTTTTGGTCTGGGGTTAAAAACCATTTCAATACATCTGTCCAAAGCGACAACGCTCAGTATCATCTGCGAGTACTAAATCAAGCGTACCCATTGCCTTAAACAGCGAGCAATTGGGACCAGTAGCCCATAATTCGTAATCACCGGTAATCCGAGTAAAATCGAGATCTCAGCATCACAGAAGCCGCCCAGTGGCTGTACCGTTTTAACAGCTTCGTCTACACATTACTTCAACAGATGGAGAACTGACGGAAATTCTAAACAAATTAATTATTTAATATTGTAAGCTACATGTTTGCTGACAACAGCACGGCGTCACGCGGCTATTTAAACAGTAAGAGTATTTAATAACCGTTTAGCTCTATATTAATCTTTTTGCCAATTTCACCGTGGAAAGTACCAAGCCTAATCCAACAATATATAAACGAACATTATTGTGTTCCAATGACCATAATTTCAAAAAATGCGCTAGCTCTATACATGACAGTGAGATTTTTCGTTAATATCGAAACATTTTATACCCAAACTGCACAAAATTCACATCTTGGGCTACCTTGGAAGCTATACGCTCGTGAAGATTTGTTTTGCAAAATCCGAGACTTCAGTTTTTTACATGATACTTGAGCTATGAAAAAGTAAAGAAAAAAAAATAGTTTTTTTTTAAATAAATGGTTACGAGACGATCCGGACATGTTCCTGATGGTAAGCAACATGCCTGACACATAACAGCACAGTGACACGCAGCTATTGGAACATGAAGAGTCCATATAATTACCTAGCACTGCACTGCGCTCGTCACCCAGAGATCTAAGATCTTATATCTCTAAGCCCTGTAATTTCTCTGGAAACATTGCCCTTCAAACCGGAACACAGTAATGTTTGCACATTACTACTTGGCGGTAGAATAACTGGCAAAGATGTGGTACTTCCCCAGGCGACTCTGCCAAGAGTCCTACCACTACCAAAAAATGTACTACTAACTAGTGTGCGTAATGTACTTTCTTCGGTCTCAATGGGCTAACATATGAATTAGGTATATCACTTTATTGGTTCAAATTACAGTTTAAGATAGTACTGACTTGTCGTAAGATATAAGTCATTTAAATAAGACTAGAAATAGTGACGACTGGTGATTTATTGAAGTAATTTCAATGACTAGGTGTTAATTGTACTATTAGCTATTAGAGATAATTAAATCTAACATTATTATGAATACTCTAGAAACAATGCCCTTGAAACAGGAGCTGAGTAATATTGCACATTTCTGTTTGAATTTGGGAGGGATGTAGTTCTCTGAACTTCCCTAATCAGTGCTCATGTGCGCAAACCCCTGGGCCGTTAGTAAGTGCACCGATTACACACAGGAGCTGACAGTGATGTAGGTCTCGCGTTAAATGCTGCCGACTTTGGTTTGTGTGACGTAGGATACTACTCTGAAACTGCTGACCACTCAATGAGTAATCATTGCCTTTTGTAGTGATAGGACGGACTCTTTGTAGAGTCCGAGTGAAGTATTTTTCCCAGTTATTCTACTGCCAAGAAGTAATGTCCTAACAACATTTTGTTCCGATGTCAAGGGCAATGTTTTCAGAGAAATTGCTAATAAATACATATTTTTATAAATTATAATATAGGTGAGTGTTGATGTACGTCATAAAGGGACCCCTTAAACCTACGCCCGAGTCACAAGTCTCGGGATTTCTCTCTCTGCCACACGATGGACCCGGCATCCGCACGGTCAATCCATGGAATGCTAAGAAGATCGTGTCATAGCAAACTAGCAGCACCCGCGGTTTAACCCATGCAGTTTCCGTTATTTTCTCGAAATAAAAAGAAGCCTATGTGTTATTTCACACTGTAGTCTAAAGACTCCATATTCACTATACTCCAAATTTCAACCTGATCCGATCAGACGTTCCGATGTGTTTGAGCAATAAACATCCAAACTTTCACATTTCTATATTATTAAGATTTTAATTTCCCAAACTTTTTATCAATTTGCCTAATTTAATCTATCATTCTGTATAAAATCTATCAAATAACTCTTTATTTGATTACTCCCGTCTTTCTATACTTTAACTTCTTTTCCATCCCATGGTTATCTGGAAGAGATCGTCTTTAGAGAATCTTTTAAGATTGTTTTTTTAAGTTGTTTGTTTTGTTAAGTGCAATAAAGAGTTTATCCATCTATCTTTTCTGAAAATGTTTAATTTATCAACGTGTCACTTACGCCACAAATTACAGCTAGTATTGCCAGATTTTTGTATTCATATTACGAAAATGCGTCATAATTTCGTGCATAAAACTATAAAAAAATAAGTGTGGCACTCGGGGACTGCCGCGGTAAAGCTATTGCATTTTGTATGCATTTTTATCAACATAAGTAATAGGGATGTTAACAATTTTTCGGAATTGCTTTTATTTTGAAGTGTTTACCATTAAAAAAATACAGAGAAGTATACAATCTAGCCAGTCTTCGACAGCTAAGAGCATTTAGTTTGTAAAGCTAATACAAATAAGATTCAAAGTCGAATGACCGATTGGGGAGGACGGCGTTACGGTCTTTCATCCCTCTTTCTTGTGAACATAAGAAAGAGAAGCACGATCACTAAAATTCGGTTCCCAGGCCCGCGATAAAAGCTATGCAATAGCTTAAAACCCACTGAATATCGAATTGTATTATATCAATGATATTGAGTTATATTATACTTCTATCCGTAGGCCTCAAAAACTAACGGTTGACCCATTCCATGGAAGTAGAAACCTATTAACTCCCCATTCTAACCTAATAAACCGATAAATCTCCCGCCGCCAATTACGCACCGTAATCACCCATTATCCGATTAATTACGTAACAGTAACTAGAAGTAAAACTTGCGCAAAAACTTAGATCTAGCGCTAAAGCTGTAAGAATGAGAAGTTTTAGAAAAAAACGTGTTTAAATGAATGTGTCTAATTATAGGTACGTCAATTCAGTGACATTGGCACATGCTTATAAAACGTATGAGGTATTCATTCTGAGAAGTAACAAAATAAACGAAAATTGTGGGAAGAAATGGCGCTTCGACGCCCGCATCTTCCGTTTTTTTCTTCAAAAATTTAGATTAAATTTATACTTGACATTGGCGAAATTGTGAGGCTAAACCACAATAAAAGCCATAAACCATTGAAGTTGAACTTGAACAAAATGAACTTTTGGCTAGATGACAACAAACTTTGACAGATTATCTTGAAACCGTTTTTTAAAAAAATGATACTTTAGTAAGTAAGTATTTTATTTTCCTCCGTGTGTATAAATTTTTATTTGCTTTTTTTGAGCTTTAAATATGTATATTTTATATAAATTTGTTACATTTTGTGATTGTAACTTGTAATGTTTGTAATATGACTGTTACATTTTGTAACATTTATTTTTTTAAGCTAGCAACGTTTGTAGTAAATAACAATTGATGGTTTGTAGTAACATTTCACACTTGACGAAATTGTGAACCATCTTTGACAGATCTATTTGCATCTAGAAAACGCTAAATTCGAAATTTAAAAAATAAGTCAATGTTTGAAATACGTTGGTAAGTTCCGCTGAAATAACCACAAAAACTGGCTTCTAGATGGCGGTAGTAACGCTGATTAAATGCAACAATTAAGAGAGATAAATTCCACAGAAGCAACGCGGCAGTAACCGCTTTCTATGCTGCGTCGGGAATGCTTAGCAGAAATGGTTAGTAGTTTTTCGTATTTAACTGGTTTAACTGGAAGAAACGGTTTTTTAACTGGTTAGCATTTCGAGATGAGCTGATTAAAATCACATCATAGACATCTAATTTATTTTCGTAATTGCCTTATCTTTTGTATATTTTTATGTCACCATAAAATTATAAATACCGACTGTTTATAATATATCAACATGAAACTAACCTGACCTGGCTTATAATCTCAGGCGGTTTATTTATTGTTATTATAATTTTACAGTGATATAAATGATTTATCTATCATTCCAAGCAAAGCTGAAAATGTGTTGACTAAAATGTATTAATTACTTAATTTTATCTTTTGGGCCAAACACCACCTTGGTATACGACGGCAGCGTGGGAACGCCGCAGGCTTGGTGCATCTTTTGGGCGTAATTATTTTTGACAACTTA
This sequence comes from Ectropis grisescens, assembly GCA_017562165.1. NCBI lineage: Eukaryota > Metazoa > Arthropoda > Insecta > Lepidoptera > Geometridae > Ectropis > Ectropis grisescens. The sequence continues at coordinate 3,169,824 of CM029783.1, forward strand.
CTATTTTGACCATTTGTCTATGTATAATTTTAACGTTTTAACTGACTACCAATAAATGAGAAAATTCTCACTGGAGAAAAAATCAAATTAGGTATATAAAGTTCCAGTGTTTAATTTTAATAACTTATTTACGTAATAGCAGCGCCATCCAGATTTTGGCAGTTATTTTAGCCTGGAATATTTTTTGTTATAATGCAGACCGAATAAAAATATTAACCGCAAAAAAACTTTGTTACAAATGTTCAACATTTGTAAGTTTATTATAGATTATTAGTTTTGATGTTTATTGTTGCTGAATCAGTTAACACTACTTTCACACTATAATGTAGTTCTTTCACACTATCATTTAGTTCTTTCACACTATCATTTAACTGTGTTATAAATTTCAAATCTGTTCAGGCGTTATAACTAAGTTATGGCTGGTTTAGTCGGGAGAACGGCGACTGCCGATCCGGAGACTCCCGGGTTCGAAACCAAGCGCACCACTGCCTTTTCGAAGTCATGTGCGCAATGCCGCTAACTTAAAACGGTGAAGGAAAACATCGTGAGGAAACAGACATATACTAGATTCTTTTAAATTCATGTGTCTAGTACCAATTTGCTACCAATTTGCAACAATAAAAATTTACCAATTTTTGAGAAGGTGCTCAAGAGAGATCACGACCCTCAGTAATTGGGGTATCGACGCAAGAAGAAGAAGAAGTACTAATTTGCACTGGGCCAGCCTAGTGGATTATGGTCTTGACTCTTGCGAGACAAGGCCCCGAGTCCCAGCAGTGGGAACATTTAGTGGGCTGTTTATTCTGTTCTAACATGATTTTGCAACAAACATCCAAATATACTCAACACTTTCGCATTTATGATATTTATTAGTAAGATATCAGTAAAAGTATTATTAAGATTTATTTATGTTTCCTGCAACAGATTTCTTAGTTATCACATTGAAAGGGTAGGTACGTAGAAGAACGCAGTAAATTATAAAGATGTCCAACAGTTTACGATTCCCTGGGCTTGCGAGCGGCGACGCAGGGCCCAGGCTATTTTTAGCATAATTACTTTCATCTTAGCGAGTCTAATCGCTGAGCTGTTTTATTTTATACCTCAGGTAATTGATAAAAATGGCGGACGGGAGTAAAACCGGTGTCATCTTGATGTGCAAGATTTTATACTTAGAAATTTAGTCGTTTCCTGTCTTCTTTTATGTAGATAAGTCTACATTAGAAGAAAAACGATGTACGTTACGCAAATAAATTGAATAAAACTGTAGAAAAACAAAGCATATGTTTAAATGACCCCCGTAGTCTCTAAGTTGTCCTGGGTAAAGGTCTTTCCCATTTTTTTCAATTTAACTTGGTCCTAGGTTTCCATTTTGCCAAATCAAATGAGTACTAAAAACTATTACTAATTACTTAACGAGTAAAGCCTTTATTAGCAAAATTATATAATTTTGAAAACTGCTCTATCAAACACTACAAACCCAGCAATATGTCTCAAATGATCTCGATTCCCTGCCGACTATCAACGACCGATAGCACTAGTACTTATGTTTAATGGAAGGTAGCTGAATTTAATATGCATACAATAATACATATTAAATTAATGTTAAATTTGCTATGCAAAAAAAAATGTTTCTTAAACGAAGCCGGAATTAGATTAACTTGTTTACTTGTTATACAACACATGTTAGATACATGTATGTCTATGAAACTATAAATTATGTCTACTTCGGCGCCTACCCAGGGTAATTTTAATGTCATATTTGAACACGTGTAAAACCAGAACACGATTACGTGTTTTTAACAACAACAATAATAATTATGTAATTGTAACAACCATAGTAACAATCAACAATATCAGGTTGAGTAGTTAAACCTACGTACAGTTTAACTACTGTCGTTCTTCATTATATCCACGCTATCCGGTCAAAATTACATGTTTTCAATTTAAATTGGCATGATTTAGGAATTATTTTTCAATAATCTTATGGCGTACGTAAAATTAAACTAAGTATATAGTTTCTATGTATAATTAATAATAGTCCCTTTACAGCTGAACTTTTAGAATTTTAAATTTATAATGTTAAATTTAGAAACGTACTTAATTAAAATGTAATGATATTTTTGTAATTATTGACGAGTCTGTACAGGATCATTCCAAATGTTCAGGTTTAAGTGAATGTTTGTGAATGTGACTTACATGATATTAAATATTTTTATTATATTTTATTATAATACAGCAAAATCTTCAAAAAATCTCAAATATAGAACACGAATTACATCAATAACATCCGCACCACCCGTCATTCGTAGCCTCCCTAAGCCTGCGTCTTAACTCTGTTTAGCCTCTGCTTCCCAACAACCCAAGGTCTCCATGGCAGCAAGTACCTACTACAAATTCGTACTGCGACACTAAAATGCTAAATTTCTCTTTAGTGGACTGTGTGAGTTTATTTTTAAGCTATTGCATAGCTTTTATCGCGGGCCTGGGGACCGAATTTTAGTGATCGTGCATCTCTTTCTTACCTATGTTCACAAGAAAGACGGATGGAAGACCGTAACGCCGTCCTCCCCACTCGATCAGTCGACTTTGAATCTTATTTGTATTAGCTTTACAGACTAAATGCTCTTAGCAGTGCTGCCAACTTAACGGATTTCCCGTGATATTTTTTTATGGCAAACAAATGTCACTCTTCAAAATAAAAGCAATTCCGAAAAATTAAGTTAACATTCCTATTGCTTATGTTGATAAAAATGCATGCAACATGCAATAGCTTTACCGCGGCAGTCTCCGAGTGCCACACTTCTTTTTTTAATTTAAGTTACCTGTTTCGTTTTTCAGAGAAAATAAAGTTTGTTTTCATAGTCTGTTGTCAAATTGAGGATAGATTAATATTTCGTTATGGTTGAATTTCGCTCGTCCCGGCACTATATGCTACAAAAAAAATTCAAGCACTTGGTGGCAAAATTATTTGAAGTAACATTAATATAATTTTGCGATGTTGTAAGTAGGTCGGTCGGAAGTAATTACAGATGAAGATAAATTTATTGGCATCTTACTACAAGAAAACTCATTTACTAAATGGCTAATGGAAAAGTAATCAACTGCACTCGTTCAATTTGTTATGATCTTTCTTAACATGTCTAATAAACCACTTATTTTACTTTAGCTCTTCAGCAAACAGCTCTTTTTAAAGTTATGGTAGATATCTCTTGAATCGTGTTTTAAGTATGTATAGGTATAGTTTAAGAATACGTTCATAAAAGTACTTCTCAAGTGTGATATAGGCACCTAGTATTGTCATATGTTTTGGTCCTAGCAGAAGCTTTTCATAGAAATATATAGCATGGGTTTATCAAAAAAACTCAGAGGGATCGGATATAATATAATAGCGAAGACAAAAGAAAATCCGTACACTATTTTCCAAATCATAAAATGTTTTTTTTTTAAGTTTAGTTTTGAAAATGTCGCTCACATAAAATTTTGAATCTGACAAAAATCACGGACCCTCTTATCTGTGATGGTTAAAGTTTTAAATTACAAAATACAGCAGGAAATGCAATTAAAATTCTCAAAAATATTTACATTACAAAATTTGCATCAAAGGTAAACAAAATACAATATGGCGTCCTAACCTCACTGCCAGGTTAAGCTGCGCCTGCAACCGTTGACCATTTTGAATGCACATTCCAAGTGCATTACACCGAGCTCTACACATCCACCGAAGTATGCATACTAATATCATGCATAAATGCATAAAATAACGACGGTCTGTCCATTGCAATAATTTCCTTCAACACCGGCAGATGTAACCCTTTTGCGTTCCCGACTTTTGCATATAAATTGGCAGCCATTTTGTCGGCCATCTTGGGAGTCGTTTTCTATTATATTCAAATTAGGCACGTTCCGTTTTCGTCTCTTCGTATTTGGAGAGAATTAGTGGTAACTATGGAGATAGGATAACATATTTAGTAAGATGGTAAATTGCAATAGGTTTGTAAGTTGAACAGTAAAGAACGTAATGTTAAATGTTTTCAGACTTTACCTATTTACACAAGCTTTCTAACAACACTTATACTAAGCTGAAAAGGACAACCTACATTTATTAATATTAAGAATTAATTATATGATACCAACTACGATCGGGAAAAAAAGAAATGTTACACATTTTTTTAGTTAAGAGTGACAATACGGACAGGGCTTTTGCCTGATGGTAAGCAACACACCTGCCACATAACAGCACAGTGACACGCAGCTATTGGAACATGAAGAGTCCAAATCATTACCTAGCACTGCACTGTGGTCGTCACCCAGATATCTAAGATGTTACATCTCTAAGCCCTGTAATGTCTCTGGAAACATTCCCCTTCAAACCGGAACGCAGTAATGTTTACACACTACTGCTCCGCGGTAAAATAACTGGCAAAGGTGTGGTACTAACACAAGGCGGACTCTGCCACGAGTCCTACCACAACATAAAATGCCTTTTCGACTTTATGAGTCAATCGTAACGAATAAACTATTCCCACCACTAATTAACCAACAAAGTAACATTCAAATACAGAATACATCCTAGGATTAACGGATACACGATCTAGATCTATATAACAGTATTCGAAAATTATTCAGACACCAATCACTATTTTCATCTCAGATTGAGAGTCCACGATACCACAAAGACCCTAGGCAAATTTATTGAACTAAATTACTCCTATATTATGAACTTTCGTATTATGGAACGCGATGGTGGCACCATCAGTTATCAGCTATCATGAGTGGTGAACCAGAGTCTATCTCGGACTGATCGCAAATCGATTCCGTCACGGAACAAAAATGCAATTGCGAAAATAATATGGGACGATCACGACATCACATTCATACATACGTACGAGAACAATAATATCGTTTGTTTGTATTTCTAACTAGACAATGTTTATTCGTCATCAATGATTTTTATTGGTCATTGTTTTCTTGAAAATTGTCTCAGAAGTTGCATGTTTATTGATTTTTTGTCGAATGCATTCAGGTAAGTGCGCCGCTGATCTGCATGATCTCATATAATCTTGTCATTCAATCGGATTGATCCTAGCTCGATAATGGCTTCTTGTCATAGTTGACGATCCAAAAACTCGATTGAAGAATGCAAATCTTATGAAAACCCTGGGTTCACGAAAAAAGTACCTACGTTATTCCAATATATTTTTTCGAACACAAAGTTAATTTTTACTTGTAGTCTTAGTCATTCTACTAATATAGATACCTATATGTGAACATGAAACTTTGGTTGCCTTATACTCCATAGCGTCTGAAATGTTCAGGCTGAAATTTGGACTTCAAATACCTATAAACTTATAAATTATAGTCTGAAATAGCATAGGTGACTTTTCTTACGAACAAAATACAGTTTAAAAAAATAATATTTTCTAAAATTTTCGTAGACATAGTCGCGTGCAAATGCTAACTTATATTGTACGGTTTTCATATAATACGAAATGTTAGTAATTACCCTTTTGAACTGTTGCCGAAGTTTTGATGGATAAAATCGATTGTTTCATACAATTTTCTGAGTCTGTAAAATGCATGTTTGTATGGAATAGTTTATTTTTACAAGCTTTTATTTAGTTTCACCTGTCCCAATGGTTGTCGTCAAACCTTGCAAATGAAATTTTACCTACTTCGCGGTTACAGATTGAGATGATTTTTTGCATACATGTGTAAATCGCATGTCAAAGCAATATCATGATGAAATGGTACTGATCTGATGATAGAACTGGAAGTGGTCATAGAAACTCAGTAATTAAACGACACCCATTGGGAACATTTGATTTGTCTTGACGGGTACTTTGGTGCTAGAATATAACCAGAGTCGGATGACGAAACTGGAAATGACAGTAAACTTTTTGTTAACAAGTTAAAGTTCGTTTTAGATTTTTTAAACAGCTCTTTTTACGTTCTTAGTTAAGTATTTAAGCAGTTAGTAGTGAGACAGTGGTGTCGTATATGGGTATAGTTTGTGAAGGGCCGTTTTAATCTCTGTAGGCATACCTGTTCTGATGTCTGACCTGATCATACTGTATCTGTACTCTTCAGTCGTCAGAAGGATGTATCTGTTCTCTTCAGTCGTCAGAAGGAAAATAGGTGCAATTAATATTTTACTGAGACAATAAATAAAAAGAAAACATTTTTGTTTTTTTTAAATTACGACAAGCAAGTCATGTGCCTGATGGTAAAACATGCCTGCTTAATACAGCACTGTGACAAGCAGCTATTTATTTGTCTCCACTCTAACGTCTAATCCTACTAATATTATAAATGTTAAGGTTTAAATGTTTTGATACTTGTTGCTCCATCACGTTTAAATGGATCGGGTTGAATTTTGGAACACAGTTAGATAAATAATGTGTTATTTAATAATAGTCTAAACAGCACAGGTTCTTCGTTTCGGGAACGGGGACCACACAGGTAAAACCGCGGGACGTCTCTCCTTATCCAAGATATGTGTAAAAAACGATAATTGTAATGACAAAGATCACGGAACCCGGAGTCTGTGGAGTGGCTAATTAAAATAAAAAAATAAAAACCCGCGGGACGCTCAATTCATAGCCCACAAAAAATCTGTGTATGTTGCAATCTCAAACAAATCTGTGTAAGTTTTCACTTCAATAATTTGTATCCTGATTAACTCCTGTATTATTTAGAATTTAAATATACACAGTTGGCAACACAGTCGATGACTTCTACAAAATGCCCAACAACGCGACTCTATCATTACCCCCGAGAAGAATACCGCAGCAAAACGAGAATGGAACGTAAAAAGCGCGTTCCATTACACGCAGCGCTGTTGCGGTTTTGAGGTAATCTGTGAAATGGAGCGTATTCCGCGGTCGGCGAAGTGGGTGTGGGTGCACTTGACTCGTCATGGTCAAGTTCAAGAGGAAACGGCGCAAGTTTTTTGAGGTAGCAAGTAATCACTTGAATATGTAGGCAGTGTAATGAGTACAGTACTATTATTACATTTATTATCGGTAAATTGGAACTGAGCTTAGTTGGGATTTTCAAAATTTCAGATCGTGGGCTTATTTGCCGCTAACTTACGACGCTTAAGGAAAACATCGCGAGAAAACCGACATGTACTTAGAATCTTTCGAAGTCATGTGTCATCCACCAACTCACACTAGGCCAGCGTGGTGGATTATGGCCTTGACTCTCTCCTTGCGAGAGAAGGCCCAAGTCTTAGCAGTGATGGACTTTTTTGAACGAGATCATAAACAACGTTTTTTTATATAACTTTGTATTAATGTTGAACTATTTAATGTGTATGTGTGTATTTTCAGCTACTGTCAAAAGTGTATTATATTTAACAATTTTTAATCTACTAACGGCTATAACATGTTTTTGGGCAACCAATAGATAGATAGATAGATAAACTCTTTATTGCACTTAAAATAATAAAACAAAATACAGAAACGCCTTAAAATAAAGTAACAATGTATTTTGCACCAATTTTCTGATAATATTTGTCCATTCGGATAAAGGAAGCCATCAATCAGATAATTGAGAGTTTGGAAAATTAAGGCTCTGCTGTAACCAATTCAATTCAAACTTTAAATTGATAAAAACCAAAACGGTCAGGGGATTTATAAAGCAGTTGTTGAAACTCTTTGCCTGAGTCAGATGAAATTGTTACTTCGTTACCAGACGGACTCTGCAATGAGTCCTACCACTACAAAATGTTGTAATTTATAATATTCCCGTACCATTATTACCTACTTTTGGAGAGGACGTCAGCATGCAACTATTCTATTTATAATAAGTATGTATTTAAAACTATATAAGTATTATATCAGCTATCTGGCCGCCATAGTACAAGCTTTGCTTAGTTTTTTTTTTTTTTTTTTAATAAAGAGTGACAAGACGATCAGGACATGTGCCTGATGGTAAGCAACATGCCTGACACATAACAGCAAAGTGACACGCAGCTATTGGAACAAGAAGAGTCCGAATCATTACCTAGCACTATCATTAGTTTGGGGTCAGATGGTGTTGTGTGTGAAATGTCCATCAATATTTATTTATTTATTTATTTAACTACTTTTTTCAACCCACGCATTATTTTTAGCAAAACCGGGGATGGTTTTCCTAAAAATAATGAGTGTCAACGAATCAACTGTTAACCTGTAATATATCATAATATCAAACAAAAGGGCTTGACTAGTAGAATGCCTACTTTGCACTATGACAAATTTCAAATCCAAGATTATGCTACCACAAAATGGCGAAATACATTTCTTTTTTCACAACTCCTTTATTATGGGTATCAAATGAAAGGGCTTTACAGGTAGAATGTTGTACATATAACAAGTCCGAGGTAGTTGGGGGGTTAATCAAATTTTTTATTTTGTTCTTGTAATCAATGTAGGCACATCTGTTCTGATGTCTGACCTGATCATACTGTATCTGTTCTCTTCAGTCGTCAGAAGGAAAATAGGTGCAATTAATATTTTTCTGGGAAACTAAATTGGAATGAAAACCCGAAGTATGTTTTTGGAAAATATTAAAAATATAACGAACCTTCTAATATTATAAATGTTAAAGTTTGAATGTTTTGATGTTTGTTGCTCCTTGAATGGATCGGGTGGAAATTTAGAACACAGTTAGATAATTTGAAAGTTATTTAGTGATAGTCTAGAAAACACAGATTCTTCATTTCGGGAAAATTACTAGAACGGGAACCCAAAACAGTCAACAACACAGGCAAAACCCCGGGACTTTCCTAGTTAAATAAAACTTGGCTGTCATAGGAACTGCCGATGAAAGTGAAAACCTATTACTCAGAATTTGATAGCTCACTTTGATCAACTATTAACCTGCTATATTTCATCATATCACATACAATTATGGTAAAAATGTATTGATCATTCAACTATTTTGAACAACAATTTTCTAACTTACAAGCACACTGAAAAAAACTTTGAATTATATTGATCTGTATTCAAATTAGGCACAGATCCATAAATTTTCTGCGTGATGCAACGATTTTTTTCAAACACTCCGTGACTTTCTAAAATATCTATCGGAAATAAACATCTTTGTCTGACGCGTTACGGTTCAAAACCGATTGTATTTTAATTCGATTAAAAATGAATGCATCGAGAGTATCGATATAGACGAATATCGATTGGTGATGGACACACAATGGTTATCATTCGATTTGATTGATTCTTGGTTCTATTTAGCTATTCTTTTTATACCAACGTCAAAGAATAAGTGCTGACTCGACTCACACTTAACCTAATAAATACACTTCGTTTTAAGTAAGTGTTCAGGTTTGCTCTACGAAAGATTACATCTTAGATCTCTGGGTGACGAGCGCAGTGCAGTGCTAGATAATGATTTGGGTTCTTCGTGTTCTGCTGCGTGTCACTGTGCTGATATGTGGCATGCATGTTGCTTACCATCAGGCATATGTCCTGCTCGTCTCGTCACTCTTTATTTATATTCAAAAAGAGTTTTTTTTTTTCATAGATAACTAATAACATTAAAACGTTGAATACATACGTTGAAAAGTAAATTAATGAATAAATCATCGATATAATTAAAGAAACGAGATGAGGTATGCTATAATCTAAAGACAACATAACGTGGCGAACATTTGTTTGAAAATTTTGAAAAATGAATTGTCAACGAACGTACACAATTGTCAGCGAACGCACACAACTCCTTGTTGCGACTGAGACTAAATCAGGAGACGTCACCTGATTTTGCATCGCCATAGTAGAAGCGCGTTTGCCGCTTCTGCTGTTTTTAAGAGTTCGATGGAATAAATACATTTTGTGGTTGGATATTCCTCAGCCTCACACAACACTAACTAGTATGTCTGACTTCAGTGGTAATGCCACTTTTTGCACTTTCAAATGCACTTTATCCACACGGGTCCCGCCCCCTTTTATTTTCCCTTGACACAAAGCCTATGTGCCATTCCAGACTGTGTACCAAGATTCGACACGATTCGTTCAGGCGTTACGACACAATTGAGCAACAAACATTCAACCAAAAGTTTTTTTTTTTTTACTAGAATATGTTCGCACTTGACCACCAAGATACACCAAGAATAATAGCATAAGCAGCCCTCTAAATGTTCCCACCACTGGGACTCGGGGCCTTCTCTCGCAAGGAGAGAGTGAAGGCCATAATCAACCACGCTGGCCAAGTGCGGGTTGGTGGATGACATATGACCCCGAAAGATTCTAGGTACATATCGGTTTCCTCACGATGTTTTCCTTCACCGTTTTTAAGTTAGCGGCATTACGCACATGACTTCGATAAAGACAGTGGTGCGCGTGGTGGGATTCGAACCCGGGGGCTCCGGATCGGCAGTCACCGTTCTCCCGACTAGACCAGCCATAACTTCTAATTTATAATAATAAATAAGATGAATAGATTATCCATTCATACATTTTCAAGTTTATTAATTTTCATTCATTTTTATTTACTCATTTCACTTTCTTCCGTACAACATGACCGCGTGACCTTAGAAACCAATAGCGTATTCATGTATTATTTACAAAATATTGAATGTCACTTATCGCACGGTCTATCGTGAATCGGCTATTTGCGGCCGTGACTTGCTCTATGCAGAGAAAGTGTGTATTGGAATATTTACGTAAAAAATGTGCGGTACGCGAAATTGTGCACTTTCGCTAATACCGTGGACAATATGGTCCGCATTCTTTTAATTCCCGATTTAAAAAGACGAGTTGTTGTGTGAGTTTGGCGTGTCTGTGTTTGTCTGTGGCATCGTAGCTGCCGAACAGATTAAACCAATTTTGACTGTAGGTATATTTGTTGAGGTGAGTTAGTTGGAAGTGTTCTTAGCTTAGTGTTTCTTTGAAATCGGTTCAGCCGTTTCAAAGTTATCAACTCTTTTATTAGCTGCAGTTAAAACGCATAATGGGCATTTCCTTTACTTGCAACCGTGTGTTTGTAATTTAAAACAATCGCGATGGCTTTTTAAAAGTTTTAATTTTAAATACCTAGCATAAGCACCCCACTAAATGTTCCCACTGCTGGGACTCGGAGCCTTCTCTCGCAAGGAGAGAGTTAAGGCCATAATCCACCACGCAGGCCAAGTGCGGGTTGGTGGATTACACATGACCTCGAAAGATTCTAGGTACATGTCGGTTTCCTCACGATGTTTTCTTTCACCGTTTTTAAGTTAGCGGCATTACGCACATGACTCCGAAAAGACAGTGGTGCGCGTGGTGGGATTCGAACCCGGGAGCTCCGGATCGGGAGTTGCCGTTCTCCCGACTAGACCAGCCGTAACTTCCTATAACAAAGAAAAATACCTATACTTACTAATATTTTATGTATAACACATTTTAATTTAAGCCTCAATCTAAGAAAAGCTTGTACTATGGGAGTCAGATACCTCATGATATGTATTAACAATTATGTTAGCATTATAATATTATGCTCACATAATTGTTAATACATACTTGTTGTACATAGAAACGATCTACCAGACACGACACGCATATTTGTATTCATCACACAAATGTTTACCCTGGTAGGCAGGCTTACCAACTCACCAACTAAGCAGTCAGGCCAGTCAATAGATAGATACTCGTAAATAGATTCTGTCACTATCTACTAATTTCAATTTGAAAATATCTTTATTAATCACAATTATTATAAGTTGAACATTTCTAGTGTGAATTATTATCCTAGAAGTGACATAAATGAATAGGTATTATATACGTTCTACAAGGTAATCAATTATATGCGTTTATTAAAACTTAATTATTGTCCATTGCATTGTTTTTGCCATAACAGAAATCATAACAAAATATTCAGAATCATATGTAATTACAGCATGTCACTATCTACTAGGAAATATTATTTTATATCAGATCTATTGTTTCTATCGAACTGCTTGTAGCGCGAAATCGTATCGTGCTGGATTTTCAAAAGACTCGAACTGAGAGAGTTGACTCAACTTTCGTAATGATAACGTATGCACCTACTGTGGAATACATACATTGCCAGTGGTAAAATAAATCGATTTCTTCTCGATAAGCATACTTTACCGTAGACCGTATTTGAAATGATGCCTCGGCGCAAAATCTATCTACATACCATAATGGGTATCCTAATCTATACTAATATTAAAAAGCTAAAGAGTTTGTTTGTTTGAACGCTAGCGACGCGAAGCGGGGCATGAATCAAGAATGTCACAAAAACGGGAAAAAATATCCCTTTTTGAGAGTTTTCGTACCGTCCTTTGACATGACAGCATGTGTCTAAGATTGCGTCATTGAAGCTTTGGTAATTAAATTTGTTTCTAAGTATGAGTTGGTACGACCAATTTCCGACAGGTGGCATAGCAGGCAGCTGAAGAGGTTTTTTGTTTGAAAGCAATATTCTCAGGGATGACTGAACCGATTTCAAAAACTCTTTTGCCGTTGGATATGTACAAGATCCCGACGAGTGCTATATATGTACCACGGGCGAAGCCGGGGTGGACATCTAGTATTATCATAAAGCTGAAGAGTGCTCCGTTTAACGCGCCAATCTCGGGAACTACTATATCCATTTTGAAAATTCTTTCTCCATTAGATATCTACGTGATCTTTGAGTGCTTTAAGCTATAAAAATGTACCACGGGCGAAGCCGGAGCGGACCACTAGTGCGTAAATAAAAGCGGAGTGAAGTCGCGCGTCGCAGTAAGTCATAAAAACTTCGTACCAATTAAAATCGTCCGATCTAGATAAACACGCGAGACCCTATAATTACGTTTCGGAACAGTTATGCATATTTTAAACAACATCTGTTCCGGATTGCACTAAAGTTACATCATAATAGCTATAAATATAAGTTATTAAAACCATTATATTTATGGTTCACGGTGAAAATTTTGATTGATGTTGCCAGATTAGGTGGATTATAAAACTCCTACGCTAGTTACAAAAACATGATGATGTTGAAATATAGTTAAAGTTTGTCACGACTGAATTAATGAAGTTAACAATTGAGATTTATTAACAAGAACATATTTATTATCGAACATAGGTCCGCGTTTGACCACCATTACGCACGATGGTTAGCGTATTTTTAACCCCCGACCAAAAAAAGGGGTGTTATAAGTTTGGAGTCGATGTCTGTCAGTCTGTCTGTCTGTCTGTGTGTGTGTGTCTGTCTGTGGCACCGTAGAGCTCAAACGGATAGACCGATTTCGACGCGGTTTTTTTATTTAAAAGTTAATATTTGTGCGCATGTTCTTAGCTATGTTTGGTTAATATCGATTCAAGATGGCCGCCTCCACAAAATGGCGGACAAAATATTTCTTCACAACCTACCTCAATATGGGTACCTATCAAATGAAAGGGCTTGACTAGTAAAATACTATACACTATAAAAAAAAACAAATCCAAGATGGCCGCCATCACAAAATGGCGAATTATAAAATTTTTTTCACTACTACCTCAATATGGGTCTCAAACGAAAGGGCTTAACTAGTAGAATACTTTTCACTATGACAAATTTCAAATCCAAGATGGCCGCTACCAAATAATGGCGAAATACATTTCTTTTTTACCAACTTTTAATATGGGTATCAAATGAAAGGGCTTTACTAGTAGAATGTTGTACAGATTACAAATCCGAGGTAGTCGGGGGTTAGTTAATTTTTTAATTTTTTTTTCTTGTTAGCTATTATGGAATATTGTATAGTTATGGTTTTCAGATTCAAAACTAACTAGAAAAGTTTGTAGTTTTTTGAACTGAAATCTTTAGCCGCGTTAGGTTACCTACATTTTGGTAAGAGAAAAGTTTATGGGTTTACATCAGTCTCTCTATTTTCGGTTGAAATTATAGAGAGGGGATTAACAAAGTCATAACTGATTTATTTATGTGGTCAGAGGGTCGATGCTAATTACTTCACATAATACTAATACTAGCTCTATAAAAACCATGGATTAGTCCGACCTGCCCTTCTATCGCTATAATTTTTTTTATTCGCTATTAACTATTTTATTTAATTAAATCGGCTATGGATTTGTTATTGCTATCTCTATCCTTTCAAGAGGAAAGAAAAGAGAGAGCACTATGAAAGCTAAGACAGTTTTAATTAGGCGGTAGACCCTCTGGCCTAAACGATTTTTAATTATTAGAATAAGATTTCAAGACTTATTTTCCTTTATCGTCCCGCCACTCACATAAAAATGTAAAAATGAAATCAAATTAGAAGTCGAATATTACCAGAAGAATAACAGCACATAATAGACTAATCGACACAATTGGAGTAATGTTACAGCTGACTTTGCAGTTTATGCAATAGGTAGATATCAAACTAGGCAGAGCTTTTATAGTCACTCCGAAAGTAGATAAATAGATAGATTCTTTATAGCATTTAACAAAACAAACAACTTAAAAAAACAATCTTAAAGAAAAGTAGCAAATAGCGATCTCTTCCAGGTAACCATGGGATGGAAAAGAAGTTAAAGTATAGAAAGACGGGAGTGATCAAATAAAGAGTTATTTGATACCTTAATATAAAAAAAAATTTATTAAGATACTAATCATTGACTAAAATAAGATAAACATTCTAATAACAATACATGCTAATACATAAATAACATTATTACACATACTAATACAATAAAATATATGCAATTAATCTAAAATACTACATAATAAAGATCTATTTATATCATCTTCAATCAGACTTCAGCAGGCCTTCGACAAATAACGTTTAAAGTACAGTAAAAATAAAGAAAATAAAAATTACCTTTATTTCTACTACAAAAAAAAACCATGAGAATTTAGCCTATACTTAAAGGTACTTTACTTTACTTTCTAATTTTGTCATAGTGTAATAATATTTTTTTATGTAATATTTAAGCTTGATAATATGTGAGGAGTAGTCGTCTCTACAGTGTAGGCCTTTCCTAACATTCATGTAACAATAGGTCTTATATAAAAAGGTGTATGAATCCAGTTTAGCAAGCAATTCAAATGAGATTTTCGGGTAATATGTAATAGCAAGGTAAACAGCATCCTACACATTTATTTGATTGTCGTTTCTATTGCAATGCCTGATTTGCATCATTGTCGTGCGATTAGGTATTGTGACATTACTTTTAAATAATTGGACAAACAAAATCAGTTTTTTTTAATCATTGAAGTTGTGAAAAGATAAGTTTTTGAATTCAGTATTTTTAATGTCTTCGTGAGTGCATTTATTTATACGACGCATCAATTATATACCGATATCCGTGAGTATATAGTATGAGAATGGATTTTTTTTAAATATAAATAAGATTTATCTATCTTTTGGTTTGTTAGAGTTTGAAGCATTACCCTTCAAGTTAGTACTTGGTACGTGGCTTCAAACTGCATTTTTTAGATGAAATTAGCATTTATTAACTGCAAATAGTTTTTTTTTTTATTGAAAACATAGAAAATAAGGAAAATTCATCAAATAACTGTACAGTTATTACTGAGAGTTAGGCGAAATTGTTTTACACGAGAAACACTTTTGGACCGATGCTTGGGACCGTATTTACTTTGACACAAAAACGAAACACAAACAGTAAACTAGTACACTTTCGATAGCACAGAACCACAGCGAATAAAATTATTCCACTTTATTTTGCATTCATTCAAGGCACCACTATCATTACTGCACCAATAATAATAGTAAACTCGACATAGTTATTGTAGTACCTAAAGCATTTTTAAAATGCTTTGGGTACTAGTAATTCCCTGTAGTAATGCTATAAGTACAACACAGTACAAAGTAATCGTACATTTTTAATTTATTATTTATTGTAATTATGAATATTAATTATCATACTTGACGTGTAACAGTTGTTATTAATAAATGATTATGATTATTATGATTATGATTAGTAGTAGTAAAACCGATACAGAGGAAATTACGCTTAATTTATATGGAGTTTATTACCTACATCGCACCATAAATCACCAATCATATGGTTCGATGTAGGCTCCTCCCTTTTACGTCATTTCCTCTGATTTTAGGACTGGTGTGTGGAGTTTTACCCTGTGATTTTACACGCGTAGTTGCCATTGTTTTGCCGCTATAAAACATATCCTGTGCACTATTCGACATGTTGTATTGTTTTAGATTTTTCAATTAAAAGTACATGTTATTTTGAGGGGGGTCCTATTTCTTGTGACCCACCTCTGTGGACTGCGCCTGTGGCACGCCAGAGAGAATCGCACCCACGATTCAATGAGCAAACTCGCTACTAACTAAACCACGAAATCAACTTCAGTCGGGGTCAAATTATACTGGACAACATACAAGTTTAGTCAATTGACCACCGTGAATGGGTCTAAAACGAGAAAGTTTACAGTAAAGTTTTATGACAGGAGGTGAAGTACTGCCGCTTATTACATTTTCCCATGATGAGGAGACTAACGGTCTCGCGGACAGTTTCCATTTTACTTTCCAACTTAACCTGTTCCAAGTATGTAACAGTTAAGTTTTCGCAGTTAAGTTATATGTAAGGAAGAAGTAAGGCTTAAAAAAGGTTGTGAATGCTTAGTAACAAGAACATCCGATATTCCGATCTAGAGGTCGTAGGTTCGAATCTCACCTGCACCTCTAAGTACTTTTCCCAGCAGCAGATGTATTATAGGAAAAAATTTTTTTCGAGAATATGTTTTTTTACTTATAGACTACGGGCCCGTGCACAAAATTTATGGGTCAAATGAACCACCACAAGACCTGTGTAGGATGGTAGAAGGGTATAAAGTAATAAGATTCAGCACTATGCAGTCACTTGTAAGCTGTCCAACTGAGTGCAGTTGAAGAGGGGGGGTTGCAACTCTCGATCGTTTCGCCTTGCCGCATGATATTTGTACAGCGTTACGGAATAATAGATTAGAAGAGGTATTGAAATTATAAATTATTTTTCAATTATTGTCGGAAAAATTTTTGAGTTTCCCAGTATTTGCAGAGTAAATTTGATCATTTTATTATTTACGCCATTTGTACCATACAGCAGGTCTACTATGAAGTCCGATAAATGATAATATCGGCCGAAGTTATGGACGTTTTATACCACGAAACACAATCGGTCGGTTGATGACACAAAAACTGTCAAATCAGTGTCGGTCGGGATGAACGAAACGCCCGATCAGATCAACCGATTGTGTTTCGTGGTATAAAACGTCCATAACTTGGGCCGATATATCGTTTATCGGACTTCGTAGTAGACCTGCAGTTTATTGAAACTAATATAATGTATTAGACGAAATAATGTATTAGAAGAGGTATTGACCTCTTCTAATACATTATTTCGCAATGCCGTACAAAAATCATGCGACAACGAGAAAAGATCGAGAGTTGCAACCCCCCTCTGCAACTGCGCTCAATTGAACAGCTTACAAGTGCCGGCATAGTGCTGAATCTTATTGTTTTATATCCTTCTATTTTCCTACATAGGCATCCTGGTGGTTCATCTGACCCATACATTTTATTCACGGGCGTGCAGTCTATATTGAAAATTTGCGTTACTGACATGCTTTAACAGGAGCATGCTTTATAGCATAGAAGTGACGTATTGCGCAACATTAGTGCTGTTTAATACAGCATGTATGTCATAAGTTGTCACTTCTATCGGTAGTCCCTGTTGCTGTCAATTTCATTAAATTACCATAACACCGAGTAAAAATATTACTTTTCCGCATAAACAACTCTAATTATAACTTTCCATTACTTTTGCAATACTTTCGCTACTTATATTACTTAAATCACATATTATCATGCAAAGCATGATTAAGTATAAAAAATGATATCCTTTTAGCCAATATAAACGTATTTAAAGTAAATTTATTCATGATAGACTCGAAAATAGTCTATATGTATGTTTTTGTTGTAAACTGGTTGTAAAACTTTTGCCAAAACGAATACGGACATTTTTATTTGAAACTGAATTAAAATTAGATCGTATAATCTGATATAGGTGTGAACAGTATCTACAATTATAAATGTTTACTTAATATTTAAGTTAATACCAATATTTATAAATATTCGGATTAGTTCCTTTTAAATCTTTCAGAGTAGTAAATCTTTCACGCTAACTTGAAGAGATTTTTATATACTACTAGCGTTTCGTTCCGGCTTCGCTCGTATATTGACGTTTAAAAACCATTATAAGCGAAATAAAATCTATCCTGCCTTTCAACTTGGATCAAACTGCATATGATGCGGAAATTTGGGATTAAAATTTGTAACGCAGATGGAATGTAGTCTGGAAAAGCAACCAGGCAATTAGTTTTTGCGGTAAAATAACGGGGATTGGAATTTATGCGGAAAACTACGGGGTACAAATGTCAAGTCAGAAGTCAGTTGGTGAAGAAGATGGAAGAACCCAAATGAACCCGGAATCTGTGGAGTGGCTAATTAAAAAAAGAAAAATGTGTTGACTACTTAGATAGAGAATAAGAAAATAGATTAGGGTTTTCCGCACGGTTTCTTTGCACCCATCGAATGCAGATGACGTGCATATTTGCTATGGCAACAGAATGATAAACCGCGAGAAATGTATGACACTTCCACAAGAACGACAAGGAAAGTGCTTTCAGTGTAAAGCGTTTGTTCTCACTCTATACGTAGTATATGCAAACTCTTTGGTTGACTACTTGGATAATATACATAGTAAGTAGGTTGTTGAGCTAGGCTTAGGTACTAGGTGCACAGTTTTGTCACACATTATACACTGGATTGCCTAGACGTGTCGAATGTGCGGCCGAGCGTGGAAACACTCGACACCTCAGCGTGCTCACAACGACACCAAGTAAACATTAACAGGCGAAATAACTTCGTTATTTTTATTATACTACACACTGATATTAGAGGTATAATGTAGATAATACTGCTAATTTTTAGTATTACTCTTCAACATTTCGAATAAATACATACCTAACAGTTGTGTATTATTTATTCGTAATATCAGGTACCTACTCCCTGTGAATTATAATTAAATTAGTATAATTAATTATATTTATATCCTTTCGAATGAAAAAATAAATGCTAAGATCAGTTCCGGCGTACTCGAGAAATCAGGTACCATCCATAAAAACTGGTAGTCGAATTGATAACCTTCTTTTTGAAAGTCGGTTATATCTCATAATACCATAGATGAATAACACCTAGATCGATAATCTTCAAACAAACGATTCATCTTAAGTGAGGCAAAGCGTAGATTGATGTCGGCGTAAGCTGTATGTACTGAAGTTCGCCAAACAATACTTAAATGTCGTGGAATACGTCCAGTACATACAATACAAACCATCAAATTGTTTTTTAATTGTCGGAGATGCATACACTAACGCTTAACCTTGAAAACTGATGATAGTTTCAAACAAACTAAGCCTATATGTCTCACTATGATTTGCCTCGCTTTTCTTGCGCAGCTCCCCGGTTTCTAAGAGTTATTATTCTATGCACAATACAAGATTTCTTTACAAGAGTGTTTTTTCACGTGATCGTTGTTTCGTAGGGAGTCCTAGTGTAAGCTTCACTATGTGATCAAGGACAATACTGAAGTTTCAAAACAGTAATAAAGGTATAAATAATAATAGTGAACACAACTCTAATTTTTAAGACATAATTCGTGTTATATCTATTACACGGATATTACATAACATTTAAAATGTGACATTATTTAGAACCAATTGCATGAATGATTAATAACATGCTAAAAGTGAAAGGTTTTGATAAAAATATCTGCATGAATGTATGTTTAGTGAAGTGTTTATGATACCATAATATTATTTATGAGTCTAAAGTATTATAGCTGGATGGAATAAATCAGGTGATACGGGTTTGAGGTCACGGATTTACTTTTAACTAGCTATCACTACGATACTATCGATCATCATCATCATCAGCCGCAAGACGGCCACTGTTGAACATAGGCCTCCCCCCTAGATTTCCACAACAAACGGTCCTGCGCAACCTGCAACCAGCGGTTTCCAGCGACCTTTGTGAGGTCATCTGTCCATCTAGTGGGAGGCCGTCCAACACTGCCTCTTCCGCTTCGTGGTCGCCACTCGAGAACCTTTCTACCCCATCGGTTGTCAGTTCTGCGAGCGATGTGGCCTGCCCATTGCCACTTCAGCTTGCTTACTCTTTGAGCTATGTCGGCCACTTTCGTTCTTTTGCTCGTTCGTTCGTTTTTCGTTCTAATTAATAACTAGTACTGTCCAAAAAAAAAAAATGAAATCCGATTTCATTTTAAAATTAAGTTCAGACAATCGTCTATTTTTTTAAGAAGCTATGACTTAGTTTCCCCTATAAATGAAAACAATTTTTGGATTTTTGTTTACATATAAGAAAAACCCACACCAATTGCGATAAAATTTATATTATACATACATATATTATATTACTAGATGTCCGCCCCGGCTTCGCCCTTGGTACATTATATAGCACTCTATCAGAATCCCGTACATATATAACGGTGAAAGAATGACTGAAATCGGTTCAGTCATTCCTGAGAATATCGCTTTCAAACAGAACACCTCGTCAGCTACCTGCTACGCCACCTGTCGGAAATTGGTCGTACCAAACTCAGATTTAAAAACAAATGTGGTTATATGAATATATTCAATGCATAGATTACTGAAATTCAATGACGCAATCTTAGACACATGTTGACATGTGTCATGTCAAAGCACGATACGTCCGAAAACTCTCAAAAAGGATATTTTTCCCCGATTTTGTTACATTCTTGATTCATGCTCCGCTTCAATTAATAGTAGCGTTATGTTCTATAGCCTATAGCCTTCCTCGATAAATGAACTATGCAATAGAAAAAAAATCTTTCAATTCGGAACAGTACTTCCCGAGATCCTAACGTTCAAACAAACAAACTCTTCAGCTTTATAATATTAGTATAGATATAGCTATAAATAGGGACCACATCTGAAGTATTTTCTACCAAACAAAAAAAAACATCAAACTATAATAAAACATACACTAATACAACGAATAAATATTAACAACTAGCAAGGCCCGAGGTTTCACCCGTGTACATTCCCGTTTCCGTTTTTTTTTCGGGATAAAAAGTATCCTATGTGTTCTTCCAGACTATAATCTAACTGTGTTCCAAATTTCAGCCCGATCTGTTTCTTATGTTAAGATGTGATTGAGCAACAAACATCGAAATATCCAAACATTGACATTTATATTAGTTGGATTAGGGAAGCTGTCGTGTAACGTACAGATGGCAAAAAAACACAATCGAATTGAGAACTTCCTACTTTTTTTTAAGTCGGTGAAAATATGACTATAAATTATTATAAATTATTGTATATTGTATACTGTGATTGACATGAGAATAAGAATTTCGTGCCAGCATTAGAGCAAAAACAGATCACTATGTCTGATCTAACTCACTAATCCTGTCATTTTTTTGTTACAGGTATGATGTCATTTTGCTGATCTCCTTATAAAGGTATGTTGATATGTCTGACATTAAAAAAACTATTAGTACGTGAAACAAAAACTTTGTACCCACCCTTTTTTAACCCCCGACCAAAAAAAGGGGTGTTATAAGTTTGACGTCGATGTCTGTCTGTCTGTGTGTGTGTCTGTCTGTGGCACCGTAGAGCTCAAACGGAAGGGCCGATTTCGATGCGGTTTTTTCTATTTGAAAGTTAATATCCGAGCGGGTGTTCTTAGCTGTGTTTGGTTAATATCGATTCAAGATGGCCGCCTCCACAAAATGGCGGACAAAATATTTCTTCACAACTTACCTCAATATGGGTATCAAATGAAAGGGCTTTACTAGTAGAATGTTGTACAGATTACAAAACCAAGGTAGTCGGGGGTTAGTCAAAATTTTTAATTTTGTTCTTGTACGAAAATTACGCTCTACCGCTTTAACTAAATCGGCTATGGTTTTGCTACTGCTGTCTATCATTTCAAGCGAAAAGAAGCGAGAGAGCAATAGCAAAGCTTAGACAGTGTTAGTTAGGCAGTAGACCTTCGGGGAGGAGTCCATTTTTTTTTAATTCTACTAAGATCTTTATTTATTTATTATTTTAAGTTTACGTAGGTATATGTAATATATATCCGTATATATATATATATATAAATATTAAATGTATGTAAATTAGTAAGTGTATTTCTTATATTATTCTTAGGTTGTTTAACTAGTCCTACAATTTTATCCTATTAGAATATACTAAGGCCGCATTTTTGTCTATATTATCCTATCCGTGCATGGTTGCCTGGAAGAGATCGCTTTAAGCGATAAGGCCGCCAATTAAAATGTCTAGCATAAGTTTTTCTTAAGTTCCTGTTGTAATTTTTGGTTTTTTTATTGTATGTGGCTTTTAATAAAGAGTTTTCTTATCTTATCTTAAGATCTCGCTAGACACGGCGTCCTTACCACGCTGAACGGCGATGTTCATCCGTTGAACGAAATCAATGTTAGCACTTTGGACTAGCGTCAATTCGATCAAGTGGTCAGAAAGGTATACAAACTAATGTGGTTATTACACATTTTAAATGAATAGACGGGTAATTCAAGTGATGTACTGTCAGTTTAGTCCGACTTGACACGGGCAAAAATAATTGCTCGTATTACTACTGGTAGTCAAACGGGTAGTAACACGAGCAATAAACGGTTTCAACAACTTCAGGGTGTCAGTTCCTTAACATGCCAAAAGAAATAAAAGTTCAAAAGTCTGAAACTAAAAAACACAACACATCAAAATGCCCAACGTCGAAACGTCAAAAAGACAAAACGTTATAACATAATACAAAACGGAAATATGATTTACTTTTTCCGCATAATTAATCAGTTTGACTATTTAATGTGTTACTCATTAGAGTAGGTATGTTTTATGAACCTTGCGTAACTCGCCATGGAAGAATTCAGAGATAATCTCTTGAGTCAGAGCAGCAAAACAGTGGGACAAGTCATACTTTCGTTCCACATTTGAAATTGAAAGATTGGTATGATAAAGTTAAGGTAAAACAACACTAAGATAAGTATAATTACGTTTTTTAACTGTTATGGAGCGTGCTTACCTAGAAGAAACCGATTCACTCTCGATTTTGAAGACATATTACCTATAAAATTGTAATTATTGTGAAAATCTCACTCGACGCGCACGTGCATTCCAAAGCCTAGACGAAAAAGCCGCCATGCCACACTTGGCTTTAGTGGATCAAATCCTTAATTCTCTCCTTGTGAGAGAAGGCAAGTCCTAGCGGTGCAAACATAAAGTAGGATGTTTATGCGATTAATCATACACGTTTGACAAAAAGCGACATCATTTCATGAATGATGTTCCAAAGACGAGCGACTTTGAATTTGACTCGAACGAAGTTTGACTCCATTTTTTGTGGTAAGCACGTCTAGGCTGTGGAATACGTTGCCTGAGTGAGAGTTGGTGTACAAGTTTTTGGTGTCTTCAAGTAAAGAGAACCAGTTTCATCTAGGTAAACATGCTCCATCGTAGACCGCGTCGTCTCTTAACATCAGGTGAGATAGCGGTCCAGTAAAAAAAAATTGGTTGCCTGTAAAGTCGGTATACGGGCGAAAGTTTTACGTGACAACGACTTTGAGTGGTAAAATAATTTTACGGAAGGGACGCGTGCCTTTCACTTTTTATGTCTGTCTCTCTCGCTCTTAGGCGGGCTAACCATGCCCGAGTGGAAGGGACGCGTGCCTCTCACTCGCTCTCGTTGTGAGCGCATAACGTGAGCGGAGCGTAACGCAGTTTCTTGAAGTGTCACCCGGCAAACCAATTTATAAGACGTTGTCACGTCAAAAAAGTGTTTGACAAAACCAAAGTGTCGTGATAGACTGCTACAACACGGGGCGTTTCCTAAATTAAATCATAGACATTTATTTTATTTTACGGTTCTTTCATAGATTCTAGTTGGTCAGATTGTTTCATTGTAAATCCTAATGCATTTCAACCATAAATAGACGAACAATAATGTACAATTTCTCGTGAGAATACCAGAGACTTATACCTCAATTGTTTTTTATGAAAGACAAATTAACACTGTTTCTATCACCTGATAGAGCCACCATCGGCTTACGAAAAAACCACATGGCTTGAATTACAGGAAATTTTAGTTCCTGATTTGATCACTCGTTACCTAAAATTGTAAATCTGTAATTACTTAGGTATAGTTTTCTTTTGTTTCTTTCTCATTTCAAATTGATAATTGGATGCGATATTGAATATGACAAGATGGTCGGATATGTTGTTAATCTTTGTAATCCATCGTTATAGTATTTTGAATCCTTTTATTTTATAGATTTTATACATGAATTAACTTGAATTATTGTTCTGCAGTAAATTTCGCTGGAAATTATGAACATGACTTAGCACGAGCTAAATTATTATTTAATTACCTCGACGTTTCGGCTGCGTTACTGTTCTCGTGACCACTGAGGTAATTAATTAATAATTTGCCACTGCTGCTAAAACTTCGAGGTACTTAAATAATAAATTAGATCATGACAGGACTTCATGTAAAATGTTTACATTACATATTGTAAGCACTAAACATAAACAAAAAAAACTTTACACAAAAACACTTTTTTTCATTAAATCTTCATCTTTAATATAAAAGATACCCCACGCTCGTCCTTGAGATGTAATTTTCATTATATTATATTCAACTTTCGCAGTTTAAAATCAAAATCCAGATACATTATTTAATCGCGTTCTAAATTATTAAATAATTATCTTATGTTTAGTTTTAGTGTCCACGGCCGTTATTATGCTGCCGAAACGTTGAGTTAAGTAAATAATATTTTAGATCGGTATTAAATCACCATTAAATTTCGCGTATTCAGGATAAGTTGCTTAGTTAGTAGTTAGTTATTTAGTAGTTAATAATGATAAATAGAACGAAAGTACGTCCTTTTAGATTAAATTAGAAGTTTTTTATTTAGAAAATATGGCGAATGCTAGTTTACCCAGTAATTATTTCCTACGCAAAACCCACACATTACACTTGCTATATGTGGCAACTAATAATTATTCTTAATTTCTCTGCAATATATCACAAACATACTGACAATGGTTTGGTTTAAATATTGAATTATTATTTTAGTTATAACAACTTTCTCCAACATATTTATTGCATAAAAATCCAACTTTATTTTCCCATCGCTGGGATTAGTAGCTTTCTTAAGCGTGCAAGTCTATTATCGATGTTCAAAACGGATACTTGAGTTCACATTGAGTAGCCCATGAGCCCGAAAACCTTTTTTAAAAAATGTTTAAAGTTTATGACGCCATATGATCTAATACCACCTGCCCCTTTTTTCTACTTTTGTGATAAGATCGTGTAACCTCTAGGCTGTAGAATGCGTTTACTGCCCGAGTGGGGGTTTCCCAATGATTACAATATGTATGTCTTCAAATCAAGAATGAATTGGTTTCTTCTAGGTAAACACGCTCTATCGTAGACCGCATCGTCGCTTAACATCAGGCAAGATGAGGGTCAAATGTAAATCTATAAAAGGTAAAATAAAATAATCATGAGTCACCATTTTGAAACAAGCCGGCTAACTAACTACCTAACAAGGCGCGTCACTATCATTGTGCTAAATTTTTTTCTGGGTCTGCCAGGGCTAGATATATTAAAGTGGCCTTTACCCAGAGTGCATCCGTAAGACAGCCGTGCCCACAGCGAGTGGTCTAGTAATATCAGCGAGAAACACGGAAGGGAGTAGGTATATAATACACGGCGTGTCCCCTCTGTCAAAGTACAAGTCCGCGTGGACCATGGAGTTTGATTATATACTGTGGCCGAGGGCGGGGCTAGATTTGTGAATGGTGCTTTATTTTTTATGTGTTAGTGATTTCGCTGTGTGAGTATGATCGGCAATGGATCTGTACAGGCATGTTTTGTATGTAATAGTGCGGCTTTGTGCTAGTGTGCAACTTTCCCCTCCCGCCAGAAATGACAGAAAGATTTGAACAATATTGTTAGCCAAGGCTAAGTGCTTGCGCGGAAGATAGAATTGCTCGATGAGTAATATGTAATACGTAGTCACTATAAAAAACTCATAAAACAAAGTTGCTTCGATTAGGAACGTATAAAATTCAAATAAACTGTAGAATCTCGCCGGGCATCGGTCTCGCACGCGAAGCTATGCACACGTCAAATACGTGATGCGCCGGCGCATACTACATGCAGCTTTTGATTTATGTACCGACGCATTTAAATTGAAAATTGCCAGTTGCATAACGACTATTTATATTATAGACTAGCTAAGTATGTCGCTGGTGTCACTTACCCACAACACTTAATACGACGAACAACGAACGATGGACGTATCACGACAATGTTTTTCTACTAAAACGATCCAGGGATGTTTTTACATACCCTAAATAATGTCATGTTTACTTATATCTAGTCAACAGAAACAAAAAAATCTTCAAAAATTACGAAGCTTTCACACAAACCTTCAGTCTCTTAAGGCTTGTTCGC
Organism: Ectropis grisescens; assembly: GCA_017562165.1. NCBI lineage: Eukaryota > Metazoa > Arthropoda > Insecta > Lepidoptera > Geometridae > Ectropis > Ectropis grisescens. The sequence continues at coordinate 3,196,333 of CM029783.1, forward strand.
ATTAGGCTAGCAAATTAGTCTAGTAGAGAGTAATTTAGTAGCTAAAATACTCGCTACTATTCAAAAATCGTTCGCACCGTGCTTTAGTACAGTTCACAAGTGAGTAGCGTTTCGCAACATGAAGATCATACAACGCAATAAAATAAATGAATAAATAAGCTAATCTTATCGAATCGTAATGGCTATTTTAGAAGAGGTGAATGAGGAAATTTGTGTGATCAATAAAATAAGTTATTCCACAGACAATTTCGTATTTGGAAAATTGTTTCAAGTTATTTTTCTCTCCAGACTAATTCGACAAGTTCGAACCTGTTTAATCGGCGAGCCAATGAGCGCACCGCTCGCAACGAACGCGTGGTGGGGGGTGCTACTCGCCCGTTGAAAATAGAACAAAATGGATTGACTCGACTAAATCACTTCCTAAACTACTCGACAAAATTTTCACTGTTCATACACGTTTAGTTGCTAAATTACTCGCCACTAAGCTAAATTACTAGCCTAATGCGAACAAGCCTTTACGGCCTTATAAAGAATAAGTCAATAGATCAGATTCTTCCGCACGGTTCCTTTGTACCAATCGTAAGCAGACAAGGTGTATGTTAGCTATGGTGACATAGCTAATTTACCGCGACAAAAGTATGACACTTCCACAAGAGCGACAAGACAAGAGCGATCAGAACCTTGCTTTTGGTGTAAAGCGTTTGTTCTAACTCTATACGTAGTATATGTAAATGTACTCTTAGCTTACGACCTTTTTATAAGCTTTTATTCTACTTACCTTGTTAGTACGTTAGTATGGGACAAATCTTGGGAGTTAAATTAGAATCACTTCCAGTTGTTAGATTAGGTTCAAATTTGGTTTACTTACCTAACTTCGGTGACAATACAATAATATGATACCAGGAAGCTGATCACGAGATGGAGTCGGAAGGTGGCCATAGGAACTTCTAGGCGAGATAAATTTCAACTCATTTGAATAATCACGACTCTTGCGATAGATCAAGACTCTTGCGCCACATGATAGCCAGGATCTGAAGATGGCGTCTGAAGCTGGCCATAGGAACTCCTAAACTAAACAAGGTAAAACCGTCGAGTTTGGACTCGTTTGATTGGTCTTGAGAAGCACCACGCTTGTGTTGTTACGTGATATCCAGGATCTAAATAATAATAATAATTGCTGTAAAATAAAAAAGAACGAAGAAAATATTTTTTTATATGCAATCAAACCCATCATTTTATTTGATAATACAATTTGTATTGATATAACTAAAAGTTTGTCGTGACAAACAATATCGTATCGTATCGTAGTAATATTTAATTTCAAGAAAATACAAATTGAAAAAAAAACAGTTCTCGCGACAAGCTTTTATTTAAATCAATATAAATTTTACTATCTAATAAAATGGTGGGTTTGATTGCATTCAAAATTTATTTTCTCTTTTTTAAACATTTAAAACCCCTTGTTTTGGTAAACATATTCTTAATTAATGTGTTATTTCCACACAATAAATGGCTTTCTATGTGTTTTCTCAGGTTCTAGACTACCAAATGTCATTTAAATCGGCTCAATATTTTTTTTTAATAAATTTTTGCGTAACAGTAAGAGTGACTGACAGAAATACTTTTACATTTATTATTATACTTGCTCGGATGGTGTCACATTATAAAGACAATTAATCTAAAATAAACAAATAATAAAAAATATACTATCCTATATTTGAGTTTGAGTTGGCTCAAATTGGACACGGTGTGCAATCTTGATCAAAATTGGTTAAGTATGTAGTTTAGGATTCCATGGCGGACAAACAACGTGGCACGTAATTTAAGAATATAATATTAGCAGAGATTTAGAATAAGACTTGGTAACGCAAATAAGACTGCATCTGACTCATCAAAACACATGTAAATGTATGAGGCCACATTTATGCAAGTTCATTTAGACAGTTTCGGTCAATGAACGACAAAATACTAATAAAACAATATATTAAATAATTACTGCACGACATTGATCTACTTCCTACAAAAACCAAACTGAATTGATTGATCGACATTCAACACAACTATTACCTTATTTATCTCGGGCATTATGTACTTAACAAGAATACTTCTATTTTTTGTGTTAACAGAATCACGCTTCCAAATACGCCAACAACAATCAAAATTCATCTTACTTTCCTCCTATATAGAGATCACTTTTGCTTGGGAACTGTTCAATAAGATTTAAAGCACTTAGTCGAATTTTAAATACACGAATTCGAATTATAAATGTACCGAAGTAGAGTATAAAATGGAATGGTTTCGCAGTCCGGTAGTATTGTTTTTATAACGGTAGGTGCCTCTTCTTCATGATAGCCTGGTAACGGCTATTGTATTATAAAAAGCGGTGGTAGTGGTCATCACGATTGAGTTACTGTTAAGGTGGCAAAGATCACACATTTTTTCTACTGCTTTTAGTGTAATTGAGATTTTTTTACGGTTCTTGAACTTTATTTGAACTTTAGTGGCTTAGTTGGTAGCAGCTCTGCCTGCGAAGCCGAGGGTCGTGGGTTCGATCCCCACCCAGTGCAAATATTTGTGTGATGAATTCAAATGTTTGCACTGTGTCTGGGTGTTTCTATGTATAATAAGTATGTATTTAAAACTATATAAGTATTACATCAGCAGTCTGGCTGCCATCACACAAGCTTTGCTTAGTTTGGGGTCAGATGGTGTTGTGTGTGAATTGTCCACCAATATTTATATTTTATATTTATTTATTATTTCTTACGACATAGCGATGTGAAGACGTGAAAAATAAAGCAAAGATAATAAAAAAATGTTTATTTATGTGCAATATTTTGCTTAAAAACTACACTTTAAAATCCAAGTATTAAATTATATGTTTGACGTATCCTATTAATGTTAAAAGTATCAATGGCACTGCCACGTAGCTATTAGAACACGTAGAGTCAAAATCTTTATCTAGCATTGTACTTCACTTTTCCGCCAGAGATATAAGTTGATTTATCTTTATACAATGTAATTTCTCTAAATTCATTGCCCTTCAAACCAGAACACAGTGATATTTGCACGTTGCTTGGCGGTAGAATAACAGTTAACAGGCAAAAGTACGGTACTTCCCCAGGGCGGACTCTGCAACGAGTTAATGTTTTGAATTGATTGATACATGCAGATTTGATTTTGTAAGTACCATAAGACACTTACGCTGAAACATTACATAACAGTTATGCGCTACGCGTGAAATTAATCAACACAACGCGTTTAAAAAAACACCAAGTAAGTGTTGATATGAATAACTCAAATAACTTAGCAATCAACGCGTTACACAATATCAAACATTAAAGCGTTGAACTTAACACGATTTTTAATAAAACGTTATTATTTCATAGTAATCAGGTGTTACACAACAATAATTATCTAGTAAGCTTATGTTGTGGTTGCAACTTGATCTTGCTCTAGATTACTTTCTAAATTCGCTCACATCTATCTCGCTAGGAGCGACGCAATTATTGCAATTTTATGAAATTATAGGCGCAGTATCTGATCAATGGAAGAATATAGCAGTGACTGGTTTTCATTCTATTTTAAATCATTATTATGATTCTCAAAAACAAAAATGTCAGTTTCAGATATGTGGCACTCTCTAACATGGTAGGCTAACGACTAATGGTTAAAACTAGAAAATGAGTTTAAAATTTGTGGGACTCTCTGCCATGGAAGGCTACCCACTAAAAATCCTGGTGTGTTTCATTTCTCACTAATTTCCCGGACGTACGGGAATCAAAGAGCTTACTTATACTACGTATAGAGTTGGCACAAACGTTTTACACCGAAAGCACGGGTAGCATCTTTCTTGCGTTGTCGCTCTTGTGGAAGTGTCATACTTTTATCGCGGCACATCACTCTATTGCCATAGAAAGTGTGCACGTTATTTGTTTACGATTGACACAAAGGAACCATGCGAAAAATCAAACTTTATACGTAGTATATGTAAACTTTTTGGCGGGAATGCTTTCAAACTCAATTGCAGCTCGGTAACTTTGTTTGGCAGCTCTACCGTGATATCGCTGGTTCTACTGCATCATTGGTGGTTCTTATTATGCGGCTTCGGTGACTCTGCTGCGGTTTTAGTAATTCTAACGGTTTCAGTGGCTTCGACGGCTTTATCGCTGCTTCCATGACTACCACGGCTTCGGTGGTTTAGATAAATATATAAATATTGGTGGACATTTCACACACAACACCATCTGACCCCAAACTAAGCAAAGCTTGGACTATGACTTGACTATACACTTGACCGCCATCTCGCCTGATGTTAAGCGACGATGCGGTCTACGATGGAGCGATGAAGAAACCGATTCACTCTCGATTTGAAGACACAAAGATTGTAACCATCGGGGAAAACCCACTCAGGCAACGAATTCCACAGCCTAGACGTTCTTATCACATAAGTAGAGTCAAATCTCTTCGTTCGTGTCTTTGGAACATCAACCATGAAACGATGTCGCTTTTTCGAGCTACGAGCATTCCGATAGAAAAAAAGGGCAAGGTGGTATCAGAACATGCAAATCAGTCCCACACTCTCCAAAGTGTATCCGATAAAAAAACCGATAGGCTGGCAATTTTTCGGCGATGATCAAGACTTTGTAGTCTTTTTCATATTGTTTAATTAGTTAATAATACATATTGTTTTTAAGCTTTCGCGATTTGAACACATAATGTTTATAATGTACAGGACTTAATCACGATTTAATTCATTGTTTAAATACCTTGACGTTTCGGCAGCGTTACAACCGCCGTGGTCACGAGAAGACGCTGCCGAAACGTCGAGGTATTTAAACAATTAATTAAATCGTGATTAAGTCCTGTACATTATAAACATTATAATACATACTTTGTAGTCTTTGTATACTTATAATACATAGAAAAGCTTTACTGCAGTTTTTGTGATTTTACCGCGACATCAGCGACTCTATCACTACTTTGGTGGCTCTACGACAGAGTTGGTGACCACGGCTGTGGTGTCGTCAATGCAGTTTCTGCGGCGCTGACGCGGTTTTGATAGTTTTGCCGCGGCTTTGGTAGCTCTACGATGGATTTGGCGGCTCTACAAGGCTTCAATCGTTCTAATACGGCTTCAATGGTTCTAGTATTGCCTCAATGGCTCGACCACGGTCTTAGTGGTACTAACACAGTACCAGTAGCAAGAGCTCAGATACTGACTCGATTTCCACGTTAGTTTATGTCCAACGGATGCTATGATTACGGTGCAATGCTAGGCTAGTTTGATCGTTTGCACCCTTTCGTCTCTTTTCTCGAGTAGGAATGGCGGTTTCTCACATGACGTTATAATTGCACTTCCAATGGACGTGTGTATTTGTGGTAAAAAATCAGGATTCATTGAACACGTCTGAGACTTTTTTGAAGTGAATAATTCTTTTAGCGTACCACAGATAGATTTTTCACTCTCGGGAATGATAAAAAATCTTCGGGGAAACTCGGGACCACGGCCATACTTATGGCCACGTCCTTCGGATTCACCTGCGTAGTTTCGAAAGTCAGCTATCAAATTCTGAGTTATAAGTTTTTATCCATCGGCAGTTCCTATGACTGCCAATTTCTTTTTCAACTACGACTGTGCATAAAAGAAGTGAGAAGAATAATATGAATCCTACCATTATTGTGGATACTTTACAGTAGTAGGCTCTTTACAAAGATCGCCTTCAAAAGTATCGCACTTTTATCAGTTATAATACACCAAAGCAGTATTATGCAAATTATATTGTGTTTTAACAGGCAGAGCCTTGATAATAACATACTAAATTATAAAGAGCACTACAAACCTAACCAACTACTTATACTAAGCATGGTGATCTACCCTAGTATCAGCCAAAATGCCCCTTACATGTTAGCAGGCTTACCACGCTGAATGGCAATGCTTGCAGGCAATTGGTCACAAGCTCAACTTATTGTACCTGTTCGGCAATTCGTGCCTAGCGAAGATGTAATATTTCCCCAGGCGGACTGGGACGAGTGCATTTGATATCATGAAGTTTCATTAAGCTTTCATTCTGCGTAGGATAATAAAATCCACCGTAAGTCACTTAAAGCTATCTACTATTGCAGCTCAGAAACAGTTATTTAATTGATCCATTTCCTGTTTATAAATAACTATCCGTTTATTAAAAATAATAATCCAATGGCCATGGCATGGTAACAGGCGTGTTCTAAAACATTTAATTAAGGCCTAATGATCCATTTTGTCTAGTGGTAGGACTCTTTGCAGAGTCTGCCTGAGGAAGTACTACACCTTTGCCAGTCATTCTACTACCCTGCAAAAATTTTAAAACATCGCTATATTTCTCGAGATATTGCAAGGCATAGGTATATATATTATGCTAGATGTCCGCCCCGGCTTCGCCCGTGGAACATATATAGCACTCATCCAGATCCCGCACATTTACAACGGTGAAAAATTTTAGTATTTCAGTTCAGTCATTCTTGAGAAAATCGAGTTCAAACAAAACACCTCTTCAGCTACCTGCTACGCCACCTGTCGGAAATTGGTCGTACCAACTCAGAGATTAGCAAAGGTTTTATATTCAAGAGGTATGTAATCTGTGATATTCAATGACGCAATCTTAGACACATGCTGTCATGTGTCATGTCACGAAACGTACGAAAACTCTCAAAAAAGGAATATTTGTTCCCGATTTTGTAACATTCTTGATTCATGCTCCGCTTCTATTAATAGTAGCGTTATTTTCTATAGCCTATAGCCTTCCTCGATAAATGGACTACCCAATAGAAAAAGAAACTTTCAAATCGGACCAGCACTTCCCGAGATCCTAGCGTTCAAACAAACAAACAAACTCTTCAGCTTTATAATATTAGTATAGATATCAGGATGATGAGCACATTGCAGTGCTAGATAAGGGTTTAGACTCTTCGTGTTCCGATATCTGTGATGTTACTGACAGGCGTGTTGCTTACCATCAAGCACATGCGCTGCTCGTAACTTTTTAATACAAATAAAATAACATTAAAAAAAATTGGTTGTCTGTAAAGTCGGTTTGTTTAAGGACGATAGTTTAACGTGACAATATCAGAACAGAGCATTGATAGATACGGCGCAAGCGTATAATGAGCGTAAAGGGACATAACGGGACACTTTTTCGAGCATGCAACCGGCGTTTATCGATTAAATAGATGTAGTGACGTCAAAAGTAGGTTTAAATTACTTCCTTTGAGTCTTTGAAACGTCAACCATGAAACAAATACAAATACAACAAATACAAATCTTTATTGCCAAGAAACATCAATCGGAACAGATTACAATAATGCTTAAATTTATCACAAGAAAATACATAAATGTTCCTAGAGTTAGCCTTCGGCCCCACACTTGGCTCGGTGGCCCGTGCTGTGGAAGCCAGGGAACGAAAGTAAAAACACAGTAGGGGTATCAAAATTGTTATTTTGGTCTAATCCCAGTTCTAGGAGAAGATGTAGTGTGAGGGTGAGAGTGGGTGCATGTGTGTGAGGGTGTGTGTGTGTGTGTATGAGGGAGAGGGTGTACGTATGTGTTTGTGTTGTAAGTGAGAGAGAGATAGACTATGAATAAGTACGACGAAGTCGAAATCAAACGAGTGCCAGTTCGTTTCCAACCTCAAGTTGTGGCAGATTATAATAGAGCTCAATCACAACACTGAGCGTATTCGAGTGATAAAATTTTCAGCATCCTCATACGACAAAGACCCTAGCCATTCACGAACCACTCGCTTTACTTTCGTGAACCGTTCACACTTGATGAATGGGAGAGCCTTGACAGTTTCATTATAGATTCGTGGAAGCAGATATTTAGGATGTCTGGCAGCAAAAGCAGACCTAATATCGCAAACTGGTAGTCTAAAAACTCTTCTCAATGTCACCTCTGTGAGCCGACTCGACCCCTTCAGCGACTTGTGAATTTTTAGTACTGCTTTTTGGATGAACAGCTGTCGTACTGAAGGAACAGCGGCCTCCCTATACAACTCACGCGTGGGGAACTTGAAAGATTTCCTCAGCATGGTTTTCTTTACTGCACGTTCGGCTCTTTCAAGCTCCAACATGATGGTCTTGGCAGCACCCCCCCAAGCCAGGCTGCAGTAGATTAAAATCGATTGACCCAGTGACATATAAGCCATCGTGAGAGTCTTCAGATCGCAGGAGGAGCGCAAATACTTCATCACGTAAATGAATTTTCGGATCTTTCCCGCAAGTTTGGAAATATGGCATTTGAAGGAAAGTGTCTCATCCAACTCAACGCCAAGATAACGAATCCTATCAACCCGGCTGATAGGTTCACAGCTACACAATCCGGGGGAGCTGTTACTCGCTTTGGCAGAACAGGAATGCACCTTAATATGAAAATCGTTAGGAGGTTAAACGATATCGTTTTTTTCAATCTACGAGCAGTCCGATAGAAAAATAGGCAAGTCGGTTTTAAATCCTGCAGATCAGCCGCATACTCTCCGAAATATATCCGAGAAAAACCTCGATAAACTAGCAATTTTTGTTGTTCTATACTTTTTATTGACTCCTTAGTGCATGCTTGTATACAACAGTGTTATTTTTCGCGATTTTCCACGCTAAAAATAGTTTAAAGTGGTGAGAATACTTTTTTTAATTTTATTTAAATTAGCCACTCCACAGACTCCGGGATCCGTGATCTTTGTCATATCAATTGTCTTTTTTTAACATTTCTTGGATAAGGAGAAGAAGAGGAAAATAAGGGGGACTCTTGTGCTCGTCTGTACAGCTGATCACTACTGGTTAGGATTCCGCTAATCGACTCGACATCGAGTGTTGGCCAAATTGCCTTTCTTCATTTGCCTAAGCTGCAACCTCCGGGCAGAGAGCCTCCACAACGGCCGCGTTTCTGTCCCTGATGGCCATCTGTAGGTTGAAATCACGGATGGTCTTCGGTGATGCAGCCAACGCTAGCACGAACTGGCTGATGGGGTCGTCGGTGAGAATATTTATACATAAGGTCCCTTTCGTATTGGCAACCAAATCAATTTACTTGAATAGCTCTAACTTCAAAGCATCAATAGGTCTTCTTCTTCTTGGTCGTATCCTCATTACTGAGGGTCGCGACCACCATCGACGTCCTTTACCACCTTCCTCCAGGCACTCCTGTCTTGAGCCATCAATAGGTACCGATCACAATAATAAATGTAGTCGTTAAGTCAGATTTACTACGAGCCTCTTTTGACGTGACAACGTCTTATAAATTGGTTTGCCGGGTGACACTTCAAGAAACTGCGTTACGCTCCGCTCACGTTATGCGCTCACAACGAGAGCGAGTGAGAGGCACGCGTCCCTTCCACTCGGGCATGGTTAGCCCGCCTAAGAGCGAGAGAGACAGACATAAAAAGTGAAAGGCACGCGTCCCTTCCGTAAAATTATTTTACCACTCAAAGTCGTTGTCACGTAAAACTTTCGCTCGTATACCGACTTTACAGGCAACCAATTTTTTTTTTCGATTGAAAACTCCTCGATAAACGTAATCGAGTTCTATGCCAGTCGAAATTGAACCAATAAAATAATAAAACAAAATAAAGGCGGCAACAATAGCCCGATACTATTCCGACCATTCTTACTATTGCTCTCATACTATTGTGTACAAAAGCGTTTCTTATCAGCTCTTTTTTTTTTAAATAAAGGTTGACGAGACGGTCAGGACATGTGCCTGATGGTAAGCCACATACCTGACACATAACAGCACAGTGACACGCAGCTATTGGAACATGAAAAGTCCAAATCATTACCTACCACTGCTCTGCGCTCGTCACCTAGAGATCTAAGATCTTATATCTCTAAGCCCTGTAATTTATCTGGAAACATTGCCCTTCAAACCGGAACACAATAATGTGCAAACATTATTGTGAATAGATCTAAGATCTTATATCTCTAAGCCCTGTAATTTATCTGGAAACATTGCCCTTCAAACCGGAACACAATAATGTTTGCACATTATTGTGTTCATTATTATTATTAATTTTGCAGTGGTAGGACTCTATGCAGAGTTTTTAAGGGAAAATCCTCCTCCTCCTCTTTACCACCTCATCTTTACCAATTAATCTACTGACACGCATTAATATGCAAACTTTACTGAGTTCCAGTTTGAAGGCCAATGTTTCTTGTGCAAGTGCAGGGCGTATAAATAAATCGTCTTATATAAATAGGGTGAAAAGCGCAGTCCAGTGTTAGGTGATGATTTTAGACGCTTCATGTTCCAATAGCTGCATGATACTGCTGTAATGGGCTGACGTGTTACTTACCATCAAGCACTTGTCCCGCTTGTCCCGTCACTCTGTCTGACTAATATTATACATGCAATAATTTGGATGCCTGAATGTTTGTTGTTCAATCACGTTGGAACGTCTGAACGGATTCGGTTGAAATTTGGAACACAGATCTGAGGGTCTATCGCCTAACGAAAAATATCTTACCTTTGATATTTCTTCCTCTTTTTTTTCCGCTTGAAATGATAGAGACCGCAATAGCAGAGCGAAAGCCGATTTAACTAGGCGGTAGAAGGGCTGGAATACATGGAACAGTCTGAAATAGCACATAAGTATTTTTATTAAAAATAACGGGAACAAGACCAGCGCGGGTAAAACTGTTGGGTAACCCTGTATGCTATTCCTGACTTAAATTCTCATTCCTCAACCCGTTCCGTTCAGAAGTTCCGACGTGATTGAGCAACAAACATCCAAATTTCGACATTTATAATATTAGTAAGAAATAGGATAGGATAAGTTTTTGTTATTGAGTATAGGTCTGCGTTTGACCACAAACTCGCCTGATGGTAAGCGACGGTGTAGTCGAAGAAGAAGTACCTATTCACTCTGGCCTTGAAAAGTTATAGATTGTATCTCTCAGGGAACAAGGCGTCTGGCAACTTTTTTTTAACTTTTATAGGTTTACTACACTTGACCGCCATCTCGCCTGATGTTAAACGACGAGCCAGTCTACGATGGAGCGTGTTTACCTAGAAGAAACCGATTCACTCTCGATTTGAAGACACAAAGATGGGAACCATCGGGGAAACCCCACTCAGGCAACGTATTCCACGACCTAGACGTTTTTATCACAAAATCAAGAGTCAAATCTCTTCGTTCGTGTCTTTGGAACATCAACCATGAAACGATGTCACTTTTTCGAGCTACAAGCATTCCGATAGAAAAAAGGCGGGGTATCAGATCATTCCAACTTGTTCCACTCAAAAGCTGTACGTAGTCTATAAGTAGGATATGTCCAGTAATTCACAAGTGGTGTAGCACTTTTGTACCTGAGTGCTTACAACGAGGAAATAGCTGTACCAAGTTAAACTATCGAGTGTGTGGGAAAGCTCGACAAAGAGGCATTGTTGGTGCGCGGGCGCCGGTGTAAGTTAAGTTCTTTGTTTGACTGCGACATTAGGACAAACCGGAAATGAACACGGTACTTAATCATTAGTTCCTTTAAGTACATGATAAATGAAAAAATGTTTATTGTAGCAATAACGAAAGACTTAGGCGGCCCCTAGACCTACAATAACTTTGTGCAATGCATTTTATTGTCCAAAAAGATTGAAAGGAACTTAGCATCCAAACGATCAATTATATTGGGCAAAAATACGAACTGCTTAATGTTTTCGTGTTTACTCGGAGAGCAATGTTTATTCCGTAAGAACAGCGCGAACAAAATGTCTCTCAACAAGATTTAGCTGCAGCTATATACAAATGTACATGTATACTTATAGTGTTGTTGTTCATGTAAATCTTTCCTTGTCTTTGTTTGTAACGTGTTACTGTGTTCGGGTTTGAAAGGCATTGTTTTCATTTATATCTCTGGGTGACGAGCGCTATGCTTTTTTAGATAATGATTTGGATTATTAACGTTCCAATAGCTAGGTGTCATTGGGCTGTTATGGGCAGGCATGTTGCTTACCATCAGGCACATGCCCTGCTCGTCTCGTCACTTTATAGATACTATAAAAAAAGGAAACGTCTTTTTGCATTTAGACAACAATGTCTAATACAAAGCATTTATTTATCGCGGTCATTACATTCCTTGCTCTTGATATTCTACAGAGCCGACAAATTCTCTGTACAATTGATTACTCATATTCGTAGATAATCTCTGTTTTCTTAACTACTGCATTCTTGCCATACATGTACTCCTTGTCAAGACGAGCAACAGACTGATAAATATTGTGCAAGGCTGACGGCTGACACGACGCAATAAAAAAATAAGGAGCAATAAAAATTACACTCGTTCAAACTTTCATTCAATCATTGTGCAATGTTCAATTTTAACCCTAAACGGTCAAAAATATTGCACAGTTTGCAGTATTGCGCAAAATGATTGATCATCTAGGAGCCGCCTAACAAAAACACAAGGAAAGGTACACTCCGCGAGGTATAAGCTGAGCTTTGCATTAGTGTGAGTGATCACCAATCAGGCAGGAGCTTGAAATTTTGTCCGCGAGGTATAGGCTGAGCTTTGCATTAGTGTGAGTGATCACCAATTACGCAGGAGCGCGGCGAGACAGAATGGCGCCGCGCCTAAGGCCGGTTGTCACACCTACACTATCCATGTACACTCACACAAATGCAAAGCTCAGCTTATGCCTCGCGGAGTGTATATGTGTTTGACAAGAAAGAGATACAAAAAACGAATACATATTGTGTTAGTGTGCACTGAACCTCACACTAGGGCTGCATGTGTTGTGGGATCGAAGCTTCTCCTAATTTGATACAGTAATAAATGGACCAAAGAGCCACTATAAAACATCCACAAAAACAAAACAATAAAAACTGACTTCAATTTAAACACTTAAGTAAATTGCACATTTTATTGTGAATACGTCTATAACATACCACAGTAAACCATAATATACTAAAGATGTATTAAAATAATTACGTAAGTCATTTCTTTGTTTAACTAATAATCAATAATTTTGATTAGGTTATGATTTTTATTTAATAAGCAAAAACTATAAATACCGTTTTACGAAAATCGAAGTACGGTGGAGTATGAAATTCCGAAGACTGATAGTTTAAATTAGGCATACACAATACACAAACATTACACATACCAAACTACCATATATTTGACACACGCATAAAAAATACTCTTTTCTCGATTATAAAAGCCTATGGTCAAGTTTAGTAATTGCGAATATATTAATATTATTTTGTGACCGAATTTCGACAACTTTGCAACTACTAGTTTAAAATAAGTTATTCCCAGATCCAGCTTCATTTTCAAACAGATTTAATATACCACGTGTTACATAACTCATATACCTAATTCAACGAAAATCTCGACTAATTGTCCAAAATTAAAACTAAATTTATATCGTCGTGATGGCATAACGTATAGCAATTAAGTTAACGACTGCCTACGCCATGATTTATGGCAATGGAATCAAGATTAGAGGTTTGAGTTTAATTTTGCCGGATAGTAAATATTTGGATCTGAACAAACAGCAAATATTTTTCCGGAATTTTTGTCATTTTCGTAGTGCCACCTTTTAATTATTAATAAATCTACTTAATTAATAGTGAAAATCACTAGAAATACAAAATTGTGTCAATAAAGTTACGTTGTTTCAAATAACCCTGCATTTGGGGCAATACATTACTGCAAACACTTTTTTTTTTTAAACTTTGATAGGTTTACACTTGACCGCCATCTCGCCTGATGTTAAGCGACGATGCGGTCTACGATGGAGCGTGTTTACCTAGAAGAAACCGATTCACTCTCGATTTGAAGACACCAAGATTATAACTATCGGGTAAAACCCACTCAGGCAACTCATTCCACAGCCTAGACGTTCTTATCACAAACGTAGAGTCAACTAACTGCATTGCCCGAATAACTGACAATAGCTATCCTCAGTACCAAAACCTCTTTTTTAGATAAGTATAACTTGACCGCCATCTCGCGTGATGTGAAGAGACATTGAGCCTATGATAGCGCGTGTTCACCTAAAAAAATCTGATTCACTCGCGAGTTGAAGATACCAAGACTGAAGCCGTCGAGAAACCCTCATTCAAGCAACGCATTCCACAGCCTGAACATTCCTACAAAAATAGAGTAACCTGTAATGTTCGTCCGATTTTATTATCATGTAGAATAAAAAATGTATTCTCCGGCCAAACCAAGTTACCGGCAAAATATGCGGACGAACAAATCACATGTATCCACAGTAAAACTTGTTGCTAATAAAAGTCGCTCCATTTTTAATTTGGGTGCCTCAATATTTCAAACTACAGTCTCGACGTGCCACTCGTTCGTTCAAAACGGTACTCAATCCAGTTAACTTAATGTGAGAACGCATTTTATCTCCTCAATCAAAGTAGTCAGCGGCTCGTCTGAAGTCAAAAGGAAAAATGTTAGAACTAATTTTATGTCCCACAGATTTCGGCTTATATGAGAACATACGCTGGTAGCGCCGCTTCTAACAAGCCATGAACTGTGGCATGAATTCTAAGAGGCAATGGCTTATATAGGGTGCTGGTCTGTGAAAATGTTCGCACAATGAAATTATCAGTCAGATAATGATAGACTACCGATCATGTTATGATGCATAGGTCAAGTACGATTGGTTCGTTGATATTGACCACTGTGTGAACGACCTTATCCACATACAATGTTATTTACTGTATATCTGTTTTTGTTCTTTGCAGAGCCCATCTGGGGAAAAACTACACCTTTGCCGTAAATATTTTACCGCCAAGCGGTAATGTGAAAGCATCACTTTATATCGGTTTGGGGGGTATGTTACCCGTAAAAGTACTGGGCAAATATGTAAATTATGTAATATCTCCGAGTGATGAGCGCAGTGCAGTATTTGGTAATGACTTAGACCTGCTTTGGAATAGTCTAACTTAAACTATTCCAAAGCAGGTCTAAAACATACGAAGGATGGAAGGCTACAAGTCAACAAAGTGTTGACTAGGAATAGTCTGACTTAGACTATTCGAAGTCAACACTTTGTTCATAAATGTACAATTTCTGCAAGTATGCGTCGAATAATTATTATTTATCGAAATGAGAACACAAAACAGAAACAGAACGATAAAAAAGGAGATTTCATTTGATTAAAAAAGTAGTCCAAATGCATGACTCATTAAATTTCCAAGTTAGTCAAAACTACCAAGCACTACCTTTATTGTATACGTACCAAGCTAAGCGATTAGTATCATAATTGCTTATCAATCAAAAGCATTGTCTGTCTACAAGTATAAGAAGCACACACATGATCACTTGGATCTTATGTTTCCTGGTTGAGATTCATGTTGTAGTGGTAAGAATCTTTGCACAGTCCACCTGGAGAATTACTACACCTTTGCCGGCTATTTTACTGCCAAGCAGTAATATGCAAACATCACCATGTTTTCAGAGGCATTAAGTACAGGTCATTGGGACAAATCGTATTAAATAGTTAGCGTACTTTTAAAATAAAATTTAGTAAAGCTGAGATATACATTATTCTAAATTCATACTATAAGTTTCTGTTTTTAAATAACGTAACCAGTGTTTGTGAAACGACATCGTTTCAAGGTTTTAAACTTGAACGCATCATCGATATAAATCAAAAGATGTGCCCGGAGCACCTTGAAATTGTTACCGAACTGCGTCTCTATGTGTAGTGTCAGTGGTTTACAACTACCAATCAACTTCACCCCTAGAATCGCTAGCGGCGAGGTATGCAGTGGTTCTACTTATTTTGGTTGTGTGTAACGAATAGTGATAGGTATAAACGTCCGGCGTTCACCACTTCCCACGACCGAGTAGAACGGAAAAAGTAAGCTCGTTCTTACTAACGATAACACAATTCCGTGCGTCTGAAGTTTGGGAGGGCACATCCATTGATTTATATCGATGGAACGAGGACGTTTGACTCCCCTTTCCTAATAAGAACGTCTAAGCTCTGGAATGCGTTGCCTAAGTGAGTTTTTCCCGATTGTTACTATTTTGGTGACTTTAAATCGAGAACGAATTGTTCTGTTTTGTAGGTTAACATGTTTCATCGTTGACCAAATCGTCGCTTACCATCAGGCGAGACGGCGGTCGAGTGCAAACCTAATGTTATGAAAAAAAATACATTTGAGATAGTAATGATCTCAAGAAGGTAGTTTTGGATCAAGGGATTTCAGTCTTAATTTCTAAACAATATTTTACCATAAAACCTAAAATCGATTTTATGCAAAAAAGATCAATTTCTTAATATTTATAACTCGAGCTTGAATTTAGAAACTGTAACAAACATGATTATCAACGGCAAATTGCATTAACGAACTTATAATTATAATTAGGATGGAAATTATACCGGAATGCCTTTTGCAATTAAAAATGCATGCCTGATTTTGTACATTGCATTTCGTACAAGCGCTTAAATAACAATAATAATTACAAGGACTCTCGACACAAGTGAAAACTTATAACTTTTTACAGTACATACAAATTATGTCACCGTAAAATATTTTTTTTTTAATTTTTTGTAATATTCCTACAGTAGGTTCGGTTAGTTTAAAATATGACGGTATTTATAATTTTGCGGTCTTTTTTTTGGACCACCTTGATTTCTTCACGTAAACAACGTTCTTTCACCGTTAAAGCCAGCGATGACCAAGTCATACATTGTCACTTGTAAATATATTAAGATTTGCTCGTATCTTGGAAAAATGACATCGTTTCATGTTTGATGTTTCAAATACTCGAACTAAGAGATTTGACTCTAATTTTGTGATAATAACGTCTAGGCTACGAAATGCCTGAGTGGGTTTTTCCCGCTGGTGTTCCCAATCGTCGATTTTCAAATAGAGGACATTTTCCTACTATACTTTTTACTTTTTCTACTGTTTAACTTCTAGGTACATTTTTAAACGACTTCCAAAAAGAAGGAAGTTATCAATTCGACCCGTATGTTTTTTTTCACATTAAGTTTTTTGGCGCGAATAAGCCGTGAGTAAGTGATTAAATACAACATGCAGCTGTATTTTTTTTAGAAAGAAACCTATGACAGCTGGTCTTAGACGACATGTTATAAATACTGAACTTGGGTCAGCTGTATGAGGCAGGTAAGGAATGCAAGTCTTACATGTTTTTGCTAGCATAGTTCTTGAATAAATGTTTAGAAAACGACTATAAATTGAACATTTGTTATATATTAGAATACAAAGATGTCGCTTTCCAATCACCTCGAGAGGCGTGATAGTAAGGTGAGGTTCATGTGAAACTAGCGTAATTCATTTTTAAATACTTAAAAGAAATAATGAGTAGTTTGATAACATCACGAATAGAGAAAATGTTGTGATAGGACCCTTTGCAGAGTCCTCATGAGGTAGTACCACACTTTTTCCAGATATTATTACACCAAGTAATGTTGTGCAGACATTACTGTCTGGCAGTTTGAAGAACAATGTTCCAAACAACAAGGGCGTTGAGATAAATCATATTATATCTCTGGATGGCGAGTGCAGAGTAGTGCTAGGTAGTGATTTGGAATTTGGGCTCTTCATGTTCCAATAGCTGCGTGACACTATTTTGTTATGGACAGGCGTATTGCTTACCATCAGGCACATGCCTTGTTTTGCCTCGCTTTACCGTAATAAGAGACGAAATATTGAACCCATATCAAATGGGATATTTTGCGTAATAGGCGAATGTCGATGAATTTTCTAATATCCTGTAAAGTTTGCCATAACAGTACAGTTTGGATTTCCTGTAATTTAGCGAAATGTGTCTATATCGTGACACCCATTGTCCAAGCGACACTTCGCTGAAGCCGTGGCTATTGTTCTTGATAATGAACCCGGTTTCCGACGGCAAAGTAACGATGTCTGTTCCGAGTAATTCGATCATACGACGAAATGATTGCGGAATCGAAACGAGACTCGAATTGGTCAATACTGTCTTGTCTGTTCCGTGTGGCGTCTTTTTAATCGATTTCGGAAAATGATGCTCTCCATTCGTCGTTCGAATAAAAAGTCATAAGTGTACTTTTGAACTTAACTTACTAAGTACTTTTGAACTTACTAAGTACTTTTTTGACTTAGTAAGTACTTTTGAAGTGAAAACTTTTAAAGCGTATCTAATATTTAACAGTGAATTTTTTTGAAGTGAAATATTTTAAAGTGTAAGCTTTTAAGGTAAGACTTTTAAAGTGAAAACTTTTGAATTGAAAGTTTAAACTTTTTTTAAGATAGGATAAAACTCAATTGAACTCGCGTCTGTGTTACCGTTACCGAAACTACTGTATACAAAGACGTATGATGTGTTACTTTTCAAACCAACTTCTATTTAAAATTAAACAAACACTTGACTAAATTTCATAATTTTTGTAAAACTATAATCACGGCTTCCAGATAAGTAAAGGAAAGTAAAATTTTGTTTTTTGTTGGTATTTCAAAAACCGCTTCACCAATCTTGATACAATTTATAGGAATGGGATCATTTCTATGTATAAAAATATCTTTCGAACTTAAAACGAATTACGAAAATCGCCTTTGGGGTTCTCGAGAAATCAGGGAATTATATAAAAAATTCGGTTGTGGAATTTAAAATGTATAATCTCGATGGTATACACCTTCTCTGTTCGGTGATACTCGTACACCAAACACGAGGTTTGCTTACTACATGTGCCATGCTTTATCAACACTGTCGGCGCATGGAAGCTACTTTAGTTATTTTTGCCATTAGTGCATCGGGTGCATTTGAACAACATTTAACAGAACTTTAACAACATTATTTTAACACAAATAAACATTGACGTAACTCAAATCTCGAACTTCTGAACTTCTTCACTTAGGTACAAACCTCATCTCTAATTATCGACCATCCTCCGTTTTAATCCCCGACCAAAACCAAAAAAGGGATGTTATAAGTTTGACGTCGATGTCTGTCTGTATGTATGTCTGTCTGTGTTCCTGTGTCTGTCTGTGGCATCGTAGAGCTCAAACAGATGCGCCGATTTCAACGCGGTTTTTTTATTTGAAGGTTAATTTTGTTCTTCTTTGAAGTCTGTTAAAAAAGTAAAAGAAAGATAGAGATACCTATACTAAACTTTAAAGTTCCCCCCACATCCAAGTTTCCCCGACTCTCTATTCCGGTCGAAATTACCGTGTTTTTTGCTTTTAACTCGCCGAGAACTAATTGCGTGCTTGAAGAGTCTCAACATGAAGTAAACTCCAAGTAAATAGATTAAAAAATCGTTTCCCTTTACCGAGAAGCCGTGAGCACCCACCGTGAAGTACAATGACGCTGTATGAGAACCTAGGAGTGATAAGGATGTGGGATATATGTATGTGTTTAATATTATCGATAAGCGTTTATTAAGCTTCGATTTAAAAACGACAGGGTATTTTAAGTTTGACGTGCATTAGTGTGTATGTGAAATCGTAACTTAAGAAAAAAATTTTTTAAAGGATAGTATGAAATGTTCTAAACTATATTTGAAGATAATCAGTTCAGCCGCTTCAAAAGTAGACGCATAATAGGATTTTGTTTTACTTGCAAACATAGTACAATGGAATCGTTTAAAATTTTAGGCTTTACGGACTTAATGTTAGGTACATTTGCGTTGGGATTTTCAAATTTTTAGTTTAGTGTAGGTAAGAATAGAATAAGAGTTATTTTATTTCAAAAAAACATGGTTAAACACTTTAACAGAATTAAAATCAGAATTGACAAAACAATACATTTGTTGATTAGCAATGAGCTCCAAACTTAGTGCAAGACTTGTATCTTGGAGCTCGAGTGCGAAAATTCGAACAATGAATTCGTTACAGTCAGACTATACATTATTTATAATTAAAAATATTTTTTATATACGTTTATGGTATACTTTATGTTTTAAAATCGTGATGTCGTTGGTTCGAATCCTACCTGCACCTCTGAGCATTTTTCCAAGTGCAGAGCATTGGTTTGTCATCACTACTGGCTCTGGCGGCTAGGAAACAGGCGTATTCCTAGAAAGACATTTTTCGAAAACATAAGTCATCTACTACCTTCCACGGGCTCCGCCAGCCTGGTGTATTATGGCCTTGGTTCTCTCTTTCTAAAAGAAGGCTCCAAGTCCCAGCGAGTGATAATGTGAACTGGATTGATTTTGCTATTCATGAAAGACGGTTGCACATACTTAAATGAGCGAGGTTTTTTATTTTAGAATTTTATTTCGAAATTTTATCGAATTAGAAATTTTATTTCTTTTAAAAAAGGCACTGACAATAATATTTATGGAAAGTAAACAAATTAGTTACTTTGAGAATACCTTTTCAAGCTTAGGTGTCGTTGTAAAAATGTTTTTTTTAGATAAATTACAGTACATTGGTAACAAATTTGAGGTTGAAACGTCATCTTGACTGATGTTAGCCGAAGATGCGGTCTACGATGGAACACGATTACCAAAGAGGTACGAAAACACTCTAATTATGAATCATTCATTTGTTATTTTTGCTTTCAGGTATGTTTTCATGTATACAGCCAATGGGATTATGGTAAGTATAGTTAGTAAACAGCGGCAACAGTCATTGCAATGAATCAATACAAGAAAATCATTCAACTTTCATCAAAAAAATTGATTAATTCCTGAATTTGAAGCAAGTAGTGAACGAGTATTATGGTTATTGGTTAGTCAGCATTCACTTGCATTGTATTTGATTTCCGAAACTTTTCAACGTGCTTAAAAATAAAAATCCAGTGTACTACTGTATCTATTCAGTGTGTGTACTAAACCAGATTATTTTTGAAAACAAAAGCCACAATGATAAAGGCAAATTCAAACACTGTGCCTTATTTTTTGCCATTATTAAAAAATACGATGACTGAGGTACTACATAAAAGTAGCAGTTTTGAAGTTATGCATGTCATATTTTTTCCAAACTCTGAATAATGCTTTTTAATAGTAAAAATTAAATTATTAAAATAACTAAGTTAAAAATTTAGTTCACAACACTCATTGGTAACAAATAAAAAATCTAATCTGTCTTCTTTACGATTTTACATAGAAATATCGTGCATCAGAGTTAACTTGTTAACCTCCAAAAACCGTATTTGGGCGTATCAATCAAAAATAGATAATTTCATTTACATGATATTCATGACACCAACAATTATTATATCTATAGATTGATGTGATCTCTCAACTAAGAAAACATTGACATGTCTTGCGTTCGCCTTGACATTTCATGCCCCATGGATTTGCTCTTAGCAAATAAAAGGCAGATTACCGTCACAACTGTTTCGATAAACAAATTGCGATTACGGAACGCAAACCACGAAAATAAGAAACCAGTCGACGCCTTTTAAAATTTGAGCATGACAACATCGAATCATTGTTCTAACCATTTTTCACACCTCATTTCTGACGACTAGGAACAAGGTATAATTATTTAGCGCTCAATAGGAATACCTGAACGCTTCGCCGTAATTTCAAAAATGAAACTTAACTCTATGGGCTTGTGACAGGAATTATAATCGATTCGTCATTATCTGGTTCTTAGATGGTTCACAAAGCGTGACAATATCGTCACCTCATAATTATCGATAGAAAGCTGACGATTGCTGGACATCACTATTTAACTTTTTAATGCTTGTCGTGTAACCGGTGGCAGTGGACTTGTTATTAGTTATTTATTAGTGTTGTTATTGAATTGCACGATTGATTACGTTTCGCATTTCCACCGATTATGTTTCCATTCGATAAGAATTTGCATATTTTGATCGTGACTCTACATGCTTGGATGAGTTGACGTGAATATTGTGCATGATTATGATTATAAATTATGATTAGACTATTTTTCATCGTAGACGTTCTAAAGATTCAAGCGAAGAGATTTGACTACATTTTTGTCATAAGAACTTCTAGGCTATCGAATGTGTTGTCTGATTGGGGTTTCCTCGATGTTTACGATCTTGGTATCTTCAAGTTGAAAATTAATTGGTTTCTTTTAGATTAGGTTAGACTTAAAAGGCTTGAAATTACAGTAGTAAAAACACTTTGTAAACTGCTTATAGACAAATAAAAAAACTTTTTACGAGACAAAAAGTAAATACAGTAAAACACTCAACACCTATGAACCAGCGGCGCAAGTGGTAGTCTTATTGCAGGGAGTAAGTAATCTCTGCCAGTGAACCGCCGTATAAAGATAAAGAAAGATGATGTAATTCATATTTTGTGACAAAAAACATGTTTAATTTTACTTCATTTATGAAATCTTAATCAACCAAACCAATAAAAACACATTCCGACCTATGTCGAAAGTAAGTTTTAACTACAAAAGTAATCAATGAAATTGTTAGAAAGTGTTTTCATTCCCAAAGATGACTAGTAACTCCTAAATATAAAAGTCGATACCGAACAAAGCCTTGGCTTTCATCTCAAATGATGGGGCGTTTTTCAACCAAGTTTTTATCGACCAGTAAGTTATTAACATGGTATAAAAGTAAGTTACATATAATAATAAGAAGTAAAAGTAGGCAGCCAAGTCAACGAATGTTTATGTACATCACATTATGCGTGCTCACTAATCTTATGAGATATTTTTCGAGTGGTTTTGTAATAAAGTAAAAGTTATTTGAGGTAATAACATGTACACACTTACAGAGAATTAACACGTTAATAATAATAAGTTGACGTTATAAAACATGTTATAAATTTTGTAACGAATGTAGTTTTTTCAACTCTGCTCTCTAATAATATTTAAAAAAGTTTATATCAAGTTAAAATTATTATGAAAGTGTGTGTGTTTTTAAATCGATTTAAAAAAAGAAGATGGTTCTCAATTCAGGTGTATGTTTTGTATGTATGCAAGTTTTTCCTTTTTAAATATAAAAATGTTACACAGTAGCTCCGCCAATTTAATTGAGAATCGATTTTAATGATTTTTTTATGTCTGGTAGATTGTACTTTACAGAGGTGTTCCCATAGAAATGTAAACGAAATATTGATAACAGAGCATTTGGATGATAATGACGATGATGTTACATAATAACGTTTTACGTTTAAACTTAATTATGGAACTGAGACGTGGTCCTTAACTGTGGGCCTCATAACGAAGCTCAAAGTAACACAGCGAGCTATGGAGAGAGCTATGCTCGGAGTCTCTTTGCGCGACAGAATCCGTAATGAGGATATTCGCAAAAGAACGAAAGTGGCCGACGTAGCTCAAAGAGTAAGCAAGCTGAAATGGCAATGGGCAGGCCACATCGCTCGCAGAACTGACAACCGATGGAGAAGAAAGGTTCTCGAGTGGCGACCACGAACCGGAAGACGCAGTGTTGGACGGCCTCCCACTAGATGGACAGATGACCTCATAAAGGTCGCTGGAAACCGCTGGTTGCAGGTTGCGCAGGACCGTTCGTTGTGGAAATCTGGGGGGGGAGGCCTATGTTCAGCAGTGGACGTCTTGCGGCTAATGATGATGATGATAACGTATAAACTATTGAGTTAACGTGTTTAATCCAATGAAACATTATTTTAGAACTCGACCTCATAGAAGGATGTCAAGTACTCTCTCACTTCGTTTTCTAAGACCCAGTGCGCAATATCCTGCGGAAAAGATAATAAAATATACAACGTTACGCAAAACACTTGTACTAAAACAAGCAAAAACCAACGTGTGTTTATTTTTATAGTTTAGAGTGACAAAACGAGCAGGACATGTGCCTGATGGAAAGCAACATGCCTGCGACATAACAACACAGTGGCACGCAGCTCTTGAAACATGAATAGCCCAAATCATTACCTAGCACTGCACTGCGCTCGTCACCCAGATATCTAAGATGTTATATCTCTAAGCCCTGTAATTTCTCTGGAAACATTGCCCTTTAAACCGGAGCACAGTAATGCGCTCGTCATTCAGATAAAATATATTTTATCTCTATACCCTGTAATTTCATTGGAAACAGGGCACTGCATTTATGCTTTTAATAGATAAAGACTTCGATTTCGTATCTCTCTCTCTCTCTCTCTTTGGTAACTCTATGCCTACTGTATTTTTCTTTTTAATGACGTTTTCTATATGTACCTACTGCTCTACTGATTTCCTAAAATGTCTGTCAGATGGTTGAAAAATTATCTAACGTCCTAGGAAAGTTTATTTTTGTTTTAAAAAATAAATTGGATGGTTGGTTTCGTAAAAAAATATGTGTAACTATTTTTTATTAGGTAGTTAATAAATCAGTTCAAAATTTAAGATCTTGCATAAGTCATGATCATAAACTTAAGCTTCAGTCTCAACCCTAATTTATTAGAATAGCTTTCCACCCGAATGAGACAGCGCAGAAATACAGTTGCACGTAACTGTTATGCGACATAATCTTTGTTTATTGTGCTGCATCTTGCATACCTCATGCCACGGTGCCCCACTGAGGGGTTACGAGACGAGACCTTCTGATGAGCTGGTTTGACAAGTTTACACAATGGGTCTTTCTTTCTTCAACAGAATTATTGCATTCTAGGACATGTTTTAACGATACCTGCTGTTGTGAGTATTCTACTTGTACCAATACAATTAATGTTGTAGTTTGGCGGTTCGTAACGAGAGTTTCGCAGTTCAAACAACCTGTCAACAATAGTTCTCAATTTCGTGGGTGGCGTTGTTGTTTTATATTACAAGAAAGATTTGAGAATCGTTTCAATTACTTTGTTTTAAGACCCTTAAGTTTTTAGTTCTGAAACTTTAGTTGGAAACTTACATTACAACATCTCTCTGCTGAGTCTGTGATTACAACCTGGAATAGAACATGGGCTTTTATCGTATAAATGCATTTTTTTATGAAACAAATAGTTCTCTAACTTTTCCTGCATCGAACTCGTATTAGTACACTATGAGGGGAGTATATTGAATATTTTGGCAAATCATTTAAATCACGTGCAAGTACAGAACGAAAAGAAATAACAAATGACTAAAATTGAATTAAGAACACTAATGATTAAAATTAAATTACATTTATTTGGAAACAAGAAAAATCAACATGTTTATTATTTTATTTTAACGCTTTTATATCAAAAGGATGCCATTTTAGGATTTACCTTCCTATTAAATTTGAACAAAATCTAGGCTTGATTTTTTTTTTTGGATTTGATAGCAAGAATTTTATTTGATGGTTTTAAATTAAATCTTCTAAAAGAAAAACACCGGATGTGGCTTAAAGAAACAGTCAGTTTTATAAAATTTCTTTGAGATTGCTACAGACAATAAAACTCACAAAACAAACAGGCATAAGATACATCTCTTTCTAAGCCTACAGCTCCAAACATGCTAATATTTTTCCCATGCACACGTTTGCAATTCATGTCACGTTCAAACGTTTACATACAACTTATACAAAGTTAGCTCTAGAAACGCAAATAACCATCATTTAGCACGCTGTCATCCGTTCTGACCTCACGTATGACATCATTGACTTAATGACATTGACAGCTGTCATTTGCGAACGCAACGGTTTATAGTCTATGGTGCCACTGAATATTGCGAACAGTTAACCTAGATTGTCAATAAGTGGTGTGTTCTTATTTCAAACTGCATTGAGTGTGTGTAAGTTTAATGAACTGTCATTATACAATGTTTGATCGTGCTTGTTTTATTTGAAATCGTTGTCATTACGATAGTGACAATTTAATCAATTTGATGTGGCTTTCAGGTTGATTTTTACAACAAATCATAAAACATGATTCGTTCGGATTCGTTCTACAAAATATAATCACAGACTCCTTTCTTTTCTTTTAACTTTAATAGGTTTACATTTGACCGCCATCTCGCCTCATGTTAAATGATGATGCGGTCTACGATGGAACGTGTTTGCCTAGAAGAAACCGATTCACTTTCGATTTGAAGACACAAAGATTATAACTATCGGGAAAACCCCACTCAGCCAACGTATTCCACAACCTTGAAGTTCTTATCACAAAAGTAGAGTCAAATCTCTTTGTTCGTGTCTTTGGAACATCAACCATGAAACGATGTCGTTTTTTCGAGCTGCGAGCATTCCGATAGAAAAAAAGGGCAAGGTTAGATCGTGCAAATCAGTCGTAAACTCTCCGAAGCTAAGCTAGTAATTTTTCGGAGATGTTTGAGACTTTGCAGTCTTTTTCGCACGAAGGTGTCATTGCCTATGGGCCTAAGTAGGGACATCTATACTAATATTATAAAGCTGAAGAGTTTGTTTGTTTGTTTGTTTGTTTGTTTGCTTGAACGCTAGGATCTCGGGAAGTACTGGTCCGAATTGAAAGATTCTTTTTCTATTGGATAGTCCATTTATCGAGGAAGGCTTTAGGCTATAGAAAATAACTCTACTATTAATCGAAGCGGAGCATGAAACAAGAATGTAACAAAATCGGAAACGGAAAAAAATATTCCCCTTTTGAGAGTTTTCGTACGTTTCGTGCTTTGACATGACATATGACAGCATGTGTCAAAGATTGCGTCATTGAATTTCAGTAATCTGTGCATTGAATATAAACCTTTGCTATTTTTTTTTTCTAAATCTGTGTTGGTACGACTAATTTCCGACAGGTGGCGTAGCAGGTAGCTGAAGAGGTTTTTTTGTTTGAAATCGATATTCTCAGGAATGAGTGAACCGATTTCAGTCATTCTTTCACCGTTGGATATGTACGGGATCCCGATGAGTGCTATATAATATACCACGGGCGAAGCCGGGGCGGGCATCTAGTACTCTAATATAATCATTGTACCGAGAATAAACTCCTTCTTGTTTTCATAGAACCTATTCTCATCTGCAGTATTTATTATACTCAAACTACGAGGGGTGATCCAAAAGTAATGATAATCAATAATAAACACAATGAATAAAATCAAAAACTAAATTTATTTCTCAACATAGTCTCCTAGCAAGTCTATACATTTAGTCCATCTCTTTTCTAAACCTAAAATTCCCTTAGAAAAAAAAAATCTTTATCTTGACTCTCAAAAGTCCTCAACCGCGGCCATCACGTCGCTATCATCGTCAAATTTCTTGCCCCGGAGGTGTTCCTTGAGTCGTGGAAAGAGATAGAAGTCACTGGGGGCTAGATCTGGTGAATAGGGGGGGTGTTCCATCAGCTCAAAGCCCGCTTCCTGAATGGCAGCCATGGCAATTGCAGCTTTGTGAACCGGTGCGTTGTCTTGATGGAACAGCACTCCAGCCCGCAGTTTGCCTCGCCTTTTCTCCTTAATAGCCTCCCGCAATCTTCTTATTTGTTCTGCATAGTAGGAGCCTGTAATAGTGGCCCCTTTTTCCAAGTAGTCCACCATGATTATTCCTTCAGCGTCCCAAAAACAGACGCCATAACCTTCCCTGCTGAGCTTGACACTTTGAATTTCTTTGGCGTCGGTTCATCGGATCGTTTCCATGTCATCGATTGTTGTTTTGTTTCAGGATCAAAATGGTGGATCCAGGTTTCGTCCATGGTCACAAAACGTGACAAAAATTATCCTTGTCTGCCTGGAACTTTTCGAGATTTGCTCTTGACATGTCGACTCGTTTCTTCTTTTGCTCGTCGTTTAACATTTTCGGTACCCAACGCGCGGAGACCTTTCTCATATGCAATTCGTTCACAAGGATTCTTTGAATGCTGCCATATGAGATCCCTGTGACCTCAGCTACATGCCTGATAGTCACTCTTCGATCTTCCAATACAACTTCTTCAACTTTTTCACATTTTCTCCAGTGAGGGACGTCGATGGGCGCCCTTCGCGGTGTTCGTCTTCCGTCGATGTTCTTCCCAGCTTAAACTCCTTAGCCCAGCGTGCAACTGTGGAATATGGAGGAGAACAGTCCCCTAATGTTTCCACCAAGTCGCTGTGTATGTCTTTGGTAGACATTTTTTTCAAGCAGAGGTATTTAATGACAGCTCTGATTTCGTGTTTTTCAATTTTGATGTTCACTCCTTGACAGTCCGTATTCAAATGAATGTAGCTCCCGGGAATCGTGGCCTATTTATATGATTTTTTTTTCCTGAACTAGTGGGTAATTGAGCAAGTGACTGTAATTTTTTTGTATTTTTGTGTGCACTAGAAATAACTGATTATCATTACTTTTGGATCACCCCTCGTATCTTCTTTTTCAACGACCGACACTGTTATTTCTTGTATATTACTAATCGCAAATTAGGTATCAAATAGTTTACATTAAACTTTTGACTATGGCGAAAAAATGTAATAACTCTACGCAGAGTTGCGTTAACCTGCATATGTAGAGCTTTTAATAATTTGCGTAATTTAGTCAAATATATAGATTTACTCTTTTGTTCAATTAATGTATAATTACTATAATGTATCCGTACTAAAAGGTTTGAATCCACTTTTCTCGTACGTACAGCTTTGGAGTGGAATAAGTTGCCGGCCTCCTTATTCCCTGAGATATACAATCTAGAACTTTTCAAGGTCAGAGTGAATAGGTACCTTCTAGGTCAACGTGCGTCATCTTCGACCACACCGTCGCTTACCATCAGGCGAGTTGGTGGTCAAACGCGGACCTATAGGCGATAAAAAAAAATAAAAAAAATAGTATGTATTTAAAACTATATAAGTATTATTTTAATATTATATAAGTGTGTATAAGTATCAGCTATCTAGCCGCCATAGTACAAGCTTTGCTTAGTTTGGGGTCAGATGGTGTTGTGTGTGTCCACCAATACTTATTTATTTAATTATATAACAAAATA
Organism: Ectropis grisescens; assembly: GCA_017562165.1. Classification (NCBI taxonomy): domain Eukaryota; kingdom Metazoa; phylum Arthropoda; class Insecta; order Lepidoptera; family Geometridae; genus Ectropis; species Ectropis grisescens. Next base: position 3,225,041 of record CM029783.1, read on the forward strand.
TACAAAATCTTAAAAATGATATAGCTATAGCTAGCTGGTAACTAATTTGGGTAGAGTTTAACTTGAAATTTTAATGTTAATAATAAGTCGTAGTTCTACATTGTTTTAAACAGTCAATCTCTCCTTCTTTCCAAGAATCAGGTCTAACCTTAAACTTAAAGCAAAAGCAAGACTTTAAAAGACAAAAGCAAAAATGTACATATTAAAGGGGCAGTACACAAATTACGCAGTACCTTTATTAACAAATCAATTTTCAACACGTAAATGTCAATGATAACATTGTCCGTGAAAAATGTGAACAAGACATAATTTGTCAGTCCTTTAGAATTATTTTATAATATAACAGTAAAATGTTTTATGTATAATTATACAAACACCTTTCTTTTTCTAGCTGTGCCATGAATACTATAATCCATCATAATCACGGGCCTGTTCACACTTCAATCAATCTATTGATCGACCGTACCGATCTGCCGGTCAGCATATCTGATCCATAGACCAGTCTGTTCACAGCTTTACGCTGGACTAGTGATGCGTATCGAGACATAGCTAACTTACGAAGTGTAACAGTTCATTAGTGAACTAGTAAAGTGTTCTTGTGCTTTTTTCTAGTAAAACAAATATTTTAGTTTTTTAAGGAGACTTATTATCACAGAATCTGTTCTGTGCTTATTATAGCAGTAGACCTCAAGTGGCCTCTACTGTCTACCAAATTTTGGCCAGCACAGAAGGTGCAGAGTCCTACTAACCTAATCTTATAGTACAAGGAGTACTACATCTCGTACTATTAGCAATAGGGTGGGTACCTCCGGCGGTGCGACCTGGGCTTGGGAAGCAGCCGGTAGGGAAGATCAAAAAACGAAAAGACATCCCAGAAGAGGGAGCCCTATGACCCTAACGAAGAGGATCTAGCACCTGCCAACTTGTAGCCGGTATATAGAGCTAATAGATTATAAAATTATAGATTTGTTAATATCTAATGTCGGATGACTTATTATTTGAAGGATTGCGCTTCAAAATATGTATCTGAGTCGGCTGAGTGATTGGTATTTTTGCCGTTCAAATGGCTGACAATTGGAAAAAAAGTGAATTAATACTAGTTCTTCTTCTTATAGTGCCTCTCCATTACTGAAGGTTGGCTGTCAGCTTATTAAAATTTTCTTTGTCCAGCGCTAGTCTGAACAGTTGTCCCACCGTCTTGATCCCCGTCCACTCCCTGATATTGGGGAGCCACGACATCTTGCGTCTCCCGACTCTACGCTTCCCCGGAATTTTCCCCATCATGATAGTCTGTAGGAGAGAATATCGGTCATGCTAGTAAATACTAGTATAAGTATATTAATACTAGTTATCACCTCACTATATACACATAGAAGACAAAAAAGTTCCATACTGACCCCCCTTAGTAGGAAAAGGGCAACAATATGAACTAAACTGTTAGTGAACAATCTCGACAGCCTAAAGTCATATTTAATTTACACTTTGTCAAACTTACATTTAAACCACTGAGCTGCAATAATGAGATTCATCTTATAACTCCGCTCTATAGTTTCCACTATTTCTCATCACTACGTTTCACGTCTGCGACCAACGGGACCGCTCGTCCCGTGTGACGAATGATACGATCGTACCATAGGACGATTCATCACAATCTGTGATGTAATTCAGATGCAGTTGACAGGAAACCCGATAGCGGTATTGGCAGTTTATGCCCTTGTTTATAGTCATCAGCTACCTTGGTCTAATTAGATCTCAGCGGAATATAGCAAAGGTTTTCGAAATTAAAACTTCTTTTGGCGCGCCATAAACAGATTGTTCGTGGGCTGTGAATTGAATTCTAGCATCATGCTCAAGAATGTTAAGAAATATTTGGATAAACTCGGGACAATGGCCATTGGCCATCTTCAATGCGTCAGCGTTTCCCATTAGCTGACGCATTTCTAGATGGTCATGCTAATGGACACGGTTTTACGCGCGTAGTTACCAAAGTAAGCTATCAAATTCTCAGTCATAAGGTTTCACTTCTATTGGCAGTTCCTATGGCTGCTATTTTTTTTTTTTACGAACTCACAGTTTTTGAGTGTTCTCAAATTTATCCATCATCTATCGTGCTAATCCATCACCACTACAATGTTGTACGTCCAGCTGCAAAATGGACTGATGATATATTAAACGTGTTTTTCATAGCAAGAATATGTATTTTGCATTGTACTACTTGTTTTTTGTTATGGTAATAAAGTATTTGTTTTTGTAATGTTACACAAGGCTTAATCCCTCTTTAAATTATCATTTGATTGGCTCGACGTTTCGGCAAAGTTATATGATTTAGTTCTGTGTAATATTGTCAATATTAATCAAACCTTGAAAGTTAAAAAACTATATTTGTATTTGTAATGGCGGCGGAAACTTCTAACATAGAACCGAGAGAAATGGCATATCTCTCACTATAACTCACTCTTTTAGACTCAGTTATTCCAGCTGTGAGACACAGAAAGCCGTGGATACTGATGATAAACAAAAGATAGGAAACGCACAAATTTTCTTTTCTTTTTTTAAAGTACAACCGCGAGATGCGTTCGAAGACCGCATCTCACCTACAATTATAATCTGACATCCAGCAGTTAACTTATTTTACCAGTATAAACGCCGTAGCCAGTTTGCCCGGTTGTAAAGATTGCTAAAAATATACCTACAACAAAATTAAACGCAGTCCATTGTAAATATATTGTAAATACATGTACTAAAACTGACCATAAGTCGAGGTTTCGGTTCCCTTATAGGAAAAATGTGAAATGAGAAAAAAGAGGTAGTTATTTTTTTTTTCGGATCTCTACCAAATCAGTTGTACCTACTTAGTATCACAAATAAATTTCAAAATATTAAGTAAAATTTCACATATCAGTTTAAATAAAGAACAATGGCAGACTTTCATACTTTAAAATAGTTGAGACGAAATGATAGCGTCTATACATCAAAAATATCTTAAAATGTTGAGCGTCAGCCCCTGAGTAATATATGGAAAGATTTTTGTCTTGAGAAGGCCGTGAAAAAAAGATATTTAGGTTTAAACTTTTTTTAGGTTATGTAGGTTTGACATTGGTTTGACATTGTATGTCGAGACGTCATGTTCTCACAACAAGAAAACTACTTTTTTCTGAGGTCTTGTTTTGTTACATAACTAATATAACTAATCGAACAGCAAATAAGATTGCCAGATTAATATGTAGGTGCCTTTAGGCACGCACAAGTCACATAAAACGATGGGAATATCAGTCCGGTAAACAATCCAAGTCCAATAATTATAATGAGATATTCAAATACGAAATCTACCGACACGAAAATCGCAGGAGCAACGAACTTGACACTTGACAGCGACAAAGGTATTTCCGATGTTACCATAACATAAAATAAAATTAATACCAATAGTTATTAGGGTAGGCATTAATATTGTAATCGTAATACAGCGGGAAGAAGTTTAAGTTAACCTTATTTCCATTATCTATCGTTTGTTTTTTTATAAATACTGATATTTTATCTACTAATAGTAACCAACTCTAAATAAAAATGTTTTGGCGTCATTATTGTTTTAAAATTACTTCCAAAATAGTATGATTATAGTTAGTGGTCTCACTTGAACGGAGTAGGAAGTTATTTTAATCATTTAAAACCCAATAAATTGTAATATTTTTTGTGGCTTCTATTAGCATTTATATTTATGTGAAAAATCTCAGCAAAAACAACAAATTACTTTTGTATAGATGGTATTTCTAGACGCTATCAACGATGTCAACTATTATTTTGCCATTGTTCTTTAGAACTTGGAAGAACACAAAAGCTACTATTAATTTCGGGACAACAAGAACGGGAAATACACGGTTAAAATGAAAAACGTGGACGAAGCTCTCATGAACCATTTTGGAGCCATTGTGATGACTTCAAGGCTGTCTGGTGTTGGTGAAATTGTCCTCATTGGAGACGTCAATCAGTTGCCTTATATCGACAGGGGGAAAATCTCTTCGAAATGAGGTATCATCGCCCGAACCTGGTAACAAAGATCAGCCAGGAGTTGCTCTGCACACATCGAAACCCAATGGACGTCGCATATGCACTGAGGGAAATATACTCCGGTATGTACTCCTCAGCGTCCCGTATAAAGTCCCTAGAGCAGAGAAGATATAAGGGAGCGCAAATACCCAACACCCAACCAAACACCCTCTTCTTAGTTCACACTCAAGAGGAGAAGGAGACCCTGACAAACCAGGGTTATGGGTCAGGCACCGGGTCACGCATCCTTACCATCCATGAAGCTCAGGGACTAACATACGAGTCGGTAATCGTGATCAAAACCAAGGCAAACATGAAGCTGCACGAGAGCGTGCCCCATGCGGTAGTTGCAATCTCACGGCACACGGGGACCTTCACATACTACGCTGACGACACCGACGACGCCATCGGTCGGTTCGTGCGGCGAGCGTGGGCTGCATCACCGAAGACCATCCGCGATTTCAACCTACAGATGGCCATCAGGGACAGAAATGCGGCCGTTGTGGAGGCTCTGGGCCGGGAGGAGGCAGCTTAGGCAAATGGCAAAAGGCAATTAAGCAAACACTCGATGTCGAGTCGATTACTAGCGGAATCCCAACCGGTAGTGATCGGCTCTACAGACGAGCACTAGAATTAGATTTTAAATGTACCCAAATCCCCTTCTATTTTCCTCTTCTCCTTATACAAGAAATGTGTAAAAAAAAAAGATTATTGTAATGACAAAGATCACGGACCCCGGAGTCTGTGGAGTGGATAATTTAAATAAAAAAATATATAAAAAAAGTACCACACCTTTGCCAGTTATTCTGCCGCCAAGCAACAGTGTGCAGGGCAACGGTTTGCAGGGAAATGTTTCCAGATAAGTTACTGGGCTAAGAGATAACACCTTATATCTCCGGGTGACGAGGGCTGTGCAGTGCTAGATAATGATTCGGACTCTTCGAGTTCCAATACCTGCATGTCACTGTGCTGTTGTGGGCAGGAATGTTGCTTAATGTCAGGCACATGTACTGCTCGTCTTGTCAATCTTTACTAAAAAAAATTGGTAGATATTTCTCACCCAACACTATCTAGCTCGAAATTGAGCCAAAATCTTATTAAGTATACTATGAAAGTCATATCTATAAATATCACTCATAAATATACCCTCTCACACACACACACCCTCACACAAAACGAATATTTGTATTCATCACATAAACGTTTGCACTTGGTGAGAATCGAACCCAACTCTCAGAGCCGTTGATTGTGGGTTCGATCTGCAGGTATCTTTATAATAAGCACGAGAGTCAGTTTATATTCGGAACAGCTAAATATGACACATCTTAATGTGAGTCCTATCGGAACAGGTGCAAGATACCGTGGAATTGTTTTCACTATCACAGATTCCAATAACATTTTGGAAGTTTCAGTAATAAAATGATGACATCATTTTCCATTCAAGATTTAAAAATATTATGATATAAGAGTTATAATAATGATATAATAAGGGGCGTACCACCGTATCAGCCGTATAAAAGATACAGGCCCCCCAGGATACAGAGGCTCTTAATGTGTGTAAGCATAAAACACTAAATGTTATCCACAATCTTTACCCTTCATTTGGGATTTCCAACTAACTTTGATACAGGGCCTATGCAAGGCACGCTACATCACTACATATAATTTCAGTGATATTATTGATATAGTACGTAAGTACATCTAAGTGTGGATCGGCTGAAAGCTCTTATAATTTACTTAATGTTACTTATATATTTAAGGTGGGCAGATAAGAAAGTTCGAATGCATAATATGAGTTATGGAGCCGACTTTGTATTCCCACTCGATGCTTTAATCCACCAAGCTAAACCCTCTTTCGAGGACAGTCTTCATCTGCCAATCCAAACTTGGCCAGCTTGGATTGTGGCATTGAGTGGTAATACAAAGTGGGTTCTATGGAGCCTACTTATTACGCATTCAAACTTTGTTGTCTGACCACCTTAAATATTTAACATTAATTATAAGAGCCATAATTCTTTCAGCCGGTCTACACTTAGATTGAAAATAAAATAAAAGATTGTATAAATACCCTACGTTCCATAAAATATTTTTGTTACATAAACAATAAATCCTATGTTTCCCCCGAATCTGAAACTAGTTTCCGTATCGTCAATCTAAAGTATGCAGAATTTCGGAAGACCATAACTGTAGATAGCCATTATGATTAGCTGCATGCCCGTGTCTAGTTTCTGATTAGAATCTCGAAAAAGTTGATTAAATTTAGCTTGTCGTAATTCACTTACTTTTCTCGGCTGTGGTTACAGCTATACAGGCAAAACATTTGCCGGGACATATTACTCAATACAACGAGGTACCAAATACAATACAAAAATCTTTATTGCTGTTTGTAATTAAGATAAAATATACAAAACATTTTAAAAGTTGAGCAATACAAACTGGCCTCTGCGAGAGGCATGCAATATGTCTGGCAAGACTATTTGTTCTAGTCTTAATTTATACAATCAAAAAAAAAAAAAAGTCGGCTGATTAAAGTTATTTTCTTCCTCATTTCTTTTCATTACTGGATTTTGTTTAGTTGTGTATATGTGTGTATATACGGCATTTGTACTCATTTTATATGCAATGTTTTTACTTAACTACGCTTAAAATTAATCTATATATATAAAACTCAAAGGTGACTGACTGACTGACTGACTGACTGACTGACATAGTGATCTATCAACGCACAGCCCAAACCACTGGAGGGATCAGGCTGAAATTTGGTACACAAGTAGATGTTATGACGTAGGCATCCGCTAAGAAAGGATTTTGATAAATTCTACCCCCAAGGGGGTGAAATAGGGGATGAACGATTGTATGAAACTTTTTATTCCTTGGGCATATTTGCATGAAATTTCATATAAATTGAGTTCGGCTAAAATCATGAGGTATTTAATACAGAGTTTATCGAAATTCAACCCTCAAAGGGGTGAAATAAGGGATGAAAGTTTGTATAGCAACGTTTTATTCCTGGGGCATATTTCCATGAAATTTCATATAAATTGAGTTCGGCTAAAATCATGATGTACGTAATACAGAGTTTATTGAAATCAAACCCTCAAAGGGGTGAAATAAGGGATGATAGTTTGTATAGAAACGTTTTATTCCTTGGGCATATTTGCATGAAATTTCATATAAATTGAGTTTGACTAAAATTATGAGGTACGTATTTAAGCGTTTATCGAAATTCAACCTTCAAAGGGGTGAAATAAGGGATGAAAGTTAGTATAGAAACTTTTATTCCTTGCGCATATTTGCATAACATTTCATATAAGATGAGTTCGGTTAAAATCGTGAGGTACATATTACAGCGTTTATCGAAATTCAATCCTCAAAGGGGTGAAATAAGGGATGAAAGTTTGTAGAAAAACTTTTTATTTCTTGGACATATTTGCATAAAATTTTGTAGATATTGAGAACGGCCAAAATAATGAGTTATGTAGAACATTTACTTCCAAAATGTAACCCCTAAGAGGGTAATGTGACATTCTTAAATTGTCACATACGTATTCTTTTTATGACGTAGACATATTCACTAAGGATGGATTTCTCAAAATTCAACGCCTAAAGAAAGTAGGGAATTAAAGAGTGTATGAAACTTTTATTCCTTGGACAAATTTGAATGAAATTTCGTATAAATTGAGTACGGCTAATATGTATTATAATGAGTTTTGTGTTTCGTGTTTTTTTTTGACGTGACAACGTCTTATAAATTTGTTTGCTGGGTGACACTTCAAGAAACTGCGTTACGCTCCGCTCACGTTATGCGCTCACAACGAGAGCGAGTGAGAGGCACGCGTCCCTTCCACTCGGGCATGGTTAGTCCGCCTAAGAGCGAGAGACAGACATAAAAAGTGAAAGGCACGCGTCCCTTCCGTAAAATTATTTTACCACTCAAAGTCGTTGTCACGTAAAACTTTCGCCCGTATACCGACTTTACAGGCAACCAATTTTTTTCAAAATACAGCGTCTAATGGAGTAAAATAAAGAAAGAAAGTTTGTGTGGACATTTTATTTCTGGCAACATATTTGCTTTAAACTTTGTAGGATATGAGTACGGAAAAATAATGAGCTATGTAATACAGAGTTTTCCTAAATTTAATCCCAAAGAAAGTATAATAGGGGATGAAAATATTATATTAACGCACAGGAGATAGGTACTTACATTTTCGCACATGTATTTATTTTATGAAGCAAGCAAGAAAGAAGGATATTTTTCAAATTCATACTACGTAATAGTGGATAAAATTTTGTACGAACTTTTTACCCCTTGGACATGTTCTAAAGACTATAACGAAGAGCTTTGACGAACTACTTTTGTTATAACAACGTCTAGGCTGAGCAAGGCGTTCACAGTTAAGGCGTTGCTTGAATGGATTTTTCATGATGATTACAACGCTGGTATATACAAATTGAGACTGAATCGTTTTCTTCTAGGATAGCAAGCTCTACCGTAGACCGCATCATCACTTAACTTCAGGCGACATTGCGGTCAAGAGTAAACATATAGCAGTTAAAACATTTATTTGTATGAAAATTAAATTAATTAACCATGGCAAATGAGCGTATTAGTTTTCCAAAATTCAACCCCTGAGATAGTAAAATAGGGAATTAAAAATACAGATTAACGCATAAGCTACCCTTAGGCCAATTATAGACGAGCATTATTTATGTTATTATTTGACGCTCACGCTATCCAAGTAGGAATCTGAAATAAAAAAACTTACTGAACGCGAGCGAAGCCGCGGGTTAAAGCTAGTAATAAATATGATAACTGACCCCGCAAACTGAAAATGCTCAAAGAAAAACGAAGCAGACTAATCATTTAAATTAGCTGTATGGGGTTGGATACAATGTCAACTAAACGTAGTCTAATCCTTACAATTTTCTCCTAGAAAAAAAACTAGTTTTCACTTTAAAAAATATTTGCTACATGTTTTATTACGAAAGGAAACATACATTTTATGATCAGGTAGCTTACGCCACAGGTCTGATAGTGAGGTTTGATAAATCGTACTGGCTCGGCGTCCCAGGGGCTCCCGGGGATTTCATTAAATCTCACATCTCTGTAATACTAGACTTGGTAATAATTAATCTTTGGCCATAAAACACGTTTTATATTATTTGCTTGAATAGCAATTTATTGGTAGATTAGTGGATAGTACAGGAGATGGACACGGGAAATAAAGATAATTTATGGTTAGTTGAGTAGCGTTTGCTACCAGTATACGTATTATAGTTAAATGCTTCTGTAGTTATTAACTTATTATAATAAATTATGTGGTTTATGGAGAATTTATAAATAGTATACGTTATTCAGACAGACAGACATAAACTAAAAATAAATGATGAAAATTCCCATTCCATGGTGGTTTCGTATAGGTTTGACTTCACTTTCGTTATGAGAATGTCTAGGCTGTGGAATGCGTTGTCTGAATGGGTTTATTCCGATGGTAAAAAATTAAGGGTTCTATAGGTCAGGCCATCTTTGACTTCTACGCGGTAGCCACGTCGATTATTTTCTTGCTTGAGTTGAAGGCCTCTTCTTCGCCTTTGTCACTCGTCTGTGTGTCGGCTAGAAAAAGGATTTTAGAAAGAGCACGTTTTAACGATGCGTAGTCGTCCACCAATCTTCGGGAATGAAACTTTGCCTGGTCTTCACCAGTTCATCACCATAAGATTATGAACGGTCCAAACCATTACAGTCTATCGTCGGTCGCTTTAAAAATGCAAAGCCCGGTTGATAGTAGTGCAACATTCAAGGTGAGGTTTTTAAATATCAATATTGATTTTAAATTTGCTGTTCCTTAACTCAAGCTAGACTTGGTTTCTTGAACTCCCGCCGTGAGATCCTTAGAAAAAGGGTGGTTTACCCCTCCTACTAAGACTGTCCCCTAGAACTTGCCCCTAGATATTGCCAAGTGTGGCGCCACTGTTGCTTTTTGTGAAATTCCTCTAATAAAATAAAACAATGGCGCCACCTACACCGAAGTTGGGAACTGTGTTTGACGGGTATTTTTGCCTCTTGAAAGCGCCCCATTAACAGTCAACTTACATATTATAAATATAAGTTGAGTATGGCTATTATTGGGCACGAAGTTTAAAAAGCTATTTTTTATAACTACTTTAAGTTTAAGATATGACTTTGTGCCTGTTGTCATTCCTAAATAAATAAATAAATAAACTTTGCTAATGATTGTTGTTGTGCAGATTACAGCTTGTTTCTCGATGATGTGTAATAATATAATGCTTCTAATTGTAAAATCGTTTATTGTTAGAAAATACATTCCATGTCAAATGTCCAAAAAATATAAAATAACAAATACAAATCAAATTAGGTCAAAAGACCCCTTCTCAAACGTGCCCAAAACACTCGTTGCGTTCCCACTCTGTATGGCCAGGGAAATCTGCTTATAATTATATAATGTAAATAATATAGTGTTTTATACTATTCTGATACTTGAAGCATCAGTCAAGCGCATATTGTCAGTTGGGAAATTCAAATAAAATAACGTAACTTAAAAACAGCAAATACCAACTAACACGCAAGGTAATACGGGACTATCTATTTCTAGTATCTCTACATACCATTTCATAGAATATCATGGACTAGCTAGTTAATAAGAATGCGATTCAGGCAGGTGCTACTGGAACCCCCTTAAACAGATCGCAGGAGGCAACTAATGTAACAGGACGTCACGATCTACCATATAACTTACGAACAGTATATTGGCGTTAGCTAAGAAGTATGTGTGTAGTACTTATGTACGTATAGCATACATTTTTTAAATAAATACGCGGGTAACTCAGTTTTTATATAGTCAACGTGTGGCTGCCCGCAGTGCTAAACGAGCTACGAACACGCGCGCGCACTCCTTGAAAAAGATCGCCGGACGCGATCGAAACTTGAGTCGGACTGGACTGACTATATTAAACGTGAGTTACCTGTGCATTTATTTTAACTGTGTAATAACCACGTTAGTTTTCATACTAAAATATAGCATAAATATCCCACTAAATGTTACCACTTCGACACGGGGGCCTACTCGCCAAATGCCAAGTCAAGGAAAGAGTATAATCCACCATGCTGGTAATCCGTAATCCACCTCCATGGTTATCCACCGTGCGGATTGGCAGATGACACTTGTTTTCGAAATATTTTAGGTACTTATCGGTTTCCTTACGATGTTTTCCCACAACGTTTTAACTTAGTGGTATTACGCAGATGATAGTGGTGCGCTTGAGATTTGAACCCGGGCCTAATCTAACTTCAACCATAAAATGCATAATATCTTCAGCCCAAGAACAAGCCAAAACAAATAAAAGTTAGCGTTTGCAGAAAGGGCATTTAATTTGCTTATTAGTGGCACGACATACTCGTAAGGCTATTTTTTCAATTCTGGCTAACTCGTTTATCTGTTGAAAATTGTTTTACTAGTACTTTTTAGCATGCTACTCAATCATTTGTAAACACTTCTGTAATTATATATTGTTGCACTAAATTGCTCTCAGAATAATTGGAACGAAGTTCTTTATGACAAGGTTGGAGGAGATAAGGTTTTGCTGCGTGACCGAACTGAAAAACAAGTAAGACTAAAAACCGTAAGAAAAATATATAACGGGAGTAACGCGTAAAAACTGCCCAAAACTCGTGTTTCCAACTTTATTTTTCAGATACGCAAGTATTAAACGTAAGGTTTTTTTTATAAATTGTGTTGATTTGCAAACATATATTGTCCCAAGAAACTTTTGTTGCGTGAAAAAACAACCTTTTTTTGTTTCTTCAGTATCGAGAGCCAATAGAATAAAAAGGAGCTGTATTTGTTGATCTTCCATTGTCTATTTGTTTCCTTGTCTGCCTATTTTTGTAATTTTCGACCAATACCTGGAATAATTTATTTAATTAAAAGCGATACCTATATATCCTGCTATCCTTCGAATGTGATAGCAGTGATAGGATCAGGTCGAAATGAAAACAATCTGGAATCACACATAACCTAAGATTTTTTTACGTCGTGTTTCTAGTCGAGAGTGAATCAATGTTTTTCTAGGTAAGGACGCTTCATTGTAGACCAATAGCCAAGCAAAATGGCGGCCCAGTACATAAAATTGGCACTCATAGGAACTGACGATAGAATACTTAATATTTATAACTCCGAATTTGATACCTAGTAGAAGTAATACTACGGTGAACCCGGAGAGCATGGCCATCTAGTCTACTGACCAATGGAAAATCCTAACGCATTTCGAGGTGGCCAATGGCAATGGTCTTTACCCGAAGATTTCTTATCATTCCCAAGTGTGACGCTAGAATTCAATTCACGGCCAACGACAAATCTGTCTGTGGCGCGCCGAAAGAAGTTTTCACTTCAAAAATCTAAGTCTAGATCACTGTTGTAATTTCCACAGCTTTGCAATAAATAGGAAGGTAGCAGCGGGATTAAAATGTGTGTCCATGGACCGGTCCGCACTAGACGCAGCGTTTCCGGTCCGCTCGACAAGACGGGATTGTGTCCCAGCCTCCCAGCGGACCTAGACAGGACAGAAGTCGCTTGTTTTATATTATACTGTCATTTGTTTATTCCTAGAGCAACCCAGCTTGATCATGAAGTTATTTTTTGTAACACTGACGCAAAAAGATTGATATATTAACTCTCTTTTGTTCTAAATTTAAAATAAACAGTTACTTAAAATTAAATACAGGCATACAGACAGAAACACTTTATTATGCACACCAGAAGACATATATACAGCCAAAAATAATGGTATTGAAAATAATTTATAACTAGTGCCGTAAATGGCGGCCTTGTTTAAGACACATCTATCTATCTAATATAATGTATGAGAAAATAAAGGGCTTATTCCTAACCTGACCCGAAAACCTGACCCGCTACAGGGTTAGGTTAGAAACAGCAAAAAAATATAAATTTTCATTCCCAACCTAACCCTCTTCCTAACCTGACCCGAAATGATGTTGCGAACCTGACCCGATCACTAAAAAAAAGTCCTAACTCCAGGAACTACAAAGTAGCAATTTGCGACTTTATCAATAAAAGCGATCTTTTGCAAGCATTTTGACAATAAGGAGAAGGAGAAGTACAAAAAAGGGGTGGTAATAATGTATACAAAAATGAAAAGTGTTATAAGTTTGACCACTCTATGTGTGTGTGTGTTTTTCTGTCTGTCCGCGGCACCGTAGTTTTGCGACGGATTTAACCCGATTTCGACTGGTTTTTCTTTTATTTACAGTTTTCTAGTTATGGTAAATATCGGTTCAGCCGTCGCAAATTTTATGTAATAACAAAAGTATCTTTGTAATAAAAAAAAATATGTTTGCAAAATTCTAGAGCAATATTAAAATACCAACTGACCTAGATAGTAGGACGTCTAAGACCGTTTATTGATCTAAACAGGCTGATTTTAGGTCGCAATTGAATGCAAAGATAAACTTTCATCTTTTATAACGATCGTAATAAAAGTGAAATCATTCGTTTATTTAACTATATACCTCTCTATGTGTCTATTTTGTTTATTAGTTGATACTAATAATATTTAGCAATTAGCAAGTACCTTGACTTGGCTAATTAGGTTACCGGCATGTGGGGGTGTTGATTTCACTATCATAGTCCCGATAGTTGTGTTGCCATATTGACTGGCCTCGTGGCTTAGTGGGTACTAACTCTGCCTGCGTAGCCGAAGGTCGTGGGTTCGATTCCCACCCAGTGCAAATATTTATGTGATGAACTCGAATATTTGCACCATCTGGGTGTTTCTATGCATAATAAGTATGTATTTACAACTATATGAGTATTATATCAGCTATCTGGCCACCATATTACAAGCTTTGCTTAGTTTGGGGTCAGATGGTGTTGTGTGTGAATTGTCCACCAATATTTATTTATTTATTGACTAAGAACAAAAAGTCAATTATCTTAATATCTTAAAAGACTTTCGTTTTCGCGACCTTTTTCAAAAAGAGTGTGCGCGCATGTTCGCACCTCGTTTAGCACAAGTTAAACGTTTGTGCTAAACTAAGATAGATAGAAACTTACGCTAAGCCTAGAGTAATGTTGTTTCTAATACGATAGTTACATCAAGATTTTACACTCGGAGTTAGTAATAAGTATAAGCCAAAGAGTGTACATATACTACGTATAGAATTAGATTTTCCGCATGGTTCCTTTCTGTCAATCGTAAGCAGATGACGTGCATACTTTTTTTTGGCAACAAAGTGAGGTACCGCGACAAAAGTATGACACTTCCACAAGAGCGACAAGTTAAAAAAGATGCTCCCTTGCTTTCTGTGTAAATCGTTTGTGCCAACTCTATGCAATGTAAACTCTTTGGTACAAATACAAATACAAAAATCTTTATTGCTGTTTGCAGGTAAGATAAGATGATACAAAACATTTGAATAATTGACCCATACAAACTGGCCTCTTCTTCTAGAGGCATGCAATATGTCTGGCAACGCAGTTTCCATTGGTCTGAATTTATACAATGATAATAATAGTCAGCTGATAGTCTTCTTCTTCTTTTTTCGTTTTTAACTTTTAATCGGTTGTATCATGTATGTCATCTGATTCATCATGTATTAATTTCTGGCTTGGTATAAAACTAACCTTAACATTACCGCAAAAACTGCTTCTACCTTTTGAGGCTAAGAAGGAAGAGATGTGTTTATCAACTGCAGACACGCTTGATCGATTATATTGCAGCTAGAATGATGGACCGACAACTGTATTGATTGAGACTTCTGATCTTAGACAGAGAGATATTGCGTCGTCTTGGATTATGTAAAGCAATTATACCTTTTGAATTCACTACAAATGGCTATTAAAGATAGGAACGCGACGGTGTTAGAGGCAATGAATGGAGCGGATTGAAATCTTGTCAAACAAAACTTAGTTGAGTTTCGGTTTATTTTTGCTTTTATCAAGAGAATAGCGGTCCGCCCCGGCTTCCCCGTGTAACATATGTATAAATATTTATTATACTTTTATAGGTTTAACACTTGACCGCCATCTTGACTGATGTTAAGCGACGATGCGGTCTACGTTGGAACGTGTTTAAATAGAAAAAAACGATTCACTCTCGATTTAAAGACACAAAGATTGTAACCATTGAAAAAAACCCCCTCAGGCAACGTATTCCACAGCTTAGACGTTCTTATCACAAAAGTACTAAAATACTAGCATTGCCCTGCGGTGCTACCCGCGTTGGTCCAGTTCTCGTTATGTTCCCGGAATAATAAGCCTACTTTGTGGATTGCCCTGTGTTCCAAACTTCAACCCGATCCGTTTTTACGTTACCACGTGATTGAGCAAGAAACATTCAAACATTGACATTTATAATATTAACCGCTTTCCCCGGAGACTACTCGCGTACAAAAACCGCATTCAATAGCATAAATAGTTTTTTTTTAATTTCAATACCTCGGAACGATTTCCCCGCCATTTTTTTTTTTCAATGGTACAATTATTATTTTGTAAATGACGTTTAATTTTAGTTTGGCTTATAAAAACGAGTTTAAGTGTAGTAAGACGGGCAATAAACAAAGTAGACCCCAGTTAGCAATAGTTTTTTTTTTAATTTCAATACGTCGCAACGATTTTCTAGCCAATTTTTTAAATATACGATTTTTCTTTGTAAAATGAACTTTACTTTAGTGTGGTTTATGTCAAAATAAAGATCGGTTCAAGTAGACGACATTAAACACAAATTTATGAGTAAAAATACGACAAAAAATAAAATAGGATGATATAATGGGATTAATAGTGTAATAAGATTTACTTTGTTACTCGTTATGTATGTATACTTTGTTCAGTGGTCTCACTCGTTTTTATAGACGCAGTAAATTTTCTCATTAGCCGTCGGTGTTTAATTTATTTTTGTTTATACGTAGTCGTGATAGCGGGCAGAGGCAGGCAGCTGGTTAATGCGATATTAACACTTAACCGCTTCACAATGTAGGCACGACCGGTCCGTAACACTGGTTCTCAAACTTCTGTTGCCTCAGCCACACATAAGGTTTTACGACATTCTTCGAAAATGCTATCATGAGATCTGTTTCTAAGTAAACGTCTTTTTGGAATGAAGTTCCTTATGACGAGCTTGGAAGAGATATAGATTTTGCTGCTCGACCGAACAGAATGAAATTTGAGACTTAAAAAAATATCTAACAGAAAAATATCTAACAGAAGAGACGCGTAAAAACTGCCAGTGTTGCCAACTTTATTTTTCAGATGACCGTACCATAAATAATAAAATTAACCTTTTATTTGCAAATGCTACATTATCTGCTGGAAGTTTGTGACTACCTGATGGTATATGACACCTCAATTTTTTTAGGGAATTGGTGTTCGTTTTGCTTGTAACTCGTCTGATGGAAAGTGTTGTTATTGCCAAATGTGTGTCTCGTATTTCTATAACCTACAACTCTCGAGATACCATATAGATAGGTTGTGGATATCATGAACAAAAAAAAAATTAAATTTTGCCGACATTTCTCACACAACGCCATTTAGCTATGAACCAAGCAAAACAGCTACGGGAGCCAGATAGCTGAATTGGATTGTCAACGATACGGCTTTTTGCTTTAGCAAAAAGGAATTTCGCCATATTATAGTACTAGCTAGCAGTACCCCGTGGTCTTACCCGCGTAGTTCCCCGTTACCGTTATTTTTTCTGGATAGAAAAGCCAATAAATTACGTACTCTAGGCCATAAATTAATAGTGTTCCACAATTCAGCGCTATCCGTTAAGACGTTCCGGCGTGATTGAGTAATCGACATCCAAACATTGACATTTATAATATTAATAGGAGACACGATTATAGAGGTAGTAAGCTTGATAAAAGTTTGAGAACTCGTGAAATAGATGTATTCTTCCGATAAGTTCTCTAATCTACTTACTATGTAATTAAGGCATGGGAAACGATGAAGAATTTATGCACACAGGAATACCAGCATCGAGTAATTTTAACATTAAAGTACAAAATAGCTAATAAACAGCTACCATTTAATGCAATATTTTTCTTACCGATCAATTTAAGCGATAAAGTATCTTTGTAGAGACCGTCTAGGGCTGTTACACCTTTGCCTTCTAATGATTGCTTTAATTGAAAGTTTATTTTACTAAACGCAGGAACTAAACATGTGATCTGTAAAGTTACAAGTTCGCGCTGAGACAGCGACACGAGACCGCGACCGGATACCGCGTCAGGCACTTGACACTATGGAATTGTATGGGTGTCAGGTCGTGGCGAGACCGCGACAGGAGACCGAGACACGTGTCGCGAGACATGTGTTGCGGTCTCGGCGCGAACTGGCGCTCATACAATTCCATAGAGTCAAGTGCCTGTCGCGGTCTCCGGTCGCGGTCTCGTGTCGCTGTCTCAGCGCGAACTTGTACCTTTAGCCGTTTCATTAGCTTCAATATAATACATTAGAAAGAGACCAACATTGTTTTGGCATTTCGTTATAATATTACTAGATGTCAGCCCCGGCTTTGCCTGTGGTACATTTATAGCACTCATCGGGATCCCGTACATATCCAACGGTGAAATAATGACTGAAATCGGTTCAGTCATTCCTTAGAATATCGCATTCAAACAAAAAACCTCGTAAGCCTGCTACGCCACCTGTCGGAAATTGGTCGTACCAACTCAGATTTAGAAACAAATTTGATTAGCAAAGGTTCAGTGCCGCAATCTTAGATACATTCTGTCATGCACGGTACGAAAACTCCCAAAAAGGATTTTCCCCCCCGTTTTTGTCACATTCTTGATTCATGCTCCGTTTCTATTAGTATATTATATTATATTTATAGTAGCGTTATTTTCTATAGTCTATATATAGTCTTTGTCGATAAATGAACTATCCAATAGAAAAATAATCTTTCAATTCGGATCAGTACTTCCTGAGATCCTACCGTTCAAACAAACAAACAAACTCTTCAGCTTTATAATATTAGTATAGATTTGACGGAACTACGCAACCACCGTATAACGGTGGCTGGGCGCTTATCGGAGGTAAAACTGTCCACCGTGAGACGGGGGCGGGACGCTCGAAAGGTTATGATTGTGTGATTGCTGGAACAATTTCTCACTACTCAGAGTTAAAAGGCTAATAGGCAACGACACTCTTGTGCGAAAAAGACTTCAAAGTCTTGAACATCGCTGAAAAATTGCTAGCCTATCGGTTTTTATCGGGTGAGTGTGCGACTGATTTACATGATCTAATAGTACCTTGCCCTTTTTTCTATCGGAATGCTCGTAGCTCGAAAAAGCGACATCGTTTCACGGTTGATGTTCCAAAGACACGAACGAAGAGATTTGACTCTACTTTTGTGATAAGAACGTCTAGGCTGTGGAATACGTTGCCTGAGTGGGTTTTCCCTATTGGTTACAATCTTTGTGTCTTCAAATCGAGAGTGAATCGGTTTTTTCTAGGTAAACACGCTCCATAGTAGACCGCATCGTCGCTTAACATCAGGCGAGATGGCGGCCAAGTGTAAACCTATAAAAGTTAAAAAAAAAAAGTTTTTATTTTTAATTAACTCGCAACTTCGATGTTACCCGTGCAGTTCCAGTTTCTGTAATTTTTCTGTAATAAAAAGTAAGCCTATATCCTTTTCAAGAGTATAATTTAACTGCTTCAAATTTCAGCTTGATCCGTTCAGATTTTCCGACGTGATTGAGTAACAAGCTTCCAAACATTGACATGAATGAATTTAGTAGGATGAGCCTTTTGAAATAGACGAACTAGCTTAAGTAAAACTTTTTTTTTATAATATTATCTATACAGAGTGAAAGGACAAGTATGACGTGTGCCTGGTGGTAAGCAATCCCAAAATAGTCGACAGTCAAGTCGAGGAAAATATTTTCAGTGAAATTTCAAAGATAATGATGAGTGTATCTCTGAAAAGTGGCTAGTCTGACAGTGTTTTACAGGATACATTTTGGAGAGTGTGCAGCGGAGTTGCACGACCTGATATTGCCTTCCCCCCTTCCACTACAGGACAAGTAAGTCGGCTCACTACCACCCATACACTGTGGATATTCCCAAAATCCGTACTAAACGGGTTGAATCCACTTTTCTCGTACGTACAGCTTTGGAGTGGAATAAGTTGCCGGCCTCCTTGTTCCCTGAGAGATACAATCTAGAACTTTTCAAGGTCAGAGTGAATAGGTACCTTCTAGGTCAACGTGCGTCATCTTCGACCACACCGTTGCTTACCATCAGGCGAGTTGGTGGTCAAACGCGGACCTATACGCGATAAAAAAAATAAAAAATAAAATAATGCGAGCGTGTAGTGTTATTTCATTAATTGAACTCTTCAATTTCCCATAGTTTTACTAGTTTCTATGCGTGGCACAGTGCAGCTATGGGCAGGCGCGTTGTTTACCATCAGACAGTGTAGTGGTAGGACTCTTGGCAGTGTCCGTCTGAGGAAGTACCACACCTTTGCCAATTATTCCACCGCCAAGCGGTAATGTGCATACATTACTGTGTTCCGGTTTGAAAGGCAATGTTTCCAAAGAAATTATAAGGCTTAGAGATAAAACATCTTAGATCTCGCAGTGCAGTACTGGGTAATGATTTGAACTCTTCATGTTCCAATAGCTGCGTGTCACTGTACTGTTATGTGGCAGGCATGTTGCCTAGCATCAGGCACATGCTTTACTCGTCTCGTCACTCTTATTAAAAAAAAAAGGGTTGCTTGTCCAGTTATTCTATTTACAAAAAAACATTCAGTTAGTAATGCTAACATTTCTATAGCAAAACATATCAAACACGTACGAAGGCTAAACAGTAAAAAACACCGCTAACTAACACCATCAGGAACTCGTAACCAATGCCATAAACCTTATTTCTCTGAACTATACGGCACGGGACCATTGTCTAAACCACAGGTGCCTCATAAAATTGTTTAAAACTTAACGTTTTGAGTATTGATGCCTCTTTGGAAATTCACACTGAACCTGAAATTTTCATTGACCTAGTGACTTAGTTGGTAGTAAGTCAACCAGCAAAGAAGTCGATCGTCGGTTCGACCACCCAAAGCAAAATAAATGTTTGTGTGATGAATACAATTACTTTATATCAGTTATCTAGTCAATTACGAAAACTGCAGACGGAGGGTTCGAAAAGGAAACTAGAGTTGCTTAAAACGAACTTTATTATACTTACACTCACATTAAAATACCTTTAACATAATTAACCTAAACGCGAATGTGTTCGCTGTGTGACACTCACATCATAGGATCTCAGCCTATCTAACCTAGGTGCGAATGCCTTCGACAACGACACTGATTTCTTATTGAAACCAGCTTTGATGAAGGGCTATCTGCGTTACAGTTTTAATGAGGTGAGCATCAGCGAATTGTTGTTGGCACGAGGAAGGTCATTGCTACTGCCCAGTTCTGTTGAATTTGCTGACTTGAACCAACCAACGTGATGGAGACAACGCCATCGGTCGGTTCGTACGGCGAGCGTTAGCTGCATCACCAAATATCATCCGAGAGTTCAACCTACAGATGACCATAAAAGACAGAAACGCGGCAGTAGTGGAGGCTCAGCGCCGGGAGGAGGCGGCTTAAGCAAAAGACGATGTCGAGTCGATTACTATCGGAATCCCAACCGATAGTGATCGGCTCAACAGACAAAATCGGACTAGTACTAGAATTTAATGTTCACAACACCCCCTATTTTCCTTTTCTTCTCCTAATCCAAGAAATTTGATTAATCCAAGCTTTGCTAAGTTTAGAGTTAGATAATGTTGTGTGAGAAATGTCCACGAATAAAATATTCAAACAGAAATCCAGCCTCACTGGCTACTTCATCTCAGCGGGACGGCTGCCTACGTAGATGCTATCAGCTACGCTATCATTCTTTATTGGTGCAGCTACAAGATAAGCCGAGGGCTAAGTGTTTCCGAATGTATTCTCAACTGGTGCAAATCTATACCAGGTCAGACAGAAACAACTAGAAAAATAAGTTATGTATGTGCTTAAACTCCTGTTTGTATGTTTTATGTGTATATTTGTATGTATTTATTTATTTGTAGCGTTTGAAATTGTTTATACCTATGATGTTATGTTATTGTTATAATTATTCTGTTAATATTAATGTGAGTTTTATGATGTTGTATTTTGGCTGTATGTGCGTTTTGGCTGCGCTGTAAGCACATATCAGCAATTGAAATTAATAAAAAAAATGTCGTGGTAAAACAAAACCAGACGGAGTACCTTTGCCAGTTATTCTACCGTATAGAGTATCTACCTACCCTACTCTACGTTCTACCGCCATAGATGTGAAAACATCAATGTGTTCCGATTCAAAGGACATGTTTCCAGAGTTGCATTGCATAAATCATCTCATATCTCTGGGTGACGAGTGCAGCGCAGTGATTATGACTCTTCGTGTTCCAACAGTTTTGTGGCACTGTGCTGTTATGGAAAGACGTGTTGCTTACTATCAGGCACATATTCTCCTAGTTTCCGTTTCTATTTTTCTAAGCATATATATTCTATGACTATGTCATAAGTATCAAAAAGTAACTATATAATCTTTATAATTATCTTTAAATTGACCATAGTAGTTCTGTTCAACCTTGCACTAGTAGTGAGAGATAAAAGCACCGTTAGACGGTTTTCGAGACTTTAGTGTTTGTCTGGCAACAATGTTACCAATTTATAAATGGAATGTTAACATTCCCAGCGTTTCTGAAAATTCACATGTCATATTAAGGTGTTAGAATAACGCATTATTACCAAAAACGTATGTAGCTATTATTTTACATAAAACAACTTATCAATTCTACTAAATCTTCGCAAATTCAAACAAAAAAATTGTCTATAAAGTCGACTGGTTTACGGACGATAGTTTAACGTGACAACGTCATAACAAAACATTGATACATGCGGCGCAAGCGTACAATGAGCGTAACGGGACATAACACTTTTTCGCATGCAGCCGGCGTTCATCGATTTATTAGACATTGTCACGTCAAAACAGAGTTTAGCTGATATTATAATTTTTTGTTTTATACTTTCTCATATTTATGTGTTTTTTTAATGTGTAACAATTACATACATATAACTACTCAGGTAGAATTGGTTATTGTAGACAAAAATCGACAAAAAAATAAAATAGGATGATATAATGGGATTAATAGTGTAATAAGATTTACTTTGTTGCTCGTTATGTATGTATACTTTGTTCAGTGGTCTCACTCGTTTTTATAGACGCAGTAAATTTTCTCATTAGCCGTCGGTGTTTAATTTATTTTTGTTTATACGTAGTCGTGATAGCGGGCAGAGGCAGGCAGCTGGTTAATGCGATATTAACACTTAACCGCTTCACAATGTAGGCACGACCGGTCCGTAACACTGGTTCTCAAACTTCTGTTGCCTCAGCCACACATAAGGTTTTACGACATTCTTCGAAAATGCTATCATGAGATCTGTTTCTAAGTAAACGTCTTTTTGGAATGAAGTTCCTTATGACGAGCTTGGAAGAGATATAGATTTTGCTGCTCGACCGAACAGAATGAAATTTGAGACTTAAAAAAAATATCTAACAGAAAAATATCTAACAGAAGAGACGCGTAAAAACTGCCAGTGTTGCCAACTTTATTTTTCAGATGACCGTACCATAAATAATAAAATTAACCTTTTATTTGCAAATGCTACATTATCTGCTGGAAGTTTGTGACTACCTGATGGTATATGACACCTCAATTTTTTTAGGGAATTGGTGTTCGTTTTGCTTGTAACTCGTCTGATGGAAAGTGTTGTTATTGCCAAATGTGTGTCTCGTATTTCTATAACCTACAACTCTCGAGATACCATATAGATAGGTTGTAGATATCATGAACAAAAAAAAAATTAAATATTAGCCGACATTTCTCACACAACGCCATCTAGCTATGAACCAAGCAAAACAGCTACGGGAGCCAGATTGTATGTGAATTGGGTTGTCAACGATACGGCTTTTTCAAGCTACGAACAGTGCAATAGCAAAAAGGAATATCGCCATATTATAGTACTAGCAAAACCCCGTGGTTTTACCTGCCTAATTCCCCGTTACCGTTATTTTCTCTGGATATAAAAGCCAATAAAAGTACGTACTCTAGGCTATAAACTAATTGCGTTCCAAAATTTTGCGCTATCCGTTCAGACGTTCCGGCGTGATTGAGCAATCGACATCCAAACATTGACATTTATAGGAGACACGATTATAGTGGTAGTAAGCTTGATAAAAGTTTGAGAACTCGTGAAATAGATGTATTCTTCCGATAAGTTCTCTAATCTACTTACTATGTAATTAAGGCATGGGAAACGATGAAGAATTTATGCGCACAGGAATACCAGCATCGAGTAATTTCAACATTAAAGTACAAAATAGCTAATAAACAGCTACCATTTAATGCAATATTTTTCTTACCGATCAATTTAAGCGATAAAGTATCTTTGTAGAGACCGTCTAGGGCTGTTACACCTTTGCCTTCTAATGATTGCTTTAATTGAAAGTTTATTTTACTAAACGCAGGAACTAAACATGTGATCTGTAAAGGTACAAGTTCGCCCGAAGACCGCGACACGAGACCGCGACAGGCACTTGACACTATGGAATTGTATGGGCGCCAGGTCGTGGCGAGACCGCGACAGGAGACCGAGACACGTGTCGCAAGACATGTGTCACGGTCTCGGCGCGAACACGCTCCATCGTAGACCGCATCGTCGCTTAACATCAGGCGAGATGGCGGCCAAGTGTAAACCTATAAAAGTTAAAAAAAACAGAGTTTTTATTTTTAATTAACTCGCAACTTCGATGTTACCCGTGCAGTTCCAGTTTCTGTAATTTTTCTGTAATAAAAAGTAAGCCTATATTCTTTTCAAGAGTATAATTTAACTGCTTCAAATTTCAGCTTGATCCGTTCAGATTTTCCGACGTGATTGAGTAACAAGCTTCTAAACATTGACATGAATGAGTTTAGTAGGATGAGCATTTTGAAATAGACGAACTAACTTAAGTAAAACTTTTTTTTTTTATAATATTATCTATACAGAGTGAAAGGACAAGTATGACGTGTGCCTGATGGTAAGCAATCCCAAACTAGTCGACAGCCAAGTCGAGGAAAATATTTTCAGTGAAATTTCAAAGATAATGATGAGTGTATCTCTGAAAAGTGGCTAGTCTGACAGTGTTTTACAGGATACATTTTGGTGAGGGTGCAGCGGAGTTGCACGATCTGATATTGCCTTCCCCCTTTCCACTACAGGACAAGTCGTACATCGGCTCACTACCACCCATACACTGTGGATATTCCCAAAATCCGTACTAAACGGTTTGAATCCACTTTTCTCGTACGTACAGCTTTGGAGTGGAATAAGTTGCCGGCCTCCTTGTTCCCTGAGAGATACAATCTAGAACTTTTCAAGGTCAGAGTGAATAGGTACCTTCTAGGTCAACGTGCGTCATCTTCGACCACACCGTCGCTTACCATCAGGCGAGTTGGTGGTCAAACGCGGACCTATACGCGATAAAAAAAATAAAAAATAATGCGAGCGTGTAGTGTTAGTTCATTAATTGAACTCTTCATGTTCCCGTAGTTTTATTAGTTTCTATGCGTGGCACAGTGCAGCTATGGGCAGGCGCGTTGTTTACCATCAGGCAGTGTAGTGGTAGGACTCTTGGCAGTGTCCGTCTGGGGAAGTACCACACCTTTGCCAGTTATTCCACCGCCAAGCGGTAATGTGCATACATTACTGTGTTCCGGTTTGAAAGGCAATGTTTCCAGAGACATTACAAGGCTTAGAGATATAACATCTTAGCTCTCGCAGTGCAGTACTGGGTAATGATTTGAACTCTTCATGTTCCAATAGCTGCGTGTCACTGTACTGTTATGTGGCAGGCATGTTGCCCAGCATCAGGCACATGCTCTACTCGTCTCGTCACTCTTATTAAAAATGGGTTGCTTGTCCAGTTATTCTATTTACAAAAAAAACAATCAGTTAGTAATGTTAACATTTCTATAGGAAACATATCAAACACGTACGAAGGCTAAACAGTAAAAAACACCGCTAACTAACACCATCAGGAACTCGTAACCAATGCCATAAACCTTATTTCTCTGAACTATACGGTACGGGACCATTGTCTAAACCACAGGTGCCTCATAAAATTGTTTAAAACTTAACGTTTTGAGTATTGATGCCTCTTTGGAAATTCCCACTGAACCTGAAATTTTCATTGACCTAGTGACTTAGTTGGTAGTAAGTCAACCAGCAAAGAAGTCGGTTGTCGGTTCGACCACCCAAGGCAAAATAAATGTTTGTGTGATGTCACTTACTTTATATCAGTTATCTAGTCAATTACGAAAGCTGCAGGAGGGTTCGAAAAGGAAACTAGAGTTGCTTAAAACGAACTTTATTATACTTACACTCACTTTAAAATACCTTAAACATAACAAAACCTGACCTTGGTCGGGGTAAATACCTTTTGCAGAAAACATAACATAAATGATGCCAGTAAACTAGTAGGTTTAGAAATGAACCTGTCCAAAACAATGTTGACCTTCTTTAAAATATACAGAAAACTACATATATCTGGGTAAACAAATTAGCTTATACCACAATAATGGTCACGTATGCTTAAACATGGAAATTCAACATAAAACGAAGAATAAAATAATTACATGATTAAAGATGCCTACCTAGGGCCACCTAAGGTTTGCAGACGACTTGGTCCTTTTATCTGCAACACGACAAGAAATCCAATATATGATAGAATCACTTAATGATGCCAGTAAACTAGTAGGTTTAGAAATGAACCTGTCCAAAACAATGTTGATGACCAATAGCGAAAAGGGAACACTATACGTCGGTAGCGAGTCTTTAAAATATACAGAAAAACTACATATATCTGGGTAAACAAATTAGCTTATACCACAATAATAACGATCAAGAATTAGAACGCAGGATACTGCTTACCTGGAACAAATACTGGGCACATACAAAAGCAGCATGCCGATCAAAATTAAAACGAGTACTAAAAATACCGTGCCTCACGTATGCTTGCCAAACATGGAAATTCAACATAAAAACGAAGAATAAAATAATTACATGTCAGAGGGGTATAGCACGCAGTATGTTGAATATTAGAAAGATCCAAAAAATAAGGCACACCAAAATTAGAAATATAACCAAGGCTAAGGATGCACTAGAACACGCTCAGTCGCTAAAATGGAGGTGGGCCGGACATGTGGCGCGTCTACGTGACAAGAGATGGACGAAAACGATGACCACATGGGCGGGTCCACACGGAAGAAGAAAGAGAGGGAGACCTGTGGCTAGTTGGGAAGACGACATCAAAAAACGAGCTGGCCCCAACTGGATTCAAGTGGCCCAATCTAGAGAAGAATGGCTATCTTTGGAGGAGCCCTTCACCTTCAGAGGAATTCTTACAGAATGAAGAATAATAGTATAGGATTAAGGAAAAAACTAGCAAATCAAATTAGGAAACAAAATTAATTACTAACAAAACTAATACTTACTCGTACATGTAAATAAATTAAACTAACTTAATCTAATCAAACTTCTTGTTTTATAAGCTGTAAGAAATAAAAGGCTTTTATATATTTATATATTATATAAACCTAATTAACCTAAACGCGAATGTGTTCGCTGTGAGAACGACACTCACATCATAGGATCTCAGCCTATCTAACCTAGGTGCGAATGCCTTCAACAATCGAACGACACTGATTTTTTATTGAAACCAGCTTTGATGAAGGGTTATCTGCGTTGCAGTTTAATGAGGTAGCATCAGCGAATTGTAGTTGGCACGAGGCGGGTCTCTGCCGATGCCGAGTTCTGTTGAATTTGCTGACTTGAACCAACCAACGTGATGGAGACAACGCCATCGGTCGGTTCGTACGGCGAGCGTTAGCTGCATCACCAAATACCATCCGAGAGTTTAACCTAAAGATGGCCATAAAAGACAGAAACGCGGCAGTAGTGGAGGCTCAGCGCTGAAAGGAGGCGGCTTAAGCAAAAAACGATGTCGAGTCGATTACTATCGGAATCCCAACCGGTAGTGATCGGCTCAACAGACAAAATCGGACTAGTACTAGAATTTAATGTTCACAACACCCCCTATTTTCCTTTTCTTTTCCTAATCCAAGAAATTTGATTAATCCAAGCTTTGCTAAGTTTGGAGTTAGATATTGTTGTGTGAGAAATGTCCACGAATAAACCATTCAAACAGAAATTCAGCCTCACTGGCTACTTCATCTCAGCGGGACAGCTGCCTGCGTAGATGCTATCAGCTACGCTATCATTCTTTATTGGTGCAGCTACAAGATAAGCCGAGGGCTAAGTGTTTCGGAATGTATTCTCAACTGGTGCAAATCTATACCAGGTCAGACAGAAACAACTAGAAAAATAAGTTATGTATGTGCTTAAACTCCTGTTTGTATGTTTTATGTGTATATTTGTATGTATTTATTTATTTGTAGCGTTTGAAATTGTTTATACCTATGATGTTATGTTATTGTTATAATTATTCTGTTAATATTAATGTGAGTTTTATGATGTTGTATTTTGGCTGTATGTGTGTTTTGGCTGCGCTGTAAGCACATATCAGCAATTGAAATTAATAAAAAATGTCGTGGTAAAACAAAACCAGACGGAGTACCTTTGCCAGTTATTCTACCGTATAGAGTATCTACCTACCCTACTCTACGTTCTACCGCCATAGATGTGAAAACATCAATGTGTTCCGATTCAAAGGACATGTTTCCAGAGTTGCATTGCATAAATCATCTCATATCTCTGGGTGACGAGTGCAGCGCAGTGATTATGACTCTTCGTGTTCCAACAGTTTTGTGGCACTGTGCTGTTATGGAAAGACGTGTTGCTTACTATCAGGCACATATTCTCCTAGTTTCCGTTTCTATTTTTCTAAGCATATATATTCTATGACTATGTCATAAGTATCAAAAGTAACTATATAATCTTTATAATTATCTTTAAATTGACCATAGTAGTTCTGTTCAACCTTGCACTAGTAGTGAGAGATAAAAGCACCGTTAGACGGTTTTCGAGACTTTAGTGTTTGTCTGGCAACAATGTTACCAATTTATAAATGGAATGTTAACATTCCCAGCGTTTCTGAAAATTCACATGTCATATTAAGGTGTTAGAATAACGCATTATTACCAAAAACGTATGTAGCTATTATTTTACATAAAACAACTTATCAATTCTACTAAATCTTCGCAAATTCAAACAAAAAATTGTCTATAAAGTCGACTGGTTTACGGACGATAGTTTAACGTGACAACGTCATAACAAAACATTGATACATGCGGCGCAAGCGTACAATGAGCGTAACGGGACATAACACTTTTTCGCATGCAGCCGGCGTTCATCGATTTATTAGACATTGTCACGTCAAAACAGAGTTTAGCTGATATTATAATTTTTGTTTTATACTTTCTCATATTTATGTGTTTTTTTTAATGTGTAACAATTACATACATATAACTACTCAGGTAGAATTGGTTATTGTAGAGATATTAAAAAGCCACAACCTACAACTGAAAGGTGTTTACAGAAAACACATTTTTTAGGCAGTAAAGTTATAGTATGTAAATTAAATGATTTTGTGCGTACCTACATGCGTAAAAAAACTGCAATGCGCTCCCTAAAGACAATCCTAAATCCTAAAATAAGACCTAATGATTTATAGCTTGCCGGAAACGTAGTGTAAGTAATATGTATTACGAATGGAAATTTTGTATGTTTAGATTTTTGTAGTTATCTACAAAAATACTGCTAGCAGAAAAAAAACAAAAGATAAACATTCATCGTGTGTACTTGTTAGTGTGTATAATATCTCACCGGAAAATAACAAGAACCGTTAGTTGATCAATTCACTAGGTAGTTGATCAACTTTCGGAAAATAACAAACTACCTACCTAACTAACATAAATACCTAGTGAATTGATCAACTAACGATTCTTGTTATTTTCCGGTAACATATACATATCGTGTGTTTGTTGTGCGTGTATACAGTATTCCGATACTCCTTAATACCGCCCCGTCCACGAAATCCACCAATGCAATAATAAATCTGCGCGCGTGCGCGGTAGGTCAGACTAGCGGGACCCGACAATGTGTACCGCGGTATTTAATAAGGCAAATAAGGCAAATAAACTGTTTAGTGTCACCGCCGCTAAGGAGATATTCCTGATTGGAAGATATACGACCGTTTGTTGGGATAACATACGCTCCGCATTTCTGTCTTTAACTACTATATCGTTAACCATGTATATATTTCATGTCCTTTGCGACAAGCACCCGTTAATAATATGTATAAATCGGTCAACTAGATTTTGGGAAAATATGGGCCACGTATTTTTGAGATTAGAAATAGATTTTCAAACTTCCAGAGTGGGGGGTTGTGACGTCACTTGTTCGTAAGAATCGTACCATGAAATGGCGACATTCGAAACTTCTAGGCACTGATTATTCGTCGTTATTTGTTTGTGAAACAAAAGAAAAAATCCGTGTACAATATTATTTATAATAATCTAAATGTTAGACTAGTTACTTTTTTAGTTTTCTAGCCTGTTTAATAGGCATATGTCTCATTAGACTTTACATATGGAACTACACGGATATTCCGTGGGAAAGTATTACTTTAGCATTGTCAGTTATAATACCATCAAGCAGAAATGTGCAATCATTATTGTATTACAGTTTTTAGAGAAATAACAGGGCAAAAAGATAAGATTGAAGTTGTTAAAAGTGGAGTCAAACCTGATATATTTTAAAGAAAGTGTATCCAATTGAAAGGGTTTGTTGTAGCCTTAAAATGAAATCATTCAATTAGAATAAGTTATGTTCATAGTTTTTGAAAGGAAAACACGTTTCACATTTCACTAACTTCGCGTTGAAGGGCACTACTTAATTATACTTCTACTATTGTTAATCTTTCTACCATGAAACAGCTGTTTTGTTTCTGAAGCACTTTCTTCCGAATGTTCAGTGGTCAAGTAATGAAGTGTTACGAATTCGTGACGGGCATCCGAATAACGCACGAGGTTCGTTTTGTTCGACCTCCGCGGTTCGTGGGAAAACAGGTATTGTTGTTCACCACGGTCTGTTTGTCACTTTCGAAATAGTTTTTACTGTGAATTACTAATTTTTAATTGGCATAACTTTTTTGTGACCTTGTATTGATTGGGCGACCGCAATTAGACTGCTTTTTAGGCGCCCTGGTGAGGTGAGAATAACTTGTTTTTATTAACTACTAGATGTCCGTCCCGGCTTTGCTCGTGGTACATATACAGTATGTCCCAAAGGTCGACGTCAAACCGAAGTTGCATGATACGTAAGGTCATAACAGTTATTAGAAATAAAAATATGTCTTTTGTTTTTAAAATTATTGCAAAAAAAAAATATTAGGGAAAATGTACCCAATAACAGTTTTTACTTTCCTGTTGCTACAAATCTTTACTTCTTGCCATTTTTTTTACTTATATCCTGAATAGTGCTTCTGTAATTTGTAACCTTAAAATCTGAGCTAACTGCTCCAGCTTGAAAGAAGATGTCATGCTTTGCAGAACCACGTTTTGAAAAATCAGTTTTTCGGCCTACTACTTTTTTTTTTTTTGGTCCTGATAAAAATTTTACCACGCAAGTCTCGCAAGTAACTTTAAAAGTTACCGCATTTTAAGGATTCTAAAGTGGTATAACACTTATTACATTATTTCTTAGATCGGGTACAAAAAATATTTTTTCAAGGAAAGTCAGTTTTGAACTTTTTCCAACTTCTTTGATTTTGAATAATTTCTTTGACTTTAATATTAAAGAATTACGTATCAGTAATTCCTGCGAATGTCGCAGTCAAACAAAAACCTCTTCAGCTACCTGCTACGCCACCTGTCGGAAATTGGTCGTACCAACTCAGAATCAAAAACAAATTTGATTAGCAAAGGTTGATAATGACGCAATTCTTAGACACACGCTGTCACGTCCACACGTACGGTACGAAAGCTCTCAAAAAAGAATATTTTCCCCCGTTTTTGTTACATTCATGCTCCGCTCCTATTCATACTCGTAGTAGCGTTATGTTGTATTATAGCCTTCGTTGATAAATAATAATAATTAATAATAATTGTTTATTTCAATAATCGGTACATAATACATGTGGATCCCTAATTTTCCAAACTAGGTGTGAAGCACACCTGTATTTTGGACATTAGGTCTATTCGTTTTAAATCAATTTATGTACATTTCGTCAAAATTAAACATGTTATAAGTAAGAAAATTCGAAATCATTAAACATTCCAAAATTGAAAAAAGAAAAGCAAAGTAAATAATAATCAAACAAAAAATGTCAATTTCAAAGTAATGGTTAATTTAAAATCAAAAAAGAAAAACATAGTCAAAGTTAAAGTCATAAACATAATTAAAATCAAAATCAAAATTTAAAAAATGTAAATATGTCAAAAATATGCAAGTGTGTCAATGTCAATTTCATAGTGAAAGTTAATTTAAAACCAATATTAAAATCCAATTATAAACATAATCAAGGTAAAAATCATAATCAAAGTTAAAAAAAAAAAAAATCAAGGGTAAATCTGAATCAAAATTAGAATAAAAAAGTAAATCTAAAATTCCAGTTAAAATCTAGGTTCAAAAACATTATTTTTAAAACCCAAATGAGGTGGTAATAGCGAATCGAATGAGTTTTACAGTGGAATCGTTGAGAAATCAAACCAGACATTAAGTCGATAAGAATAATGAGCGCGTGCTAGCTTATGTGTGGATGTGTATGTGTGTTCGCTGAGGTAGGGGCAGAGACAAAATATGTATATCTATGATATGAAGCGTTACAAGGAGATTGCGAGTAAGTTTTCAGTGTCATTATAGCTTAAGCTCTTCAACCATCTATCAAGTGTAGTTTTGCATTTTATCTGATTCAGATTATAAATGTTTAATACCTTGTTAACTCGGTTATATAGCCGTGGACTAATTGCATTGTAGTGCCGATCAGCAAGAGCCGTCCGTGTCGAGACCATCGGACAGACAGAATAGCTTCTACGTTTACTAGACCGATTGTATGGGAGTGTTGAGTGCTTGCGAAGAAGTACCTGTTTTTCACGTACAACTGTCTCACCGTGAGCACAGAACAGTCCGTATATAACCGTGTAGTAGGATACCTACGTGGTTTACCGGTCATGATCTTCAAGACAGCTCTTTGTGCTCTTTCCAGTCGGAGCATACTGGTAACATAGGTACCTCCCCAGGCCGCGATACAGTATGCCAACACCGATTGTGCAAGAGCATAGTACACGATCTTTAAGAGCCCCAGTGTTGCAGCAGTTCTAAGTCTTTTAAAAATAAACATAAGCTTTCTAGTGCGGGCGGTCACATTCTGCAAGTGCAAACCCAGTTTAGCGTATCATCTATAGTCACTCCCAGATATTTAGCGTGTGACGTACGTAAGACCTCCGGACATGCACATACCTCGGCAACCCGACCACATGTGTGAGCTCTGATCTTTAGGGAGTCAAACGTTGGTCGCATATTTGTGCTCGGTGAGAAGGCAATGTATAAAGTCTTATCTATGTTTAGGGTTAGAAAGTTTTCCGAAAGACATGACATTACGACCTCAAGAGCTCTCTCAGCGCTTTCCCTTGCACTCTCCCAGGTAGTCCCATGGACTATTAGTGCTGTGTCGTCGGCATACATCAAAATTTTACAATTCGGAACGGACAGCCTACAAACGTCATTCACATAGCCGGTAAAGAACGTCGGCCCTAGGACACTGCCCTGCGGCACGCCGCACGTTATAAGTTGTTCACAGCTGATGACGTTATCTACCTTTACTGACTGTGTTCTGTTCGTTAGATAGTCCGTAAAATATCAAGAGCCAAACCTCGAACTCCCATAGTCTCCAGCTTTGTGAGCAGAAGGGGAATTGATACTGTGTCAAACGCTTTTGAGAGGTCCAGAAGTATACAAATAGTCTTGTTTTTACAATCCAGATTTTCAACTAAACAGTTTGCAAGTTCAAGAACTGCGTCCTCAGTACTTCTCCCTCTACGAAAACCGAACTGATTGTCCGCGATCCGAGTACGTGCTTCCAGATAGTCAACCAGTCTCTTGTTTAAAATCTTTTCCAGGACTTTTGATAGGCTGGATAGGACAGAAATCGGCCTGTAGTTATTCACATCTGATCTCGAGCCGCTCTTGAAGATAGGGTGAACAATTGCTTTCTTAAAGCACTTAGGAAAGATACCCTTGAAATGCAAAGATTAAAGACATGGGTGACCGGTGGTACCAGGTACTGTCTGGCACATTTCAGGACATTTACAGGAATATTGTCCCACCCGGTAGCACAGTCGTTACGGAGATTTGTAATAAGGGAATCTACCTCTTTATGATCCGTCGGAAGCAATACCATTGAGTCACCACACGAGTTGGCACAAAGTCTTTTCTGGCCACAAGGATTATTTGCCGCAATTTTATCCGCCAGTTTTCGACCCATAGCCACAAAGTGTTCGTTCACTTGGTTTACTGATTTACGCGGACTATCAGATATCTTCAGTAGGTCAGTAGCGGGTGCCGAGTTCGTTCGCAGATTAGCAATATTTTTCACAATTTTTCCATGTTGCTTTTGGGTCCCGTTTGACTTTTTCCAGTTCCTGACGCTCGTAGCTATGTTTAAGCCTACGAAGTAAATTAGTGCAATAATTGCGATATCGACTGTAAGCTAGTTTCAGCATCATGTTATCCGGGTTCTTTCTCGTTTGGATGTGCAGTTTGTCTCGGTGCCTTATGCACCTGAGTGCACCAGGTGTCATCCATGGTTTTATCATAAGAGTTGTGCGTGAGAATTTCACCACTCTTGTGTGCCTTTGGATGACACCCGCGATTGCTTCAACAAGCAGATCGGAAGCAGCCTCCGCATCGTCACAGGCAAACAACGACGCAAAATCAGCCTCTCCCAGCTCATAAGCTATTGCTTGCACATCCAGACGAGTTCTCACGTGGTTAGACGGCCTATCAGTAATAACGGAACAGTTTATGTTGAGTAGTATTGGAGCATGATCAGTCATTGCCGTGTCAAGTACGAGTGCGGTTGCATTATTGAACCTCGACTTCAGAAGTGCGTGGTCCAGGCAATTATCTCCTCTTGTGGGTAAATAGTGTGTGGGCATTAATCCATAGAAAGCAACTGCATCCAGATACATTTCCTTGAATTTATCCCTTACCTCCGGTTTTATATTTATATTGATATCACCTGTGACCACTATCGTACTATGTACTGATAGAGTTTCCAGGAGCTCGGCCAGGCTATCTACAAACGCACCCGGGCAGGCAAACGATGGAGACCTATACACAGCAACAATAACTGTATCTGGTTCACATGTTACAACCAGGCAATTGCTGTCCACAGTGTTTGCCTCAGTGACACGGCAATCTATACAGGTTTTACGTATAGTACCACCCCGTCATTTTGATTGCGGAAGCTCGACTTGTAGCTGGTGTAGTTGTCCAAGGCAGGGAGACTCGACACCTTACTCAACCAACACTCGGACAGGACTAAAATATCGACAGTAATCTCTATTTGTGATAGCAAGATCAGCAATTCGTCGAAGTTACAGTTTATGCTACGTATGTTGCAATGGAGAACAGTGAGGGATTTGGCAGACTTGGCTATGTATAACTTGCACTGCTCTGGCAAACAGGTGAGGGACTCCGCTACGCATAGAGAGTCAATATTGTCTGTGTGTAGTGTATTATCCATTGGAACTATGATCGAAGAGAGGACACAGTTCAATGACACAGGCAACAAAACCACTACAGGGGACCTCATTGAAGGTCCACACATTAGGTGCTGCTACTCTAGGGCATGGGAGGGCGCGATGAAATAATTCTAGTATACGTCTGAATCCGATAGGTTTAAATGTAAAATAGATTGTGTTTTGTGTAAACGAGTTTCCACTGAGTTTTAGTTCGACTTTGCTTGGGTTAACAAAATGGACCATTCGATAGAAAAATAATCTTTCAATTCGGACCAGTAGTTCTTGAGATCCTAGCGTTCAAACAAACAAAAACAAACTCTTCAGCTTTATAAAATAATACTTAGTATAGATTATAGGTTAACAATTTGACCGCCATCTCGCGACGATGCGGTTTACAACGCAGTGTGATTACTCATAAGAATCAAACCAAGTAAACTAATTCACCCTCGATTTCAAGCCACTAACATTGTAACCATCACAAAAACCACTCAGGTAAAAACCTTCTACAGCCTAGACTTTCTTAATACAAAAGTGGTGTTCAATTAGTGAGTTCTTCGTTCGAATCTTTTGAATGTCAACCAAGAATCGATGTAGCTTTTTCGAGTGCGATCGAAAAAGGGCACTACGCTCTGGTCCAGTTTACTTATTACATGACCCAAAACATTGTATTAGTTTGATCTATTAGGCTATAATACTTGACTTATGTAAGCATAAGTATTTGTTTTTTGTTTTATCTGTATGACGGTAGTATCAGCCAAAATGTTTAGATACTGCTCAAAAAACAGTTTTTATCGTTAAATATTTACGTTTACGTTAGCATCAGGCGAGATCCCGCTCAAGAGGAAACCTATAATTTGTAATTTAGAGTTACAAATCTTAAAAAAAAAACGATTATGAACGATTTAACTGTAGTACCAGTGTACCACAAAACGCATAGTCATTTTCACACAAATAGAGTTCGGTATCGCACGTTTCTCGAGATGACTACATTACCTAACAGCGATTCGCTTTTCCTTCATTCGATTTATTTTACATAATCGAATGTGAAATCGATTCACGCATGAAAATCGGACGGAAGTGAGTTGGAAATAGGAAGCGTGTTCTTATGACCCGGTCAGTTTGCTAGGAAATAGAAAAATGCGTTTAAATTACCGTATTCCTCAGATTTATATATTCATATGTGACTAGTAGTGCTCCGCGGTTTTACCTGCGCTGTTCCTATTTTAATAATTTTCATAAGAATAATTACGTTACAAAAGTAGCCTATGTATTATACCTCTAGACTATGGTTCAAATCTGACTTTGTTGAAAATTTCAACTCGATCCATCCTCCAAAATTTGATTTTTACGTTTATAATATTAGTAGGATGGTGAGTACGCGCATCAGATTTCACTCAGGTGAAATCATAGGTTCGATTCCCTTCTGCAGCTCTGGCAATTTTTCCAAATACCTACAGATGGCCCTCTATCGTCACCACTGGCTTTAAATGCGAATGAAAAACATCGCGAGCAAACCGCCGTGTCCCAAAAACAACATCATTCGAGTAAATGTATGTGTCGTTCGCCAACCCGCACTTGGCCAGCGCGCTAGATTTCTGCAGCGACTCTTAAGAGAAGGTTCTGAGTTCTAGCAGCGGACATTTTTTTAGGAAAGAGCTACGAGATGAGCAGGACAAGTGCCTGATGGTGAGCAGCATGCCTGCCATATAACAGCACAGTGACACGCAGCTATTGGAACATGAAGAGTCCAAATCATTACCTAGCACTACACTGCGCTCGTCACCCAGAGATCTAAGATGTTATATCTCTAAGCTCTGTAATTTCTCTGGAAATATTCCCCTTCAAACCGGAAGACAGTAATGTTTGCACATTACTGCTTGGCAGTAGAATAACTTGCAAAAGTGTGGTACTTCCTCAGGCGGACTTTGCCAAGAGTCCTACCACTACATACTAGAGTGATTGGGCTGTGATTGCTTATACCCGAGTTTTATGAGAAGTTAATCATTGTAGTTAAAAATGCAGTTGATTGGAGATTGGGGTCGTTCCGTATTGAATTATTCATTTTTATAACTACTATATTTATACAATCAATCTTTGGTGTTTTCCGTAAGTTTTTCCATACAATCATCAAAACCCAAGATCAGAACCATCTTTTTTATCGGTTGTCCGTTTGCACTAAGTCGCCATTGATCCTGATGTCAGCTAGGAGGCAGTCTACAAAGGAGCGCACTGACCTTCCAAAAACCTATTCATTTCTAGACTTAGGCACATAGATTAAGCCTAATCAGGGAATACCCACTCAAGCAATGTTTTCCACAGTTTAAGTACTGTGGACTCAAATGTCTTTGTTGAAAAATTGGAACTCCAACTATGAAACGATGTATTTTTTCGAGCTACGAGCAACCCAATAGAAAGATAAATAAGGCGGTATTAAATCATACAAATCAGTTGCACACTTTTCTATTCATGTCTAACAAGTCAAGGGTAAATGAAAATGAATGAACTTGGCTGGTCACACTGCCGTGTGTCTAGATTCTTGGTACCTATAAAACGCCTGCTCAACTAGCGCTACAATCGAAATTTGATACTTCAGAGGTGGTTCCATTTTTTTTTTCGAAATCGTTGTTTGTTTTTGAAATTTCAACAATAACCTATAATTTGCTTACCTCAATAATATACATATACTCGTTTTGTTCGATTCCTCGTTGTCCCATTGATACAGTAGTTTTAGTTAATTTCACAGAAAAATATGAAATTTACTTGAGTGTCTGAATTTAATTTAAAACGATGTTTGGTTTTTCGGAGCAATTTCATCATCATCATCCTATCTTAGTCCACTGCTGGACATAGGCCTCTCCCCATGGCTCGCCACTCAGCCCTATCCTCAGCTACACGTCTCCATCCACTGCCTGCTGTCTTCCGTATATCGTCACTCCATCTAGTCTCAGGGTGTCCTACACTACGTTTGCCGATTCGTGGTCTCCACTCAAGAACACGTCTACTCCAACGGTTATCGGTTCTGCGACAGATATGACTGGCCCATTGCCACTTCATTGTGCTAATGCGTTGAGCTATGTCGGTTACCTTGGTTCTCTGACGGATCACTTCGTTCCGAATATGATCCCTCAGAGAAATTCCAATCACGCAAGAAACTTTAATCACACAATAATTTACATTATTACAATTGCTATTGTGTCAAGTTCCCATACAAAAGTGTTCCTGAAAATTTTCAGTATTCAAGGAATTTATCCAAGGGTACTCCAATTGTTTGGCTAAATTGGCCGGACCTAACTAAATAGATCAAAACTTTCAAACCAATATCGGTCATTAGACAAGTTGCAAAATCAGTGATCGCTCGAAAAGACATTGCATCTCGTCATTATAGTTTCTTCAAATAGTAGAAAATTGCATTTTCCGCGGGCGGTTTGAGTAATAATATGATGTTAGATCGCGTCTGAGAAAGTGGGTTAAACTCAATCGAAGAGGAACAATTTATACAAGAATGCGAATAGTTATCTATCGGATGTAGTGGATTTGTAGTGGTAGGACTCCTAGCAGAGCCGCCTTGGGAAGTACCACACCTTTGCCAGTTATTCTACCGCCAAGCAGTAATGTGAAAACATCACTGTGTTCCGATTTGAAGGGCAATGTTTCCAGAGAAATTACTGGGCTTAGAGCTATAACATCTTAGATCTCTGTGCATTGCTAGGTAATGATTTGGACTCTTCATGTTCCAATAGCTGCATGTTACTGTGCTGTTATGTGGAAGGCATGTTGCTTACCATCAAGCACATGTCTTGCTCGTCTCGTCACTTCTTATTTAAAAAAAATATAGTAGTGTCATTCCTACTTACTCCACTTATTCCTTTTTGTTTTAACGGGCAGAGTATTTTTAAACAAAACCAAAATACAATGCGATCTACACTATGCAATGCTTCTTATTGTATTTGCTAACCTATCTACTTACATTGAGCACATCTGAATTATCCATAGACAAATGAAAGCCTACAGATAATCAAGATATTCATAAAGTGCGCACTCGTGTTCCCATCTATCAATATTAAAATTATCCTACTAATTTCTTAGATATAAAATTTTGTTTGTTAGTCTTTCCACCAAAAATTACTGAAGGGATCTGACTGAAATGTATTATAAAGATATATAACTAGTAGTTTCCCGTGATTTCACCCGCGTAGTTACGTGTTCCTGTTCTCTTTCTCGGTTAAAAAGTAGCCTATGTGTTAGTGAAGACTATAACTATTCACATCATTTCATGTCCGGTTCTTTCTGCCTATATATAATTGAGGCATATACATCAAACTTATCACATACGTTTAGGTACCTAATAGTAGGGTACAGGTACTAGGTTTTCTTGGTACCAGTCTTGGTCTTTTGGGACCGATGTATCGATGAAGGAAAATATCGTGACAGTGTTTCATTTCAAGAATCTTTCTAGGATGGGTATCAGCCACCCCGCCATATTTATACAGCGTGGTGGATTAGCAATACGAACATAAATGCCAATGTTGTTTTTTTGTTAATTTGTTTGAATATCATGATCATTAAGTTTTTATACGAGTAGGCATGTAACTCTAACTACTTTTTATCTTTGTTGCAGTGAACTGACTCTTCTTGAAGGGATGGCGACCTCTGGAGGCTGGAGTGAGGAACCGGTACCCAAGGTATTCTTATTTCGCCCGTGTTTTAGATAAATATTTTGTAGATAATTATGTAATTGATGGACTTTTTCGTTAAAAACACACAACCAACGCTCTCACACCCCCACTCACTAACATATGAATTTACGATCCTGCGCCCTATACGCTAGCTCAAAACTCAGTGTGCATCATAGATCTCTTCATAAAAAGGCCACACCCTGGAAGAGACAACAGAATTGAAAACGCAAATCTTATAAACGATATACATAGGTATAATATAAAATCACGGTAAAATTTAAATATCGTCATTTTATATTTTTACTAGATGTCCGCCCCGGCGTTGCCCGTGGTACATTACATAGCACTCACCAGGATACCGTACATATACAACGGTAAAAGAATGACTGAAACCGGTTCAGCCATTCCTGGGAATATCGCTTTCAAACAAAACACCTCTTCAGCTACCTGCTACGCCATCTGTCGGAAATTGGTTGTACCAACTCAGATTCAGAAAAAAAATTGATTAGTAAAGCTTTTATATTCAAGAGGTATGTAATCTGTGATATTCAATGACCTAATCTTAGACACATGCTGTCATGTGTCATGTTAAAGCACGAAATGTACAAAGATTCTCAAAAAGGAATATTTTTCCCGATTTTGTTACATTCTTGATTCATGCTCCGCTTCTATGAATAGTATCGTTATTTTCTATAGCCTAAAGCCTTCCTCGATAAATGGACTATCCAATAGATAAATAATCTTTCAACCCGGGCCAGTACTTCCCGAGATCCTAGCGTTCAAACAAACAAAAAAACTCTTAAAAACAGCTTTATAATATTAGTATAGATATCCCTATCCTCGGCTATACGTCTCCATCCACTGCCTGCTGTCTTCCGTATATCCACACTCCATCTAGTCTCAGGGTGTCACACTACACTACACTACGTTTGTCAATTCGTGTTCTCCACTCAAGAAAACGTCTACTCCAACGGTTATCGGTTCTGCGACAGATATGACCGGCCCATTGCCACTTCAGTTTGCTAATGCGTTGAGCTATGTCGGTGAATGGATTGAGTGGCGAGCCATGGGAGAGGCCTATGTCCAGCAGTGGACTAGTGGCTGACGATGATGATATTTTTATAATCTAGCGTCATTGGAAAGTTCATTTTTTTTTTGTTCGTGTAGGAAATGCATTTACACATACCGTTCTCGCCGGAGTATGATATAATAATATATATAAAATAATAATATACAAACATTTCTGTATTCCGGTTTAAAATGTAAAGTTTCCAGTAAAATTACAGGGCATAGAGAATAGCGATAAAACATCATAATATATCTTTAGGTGGCGAGCTCATTGCAATGCTAGGTGATGATGTGGACTCCATGTTCCAATAGCTGTGTGTCACTGTGCTATTATCGGCAGGCATGTTGCTTGCCATCAGGCACATGACCTGCTCTTATCACTCTATACAACGTATATAAAAAAAACTGTTTACCTTTATAAAAAAATGTCCAACGCGGCTTAAGATTTCGCTTCAAATGCGTCTACTGTTCATAAATCCGCTTCGCCACGTCAGTGATCTCGTAGGAGCCTCGATTCAAATGAAACAATTAACATCGTTATAAAGATCATCGTCTCACAATCGCGGGTATTTCACATGTAATTGAATACTCGTTACTAGCTCTGAATTGAATTCGTGTCGAAATGCACAAAGAGGCATAGAAATCGAGAGCGTGCGACCAATGGTTGAATAATTACTGTTATATTGTTAATTTCGTGATTTATTTAAATTTGAACGTACTCATAGATCTGAGTTTCTAGAAAAAGCGAATAGATATTATAATGCCTGTTACATTTGTATTTATTATTATTTATTAAGAGCCCATTGTGTCCCAGTGTTGAGCAAAGGCCTCCCTACCCTCCTTCCATTTTTGTCTGTCTTGACTCAAAGTAGTCCAGTCTTTAAGGTGTTTGTCGAGGTCGCCCCGCCATCGCCTATTGGGTCTCCCGCGTCGTCATTTCCTATTTGTTTGCCACTGGGTAGTGATCTTAGCCCAGCGATTGTCTGACATTCGATAGACATGTCCAGCCCAGTCCCACTTCAAATTGCTGGCCTTTTGGGTCACATCAGTTATTCGAGTCTTTGGCGCAGTATGGTGTTTCTAATGCGATCGGTGAGCTTTACGCCCAGAATACTGCGTTCCATAGCTCGTTGGCAAACCGCGAGGTTGGTCGTCACATTTGTATACAAGGTATTTTTTTTCAAAATACAGCAATCACCTGCCTCGCAATGTACGGTGCTCGTCATCTAGAGATTGATTTGGGTTATACTCTCTCTACTCTGCCCTTTATATTTCATCATCATAATCAACCTATCTTAGTGCACTGCTGGACACATGCTTCTCCCATGGCTCGCTACGCAGTCCTATCCTCGGTATAAGTCTCCATACACTGCCTGCTGTCTTCCATATATCGTCACTCCATCTAGGCTCAGGGCGTCCTACACTACTTTTGTCAATTTATTATTATTATATATATAATAGTATATAATTTATATGTCAATATATCCCGTATTTTTATCACCCTTCAGATAGTAGTGCTAGGACTTTTTTGCAGAAACCTACCATTACAACTTACCATAATTGGTAAAGGTAAAGGTGTGACCTCTACCAGTTTTTCTACTGTCAAGGAATAATGTGCAAACATCACTGTGTGCCGGTTTGAAGGCAAATGTTTCTAGAGAAATTATAGAGCATAGCATAAACCATCTTTGGGTTACTAGCGCAGTACAGTTTTAGGTAACAATTTAGACTCTTCGTGTTCCAATAGCTTCGCGACACTGTTCTGTTAAGGGCAGGGGTGTTGTTTACCATCACCCACATGCCCCGTTCATTCAGTGTTTTTTTAAATTGATGTCGTTTGTTTGGTTATTAGTTTAAAATATTTACATTATTACTACCTCGTTAGTTTTAGAATTGAATAAAAACTCTTAATTACTGTACATGTAATATTATAGCAATAATCCAATTGCTATAATGATTTATGACGATGATTCAGTCCGCCATCACTCATCCTCGGAATTCAATTAGACAAAACAAAACAATGATAACGATCGCCTTTCACTTCCACTAGATCCGACATCTGTTTCCAAGACGCTGTTATTACTACTCGT
Organism: Ectropis grisescens; assembly: GCA_017562165.1. Classification (NCBI taxonomy): domain Eukaryota; kingdom Metazoa; phylum Arthropoda; class Insecta; order Lepidoptera; family Geometridae; genus Ectropis; species Ectropis grisescens. Next base: position 3,267,792 of record CM029783.1, read on the forward strand.
AGTAATTATTATGAATTTAGATCTAAAACGCGGTTTCCGCTAAAAATAAACTGGTTTAGTTCTTTAAAAAAGTTCTAGAACTTTGTCGTATTTGAGTCTATCCGTTTTTAACCGACTTGCAAAAAGGAGGAAGTTAGCAATTCGACCACAATACCTGATTACCAGCAGGTCTGCTACGAAGTCCGATACATTCGAAGACCGATTGTGTTTCGTGGTATAAAACGTCCATAACTTCGGCCGATATATCGTGTATCGGACTTCGTAGTAGACCTGCTGATTTCTTGAGAACGCCCGAACTGATTTCGATGTGTCTATTTTGTTCGGATAGGTATGTTTCCCGAATAGTCCCATATAATTTTTATCGAAATCGACCAGGTGGTTTTTAAAATTATGAACAAAAAACTTAAATTTGCCTACAATTTTGTCTGGATGCTTACATGTTATCATACATTATATATATACATGCTTGTAGATTTCACAAAAGTTATGAAACTCGAATCTGTCAACTACCTTTTCGACTTGGCTGGCACCGACTTCAAATAGTTGAGTGTGTAGCGCCTATAATAATTATTTTAACTTATTTTTCACTTTTGAGTGCCTATTTGTAGTGTTGAAGTTGGTTAATTTTTTATATAAAAAGAATTTTATACTGTAGTTCAGTATATGGGCTAGCGCAGAAGGGTACTTTTGAACATTTAACTTTATAAAGAGACAAGGCGAGCAAATCATGGGCCTGATGGTAAGTAACACGCATACCCATAACATCGCAATGTCTCGCAGTTATTTGATATTTTTTTTAATATGTGTTCCCAATTTCAACTCTATCTCTTCAGCTGTTCCGAAGTGGTTGCGAAATAAACATCGAACCTTTTGTGATTTGTGACCACTACGCTGTGAAATGCGTTGCCTGAATGGGATTGTTCCAATGGTTAGAATCATAATGTTTTCAAGCAGTGAAACGGTTTTTTCTAGGTAACCAAGCTTCCATCGTATCGCGCGTATCATAAGGCGAAACGGAGGTCAAGCGTAAACCTATAATAAAAAAAGATAGAAACAACAATATGCCAGATCTTATAGCCTATAAATATTCGTTATAAAAACCGGACGTAGTCGGGACAGACCACTAGCTGTTAATAAATAATTCATTTGTATAAATACCCTCAATAAAACAGTACGCACAAACTTAACAACTTCTTTTATTACTTAATATGCGTTAGGTAATCAATTCTATTTTAATTTTTTTCTCAGACATCCGCTAATAAATCTTCTATCTGGCTTATATTTAGGATTTACTAAAAGTCAAACTTATCTATATCGTCGATTTATAGAGGAGTTAAGGTTTGCAGATTGAAAATGTCCAGTCCAGAAAACATTTACTTTAAACATTCTATATCATAAGCTAATAGAAACATTAAAACCAAACTACAATTATAATGATAAAAAAAACAATATTGTGCCTTGTAAATACATATAATGACGTTTTGAGACAACAAATACATTTAAAAATGTAAAAGAATAAGAAAAGAAAAATGTATTTTTAAACAAAAAAGTATCTTGTACAATTATTGTTCAAAGTAATTTTTATGTTTGATAGTACTTTAGTTTTTGACAAAAAAATCGATTAATAAAACGTATATTGTGACAAAAACTTCACTCACATAACGTGTCCACAAAAATTGGGTCATTATCCTCAACATTTTTAATTTACACGTTTTTGTCGAAAGTTGTCTCACAATGTTTGAAAATAATGTAAACATTTAAAAAATGTAAAATAAATTGGATTGTATAATTTCAATCCAATTTATTTTATTTTTTTATAATACATATAGATAGAATATACTACAAAATCAAGGCATTTTAAACCTTCTTAAAACATCCTTTGAGTATAACGTTAGCTTAATTAACCCGCGCTGCATTAATATTTACTGTAGAGCATATAATGCTCTTCCGTATATCGTCACTCCACCTAGTCTCAGGGCGTTCTACACTACGTTTACCGATTCGTGGTCTCCGCTCCAGAACTCGCTGGTGGCGATTGGAAACGTATAGCCGAGGATCGGGCTGAGTGGCGTATTATTGGAGAGGCATATGTCCAGCAGTGGACGAATGGGACTAATTATGATGATGATGATGATATAATGATCTATAGTGTGCTGGTGAGATGACGGAGCGGGGCGGGCTTAATAATGTCTTCGTCAATTTTTATTTGATAGATCAAGAACGGATGTAACATGAAGAATTGAATTGAAACATGAGAACAACGAAAACGACATGACACGAAACGGATTGTGGTCATTGTGACAAGGTACGGAGATGCTAATTTTGAGCAGAACGCACCTCCATTGACAGAGATAACATCTCGAAACAAAAACAAAAGATGTATCATCGCATAGTAAATTATGTCTTAGTTCGGTCCAAGTCATGATACCACGCGAGTTATAGATCCACTAGCTTGCATCCCGCGAAGTAACCCTCGGCTTACTTATACCACAGCCTATTTTTAACCCCCGACCAAAAAAGAGGTGTTATAACTTTGACGTCGATGTCTGCCTGTGTGTCTGCCTGTGGCACCGTAGAGCTCAAACGGATGAGCCGATTTCGATGTGGTTTTTATTTTATTTGAAGGTTGATTTCCGTGCGGATGTTCTTAGCTTTTTGTATTGTGGACAATAAAGAGTATCTATTTATCTATCTATCTATGTTTAGTAATATCGATTCAAGATGACCGCCTCCACAAAATGGCGGACAAAATATTTCTTAGCAATCAATCTCAATATGGGTATCAAATGAAAGGGTTTGATAAGTAAAATACTATAATACACTATGACAAATTTCAAATCCAAGATAGCCCCTACCACAAATGGCGAATTACATTACTTTTTTCCCTACTACCTCAATATGGGTATCAAATGAAAGGGCTGGACTAATAGAATACTATGCACTGTGACAAATTTCAAATCCAATGATGACCGCCACCACAAAGTGGTGAAATACATTTCTTTTTTCACAACTCCCTCAATATGGGTATCAAATGGGCTTGACTAATAGATGTTGTACAGGTTACAAATCCGAAGTATGTCGGGGGTTAATCAAAATTTTTTATTTTGTTCTTGTTTACTGTGAAGCAAGAAAAATATATACCGGAAGTGACGCGTAAAAAACTGCACTTGATCAATGTTACCAACTTTATTTTTCAGATGATCGTACTCGTACCTAAATAAATAATAATAATATAATAATTAATAAATTATAAAATTAAGTTCCTTTTGAAAAGTCTTTTGCTTCTATATTATCCGAAGCAACTTGGTTCCTGCCTGATGTGCCATGGCATCACGTTTTTTTTTTACTTATTTTGTTTTCACAAAGTACCTAGTCTAATTTAGCTCTTATAAAATTTCAATATAACAGCCAATTAAAGCCCTGTTTAAATCGATCTAGAATTTTATGACATTAGCCAAAACAACAGCTTTAGAGACATATAAAATATACAGAATACAATAGATTTTTAGGTCACATGTATGATTTTTTTATAGATTAAGTCAAAATCTGTTCATGTTGAAAAACAAACAAATCATATTTAGTCCATTAATATGTTAATATTGTGAAAAAAAAACAAATAAAAACCTTTAAAAATAATTATTAATTGTCATTACTCGCATCAGTCTGTGACTTGCGCCAAATAAAGCTCGCTTCACACCGCTCTCGTTCCGTTCGTTAGTTTCATAAAATTGAGAATCTAGTTCACTCAAGCCTGCTACTTTCTTCTGCAATTAATTTGATCTGCCATGTTTTACGTAACGATAATTATGATGGAAATTGGTCTAACTGTGTGTATTATACGTTTTACTGTCTGTTATCTCATTCGAGCTTGGGTGAGTGACCGAGACGCATATATTATGTTCCCATTTTTAAAACTGGTTGTTAGTTGTGACGATTTATGCGTATTGGTATTAGTTAGCTGTCAACGGAAAAGCTTGTTTTTATTTCATTATCACAAAATTAAATCAGTAAACTTATCTCAGCTAATGTCAAGGGACGTCCCAGATCTCAATAACAAGACAAAATGATTTGAAGGGGAAGTGTTTGCAAAAAAATGGCAGGGCATGGAACTCTGGGTAACCAGTTAAATTCAGTGCTTGGTAATTTGGACTCGTCAAGTACCAATAACTGTGCTGTTATGCGCAGGCGTGTAGCTCAGGCACATATTCTAATTTATTGTCCCGTCACTGTTAGGTATAAAAAAGTAGAACGCAACATACACGAGGTTCAAGCATCTGTCCTATGGCAGGAAAAGGTTTAGTAGAGAAGAGTGGCGTCTTTATGTATCAGGGGATCTACCGCCTAGCGAAAACTGTCTTAGCTTTGATATAGCTCTCTCTCTCTTTTCTTTTCGCTTGAAATGATAGAGACAGCCATAGCAGAACCATAGCCGATTTAGTTAGGCGGTTAGCCTTCAGGTTCCACATTTCTATCACTAGTTTTATCTCAGTCTACTTCCGAAAATAAGCATCATCTTCCCTTGTTTTATGGCAATCTCATCTAGTTATTACTGCAGAATTACTTGATTCCAACGTTGTATTGTCTAGTTTTTAAGGTTTATTATAAATTGTGTATCCCATCCTTTTGGTGAGTCAATAAAGTGTATACCTATCTAGTTATTGGTATAACGGGACTGTGTTTGCCATGTGCAGGTCGCTACCCGGTTACAAACGTCCTTTAACTGCAACCACATCTAGCTAAGTGCCCTATCCAACGCCATTTGTGCTTAGCTAAATGAGATGGGACAGTTTCCACTTTTCTTCCTGTCTCTGTACTTAGAACTCTGTCACGTAACGTGATGCCTAACAGGATCAGGTTCATTGCAGTTTTGTGACTAGCATTTTATGCATAGTTTCATTTGTGACCGTCGATGTCTCGACGACAACGCTATCAATTTCAATGTTTTAGATGAAGTTAAGATCGAATTTTCTAGTGATTAAAAGGGTAAAAAAAAGACAGAGCTTCATTTAACTTAAACTGTTTTAGGTAAATTTGAGACAGTTAATTGTCGCTCAAACGGCTAATGGCTATATGCCACCAAAACTAATCATTGATATCAGATTCTTCCTATTTTGACGTGTTTGGCAAAAAAGTGATTTTGCGCCAGTATCTTGACAAACAAAAACCGACTTAATGAAATTGGCTGATAAAATTTATTTAAGAATATTTTTTTCAATGCGGGCGAACATCAATATCCAAATTCGACACACTGACGATAGACGTTTTTTTTTAAAATAGCCTATTACAGTTGGTCTTAGTCGTCTAAAGTGTCTAGCCAACTTTGAGCTTGCACAGAAGGAGCATTATAGACTGTAGGCCCGTGAACAAAATGTATGGGTCAAATAAACCACCAAGAGACCTATGTCGGTATGTTTGTTTATAGTTTCAATACCTCTTCTAACCCATTATTTCGCAATACCGTTCAAAATCATACGACAAAGAGTAATGATTGAGAGTTGTAACCCCCTGTTCAACTGCACTCAGTTGACAGCTTACAAGTGACGGCATAGTGCTGAATCTTAGTATTTTATACCCTTCTATCATCCTACATAGGTCTCCTGGTGGTTCATTTGACCCATACATTTTGTTCACGGGCCTGTAATCTATTAGTAGCACATTAAAGTTAGTAGTATTTCTGAAAATTTAAGAACTATATCTTCTCGCATGGGTATATAATATTGTGTAGTACACATTCGCACCTTTTCCCTGAGTACTGAAGGTACTTAAAGATCTCGATGACGTAAAAAGTCTCTCAAATTCCGGTATAATTAAGTTTATTAAGGAAGCACGCCACCAAGCCGCATCTAATTCTCACAACAGTGCGAACAGTTTAGCCACCACAAAAATTTCTCAAATATATTTTACGATCCATTCATCCATATACCGAGACATAACAATGCTGTCTTTTCGGTGTTTTTACATAACAAAGAGATGAAGCATCTCGAGAACGCCAATTATAAATGTATACTAAATGAAATGGCCGCAATTTGGATTTTTCCCATGGGTGAAATAAAACTGTCGAGATAAAACTTTATTGTTTAGCGTCATATTAAGAAGCCTACAAATTAGCTGTAGTTTTTTTTTGTAATAACGAAAAGTTTAAACATATATTTAATGGTAATTTGTGATGAAAGGGTTAAAGTTACCCTTGCGTATATGGAATCTAACCTTAATGTTTAATTATGGAATGAAATACTCGTTCAGTAAGCATACTTAGTGAATGCTCGCGGGTATGTTTTATGTATTTGTCTAAATTTAGTTATAGAACCATACACCTCTTGTGATGTTCCACAGTTCGGTAAATTGACCATAAATACTTCGACAATTTAAAGAAAGTGATTTTTGAAAATTACATCGACATAATAGACAGACAAGAAATACACAAACCTGAAATAAACATGTGATATGTAAACTAAATGTCAACTAAAAACATATATTATATTTCGTTAGTGATATAGGAAATTTAGTTTATTACTATAAACTTTCTCACAAAATTATAAATATGAATTTCGTTTCTCAAACAAGCTTTCATCATCTCTGACAGCTATGGTAAAGAAAATGCTTATTGATTTTTTCAAAATAAGCAAGTAACAATCTGAACTTGGTTCCGGGAAGAATTAGCGTAACGCACTCTTTGTGAGTCCTGATTGGTGGTCCCAGTGGTCGGAACACCAAATGGGCCATTTACTACTTGTTGAAAAAATAGGCCATGTTAATATACCAATTGTGCACTACCGTCCATTGTTGCTCGGCTTCCAATGATATTTTTTTTCGTTTGTCAGATTTGTTCCTTCAAGTTCTTTAACCTTGATACGAGTATAATAGCAGCAATCACAGCATTCTAAGGACACGGCCAGGTGGTTCAACCTGCTCTATTTCACTTAATATAGACGGGGGAGCGCGCAGTGATGCGATGCTGACCCTTTCTTCACGGCCTGACTTGGAGGAATTTAGTGTACAAAAAAGTTATAAAAGCATTTGTATCCTGTATGCACAGAATAGGTACAAGTTTTTATAGTGTGACTCGCCTATCCTATTTAGTAGTGGTAGAACTCTTGGTAGAATCCGCCTGGGGAAACCTTTGCCAGTTATTCTACCGCCAAGCTGTACTGTGCAAACGTTACAGTGTTCTGGTTTGAAACACAATGTTTCCGGAGAAATTACAGGACTTAGAGATATAACATCTTAGATCTCTTTGTGATGAGCGCAGTGATCAATTACCTAGCACTGGTAATGTTTTGGACTCTTTATGTTCCCACAGCTGCGTGTCACTGTGCTGTTATGTGGCAGTCATGTTGCTTACTATCAGGCACATGTCATGCTCGTCTCGTCACTGTTTATTCAAACAAAAAAAAATAATGTCAAAGTTTGCTGGCTTATGTCGCTCAACGTCGCAACGGCCAAATGGAGCGGGCTGAAAAGTATAACACAGCTAGAATGTAATCTGGAAGACCAGGCTACTTTTTGTGCACTTTTAGTGTTATTTTTGATGCAGCTAGTCATATATTCGCATGATGTGTCGCATGCTATACAAAATACCCCTAATGCGTTTATGCTGAAATAATCACTCGAAGGTAGGGTCGGCGCTACGCCGCCGCGTCTTAATCTCTAGTCATGTCATTGAAGAACACTGCGATATTTTTAATGGTATCCTATATTTTATCAAATACAGATGTATGTCCATTCGTTTTAATGGTAAAATAAAACATTTGAAGTAACCAACTTGATCCAAGTAATATTATCTCGAGGACATGTGTCATTTTTTAACTTGAACTTAGCCAGCATGATATAATATGGCTTGGAGTCTCTTCTTATGAGAGAAGATCCAAAACGTATGATAAGTATGTATTTAAAACTATTTAAGTATTACATCAGTTATCTGGCCGCCATAGTACAAGCTTTGCTTAGCTTGGGGTCAGATGGTGCTGTGTGTGAATTGTCCAGCAAAATTTATTTATTTATAGGTAAGCACGCTCCATCGTAGATCTCATCATCGCTTAACATCTGGCGAGATGGTGGTCAAGTGCAAACCTATTATAGTTAAATATATATAAGTGGCAATATAAATACAGAATATAAAGTGAACTAACTATTAATGGTTATTCGTATACATCTGTCTGTATTCGACTGTGTGAGATATTTTATTTAGTCCTAATGTGGTACAAAAAAGTGGAAAGACAATTTGTCTACTTTACATGGGCAGCTGTAATCACTAACGCCAACCTTTTAAGTCTCGTTCATATCGAGAACCACAATCCTTATATTACACCAGTCAAGTTGGAGTCAGACTCTCGCACCAAGGGTTCCTTACAACAAAATCATTATTAATAAAATTTCACTTGTTTGAAATTCACTTTGTGGCTTAAAATTCGTCTTGGTGGTTTTTTTATTTGGCATGGAGACGATAACTGCACTGACATCGGGCTATGAGTAATTTGTCAATTTTCTTCTACCAACACTCAACTTGACTCAAATCTTCGTACCTTTATCCCTAAATTACATTGACTTTAAATACCGGGTGAGGTTCTAGACCGCTGGCAAACATAGGAGTGAATATTGTGATGATGGCGTCTATGGCTTGTCGAAATATTGTGATATCATTGGTGTCAGCGTAATGGCTGTTAAAGAGTTCAAAATTACAGCTGGTCTAGTCCGGTGAACGACAACTGGACCCCAGGATTCAAATCCCACTCGGACCACTGTCTTTTCGAAGTCGTGAAGGTAATGCCGCTTAAAAACTTAAAAACAAACACAAAAATCTTTATTGCTATTTGTAGGTAAGATAAGATGATACAAAACATTTTAAAAGTTGCCCATACAAACTGGCCTCTGCGAGAGGCATGCAATATGTCTGGCAAGACAATTTGTTGTAGTCTTAATTTATAAATGAAAAAAAAAATAGTCAGCTAATTAAAGTCTTCATCTTCTATTAATTTCTGGTTTTTATTTATGTCATCTGTTATGCCATATATTATATATATCACAGCTAAATAGAAGCCAGAAATGAATCGAAGATTAAGAATCAGATGACATAATATATATAAATGTGTGAGATAAATGCTTGGTGAGCACAATTTCGCCAACGTTTTGTGTTTCATCAGGATAATGTCTTGAGTTTTTTTAGTATGATCAGTATGTCCATCCAAAGACTAAGAAGGTCTTGCAGTAGTAGATCTTGCAGTTCATCCATGTGAGGAATGTCAAAGAATGTTTTAAGTGTAATAAATGTATATGATCAAAAAATGACGATATGTATACAGTGAAATATATAAATACTCAAAGAATGTCAAAATGTAATATAGTAGAAACTAATTCAACATGATACAATATATCATTACTTGGTCTTATGTCAAAAACGGTGAAGGAAAGCATAAAAGTAACCGACGTGTACTTAGAACCTTCGAGGATTTGCGACATCTATCAACCCGCAATGGGCCAGGTTGATGGGTTTGATTCTTAGCTTTCTTTTTCTTGCGAGAAAAGGCCCCGAGTCCCAGTAGTGAGAGCATAGGCCTATACTGGTGTCAGCGTTGTAGAGTAATGTTGGATTGTGTCACTAGGCCCATTATGAAGCGTAGGACATGTCTTCGCAGCCTCGGTAAATTATTTATTGCTAATGCGTCCGTCCCGATTTGGAAAAGAGAGCTTTACATGTTTGCTGTCGTTTTTCTTATCCCACAGTTTCTACTGTACCTTTTGATATTTATACAACATTTCACACTTCTATCGCAAATAGCTTGCAGAAATCAACTACGTCAGCTTTTATTCGCTTTTTGTGATTTTTTATGGTTTTAAATATACTGGTGCTAGTACATTAAATGAGATGAATCCTGAGATCCAAGTTTGTAAGTCTCATCATTTTCCCATAGACCAAATTGCAAAATATACCAAAACAACTTTTTTTGTGAGGATTTTTATTTTATTTTTATTTACTATACCTATCAATTTAAAATCGAGTCTGTGTCCTGTTTTGTTTTTTTAATTGAGTTCCATATTTTTCAAGGAACCCTAAGAATGGTATATACAGCCAAATCACGTTTTAATACAATCAATTTCTATGACTCCACAACTTTCCATCGGCTTATTGACGACCAAACATTTCTCCAGTTGTGTGAAAATATGAAATTTGCCATCTACGTATTGTGGTAGCTTTCTAGAGCTACACAGTTTAGTGGTTGTCATAACGAAGCCATTGTTGATCCATGAATGATGATTGCGTGGCATAGGCTTGCGAGAATGGAGCCAATTAGGGTATGGTGGCAGTAACAGCGAGATTTGTCATCCAATTATAAATAAAGTCGTATAAATATACTATCGTCCCTTGGTTTTACCCGCGTTGTTCTCGTTCCCGATATTTTTTCGAGATGAAAAGTAGTCTTTATGTTATTCCAAATCATAATCTATCAGTGTCCTAAATTTGAATCCTAACGTTGAAGCGTTCTGACGTGATTGAATAACAAACAGCCAAACGTATGTGCATGTTTATAGTATTAGTAGAAAGTGGGATAAACATTTCTTGCGTGCGAAATTTTAAATATTTGGAAATCGTTTCAGCATAAACACAGAAAATATTTATTAAACTCCTCTTTTTTCATAACATCAATTTAATTACAATATCAATTTCAATTTTATAATAAGTTGCATATCTAAAATTCGATAAAGGGATCAAGCAAGGCGACCCGCGGTCTCCAAATTTTTTTAATTGTCCTTTAAACTTTCCGCAAATTGACGCCAAATACTATATACTACGATTTACAAATACAAAGTTTACTTGAGAATTTTGATGTTTCTTTTGATTGCACACAAAAATAAGCGTTAGCTAAATCAACGAACAACTCCGCGGGAAGTTGGACCACGCCCCAACGCAACTAAGTATAATAATCTAACGAGCATTTTTGCAACGAGATCCAATAATTAATGAAACCTATTAACAAGTTATAAAACCGCGCTTTTCTACAAAAACTTCTTTTTAGATTGACTGTCTGAGATTTTATCTCGCAATGGTGTTTAACCGTAATCAATTAATGACACATGCTTGACTCGCAGGAAACTCTATTAGGTATGCTATATATTATGGCATACCGGGTATTAGTGGAAATATTTAGTGAGGCTTTATGCTTGTGCAACATTTTTGAAGTTACGGCTGGTCTATTCGGGAGAATAGCGCCTGCCGATAAGATAAGATAAGAAAACTCTGTATTAAAAGCCACGTACAATAAAAACACAAAAAAAATTACAACAGGAACTTCAGAAAATCTTATGTTAGACATTTTAGCGGCTTTATCGCAACCATGCACGGATAGGATAATGTAGACAAAAAATGCGGCCTTAGTTATATTCTAATAGGATAAAATTGTAGGACTAGTTAAACAACCTAAGAATAAAATAAGAAATAAACTTACTAATTTACATACATTTAATAGCCGATACGGAGACCCCTGGTTCAAATCCCACGCGCACGACTGTCTTTTCGAAGTCATGTGCGTAATGTTGCTAACTTAAAACGGTGAAGGAAAACATCGTGAGAAAACCGACATGCACCTAAAATCTTTTGAGGTCATCCAACAACTCGCATTGGCTAGCATGGTGTATTATGGATTCAAGTCTCTCCTTGCAAGAGAAGGCACCGAGTCCCAGCAGTGGAAATATATAGTGGGCCGTTTATGCTTATGCAACATTATTTATTCGAAAGGAATGGAAGATTTAGCGCAATGAAAAAAAAAACAGCCCGAAATTATAAGCAATCATTAAAATGTTGGCTATTGTCATTTTACTGCAACTTTTGTCACTAAAAAAGATACATAAATAATTTTGTTTTCAGGACAAACAACGGCCACCGATCTACAATCCGGAAGACTACGCGGTGTCACTCAAGAAATGGGGGAAAAAGACTGGGGCAGCCGGTCTGTACGAGGCGGAGGTAGGGCAGGACCCCAACAAGACCAGGACGCTGCCTAACCAGGGCAGCAAAGACTTCAGGTTAGTGGAAAAACTGGCAATATAATTAAAAAAATAATAATTGTATAGAATTGTTTTATAAAGAGTGACGCGATGAGCAGGACATGTAGATATGATGTACCTGATGGTAAACGACTTGCTCATCTATAACAGCACAGTGCCTTGCAGCTATTGGAACACGAATAGTCCAAAATGTAACCTAGCACTTCACTGCGCTCGTCGCCCAGAGATGTAAAATATTTCTCGCCCTGTAATTTCACTGAAAACATTACCCCTCAAACTTGAACACAGTAATGTTTGCACATTGCTGCTTGGCGGTAGAATAACTGGTAAAGTTGTGGTATTACCAAGTCTACTCTGCAAAGTACTCTGCATTTTAGTAGTGGCAAACCGCCACTACTAAAATGTGTCCACAAAATTACATCATAATGTGGCTAAGACCACAGATTTCTAAAACAAAAGGCAGATGGAACGTGCGGAACACAGATCCTTAGGTCCGGAAAGCAAATATCAAACGCCAAAGCAAATACAAACTCCAGTCAGTACGAAACTGACTTCCGTCTCGTACGGAATCCCGTGTGATTTTATGTTTTGTTTAAGATTATGCCGTCTTGTGTCATCAAACATTGCAAACATTGTTCCCAAAAATAAAAAAAGGAAATTTCATAGGAAAGTTAGAATATTTTTACTGGTATTTATATAATTTAGACGATTTTATTTCGATTGATGAATAGAAACACAACACCTCAACGAAAATAGGTCAGTGTTGCTATGAAAACTAAATTGAAATTATTTTCCCTGAAGTTAAGGCAAAATATAGATTCTAATTTTGTTTTGAAGATACTCGTATTCGCCCTCTTTTTATAATCGTTATTTTTATTTAATGTGAATCGATGCCAAGAACAAATCGTCGCCGTTACTAGGGTTAATAAAAATACTAATAGTGTTGATGAAAACTATAGTTATGACACGAATAGATAAGAACAAATCCTCGCCGTTATAAAACGTCTCGTCTATGACCTGTGGATTCTAACTTGATTTGTGCAGTGCTGTATATATATTTTCAATAATATAAATATAACATATTTCTTTCTTACTCCTTGTTGAATTAGAGCCTCTCAGAGCAGATTGTGTTTGATTGAGTCGAAAGCTTTATTGTAGTCGACAAATGCAATGTATAGGTCTTTCCCATACTCTTGAGATTTTTCTATTAACTGTTTTAATACATGTAGACTGCAGGCCCTTGAACAAAATTTATGGGTCATATGATACAGCAGGAGACCTATGTAGGATGATAGAAGGGTATAAAGTAATACGATTGAGCACTATGCCGTCACTTGTAAGCTGTCTAACTGAGTGCTGTTGAAGAGGGGGGGGTTCTAAACCTCGATCATTTCTCCCTGTCGCATGGTTTTTGTACGGCATTGCGAAATAATGTATTAGAAGAGGTATTGAAACTGTATGGAACCAAAGCCGAACACAATCAAATGACCAAACTTACTCTGTAAATCGTCGGAAAATCATGAATTTTTTTCACAAACTAACCATTAGAATTTTAAAATTTATATTTTTTTATAGTTTCAATACCTCTTCTAATCTATTATTCTGCAACGCCGTACAAAAATCATGAGGCAAGGAGAAATGATCGAGGTTTAGACAGCTTACAAGTGACGGCATACTGATCAATCTTATTACTTAATACCCTTCTATCATCCTACATAGGTCTCCTGCTGTATCAGATGACCCATAAATTTTGTTCACGGGCCTGCAGTCTAATGCATATGATCAATAGTTGAAAACCCTGCTCTAAAACCAGCTTGTTCCATGGGCTGTTCTTCATCTATAGTCCTTGATATTCTATTTAGGATCAGCTTTGAAAAAAATTTGTAAATGTTTGACATGAGGCTAATAGGTCCATAATTTTCAATTACGTTTCTGTCTCCTTTTTTGTGGAGCAAGTTATTAACAAGAAATCCTTGCATTATATATTATCGGTGTAATAATAAATTATTTTAAAATAATGTTTTAGAGTCTGGCCAACGAAAGTAGATACTGGATTTTTTCGCAAACTTTTTTAGATGACAACACTTCAGTGTTCCTACCATCGGGTATTTGCCCTACGAATTGGGATATTTTAAACAGAAAGTACTTAGGGACACTTGATTCCAAAAAGGCATTTTCAAAACAAACTGATTTAAACATTATATGAAATAAGTTTTAAAAATTCGTATGTGATCTAATATTGTTTTCATCAAAAATAAGTACGACGCATGTACGTGTTGGCGATTATTTCAAGAGCAACACTAAGCCTTAAGTTGGCCTAATAAATAGATTCATTAATTACGCTATTTAATAGAGAATAGCTAATGCAATTTCATGTTAATTTTCGGCGATAATCCGAAAGATTTGGTAGAATCAGTATCAGTGTATGGTACCCCCATCTCTGACGCAACAAAATGGCGTATTTTTTATGTTTCGTAGTAGCTGGCTTGTGTTTATTTTTGGCGAGATTTTCAGTTTAGGGATGCCATGCTGATATATTTTAAATTTGCCGCGCTTTCTCAGTATCAACTTTCGTTAGCCAGACTCTATGCGTTTATTATACGTGAAAATTTCTAAAGCTTAAGACAACAATAGTGGGACTTTTTTCTTAAGACTGGGAACATTACACGCACACCAACGTGAGTAATTTGACAACGTCGGTGAGAGCTGTCACGCATACATAACTAATGACTGGCCTCACAGTGTCGTTCACGAAGGTTTCATCTGTTTAGAAATCTGTGGCTAAGACGCTTAAGTTTCAATCAAATTAAGTAATTCAGTTTTTGTTTAATTTTGCGAAAACTCCAACTTTAATTTTGAGATTGCCTCATACTCCAAGCGCTTCTTAATATTTTTATTTTTATTTCAGGAACCCCCTGCCTGGGTGTGGGTGAAGAAATGAGTCTGCGTCAATTCGGCACTCCAAGCGAACTCCTCACGAAGTTGCGAGCTGATCTGAGGCTTTCCTTTCCTAGGTAACCAACCTTCTTAATTCCTATTTTTAACCCCCGACCAAAAAAAGGGGTGTTATAAGTTTGACGTCAATATCTGTCTGTCTGTCTGTCTGTGGCACCGTAGAGCTCAAACAGATAGGCCGATTTCGATGCGGTTTTTTTTATTTGAAAGTTAATATATCCGTGCGGATGTTCTTAGCTATGTTTGGCTAATATGGATTCAAGAAGGTCGCCTCCACAAAATGGCGGGCAAAATATTTCATACAACCTACCTCAATATGGGTATCAAAAAAAAGGCTTGACTAGTAAAATACTATACATTACAAAAAAATCAAATCCAAGATGGCCGTCACTACAAAATGGCGAATTATATTATTTTTTTCATTACTACTCCAGTATATCAAGGGTATCAAACGAAAGGGCTTGACTAGTGCACTATGACAAATTTCAAATCCAAGATGGCCGCTCCCACAAAATGACGAAATACATTTATTTTTTCACAACTCTCTTAATATGGATATCAAATGAAAGGGCTTAACTAGTAGAATGTTGTACAGATAACAAATCCGAGGTAGTCGGGGGTTAAGCAAAATTTTTAATTTTGTTCTTGTTGTATTTTCATAGGTTTACTCATTGAACTCTTAAATAACTTTTGAGACTATATCAATGGGTTTACACTGGACTGCGATTTCGCCTGATGTTAAGCAACGGTCTATGATGGAGCATGCTAACCTAGAAAAACCTGATTTACTCTCGATTTGAAAACACAAAGATTGTAGCCAACGAAAAATTTCACGTAGGCAACGATTTTTACATCCTAGATGTTCTCATCACAAATGTAGAGTCCGACTTTTTTGTTCGAGGCTTTGGAACGTCTACCATGACGTCGTAGATGATGAGATGAACACATAGTATGTACAAATTTTGAACTAAATGTAAAAATAATTGCGTGGGAAGATGTAGTTATGGGCAAGCGTGTTGTTTGGTGAATTATCATAACAATTTTTATTGGTTTGGTTCTTTAAATGGGGCTCAAAATCACCTACTTATAATATTCATCATCATCATCATCATCAGCCACAAGACGTTCACTGCTGAACATAGGCCTCCCCCCCCTAGATTTCCACAACGATCGGTCCTGCGCAACCTGCAACCAGCGGTTTCCAGCGACCTTTGTGAGGTCATCTGTCCATCTAGTGGGAGGCCGTCCAACACGGCGTCTTCCGGTTCGTGGTCGCCACTCGAGAACCTTTCTTCCCCATCGGTTGTCAGTTCTGCGAGCGATGTGGCCTGCCCATTGCCACTTCAGCTTGCTTACTCTTTGAGCTATGTCGGCCACTTTCGTTATTTTGCGAATATCCTCATTACGGATTCTGTCGCGCAAAGAGACTCCGAGCATAGCTCTCTCCATAGCTCGCTGTGTGACTTTGAGCTTCGTTATGAGGCCCTCAGTTAAGGACCACGTCTCAGTTCCATAAGCCATCACTGGCAACACGCACTGGTTAAAGACTTTCGTCTTTATAATATTAATCAATATAATATTAATCAATTAAAATTAATCTTATTTTAAGCTATTGCGGCAGTTTACTTTTTAGAGGTATTATTTAGTCGAGATTTATGTTTGAGTTCAACTAATACTCGTACTTAGTAGTAATCGTCCCAAAATAATAAAAAGCACTTCGATATGTGCGATTAAAAAAAAGTTCGTGTCAACTGTCAATTTACCCATAAATGGTGCATGAAATTTGATCGAAATATTGGGTATCGAACGAATATTTAACTACGTCTAGTAAATGTCTATAACTTTTACTTCCTACTCTTTACAACCTGTAGAAGTACTCTCAAGCGACATGATCATGCCCCAGTACCTATAAAGAAATACTGTGGTCATGTTGTAGTCACACTAATACGAGAAAGACGAAATTGGGTGTGTTTGTTAGTGTTTATGTTATTTACTACATATCTCTGTAACGGCTCCAACATATTTGTGTGTAATAAGTACATTGCCAGAATAATAGTTATTTGTTATACAAGAGTGCAAAGTTGATTTTTAACCGCGTGCTCAATTTTGATGACCGAGCAAGCGAAGGATTCTAAAATTGAATCACGAGCGCAGCGAGTGATTCAAAATTAGAATCCTGAGCGTTGCAAGGGAATCAAAAGAGCACAAGGTGAAAAATATTTGCACTCGAGTGCAACACGTAACTTTTCATTCCACCTCAGCGAGGAAATGACTAAATGCAAATTTTTAAATGTTTTCGCGCTAAGCAAATTAAAAAAAAGTAAGTACACCAAGGAGGTTCCGAGTCTGAGTTTTTAACATATTAAAAAAAAAATGATGCATTCGGCACCAAGGAGGTAGAAATGAATAGGTTTAATTATGTTTTGAATTCAAAACCTCAGTACACACGATGTTCTAAATTCAAATTTACTTTAACTTCTAGAGGGTAAAAACGACTTTTGCGCCCTGATATCGAGGAGCAAAAGTACCCTTTCCGAGCTGGTGGGATGAAAACATTTTTTTTAATAGTAATTCTGGTGGGATCCTTAAACGAAAAGACAAGGTTTTTTTTATATTGTATAGAGTGACGAAACAAGCAGTAGATGTCTTGATAGTAAGCAACATGCCTGCTACATAATAGTGACACACAGCTATTGGAACACGAATCCAAATGATTACCTCGCACTGCACGCTCGTCACCCAGAGATACGAGATGCATTATCTCTATGCCCTGTAATTTCACTGGAAACATTCCCCTACAACCGGAACACATTAATGTTTGCTAAATACTGCTTGACGGTAGAATAACTGGCAAAGGTACTTTACTGGTACTTCCCCAGACGGAATTTGCAAAGAGTCCTACCACTACAAAATTGAACTTTGCTGGACACGCAGAAGCGTGTCTAGGTTTATATTATTTTCGCTACATTTTATTTGGTGAAAATAAATTATAGCGAAAAAGTGTTGAAGCACAGGTTATTCCATAAAATTTAAGCACCAAGCCCATAAAATTTACGATCAATAAAAATACACATTTCTAGATCAGTAGCGTAAAAAGCAAAGCATTACTTAACTACTCACCAACTAATACTAAATTACTTTAACGACTCAGGTAAGTTTTACGAGTTTTAAATTTAAGCTCAGTAATTAAGTCTTACCTGAGGCTGTAATAATTTCAGTCCAGTTTCAGATTTTTTGAAGAATAATTTATCGCGTTCAAACAAAAAATCTCTTCGGCTACCTGCTACGCCACCTGGCGAAAATTGGTCGTACTAACTCAGATTTAGAACAAATTTGATTACACTCCGCGAGGTATAAGCTGAGCTTTGCATTAGTGTGAGTGATCACCAATCAGGCAGGAGCTTGAAATTTTGTCCGCGAGGTATAGGCTGAGCTTTGCATTAGTGTGAGTGATTACCAATCAGGCAGGAGCGCGGCGAGACAGAATGGCGCCGCGCCTAAGGCCGGTTGTCACACCTACACTATCCATGTACACTCACACAAATGCAAAGCTCAGCTTATGCCTCGCGGAGTGTACCAAAGGTTTATAATGACGCAATCTTAGACACTTTGCTGTCACATGTACGAAAGCTCTCAAAAAGGAATATTTTTTAAAGTTTTTATTACATTCTACATTCATGCTCCGCTGCTATTGACAGTAGCGTAATGTTATATAGCCTATAGCATTCGTCGATAAATGGATTATCCAATAGAAAAAATATGTTTCAATGTGGGTTCGATCCCCACCCAGTGCAAATGTTTGTGTGATGAATTCAAATATTTGTACTGTGCCTGGGTGTTTTCTATGTATGACAAGTATGTATTTAAAAATATATAAGTATTGTGTCAGCTACCTGGCTTCCATATTACAAGCTTTGCTTAGTTTGGGGTCAGATGGCGTTGTGTGTGAAATGTCGAACCAACATCGAATGGCCTTGTGGCTTAGTGGGTAGTGACTCTGCCTGCGAAGCCGAGGGTCGAGGGTTAGATCCCCACCCAGTGCAATCATTTGTGTGATGAATTCAAATGTTTGCACTGTGTCTGGGTGTTTCTATGTATAATTAGTATGTATTTAAAACTATATAAGTATTATATCAGCTATCTGGCTGCCATCACACAAGCTTTGCTTAGTTTGGGGTCAGATAGTGTTTTGTGTGAATTGTCCACCATGATTTATTGTTTAGTTTTTTTATTTATTTAATTCGGACCGGTAGTTCCCAAGATCCTAGCGTTCAAACAAACTCTTCAGCTTTATAATGTTAGTTATCTAACTGGCGAAGGTGTGATACTTCCCAGGCGGATTCTGCAAAGAGTTATATCAGTACAAAATCACGATAACCAGAAATCACGATCCCAAACCGCTTTAAGTGATAACTTAAGTATAAAGTAAGCAATTTTTAGAAACATGTGTGTAAGGAAACGAGAACATTAACGCTCATTTTTTTTACTCACGTTTAAGTTACTTTCCAATCGCCGAAATACTGTCACATAAATATGGCACTAAATGTTTTGGTAAGTCACATTTACAAGAATTAACCGTCCATAACCATGGTCTCAGGTTCTTTAATATCGATATAATATCTGTTTCTGCCGGTATTCTTTTTACAAATAAATAAAATTCGAGTGTCTGTATACATACAATATCACATTAGCATAAAGAGCGCAATAAATTTTCCCACAGCTGTGATTCGGGGTATTCTCTCGCAAGAAGAGAGTTAAGGTCATAATCCACCACGCCGCGCGTAGGTTCAGTTCGGGTTCGTGGATTACACTGACCTCGAAAAATTCTAGGTACATGACGGTTTACTCCCGATGTTTTATTTCACCGTTTGTATGTTAGAACTTAGAAGCATTACAAGAATGACTTCGAAAAGACAGTGGTTCGACTGAGATTTGAATCTGGGGCTCCTGGTTGGCAATCACCGTTCTCCTGACTAGAACAGCACATTTATTTTTATTAAGTCCAAAAGAAAGTGTATACCTATCTACCTGTATATTTTTTTTGTGTGAATGCTTAGGCTAATCTCTGAAACGGTTGGACTAATTGTGACGAAACTTTTATTACCAGATAGCTAATGTTCTAAGGCATAACATAGACTATTCTTGCTTGAGGAAAATAATTATGTTCCAGTGAACAAACAAACAAACAAAACTTTATTGGTGTTGTGTGTGAATTGTCCACCAATATTTATTTTATTTATTTACCAAAAATATGTGTGAGTACAAAAGAATGCCATTGAGTCCCAAACTAAGCCTAAGCTTGTGTGTCTTGGAGCTCGCCAGTTAGGTATAAACTGAACATGGTATAGTAATATTAGATTAAGAATGCCTTAACAAAACTTACAAAGAATATAAAAAAATAGAAAACCCTTAAAATGCGGATAAAACCGCGGGGACAGCTAGTTTTAAAATAAAATACATTATCCATAATTACACATGTCGTTTAAATTAAAGCATTGTAGCAAGAAGTCATACATTACAATGTAGATTTTAAAATAAAATAAACAATCATGAATTAAAATTAAGAAACTTTAACTTAGTAGTTATTTTATTTATGTACTAGCTGTAGCCCGCCACGATTCGGTGTGGCACATTGTGATGCAAAAAATACATAAAAACAATCCTTGATGCGAATTATATATCATTGTAAAATTTCAGCTCGATCGGTGCAGAACTTTTTGAGTTTTTGAAGCGTACACAAACCAACATAACATTTTTTTATGTATAGATATTGTTATTTATTACCAGCGACGTATAAGCAGCTCACTAAAACTTCCCACTGTTAGGACTCGAGGCCTTTCTCGCAAAGAGAGAGTGAATGAAGGTCATAATGTCCCATCCAGGCCCAGTGCGGTTGGGCACATGACGCATGTCCTCGAAATATTCTCGTAACATGCTGATTACCTCACAATGTTTTCCTTCACCGTGACCGGTAAAGCGTAAATTTGACATTGCGTTTGGAAAATAAATCCGAGGGGATGTTTGGCTTCGAACTTACGAAAACACATTCTTGACACGAAGCCATCAAAGCTTAAAAGGCTTAAAACAGTAATGTAATTGTAATTTTATAGTGCTAGTACTCTTTACAGAATTCTAATAGTAACGTGAAAATATCACTGTGTTCCGGTTTGAAGGGTAGTGAAATTACAGGACATAGAGACAAAACATCTTATATGTCTGGGTGACGAGCGCAATGCAATGGTAATGATTTGGACTCTCCACGTTGCAATGGCTGAGTGTCACTGAGCCGTTATGGGTATGCTTGCTTACTTTCAAGCATATTATGTACCGCTCGTCTCGTCGCAATATACTAAAAAAAAACACCTGAGGAAGTACCTCATTTTTGCCAGTCATTCTAGCGTCAAGCATTATTATTAAAACAAACCCGTGTTCCGGTTTGAAGGGCAATATTTCCCGGGAAATTACAGGGCATAGATATAAAGTATCTAGTGTCTCTAGGTGCGTAATTAAAAATAAATGCATTATTTGTTTGTTTTCAGTTTCGTGCAAGAGTTCGCGTGTGAGCCGCTAGATGGCGTCACGTTGCTGTTGGAACTCCTGCGCAACGTACAGCTCAGCCAGTCGAGCGAGGGAGCGAGAGGGCCGCCCGCTGTGCGACGGAGACCGCTGCTCGATGAACTAGCTTGCTTGTAAGGATACATCTGAAACAAAAGACAATTACCCATTTTGACTGATCGTACGACTCCCCTTCCGTAGCGTTTTATAAGCATAATTGCACATCTAACCTACCGTTGAACCCGTTGATATCTTTCTTTGCATCCTGCTCTGTCCTCAGAAGTTTGCATAACTCTATCTCATTTTGTCCAATCATTGGTGGAAAGTAGTGCATGACATGGATATTTGGCTTATCACAGCGCGATTTTTTATCTCGTCCTGCGCCCCCGCTGGTGACTTATGAATTTAAGCAGAATTGTTTCATGCCCGATCAACAAGGTGCTTAATCTACGCGTTAAGTAGTGGTAGTACACTTTCTAGAGCTCGCCTGGGGAAGTACTACCCTTTTACCATTTATTCTGCCTCCAAAAACAGTAAAGTGCAAACACCAATTTGAAATTACAAAGCATAGAGATAGATCATCTTATATCTCATCTCATCTTATATATTGCGCATTGCAGTAGGTCCTAGGTAATAATTTCTAATATTGTGCAACATTGACGCTGTTTAATACATCTATCGGTAATCGCTATACGCTATATATTACTAGATATACTACGCCATAATGCATTTCATATTCAAGATGGCCGCCACCACAAAATTGCCAACGTTTTTTTAACAACTCCCTCAATTGGAACACTATAGTGTTAACCTTTTGTTAACCTAGTGTTAACAATACCTTTTCTAATCCATTATTTTGCAATGCCGTACAAAAATCATGCCACAAAATAGAAAGAGCGAGGGCCGCAACTCCCCCTCTTCAATTTGCTTTCAGTTGGACAGCTTTCAAATGCCGGCAAAGAGCTGAATCCTGCTATTTTATATCCTTCTATCATCCTACATAGATCTCCTCCTGTATCATATGACCCATAAATTTTGTTCACGGGCCTACAGTCTATTATGTCTGTGTCTGTCTGATTACAATCGGTATAATCATTTTTCCAGACAATGCCTTTGGAGTTGCTGCAGCCGACACCCCGACTGCGTCCGTCGAGTGGTGGGGGGTTCTAATGGAGTCTACACCCTCACTGTCTGCATCATGTCCACCGTCAACAAGTCCAGGGTGCTCGCTCTGCAAGTAAGTCTCTACGCTGTAAAGCAACGCGTGGTCCACCTGGGCCGCTCCCCGATAGAACACCAAGCGGCACCCGGGCACCATTCTGTTTCGTTTGACTTTAGATCTTATTTTCAGATGATTACAAACTACTTTAGCATGAAAGTCAACCGATGAGTCACACGGAATACGTAGCGTAGCGTACACGGAAGCGTCCGCGCGTGGTGTTTCGTTTTGAGTTTAGACCTTATCTTCAGTTATTTCAAACAAATTTCGTATAAACGTTAACCAGTGTGTCACACGGAAGCATTCAGGAGCCATTTGGTGCGATTGGGGAGTGCTCTCGTAGGCCGCTCGGTGCTTTATGAGCACTCTAACTATTACTTTGAGGCGATTTAGTTTTATACATGGACATATAAAAAAAGTCGGACATAGTCTTGCTAAATCAAAAACTGTGTCTATTGAGTAGGTCAGTGTAGGTAGTAGCGCTGTGTATGTGGCGTGTTAGCCTGTATGTACACACACACCTTCCTTCACGCACACACACAAGTTTCCATGTAATGACAGTCTGATGTATGTATGTGTGCGTGTCAGCCTGTATGCGCACTGGCCGACTCTATAGACACAGTTTTATTTTAGCGAGACTGTGTCCGACTTTTTTATACGTGTACATGTCACTAAACCTAAATTTAAACCATCGAACTCTTAAAAACGACAGAACCGGCAAACGCGCTTCTACTATGGCGATGCAAAATCAGGTGATGTCTCCTGATTTAGTCTCAGTCGCAACAAGGAGTTGTGTTCGTTCGCTGACAATTGTGTGCGTTCGCTGAGAATTCAATTTTCAAATTTTTCTAACACATTTTCGCCACGTTATGTTGTCTTTAGATTATAGCATACCTCATCTTCGTTTCTTTAATTATATCGATGATTTAAACTAATTAAATTGTCGATTTTATAATCGAAACATCGAACGCGTGGAAAAACTTTGATATTAAACAAACCTTGATCATTGTTCCAGACTAAGTATAAAATTTATACAAATTTCTTATTTTGACATGATCTCTTCATTTCTTAAAATGTGAATGAGCAACAGACATCTCAACTTTCACGCTTATAGTGTTAATGGGACGGGTTTCATTTTTTACATTTATGTGATGCATACTTGGTGTTTCATATCTCTTCTGGCTTCAAGATTTGCTTAGTTTGAGGTTTGACCAAAGAGAATATTATACCCATTCGACTGATCGTGCGACTGCCCCTCCTTAGCGTTGTATTAGCATAAATGCTCTATACCTGTTGGGAGTTCGGTCAGTCAGGCTTTTGATATCGACCTAAAATGACCTGCCAAAAAAATCGTGAAAAATATAATAACATGGGTTTCTGCTCAGTGAAATTATGGGGAAAGAACAGCAAGACATCCAGTTTTACAAAGGACGTTATATCATTTCACAAGTAAATAATTTAACGCCATAATTAGAAAAACATAACAATCAATCTAGAAAATTAAAACGAACATTAAAAAAAAAACAAAATGGGAACCTGTAGATGTCTTTCTTTGCATCCTGCCCTATCCTTAGAAGTTTACATAGCTCTATCTCGATTTGTATTGGTAGAAAGTAGTTCATGTCACACGGATATTTGGTGTATCACATTTTTTTTCATTTGAGTTTTAGCTCGTCCGGTGACTTGTGAATATAAGCGACATTCTTTACATCGCCAATCAATAGGGTATTTAATCTGTGGGCTAGACGGGCATGTGTGAGTGTTGAACAAAAATCGTTTTTTTTTTAATTTTGTCGCCTGATAAGAATTAGTCAAGATTGAATTTATCATAGAAAACTATAAGATAAGATTAGTTAATCAGTGGCTAGTCATACTAATGCGGATACTTACTTAATTGCTAAGCCATGTCTCTTAATCTTACGTAGGGCCTGATAAAGTTGGTGAAAATAATAATATCTTGTTAACCTATGCGTGTTTTCGCAATATGAGTCAATTAAAAGTCTTATGAAATTGACTGCTAAATTACTATACCGAGATTTTGCGGCAAAATTACTCGAACTTTGATAAATTATTGATTTTGCAAAGCAAGTAAAACTAGTTTATGATACATAGATTATTTTTTAACGCGTAGAAACAACCGTTACGGTTATTACACAGGAAAAAGCCGTGGGCCGCTATTAATATTTTTATAGCGTAATTATTAATTTACTTGACATCAATATAAGTAGTATTACTTATCGTGATAGACCCCCCCCCCCCAAACTTCCAAAGACACGAACGAAGAGATCTGACTCTATTTTTGTGATAAGAATGTTTAGGCTGTGGAATACGTTGCCCGAATGGGTTTTTCCCGATGATTACAATCTTTGTGTCATCAAATCGAGAGTAAATCGGTTTCTTCTAGGTAAACACGCTCCATCGTAGACCGCGTCCTTAACATCAGGCGAGATAGCGGTCAAGTGTAAACCTATAAAAGTTATATAGTATAAAAACATAACGGGGTCTGATAATTAATAGTATATACTCTTCCAGCCTATAATTTAACCATGTTTCAAATTTCAGCTTCATCCGTATAGCCGTTCCAACGTGGTTGGCCTATAAACAACCAAACATCCAAACTTTTGCATTTGTAATAATAAAGTATTTAGTTTTGCATTCAAATTAATATTATAAGGTATTATAATTGGATTCAATTTCAAATTTTCTTTCTATCTGTTGCAGTTATTAACAAAAGCATGCTATCCTCCTGCCAACGGTCACAGCATGGTGTCCGAAGCTCTCTCCACCCTGCGCTTGCGGTACGGTGAACCAGTCCGCTTCCGCTTCCTCGTGGGGATGCTGCAGAGCACCGGGGGGTCAGGGGACCTCCAGGCCGCTGGACTGTCCTTCATCAACGCTTTGCTCATCAGCGCTCCCACCCCCCAACGCAAGCTGTACATACAGGCTGAGTTGGAGCAGGCTGGATTTGACATCCTCACTTTGAAAAAGGTACGTTGATGCGAAAATTTAGTTCGATACTTTTCAAAAAAGCGAAGGTTCTCAACCCGGCTGTACTTTTTAGAACAAAGTTCTTTGCGGCAGGATTGGAGGAGGTAGAGATTTTGATGCGTGACCAAACTGAAAAAGTAAGACTAAAACCGTAATAAACTATGTAACGGAAATGACGCGTAAAAACTGTCCGTGTCAAATGGTGCCAACCGTATTTTCCAGAGGTTCGTACTATAAATAATAAAAGTAAGCAATTTATTTTTTTGCAAATTGCGTTGCTTCTATATTATCGGAAGGAACTTCGTTTCTACCTAGTTTCCTTTGACAAATGACAAATGATTTATTGTGACAAAAAATACATACATAAAAATTACAAATAAATACATCGTTCTATAAAATCTATTCAATTTACGAATATTTACCACAACCCGGCCCCAGCTCAACAAAATGTCGGTTGAATCCAACCAGCGCTGGTCTTCCGCTGGTGCCGGCGAATGACGACACATACTACATACACTTAATAACCTTACGCTAATAATAATCCTACTCATAATCTTTATGACGCAGAAAGTATGTCAAAATACTTGGAAATGTACCTGCATTTTTCTTCTGCAAAGATATCAATTACAGGAAAATATTTTCAGGAAATTGCAGAATGAACTGGCATTCCTATTACTTGTGTTAATTTACAGAAAAACATGACGTTAATAACATCTGTTCTGCTTATCTTAACAGATAATAGTAATAATGTGCTTAATATATTTCTGATATTGATCTTGATGGTAAAGTTAATTTTATATCATTTTTAGGGTTCTGTACCCAAAGAGTAAAAACAGGACCCTATTACTGAAACTTCGCTGTCTGTACGTCCGTCCGGCCGTCTATTACCAGGCTGTATCTCAAGAACGGTGATAGCTAGACAACTGAAATTTTCACAGATGATGTATTTCTATTGCCGCTATAATAACATCAAATACTAAAAATAAAATAAGATAAATTTTAATATTTAAGGGCTCTTAAGGGCTCCCATACAACAAACTTGATTTTTTTACGGTTTTTGCTCGATACTAATAACGGTGACAGGTAGACGCTTTAACTATTCACAGAATAGTTAGTTTTATGTTCTCTTTAAATATAATGAATGAAAATAAATAATTAAGAGGGCTCCCATTCAATAAAAGAGGTTTTCGCCGTTTATTTGCTAATGTTACGGAACCCTTTGTACGCGAGTCCCACTTGCATTTGGCCGGTTTTTTATTATATACTTGTCCTTCGATAATAATAGATTTACTGGGTACGTACACGTACGTCAGTTGAGTACCATTTTTTTTATGATTTTGCAGTTTAGTTTTGGGCCCAATCTTATATTTATTTGTTTCTTTTAATACAGTTTAGATCTTTGAGTACGGAACAAAAGATTTTTTCTTTAAATTATGACTACAACTGAAAAACAGCGTGGTAGAATAACAAGTATAATCTTCCATAGGTAGGTTTTAGAATTGTAGGTGTATCTTACAGTATTTTCCCAATTTCAGATGTACAAGTTTATCATGCCCATGCTCATTCCATGGTAATAAATGAAAACATCGTCAGGAAAACGTTGTGTTCCAAAATATCATTTGGCAAGTCTGGTGGATTTACGAGTATGATCTTGACTCTCTTCTAGAGGTTCCAAGTTCCAGCTTTAGGAATATTAAATGGTTAACTTGTACATGCTATTAATGGGTAATTTCTACATTTCAGATGATTGCCAAACTCCCAACACCCAACGAGCAGGTGACTAGAGAGATAGAAAACTATGAGAAGCAGTTGATAGATATCGACACATTGAGTGAGAAGGCTTCCGAAGCTTTAAAAGAGAGAAAGATGATCTGAGGAACAAACTTGAGCTACTTGAAAAGAGAGTAAAGGTACGTCCATAACGACTTTCCCAACACAACAACTTTGATCCTGTAATTTATATAACAAATCTAATGAATTTTTCACTGTCTAATTTCATATTTGAATCCTGTTTTACAGATTCTGCAAGAGGAAAAGGGTATATTACTATCGTTAGAGAAGTGTTTGAAAGAAAAATGTTGTGAACTACAAGAAGAAGTGTCAACTCTTAGATCAGAGCACGGCAGCTCTAATAGAAAGAAAAGTTACGTCATGAAGAAAAAAAACTCGGCGCATAAAAATAGAGGTACGCTTGGTAAAAAAAATACCTACTAATAGTAAATGTTGCAATTAAAGATATGACAGGCACATGACATGCTTTTCTCGCACTCTATACTGTAAAAAAAAAAACAATCAATACAGTGGTGGAAAAACTGATGATATCGGACTGATCTAAATTATTTGCGCTAATTGTTATATTCTGTAGGAATTGCGGGTACTTATCCCTTTAGTGCTCTTACTTGAGGTGGAACCTATTTTCGCAGTCGCCTTGTTATTTTAATTATGGTTGAGGAGAGCTGCTGGTGAGATATATCTGCGTCATATTTGTGGAAGAGTGCTTGTAGGAGCTATACAGCTCCCGGCATATACGCAATTTTAATTTCGATAAATTACGATAGTCAGAGTACCTCATTCATCGACATGTTTTTTTAATCTAATAATTTAGATAGTTTTTTCTATTTTCATATTCATTTCTATCATGTTTAAACACGAATTTGGATAGTCTAGGAAATACCGTCATTGTAAAACAATACATCTGAATTTAATTGTAACTTTTATTGACTGTGTTAATTTTACAGACGAGTCTTCACCACCTGAAGACGAAGGCATAAGTTCATCCGAAAGATCTCTGAGTCCTGAAGGAGATCCACAGCGTGAGTCAACGGTCTACGAAGTTTACAACGTAAGAAATGAAACTTACGATCTAATGCGAAACAAACGTCACCTGCATAAAAAAATTGAATCCAAAATAAACGACAAGAAATCATCAGACGAAGAAGAGGAAACAACTATTGATGAAGTAATACAAGAACTAAGAAACATTGTCAATCATGCTGAATCTGAACAGTATAAAGAAACATATGACGATAGATCATCGAGATGTAATCAAACGTCAGAAATTAACGTATCAGTTAATGCTCTGGAGTGTCAAAAACATAAAGATGCTGAAACAGATGATTCAGTAACCAGCACAAAACACAGTATTCAAATTAAAAACAATAGCGTCGATTACTCTGATGACGTTGATGATGACGAAGAAGCAGAAATTGTACCAAGTAAAATTGTTCCACATCCACCCAGAAAGGCCAAGAGCTTGGTGCATTTATTCGTCCCACCGGTAGATCAAGGACTAGTTTACAATAAGCCACAAGATTTATATGAAGACAATTTCTATTCCAGCGACGAAGGATCAGACTCTTTGCTAAGTGCGTCTCGTTGTATGAATCCTATCACAAAGAAACCTTCCCTGTCTAGTTTTGATTTCAAAGAATGTCGTGCTGTATTTAACGCCGTAACTGATAAAGAAAATAAAACTAAAAGGTCACGAACAAGATCAAGGGAAGAGAGCAGAAGATCTTCTATCAAAAGAACTGGTTCGTTCCAAACTTCAGAGAAAGAATCTCGCCAACGTGAATATATTGACAGCATGTTTTATCCCGAAGCTCAGAATATATCGCCGATTCAGAGAACTAAATGCAGTCGAGTTGATGAAATTGTTAATTTGATTGAGTCAAAAAAGCTGACGAAAAGCCTCGATAGGATAGATGAAGGACTTAACTCGATGGTTGATATTGTTGTTTTGTCAGAGCCCAAAAAGCCAATTTGGCCTTACGAAAAGAGACAAAGATCAGTGTCAAGAACTAATAGTGACGCTGGTAAAGAATCTCCTTTGATTCCCGTCACCAGATCAAACAGCAGACACTTTCACACAAAGTTCGATTCGCATTCTTTGAGTAACAGAGACGAATCTCCTATCAAATCTGATTCTCAGTCCAAATTTTTCATGTCCCACCCTAAGTTGAACCCTGGTCATGACAGCCAGACTGCATTCAATAGTTCTACATTTCTGGTTAAACGCGGGCATAGCAATGCGGGATTCTATTCCGGTCCTATGCTAAGAGACGCTCCAGCTAGTATGACCAGCCTCGTGATGACTGGCACCCATAGTCATGCCGATTTAAAAAGAACCATATCACCCATGGGAACATCCAGTAACTATGGCATTCATAAATTAGCCGATATGCCTTCAGGATTGTATTAGAGGTATTTTTTTGAACGTGTAATCAAGACCAACGACTAATTTAAGTGTTTCGTACCTTGTTATTATGACTAGTGCAATATATCCTTTAAGATATTTCGTTTTGTAATACATTTTATTTTCAACGATATAGCGAGTTTGATTTGTCTTTCGGTCTGTCTGTACAGGTATTTATCGTTACGAATTCGTGTGTACTTTTGATGTTATATGTTTGATTACAATGCAGTGCTGTAGTGTTTGCTACATATTATGTATAGTCTCTTAAGGACAGTGTATTACAAAGATTTTTTTGTGTTCTTTCTCAGTCAGTCCGAGTTTTCGACGATATCTTGGTAATTTTGTTTATGGCAAAATATGCTTAAGATGACGTCTTTTTGCCTCTTTTTCTATAAAAATTAAAAGTAATGTTATCAGATTATTTTCTCAAGCACGAAATATGTATAGTTTTAAGTAACTATGTTAGTAAGTATTAGTTTTGTAGGCATCATCATTATTTAGTATTCTACTTTGTGTGTATTTAATAAACTTTCTGAAGTTTACCTCTTATGATAACGTGTGTTTGAAATAAACTGTCAGTACTTTTATCTGAATTTTTATTTATTAAAAGCTTCTTACACACAACCAACTCACATATACAAATAACTATGGTCTGCCGTACAAACAGGTAACACATATTATGTTTTTAGAAGTCATCAAGGCATTTTCAGACGAGATAAAGCTAAAAAAATAAAAGCGTGTTAATAAATAAAACCGGTATCACCTAACATGACTTATACATTTTTGTTCAAACTAATATTCTGACAATAGCAATAGACATTGGAATTTAATATTCCGAGATCATTTAGATATTAGATGTACATTTATTATAGTGAAATCTTCGTTATGTTCTAGCAGAGTTTTGACTTTTTCTTTACTTTTATTCTTTACTAGCCTGCGCGCGTAGCTACGCCATCTATCGAAAATTAGTCGTACCAACTCAGACATAGAACAAATTTGGTTAGCTTAGGTTATGATAACACTCATGCTGTCACGGACTTCGGCGCACGTCAGCGCGCACAACTAAATCTCTCAAAAATGTTTTTTTCCGTTTTTGCTATATTTTTCATTCATGCTCCGCTTCTATTGATAGTTAGCCTATAGCCTTCCTCGATAAATGGACTATCTAACAGAAACAGAATCTTTCATTCGGACCAGTAGCTCCCGAGATTCTAAGGTTTAAATTTAAACAAACAAAACTTTTTAACTTTATAAAATTAGTATAGATTAAACATAGTAAAGTAAATAAATAAACTCCTAAACTCCTAGTCATACGCCAAATAGACCAGGTGCTGGATGGAGTTGTGTGTAAAATATGAGGGCCGGACTCGGCGTACAGTTTTGAACTCAGAAAAGCATGCAAATTTTGATTCTGGGTAGTCCATATATTTTTACAATATATATTTTTTCCATCCATGGTCCATCGTGTGGCAGAGAGAGAAATCCCGAGTAGATCCCGAGACTTGTGACTCGGGCGTAGGTTTAAGGGGCCCCTTTCTGACGTACATCACCATTCACCTTCACTACTCGTTTTTCTATCCCTGCCCAGCCAAATCTGATATGAGCCTACTATTGCAGCTTTAGATGGTCGTTCTAGTATAGAACTTACTGCACTTCTGGATAAGCCAAGGTCTTTCAGCAGGTTATAGAAAATTAAGCAATTAATTAGCAAGTTATAGGTACTTACTGCAGTAAATATCTCGTAAGTCGTAGGGTCCAGCCAGCGTTGGCAATGTAAGCGCAAAAAAATCAGTGTTTTGCTGCTATGTTGTGCATAAATTTATAATACATAAATACTAAACTTTCTTTTGCATTTCTATCTATGAAAAAGCTGCATCAAAATCTGTTGCATTGTTCAAAAAGCATGTTTAGGGGCAGACAGACAGCGGGAAGTGTCTTTGTTCTACAGATTTTGATGCGGTGTTTTAATAGATAGAGTTATTCAAGAGGATGGTTTATGTGTATAAGACGTGCATAGCATAAATAGCGAAACACTGATAAATCTGTCACTCAAATCCACCCAACGCCCGGTCTAAAAGTCTTGGAACAAGGTATTGTCAGCAGGAAATTGATGTGTTTTACACAAAATGATTTTAATAAATAATAGTAGCGTGATTTTAGGGACTAACAAACCTTTTGTATGCCATCTCGGACGAAATTTGAAAATATGTTTATTTCATCTGAAAATGGCTCAATAGTTGCAACCACTTTGCAACATTCCATATTTCTATGGGTATGTACAAACAGCTATGGTACTAATCCATAAAAATATAGAATGTAACAGAAAATTAGTAAAAATACGACATACGTACTATAAAGGCGGATCAAATAAAACATGGTTTGGAAGAAATTACTAATTTAATTGTACTAAATAAATACGTTTGCCCACTACGCAGACGAGACCTCTCCAGCCATTAACTTTTCAGAGTTCTCATCTACATAGATGACGCAATAATCAAGAAACTTTATAAAAACTTGCCTTCAGCATCTTTCAAGAACGAAACGAGATCGTTGTAGACCTGCTCAGTGGCATCGATACCCCAAATGAAGTCGAAGTGATTAAAACTATCACGTTGCATTTTGTTGACAGTGATTACGTTAGGAAGAGTAGCAGCCAGTTTAAGCAGATCCCTGTAGTCAACCTCATTGTCGCTCAGGCCGTAATGAAGGTAGCTTGGGACGGTGACTCTGGAGAGGTCATACGCTGGTGGGCTAACTCTACCATAGACGGAGAGATTAGTGAGCGCGTTGAAGTTGTAGCGACGGAAGGCGTCATAGCGGATCACCTGGCCATAATGAGAAATTTGACGAACGCTTGAACCGGCGGGAGTGTGGCCGAGGATTACAGGTAACATCGTCTGCGAAAGATAAAAACAATATGATATAATAATTTCATTTGTAGTTGAAAAACTCTTTGCATAGTCCGTCTGGGGAATTACCATAGCCTTGCCAGTTATTCTTCCCCCAAGCAGTAATGTACAAGTATGATCCTTAAAATGTTTCCAGTGAAATTACAGGGCGTAAAGATAAAACATCTTATATCTCTGGGGGACGAGGGCAGTGAAGTGCTAGGAAATAATTTGTCTCTCATGTTCTAATAGCAGCGTGTCATTGTGCTGTTGCTTACCATCAGGCACGTGTCCTGCCCGTGCTGTCAATCTAATCGTCTATAAAAACAAATTATTTAGTGCAATACAAGAAGGAACGCAATGCATTTGATAGACTACAAGAAAGGTTGATTTTTGTTTGAAACCTAGCGCTGCTAAATCCTAATAAACAGTTCAATGTTACCAGATAGATGACAGGCCAAAAAGATCCATCATCTGAGAGCACAGTGCAGGGCTAGACAATGGTTTGGGCCCTTCATGTTCGAATAGCTGTGGGCAAATGTGTTGGTTTTCAGGCCTTTGTCTAGCACCTCCCGCCACTGCATATCCGCTTGATACACCGCCCGCTTTTCCCGTTTACAAATTTGGAAAATGGGTGTCAGGTTACATAAGTGCGGTGTTTATGCTTAGGCATATGAAGTGCCGCCTTACTTGTACCCGTTTGAGCATATTTACTCTCAAGAGCGTTTCAAGACGCTTCTAGCGGTATCGTTTATTTATAATTGATGCACTTAAAATATAAACTAACATTTTTGACACTTGAGTAAAATTTTTAGCGATTTCTCAAGTAGTTTAACAACTATTACATTAATAATTAATAAGGGAGACAGTGGTTTTAGGGGTTATATGCGTTGTATATTAAATAACATACTCGAAACACCAAAAACTGCATTTTATTGCACAAATTTTATTTTTTTTAATACTCCGGGACCATTTTCCCGCCAAAAATTTTGTTCTTTGTTTTTTTTTTAATTTTTCGAATTTTGAACTCTAATTTTAATGAGGTTGAGATTATATCAAAATAAAGACCGGTTTAAGTAGACGCCATTAAACACAAATTTATCGCTATACCTTCCCAATAAAAACACGAAAAATAATTTTTCGTCCCACCAGCTCGGAAAGAGTACTTTTGCTCCTCGATATCAGGGTGCAAAAGTCGTTTTTACCCTCTAGAGGTTAAAGTAAATTTGAATTTAGAACATCGTGTGTACTGAGGTTTTGAATTCAAAACATAATTCAACCTATTTATTTCTACCTCCTTGGTGCCGAAAGCATCATACATTTTTTTTAATATGTTAAAAACTCAGACTCGGAACCTCCTTGGTGTACTTACTTTTTTTTAATTTGCTTAGCACGAAAACATTTAAAAATTTGCATTTAGTCATTTCCTCGCTGAGGTGGAATGAAAAGTTACGTGTTGCACTCGAGTGCAAGATTTTTCACCTTGTGTTTTTTGATTCCTTGCTACGCTCAGGATTCTAATTTTGAATCACTCGCTGCGCTAGTGATACAATTTTAGAATCCTTCGCTTGCTCGGTCATCAAAATTGAGCACGCGGTCAAAAATCAACTTTGCACTCTTGTATAACAAATAACTATTCCCGCCAAAAACCCGTCCGCAACTTTAAGTTTGTTTATTGTCGTCATCAACCAAGTTTTTGGGTACTATATTACAACCCGGTGTATCAAGCGGATATTTTAAGACAAATTTGTTTTATTTCGTGTGGGGTGCTCTTGCACTTATAAGATTATAAACTTCTTAGATTAGTATTTTTGTATGTGTTTTAGACAAAACTTACAGCGTTGTAGTATTCCCGGTCACCGAAGCTGCTGCTGATGCCTCCGTTGCACAAGGAGTCCAAGGCAGAGATACTGAGTCCGTCACAGAACTGAGATTGGAAGAAGTCCATGAACTCCGGGCTACCGAAGATTTCGCCCATACCGATGGCCCAAGCTGCAGTCTGAAATAAACAGAGTTTATAAATGTAATTACTAAATACATAGTTTTAAAATTAGTTTTTAGCTATGTAGTATGTCATCTTTTTATATAAATACTAGCTGTACCCTGCCACGCTTCGCTGTGGCACATTGTGATGCAAAAATTAGATAAAAACAATCCTTGATGCGGATTATATATCATTCTAAAATTTCAGCTTGATCGGTGCAGAACTTTTTGAGTTTTTGAAGCGTACACAAACCAACATAACATTTTTATATATAAAGATAATTCAACTGTATGTATGTATGAACGTCATTGAACACCTCCGAAACGAATCATTTTTTTTTTGGGTATGCTCTTAGGTGGCGCTGCAGTCGGTATCTACGAGTAAGTAGGTTATTATCCGAACGATGCTGAAACGACCCGCTAGTAAAATATAATATAAATACAAAAAATTCAAAATATAAAAATGTTTATTTCTTTCAAATAGTAAATTGACGAAACAGGTATATCGGGGTCTCCTTTTAAGCATAAGATATACCTGTAATAGGAGACTCCGCCTCTCTATAACCATAACATTTTTTTGTTTACATTAGATAAAATAAGGGTGTGAATGAGTATGTGTGTGTGTGTGAGGGTGTGTGTGCGTGTGAAGGATGAGGGTGAGTTTGTGTATATGTATGTATGTGTGTGCGTGCGTGCGTACAGCGTGCATACTGGTTTGCTTGTAGTGTGATCATGGGGATGTGTGTAATAATGTGAGTAAAAGTAAATGGTTAATAATAAATGGTCATTCAGACTGATAATAATCTTCCAATTGATTGAATTTATTTTTGTAACGAAAGTTTTTTTAATGTGATTCTGCTATATTTTTATTACACAAAAGCAAAAACAAGGAGGTCCTTGTTTTTGCCATTTATGTCTTTGTAAATCAACTCGTATTAATTTAAATTTATAAATATTATGTAATATTATTTTAAGTTATTATATAGAAATATTATTTAAAGTTATTATTTAATAAGGCTTCTATTTCTTCGTAACTTTTATCACGTAGGTATCCAATCCATCAAAGCATTTTTACAATCGCGATACTGCATAGGGTAGATGTCTAATATCCTATTTATTGTATTATACAAATGTGCGGATCTACAAACGAATTGAGTTTTGAATTGAGCAAATGAAGTTTTAGCTCCCGAAATCTAAATAGCAATATCTTTTCTTCTTTTTTCAAGCACTTTAATATTAACAGGCAACTTTTCTATGGACTTTCAGGGTTGATTGAACAATATACAGCTTTCTGACTGTTAGCACTTGACTCAAGGAATACAACTCCCTTGTCGGAAATCTGTAAGGCTTAAAATACATAACCTTTAATAAGATTCGCTGTGCCCTTTCAATTTCTATAAATTTAGTTTTTCCTGCTCCACCCCAAATTGGCAGGCAATATAACAGAACTGAGAAATAACAGACTGAACTAAAGCAATGTATATTCTATTTAATAACCTTTTTGGTGCCACATGTCTAAGTCTTTTGAAAATCCATATTAATTTTCTTACTCTAGTACTGATCATTTCTATTTGTGAGAACCAGGACAATCTTTGGTCAATCTGTACTCCTAGGTACTTGGTTTTGCTTACTTTTTCTAAAACAGTGCAATTACAACCATCTTCATGTATATTGTGATTATTATGAAGTTTGATAGCAAACTCCGAATTGGGTTGGGTACTGTCGTAGATAGTGTAGCACATATAGTTTGTTTTAAGAGTATGTTCTATAATATTACCTAATAATGGATTTTTGCATGCATTTTATATAGGTCAAAACCGTCTAGGTAGGTACGCATTAGAGTATAAAATAAATGAAAGAAATTCTTCTTGAATAACAAAAAAGGACTTTAAAAAAGAATGATTAATTATTTTGTTTTTGATGTTTTTGTTCGATTAACATTCTCGAAATCAAAAATTCTATCTTTTATGTGGTTCAGCACATAAACATTGATATGAGCGTCGGCATAGAGGTGCATGGAAGCAACTTGCACACTCTTGCCACGAAAGAAAATGAATAGACGAAAAAAATACATAAATGGATGAGCGTTACTCAATGTGACTTATTCATACTTCGTCCGCAGTATTATTTTAAGCCCTTGGAACGAAGTTTTTTTATCGTGGGTTGCATGCTACAAAGGAGCTAGACCAAAGAATACCATTTTTGTTACAGCCTTATGAAATGCGTATCCAGGTACTGATGGTTCATATGCCTGTTACGTTTTTTTTTGTATGCAATGTGTTGATAACTGCTAACAGCGTTGGCCACTTTTTCAAAGGGAATAACGTTTTGATTATATTTACAAAACGCTGTAAAGAAAAAGTGGTCAAGTGCGAGTCGGGCTCGCCCATGAAGGCTTCCGTAGCAGCAAGTAACATAATATAAAAGTTCTTGTACTTCGTTGTTACTTTAATCAGTGTTTTAACAATAGTCAATTTATGACGTACTTATTAAAATAAAACTACTTACTAGATATCATTCAAACCAATTTTCGTTGATAGTTTACATGGTAACGTACATCATACACTTTTTTTTATTTTTGTCATTCTTTTATTTTAGAAGTTACAGGGACACACACACACACTTTTTACCGCTTTGGAAGAGAACTATTCATTTTATCACGCACGCAAACGCAAAACACAAAACACAAAAATATCACGCAAACTATTCAGTTTAGAAAAAAAAAATGTTAGAAACCTCAATATAATTTTTGATGACCTATCCATATATCCAGATACCCCCCACACGTAATGTATAGAAAATTTTTTTTTTGCTTTTCAGTTCTAAGTATGGGACTCCCCTAATTTTTTTTTGTTTTTTTTTTCTATTTTTTGTATCAAAATCTTAATGCGGTTCACAGATTATATCTACTTACCAAGTTTCATTAGTTTAGATTTTATAGTTTCGGAGAAAAGTGGCTGTGATACGGACGGACAGACAGACATGACGAATCTATAAGGGTTCCGTATTTTTCCATTTGGCTACGGAACCCTAAAAATACGGGGCAACTGAAACAGTACGCGCAAGCGGTGGCTCACTTTGCGAACGGTACAGACAGTTCGACTTCGTTACCCGCCCGTCAAGTGTAATATCAACGTGCAAGGCTTAACCCCCGAAGGGTCGGGGGTTAAATGCTACTTTTAACCCCGACCAAAAAAAGACGTGTTATATGTTTGACGTCGATGTCTGTCTGTCTGTAGCGCCGTAGAGCTCAAACGGATGAACCGATTTCGATGCGATTTTTTAATTTGAAGGATAGTTTCTGTGCGGTGGTTCTTAGCTATATTTGGTTTACATCAATTCAAGATTGTCGCCTCCTCAAAATGACGAATTACATTATTTTTATTCACTACTACCTCGATACGGGTATCAAATGAAAGGGCTTGACTAGTAGAACACTACACACTACTACAAATTTCTAATTCAAGATGGCCGCCACCACAATATGAAGAATTACATTTCTCTTTCACTACTCCCTCAATATGGGTATCAAATGAAAGGGCTTGACTAGTAGAGTGTCTGACAAATTACAAATCCGAGATAGTCGAGGGTAAATCAACATTTTTAATTTTCTTCTTGTATACCAATATTCTAAGTTCTTTCAGTTTTATACGCTGTTCCTATTACTGCCAACTTTTTATTTAATCTATTTGCAGACATGACTTTACATCTACCATATTCATTCACATAGACTGTGATTGCCATTCATTTGTTGTTTTATCTAAACCGGAATCTTATAAAACCTAGACAAAATAATTTAACTTTAATGATAAGATATAGGTTTATCTGTAAATCAATACGTTTGTAACTGATAGCAATTAGCAATCCCAGCACTTTTTCACCCGCTATTATCAATTTTACGCAAGTATTTTATCAAATGGTATGTGTAGGCAACCACTAGATCAAACATTTGATAATGATAAAATTTGCACGTAGGTACATCAAGCAGACATTTTTTTAAACCCCAAAGCCAAGATTTTTTTTTTATTTTAATGAGTAAAACATGTGTGTTTAAATATAAAGTATATCGAAATCTTTTTATTTATCAGAATATTGTCACAAGTGTTGTTATATTAAACGTTGTTTCAAATAGTTTACTCAAGATAGTGCACAAATATTTATAATTAATATCGCCTATTTCTTGTCAATTTTGCAGTGGTAGGACTCCTAGCAGAGTCCTCCTAGAGAAATACCACACCTTTGTCAGTTATTCTACCACCAAGCAGTAATGTGAAAACATAACTGTGTTCCTGTTTGAAGGGCAATGTTTCCAGAGAAATTACGGGGGCATAAAGATATAACATCTTAGATCTCTGGGTAATGAGCGCAATGCAGTGCTAGGTATGATTTGGACTCTTCATGTTCCCAATAGCTGCGTGTCACTGTGCTGTTATGTGTTATGTGGCAGGCATGTTGCTTAATATCAGGCACATGTACTGCTCGTCTCGTCACTCTTTATTAAAAAAAAGGCCTAGTTATAAAATTTGTTACATTTATCATTCGAAAATTTATTTTTGACCAAATACCCATAATTATACGTGGATGATGCCTACTGCAGCTAAAAAAGAAAGAAAGAAAGAAAGAAAATTTTTATTAACACACAGACTAACAAAACACATACATAAGTAGTTTTTTCAAGTCCAACATTACAATGCTTATACGGTCCGTATGTGTGGGTACAAGTATGATCAGTGGGCCGCAAACTAAGCACATAGCTTGTATCTTGAGACCCGAGTGCATAAAACAAATATTTTTCTGTGTACGATTGGAAAAGTTATTAAACTATTAAATACCATTAACTTATTACATACAACATATAAAACCGTAACACTAACATAAATAGTTATATTACTAGGTACTTGTAATAAAATAATATAAAAATCTAACAAAAAAGCTAAGAATTATCGTTTTTGTCTGAAGGACCAAAACGTAAAAAAAGTTATTACCGCTTCACTCAGTACCGTGTCCACTTGTCGCTGTAAATACCGTGGAACAAACCTTCAGTTTCATGGTAAGACAATTTTAGGAGCAAGTCCCTAACGTTAGTTTTAAATGAGTACAGAGGAAGGTCGTGTTGGTCTTTCTTTAGTTTTCTACAGATACTACTGTAAACACATGGGAAAGAGTACAGTGGGCAACGTTTTGCAATAAGAGAGCCAACCCGAGGCACTGGGATCCTACAAGAGAGAGCACGCTTGTCCTTTATTACGCTGTAGTCCGGACGAGACCTCAAACTTCTGTGAGTATTCAAGGCAGCATAATACTGAAAGAGTTGTCGAACACGGAGCACTTTAAACTCTTTATAAAGTCCGTTGAAAATCGGAAGGGTTTACGGAGTATGACTTTAATAAGAGCTCTCTGTGCTCTCTCTGCCGTCATAAATATGGTCTGCCCGGCGCTGCCCCAAACAACAATACAGTACTGTATTATTGATTGACACAGCGCAAAATAAACTTGTCTCAAGAGTGGTACTGAGGCACAATCTCGGAGATTTTTCATAACATGTATGAGTTTCCGCGTCCGTCCTGCTACGTGAAGTACATGTTGTTTAAATGATAGGTTTTCGTCAACAATTACCCCCAGATACTTTATGTGATCAACATGATCAATAGACTTACACAAGCAAGAGATACGCGGGGATGTGAAAACAGAGCTACAATAGTGGATTTTTAGGTCTAAACTAGTAGGAGGAAGAGACACACAGGTTTTTGAAAAGGCAATAAAATTTGTTTTCTTTGTGTTTAATGTGAGAAGGTTTCTGTCTAGACTTTTCCCAACGATCGATAATCCATCTCTGGCAGAGTCATATACTTGTTTCCAAGTTTTTCCGTTAAATATGATGGCTGTATCGTCTGCATACGCAATGATATCGGCATTCTCTAGTTTAATGTTAAGGATATCATTAATATACAAAATAAATAGAGTTGGAGCCAAAATACTACCTTGTGGCGCGCCATACTCGATGTGTAAGATATCGCTCGGTACGTTAGAAATATTAGATTTTACATATTGTTTGCGATTTGACAGATAACTCTCAAACCAACTGAGAGCTACACCTCTGACACCAATAGCGCTAAGCTTTTTCAGTAGCAAGCCAACTGAAAGTGAGTCGAAAGCCTTTGCCATATCGAGGAATACAGAGAGACATCTTTTGCCGTTGTCAACATAGGAGGACACTAGATTAGAAAAAAGAGAGACGGCGTCTGATGTTGATTTGCCACGTCGAAAACCAAACTGCCTGTCGGACAGAAGTTTGTGTTTTCTCTAAATAACTAATTAGTCTAGAGTTCACCAGTTTCTCTAGTATCTTAGAGACTATACTGAGAAGCGCGATCGGCCTGTAGTTATCAGGAACACTTTTGAACCACTTTTATGAATGGGAGACACGGCTGCCACTTTCCAGCAGTTCGGGAAAGTACCAGTCTCTAAACTCATGTTGAAAATAAATGTTAAAGGAATAATAAGAGAGTCAAGGGATTTTTTCATAAGTTGAGATGGTATTGCGTCGGGACCTGGTGCGCTGTCGTTTTTAAGGCTCGCAACTGCTTTAGCAATTTCCTGGGGGTCGGTTGGAATAAAAAACAACGAGTGCGGACTTAAAGAACTGAGTTTATGAGACTTAATCAGTGATTCCTCTGATTCGTTGAGCTTACTAAGGATGGCATTAGCAAGATTCCGGCCAACGGAGACAAAATATTGATTACAGTGATTAAGGGGGTTATCAGTTGCGTCATATTTAAGTAAGTCAGTCGAGATTTTATTATGTTTGGATATATAGCAAATGTTCTTAATAGTATTCCAGAGGCGTTTAGGATCTCCTTTATTTTGTTCTAGAAGCGAGCTGTTGTGTCGAGCTTTGACGTCACGCAGAAGCTTACTACAAAAGTTCCTATACCTGACATAAATGTTTTTGCGAAGTGCGTCGTTCGGGTGATTTTTGATTCACTATGGAGCTTGTCTCTATGGCGCATGCACCTTATTAGACCCGGTGTTACCCACGGCTTCAGAGGTGTAACATGCCTACCCAGTTTCTTATTTTGTGTGTATTTAGTTATAATTTTTCTATAATATGGTTAAAAGCTTCGACTGCAGAGTCAACATCTTGACTGGAAATAACAGATGACCAATCCGTATCTCTTAGTTCCACGACTGCGTCATCCAGATTAAGTTTTGTTTGGTGTCTGAGATGAACACTATGTTTCTGTGCGCGTCTAGATATACCAGCTACTGTAATCGAGTGATCCGTGACTGAAGACAAACAAATTGTACCAAAAGCCTTATAGTGAGTTTTGATAAAATGTGGTCCAAGCAGGATCGAATTCGTGTGGGACGTGTTATTGCTGGGAGTAGCCCCTGCGATGCCATCAGACACAGATACGAGGATACCTGTTTGTCTGCGGGGTCGCAAATATTTATATTGAAATCACCCGCGGTAACCAATAAAGGAAAACTTTGTAGATTATCTAACGCTAAATTCAGGGAGTCTAGGAAAGGACTGATGTTGTTAATAGATGGGGAGCGGTAGACACCCAGTATTGCAGCCTGTTCGTCGACTTGAATCACGAGGGAATCCGCGTCTACAATATTAGGTTCAAATGATGTTATCCGATACTTAGACTTTGCGTATATAACTATTCCACCGTTTTTATTGAGTTGCCTTTCAGTTCGGTAGTGATTGTAGCCTGGTAAAGGTTGAATAATGATACCTTCTGTGAGCCAACACTCGGTTAGAACAATTATATCAAAATCAGTATTAAAACGGCATAGAGATACGGCAAAGTCATCAAAATTACAGTTATAACTCCTAATATTCAATGCAATAATCTTAAAATTGTAACTAGGGGCCTGAGCCAAAAATGATTTACAAGATTCTATCGATTCGTGTGTATGACATGCAATAGAGATTACGTCGTCTATGTCATCTATATTATTAAATAAACCCATCTCTAACGTTAATAAATTGGGTTATTGCTTTGTTCAATATTGTAATCCTTTCAGTCTTGCGTATAGAGACTCTTGGCAAAAAATCACGCGACATGTGCGGTCGAAAAAATGTGTTCACAAAAGTATGTTGAAAAATCCAGCGGTGTGAAATTGTATCGAAATTTATGTCGTGTTTGTCATGATATTTCATCATCACACGACGTGGTATCATTAGAAAGTACTCTTTCATGAAACCTTCAGGAATTATCATTAATGCGGATATATTGATTGAGTCACTGATAAAGTTTAACAATTCATTGCCATTGTATATATAATCGCCATTAAGTTATATATACAGGATAAAAAAATGAGGCATACCTATTAATCGCCGTATGCCAAACATTTAACAAATCCTTAGGTAAATGCGGAGTGTGTGCAACTGATCTGCATTATCTAATACCTCCTTACCCTTTTTTTCTATCGTACTTCTCGTAACTCAAAGAAGCGGCACCGTTTCATGGTGGATATTCCAAAGACACGGACGAAGAGGTTTGACTCTACGTTTGTGATAAGAACATCTAGGCTGTGGAATGAGTTGCCTGAGTGGGTTTTCCCCGATAGTTATAATCTTGGTGTCTTTAAATCGAGAGTGAATCGGTATTTTCTAGGTAATCACGCTCCATCGTAGACCGCATCGTCGCTTAACATCAGGCAATATGGCGGTCAAGAGTAAACCTATAAAAGTTAAAAAAAAAAGCTAAAATCAAAATTTTCAACTGAGTATTTTCAATTGATATTTTCATTATAGGCCTATGCCTATAATAATACCGGCGAATTTGAATATTATATAAATAATATTCAAATTAGCCGGTAGATATAGGAATTTCTATCAAGAAGTTACCTTTTCATTATTCCGGGACCGAAAGATTAAATTTCTTCTTTTGTTTGCGGGAAGAAAGATGCATATTTCTTCCCAAAAGAAGAAAACAAAAGTAGACATTTAAACATTCGGTCCTGGTATGATGAAGAACAGGATATGCGCCACGGAAGGATAGCAGGACATTTCAACCCGACCCGGAGGCGAG
This sequence comes from Ectropis grisescens, assembly GCA_017562165.1. Classification (NCBI taxonomy): domain Eukaryota; kingdom Metazoa; phylum Arthropoda; class Insecta; order Lepidoptera; family Geometridae; genus Ectropis; species Ectropis grisescens. The sequence continues at coordinate 3,311,622 of CM029783.1, forward strand.
GGTGACAATATCGCGCGGGTTGAAATGTCCCACTTTCCTCCCATGGCACGTAATGGACTCGTACTATCTCTACTGAAATTACTTAATTACTGAAAGCTGTTATTTTTTTCAGGCTTCTTGTAAATGTTATTCTAAAATCACTACATTCACATGATATGTAAAATTTGTTTAATGTTTTATTTATTTATACGCCTAAAAAAGGTTCAACTTCTAGTTTCAAACTGACGAAGTTTTCCCAAACTTTCATCACCTTTCTCAGGGTATAGACATTATTTGGGCCAAATTTCATAGTTCGGTAGGTAAATTAGACGTGAAAGCCAGACAGACATAATTACATTCGCATTAATAATATTAGTAAGTGTACGGATTAGGAACTGTCAACGTTTTATAGTATATTGTACGTGGAAGTAATCCACTGATGAATATCTAACAGGAAAAATAAGAAATTAGGTGTGAGCGGTGATTACCTAGATGTGCAAACCGTTGTGTCCTAGTAACTAGAGCATCCGAATGTTTTCCTCTTATACATGTAATAATCTCAACGGACTTAAGTGTCCATGCATATTTATTTTGTGCTTAATTTAAGTATTGCTTATGGCATGCAGGAATAATTAAATAATATATTATAATCTGAAATAATCTGAAACCATTTATGTTTTAAGTTAAAGATATTTGTCGAGGATATATGTCATTTGCCATTCCGATTTTGCCGGCGTTTTCGTGGATTATGCTTCTTTCATTGTAAGAGAAGGTTTTTGAGATCCAGCAGTGGAGCACAAGTGAGCTAGCACAACGTGGGTTACTTAAGGTGATTAGACGTGTATTCGGATGTTAATTAGACCCTTTCAAGACCTGCTACACCATTTTATCTATCCCTACTCTTTTTTTGTAACATAGAGTGAGGAGACAAGCAAAAAATGCACCTGATGGTTAGCACTAAGCCTACGCATGTGCCCATAACAGCAAAGCGCGCCACGAAGCGATTTGAACACGAAGAGTCCAAATCACTACCAAGCGCTCTTCACCCAGAGGTATAGTGTGGTCAATCTTTTAGCCCTATAGTGTCTCTGGAAACTTTTTCCTTCAAACCGGAACACAATAATGTTCTCATATTACTGCTTCGCTGTAGATCAACTGGTAAAATTGTAGTACCTACTGCCCTAGGAGGACTCTGCAAATAGTTCCACCACAACATTAAAATTCAGACTTTATAAAGATGGGTGATTAGTATAGATTTGTCAGCAAGAGGTTAGCTTCTTTCAACATCTTTACATCTTATCAAAGCCAATTTTAAAATTCTGTAACTATCATAAAAAAAACACTTTTTTAATCGCGACAGGAATGTATTTTTAATCGCGTTAAGCTATGGCTTATTGTACTCGATCCCACGTGGTCTGGGGATCTACCGCTTATCTACTTACCCTTAGACCATAGGATGGTCTTGGCTCTGATATTATTTACATTATCTCTTTATTTTCCATTTAATTAAAGAGATAACCAATGCCATGGACGCAGGTGCGTTCCCAGCCTCGAATTTTGGAGGGGGTCACCAGTACAAAGCCTCAGATTTTGGGGGGTGTCACCGGTAGAAATATAATAAATCGAGTAAAATACTTTACTAGTAGCGCCCTACGGTTGTATCTGCGTAGTTACCGTTCCAGTTGTTTTTCCGCGTTAAAAAATAGTCTATGTACCATCGAACTCTTAAAAACGACAGAAGCGGCAAACGCGCTTCTACTATGAGGATGCAAAATCAGGTGACGTCTCCTGATTTAGTCTCAGTCGCAACAAGGAGTTGTGTACGTTCGCTGACAATTGTGTACGTTCGTTGACAATTCAATTTTCAAATTTTTCAAACAAATTTTCGCCACGTTATATTGTCTTTAGATTATAGCATACCTCATCTTCGTTTCTTTAATTATATCGATGCTATGTACTAAATGATATTTTTAATTTGTTTAGATTTTTAATGTAACGTATACGATTTTGGGGGGGTCATGTCCTGTGACCCCCCCCCCCCCCTTCGGACCGCGCTTGCATGGACGATTAAGGCTGTCCAAGGACGGGAGTTCAGCAGTGATAGGACTATTTGCAGAGTCTGCCTGGTGAAGTGTCACACTGTGGCCAGTTAAATATGCTATTTATAAAATTTTTGTTTTTAACCAAAAAATATAACTTACCTCTAGAACAGATTCAAAAGGCGCCAGGCTGGTAAACATAGAATTCTCGGTGTATGTAAAGAAAGACGCAGGGGCTAATCCTTGGAACGAAATGAGTTTCTCATTGTACTCCGGTCTTAGGGAGTTCAGGACCAAGAACGCGGTTCCTCCTTGCGAGTGCCCTACGTAGTGGATCTTGCTTTGTCCTGCAAAGATTAAAAATAATTTAATTTTTAAACTAAAACCGACTTTTTTTATAGAGTGACGAGACGAGCAGGACATGTGCCTGATGGGAAGCAACATGCCTGCCACATACATAACAGCACTGTATCACGCAGCTATTGGAACATGCAGAGTCCAAATCATTACCAAACACTGTTGCGCTCGTCACCCAGAGATATAAGGTATTTTATCTCTAAGCCCTGTAATTTCACTAGAAACATTGCCCTTCAAACTGGAACACAGTAATGTTTGCGCATTACTGCTTGGCGGTAGAATTATTGTATCAGAGATTTCCACCAATATTTATTTGGCAGCGTAATACAAATACAAATGCTTTATTTACCAAAACTACGCCTACGTACAAAAGCTTGCCAGTGAGCGCTTATGTAATAATTGAAAGCTTTTGTAACTGAAATCTGTTTAACAATAAGTATACTTATAGATAATTTTCAGAAGCATTAAACTTTATTATAAGATTACCTGTGGTTTCCAAGATGAGGTCGATGAAGGCAGGAAGATCGAAGTTGCCAATCTCGTCCCAGCTGAACCGCCAGAAATCGTTGCGGTCGGGGTTCAAAGTGAGGTGATGGCGAGAGTAGTAGTTGCCACGAGCATTGCCGAGCCACACGTCGTAGCCAGCTTCGGCGAGGTGGTAACCTGAACAATGGTATTAAATTTAGGGATGAATATCTCAAATACGCATGCTCGAGTTCAGCGGATGATTTCTAGTGTCCGACCGAAAGTTTGGTTTCGGTTTCGGCCGAGTTTCGGCCAAAAATCAAGTTTCGGCCACAGTTTCGGTTTCGACTTTTGCCGAAACCGAAACTTAACAAGTTCAAGCACGTTCACGATCGCCTAACTTTGTTTTCCGCGGCAATGCTTTGACGGACGCTGTCGGCCCTTTTCGGGAATTATCGTGCGCCATTCGGATAGTTCTGTAGCAACCAGCGAGGCCAACCGTACGAGGTTCCTCGTACAAATACGAGATTTGTAGTTTTTCGTACAAGGTACGAGGACACTACTAATTAACCTCGTACAAATAAGTACAAGATTATAACATTGCTTTTATAAAATAATGAAAACTAGAGCCATCTATCAGAACTTGTAAGGACTAACAAGACTTCTTACTGATTTCTTATTTATCCTATTATGATATATTATATTGTGTTTCCATTTCATGCCCCATTTCAGTAGTTTAATAAATTATATACTTGACCACGTGAGTTTCGGTTGTGGTTTCGGTTTCAGCCGAAACTGAAGCCACGGCCGAACATTCGGTTTCGGTTTCGGCCGGAAAATCAGTTTCGGTCGGACACTTGATTTCGTCCCATTTGCCGTTGAAACTGAAGTTACGGCTGCTCTAGTCGGGAGAACGGCGACTGCCGATCCCGCGTGTTCAAATCCCACACTCATCACTGTCTTTTCGCAATCATGTGCGTAGTGCCGGCAACTTAAAAATGGTAAAGGAATAGATCATGGGGAAACCACACGTACTTAGAATGTTTCGATATCATGTGGCATCGACCAACCCGAATTGGTCCAACCGAATCCAGCGTGGTGGATTATGACATTGACTCTCTCCTTGCGAGAGAAGGAGTCACAGTCTCCTCCTCGAGTCACAGCAGTGGGAACATTTAGTGGGCTACATATAGTCTAGTCAACAAGTTCAAAAACGTGCTAAATAAAAATAAAGCTCCTAGAAACATATACGATTCATTTTAAAATCATTTATCTAGACGTCATTCGATTCGGAATGACGTCTAGATAAATGTTTTAAGGGTTTATTAGCAGAGAAAAAAAAACATAGGGGTCGAATTGATAACCTCCTCCTTTTTTTGGAAGTCGGTTAAAATGCGATAGTTATCACTCTCTACTTAGTCTGTGATAGTTATTAACAAGTAAGATAACAAAAAGAAGGTATTTAGTAATTCCTTAATCATTTTCTCGCTAATGATATTTAAGAAATTCGAAAAAGATCAAATTTTCAAAGAGAAAGAGGAAGAAATTTTCAATATAAGGTCTTAACTTCCAGATCTGTAAGTGTATTTATTATTGATACACATTTTTTAACGCTGAAAGTGGAGCTCCGCGTACAGACGACGCTCTAACGTACAGACGAGCAGTCTAAAAAGCCGTCATATCATCTAAAATATTTATTATACAGTATTAAATAATAATTTAAAAAAAATATATATATATATATGTGTAATCTAGATACTTAAACGTACAAAACCACGGTAAAAGAAAAAAGTATGTTGATTTTTCATAAAGTTATACCATTGTTACATATCTAATTTCGGTATTTGTTTTAATAAATTAATTTACGTTCATTAATTTCTATGATTTGGGTTGTTTTTTTTCGCAACATACATTTTGTATAACATCAATATGAAGAAGGAAGCACGGTTTTCCCTAGTCTTGGTCGTGATGGGGGCAAAGTAGTCAAGAGTATGCTTTTCAATAGATTTTTTTCTATTCATTTGGTACTGAGGATTGCTGGAATTGTTTAGCATCGATTTTAAAACAGGTGCCTTTTTATCGTGTTAATTATTGTCGTAGAAGTGATCTATCGCCGTTTATCGTGTTTTTTATAATCAAGATCGCGATATATAATCGTTGTTACTTTTAGCTCTTTTAATTACCAAAAATGTGTGCTTTTCTCACTGGTCTAAATTCTATGTGTATGTTTTTGCTGAACTAGGTATTCGAGTTATATTCAAAAAGTAATTCGACATTTTTTTCTCCACCTCTTCGTCGGGATGTGTCGAGGTCGTTGCGTATACCTATATGACCTTCAATAAATACCGTTCAGTAACTTTAAGTACAAGGTATACAACTCTACTCGACACACTCTCGATCATTATATCGTTGTTGACGAGACGGACGATACGCCCGACACCCCCTTGGGAGTGTTGATCTCCCTCCCGGTAGTGGAACAAGTTGCCGGATTCGAGGGTTATCCTGTCCTCGTCCTGTCTACGGACTTCGGATAATCCTATGAATTCGGATATCCCAGCGCCACTTGTCCACTTCTTCTTCCAGCTCCACAATCTTTTCGTCAGTCCTCAGCATCTATGCGTTATACGTTGCCAAATCGAGCCGTTGGGTTTAGTGGCGGGGCGTCTGCCGGGGATTCTTAGCACCCCAAGCTCTGAACCAAGGCTGCCAACAGCGCAGCGCCTGGATTAACTGAGCCGCCGGGGACTAGGGGCTGTTTCCTGTTTGTGTTCTTCACAGTGAGGTATTCGCCATAGTCACCACGCTTGCAGGCGGGTTGGTGACCGTGGAGCCAGTTCTTTGCACCGATGACGCCGCTGCCGGCGTACCATCCTGGTTAATTTAGGACTGGCTTATCTAATAAAAGCACTCATCCTATCTCTGGTCAGAGTTCTAATTGCATGTATTAAATGGTTATACCGCCATTTATTCGGTCGTCAGAGAAACCTCGTTAGTTGGCAGCAGAGAGTACCACGCGCAGGAGAGGTTGACATTTGCGGAAGCTAAATGTTTGGCGCTAAAAAAATTCATCTACAAAAAATCATTTCATTTCATTTAGCGCTTCCCCTTTGCACCTCTCAACCCCTACCCTAAAAATATTTAGTTGCTCATTAAATATTTATTTTATAATATCTTTTTTTACTTTATAATTTCTAGGTGATTCATGGGAAATGTTGACGTAAATTTCTTATCGTTCCCGAGCGTGACGCTAGAATTCAATTCACAGCCCACGAAAAGTTTGTGGCGCGCCAAAAGCCACTTTCACTTCAAAAACTTGGGAAAATAACTGGACCGGGTAGTTTGAGGATGGAACCACGGCGCACGGCTAGTAAAATAATAGGAAACTAAACCCATAAAACCGCACCTAAAATTATCTAGTCTAGCTTTCGTAAATCACACAGATTAACATTATCAAAACAACAGAAAACTAATAATAATTAACAAGAACTAACAGAGTTATAAAACCATTAGCTGACACATGTTTTGATAAAAGTATCAAAGAAAATCCAACGGATATATTTAGGGATTGTTGGAATGAATCATAAACTAGATTATAGTCACACTAATGTTCTAAATGCGAAAAGTATGGTGTATATATTTGTTCCTCCAAAAACCCAGATAGACCCTACAGTTAGTCTAGCTCTATTTAAAATGTGAAACAATACTACTGTATCAATAGGACAATGCCATTAAGCATGCAGTATTTCTGATAGTAAGATAAATAAATAAATATTAGTCGACAATTCACACACAACACCATTTGACCCCAAACTAAGCAAAGCTTGTACTTTGGCTGTCGGATAGCTGATATAATAGTTATATAATTTTTAAATACATACGATAATATATATAGATAGAACGCAAACGAATCTTGAACGCAATTAATTAGAAAATAAAAAGAACAAAATATACTAAAAAATTAAACTAAAATAGTGGTTAGCGGTTGTAACTTAGTAACTTGTTTAAAGTTATCTGACGGTGTTTAGCCAGCCCGAAAACGTGTCTAAAGATATTCTTTTTAAATTCATTCTAGTCAAAGTTCGTTTAAAAACATAGAAGGAAGCAAAAAACGAAGAAGAGAAATTTCCTTAACCAGGAAGTTCGAGGTAGAAATGTTTATGAGAAATATTTTCAGATTGTGTAAGTTTTTTGGAGATGCTGTCAGGTGGTGCAATTTGGCCGCTGGTATTCTATGAAAAGTTTGAAAAGGCTTTGCAGCAGATAAAAATACTGGAACAGCCCCCTAGGATTGCAATTGACCGCGAGACATTAAGTGACGATGTAGACCATTCACAGGAGATCCTAATGAAGTTTTATACAATTTCACTGGTGCGGTGGCATTGATGAGATTGGGGTTCGTTGTTCTTACCAAGTGCGCTACCCGGGCCCATCAGCAAGAAATCAGCGGAAGAGGAGAGGAGTCCGTGCATGACGAGGATAGCGGGCCTCTTCACAGTGGGGTCGTTGTTGTTGTCGCGGCCGTGGGGGATGCGATGCATCTCTAGGATGTAGCCGTCAGCGGTCACCACAGTGTGGACTTCTACTGGATAGCCGTATTTTGAAATAAGGCCCGGCTGAAACAAATACTATGAATAAACAAACAAGTTCTACGTCAAACGTATTCTTAAAACGACATTTTGTGGCAGTGTGTCGAATTCTACTAGTCGAGCCCTTTCATTAGACATCCAAATTTAGACAATTGTGCAAAAAATAAGTGTCATAATTATCATAAACTGCCCACACTCGTCCACTGCAGTTCTCTCCAAATACGCCATTCAGCCCGATTCTCGGTATTACATTTCCAAGCACCAAAAATGTTGGCTCGCCTGGTGGCTTAGTTGGTAATAAGTCTGCCAGCGAAGCCGTGGGTCATGGGTTCGATGCCAGTGCAAATGTTTGTGTGATGAATTCAAATATTTGAACTGTGCTTGGGTGTTTTCTATGTATAATAAGTATGTATTTAAAAATATATAAGTATAAAATCAGCTATCTGGCTTCCATAGTACAAGCTTTGCTTAGTTTGGGGTCAGATGGTGTTGTGTGTGAAATGTCCAGCAATATTAAAAAGCTGCCATTCGTAAATCGTCGCTCCATCTAGATGAAGCGAATAAGCAAACATAGTGTAGGACGCCCTGAGACTAGTCTCAGGGCGTCCTACACTATGTTTGCCTATTTCCTATTTTGCCTATCACTAAAAGATTATTTTTTAAATATCAAAATCTTAACAGTACCTTGTTTATACATTTATGAATGTATCATGTTCACTAAGAAGAATGAAATGAACAATAAGAAATTGTCTGACTTAAATCCAAAGACTCGCCACACACACAAATTGGTTTTTCCGAGATGTAGATTACAAAAAACAAATGTTTCTTTTATTGGAAATTGTGTACGTTTCTTCAACATAATTCCAAAACAGTTGATAGGTCTCAAAGGGAAAAAGTTTAAAAATGCCATAAAGAGTCGACTATTAAGTAAAGCCTATTACAGTTCGGAAGACTTTATTCGAGACGGACGACAATGGAGACAAGATGTAATGGCGTCAAGTTTGAGCAATTGACTTCATAAATAATTGTTCCATTAAGTACCTACATAATAATCTAGTATCATTTAATTTAGTACATTTTTTGACAAAGCCCCTCTACAGCTTAGCTTAAATACTTGACAAGGCATCTTTACAGCCGCTTTAATTAGGTATGTACTATTGTTATTTTTTATCCTTTAATTATATTATGTTTTGTAATTGCATTATGTATTTTGTATTATGATTGTGACGCTACCAAATGATAACTGTATCCTAAGGTCTGAATAAATGAATTGAATTGAATTTGACATTGCCTATTCGCGGTCTCCATTCGTGACACTGTCTACCCCAAACAGAGAAACAGATATGGTTCGGCCACAGATATGACCAGTCTACTGCCACTTCGTCCTACTAATACGCTGAGCTATTTCAGTTTAGTTCAGACTTTAGTTGTTCTGACGAATTACTTTATGGGTGCAATCCTTTAGAGATACCCCAATATATATATAGCCCTTTCTGTAGCTCGCTGAGCGACCGTTTTCACTGTCAGTATCCACGTTTCAACACCGTAACTGGTAGGATGCGCTTATTGTACACTTTTGCTTTCTGACAATATGGGATAGGTGACAAGAAGAGTCGACAACGTTTTCCAAACGCTGCCCAGCCCGCCTGAATTCTCCTCATGGCCTCGCTCTCAGCGCTATTTCTACCTAGTTCAAGCGTCTGCTTTAGGTGAAGATATCTTCGAATAATCTCCATTGATGGCAATCGGTTCCGAGGCAACGAACTCACACACTTGACTTTGCTTTTGTCCAAGTTCATCCCGATACTTTTACAATGCTGAAGTAAATGTTATGCTTTACTAAAATGTCCTTTATTAAAGGTCGTCACAGACGTAGCTATAATAGATATGTTCATATTGTCGTGACGTCAGCAAAATATACCGTAATATATTCATATTATGGCATATTAACATAGCAAGACATATTATTTAGTGTGCCTAAAAGTATTTTAATTTATATTAGACTTTGTTCGTCTCTTTAAATATAATAGAAATCATTGTGGTTGATATATATGATATACGAGTATATAGATAAGTCATTGTGGCTTTTTGGTCGTGGGTTCGATTCCCGCCTGTTTCTCTGGTTACTTTTGCAAGTAAAGATGTACAAGCTAGTCAACACTATATTAACTACATTTAACGGTGAAGGAAAACACCGTAAAGAAACTAACATTTTCCAAGAAACACATCGTTCTAGGCGACATCTACTAAATCTCCATATGACCAGCTAGGTGAATTGTGGTATCTTTACTAGTGAGATAAGGTTTCAAGTCCCAGTATTTGGAATATAAAGTGGTCTGCTTATACAGGGTTACCAGTAATCAGCCTGCATCCATTTCAGGGGATATTCTGCATAATTAAATGAATAACGCTTGTTCTATAACTTTTATTAAAACTCAATACATAAATCCAAAAAAACTAGTGTTATTTGTCCTCTCTAGCACTTTTAGTATCTAAGCGTGTGGGCACTTCATTTATTGAGAGTTCAAAAGAGTTCTATTGTTACGAAGAGTTCGATATTTTCCTCATACAAAATGAAAACAGTGTCCACTATTTTCATTTTGTATGAGGAAAACTGTATGAATTTTTATTAACCGTAGAACAAAAGGTGACATATTTGATGACCTTAAAATAATGAAAGGCTAAATATCAATAACTGATGACATGATTGACAACCTATGGAGAAGAAAAGTTCTCGAGTGGAAACCACGAACCGGAAGACGCAGTGTTGGACGGCCTCCCTACAAGATGGACAGACGACCTCACAAAGGTCGCTGGAAACCGCTTGTTGCAGTTTGCGCAGAACAGTTGTCTAGAGGGGAGGCTCAGCAGTGTACGTACGTCTTGCGACTGATGATGATAATGATTACCAATAACCCTGTATTTATGCTATCTCGCTTTCATTGCGTACGTTGTTAAATGGCAGAAGTAATTAAGACAACGCACAAAAATATAATCAATTTGATAAGTACTTAGTAGGCATATACATATATTTATATTAATCACGCCCTTGAATTTTATTGATTTCTCTAGTTCATCGCACTACTGCTAAAAGATAATAAATACATTTTCGTTGTTTCATACCTAACATTCCCTTATAAAAACACGACGTAATCAACACGTGTTTTGAACGGTGCTTAACAGACGTTTTAAAACACGCTCACTCGGTGTTTTAAAGCGTCTGTTAAGCGAAACGGCCAACAGAAAGTGTCTGGGAGTATTGGGAGCTTATTTTTAAAGATATTACCAATAGCATACGTGAAAATCAGTTATCAGAAAATACATGAAGTAAGTAATGTATCTTTTGGACCCCATAACTCAAAATTGGCCGTCTAAGCAAGCAAGTTTTTTCTGATGGATGGATAGTCTCTCAACTGATGGATACTCTACTCAATGGTAAACATTTCGTTAATCAGAAAATACGTGACGTCTGGCGGCGCTGGGGTGTTGGACTATAACGTATTTGCAAGGTGAAGTGGCCGTGGGCTGATTATACTTGTCGTGGAACAGATAACAGTTGGGGTTGACGTGTTCAAGAGTGGAGACCACGAGTAAGGAAACGTAGCGTAGGACGTCCTCAAACTCCAGTGATAATAGACGTAAGGCAGCAGTAGATGGAGAAAAAAAACCGAGGATATGACTACGTGGCGAGTCATGGGAAAGGCGTATGTCTGGCAGCGATCTAGGATTGAATTATTGATTTAAAAAGTTGAGGCCTTTAAAAAAATTTTTTTTTAATGAAACAAAGAGTTTAGATTTTTATTATTATGGCCCTGATAGATAATCTGTTGTCGAAAGCCCACCATTGTACATTGTGCATTCTATACGAGTTTTCCCCAGATGATATAACCAATTACTATTAGAACGGAAATCTTAGTTATTACCGAATAAACTTAAAAAATATTATTTAGCGTTCAAAAGATGTACTGTTTTCACAGACAAATTTTGGCTAAATACTCGGAGACTGTTTTCAAAATCCGTAACAGTGTCAATAAAACTCAGCGTCTTACTTTCGTCTAAATAGTCCAAACATACCAAAACTTCGACATTTGCACTTTGCATTTTTTATATACTTATGTAATGTAGCAATGACAATGTGTATGACAATAAATATAAGTATTTCTTCCTCTAAGTTTCGTTAAAAATTAAGTTGTTATTTAAAATTTTAAGTTCTGTAAGTTGTACATTGTTCTTGTTTTTGTTTTTTTAACCGACTTCCAAAAAAAGGAGGAGGTTATCAATTCGACCCCTATGTTTTTTTTTTTATTTAATCAGATTTTCGAGCAATTTTAAAAAATACTTACGAGTATAAACATTTTATTTTCAACTTCTGTCTGGGGATGCAGACCCAACAACCTTTACACATTTTTGTATCATTAAAATATATCTATAAATATCAAAACAAAGACACAAAGATAGTAAAGATTTAAAGTCTGATTTCACAAAATTGTAAATTTGCAGCAGCAAAAGCTGGAAATTATTAGAAGGATTTGTGATAGGACGTGCATTGATAACGCAAGAAAAGTAGTTTTGATAAACTGAACTATAAAAAAAAATGTAACATTACGTAATATTTTCTTAAGAATAATGTTGGTAACAACGCAACTGGATTGATCTCGACACGAAATTGATCATCTCTGTTTTTAACCCCCAAACAAAAAAAGGGGTGTTATAAGTTTGACGTCGATGTCTGTCTGCCTGTGTGTGTCTGTCTGTGGCACCGTAGAGCTCAAACGGATGGGCCGATTTCGATGCAATTTTTTTTATTGCGGATGTTCTTTGATATGTTTGGTTAATATTGATTCAAGATGGCCGCCTCCACAAAATGGCGGACAACATATTTTTTCACAACCTACCTCAATATGGGTATCAAATAAAAGGGTTTGACTAGTAAATACTATACACTATAAGAAATTTCAAATCCAATATGGCCGCTACCACAAAATGGCGAAATACATTTCTTTTTTCACAACTCCCTTCATATGGGTATTTATTAGAAAATGTATTATGTAGCAATCTAGCAATAGCTTTTTTTACAAATATCTAAATCAATTTATACTAGTGCTTAAAGTAAACAATAGGTAAAGTGTTTGTGAAAACAATTAATTGTTATTATTTCAATTTGATTTATCGGCAAGGCCATTAATAAACGATTATCACACATCATTTAAAAAAAATTAAAACGTCGTACAATATGCATATCTATATTTATGTATCCAGCTCATTCTTTGCAACAAACATGTTGCAACAAACATGTAATAAAAAAAATGCTTTATAATATTAGTAGGAGATCATAACTTGCTGAAGTTTCAGTGACACTACAACTTCTATGGATATATTAATATTAGGTACTAATTTTTGTGGTTATCATACGTCTTGTAATTTACACGTTTTACGATACCTGTTAACATAATATTGTAATGTCCTGTTAGTTAAATGCAAGTTTCTTTTGGAATGCTATTTTTTTTTTAACTTTTATGCGGTAAAAGTTTGGACAGTCACTAGTATTTAATATTCCTAATGTCACTACTGGATTCAGTGAAGTCTGATATAGAGCACAGGAATCCATTATTCCGCAATGCCGTACAAAAATTATGCGACAAGATGGAAAAAGCGAAGGTCGCAACCGCCCCTCTTCAATTTTCTTTCAGTTGGACAGCTTACAAATGCCGGCATAGTGCTGAATCCTATTATTATACACCCTTCTATCATCCTACATAGCTCTACTGCTGTATCATATAAATTTTGTTCACGGGCCTGTAGTCTATAGCATTTATTAAGCTAGGATTCTATTCAGAAGCGAGGATTGCATGCTTTCAAATCGCTTCTGAATTCAGTGATTAAATTTAGCCAAGCGCAATAAACCTTTTAAAATAAAAAAATAACTAAAATCACAACAGACCTACTACATGAAATTCAGGATCCGAATAAATTATGGTTCCTATATTATTATCTTTATGGCGCTAACTTTAAAAAATGGTTAAGGAAATAAATGACGAGATCTGCTTTTCAGAGAAGGGTTTACTCCTCAAAGACGAGTTAAAGAAGAGAGTTAAGTTTGTCAAATACAAAATGGCCAGCATAGTGGAGCTACTGCTTAAACTGGGCTGGAGGGAAACCTATGTCCCAGCAAAGGGGACACTATGGTTTGTAACGAAAAACTTTAACATTAATATCTCTGCCTAGTAAATCTAGTATTTGAGAAAAATAATTACCATTTGTAAAAGAAAAATAATATCCCTGATATTGTAAAGGCAGTCTTACCACTTGGGAAACTAAAATAATCTTAATATATATAAATCTCGTGGCACAATGTTTGTCCTCAATGGACTCCTAAACCACTTAACCGATTATAATAAAATTTACACACCATGTGCAGTTCGATCCAACTTGAGAGATAGGATAGTTTTTATTTCGATTAATGGGCTTTATGTGACAATATCCGAGCAAAGCCGGAACGGGCCGCTAGTATATAATATAATAATCCAAAATTCACAGACTCACCACATCAAGAGCAGCATCTTCTAGAACGTTGTCGGAGTAGCGGGATCCCTGGCGGGAATTAAACCGCCCCTCCACCATCTTGGCATTAGGCGAATTCCTCGCCACCACGGCGACGGCCACGCATGTGGTCAACAGCAACAATGCTTTGAACATTTTGGCTGTCTGTATACCACTGAAAGTTATCACCGATCCACGACTCTTTTGTAAGCTGCGTTATCTAGCAACCAGACTACGCGAAACAGATTTATATCTAAGATTATGCCTAATCTAATTGGAAAACACCGATTTATTTTTCAGCAACACGTTTTTAAAGGGATTCCTTTAAGTTGCTATTCTCTTGCGCTCTTTGCAAGAACTTAACGAGAAGTGCGTTTCGTATTGTCTTTATCGGAAGGTGAAAAGATATTATCGGGTATGAATAATCTACTTCCTTACAGCCTGAAAATGAACGATAAAGCTATTTTTGTTTACTGAATTTCAAATAATGTCACTCATACTCATACTTATAGGGGCACGCCTATTTCCTTGAGTAGGAATGTTCTTTAACGCCTTTGTCTTCGTGTAGCTTGGATTTGATATGATGGAGATGGATATAAATAGTTAGCAAACGATAACTAGAATTAAAAACCATCAGTGAAATCAGTGAACTTCTTACCCAACACCCTACCAAACACCACACACTTAAGAGGAGAAGGAGACCCTGACAATCCAGGGTCAGGCACCGGGTGACGCATCCTTACCATCCATGAAGCTCAGGGACTAACATACGAGTCGATAATCGCAATCAAAACCAAGGCAAACATGAAGCTGCACGAGAGCGTGCCCCATGCGGTTGTTGCAATCTCACGGCACACGGGGACCTTCACATACTACGCTGACGACACCGACGACGCCATCGGTCGGTTCGTGCGGCGAGCGTTGGCTGCATCACCGAAGACCATCCGTGATCTTAACCTACAGATGGCCATCAGGGACAGAAATGCGTCCGTTGTGGAGGCTCTAGCCGGGAGGAGGCAGCTTAGGCAAATGGCAAAAAGGCAATTAGGCAAACACTCGATGTCGAGTCGATTGCTAGCGGAATCCCAACCGATAGTGATCGGCTCTACAGACGAGCACTAGAATTAGATTTTAAATATACCCAACTCTCCTATTTTCCTCTTCTTCTCCTTATCCAAGATATGTGTAAAAAAAAGATAATTGTAATGACAAAGATCACGGACCCCGGAGTCTGTGGAGTGGCTAATTTAAATTTAAAAAAAATACATACTTTCGCATTTATATTACTAGCTGAACAAAATTGGTCCTATAAAAAAACAAAACACCTATCGAAAATTGGTCGTGCTAACTCAGACTTAGAACAAATTTGATTAGTTTAGGTTATAATGACGCAACCTTAAAACATAGACACATGCTGTCACGGACTTCGGCGCACGTCAGGGCCCGCAAAGTAAACTCTCAAAAGGAATATTTTTCTCGTTTTTGTTACATTCTTCATTAATGCTCCGCTCCTATTGATAGTAGAGTAATGTTATAGCCTGTATTTCTAGATAAACGGACTATCCAGCAGAAAAAGAACCTTACAAATCAGACCAGTAGTTCCCGATATCCTAGCGTTCAAACAATTAAACTCTTCAACTTTATGACACTAGTATAGATAGTATAGATAACTAATAACATATCAATATCACAAACGCTACAGTTGCTTATACAGCTCACAAAATACTCCTACTGCTGAGACTCGGGGCCTTCTCTCCCAAGGAAAGAACTAAGGACGTTGTCACATTAAACTATCGTCCGTAAACCAACCGACTTAACAGACAGGCACCACCTAGGGATAGGCCTTCCCGAGGAGGTGACGCGCCACTGGTTTCCGGCGCGTCGCTGGATCCAAATGCCGGGGTGTGGACACCCCCTGCGAGGTGGGCCCACAAGTGAGAAAAGTGACCCCACGACCCTGACCCCTGTACCCTGGCCGTGCCGGAGAAATCTGTGGGGTATGCAGTTCAGTCAGTACGGGCACCATGTCGACTCCCATGGTGTCGAGGCATACTCCACCATATCCCTGCTTGGTGGGCACACGTAAACGTATTTCTCCCACATAAAAAAAATTGGTTGCCTGTAAAGTCGGTATACGGGCGAAAGTTTTACGTGACAACGACTTTGAGTGGTAAAATAATTTTACGGAAGGGACGCGTGCCTTTCACTTTTTATGTCTGTCTCTCTCGCTCTCAGGCGGGCTAACCATGCCCGAGTGGAAGGGACGCGTGCCTCTCACTCGCTCTCGTTGTGAGCGCATAACGTGAGCGGAGCGTAACGTTCTTGAAGTGTCACCCGGCAAACCAATTTATAAGACGTTGTCACGTCAAAAAGGCATAGCTAATTCTTTGGTAAAACGAACTTAAAGAAATAAAATTTGATGTAATCAAATTGCTTAATACAGTGAAGAGTGGCATTTTACTTGTTATGTGGGTTCAGGAAAGCGCATAATGATGATGATATTATTTATCATATATAAACCAATTACGTAGAATAATCTCTAATAGTATGTCAATTTATAATCTTAGAATAACATCATAGTAATACCTTTAATTTTTTTATTATCATAGATTTTAATCAGTCAGGTGATCAAGAAGTGACGTCAAGATTTTGCGTAAAGACATCTGTTAAGTTTACGCCGCGCCGCTTTGACAAGAATGTGAAATGTTTGATAAATGGTTATACTTACATAATATTATGTTTAGATTGCTAGATTTGTGACTGAAACCAGTTTTGTGGGCATTGTTTATTAATTATTTGTGAGTAAGTTTAGTAACCGCCATTTTCAAACTTTTCATCAAGGTACGTATAAAAAAATTCGGACGTAGTCTCGCTAAACCATAAACTGTGTCTATAGAGTTGGCCAGTGCTCTGTCGCATTCAGGCTGACATGTACACATACACACTTCAGTCGGTCATTACATGCGCAAACTTGTATGCATGTATGCGTGTCACATACAGGCTGACACGCATACATAGGTACACAGCGTACTGTTTTTTTTGTTTTAGCGAGACTACGTCCGTCTTTTTTGTATGTCCATGCTCAAGGTATTGAAAACGCTACACATGGCTATTATTGAATTACTTAAGACGCGACGTTTCAGTTGTGTAATATTTTCAGTATGAGTTCTAGAGAAAGCAACTATATTTTCTCAAAACTTATGTACATGAACAAAAAAAGTTCGTAAGGTTGCTAGCCTTTCGGTCCTTATAAGATACATTTGCGAAGAATGTGCCCAAAAATTACTCGTATAAGATCGGCTTTCGCTCGGCTTTATTATTGGACGGTCAGACAGACAACACTCACAAGCGTCATTCGTACAAGATAGGTTTTTCGGTGTGTAACTGATCAAATCTATGGTTAGGTATCACACGCACTACAATAATGTGGACCCCCCGTTCCCTGTGCATTCTCGTGTTTATGTTTTTTCATCAACATACTATAATTAACATATAATTTAATAATGTATTCCTATAACGTAGGCTAGTACACCGAAACGTATGCTCTCATTCGGAAAATTTTCAGATACGACAAGTTCCAAAGCTGTAACTTCGTATTTTATTCTTCCAAAGATTTGGCTTGCATGTACAAACTAATGTGTATTCGTATAGGGCTCTACCGTAACTGATTTAGCTAGGCTTCAAAACATTATCCTAAGTTACAAAAAAGTGATAGTTTTAGATTAAAGAAAACTAACGTGGTTATTACATATTTTCAATAAACACACGGGTAACTCACGTTTAATGTAGTTAGTCCAGTCCGACTCAACTTTCGATCGCGTCCGACGATCTTTTTAAGGAGAGTACACGCGCGTGTTCGCAGCTCGTTTAGCACTAAGCTGCAACTAAACGAGCTGCTAAAGTTTAGTGCTAAACGAGCTGCGAACACGCGCGCGTACTCTCCTTGAAAAAGATCGCCGGACGCGATCAGAATCAGAATCAGAATATTTTATTGCGTAAACTGTGTACAAAGATGTTATACAAAATAAATAAACTCAGAAACAACAGTCTTACCCTTTGCGGGCATGCAAAAATAAAGCCTCTTTAGTATGAGGTTACAAAAAAAAACAATTAAAATTAAGCATTAATTAATCTAATGAATAAAATAATTATACCTATAGTATAACATTAAAGTTATTTTACCCTGTCTAGAATCTAAACAAAAATAAACAACAGGGAGTCTACAAATAATATAGGTATAGAATTTAGGATTAACTTATATAATAAAAAAACAAAGAAAAAAGTTTATTTATCAGTCCAACGACACAAATTATGGTATTGAGATCACGTAATCATCAGGCTGAGGTTCTAAGTATCGAGACATTAAATTTTACAATTATAATTTACTATTTACGTAAGTAGTACATACTAAAATATTTTAAGATTTACAATATATGTTACATTAGATATGAAATTGTTGTACCCACAGTACATAATTATATTGTTCTGTGGTTGTACCTATATAATTTATTATGTTTCATTGAAATATTCTTGGACTTTATAATATGTTTTATTTACGAGCCAAGCTTTTAGTTTATGTTTAAATTGTGGTAATTTCAAAGACTTTAAATTTGTAGGTAAATAATTATATATTTTGATAGCAGAGTGAAATGAACTTTTGTAGAATGTAGCGTTCTTGACTTGGCGGATACATATGTTAAATTTATGTTTTCGAAACTTGACGAAACTTGAGTCGGACTGGACTGACTACATTAAACGTGAGTTACCCGTGTATTTATTTAAAATGTTCAATGGATTTAATAGGTATAATTCAAACCTGATCTTGGCACCCATTTAGACGTCACTTCTTTTGTCGCTGAAGTAAGCCACAGACTAAGTAGAGAGATG
Source organism: Ectropis grisescens (assembly GCA_017562165.1). NCBI lineage: Eukaryota > Metazoa > Arthropoda > Insecta > Lepidoptera > Geometridae > Ectropis > Ectropis grisescens. The sequence goes on from CM029783.1 coordinate 3,330,475, forward strand.
AAGTAAATTTGACTCTCATTTCACATCTGTTTTGATGAGATATTTACACAAGATTCCACCCAACAAAAAAGCGTCTAAAGGTCTGCGTATACGATTCGGCTGCCATTCGACAAATAAAATACGAATTTATGTAAAATATTAATAGACAGCCATCTGGTAATTTATGTTGCCTTAGTAATCTACCTATATCTTAATTATAGGCATAACATTAAGCCCATATTTGAGTATATTCTATTTGTGGAGTGGGAGCGGAATTGTATAAGTGGGCGCAAACCATAACACAGAAGTCCTATTCCGTCTGGTCCCACGCAAATCCATAGTATTTCCCTTATAAAATGTACTCAACGCACCTAACGAAGTATTCACTTCAAAAAAACTAATACATAGAACATTGTCTCCCAGACGACATTCCTACATTCATCAATCGCGGTGAAAATAGATCATAATGAGGGCGATAATGCAGGCGACCTGCATTTCCGCCTATCATACTCTGAAATAAATTATAATTTTGATAAGGTAGTCAGTCTGCCATGACAATGATACGTAATACAGCTGTTTCTATAGATTTCGTTTTGTTTTTTTGCTACTATTCGACATCTTTGGCTGTTTCTAGTTTCTATCGATGGAAAGAAGGTTTTTTTTAGTTTTTAAACGACTTCAAAACAATAGGAGGTTCTCAATTTGATTGTTTGTGTTACGTGTGTAAAATAATCAATATATTATATACCTACTGCAGTTATCGATATCTATATTAATAATTTCGTCAAGGGGTACGGTAGACTTGATCGAAACATTATATGAATAACAAAACAAAAAAAAATTGATTTTGAGTCGACAACATATGTCCACAAAATTCGGATTATGGAGAATTTCGTTAAATTCTGATGGCACTGACAAACAAACTGCTGTCGCGATCTTTGGTGTGAAGCACGTTTCGTTCCATCAATCAACACATTGCTTGTGTCCGTCGCGCCAAAAAAGTATCCATCACAAAAAACTGTGACTTATGTGACTACGTTAAAAGAAATATCTTACCGCCGGACCGGAATTTTATTAGTAGGTACTTATATTTAGTATCAGCATTGCACCCGTGCGAAGCCGGAGCGGGTCGCTAGTAATAATATAATCTTGTAGAGACATTTTGCTCGCGCGGTCCTTACGAAATTAATACCATTCTCCGACTAAACACGAAAACATTGAACAGTTCGTACTTTGTCCAATATACTCGTATTTGATCGTTGGGACGCAAAGTTCCTTTCAATCTTTTTGTACAATAAAATGTATTGTACAAACTTATTGTATGTCTAAGGGCTGCCTTACGCGCGTGCTACGCTTTTTTATTTTATTTGGTAGATTATATTTCTAAAGAGAAGAAATTGAATTACCATTTAAAATTAATCTTTTAATACTTCATTTGCTCCGGAAAAACTAAAACCAACTTCAATTTAATGATGTAATTCAATTTATGAATCTATTTTGGTTTGGTATATTATAATTCAGAGGTGGTCCCATATATATGTACATACATTTTATCAAAATCGGTGTAGAAAATAGGAATAGGTGTTTTGGAAATTGGAAATGAACGAAAAACAGATAAAATTTACCTTGATGACATTGTTATTGCTTACTTTTGAATACGGTGAAATGTCTGAATTTAATGTTAAATTGAAGTCGGCTTTCGTTTTTTTGAATAAAATAGATTATGTGCCACGCTATGGCACCGCCAATAGGCATGACGGCTGATCCGGAAATTATATTAAATTATTTGATATAATTACAGTATTTATATATTGGGCGTTTTCTATGTATAATAAGTATGTATTTAAAAATATATAAGTAATATATCAGATATCTGGCTTCCATAGTAGGTACAAGCTTTGCTTAATGCGGGGTCAGATGGTGTTGTGTGTGAAATGTCCTGGACATTGCAGACATCTGATATTTTACTATTTTTTGTCCACTATCGTCCACCGTCTGGTATTTTCGTCGCGCGTAAAGTTTGTATGTTAGCTGTATTAAATATTGCGTTTAGGAAACTGGTTTCATAACAAAAGTTACGAGAACCTACTTTAAATTGAATGGGTTATCCAATGGTAAATACATTTTCTAATAATTTCGTACCTACTTTTAAAATGGACTTGACCATCCAAATTCGAATGATCATAAAGTAAATCTCTATATATAAAAATGTTATGTTGGTTTGTGTACGCTTCAAAAACTCAAAAAGTTCTGCACCGATCGAGCTGAAATTTTAGAGTGATATATAATCCATGAAACCAGTTTCCTAAACGCAATCTATACTATTATAATGTTATAAAGCTGAAGTTTGTTTGTGTGTTTGAACGCTAGGATCTCGGGAAGTACTGGCTCGGATTGAAAGATTATTTATCTATTGGATAGTCCATTTATCGAGGAAGGCTTTATTTAGGCTATAGAAAATAACGCTACTATTAATAGAAGCGGAGCATGAATCAATAATGTAACAAAATCGGGAAAAAAATATTCCTTTTTGAGAGTCTTCGTACGTTTCGTGCTTTGACATGACACATGACAGCATGTGTCTAAGATTGCGTCATTAAATATCACAGATTACATACCTCTTGAATATAAAACCTTTGCTAATCATTTTTTTCCCTAAATCTGAGTTGGAACAACCAATTTCCGACAGATGGCGTAGCAGGTAGCTGAAGAGGTGTTTTGTTTGAAAGCAATATTCTCAGGAATTACTGAACCGATTTCAGTCATTCTTTCACCGTTGTATATGTACGGGATCCTGATGAGTACTATAATGTACCACGGGCAACGCCGGGGCGGACATCTAGTATTTAATATAGCTAACATACAAACTTTACGCGCGACGTAAATACCAGACGGTGACGTCATGCTGTAGTAGTATTTTTATATGAAGTGTTTTTAGGAAAGTCAAAAATTGTGATATCACAAGAAGGTTTTAAGATGACAAAGTAATTCTTTCACCTATGCTTCAGTCATTGAGTAGCCTTTTGATGGCACATTAAATCAAAAATGAGTCGTCTTGCCTATTGTGAATCGGTTTGGATGGTTATTTTTTGTTTAGTAGATCATAGTTTAGGTGTGCTTCCATATAAATTTTGACGAAATCGTTGAGGTGGTTCTTGAAATATGAACAAGAATGTAAAATTTGCTTTCTTGTACGAGTATTTAGACGACGCGACGCGACACGACGTAGTGATAGATTCCAGTTTAAACTGGACATTAATGTTAAATTGAAATCGGCCTTTGTTCTTTCAGAGAACATAAATTATTTCGATCCGATTGAGCAACAAACTTACAAACTTCCAAATGTAATATAGGTAGGTATCTGTAGGAAGGATTAGTGGGATAAATTCATCAGTTGACTCACTATTGATTACGAAAAAGATTAAAACTAAGCTTTATCGAGGAAAATTTGCGGGGTTCCATTATCTATAAATTTAATAGAAGTAGTTGATTTTGGGCCTTGTGATTTATAGCAGGTTGTATAAAATGTTTAGATTATTGAGATTACCGGAAAATTTATTAAGTGATAGAGCATATTTATCGACCTTACAAGAGAGATGGACTTAAATTTTAAATTATGAATCGCAGTCGATATTTAGCCAGACATAAAACTGTATGAGATACAAACAAATAGAAATATTACAATAAAACTCAAATGAGCTAGTTCGGCAAATTGCGGCCTTGTTGCTCCGAGGAATCTCTTCAAAACAGCGCAATAAAAAATCTTTTACATCTCTTACACCTTACTATACAATCATAGACAAGGAAAGGCGACATTTATTTCAAACTACGAGTTGTGCTCCGGTGCTATCCGCGGCTTACTTGAACGTATACAACGTGGGCGGAAGGGCCCAAGCACATTTATTGTAATTCTCTCTATTGTAGTTCTATCTATACAACGTATCGAATCACATATTATGTGAATATTAGACATGAAAGCCAACATTTTTTTTTTCCATACAAAGTTAAAAATTCGTTGTTTGTTATTTTATTTGACAACCCTAACCGGCCGGCTTAAAAATCCTTTTCTGCACAAAATTTAGTCTTTGACAGGCTTTCGTTTCTTTTCGTTTCGTTTGACTTTCGTTTATCAGCTGTACATGCATTAGAGTTCAAGGTGGTCAATTTTACAACAAACTTTGATTCGTATTATCTCGTGATCCAAAGTGCTGAGGGGAAAGATACCTTCGGAGATGAAGTCCACATCAGTGTTGGAATAACCTGTTAAAATATTGTTGGACCTTTCTGCCACACGTTGTATACCTTCTTAAGCTATTTTTTTATAAACGTTGAGATTATTTATTTATATGTAGGTAATTACAAACAAAAAAAGTTTCAAGCTTCTAGCTTCATAAATGACAAATGATAAAACACAAGCTTTTCTACGCAATAGCATCGCAAATTTTTTATGTCGGTTTTTTGTGACTGTTTTTTGTTCGGTAGGTCATACGTCAGACACAGTCCCATATTAATTGGACTGGCCTAGTGGCTTAGTTGGTAGTAGCTCTGCCTGCGAAGCCGAGGGTCGTGGGTTCGATCCCCACCCATTGCAAATATTTGTGTGATGAATTCAAATGTTTGCACTGTGTCTGGGTGTTTCTATGTATAATAAGTATGTATTTAAAACTATATAAGTATTATATCAGCTATCTGGCCGCCATAGTACAAGCTTTGCTTAGTTTGGGGTCAGATGATGTTGTGTGTGAATTGTCCACCAATATTTATTATTATTAATTTTATCGAAATCGGTGAAACGGTGTTTTCAACTACTGCCCACCAACCCGCACTGCTGGCCCAGTGACACATGACCGCTAAACATTCTAAGTACATGTCGATTTCCTCACGATGTTTCCCTTCACCGTTTTAAGTTAGCGGCATTACATACATGACTTCGAAGTGAAGATTTGATCCCGGGGACTCCGGATTGGTAGTCACCGTTCTCCCGACTACACCAGCCGTAACTTAAGCAACTTCTTTCGTGCCTTTTGCCACTGGGCCAGCAGTGCGGGTTGGTGGATGACACATGGCTACGTGGTGGATTATGACCTTGACTCTCTCCTTGCGAGAAAAGGCTCCGAGTCCCAGCCGTGGGAACATTTAGTGGCCTATGTATAATATTGCACGATATGTCACCTGATGTCATAGCTACAGATAAACTGCTTTTCGCATGTCGATGACGCGAGCTCACTGCATTTTCCCCTACAAAAATATCTCAACTTGACTAAATAAGTTTTCGATTCAAACAAAAATATGTTTCAAACCCTTTCAGGATAGTTGGTTCCGGCTCAAAACAGATGTTAGTTTTTTAACTAGGCAATTTTAACAGGCACATTTGCAGGTACTAAACCTCTTTGTATCAAACACTTTTTTTTCAAAACTTACCTACCTGTAATAAAATAATTGGTTTATAACGAAAACTGCTACTACTACTAACTCAGATTGAATACCTCAATGGAGTCTATTCAAAATGGCGGCCAAAAATTACTGGAAATCAAAGATAGTTCAACTTCAACTCATGGTTTTTATTGTGGCTTAGCCTCACAACGCCAATGTTACGAATAAAGATAGACCGTCAAACGAGGAGTTTAGTGTAGATATTCTGGGCGGTGAACACTCTGCTTAGTCTGTGGCGGTAAATTTTGTGCAGTGATTTGGTGTATTTTCAACACGTTTTCAAAGATAGTTTTACTACCTCCTAGAAACAAAATACATTCTTGACAATGGCATTTGTTGTGAAAAAAGCAATACGTAAATGTAACTTTTTTATTTTTATGACTCATAATAATTAAATCCCAATGATTATTATTCGTTGATAGTTTATGGCAGGTGCGTATCAATATTGATTACTTTCGACTACCCAATGTTGTTGATTGGTGGTTTATATTAAAAATTATTTATTTTTCTAACAAAAACTAACAATTATTGGCTATGATCGATTTGGATTACCTACATTACCTTTAAATATATTGCAAACTGGAGCAAAAATGACTTAGAAATGTGGTTACAAAAAAAGATAATATGCATTAGGAAGAACTCAAAAACTACTAAGTAGGTACTTTAAATCTATACTTATAATAAAACTGTAACGGGTCGAATTCTGTACATTGAAGATATTTTGAAAAATTTTTTTTTGGGGCACTCCATGGTCGATACTGATGGCGAAACTGCATTTTTTTTCTTTCATGTCTGTCTGTCTGTCTGTCTGTCTGTCTGTCTGTCTTTCTGTATAGGGATCACGCATCACGCCGAAACTACTAATTCAATTCAGCTGAAACTTGGCATGATTTTAGTTTATACTAAGGACATTGCTGTAGGCTACTTTTGATCCCCAAATTCTGATCGGTTTTCTTGCGGGAGGGGGTGAAAGTCAGAATGTGTATTTGGTTGTAACTCATGTTTGCGTTGTTTAATTTCATTAATTCTTTTTTTGTTAGAAAGAACACATTTTTTTATATTGTCCCGTCAAAATTTGAACAATATCGGTCTGTTGGTTCGGAAATTACACAAACATTAAATAATAACGACACGCGCGGCGCGTTCGGTACATACTAACTTCTAAGTATTCTGTGTATCACAGACGATCCACAGAATATCTAGATTCTAGATACTAGAAAGTGCCCACGTGATCGCGTCGCGTCATCTTGGATGACAAAATAATTGTCAAAAATATGTGTGGAAAAACAAACATCATTCGGTTATAATCGACTTCAAACAAGGAGGATGTTCTCAATCGGGTTGCATGTTTTTTTTATTTTTTTTATTTAAACAACCCATTAAATGTTCCCACTGCTGGGCGTCGGGGCCTTCTCTCGCAAGGAGAGAGACAAAGCTATAATCCACCACGCTGGCCCAGTGTCGGTTGGTGGATGACATATGACTTAGAACTTAGATTATAGGTAGATTTCGGTTTCTTCACGGTGTTTTCCTTCACCGTTTTAATTACCGGCATTACGAACCTGACTCTGAAAAGATAGTGGTGCGCGTGGTTTTGAACCCTGGGTCTCCGGATCGACAGTCGCCGTTCTCCTGACTAGGTCAGCTGTAACTTACTAGACCAGCCGTAACTTATTGGAAAACGTATTATTTCAATCCAAATACTGTTTAAAATTTAAAGGTTGTGTTCAACAAGCTTCGGTGACCGAAGCAGACCGTTGTTAGGGTTCCGTACACAAAGGGTAAAAACGGGACCCTATTACTGAGACTTCGCTATCCGTCCGTCCGTCCGTCTGTCACCAGGCTGTTTCTCAAGAACGGTAATAGCTAGACAGTTGAAATTTTCGCAGATTATGTATTTCTATTGCCGCTTTAATCATGGCGGAACGTATCAAGTGATCGGGTTGAAATTTGAAATAGAATTAGATTACAGTCTGGAAGAACACATAGGCTAAACATTGCCTATGTATAAGTACTCTATGTATTACGTAACAAACATCCAAACAGTGACATTCATAATATTTACAAGACAACGTTGGAACGGCTGAACATATTTGGATGGAATTCGAAACACACGTAGTTTGAACTCAGAAATAGCAAATCTGTTACTTATAGGTTATATCTGTGACGTAGGAAAGACTAAGCAAATTTGGTAGAAAATTGAAACAGAAATAACTCATAGTCTGAAATACCACATTTATGTATTTATTACCTATGAACCTGAAAAGAAGCATGGGCCCTAAGGAAACAAATATGAACTATCACGTCAAAACGGCACAACGATATGGGTTGACATACGAAACACATATAGTTTAAGAGTCTAAAATTTCACATGGGCTAATAAGTCTACATTTTCATGCATATATTTTCGTCAGGAACTTGATGTGATAGTAAGGTAAAAGTCAAAATTAAAAAATATGCACCCGTTTTGGCGTAGATAATATAGGTGATTTGCGTTCACAATCAAAATAACAAGCAACATAATATTCTCATTAGACGGCGCTAATGCCAGTTTAAATCTAAAAGCACTAAAGGCCATTTAAATCGATGTTTTGCTATTGTGGTATGTATTTTTTCTTTCATTACTAGGTGGCGTTACTGGTATTCTAAATTGTACTAATAAGTTTTTTCCTGCTAAAAGGATTATGATGCCAAATTTGGATTCTTTCGTTCTTGATTTTTTTGTGTGTTACCTACAATTAAATTCATACATTAACATTTCACTAGGACTTGGCTTAGATTTACGGGTTCAACTTGCTTGAATATTATTAAAACTCAAATTTTAATTATTTTGATTCCACACAGGCTTCGTTCAAAATTTTACGCCGGCGAAGTCGCGGGTAACAGCTAGAAAACAGCTTGCGGATAAAAAGAAATAGGTAAAAAAAATAGGTATCAAATCATGCACATTAGCTTCAGACTTTTCATAATGTATCCTATAAAAATCCTACAAACTTAACACTTTCGGCTATGTTCGATACTACGAAACCTTACTAAGTATGTTTGATTTTGTTTAAAAAAAGAAAAATAAAGATGATAAAATTAAATAAATTTTTGTGTGGAAAAACAAATTCACTCAAACTCAAAGGTTTTTCAATGACTACTTATCCAAATATTTGACGTACGATACTTCCAATTAATGTATAAGTCAGTAACATCTGCTTACGCGAACGAAGTAGCGGGTTCAGCTAGTAGATAACTAAAGTTTGTGGTCACATGATCAAGTGACGCTTATTGGCTTATCTGGATTTATTAGGGCTTAAAAATAGTTCTAGCGTTCTAGCTGCGTGAGAAAAACATGATATTACTATAATTATGTACTGTTTAGGTACCTATCGAAAAACATGACGGAAATTGGAGTATTTAAACGAATTAGAACCACGTGAGCAGCACCAACTTTTTATTTTGATGTTTATGGCTCGATCACGTCGGAACATCTTAACGGATCGGGTTGAAATTTTAAACACAGTCAGATTATAGTCTGGGTTACGAGTAGCACTTAGGGTACTTTTACTACGTTAAAACTTAAAACAATTCCCATTGTTATAGGAAAATTTAGTTTCCCATTAGTAGGAAATACGCGGGCAAAACTGCAGGGCGCTGCTAGCACAACTAACATTATGGTAATCTAAAAATGAAACTAAAAATAAATATCACATACTACGCTGACGACACCGACGACGCCATCGATCGGTTTGTACGTCGAGCGTTGGCTGCATCACCAAAGACCGTCCGAGAATTCAACCTACAGATGGCCATCAAGGACAAAAATGCGGCCGTAGTGGTGGCTCTAGGCCGAGAGCAGGCGGCTTAGGCAAAAGACTAGATTGGGTTTAAAATGTTCAGAACTCTCCCTATTTTCCTCTTCTTCTCCTAATCCAAGATATATGTAAATAAAAAAATATTATTGTAATGACAAAGGTCACGGACCGCGGAGTCTGTGGAGTGGATAAATTAAATTAAAAAAGTACTACTAATATTATAAATACCAAACATTTGGACGTTTGGACGTTTGTTGCTCAATAGGGAATATGCATGCATTTTTTTATATTTTTAATTAACTTTTTACATTATTATAACACAATAAAAAATATGAATACTCTTGTAAATGTACAAATTGATTTTTAAAATAATATTTAAAATTTATATAATTTGACCACTTTAAACGCCATCATCTTTCCCGCGCCTGCATGACGTCACAGGCCACGACCTGTGTTTGTTTACTATGGTTTACTACAAGTGTTGCAGTTACTTTGTACCGATTTTTGAGTTGTGCTAGCTAATCAAACGATGGAGAACACGACTTTTCTCTCTAACACTACTAGCTCAGTACGAATATCGACACCGTTAAAGCAGAAAACATGTCATGTGACGTCACATTTGGTTTCGACCAATAGTGATGCGTTTCGCAAACTTGAATTTCCCGCGCCTATTTTGCCCTTTTTAAATAATATTTTTTATGATTAATAACTAACTAAATAATAAAATAATTGTTTTGGCGTAATGGGGGGACATTAAGGATTCTAGGGAAAAAAATCAAGCCAATTTAAACTACATGCATATTCCTTATTACGTCGCAACATCTGAACGGAATATTTGAGAAACAGTTATGTTACTTTTCATCGCGTAAAAATAACGGAAACGGTAATTGCCCGGGTAAAATCGGAGGCGCTGCTAGTAACGTTCTGAATGTGAAATTTAAGATGTTAGTTGCTCAATCACGTCGGATAGGCTGAACGGAGGGTCTACTATCTAAACCTGTCTTAGCTTTGAAATTGCTCTCTCGTTTCTTTTCGCTTGAAATAATAGAGACAGCAATAGCAAAGCCATAGCCTATTTAGTTGGCGGTAGAAGGACCGATCAGTTTTTTTAGAGAGTGATGGCAAAGTTCCCATAAAAATTTAAATAAATAAATTTGACATAGGTAGGTTAGTACAATTTTGCAATAAAGACATTATACTCGTATAATGCTTGACAGTTTTCTGTACAATAATTATTGTAATACAGTAAAGTAGTAGTTTCAAACTTTGAAAATGTATACAATTTGTATGCTCTTTCTTTTGTTTTTATTTTTTTTTACTTGACGTGTAGGTAAATTGTACATTTACGAGTATGAACATAGTACTTTGACTTTGACTTCGGATTAAAATTTGTAGCACAGTTTTTTAACATTGGAATTCATCACACAAATATTTGCACTGGGTGTCTATATTTGTGTGATGAATTCAAATGTTTGTACTGTGTCTGGGTGTTTATACGTATAATAAGAATGTATTTAAAACTATATAAGTACTAGCGGCCCGTTCCGACTTCGCTCGGGTATTGTCGTATAAAAACCTTTAATAGAAATAAAAAACTATCATATCTTTAAAGTTGGATCAAACTGCACACGGTGTGCAAATTTGATCAAAATTGGTTGAGTAGTTTCGGAGTCCATCGCGGACAAACATCGTGACAAGAGATTTATATATATTAATGATTATATCAGCTATCTGGCCGCCATATTACAAGCTTTGCTTAGTTTGGGGTCAGATGGTGTTGTGTGTGAATTGTCCACCAATATTTATTTATTTTTATTGATTATAGTGTGGTTTTGGGTGATGGCACTTACGTCGGTACTAGTTGTAAGAAAACACTTCACAAACAGTCAATCCAATGTTTATTGACGCTCACAATGTTATTAAGATGAACACAAAAACAGTCACAATAATTTTGATACGAAACAGTCCAGAAAAACAATTAATTTAGTTATAAACGAAACGGGAGTATAATACGCGCGCTGCAGGTAATTCGCAACACCCTGCATTCGCCGGGACCGCGGTAACCCACCTATATCGGTTAATGAGGTTCGGCCCGGCGCAAGCGCAGCGGCTCGCGCATAAGCGATTAGCGTTTTAAATCAAAATTTATTTTAACGGGAAATGTAAAATATTATGTTTTATTTATATTTAAGTACCTAATATATTTTTATATGTATATGTGTACACCACATCACTCCCTTCCAGAGACCGTTCCTATGGTCGATAGTGATCGGGGAATCTTACTACCCGTCCGGATCGTGTTCTTATTGGGAGGTTTTCGGGTGGTGTAGGCGGGTCATCGTGATATTCTCCTACCGGCTTGATATTGCTGTCATTCAATATGTAGGCTAATTTTAATCGGTCTACGGATACTGTGACAGTCTTGCCTTTTATTGAGAGTTTGTAAACTTTCTCAGATCTCTCAAGTACAGGATGTGGACCAGTATATGCGGGTTGCAAAGGTGCTCTTACTGCGTCTTCTCGTAAGAATACATGACTAGCAGTGGGTAAGTCCTTGAAAATTAAAATATGTGGCTTATCATGTCTCGAAGCAGGTGAAGGTTTCAGGTCGTTAGCGAATGAGCGTAATCTGGCAGTGTATTCTGTGACGTCTGTAGTTCCAGTCGTGCTCGGGTCAAAGAATTCTCCCGGCAGCCGTAACGGTTCTCCGTACACAAGTTCTGGGGCACTCGCTTTTATGTCTTCTTTGTACGCGCTTCGAATTCCAAGTAGCACCAAAGGTAAGGTTTCCATCCAATTTTCTTTTGCATGGCAGGTGATCGCCGTCTTTAATTGTCTATGGAATCTTTCTATAACTCCATTGCAAGCGGGATGATATGCAGTAGTTTTTCTATGTGAAAATCCGGTTATTTTGGAAAGATGTTGAAATAAAGATGATTCAAATTGTCTGCCGCGATCTGTTACAATACTCGCGGGGGAACCAAATCTCGATATCCACCCAGTCAACAGAGCCTTTGCTACCGTTACAGCTGTAGCATCGGGTATTGGCATTACCTCAGGCCATCGAGTGAAACGATCGATTGCAGTGAGACAATATCTATTTCCATTACAAATTGGAAGTGGCCCGATGAGGTCGATGTGCACGTGGAGAAATCGTGTTCGTGGTAGCTGGTAGGTTCCTAATGGGGTCAATACATGCCTAGTAATCTTAGAACGTTGACAAGCTAGACATGTACGCGTCCACTCTCTGCAGTCCTTTTTAATACCGGACCAGACATAGCGTTCTGATATTAATTTGATTGTGGCGTTGGCGCCAGGATGGCTCAATGCGTGCAAGCTGTCAAAAACTTGCTTACGCATTAGCTTCGGGACGTACGGCCTGGAAACTGGTGTGCTGACGTCACAGTATATTTCAGCACGTGTTCCAGGTATTTTTACTTTTTCCAGTTTTAGCGAAGTTCCTCGTTCCAGCAGATCTTTTAGTTCTGCATCAGATGACTGTAACTTGGCTAGCTTTGAGTGATCGATCGCTAGTTCTAACACTTCCACTCTGCTCAGTGTGTCAGCGACTAGGTTGTCTTTCCCGGAGATGTGTTTCACGTCAGTAGTGAACTGGGAGATGAAGTCCAAATGACGAAATTGTCTCGGTGAACACTTATCTTTGCGCTGGTGAAATGCAAAACATAGCGGTTTGTGGTCAGTGTAGATCGTAAATTCTCTAGCTTCAACCATATGTCTGAAGTACTTCAGTGCTTCGTAAATAGCAAAGAGTTCTCTGTCGTAAGGTGAGTATTTCCGCTGTGTCGATGTTAACTTCCGTGAGAAGAAAGCGAGTGGTTGCCAATCACCATCTTTGTATTGCTGTAAGGCGGCGCCAATCGCTGTATCAGATGCATCGGTGACGAGGCCTAACTTACATTGGCAATCTGGGTGTGTAAGCATTGCAGCGTGACAGAGGCTTTCTTTGCACTCGTTAAAGGCCTTCAAGGCATCTTCTTGCAGGTTGACAGGATGGGAATCTTTCACAGATCCTATTAACAATGAATGAAGCGGTGCTTGTACTTCAGCAGCGTTGGGAATGAAACGCCTGTAGAAGTTTAGCATTCCCAAGAATCTACGAAGCTCTCGAACTGTCTTAGGTGCGGGAAACGACTTAACTGCTTCTACTTTTTCTTCTAGAGGTTTTATGCCGTTGGGTGAAATGTGATAGCCCAAGAATTTCACTGCAGACTTGCCGAAGTTACATTTTGAAGTGTTGATGATAATGCCATATTCCTTGAATCTGGTGAACAAAATACGGAGGTGCTCTTCATGTTCAACCTCATTTTTTGAAAAACAGAGAAAATCATCGATGTATGGGTAGACGAAGTCCAATCCACGGGTCATTTCGTCAACGAATCTTTGAAATGTTTGTCCAGCATTTCGCAATCCGAATGTCATGAACGGAAATTCGTATAATCCGAATGGTGTCGTGATTGCTGTCTTGCCGATATCGTCAGGATTTACAGGTATCTGGTGGTAAGCTTTCACGAGGTCGATCGTTGAAGATACTTTGCTGCCTGTGATGCAGTGTGTGAAATCATGGACATGTCTGATTGGATATTTATCAGGTATGGTCCGAGCGTTCAACATTCGGTAATCTCCAGGCCGCCATCCGCTGTTTTTCTTAGGAGCGAGGTGTATCGGTGACGCCCAGGTACTTTCCGATGGTCGTGCGATACCTGATTTCAAAATTGACTCTATTTCAGCTCTGGCAATTTTCAGTTTGTCTGGCGCTAGACGTCGTGGTTTGCAGGCTATTGGTTGCCCCGGCGTGGTCCTGATGTAGTGCACGGTGTTGTGCTTGACTTCAGGTGGTCTTCCGGAGGGGTTTGTAATTTCAGGAAATTCTTTCAGGATTTGTTCGTAGCGAGACTCACCGATTGGTATCTTGATTGAAGAAATCGCAGTCGACGAGTGTACAGGTGAACACACAACAGACAGGGTTGTCGTGTTGTCTAGTAGACGTTTGTTACGTATGTCAACTAGAAGGCCATAGAATTTCAAGAAGTCTGCTCCAATAATTGCCTTAGTCACGTCACCGACGATGAACCGCCACGGGAAATCTCGGCGTAGCCCAAGGTCCAAATCCAAGTGACAGTATCCGTACGTGCTGATTGGCGTGCCGTTAGCAGCAGAAAGCTCGAAGTCTGATTTAGGACGATGTTGTTTGAGTGCGCGCCGTGGGAAGACACAAACGTCGCTTCCAGTATCGACGAGAAATTGCATCTTCGAACGACGATCGACGACGAACACGTGACCAGATGTGTTAGGGCAGTCGCTGGTCGCCATTACCGACCGCCCTGGGAGTTTTCCGCCTGATAACTGCAAGGCTTCAGACATTTGTTCGCTTTTGCTCCATACTTCCAGTGGTACCAGCAGTTCTGGAATTTTCGGGCGTTAGAGTTGGAACGCGTCCTGGAGCGGCTGCGATTCCTTTCCCGGTTCTGGGGACGAGCTTGGCGGTCCAGCAGCGTTTTCATTTGCCGTCGAAGTTCGGCTATTTCGTTCGCCATGACATCCAGCGCTGACCCAGGTATAGAAGCGGCTGACACTTGCGGTGTGGTCGGCGCGATGTCCTGGATGCGGTCAGCTAGGTCGGCGAGAAGCTCTAGGGACGCCGAAGGCTGTGCGGCGATCACAGTCTGCACACTCCGTGGCAATCTGCTCGTCCAGATGGTTTTGATGAAATCTTCTGGGACGTCGGGTCCAGCTAGACCCTGGAGATGTCGCAGGAACTGTGAAGGGCGGCGGTCTCCCAACTCTTCGTGCATCAATAACTGTTTTACTTGCTTTTCTCGTGAAGCGCTCAGGCGTTTGATAAGTTCCGTTTTCAGTTTTTCATATTTCTCTGTCGGTGGAGGGGAGATTATAATGTCTTTCACCTCTTTGGAGAATTGATGGTCAAGCTGTCCGATGACGTAGTTGAATTTAGTGATATCGGAAGTTATATTCGAAACAGCAAATTGCCCTTCGACTTGTGCGAACCAGATTTCGGGTTCCTCCGGCCAGAATGGGGGGACGCGTATCTCGACTCTAAATAATTCGGCAGAGCTCGTAGAAGCACGTTCTTCATCTTTTCTCGACATCGTTTCAACCGACTTTAGCGACTTGGGTAAAAATCGCTATCAGCTTATGACTTGTACCACACAACGTTTTCGAAGTACCGACGAAAAATTTATGTTATCACCGTAGAAGTTCTAATTGCAATGCACAAGGTATAGTTTATACACTGCACTAGCCACTTTTAAGTTCAATTATGTCCGTAACTTGCGTTGTAGTCCAAAAGAGGGGTCACCAGTGTGGTTTTGGGTGATGGCACTTACGTCGGTACTAGTTGTAAGAAAACACTTCACAAACAGTCAATCCAATGTTTATTGACGCTCACAATGTTATTAAGATGAACACAAAAACAGTCACAATAATTTTGATACGAAACAGTCCAGAAAAACAATTAATTTAGTTATAAACGAAACGGGAGTATAATACGCGCGCTGCAGGTAATTCGCAACTGCCTGCATTCGCCGGGACCGCGGTAACCCACCTATATCGGTTAATGAGGTTCGGCCCGGCGCAAGCGCAGCGGCTCGCGCATAAGCGATTAGCGTTTTAAATCAAAATTTATTTTAACGGGAAATGTAAAATATTATGTTTTATTTATATTTAAGTACCTAATATATTTTTATATGTATGTGTGTACACCACAATAGTCTGGAATGGCAAATATACATTTCATCGCGAAAATATTACGGGAACGGCTACTTCGTGGGTAAAACCGCGGGCGCTCCTAGTTTGATAAATATTTTGTCCTGTAACTGTTTATTAGTAAACATATGAACTAAGAAGTTACTAAATTTGAATAGAACAAAGGGTGACTACGGAAAACAATACCCTAGAATGAGAACAGCGCGTCAAAATGTCAAAAAAATTGTCTCCGAAGTGCAATTTTCAAAAGTAGGTACTTACCACCGTATTTGAAATACGTAATGAAAAACTGTAAAATTCATGTACTGCAGCTTGAATCAAGAAACCTGCAAGTTTAGATATTTATAATGTTACAAATGATTGTCACAAAATTTTGCTTAAGTAGGTACGATTTTTTTTAATACGACGCGGTGGTTAGTTTCTTGAACAAGATGTGCACATAACATACACTTTAAAGCCTATGATGCTATATTTTATTTTTTAGCTATTCTTTTAAACTAAGTACGGTAAAGTTTGTTTTTGTCTGAACTCTCTCAAGGTAAAGAGGTAAGAAGGTAAGTACCTATTTTAAATAATTGTGCAAGATAAACGCCCCCAATGCAAAACTGGTCTTAACTATAGTGAAATAAAAATTATGTGGTGTGTGAATGGTTTCCTTCTCGTTATGCAGTCAAACTTTCTTGCTTTGAATAATTGTTCTATGGAAATCATTATTCGCAAACAGATGACTTAAAATCAAACAGTAGGTACGTAATCTTTTCTTGCCAACAAGATCTTCAAATTATTTTTCAGTTCTGGCCCTGTCTTCAGTGGGCTAGGTATTAAACGTAGTGTTATAATGTACAAATTATATCATATTTGTATAGTGGTAGAGTTTGTTATTAATTGTCACGGTAATTTAGTGTCAGCTAATGACGTCAATAAGATCGAGCTCATAGATTTAACTCGGATGACAAATTGGGAAGATTTATATGAGTATTATGAAGCTATCGAGAAACGAAGGTTTGTAAACTTTCGTTATTACTGCAATGTGTTGCCCGAGTGGATTTTTGCTGATGCATATTGGCTGAACTGAAGACACCAGTCTTCAGTTCGAGCTGTATTTTGATTTTGATTCAGTATTTGTTAAGTAAGTGAATTCTACCGTTGAATCTCTATTTAACATTATGCGAGATAAATGAATAATAATGCAGTGGCAGAATTGTGGTCATGCCGGAGGAACCTGTGGGGGTTTTAATGGGTAGTAGCATAATTTTTAGTAGTGTCGACCCCGTCACACCCGTACACCAGTGGAGTAAAATAAAGTCAAGTATGGTAAATGTAAATATATTTCCTCTTAAAAAGTGGCTGGAGACTCGGCTATGTTATCTACCTATGATGTTTAATAGTATTTAGTGTATGTATGTCTAAAAATTTGGATAGTTTTAGCTAGTTTTTGTTACAGGAAGATCTGTGTGAACTGTGGCATTCCCGGGCTAGGCACGACGATGCACTTAGAACACTCGCCCACTGTGAGTTCCATGCGGCCTGCTCTCATACCTTCCGAATATTTAGTCACTAGAAGTAAGGATTCTATTACTTCCATAACTATTACCTGTATATTATTCCCCACTCATGCAGTGCTTTGTGTCTGTATGTCGTCACCACATAAAAAATATACGAGAATAATAATTTGGCTATGATTATTCGATTTCAAATCTGCCTGAGCTCTGATTGGTTTTGCCGCGCGTGATGTGACATTGACCAGCCAATCAACCCTAGAAAAGACAAGGAAAGAAGAAGGTCAAGACAACGAGTGCGAATGAGATGCAGCTAGCAGCCGGTCAAAAAACCGGCCAGCGTAACTGGACCTCTATGATTTCGGGAATCACGTGAAACAAAACAATTGTATTAATTTTACATATGAGTGGAAGGTAAAATCATTTTTCTGATAATTGGAAGGTTTGTTGTTATTCCCACTTCACTTCATAGAAGAAAAGGATATTTTTTAAACAGAAATAACAGATCGAATGCGTACCTCCAGGTCGAAGTTCTGGTCACAATTAATTTTCGTTTGTCCGTGTCCCTGTGGACGAATTGATATTTCCTCGATATTGCCTTCGTGTAGCAGAATACAGAAGTAAAAAGTTACAACTCTCGGGGATATTTACTCTATGGCGGGCACGCACAAATTCACAGCGCGCTTATGAACATCGTTGCCAGAAATAAAGCTCGCTTCGCTTCGTGAGATACAAGTACTATTTAATGGAGTGACATTGTATTGTGATATTTTTTTATGATTTTTGTTTCTAGTGTTAATGATAGACGTGTCATCGCACGTAGTCCACAACCCCAGCTACGTCCTGTCGTTGTCGTCTGCGCTGCGCTGGCCGGCGCTGCAGCGGGACCCGCGGGAGCCGACGCTGCTGGTGTTCAGGTTCGGCTGGGTGGCCACCGGCGCGCACAAGGCGTGGAGCTGCGTCTGTATTACACCAGGTTTCTTTGAAACTTATATTTCTTTTGGCGTTGGGTAAATGATGTGAATATAGTTTTACAGTGAACGCCAACGCCGTCACGAAAAACCAACACCCTGAAGTAAGGCAGTTAACATTTCCGTAACATTAGCATTCCGTAACACTAGAAGCCATGCAATTCCCATTTTCGTTATTGTTCCATGATAGAAAATAGCATGACTATAAAGACTGCTATTTTCTATCCTAATTGTGATCCAAATTTCAACCCGATCCGTTCCGATGTGATTGAACAACAAACTTTCAAACTTTAACATTCATAATACTAGTAGTATAGTGACGGAACCACGAATATATCCGTGGACGGGACGAACAATACATGTGATTGATAGTAAGCAAATACACCTGAGACTGTGGGATGGATCATTTCACAAACGCTGCTCAGCCCAACTGAACAAAAATTCTTCACAGCCTCAAACCTATTTCTACGAACTTCTGCCGTATAAACGTTTCTATTTACAATTTCGAGTGATTATCTGTCCTAAACAGAATCTGACATGAACCGAATAAACTATTCGATTTACGGCAATCGGTCCCGGCTGGTGGGATACTATCCCACAGTCAGTGCTTCCTACCCGTTATGACCTACGGTGCTGAAACGTGGAAACGGGTAGTGAAAACGGTCTGTAAATTCAAAATCGCTCAGTGAGCTATGGAAAGGTACCTGTACCTACTTGAGGTTTCTCTGCAGGATTGCATCAGAGATGCAGTGATTCGTCAAAGAACTAAAATCACTTAACTGTCGCAGACCCGATAACCGTTGGGGTAGACGGGTTCTGGAGTGAAGATTGCAAATTGCCAAACGTAATGTAAGACGTTCTGAGACTAGATAGATATGGTAACATAGGTGGCGGTTGCAAACGTAAGACCGAGGATCTGGGGATTGGCGTAATAAATGATAGACGGTCGCACAGGACGAGCGGGTTAAACTTTAATTCTCTTCTTGTTAGAGGTACAACATGCCTAGTCTAAGCTACTGCTGCAGTTAAAAAAGTGACTATTAAAGTAAATTTTTTCCTTTAAACTTCTTTTTAGGTATCAGCTACGAGCTAGCGCAGTGGATAGCCTCAAACCTAACACACGTGATAGGAGTGGCAACGGACGCTCCCACGCTGGAATCAGAGCAGACCAGGGAGTTCACCACCAGGACCGTCTCCAACCTCCTGGGGAAGAACGGCGTCTACATGATCGTCAACGTTAACGTCGGGGATAAAATTACACGTAAGTAACATAGCAGCCTACTTTTATAGGACTTAAAAAATAGGAGCTTCTCGGTTGTTTGTAAAAACTTCTTTAGGCACTTAGAGCAGTAGAGTTTTCGTGTGAACAAAGATCATGGAACTCGCTTCATCGTCATCTAACGCTTTACAAAAAGTTTATTTTTACTACAACACTATCTGTTGCTCTAGCAAAGAACTAAGTTAAGAGATCTAACGGATGAGTTATACGTTTTCACTTCTATCAGCAGTCCTTATGACTGCCAAATTTATTTCGTTGATGTTACGCGTTAGCTCCGCTAATTAATTGTGAATCGATTTTTGTTTGGCAAGTAATATCTTCTTTGGAGGTGGTCTAATATAAATTTTATTGAAATCGGTGGCGTGGTTTTGGAAAAATGATCAAAAAACTAAAATCTGCATACCTACCTTTATTTAGACTTCATCGTAGATTTCAAATAAATATGAAAAAAATCGAGTATCACACAACTATCGACATTAGTAATTATTTATCAGTTTATTTATATTTAGTTCACTCAAATATGGGCTGTACGTCACGGATGTTAGGATATAGATTACATTGGCAACATAAATAAGCAGTCGGCTGTCAGCGAGCGCTCTGCTAATTTGTGTTGCCAATGTAATGTGTATCTTAACATGCAAGACATAATACTACCCATATTTGAGTGTATTCTATTTGACGGGTGGTAGCTGAGTCGTGTAAGACGGCGCAGACCTTTACGCTTGATCTATAAGAAGGTATACCTATCATCATATCAGATAGCTCCCATAATACAAACTGTTGTGTTTGGCGCTAGTTTTTGTAATGATAAATGTCTAAATAATATTTACCTACCTACTTTCCTATTTATTCATTCAAATTTCTTAGAAAACACCCATAATTACCTATTTTTCAGAGCGAGGCTGCATGGCATTCGCGATGCCAATGAAACTCCTCGCGTACAACCTGGTGCCGACGCGGCTGGTGGCCTTCTGTCCCACCATGAAGACGGAAAAGGCTGTGGTGGTGGCACTCCGGAGGAACCACCACGACCAAGCCACCAAGAGCAGGCTGTATGACGTCAACATGGACGACCTCATGCCCTTCAAGATGGAATAGTAACAAGATGACCATTAAATATAGATAGCAACGTGGCGGTCATGGAGGCTCTTAGACGGCAAAGCTTTAGAAAAACAATTATACAAACTCGTTTAGATATAATTATATTTGATTCTTCCTGAATGTAGGTAAACTGTGTCTGGCCTTCAAGAAGGAATAATGGAAAATAAGGTCATAAATAGTGAATAATATACTTTTGTAATAAAATTAGCTTTCCTTTCCTAGGTAGATCCTACAATGAGAAGTATTCACTACATACAAACATACCTCATTTACACTTAGGACATCTGAATTATCCATACTACTACCTATCTAATATTATAAATGTCAATGGTTGATGTTTGTTGCTCGATCACGTCGAACGTATAACAGATAGGATTTGGAACGATCTAACTCTAGAAGAATAATCTAACTAGATTAAAGTCTGGAAGAACACAAGCTACTTTTTATCCCGAAAGAAACGGGAACTACGTGATTAAAACCTCGGGGCGCTGCTAGTTGATTAATAAAGGTCTAAAGATAACCAAGCCCCCTACCAGTCGGAAGCGTGCCCAGCACGGTGATATCCAGCGTGTTCCACGCCGAAGGCAATGCTTTTAAGTCATATATTAGGTACTATATCATAAGGGTCAAATAAACGTAAGCATTTAGATCACGCGCCGCGTAGAACATAGTTTGTGGTAAGGCTTTTAAAAATGAGATGAGCTCCGGAGGATCAACCGCCTGACCAAAACTGTCTTAGTTTTGATATTCCTCACTCCTTTCTTTTCGATTGAAATGACAGGGACAGCAATAGCAAAGCCATAGCAGATTTAGTTAGGCGGTAGATGCGCCGGTCACCATGGGCCCAATGTCTCAACACCAACCGGCTCTTGCTCTCATGTCTTCCTTTAGCTTGAGTACCCAAAACTCAATTTCCAAAGCGTGATGAAAATGTACCCAAAATGACTAGTGATATTATGATAACATTATTATCATAATATCACTAGCAGGTTTTACCCGCGGAGTTTCAACCCCTGTTATTTTTTTCGGGATAATAGAGTATGATATATAGATAGCCACTTTATTGAACACACCAAATAAAATTGATTTACAAGAACATAACATTTTATACTATTAAAACTAGTGCAACAATCGGCGGCCTTATCGCTAAGAACGATCTCTTCCAGGCAACCTTAGGGTGGGAAAAAACCTTAGGGTGTCTTCTTTCTAACCAAAATTATATATTTGTGTTCCAACTTTCAACCCGATCCGTTCATACGTTACGACGTATTGAGCAACAAACATCCAAACATAGAAATTTATAATATAAATAGGAATACTAAGATAGTAAATCAAAACAACACATTGAATAAATAAGCTTTATTTTTGGCCAAACTATTACATTGCATAAACTTTACACTTCTATTGAAATAAAATCCTTACTGAACATGAAATGAAAAATAAAGTCTATAAAATACAGCGTTGGCTTATTACATTCCATTTCTGACCCAATAACTTGACAAAAGAAAATACCAAGGTACATTATCAATTTCATTTATTTCAACCATAGAAATAGAACTATTATCATTTTCACTTAACTAGATATATGGAGTTACGTACAATGCCTATACTAAGCCAAAAGTATTGCTCTATTCGTGATCATTGAAAAATTTACTATCCAACAAAGAAATTACACAAAAATGCTGTTCTTATTAATGAGTTTACGGGTCACATAAATGTGGTATAGCCTAACCTAAGTTTCAGCCGAATTCGGCGGCTTTGTAGCGCGCAACTGTCCTTCGAAAAAGACCGCGAAATGCGGTTGAAACTTGATTGGGAGCTGGCCCGATCATTTAACCCCAACGTTTGTTTTCATTTTGTCGAATACAAACATTATTTTTATTTGAAACCCCGTAGAGTTAGCCACAATGAGCAAGTACAAAGCACCTCATTGGTCTTAGTAACGATTTACCACGTAACCCCTTAAGAGCTCTACTACAAATCAAATGACGCAATAAACATTACTTAAAGAAGACATACGTCAATATTTCACATCAAAATCTGGGTCTGTCTATTACTTTAACACGAAATGAGTTTACGAATAAAAAGTGTATTAATAATTGCGGTAATGATAGTTTTATACTAAAATATATAAAAAGGAAGCCTTAAGTTTAAGGATAAATGGAAGAGCACCAGTGGTAACACTGAAGCACCTCTTTTTTTTAAACTTCCACGCTAAAGCCACTTTCTTATTCCAACTTTCTTATAAATGCCATGTTTTCAAACGTTGAGTATTCATACGGGGAGGGGTCGCTTTAAAATGTACTTTATTGCAAACGCCTTAAAGTCTAGTATATGCTTCTAAAGGGAACAGCAATGCTCCATACATCGATAATACTTTCTCATCTATATTATTGCCACCATTTTTTTCAGAGACTGGCACTTTTACATTAGAAGCGACAATATGGGAATATTAAAAATAGATTTTCTTTGTTTTGGTGCACCAATACCCTTATTTTAATACTAAGTTTTGGTACTTACACATTGATTTTACAGAAAACCGATATACACCGTGTATAGGTATTTTCATGTCCGATGTATAGTTATAAAACCACATTCCAATGGTTTTTTAAACATCCCACTAACAATAATATATGGTATTGACGTTGAGTGTAGATCTGTACACTTAATATTAATTCGTTAATTTGGATTTGTTGACGCTTTATTAATGTTTTAAAAAGCAGCACTGTCGTAAATTCAAATAAATTTAGCAATTCGAAAAACTTGCATTAAAATAACAACCTTAAAGGAGTGTAGTGTAGATAACACTTTACCATGACAGCAAATTTTCAGTATACTTCGAGCGCTTTCACCTATATTGTTGTCACTGTAAATTCTACCTCGTACGTACGAATTAAAGGCCTTATCAGAACGCTCATTTTTAGCAGTACCAATGCCATACGGTACAAATCAACTTAGAACTTTTCAACAGTTTTTTTAATACTTACAAATCCCCAAACTGTCGAAACCTTAAGATGGCAATTTAGTAAAACGTAGGAACCTTCGCAAAAAACCAATGGATGTGTCGATTTTGATGGTAAAATCAATGTATCTAAGTAAGCTTGACCACCGATAATGTAGACTGTCTCAAATGCTTCAGGAATGCTGATGATAGCATAGAGTGCCTAAATAGCAGACTGACTAATTTCACTCTCCATTTTTGCACCTGGCAACTTCAGATTTATTTTTACGTATAACAACACTAATTTCAGTAAATACTGGTATTATAAATATTTAGAAATCGTTACAAATATAGAAAAACGTCTTAATAATATTATAATGCAATTTTAAGTAGACAATAGTACAAGTTTTAAAACACGTCTAAGGCGTTTCGACCACTTTTAACAGTATAGGATCATAGAAGATACTCCATTGAATTTAAGTTTGCTTACATTATACGATAGTTGATCTTTAGGACACAAAATAGTTACTGTATAGAAGCCAAACTCATGTTATATCGCGCAAGGGATTTCAACTCTGATTTATGGCAAAAACTACTACTTTTTAGTAGTGGTCGGACGCCAACGATCTTTCGCTTTCAAACCATGTGAAACATGGGTAGTTTGGCTTCTGTACACTTCATTATTTTGCGATTTGAATCAGGTTACAGCGCCTATGCCACAGCTGTGGTCAGATCTAATACTTAGAAATAGATCAAACAACAAATATTCATCACATATGTTTGCCCTTATTGGGATTCTGATCTCTGACTTATTGTTCAATAGGCAGACTCACTACGAACCAAACATTCAAGACCAGTCGATTTAGTCGAGATGAGTACGCTGCGATTATAAACCTTATTGGTTTAGGAATTAGGCTCTTTGTATTAAACCTGATTTTACTGACACTAACAATGATAGACAACATCTGACTGTTTAGTTCGGTAGCGTGGCATAATTATTCAACCTTATCGATATATAACAAGTTAATATTTAACTTAATTCATTAGCCAGATTTTTAATGGCAGAACCTTATGTTGTGAACCATAATGTGGTTATTGTAAGCTACTGTTTCATTTCGTCCTACCTTTCTCATTGACATTAAAGTCAGACAAATATATTAATACTGTTCAACCACATTCAATATCTTTGCCGAAAGCGATTGTCATTTATTTTGTATTCTTAAATTTTTATTTTATACCGTATCTACAGGGGAGGTAGGTATATTATTGCATAAACCGATATTGTTTTCAGTCAGCCACCATTGTAGACACAAACCAACTGGATTGGATATCCCTCCGTAAGGCCACTATACAATCTGTGCGTAGCTTTTATCTATTAGTAGTTAGAAACCATTTTTGCGTCGCTTTTTAGAACTAGTTTGTGATGTTTGCGGTTGCATCCATTGATCTGTTGTTAAAATGACAAAGACAATTAATAAGTCAAAGTTATTTCTTTTTTTTTCGAAAAAAACAAAAACGTAACTTCGACAACCAATCGCGACTAATCTTTTTAAATGAGTTCTTGACGCTTTGAGCTCTCATTGCTTGCTGAACAACCAATCACAGCTCGTTATTAATCAAGTAATTTTAGAGACACGCGTTCTAATTGGTCGACGTTAAAAAAAGTGTATGTTTTCATAATATTTCGGCTAAAGATGAAATAAGATAAGTGAAAAAGCTAACTAGCTTTTTCGATAGATTTGTGAAATTAAAATACACATGTTAATTAGTATTATACACAACGTTATCTAATGTTAGTTAATTTACAACATACAGCCTTTCATAAACATATAACGAAAGCAGAAAGTTACCTTTGTCCAGAAATCTATGCAAAATGGGCACATTTTGCAAAGCTACAATATTACCAACTATGAAACTATGAAATCATTATAAAAAAATATGATTTCACGAAAACCACGCAATATCCACGATCAATAAGGAACAAAAAACATGGCTTAGACCCACCAATCACAATTCGTTATTTTTAACTAGTTACTTTGGAAATTGAGATCTCATTGGTCAACCGTGTGATTGTTTTATTATTTGCACAAAGACTGACTATTAATCTCATTTGCTTCGTTATTTTTAGGCTAATCATTTTTATGATATCTTTGGCTAAGTCGACGTAGTATTGCCATTACATAATAACAACAGATCTCCTACCTTTCAATTATGGCACAGACATTCAGCCAAAAAAAGCAGATGCTATGTACAATCCAATCCAGTGTTCGGAGCGTCACGCTTTAATCCTTCCAGTCCTTCTTAATTTCGAAAGCCCACTCCCATTGGAGGTGGACGTTTTTGTCATCATCGGTAAACAGCGAGTTTACGGAGTAAGACCCCCGCGCCATCAGGCCCGATGGGGCGTCTTCAGGGGGGGTGGTGTACGACTGGATCTCCGTCTTGGGGGGGGGTAGGAGCCGACCATGTGTGTCATTTTGTCGACTGAAATGAGAGAAACGTATAATTAGTCTTTTGTATATCACGCTGGGTGAACTTTGACAGCCTATACAATACAAAAAAAAAAACCTTCAAACAGTAAACTTACGAAACAAGTAAGAAATATCGGGGTCTCCTTTTAAGCATAAAATATACCTGTAATAGGAGACTCCTCCACTCTATAGCCACGACAATTCTTTAGTTTACATTAATTAAAATGAGGGTGTGTTGTGTGTGGTGTATGCGTGTGTGTTGTGAGCCTATATTTCCATTGAATACATTACAGAGGAGTTATAACCCCCGCACGTTGATGTTGCGATGGACGACCATCTTAGTGACGTAAGTCGAACTGTCAGTACCGTTTGCGAAATAAAATGTATATTTAATTATATCTGAACTACTTCTAGGTCTCGTACAGCGATGGTAGTCACGTGAAGAATAGTCTTCTATTCTAATCATAATTTAGATCGTGATTAAGTTGTAATGTATTCAATATGAGTTGACATTCCGAAAGTTTCATTACTAAATGGACTGTGTTTTTTCCTATTTTCCCTTCTTCTACTTAGAGTGAGGCAAATGTCTAATATTCGAGATTTTTTGATTAGCAAAAATACAATGCAACGAGGCAATCTGCGATGAAATTCTATCTTGAATGAAGATAAAAGTGCAGGGACGGCTTAAAAAGCAGTTTGCTCAAAAAGTGAGAGACAGACTAACTCTTTATATCTACGGCACATAAGTTTTAAAGAAAAAAATACAGGAAACCTTAAAAAAAGTAACATAACTAAGGTAGGACTCCTCGAAGGTGATGTTAAATAAGCAACATGTATTGGTAATGAATTAACACATTGTGTTTGAGTACTTAGACGTATACACTTGTTATTCCGTGCACACAGCTCGTCAAATAAAGACAACATACATTATGTAGTGGGTCATTCGAATGGCATATCAAAAGCATATCATATCAAGCTTTGGTGATGTTATATCGATGATTTAACGTTAAGAAAGATACCAAAAAATAATTTCAAGAAAAAACCAGTTATTCCACCGCCAAGCAGTAATGGGCAAACATTACTGTGTTCCGGTTTGAAGGGCAATGTTTCCAGAGAAATTACAGGCCTTAGAGATATAACATCTTAGATCTCTGGGTGACGAGCGCAGTGCAGTGCTAGGTAATGATTTGGACTCTTCATGTTCCAATAGCTGCGTATCGCTGTGCTGTTATGTGGCAGGCATGTTGCTTACCATCAGGCACATGTCCTGATCGTCTCGTAACTTGTTATTTAAAAAAAAAAAAACACGAGAACCACTTTTAATTTTTTGTTTTGTAGTATTTTCTTGTTTTATAGTTTTAAGTAGGTAGTATGCAATACTACTTTTTAGAACTTGCGTTTATTGCTTAATCTTATTGTATCATTAATCATTGTAGCTGACCAAGTTAGTTCAATATGGAATGTTGTGTTTTCAGATTTTTGGTCATCCTAAAGGTACCTCAAAGAGATCGCTTTCAGCGACGAGGCTGAAAATTGTTCATTGGATTTCACTATTCCAACTGTTTTCCTATAAATTGTTTGTATCGTCTGGTGTGCACAATGAAGAATTTTTATTCATTCAATAATTCAACCCCGAAAAACTTATCTTCAATCGCAAAAATATGTTTCCAACAGGATAAGTCTATTTCCCTAAGCTGTTAAGGTCTATTTCGTAATGTTTCGAATATAAATTATGGAGGTATAACTCTACTATTTATATTAACTATTCGGATTTTGAGCTGAAAAAAGATTAGTCTCTATAGTCGGAATAGCATAGGCTACTTTTTAACCTGAATAAATGCATAGTTTTGTACGCGGACGAAGTCACGGGCTAGTTTTCAACATAAAACAAATAGATAATGAATTAAGCTAGATTAGCACGGACGTAAGTCAGGCCTGTATCTTATAACTTTAAACGAGCAATTCTTGTAGGTATATAGGTATATACTACTCTGTGTAAAAAGTGTCGGGAATATGTCAATAAAAAGACCCGTGTAAAAGAGGTCGTTCTAATTTTTTTACTGCATGTTGGTAGCACTGTACTGATTTAGCGCGCAAAGTTTGAGCGGGATCTGTCAGAAAAAGCGCAGCGAAAGCATATCACTGAAGACATGGTTTCCCGAGCTTCTACGGATCCGACCTTTATGAAACGTATAATAACTGGCAACGAGACATGGGTTTATGAGACATGGGTTTATGAGTACGACATGCAAACAAGCCAATAGTCTTCAGAATGGCTTCTCGAACACGAGCCGAAACCCAAAAAACCGCGGCAAAGTCGCTCCAAAATCAAGGTGATGCTAACAGTTTTTTTTGACTACCGTGGTATGGTTCACTTCGAATTCCTTCCAGAGGGAGAAACAGTGAATAAAGATTATCATTTAGGCGTCATGAAGCGTTTGCGTGAGAGTATCCGTCGAAAACGTCCAGATTTGTGGCAACACAACTCATGGATGCTGCACCATGATAATGCACCATCACACACAGCCATTATAAGTCATAGAGTTTTTAGCGAAAAATTCAACAAAAGTTCTCGACCGTATTCACCTGATATGGCTCCGTCTGACTTTTTTTTATTTCCCAAGTTAAAATTACCACTTCGAGGAAAACGTTTTGAGTCGATAGAAGTCATAAAAGAAAATTCGATGAATGAGCTATAGGCCATAACGCAAGTAGCCTATGAAAAATATATGGAAGACTGGGTGAAGCGTTGGAGATGTTGTATTGCAAGCGATGGCTACTTTAAAGGCGATAAAATAAATTTTGATGAATAATTTGTATTTTTTATTTTATTGACAAATCCCCGATATTTAGTACACAGAATCTACATATAGAATCTGAATCTCGGAAACGGCTCGAACGATTTTCATGAATTTATGTATACAGGGGGTTTCGGGGACGATAAATCGATCTAGCTAGGTTTTATTTTCAAAAACACCTCATTTTATGAGCGTTTTAGACAATGAAAAACTCCTACAATGTCATTAGAGTACGATAACTTATTTCGCCGCTGTTCTTTAAGTCAAAATGGCTCAGACGGAATATGCTCGCCCTCGGAGTCAGCAGGCCCCGGTTCGAATCCTGATGGTTACATTCGGGTCTTTTCTTTTTGTTCTTTTTTTCTGAGAAAATCTTTTACTCAGAGCCCTTTATAAACGCATTTAAAACGAGCAAAGCTTGGTCAACCAGGTACTTCAATTTAATTAGATTTAGTAAGCTCACACCAAACTGTACATTTTAATAATAATTACACCATTGACATTAATAATAATAACTAAGACAAGACGACACATGTGCTAAAAATAAGTTTATAATGATACGTACCGGGCACTTCACGGACCGCGTGTAAAGATACAACAAGTCATTAAACAGGTATGTATAAGAAATCATAATTTTCAAAAAAAATATAAGATATAAAATATAAGGCCTTTGTGACATTTAAAAGTTATTGAAGTGTAAAATTCTTTTGGCACACATAATTTTTCGTCGGCTGTAAATGATGCTCGTTACGTTCGTATGTGAAAGTTTCTTTCGGATGAACTCGGGATCGGGACCGCCGAGTGTGCTAGAGCAAGAAACTCAGCTGCTACTGTCTGTCTGCTGTCACTGTCGTTTTTGTTTTTTTTTTTAATTATTTCTTGGCCATGGATATTAGTCCTTTAACCGCACCTGTCATTGTCATGTCTGTGTGTTTACTATGTTAAATTTTTATAGGATACTTTTTAATTATTACAATAATCCAATAGTTTTTAGTATTATGTTTGTTTTTACTTCTGGCGAGCGGTCTCACACAGTTTTTTTTAATTGTTTCTTTCCAATTACAATCTAGGGTATTTATCAACGGCTAGTTTTATTTTTCGAAAACTATAAAAATCAAAATGCAACACAAATAAATTACACATCCAACTATAAAGTAATTTTTTGAGAGGTTACCTCACGATGTTTTCCTTGACTGTTAAAGTTAGTGGTGACTACAAAAATATGTGTACAACCTCATAGACAGAAGCGGGATTTTCTCACGATTGTAAAATCGAATATTTTGTTCTCGCATTTTGCCATCACGGCTTCTTGTTCAGTCCACGCAGTGAAGTCAGCCTGAACTGACAAAGCTTCACAGGAAGCCCCATAGCCTTGGTTCACATTTTTATTTAATTTTCATATTCATTACGACTTACGTCTTAGTGAACAGAGTCGCTACCATCTAAACCACAAGGCCGCACGTTTAAATTAAATCATGTCATTATAACGGGAAGTTACCTGGCACTCCTAGGCGGTAAGTTTTCTGCACGTATTTCAACCCGTGCACGATCTCGCGCTGAACGATGAAATCGATCCTTATCCTGTACTGCACTCCCTCTTTTATCACGAACACCTGGAATAATACAGAAGGCGATTTAATCATCATAAAATTCTTAATAGGGATGTTATCAATTTTTCTACAGTAGAAACACTTTCGAAAAATTGTTTTGAAGATTGACGCATGTTTATTATAAAAAATAATATTTTATTTCAAAATATTTGTATTTTCGATGAGAAAATGTACAATATTAGACTAATTTTGAAGTTTCCCGCTAAAACACTAACGACTGTCATGACATCATCATCATCATCATCATCATCAGCCCGTGTTCGTCCACTGCTGGACATGGCCTCTCCTATAATACGCCACTCAGCCCGATCCTCGGTCTTACGCTTCCAACCGCCACCAGCTGTCTTTCGTATATCGTCACTCCATCTAGTCTCAGGGCGTCCTACACTACGTTTACCAATTCGCGGTCTCCACTCCAGAACCCGTCTACCCCAACGGTTATCGGGTCTGCGACAAATGTGACCGGCCCATTGCCACTTCAGTTTGCTAATACGCTGAGCTATGTCGGTGACTTTAGTTCTCTGACGAATTACTTCATTGCGAATGCAATCCCCTCAGAGAAACCCCAAGCATAGCTCTTTCCATAGCTCGCTGAGCGACTTTGAGCTTTCGGACCATTTTGACTGTCAGTGTCCACGTTTCAGCACCGTAGGTCATAACAGGTAGGACGCACTGGTTGTATACTTTTGTTTTGAGACTTTGTGGGATGGGTGACGAGAAGACTCGACGAAGTTTACCAAATGCTGCCCAGCCCAGCTGGATTCTTCTCATGGCCTCACTCTCAAAGCTACATCTACCTAGTTCGAGCGTCTGCCCTAGGTAAACGTATCTCTGAACAATTTCGAGAGAGTGGTTCCATTTACGGCAATCGGCCCCGGAGCAACGAACTCGTTGCACATGACTTTGGTTTTATCCAAGTTCATCCAGAGGCCAATGCGTTGAGAAGCGTTAGCCAAGCTGTCCACCATACACTGCAAGTCCTCCAGCGACTCTACCATAATGACGATGTCGTCTGCAAATCGTAGGTGAGAGATGTACTCGCCATTGATGTTTAGGCCATGTCCAACCCAATCCAGCGTCTTAAACATATCCTCTAGGGCGTTTGAGAACAATCAATGACGTCAACGTCATGACAGCACTAGTCGCAAAACATTGCTGGGACTTGGGATCTTCTCTCGCAAGGAGATATTCAAGGTACCAGCCATAATCTACCAGTTTTGCCCAGTGCGGTTGGTATATGCGTGACCTCGAAAGAGATAAAAGTCTTTTTTCCTCGCAATATTTGTCTTCGCCGTTGTTAAGTTAGCAGCATTACGCACATTACTTCGAAAAGACTGGTACGCGTGGGATTCGAACATGGGCTCTGGAACGGATAAGGCATGTTGTTACCATCAGGCACATGTCCTGCTCGTCTCGTCACTCAATACCAGGCTTTCCACAAAGTGGGCGATAACGCCCCGTTGCGGGCGCTGCAAGCCTAAAGGGGGCGGTAAGAGACCCAGAAAAAAAATGGGGGCGTTGTGTAGAGACTTGAAGTCCGTTGTGCAGTACCTACTGGGCTCAGGTCTCAAAATAACTCTTGGATAATTATAATGAATGTTTAATCTCTGGTAATATAACTATATAATCACAATAGTAATAATTTAATTTGCATTTGTAGTGGTTTTTAAGTATGTGAAAAAATTGAGGCGCTAAAAAAATGAATATGAATAATAATAATGAATATATATTCCCAAAGTGGGCAGCAGACAAAATATGAAAGTTCGGGAACCCCTGCTCTATATTGGTTTTTAACTTTCGCGATTTTAACACATACTTAATGTTTATAAAGATAAATAAATGTACGCATCGCGGAGTTCGGAGAACTCTGGTGATACGGTTAGTGTCGTGTGTCGTGTTGGTAGCCCTGCGATTTTTGAAGATCAAATGAAGATGAAATGGGTAGATCGGGATCCCCTCGTTTCGCAATGAGGCAACCCGCAGTTTATTCAGTCTTCTCGTGACCACGGCGGTTGTAACGCTGCCGAAACGTCGAGGTATTTAAACAATGAATTATTCGTGATTAAGCCCTGTACCCTGCTCTATACTATAAAAAACAAAAAAGATAGCAATATGCAGTGAGACGGTCCCACGCTGACGTCACGCGCAGTGCGCATCCGTCGCGTACTATACTGAGATTATTTCGATCGCACTACACCGGTCGACGAGTAAATCATTCTCATAGCACAGACTACAGAGTGATGCGACAATATTAGGTATTATTATCTTTAACTCTCTACGCAAAAAACGACGATTGTTTTAGTTTTGACGTGTCTAGGTGTCTCACGGCTGTATATCTCGAATGGATGAACCGATTTCGATTCTGTTTGAAAGTTATTGATGGAAATAAATATTGGTGGACAATTCACACACAACACCATCTAGTCCTAAACTAAGCAAAGCTTGTACAGACATCCAAGCACAGTACAAATATTTGTATTCATCACACAAATATTTGCGCTGGGCGGGGATCAAACCCACGACCCACGGCTTCGCAGGTAGACTTACTAAGCCACAAGGCCAGCCAGTTGAATAAATCGAGTGTTTTAGACGTTTCATCAAAAAACTGTTCAGCCGTTTCAAAGTTATCAGCTCTTTTGTTAGCTATGGTAGAAATCTTAAACGTATAGTGGATAGCACGAGTAATTTTCTTTACTTGTAGGTAACGTGTAGTAAGTATTGAAACAATTCCGTTATTTTTTTTATTTCATACAATTGCGATTAAAATTACTATCTCCCGTGTTCTCGTAAGCACGGCAGTTGTAACGCGTCTTCGGTCGCGAGGTACGAGTTTTTTCAAATAATTTAGAAATTTAGATCGCTAGCCTATCATAACCACCGTGGTGAATCCCCAACACCGTGCAAAAATCACAACAAGGGGAAAATATCGAAGCTCTTCAAATCGGAACACAATAATATTGGCACATTTCGAATGAAGAATTAGAACCCTCGACTTCACGATTCAACCGGAAGACTCCGCCACTAGACCAGCCCGGCTTCAGAAAGATACGTACATTTTTCTGTTTGTCTACTTCCACTTTACATTATACAGTAAAATGTCTGTCACCTGCCTTCTCTGCAGGACTTGTCACTCAATTTCATAAAAAAAATAATCTTCTAAGTGTATTGTCTCATAAGTATTTCGCTGGCCGTATTTTCGTAATTCCCCGCACAATTCTTTTATTATCTATCTAATGGGATATTTAGCTCGGAGCCGTATCACTTTCACGATAAAACGTAAGAGGGCAGACGGTAACTGGGTTACGATCTACGAGGAGACATCAAAGCGATCATACAGATTTCTGTATTATATACATACGTCGCGTCGTGTGTGCATAAGCTTTGAGACAAACTTTGTACTAAAAAAATAACTAAAATATTACTGGCTGCTATTTATATTTATTTTTCTAATTTTGAATTTGGAATGTTAACTTTTGTTTTTCAAATTTATGTCTTTCAATTTTCTCATGATGGAGGGAATAAAAGATTTACGCGCGAT
The DNA here is from genome assembly GCA_017562165.1 of Ectropis grisescens. Lineage (NCBI taxonomy): Eukaryota > Metazoa > Arthropoda > Insecta > Lepidoptera > Geometridae > Ectropis > Ectropis grisescens. The sequence continues at coordinate 3,364,639 of CM029783.1, forward strand.
CATGATTTCGCTATTTAAGGCGGGAAAGAAACCAATGGAGATTTTCCGGGCGGTGAAAACTTTTGGTGTGAGCCGTAACTTCGTGTATTACAATCAGTACACTATCAAACGATACAAGAAGACAAGTTCTTTGCAAGATCGCCAAAGCCATCGCCATAATACCGATTAGTTTGTGAAGATGGACGTATGCTGCTTCTATCACGTAGACATTATTGAAAGGATATCGATAAAACTTAACAATACCTTAGTGTATTATTCAGAATAACATTTACTTCTTAACAGACTTTAAAAAATGAAGTGTTTAATTCGGTTATGTATACTTGTTCTGTACATATATGTTACGCGACATATACCAATTGTGAATCGATTTCTTTTTTTCTGTTTCTGGAAAATGACAAAAATTTAATACAATTGTGAAATCCAGCAGTCCCAGCCAGCATTGGGACCATAATGGCCTGCGAATGTTTTGCAATCAACATCGAAGTATATAGACTTATATGTCTAGTTATTTCTAATGGTATTTAATTATTTATAGTAAATATAGTTGCTCCTAGTAGTTTGCAAAAAGCTCCTAGGAATCTAGGCTGCGGCGAGAGCAAGCCACAGGAAATTCCAGCTCTACTAATTTATTGCACCCATATAAAGAAAACTAGTTTCAACTTACTGTTACTTGGGTAATTGGAGCCATAGAAATTTTATTAAATGCAGTTCTCACGACAACTAATCGTTAAGTTTGGTAGCTCAGGTTGTAAATAAATAATTCAAAAATCAAAACATAATAATAACACTAAAAAGACCGAAACATGATTGACGAAACAAACTAGGTTCTAAAACCTAATAAAATATACTTTGGTTTGAAATACTACATAATGAGCTGAAATTGTAAGTTAAATAATTTACGGTGGTAGGTTTGTTTGGGGTAGCAGGCGGTACCCATTAATATTCTCATTAGCAGCCCACTAAATGTTCCCACTGCTGGGACTCGGGGCCTTCTCTCGCAAGGAGAGAGTTTAAGGCCATAATCCACCACGCTGGCCAAGTGCGGGTTGGTGGATGATTTATTTATTATTATGATTAATATTCTCGCATCACACATTTTAGGCAAGTTACAGCTGGTGTAGTTGAGAGAACGGCGACTGCAGATCCGGAGACCCCGGTTTCAAAACCACGTGCACCGCTGTTTTCGAAGTCATGTGCGTAATGCCGCTAACTTAAAACGGTGAAGGAAAACATTGTGAGAAAACCGACATGTACCAAGAATCTGTCGCGAGTCATGCGTCATCCACCAACGCGCTCTGGGCCAGCGTGGTGGATTATGGCCTTGACTCTCTCCTTGGGAGAGAAGGCCCCGCTGAGGTCCTAGCAGTAGGAACATTTAGTGGGCTGTTAATGTTATGCTTAATGCTACACATTTAGGCATTTTTTTCCAGGGATAATTCTTGCTAAATTCCACCAAAGATAAATATGTGGGACCCTCCACTAATGGCCTACCCACTAAAAAGAACAAGGGTTTTAGTCACTAACCCCCATTCTCATTTTCATTCAATGTTCTTTCCCTGTTCCATCCACAGTCGGTCGTTCCGGTTTCGTACACTACTCCGACCCCAGCAACGCACATATTTAGGCAACTCTAGGCCAAACATTAAGTCATGATCGTGAGTCACAATCGAAATAACAAAACAGTGTCAACAGCGAGCGGTGTCATCGCATGCACAGCGGCGACCAATAACAATGCCCTTGGCGTAAATATAGACCGACACATGCACTGTACGCTATTGTTGTATATTTATTGACAACTGATTACTTCAGTTTGCACTACATCATATTTTTTTTTTAAGTTATACTCGTACTTCTTTTGGCGCACTTGGAAAAAATATGAGAGAATTTTGACAGCCAAAAAGTTATGAGGTTGGCTGACACATAAGTGTCATAGTGAATTTATACGATGGGCACGCACACCGACCACCAACCCGCACTTGGTAACCGTGGTGGATTACGGCCTTGACTCTCTGCTTGCGAGAGAAGGCTCCGACTCCCAGCTGTGAGAACATTTAGTGGGCTGCTTATGTGCACACTGACACCCAAATTTAACACATTACTTATGGCATGTGTTTAATTTGGGTGTCAGGGCCTATGACAGTTGAACTGAAATGGCATCTACAGTCCAGCTAACTTTGGGCTAAGAAGGATCGTAAGTTGTGCGTTAGCGTTGGAAACGCTTCTTCAAAAAAAATGCAACTTCTTGTTAGCGTAAATAAGAACACTCATTCTATTTTTATGAAGAAAACTAATTACTTATTGGTCCTAGATAAACTGTTTTACTAACCACACAAACCACTTTTGCGGTCGCGCAAAAAGGTACAGGATCTAACTATAGTTACGCACATACGCAGAAAATCATCACAATCTACTGTATCTAAAGCCGGGTATAGGCATACACATGGCAAAGTTGCACAAAAGGGCGGCATCGTTTCATGGTTGATGTTCCAAAAACGCGAACGAAGAGATTTGACTCCACGTTTGTGATAAGAACGTCTAGGTTGTGGAATGCGTTGCCTGAGTGGGTTTTCCCTGATGGTTACAATCTTGGTGTCTTCAAATCGAGAGTGAATCGGTTTTTTCTAGGTAAGCACGCTCCATCGTAGATCTCATCATCGCTTAACATCAGGCGAGATGGTGGTCAAGTGCGAACCTATTATAGTTATAAAAAAAAGAGAGTGCTCGTTGACATGTATCGGGTGGTCCTGTGCTAAAGAGTCCAGTTTCGACCCGCGATAATCACAATCCGTGGACCTATCTTGCTGGAGGACGTCGGACGATCCGTTAACCTTGCCTCTGCCGGTGCGTCGACACAACATTATCGACATTTTACATCACAATATATACAAATACAGTGTCACGATGTTTGTCCCAGTGAACTCGTCAACAATATAAGCGATATTTAAAAGTTCCCATTTATATGTAACTAACAGAAAATTAGAGTCCCGCAGCCGCCGTGTTACCTAATTCCTATTCCCGTCGTTCCCGTTCGTTTTTCGGAATTAAATATCCTATGCGTTCATCCTGACTATAATCTAACAGTGTTCCAAAGAGATATGAGATTGGAGATGACACTCCAATCTCACGATAACCTAGAAGACTTCGATTCAGAGTGAAGTGGTTTGAAGATACAAATCATATCTATCAGGAAATACCAATCAAGCAACGCATTCCAAACTTCTTATAACGATAGTGTAGTCAAACCCCTTCGCTCGATAAAACACATCGAGTTAGATAAAATACATTAATACCTAGAACGTTAAGGTCTGTAGCCATCGGTCGCTCGGTCCTTTATCTCGATCAGATATTGATAAAAACAAAATTAGACAAAAGATCTACACACATGGTTTCATAATACCGCGTAAGAAAACATCCTGTGTAGATCGGTTGGAATATCGCCAGACGCAAACCGCGGCCGAACCGACGACAGTTAGGGAGAGTTCACAACATACAATACAATACAAAAACACTTTATTGGCAAAGTTGACAATAAGTAACATATAAAATAACAAAAACATAATGGGCACAAAAGGCGATCTTATCGCTAAAAGCGATTTCTTCCAGATAACCTTATAACATACATATCTATAAACAGAATAAGTAACAATCTGACTATCCGTCTGATGGTAAATGGCAATCGCTACTTATGCACACCTGCCTAAAGTGTATCTAGCAATTTAATCGCGATATTTTAAATCACCAGTCCGAGTATTACAGCACTCATTTTTTTTTTAAATACAGCCTACGTCTTCTTGCAACACACCGTGACATTTTATAGTATTCCTCCCCTCATCATCCCTAGACATTACGTCACATACTAATGTTTATTTTTATCTAAAAGTCACCAAGCAAATTGCCAACTTGGGAGATTTTGATAACCTGTTTTTTTTTTGATAAATAAAAATCCTCCATTAAGCACCGTACAGGTACAAGTTCGCGCTGAGACCGCGACACGAGACCGCGACGCGAGACCGCGACCGGATACCGCTACAGGCACTTGACTCTATAGAATTGTATGGGCGCCAGTTCGCGCCGAGACCGCGACACATGTCTCGCGACACGTGTCTCGGTCTCCTGTCGCGGTCTCGGCGCGATCAGGCGCACATACAATTCCATAGTGTCAAGTGCATGTCGCGGTCTCGTGTCGCGGTCTCCGGGCGAACCGCTACCTTAACGTTTTATAAGACACCTCCTCCCTCCGAAATACGTAATACGTACTTAAACGACTCCTAAGTTGTGTAGTAAGTACCTACAGGTGTAGCGGTTATTGAAATATTCGCACAACCTCGCTGTTTCATTGGTATGTTCAGTCGATTATAATTTATTGTGGAGTATCTGAGTTTAATTTGGAATTGAAGTGCGTTTTTGTTTTTTTCTGGGAAAAATAAATTATTTTTCTAACATTAAATATTTATTACATCTTATGTTAGGTATCAAATCGTAGTGTCCATATTTTGTGAGTGTAAACTAGCCTTAAATCTCTGAGATGGCAGCTGTCTCAGAGATCATTATCTGTCGATTCATTAAACCGTGGCCACGCGGGACTTAAGATAGATGTCTAGAGCGTTTTTAACCGACTTCAAAAAAAGGAGGTTTCTCAATTCGACCGTACATATTATTATGTTTTTTTTATGCGTGTTCGCGGATAACTTCGTTTATGAGCCGATTTTAATGATTCTTTTTTTTGTTGTAAAGAAGATATTCCAAGGGTGGTACCATGATAAGGAAACCAGGATCTGATGATGACATCCTAGAGAAATCGAAGAAAATTTTTTTTACTTTATAAGTTTTATGTTGAAAGTCGGTTATTTTTTGTTAAAAATATGTTGTGTACATTTGAACGTAACATATATTAATTATTTCTACAGTTATTATAAGTACAGTTGTTGTAGCTCAACCACGTCGGAAAGGCTGAACGGATAACGGATTGGGTTTAAATTTAGAATACAGATTAGTCTGGTATAGTGCATAGGATATTTGTCGTGGGTATAGGAACCGGAGCAAGCGGGTAGTTCAGACAGGTCTAGTCGCGAGAACGACAACTGGTGATCCGCCCTTCGGTTATGGATTTGCTATTGTTGTCTCTATCATTTTAAGCGATAAGAAAAGAGACAGCAATATCAAACCCAAGATAGTTTTAGTTAGACGGTAGACCCTCCGGAGCCTCTGGATCGAATCCCACGCATCTCTTTTCGAAGTGATGCGCGTAATGCGGAGCTTTAGAACGGTGAAGAACATCGTGAGGAAATCGACATATTCCTAGCATCTTTGGAAGACATGCGTCATTCACTAACTCGCACCTCGCACAGAAGCCCCCGATTCCCAGCAGTGGGCGCTGACAACTGAGCAAGAGAGAGAGACTCTGCGATTTTTATACAGCCCTTACACACTATATTTAGAGTAGGTATAAATCATCACACTAGGTATTTAGTTATTCTTGTTCTTCGTGTCGATGATGTTGTCTTTTTTTGTGTGCGTCTTTTAATTTTTTGCTGCCCAGTATTCCGCAACTGTGACTCCTGGTATCGAGGCCTCCATCAGGTCGGTTCTGGTGCAGCTGGTTGGACACCGCGGGCATGACAGCAGGTGCTGCATGGTCTGAGTGGCACCACAGTCGCACAGGATGTTATTTGCGTCAGAGTATCCTCATTTCGCCATATTAACTTTGCAGCGGCCCACTTGGGTCCGGAGTCGGTTTAGTGACTTCCACGTGGGCCACGCTAGGTTGCTACCTGGGGCCAGCTCTCCAGCTGGGGCCGCATAATCTTGCGGGGGAGGACAGCTCTCGTTCCACTGTTTGCAGCTAGACTCTCTGGGTGGGTCAGGCAGTACCAATGAACAACCGAGAAAGCTTGGTATTTGGTTTAAAATAAGGTACAACATCACATGTCGAGAAGTACTAGGACTTTAAAATTTAATTTTTAACATCATGTCCTTCATCGGTAAGGACACTTAAATACTTTTTTAGGTATTTCTTGTCACGAAACCCAATTACTTTGCAAAAGAAAAAAAATAAACACACATTAGTACAGAAAAGGGTGCTTTACGTGACGACCATGAGGATGAAGTTGTTAGCGCCACGTGACTAGGAAACGAACAAGGAAATTGTTATAGCACAAAATTGGAACGAGGACCGTGAATAGGGCTCCAAGGAGGACGGATAAGGCTTCTTATTATGATGTTACGTGGAACTTGTTCGAAAACAAAATGGTTAATTTTAGTCGAAGCAATTCGGCCGTGGAAACTTCTACAGTGACCTTAATAAGTGCCCTAAACAAAGCCCAACAGAGACGATTTTCTTAGCATCCCATGGATTCACCGTGCGGGTGCCGGGTCCATCGTGTGGCAGAGAGAGAAAACCCGAGTAGACCCCGAGACTTGTGACTCGGGCGTAGGTTTAAGGGGCCCCTTTCTGACGTACATCAACACTCACCTTCACCACTCGTTTTTCTCTCCCTACCCAGCCAAATCTGATATGAGCATACTAGTGCAGCTTTAGATACTCATTCTAGCATAGAAATACCTAATATATTTCGTAAAAATATTGTACAGGTATTTATTTCTTTTGTTTCACAAACAAAAATTACGAAGACAGCAATACAGTGGTTAGAAGTTTCGAATGACGTCACGTCTTTAGATTTTAAGTAGACGTGACGTCATATCCCCCACATTGAGAGTTTGAAGATCTATAATATACTAGATGCCCGCCCCGGCTTCGCCCGTGGTATATTATATAGCACTCATCGGGATCCCGTACATATCCAACGGTGAAAGAATGACTGAAATCGGTTCACTCATTCCTGAGAATATCGATTTCAAACAAAAAACCTCTTCAGCAACCTGCTACGCCACCTGTCGGAAATTGTTCGTACCAACTCAGATTTAGAAAAAAAAATTAGCAAAGGTTTATATTCGAGGCACAGATTACTAAAATTCAATGACGCAATTTTTGACACATGCTGTCATGTGTCATGTCAAAGCACGAAACGTGCGAAAACTCTCAAAAGGGGAATATTTTTTCCCGATTTTGTTACATTCTTGTTTCATGCTCCGCTTCAATTAATAGTAGAGTTATTTTCTATAGCCTAAAGCCATCCTCGATAAATGGACTATCCAATAGAAAAAGAATCTTTCAATTCGGCCCAGTACTTCCCGAGATCCTAGCGTTCAAGCAAACAAATAAACAAACAAACAAACTCTTCAGCTTTATAATATTAGTATAGAACTCATCGGGATCCCGTACATATCCAACGGTGAAAAAATGACTGAAATCGGTTCACTCATACCTGAGAATATCGATTTCAAACAAAAAACCTCTTCAGCAACCTGCTACGCCACCTGTCGGAAATTGGTCGTACCAACTCAGATTTAGAAAAAAAAATAGCAAAGGTTTATATTCGAGGCACAGATTACTGAAATTCAATGACGCAATCTTTGACACATGCTGTCATGTGTCATGTCAAAGCACGAAACGTACGAAAACTCTCAAAGGGAATATTTTTTCCGATTTTGTTACATTCTTGTTTCATGCTCCGCTTCAATTAATAGTAGAGTTATTTTCTATAGCCTAAAGCCTTCCTCGATAAATGGACTATCCAATAGAAAAAGAATCTTTCAATTCGGACCAGTACTTCCCGAGATCCTAGCGTTCAAGCAAACAAACAAACAAACAAACAAACAAACAAACAAACTCTTCAGCTTTATAATATTATATATAAATATATATAATATATATATTATATCATTATCGATTTTTAACCGACTTCCAAAAAGGAGGAGGTTATCAATTCGACCACGATGTTTTTTTTTTATGTATGTTACCTGATTTCTCGAGAACCCCCGCGCCGATTTTAAAATTTATTTTTATGTTCGGATAAGTATGGTCCCATATAAATCTTATCAAAATCGGTCAAGTGGTTTTTAAAATATGAACCAAAAACTAAAATTTGCGTACAATTTTCTGAATGGTGTAATTGTAGATTTCACAAAAGTTATAAAACTCGAACTTGTCAATACGAAGTTGAGCAAAAATGCGTTAATGAAAACTTGTAATGCACTAAAAAGGGTAAAATAAACTATTTTCGTACAAAAAATTAAACCGACTTCAAAACCACAAATAGGCACTCAAAAGTGAAAAATAAATTAATATTATTATCACAAGTGCTACTCACTCATCTATTTGAAGTCGGTGCTAGCCAAATCTAACAGGTAGTGAATATGCCTACTTACCACGTGCCTACATAATATCAATCCCCTAGCTTTTTGGCCTGAATAATTTGATAAAACAAAAAATACGTGCCCCTTATTTATTACCGCCTTTAAAAAAATGATGTTTCTCAATTCGACCGTATATATATATGTTTTTTTTAATGTTTTTTTTTTAATATTTAATGTGTGTTCGCGGATAACTTTTGAACTTATGAACCGATTTTGAGGATTCTTTTTTTTTTAACCCCCGACCAAAAAAGGGGTGTTATTAGTTTGACGTCGATGTCTGTCTGTCTGTCTGTCTGTGTGTGTGTCTGTCTGTGGCACCGTAGAGGTCAAACGGATGGGCCGATTTCGATGCGGTTTTTTTTATTTGAAAGTTAATATCCGTGCGGATGTTCTTAGCTATGTTTGGTTAATAACGATTCAAGATGGCCGCCTCCACAAAATGGCGGACAAAATATTTCTTCACAACCTACCTCAATATGGGTATCAAATGAAAGGGCTAGTAGTCGGGGGTTAGTCAAAATTTTTTATTTTGTTCTTGTGTAAAGAAGATATTCCAAGGGTGGTACCATGATCTGATGATGACATCCTAGAGAAATCGAGGAAAACTTTTTTATTTTATAAGTTTTCCCTTGAAAGTCGGTTCTTTTTTGTTAAAATTATTCGGTAATTTATCTGACGGATTAATTAGTATGGTATATTTTTGAGCCAGCCATCATACCGATTCGCTGCGTGCAAAAAATGCGTAATCTGAGACGTATTTACGGGAAAATAAGAGAGTTTCAAGAGAACCTTCAACATTCTCCATGCTCCGGGATAAATTTATAAAAATGAGAACATCAAACAAGAGTTACTGCATGCAACTAACAGGAAACTTGTAACAGGAAAAATAATAGATAAATACCACAGCATACCGTGAACTAGATTGATTTGATTCAGAATAGTAGAATTAATTTTAGAATCACAATAGTATAATTAACAGATCGATGTGAACGTAGTAAGAGGTTTTTGCTTGAGGGAGTTGAACTGCTCGTTGCACATATCATAAATCTGTAAGTCTGTATTCGTCTACACACAGACAGTTCTCTCAAATAACAGACCAATCAGCCCATCGAGCAACTCGATCTTCCGCGCAAGCACGGAAGGGGAGTAGCCTTAGCTAAAAAAAATTGTTCAAATCTTTCTGTCATTTCTTGCGGGAGAGGGAAGTTGCACACTAGCGCAAACCCGCACTATTACATACAAAACATACCTGTACCGATCCATTGCCGATCATACTCACACAGCGAAATCACTAACACATACAAAATAAAGCACCATTCACAAATCTAGCCTCGCCCTCAGCCACAGTATATTATCAAACTCCATGGTCCACGCGGACTTGTACTTTGACAGAGAGGAAACGCTGTGTATGCGTACTCCCTTTCGCGTTGCTCGCTGACTCAGCCCGACCATAGGTGCTAGACACCGGCTGCCTGTCGTATATCCTGGCGCAAGTTGTTCCATTATTCTGTGAATATTTCAACTTTCACGTCCACTTGTTGCTATTATCAATATCAAGTAGAGACAAGAAAAAAATCACGTATTTTGAAGAAGAATCTTAATTAATATTAATTTTATTCTTTTTTTTTCGTATTTAATGTTCTAGCGGCAACAGTAATATACATTATCTGTGAAAATTACTGTTCATGAGATATAACCAGGTGGCAGAGGGCCTGATAGATAGACAGATATACAGACAGACAGACGGTCAGACAGCGGAGTCGTAGGTACTAAAAGGGTACTTTTAGGTAGGTTTTTCTTTTGGTTACGAAACACCAAATCTATACTAATATTATAAAGCTGAAGAGTTTGTTTGTTTGTTTGAACGCTAGGATCTCGGGAAGTACTCGTCCGAATTGAATGATTATTTTTCTATTAGATAGTCCATTTATCGAGGAAGGCTATGAGTATAGAACATAACGGTACTATCAATAGAAACGGAGCATGAATCAAGAATGTAACAAAAACGGGAAAAAATATTCCTTTTTGAGAGTTTTCGTGGCGTGATGTGACATGACCGTAATGTCTAAGATTGCGTTAATTTCAACTTCAAATTTTTATTTTGGCTTCCATTTGGTAATGTCACCGTAATTTCGCCAATGTCCAAGATTGCGTTATTGAACATAAACCTTTGCTAATCAAATCTGTTTCTAAATCTGAGTTGGTACGACCAATTTCCGACAGGTGGGGTAGCAGGTAGCTGAAGAGGTTTTTTGTTTGAAAGCGATATTATCAGGAATGACTGAACCGATTTCAGTCATTTTTTCACCGTTGGATATGTACGGGATCCCGATGAGTGCTATATAATGTACCACGGGCGAAGCCGGGGCGGGCATCTAGTGATATCATATTTAACGAAATGAGTACGTGGATATCACACCTTAGATATAATTACAAGCCGACGTCAAAATCACTTTGTAGTCAGTCTTGTTTATTTTCCAGCCGTTTTTTCTGTTTACGCATTTAACAAATTATGACGGTGCAAGTTGTTAACGGGACGCGAACCGCGCGTCTGTTTCGCAAGCCAACACAGCTGGAATTTTCACAATCGAATCGAGACAACCGAGTAGCATTTCCTTCTTATTCGTACTCTCTTTTAGAAGCGACCGCTGAACTTTTTAAGCAAGACAAAGAACAGAAAGACAGAAGATTCGTTCTGTTTTTAAAATGGACTTCTTTAGGTCTCGTTGAATCTTTTTTTAGTACGGGAAAACGTTATGGGTTCGTTTCGCCGACATGGTATTGTAGCGTGGAGGTACAGAGCTGAACGCAGAGCTGAACGTGCGTAATAAGAACTTTTTGTTGTTTGTAACTCTTGGAAGTTCGTGTTCCAGTAAATAATAAATAAATAAATATTGGTGGACTATTCACACCCAACACAATCTGACCCCAAACTAAGCAAAGCTTGTGTGATGGCAGCCAGATAGCTGATATAATACTTATATAGTTTTAAATACATACTTATTATACATAGAAACACCCAGACACAGTGCAAACATTGAATTGATTGAATTCATCACACAAATATTTGCACTGGGTGGGGATCGAACCCACGACCCTCGGCTTCGCAGGCAGAGCTACTACCAACTAAGCCACTAGGCCAGTCAAAGTAATATAAAAGTATTTGCCCTATCGACGTCAGTCCAAGTCAGCTCTTCTACCGCCAACTAATTCGGCTATGGCTATGTGTCGTATGGACTAGTGATTCCATACGATATCGATGGTGTCGTTTTGGTGGTGTCGAGTGGAAGGAAGGGCTATGGCTATCTCTATCATTTCAAGCGAAAAGAAAAGAGACAGCAATATCAAAGCTAAGACCGTTTTAGTTAGGCGGTTGACAGACCCGGTAGACCCTCTGGTCATACCGTGTTAGGAGCCCTAGCGCTAGTCGTACGCGATGTAGTAGTGGTAGTATTCGATGAGTATGGTAAGATTAGGTTAGCAGGACCCTGCACCTTATGCGCTAGCCCAATGTTTAGTAGGCAGTAGAGGCCACTTGAGGCAAACTGCCACCGGTCCATTTATTAAAAAAACGCGGTTATATTAGAATTTGATATCTCCCATAGTTATTTGCTAAAACCGCAGGTGGCGCAGTAATAAACGAATAATAATGTCTTCGGAAAGTTCCAAGATTTTTGTTCACTCAAATCGGAAAGCCTCGTGACGATGACACAGGATCCAGGAATTATTTTTTGTCGTGGTCGCTGACGTTTCGTAGTCGCTAAAGGCGGCGGTTCGCGCCGTGACCGTCAGACGAGACCGAGACCGGAGACCGCGAAAGGCAAAGACAAAGACAGGCACTTGACATTATAGAATTGTATGGGCGCCAGTTCGTGTTGAGACCGCGACAGGAGACCAGTTGAGACAGTTTGATGGCAAATGCAGGAGAAGATGAGTGCCAGTATTGCGGCGATGCGGCCAGGAAGAATGCTAAAGTTTTCACTTTAAAAAATAGCTACTGACTTGTTTCTTGAGCTCCGTCAGGTCCCCGGTGAGGTCGAGCTCAAGATCATCTCGGCCCACGACGCACAGCGCTAATTTCTTCACGATCACTTTACGAGGGTCTCCCGCGTCTGTAATAGAATAAACAGTATTAATACATTTTTGTAGGTATATTAATAATATATTAATAGTTCTAGTCGGGCGAGCGGCAACTGCCAGAGCCCTATGGGTCGAATCCCACGTGCACCACTGTCTTTTTGAATTCATGTGCATTACCCCGTTAACTTAAAACGGTGAAGGAAAACATCGTGAGGAAACCGACATGCTCCTAGAATCTTTCGAGATCATGTTTCGTCTACCAACCAGCACTGTGCCAGCGTGGTAGATTATGGCTTCGACTCCATACGAGAGAAGACCCCAAGGTCAAGCAGTTGTTTGGTTGCTATTGCTTTTCAAGCAACATGCCACATAGCAGCACAATGACACGCAGCTATTGGAACATAAAGAGTCCAAATCATTACCTAGCACTGCAATGCGCTCATCACGCGCTCATCACCCACACACCACAGATCTAAGATGTTGTATCTCTAAGCCCTGTAATTTATCTAGAAACATTGCCCTTCAATCCGGAACACTGTAATGTTAATCCATTGCTGCTTAGCATGGCGTTTTACCCAGGTAGACTGAAAAGAGTCCTACTGCTAATATAAAAATAAAAATGTTAAAAAATATTACATTTAGCACTAATCCATGCTAAATGTAATGTCTGTGCAAGATTAACTGCATTCTTTTAAAAAGCAAAGGATTATTATAAAAAATAAAAAAGTGTTACATATAAAACAACTCTCTTATTCAAAATCATCATCAGTTGATTTGAATATCTCATGACTTCACACAATCACATTCATACATTCAGTTACACACTAGATTTATAATTATAGCGATCTAATTATACAATGATGTATTGTCTACAGGCATTGTCAACGAATAGCACCTACCATTGTATTAATGCAGTACTGTATCAACAAGATAGCCTTAAGATTTCTCAACTGAAATGAGGCAATATGACATGCACTGCCATCTTACTCTGAGTGTTTTTGTGCATTTCTAAGCACCATTTTGTTTTGTTTTTCCATGGGAAATTTCTGCAGGAATCCAATGGGTTTTGCAGGATCTAATACCACCTTCACCTTTCTACTGGACTAGTCATAGATCGTAATAGCAAATTCTTTTGAATGGTTGATGTTTGGACTTGAAAGTGACGGACGTGAAAGTGGAGTCAAATCTCTTATTTGACTCAACTTTCATAATAGCAGGTAGAATAGCATAGGCAGCCCTCCAAAATGTTCCCACTGTTGGGGCTCAGGGCTCTCTCAAGGGCTCTCATTATCCACCATGATGGCCCAGTGTGTTGGTAAATGATACATGATGTTGAAAAATTCATGTCCTGCTATCTCGTTAATTAATACTATAAAAAAAATATTTAAATCTAACCAAACCCTAAAAATCAAATGTATGTCAGTAGTTTTTGCAGTACTAGTGATCAGTGTTAAGGCTCTCCATAACACTTGAACTTGAACTAGGGAGGTTTCAGTTGAATGTAGAAGATTTAAATATGGTTTATAAGCAATTAAGTAAATATAACTACAAATCAATCAATTCAGATATGGTATATAGTTAGAATAGTTAAAGTTAAACCCTATACACACGAGCCCTAAAATCAGAGGAAATTACGTAAAACTAGTGGGGAGGACCCTACATCGCACCATAAATCACCAATCATATGGTGCGATGTAGGCTCTTCTTATATAGAACTTGGCTGGTCACACTGTAGTGTGTCTAGATTGAAATGGATTGTTAACTAAGTTAGCCCAAAAAAATATTTCTAACCATAAATTGGAACATCTATTAAGATTTTACATTTTGGTTTCTCTACACATCACTTCTAGAGTGCATACAAGTATTACTTTATCTATCTATCAACCCATTCAACTGATAGGGGAATGATATTGGATACGGGGATTATCTTATCTTCTTCGCCTGTTAGTAAACACTAACTGAATTTATATGTAGACACAAATTGAATAAGATTTTTGGATTTTCTGGTAATGTTGAAATAACCCATTTCCGATTGCTTATAATGAATAGTACTCTACTTTTTAAACTGTAAGTAATTAATGCTGAAAAGATAGGACAATATTCTCAAAAGATAGGACCTTGAAACCTACAATCTTATGTTTGGGTGAGGGGTGTGACCACTAAGCCAAAATGGCTTTTAGCGAAAGAATTCTGATTAGTTCTTGATATGACTTGAATAAAGGAATTCATTGCTATAGTAGCTCAGTTTAAGGGTCTCACGGTTTGAATGTTGTCTGCATCTTTACATATTTTTCAATGAGCAAATATACAAGTTTGTCATTGTAACTCATTTTAACAAAACATTGTGAGATATCAGATATTCCAAGACAGACCAGGTTTGAAGAAAAATGTTTCTAGACCAATTACAGGGCAAAGAAATTAATTTATATCTCTGGGTGACAAGACATTGATTTGGGCTAGTCATTTTCAAATAGCTTTATGGCACTGTACTTTAACCCTACCCATAGGCTTACCATCAATCACATGTACAGTCTGCCTTGTCACTCTTATACTACAAAAAAAATATCGAGTTACATTCTGTTATTATTTCAGTCATTAGTAGTGATTTGGTCTTGACCGCACTTCTTCCTATATAGGGTCTAAAGTCTTAACAGTGACAACATAAAGTAGATTATTTTTGTATTTGTAATGAAATCCTTACCAACAATAACAGTTCCAGTCTGTGCCTGCCCCAACAGAGCTTCCTTGTACTTTCTCAGGGACTCGTCCTCCTGGTCCGCAGCGAGGATCTCTTCAATGGATTTCTCCGGAGGAGGCCTGTACGAGGACTTGATTTCTTCCTCCTCAGTCTCTGCTTCGGGAGTATGGGCTACCTCAGGTTCTCCAGACATTTTGCTTCTATAACAAACAAAATCAATATTATAGAATATCATCAGAAAAGCTGATATGTACACAGAAGTGGGTATCAGGACTATTTTCCATGAGTAGTTAAAATAATCCAAGGCTCTTTCCCCATTCTTTCCCAATTCCCCATGACCATACACTGTACACTGGTGAAATTATGATATTATAACTAAATAGAAGTCATAAGAAAAAGTTATGTTAAGGATAACCACATTTGCTGGGTTGGGGCACGCGCAACCTTGAAAGATATTATATACAAGTTGGTTTGTTTGGCATGTTTTCCTTTACTGGTAGCTCAAGATTAGAATTACGGGGGATTGGACTCCGCTGATCTTTTAGTATTCTGCTATAAAAATTAAGAGATAAAATTTGTCTCCAAATTAAAATATTTTTTTACTAACTAGGTCATAGGTTAACTGTTTTTTAACTAAATTAAATTAAATTTTCCATGTTGATAAATGATTAAGAAACTAAAAATATTATTTCATATATATTTTCATCCTATGGACATATATCTACATAGTACATATCTAAGTAAATCTATTTGATTAACTATTGCAAGTATCAGAGTTCACAATGAATATTAGAATATTCTATACACTTAAAAAATCATTCTTATTTTAGGATGTGAACATAAAACAAAAACTAATTTGAATAATTGGAATGCAATAAGATACTGTGTTCATACCAAATCAAATACACATTGATTATGGTAGGAAAAACTATTGAATATACAGAGAATTAGCCAGTACATTCTTCAGTGTAGTTGAATTATTTAGAGGCAAATGTGAATGTCGCGGTGCTATTAAAAACGACGCTTCACAAAAATATGAATCATCCAATATACATAACCTAACCTTTTGACAATTCAGTTATCGATAATATGACACCATAAATACCGGGAGTAAAATTTGATAACTATAGTTCAGCTGGAATTAAGCTATTGCTTGCAGTAAGAAAAATACCCCATGATATGATAGGGTTGTTATCTCAAAGTGATTGTCTTGGGCTTTGGTAGTCCACACACGGGAACCGCCCAATATACGTTTTCAGGATAAATGTGGAAGACAATAGATTTGACCGAAGTATATGACGAAGTTACGCGGGGAGACAATCAATAGATAAAGACAGTATGAATACTTAGCGGCTTCGTCATTGTGAGCCTAAAGTAGAAAATGCTTTTCTAAAGACCTACGTTTCTTAGAATACGCAACATTTGTAACTTACGTAGTACGATAGTTCCCTCGATAACACAAACTCTTGAGAGTGTATATATATAATTTCACTAAAATCAACGCAAAATCAAAGAAAACTCAACATAAAATCTATGCACCGTAGACCAAAAATGACGGACGAGAAGCTTCCGGCCGGTCATCGAACTCTGAACCGGGTTGTCACATTCAAAAAATAAAAGTTCAAACTACAACGATTAATTTTTTCTGTTCGCTGGAACTCGAATTGTAACAAAGTGGCGTTTTCAAGACATAAAAAGACCTGTCAAAACTGTCAAATACAGTTCCCAATTTCACCGTAGGTGGCGCCACTATTTTGTTTTGGTAGAGAAATTTCACAAAAACCAACAGTGGTGCCGCACTTTACAATATTTAGAACTACCTTTAACAAGTCTCTTTGCGTCTGTAAAACGCCTCCGTACAAAAAAAATATGGTACACATGGCAGAAGTAAAAACTTACTCGGAAATTATTCACTTTATCCGTCAATCATTTTTTACATATAGTAGCATAATATGTAAATGAGAACCAAGTCATAAATGAGGCGTTTTCCGAGGAGATAAAGAAAATGGTTCGAAAAAACGACGATAGGAGGCGCTTGTAGGTTTTAGAATGCGATGTCAATGTCAAAAGCCACTGATCCCCATAGTGAGGGACCACTGGGACTGGATTTACTGAACTTAACTCGCAAACCTGTGTCGAACTAGTTCGCTCCTATTTTTCGTTGTTCGGTCTTTTTCAAATATTTTAAAAGACAATTAATTATTGCAATTTTTTAATTCATACTGCTCTCCGATATTTACCTATTTCATATGAGACGATTTTCTTAGCATTCCATGGATTCACCGTGCGGGTGCCGGGTCCATCGTGTGGCAGAGAGAGAAAACCCGAGTAGACCCCGAGACTTGTGACTCGGGCGTAGGTTTAAGGGACCCCTTTCTGACGTACATCAACACTCACCTTCACCACTCGTCTTTCTCTCCCAAATGCCCAAGAACGGAATCCCTTCCGTGCTTGCGCGGTAGTAGCCTTAGCTAAAAAATGATGCCCCTGCACTATTTAGACATTATTGCGGAACGTAGTTATTGACTATGTGAAGCAGAAAGTTTGTGCGTGGGGTAACCGTATTTACCGTTACAGAGAGAGCGTGAATCGATATCGACAAAATAGTTACTTTCAGAGCGACCAAAGCACGGTGTACCGAAGCTGGGAGGGAACTACTAGTCCACGTGTGAACGATGCGCAGCTACCGAACGCAAGCGCTATGATAAACTTCTGACGCGGTATCTGGTCGGTGCCCACGCACGGAGTCGGTGCCTGTCGAGCACACAGAACAGATGATGTGAGCCTATCGAACCCATGGAGTATATTTCAATAGACTTCATAGACGTTAGTTGTGTTCTTCGTCAAGGCCCCCCTGATAATATTAAACCGTACTTCAATGTCGTGTCGTTTGCTTGAAAAGATAAGTTACCATAGGTAAAGTATGCCTTTATTTCCGGTTCTCAATGTCGAAAGTTTTGTAACGTTATTGTCGCTGTCCGTTTTTCATCTCGTCAGCTGTCAAGATGACAAAATGTAGGAGTAGGTAAGTACCTATTTATAGTTAGAGTTAGTTAGCATTTTTACTTTGTTTATGTACCTGCTACTTTGCTGTACGTATTATGGTAATAGGAATTAGGTTTCAATAAAACTTATACATTTATAAGATAAACATGTAAAAAATCACTCGATGGACAAGAGTGTTTAATGTAAATATAAGGATGTTTGTGAGTAGTACAGAAATTACGAATTCTTTAGTTAACTAACCCCTAACCTATAGTTTGATTATTTATTTTTAAATATTTTTTTACAGAAATGGAGAATAAAAACATTGCAAACCTTATCACAATGGAGCAGAAATGTAGATAAAAGATTTTGTTGCTCCACAGAGACTACGAACGATGAGAAAGAAAAGGAACTTGAAAGAATCGCTAAGGACGTAAGTTTGCCCTCTGTCTTATGCAATCAACAAAATGTATTCTAATATTTTTAGTAGGTAATTGGTATGCGATAATAATAATTATAATACTGATAATTGTGTACATAATAATCATAAATATTTATTATTTATTCCAGTTTGATGTCAGTACAAAATTCATCTTGTTTTACTCATCTCTGACTGGTTCTTTATACGAGGGTCAAACTGAAAGTTCTTAGAACTGGCCACTTATAAATAATATAATAAAAAAATAATTCTATAATTTGAAAATAGAACTCTTTGCCAATATTACTGAGTATATACTTCATTCATTTGTCATTTGTTTTACGATTTGGCGGCAAATTGAAAATTGTCTGTGTCACGTCAACATGAATTTAACACGAGAAAATTTTCGTGCAATGATTTTTTATGACTTTCGATGTCATTTAAGTCAACAAGAAAGTTATGATAGACTACGATTGGCCTTTCACGATGAAGCCCCATCTCGTGCGACTGTTTACAACTGGTTTAATGAGTTTAAACGTGGTCGCACTAATCTCACTGATGATTTACGTGAGGGACGGCCTTCTACGGCGACGACTGAAGATAACATCTGTGTTGTGCGGCGTATGATAGAGACTGACAAAAGAGTGACCTATCAGCATATTCGGACAAGCTTAGGCATCGGTATGAGTCAAGTGCACAAAATCCTACACGAACATTTAGCGGTCAGGAAGCTTTGCGCCCGGTGGATACCTCATAATTTGACTGAGGCTCAAAAACTCCATCGTGTGAATTGGTGCCGTAAAATGATTGAAAAATTTAACGGAGCTGACTCAAATGCTGTGTTCGACATACTAACAGGTGACGAAAGCTGGATTTACTGTTATGATCCTGAAACCAAAAGACAATCTGCTCAGTGGGTGTTTCCTTTCGAGGAGTTGCCAACTAAAGTGAAGAGAGATCGAAGTGCGGGGAAAAAATGGTGGCCTCGTTCTTTGGAAGGATAGGTCATTTCGCAACAATTGTGTTAGAGGATCAAAAACAGTTTCTGCAGAATGGTACACTACCAATTGTTTGCCACTTGTCTTGGAAAAAGTTCGAGAGAAACGACCTCGCAGTAGGATCCTCCTTCACCACGACAACGCCTCATCGCACACCGCCAAGCGAACGATCGACTATTTGGCGACATCAAACGTTGAATTACTGGGTCACCCGCCGTATAGCCCCGACCTCGCGCCTTGTGATTTTTATTTATTTTCAAAAATTAAAGAAAAACTTAAAGGAAAGCGGTTTATGAATGCTGAAGAAGCGGTGGCTGCGTATCGCGATGCCATTGAAGAGACCCCTAAGGACGAGTGGGCAAAGTGCTTTTCCCAGTGGTTCCATCGCATGCAGCGGTGTATTGATGTGAATGGACAATATTTTGAAAAGATATAATAAAACTAATAACTGGCTAATGTAATCAGTTTTTGATTTTCTAAGAACTTTCAGTTTGACCCTCGTAGTATTAACATTGTTTGCTGGCAAAGTGAAAACTGGAGAACTTCCTTGTTAATTATGGACCATTTCCTAAAATTTGTAACCTAGGACCACAAGCTATAATTAATGTGATTGATTGGTTGAATTACATCAATTTTATTTGCTTATGGTGATATTTTCAATACAGAACTACCATTATGCAATGTAGAGCAACCAGGAACCATGTAGACTGGTTACATATATCGAGATACCTTAATTTGCAAAACGAATAACTCCATAGTAGCAAAATTCACAGGGGTCACACTAAATCACCAATTCTAAAATCTATTGCGTAACTGGTATTTTCATTATTTTATGTGTTTATTAGTTAGTAAGAAACACAATGTCCAAAGGGATGTTTATTTTTGTCTTTTGATGATTAAATTTTTTTTTATGTAAATTTTTTAGTGGCCCCTGTGAAATTTGCTACTATGGAGTTATAAGTTTTGCAAATTAAGGTATCGATATGACAACTTCTCATTCATAACATTAAATAAAATTTCAATTCTTATGTTTTACCTACTTAGCTAGTGGAACATAAAGAGTCAAAATCATTACCTATCACAACACTGCACTCGTGCAATATATGATGATTTATCTCTAAGCTCTGTAATTTCTCAGGATACACTCAATTAACAGTTTTTTCTTTACTCTGTGTGGTCTTTTAAATAAAGAGTTTTTTATTATTTATTTTGTTATTATTATAATTTTCAACAGGCAAAAATAACTGTCAAAGACAGTTCCCAATTTCGCCGTAGGTGGCGCCACTGTTTTATTTTGTTAGAGAAACTTCAAAAAAACCAACAGTGGTGCCACACTTGACAATATTTAGAACTATCATTGATGTCGTTTTGCATCTGGAAAACGCCTCATTGACCTTCAAATTAAGACACATCATTATCATCATTTTCGTATAGAAACACTGAAATTGTAATTTTTACTCTCTTGTTATCATTAATAATAAATAATAAACTAACAGTTCATAATCATAATCATGTTTTCCAGGCATCCATAGATGAGCCTCCAACTGCCTGCTGTCGCACGGGCTGTGCCAACTGCGTTTTCATAGTATGGGCCGAAGCACTCTCCACTAAGATGAAAGATGCTGGACCCGAAATCAGTGAAAAGATCCTGAAAATGGTTGACGATCCCTCTTTGAAGGCATACTTGGAGATGGAGCTTAGGATACGTGGCTTGAAGAAATCATGATAATTGTTATTTAGATAATAGACCTTATGTGGTAGCAAATAGTGACTAATGTTATAATGAAGAATTTAGAACATCCAGACAAAACTCCTGCCCAATAATACTTCTAATAGCACAGTTTCATGAAGATAATTTTTTTAAAATATTTTAGAGCTATAGAGTGATGACACGAGCAAAACACATGTCTGATGGTAAGCAACATGTCTGCCCAAAACAGCACAGTGACACGTAGCTATTGGAAAAGAAAGAGTCCAAATCATTACCTAGCACTGCGCTGCGCTCGTCACCTAGAGATATAAGATGTTTCATCTCCATGTCCTGTAATTTCACTGGAAACATTGCCTTTCAACACAGTAATGTTTGCACATTACTGCTTGGCGGTAGAATAACTGGCAAAGGTGTGGTACTTCTCCAGACGAAGTGTGCAATGAGTCCTACCACTACTCAAAATATTTGAAAATGAAGAGTCTCAAGTCACTATCTAGCCCTGTATTACGCTTGTCACTTGGATAAGTAAAATAATTATGTATATCTTTTTGGTATGTAATTTTCCCTTCAAACCGGTAGTGTTTGTGCACTACTACTTGGCTGTAAAATAACTTAGCAATGAAACATCAAAAAAAAATTATGGACTGAATTGATTTAGTATGTTATTGTATAAAAATAAGCTGAAGTGATATTATGTATACATGTAAGTTATGTGATGATAAAAAAATAGCTTGTTGTAAAAAAAATATGTTAATAGTCTTTATGAAAGAAAATAAAACCTAAGAAGTAATTTAATTTATCTATTGAACTCTACAAAAAAGGCCTAAAACTGGGAATTCAGAAAACATTAAATTTTACATTTAAATTTGGTTTCCTCCACATTTCCTTTCTTGGGCTCCCCTACTATAGTACGTAGCACTAGGTACCACGAACCTGTTGAATACATTTATAATGTTTACTAAAATGTTGACTAGCAACTTCAGGGTGTCGGTTTTTCGTGACAGCGTGCGCGCCTAAAGAAATATAAATAAAAAAAATATTATTTTTAATTAAAAAAAAAAAACCTTTATTTTAGCAACAACCAACAGCAATATACAGTCACATTTATTTAATACATCAAATACATCATTGTATAAACATTAATATTTATATTATATGTGTATAGAATACAGTTATTAAATACTTTCCTTTGAAAAAGGGGGTTTAATTAGACGGACAGTTAAGATATACAAATATTTATCACTAGCTGCATTCCCTGGCTTAACAGTTTTTCACCAAAATATTTTCTTTAAACACGATACACACAAATTTATAATTTTATTAAATATGCTACGAGAACCACTGTCTTAAAGATAAAATGTAGCCTAGGTAATTCAGATTATGTATTTGTGTATAAATACCATCGATATAAATCAATGGATGTGCCCTCACAAACTTCAGGCGCACGGGATTTATGTTATCGTTGGGAAGAGTGAGTGAGTCGGTTGTAGGAAGCTGTGAACGCCGGACGTTTTTACCTATCACAGTTCGTTGTTAACAACCAAAATAAGTAGAACCGCAACACACCTCGCCGCTAGCGATTCTAGGGGTCAATTAGATTAGTAGTTGTAAACCAATTACGCTACACACAAGGACGCAGTTTGTTAACAATGTCAAGGTTCTCAGGGCACATCTACTGATTTGTATCAATGTCAAATAAATACTTTTACGTACCGTTATAAGTAATATTTGTGTGATTTAACTTAAATGTACTTAAATAATTTTATTTTACATATCTTTATAACTAACGGACCCAATTATACATACTTATACGAACATCATAAACAACTATAAACATACGTACCTACTTAAGTAGTCCAATAAATAACAGTTTTAAAAATTCGACAAAGGTTATATAACAAGATTTCTCCCGTCCAAAAAAACGTCTAAAGGTAGCGGTTCGCCCGGAGACCGCGACACGAGACCGCGACCGGAGACCGCGACAGGCACTTGACTCTATGGAATTGTATGGGTGCCAGTTCGCGCCGAGACCGCGACAGTAGACTGAGACACGTGTCGCGAGACATGTGTCGCGGTCTCGGCGCGAACTGGCGCCCATACAATTCCATAGTGTCAAGTGCCTGTCGCGGTCTCGTGTCGCGGGCTCAGCGCGAACTTGTACCTTAAGGCTCATTTCCCGCTCCGACGCTACGCAGTTTCTATGACATGTCGGTAACGCGACTCCTTACAACGGTTTGTCCCAACAAAAACTTATTTTCGAAATTTTAGAAAATCAGTTTTCACTTCGAATCATTTTAATCCTCATACCCTTTGCGTATAAAAAAAATATATTTTCAGATTAATCCGAAACTAAGTAAAGCATTACACATTCTCATTTTTATCATAATTATCCCATTTGTCTGTTTGTTTCATAGACAGAATTACCATATTTATAATCAGGATAAACAAAGTCGTAAAAATAATTTAGTATACTTTGTGTTATTGGTAAATCGTTTGCCTTAGTAGCAGTGACTGAGATCTACAAATACACACCAGAGGATCTACCGCCTAACTATAACTGTCTTACCTGTGATATAGCTGTCTCTTTTCTTTTCGCTTGAAATGATAGAGGCGGCAATAGCAAAGCCATAGCCGATTTAGTTGGCGGTAGAAGGGTTGGTTTTCTTAGTAAAAATTCTACTATCTTTCTAATATTATAAATGTGACAGTTTAGATGTTTGTTGCTCAATAACGTCTGAAGGGATCAGATTGAAATTTGGAACACAATTAGCTAACGTGTAATTCAGGCATTTTTTAAATATTTTGTTTTGTTTAAAAGAGCCTTTTGTTTATTTTTAAATTGAGTGGATTGATGAATCTATTTAACTTCCTGTAGGTATATCTAGTGGCTATATAGCTCGGAATTAGGTAGTTATTTGGTTTCTTCTGTAAGTGACTCTTTTAGTATGAGTTTCACGATATGCAGTAAAACCAATGTTAGTAGTACTAGCTATGACCACAGTTTCATGTTTCACCCGTCCATGTTTCGATCGATGTGATTTAGATCATCTGTAGATATTCCACTAAATTGTGCATTATTATACCGAATTTTGTTTTAAAATTTGTGTATGCTTACAATTATTATCCTGACATTAGTAAATTTATTATTTTTCCATCCAAAATGATCTCTCTTATTGTGAATCCCTGTTATTTAGTTACAAATAACACCCAATTAAAAGTTGCAAATTGCCCCAAACCCATGTTAAAATTGGTTAAATTGGCAATGTTAAAACCCCGACTAAATCTGGCTTATTATTTTTATTCTTTAAACAAATTGCCTCAAACAAAAAAAAAATAACAAAAAATATTTAAAAAATGTGTGGGTCCATTTTGCCCCGCCTGTCTAGGTCTTCACCTCCATAGGTATTGGGGAACAACAGGAGAGCAAAGTGACAAGTTTTCATCTTTCCTCAAATACCTACCCACGATTAGCTAGCACCTCTCGGAATAGTAGGTAATATACATATTATGACAGAAAATACAGACAAGATCTTCATTTCAGTCTAAGGTGCTATGAAAATAAATTAACAAACTTTGATTGAGTTTCATTTTAACAAATAACATTTTTAAAGTCATTTTTTTGTTTAGTTAATACAATGTTCATTTATGTACTATTATAACTATCCACAGAAAAAAAAAATAAAAAAATACAAATCAAATAAGGTCAAAGAGACCACCGCGCACTGACCCCTGCCCGAATGTGCCCAGAACACTCGCTGCAATTAATAAAATATTAAATATTTTTTTGTTTTGGTGTACCTACCGGACGGACGGGCACTAAAACAAAAAATTAATAAACAGAAGTTTTATACGTGTTAGTATTGGTGATTAATCCATAATCTCCCATATATATCAAATTACTAAAATCATTAAAAAAACAAGTAAGTGCTACTTATTACATAACAGGAACGATACTCCCTTTTAAATCATTAATTACTTTCAATTTATTGGGATTTATAAAAAATTGCAAATTTATCTAAATGTCGATTCTTACAAAAATCTAGCGCGTACGGCATTCGAAAAGCAGTCAATCAACTTAATATGACCCAAGTACTTAGTTAAGTATGTCCAATTTTTAAAACAAAATTAAAGCTATAACTTAAGTATAGATTTACTACGATAACATGACCCGCCCCTCCAGAATTCTAAACGTTTGAAAGTATTAGTGAAAGTATTTACAACGCATCACCACGCATGTGTGCGTACTGCGACTGCTGTCAAACACCTAGTCGAGCTAACAAATCTATGGATTTGTTGCTCGACTAGCGGCATTCATTAATCGCTCTTATTATTAGTATGGCGCTGCACTGACGTACTCTATGAAACGGACACGTGCGTTGTCTTCCGCGGTCAACAAATTATGGTGAGTTGACCAACAAATCTGATAACAATTGAGATATTATAAGTACTGATTGCACAAAAACTATGAATAAATTTTATTGTGTACAAATATTGAAATATTTTGCATGTTTAACAATTTCAGTAAAATAAGACATCTAAATCCTTTTCAAAGATCAGTAATCACAATTATTATAAAAAACGCATGGTCCAAGTGTTAATAAAGGCATTAGTCAATATTCATACTGCCCGGGCATTATTATAAATCTTAATATCTCTATTGGCACTGGAACTATAATTTTGCTCGTCGCTGTCATAGAAGCTTGATGTGTCATTTTCAGAATCGGATTCTCCTACGCGAATAATAAATTCTTGCTCGTTGTCGTACTTTTCCAGTATTCAGATTCCGTTTCCTCCACATGTTTGCAAGTGTTGGCCCACATCGTGCGATCGATCATGTCCAGACGCTCATGAAGTAATTTCATGATGGATGTGTAGTTTTGGTTTACATTTTTGTTGGCTATGTAGTTTTCAACACTCCCCAAATTTTCTCGACAGGGGTTAAGTTGGGATGATATGGCGGAAGTCTTAATATATCGCATTTATATTTGCTTCGCCATCGATAGCGTAATTTCTAGAATTATCCTTATTTTTAAAATGATATCATAGAGTTCGATTTTCTTCATGTCTTCCTCGAAGTCGATGTGTTTTTCACGAGCCAATCTTTCATGGCAGCTTTGTTGCTGTTGGAGGTGGGAACTTTTCAGTAAATGTGTTATGGTAAGAGGCGTTATCCATAACAATTACGGACTTTTCTGGTATGTTTGGCAGAAGTTGTTCTGAGAACCACTTCTTGTAGTTATTAATGGTTCATATTGTCATGTTAGTCGCCAGTCTTTGAACTAGCCTTATAAATTAAAGAAGCATTGGGGACAAAACCATTTTTCCACCGGCGTGGACAATTATGATGCGTAACCTTTAGACATTTTTTTCTTTGCTACTGTTCCTTGTTTAGTACCCCATGATTTATTTTGTACATGTGTGGTATGAATGTAGCTTTCATCGGTATAAACAATATTCCTGCCTTCTTCTCTATATTTCTTCAATTGTTTTAAATATTTATAGCGAAGCAACTGCACGTCATGTTTTTCAACTAGAGCTTGACGATTGTCTTCAGTAGTTTTCCACTCATATCCTAAATCAAGAAGTATACGCCGTAAAGTCTCGAAACATCCATCAAAATTTATCTTTTCAGTAAGCACTCTTTTCAAAGCTTTTAATGTTGGATATTGTTTATACTCTGTATGAAAGTTACTGACAGTACGCCTTATTACCCCCCTTGTCAAATTCATCGATGTCACGCTTTAAACGTTTGCGAGGATTTTTGTTTTTATGTGGTGAGCTCATTTGTGTACCAGTTGCATCACATTTCGCTTTTTCTTTGAGAATTCTTGTTATAGTCTTTTCGCTAACTCCCACAGCTCTGGAAGTTCTCCATCTAGCGTCTGTCAAGCGCTCTACTCCATTTTCAGCCTCATGCTTCATATGTTGGTATACTGTAGCTATAACTTCTCTTCCCTGACTCCGCACATTTTTTTTTATTGACTTTTCCATGACCTGGTAGTTTGTGTTGCGGTCAGTACTTTCGTGTCACTGAGCGACGTAGACTCAACGACTTGACTGTCTCAGACCACTGCCGGCCTGCTACTGAAGATGAATAATTACAACTACATACAAATTCTTTCGTAAGGATGTGACTACACACATTAAAACAGTAATTTGGAGGGGCGGGCCATGTTATCGTAGAAAATCTCTACTTAAAATGGATTTAAAACTATTTGTAATATTAAAAAAAACGTATACATTTATTATCCTAAATATATTCTACTTAAAAGCTTTTTTTATTTCGACTTATTTTGAGTAACTTCGCTTACCACAATTTTTATTTCATTCTATTTACAGGTTCAAATGCTAAGAGCCTGTCTTAAACATTATTTATACCCAAATTTGATCAAAATCCGCACAGTACAACCTTTGGAAAGCCGCCATTTTCTTAGCCCTATGCTCTAAACTATCTTCATATTCATGTACTACATTACAATCATTCTTTAAGCTATACTCCACGTACTTAGAATCATGAACATTCTTTACATTATTGAACCTACCACCAGTGGCAATTCCACAAACATTTATTATTTCAGAAACATTTTCTTTCTCTAAATTAAAATATTTCTCATTATTTTTAGATTCCTCTTCTATTTGAAAATAACTACGAGTCTTTAACCAGTCGTCAAAAACATCGCTAAATTGGTCAAAGTCGTCGCAATTGTCAACATTTTGCAAAAATACACCGCTATCTCTTTTATCACTTTCAAAATCACCATCATCTCTACAGTACATGCTATTGAGTATACTAATACTTTCGTCAAAATACAATTGTTTTAATTCTTTGGACTCATTTTTAACGCCTGCTTCGAAATTGACGCCGTTCCTTACGCTACCTCTTCGATACAAATGTACACAGTCTCTAATGGCTTTCTTATCATCACTTTTTAGTTTCGTATCACTTTTATTACTATCACTATCGACTTCATAGTCATTACCGTTTACTTTGAAGGTTACTTTACGTTTAGCTACATGGTCGCCATTGTTTGTTGTATCTTCGAGGGTTAGTCTTTTTGGTTACCATCAGTCATCGCAGAATGTAACTGCAGGGGCGGAGTGATGGTCCCTTGGGGGCACGAAACATGCGCAAGCAGGAGGCCCTGGGGATGATAAGGCCGAGCCAGGGCCTAAAGAACCTCCACAGGAAAGTCGTGCTCGATCACGAATGTTCACTATAGAACGCTCACTCCACCAAGGTTCCACGTTGTCTTGATGTCGATCCAATCCAGGTTCTGTAGAAAGTTACATCAATCATCATCAATTTATTAAAATTATACCTACAATATAGTTTCAAAATGATTATAATTTGTGTTAAAGTCAAGTAGTCTTCACGATTTAACATCTTACAGTTAATTTAAACAACCTTTTCTTTTACACTAGCATAGTCAAGTATTTTATTATCTTTCTTCACTACATTAGTACCTATTAATTATTACAGAATATTTATTGTAGTTAAATTACGTAGCGAAACCCCAATATTTCATCATCATTCACCTATTCTTTTCCCACTTTATGTGGGGTCGGTATAAAATGTATGTTTCCTCCATTCGTCAAATCTGAGTTTACTCCTTTCCTATTCGTATCCTCTTTTATACAAGCCATCCATGCTTTGGTCCCCGATATTTTATGACATTCACATTCAGATGCAGCGAACAATCGGGGTAGCTAAAATCAATGCTTAACCTTTTTGTACTTCAGTAGCAGTAAGAAATAGTTTCTAGCTATAACATAAATATACAGGATTATACAGGAGTAGTAAACATTCTAACATATGTCTCTCCAAATCTAAATTATCCAAATTAAATTTAAGTTAAGGATACACATAAACATAGAATACAAACAAACACATTACATTTTCTTCTTTAAGTGTATCTAACACGACTTAGTTATAGTTATTTTGTAATATGCGACGGCTATTGATCCATTGGTGAAAGGTAACACAGGTACTCACCAGTAAAGTACTCACGATATCTGTCTCTGTATGAAGTTTTCCTCCTTTCGTGTGTTTCGCCCACAAGCCACCACGTCCGCATTTCACCTTTCCCCTGTAACAAAATATCAACAATATCACTGCTTGAAAAGTCAGTTTCTTACGATTAGGTACTACAGTCCAAGATCCCAGAGCCGCCAGACGTCATGTACCTATTTTCTGATGGATGAAATGTAGACGATTAAGTAGAGTTTGTAAAACTCTATTATTTAGGGAGTTTTAAAGCATCTGTTAAGCAAAACGGCCGACGGAATGTGTCTGGGAGTATTAGGGTCTTATTTCTAAAGATATTGCCTATAACATACGTGAAAATCAGTTATCAGAAAATATGTGAAGTAAGTAATGTATTTTCTGGACCCCATATCTTAAAATTGGCCGTCTAAGCAAGTTAGCGAGTAAGCATGTATTCTTAGTACGTAGTCTTAACTCTACTCAATCGTCCACATTTCATCCATCAGAAAATACGTGACGTCTGGCGGCCCTGGGATCTTACTCTACTATGATTTCAATTAATCAACGCGTTATTGACGGTCCAGCCGAACTTAAGTTTCGGTCAAATAATAAATAGGTACGAGTAAGTGTGGGCAATCGGACATTACCTAAGTACCTACATTTCATACGTCACTGAAGTTGGTGACGTATTTTTCAACAAACTTGCAACTTTTCCGTATTTTTTGACGTGACAACGTCTTATAAATTGGTTTGCCGGGTGACACTTCAAGAAACAGCGTTACGCTCCGCTCACGTTATGCGCTCACAACGAGAGCGAGTGAGAGGCACGCGTCCCTTCCACTCGGGCATGGTTAGCCCGCCTAAGAGCGAGAGAGACAGACATAAAAAGTGAAAGGCACGCGTCCCTTCCGTAAAATTATTTTACCACTCAAAGTCGTTGTCACGTAAAACTTTCGCCCGTATACCGACTTTACAGGCAACCAATTTTTTTTTTGCGTAATAATAACAGGCTTCAAACGTAGGATAATTTTGATCGATAATTTTGATGAATATAATATCTAGAAGTTATTACGGAGTTAATTGGTAGTCAACCAGCAAAATTAATGCTACTACTGTTGGTTTTATGAAAGAAATTGTGTGGCTATAAGAAACTACGGTAAAAGTGATTTTTTTTTCGCATTGTAGATATTCAACAAATTTTTTGGAAAAACTTTTTTTTTTTAAATAAAGAGTGACGAGACGATCAGGACATGTGCCTGATGGTAAGCAGCATGCCTGACACATAACAGCACAGTGACACGCAGCTATTGGAACATGAAGAGTCCAAATCATTACCTAGCACTGCACTGCGCTCGTCACCCAGAGATCTAAGATCTTATATCTCTAAGCCCTGTAATTACTCTGGAAACATTGCCCTTCAAACCGGAACACAGTAATGTTTGCACATTACTGCTTGGCGGTAGAAAAACTGGCAAAGGTGTGGTACTTCCCCAGGCGGACTCTGCCAAGAGTCCTACCACTACATAAGTACTTGATTTGAGTAACTTAACGAGTAACGCCGCCATATTGACCTCGGCTGCTCTTTCGAGCGTCGCCAGCCACGCAACATGCAATAGATGGACGAACAAGTTTGAGGCGATATAATAAAAGTTTCACTATGAAAGACATTATTTACTCGAACACTTTACCCGTTCACATTTTTATTTTTCTCTGGAGACTGTTAGGTAAGATTAGTGGTCCTCCGCTACCAACTTTCGCAGGAAAGCCTCTTAGGCTTACGCGTACTTTTCTCGCCCAAAAACCCTATTGAAACACTTAAAAACTCTTCCTAATAGGTTTGCTTCGATTCTCGTATACGTTGTATAATTTTTTTCAATAGTTGATACTCTTATTTGTTACTTTTTAAATTTGGATTTTTTTTATGATGTAAAAGTATCTACATTTACGAGTAGTATTTACTATAAAATCCCGACGGCTCGAAAAATGTCGTTTTCAACTACTGGTCGCCGAGTGGTCGAAAATCGTAGCTTAGGTAATCCTGAGCGTAGCGATGGGAGTTCAGAGCACAAGGTGATAAATCTTTGCACTCGAGTGCAACACGTAACTTTTCTCATCCCACCTCAGGAAATGACTTAATCACTAAATGCTTTGCGCATTATTAACAGTTTCAGTCAATTCTGTTGGCGCCAAATAATCTTTTCGTGGCTAGAATCAATCATTTTAGGCTTTTCACATGTTTTCTAGTTTCCTGTTTTTAAACTAAGTTTTTAAAAATAAAATTGCGCGCGATGCAAATGAAGAAGTACACCAAGGAGGTCCTGAGGTCTGATATTTTAACAATTAAAAAAAAAGTTAGATCATTTTCATACCAAGGAGGTTGAAGTGGTGTAATTATGTTTTAAATTCACAGACTTAGTGCACACGACGCGACGTTTTAAACTCTAATTTACTTTTCATCCCACCAGCTCGGAAAGAGTACTTTTGCTCCTCGATATCAGGGCGCAAAAGTCGTTTTTACCCTCTAGAGGTTAGAGTAAATTTGAATTTAGAACATCGTGTGTACTGAGGTTTTGAATTCAAAACATAATTCAACCTATTTATTTCTACCTCCTTGGTGCCGAATGCATCATACATTTTTTATTATTATTTAAAAACTCAGACTCGGAACCTCCTTGGTGTACTTATTTTTTTTTAATTTGCTTAGCTCGAAAACATTTAAAAAATTTGCCTTTAGTTTAGTCATTTCCTCGCTGAGGTGGAATGAAAAGTTACGTGTTGCACTCGAGTGCAAAGATTTTTCACCTTGTGCTCTTTTGATTCCCTTGCTACGCTCAGGATTCTAATTTTGAATCACTCGCTGCGCTCGTGATTCAATTTCACTCGCAAAATCAACTTTGCACTCTTGTATAACAAATAACTATTCCCTACTCTCTAAACTCTAGAGCTAGAGGGTAAAAACGACTTTTGCACTGAGATATCGAAGAGCAAAAATACTTATTCCGAAGTGGGGGGATAAAAAAGGTTTGATCACTCTCCTCCGTAATACTATATTCCAATATAATATAATATAAATATAATATAATGTTGGTGGACAATTCACACACAAACACCATCTGACCCCAAACTGAGCAAAGCTTGTGATAGGGCTATTACAATAACTACCCATTAAGGGAAGGCGTCACAGGGTGAGGGAGCATCCTCAAACTCAAAGTACCTACCTTCCTATACACGCGCCTAATTGGATTCGTAGTATCTTCAGAAGTAGTAGGTAATCATTGAGTACCTAGTAAGTAAGTATCTATCCATAAGCAATGCATTCAGATAAAATATTATGATTCCAGTACTAATGCTTCGTGTGGGCTATCAGGCTTACTCTACGTACCTATGTATGTGCATAAGTATATTCCGTTTAGATTAGGCGACATTGCGCCTTGAGCGATTTAAAAAAAAAACAATATTTAATAGACAGTAGAGGTCATTTGAAGCCTATTATAGAAGTTAATTATAGTTCCCTTAACGAAAAACAGTTTTCAGAATTCGTACTCCTCATTACAGCAGAATTAAATTATATTTACTTTTGGGCCCCAGGTTTTTGATCTACCCTTTTATTTCAAAATAAAAGGGGTTTATTACTAACTTAACTAACTAACCTAATTTGTAAAATTGTTTTCCAAAGCTTTTTTGTACCTATAGCACAGATCAGAAAATAGTTACTTCGTAACCTATAGTATAAACACGCTCTAGATTGGTGTAAATAATGGTGTATAGGAATAGAAATATTAGTTATGGTATTTCTATTCCTATTCACAATAAATAAAACATATTGGTAGACATTTCACACTCAACACCATCTTACTCCAAACTAAGCAAAGATTGTAGGTAGGTACTATAGAAGCCACATAATGATATAATAGTATCTAATATAGTCGTAAATAGATATTTACTTATTATACATATAAACACACAGACACAGTACAAATATGAAATATCTATATTCATCCCACAAATATTTGCACTGGGTAGGAATCGAACCCACGACCCTCGGCTTCGCAGGCAGACTTACTCCCAACCAAACCACAAGGACAGTCAATGATTTCCTTCAAATGATCTGTGAAGGCTGTTAGGTTTAGCTGTTTCGCTGTTCATTCTTCCTAGACTTAAAACTGGGCTACATGAACAACGTAAGCATCTTCAGTAGGTAATACAATACATCTACAATTATTTTTTTTACTTTTAAAATTATATTTTTTTTAACTTGACCGCCATTACCTAGAACTGACACTCTCGATTGGAAGACACAAAGATAAGTCGATAGAGCTGTATTTCGTCATTCGAATTATAAAAATCATCAATTTGCCATCGCTTTCTAAGAACTCGCTTAAACTTTAAAAAAGTTTGATAGATAAGCGAGCATTATAATTTGTATTTGAAGCTGCCAAAACTTGGTCCGATTTAACTATTTCAGGAAGCCTGTTAAATTAAATGTAGGTATTGTCTCAAAGCGTGACATTAAAGTGCCTTTCCTTCAATTACCTACTCGTAGCTCTAAGAGATACCTTCTCTGTAGTAGGTAGGCATCGATATAAATCAAGGGATGTGCCCTCCCAAACACCAGGCGCACGGAATTATGTTATCATTCGGAAGAGTGAGCTCACTCTTTCCGTTTTAGTTGGTTGGAGGTAGTGGTGAAATCCGGATGTTTCTTCTTCTTTTCGTGTCAACGATTCAGTTTGGACTACATCTATTTTTTTTATTATTTTATATACATTTCTAAAGTTTGTCTTATGTTTTTAATTTTATGTTTCTTTTTTTCTTCATGTAATTTTTAAGTACTAAACAGTTTCTGACCAGTGAGTGGCTACAGAAACTCCAACGGGGTTGGCTTCGCACAGGTCGTTTAGTGTATAGGTGTTGGGCACAGTGGACACACGAGAAGGTGATCCATAGTCTGGGAGCTTACACCACAGTCGCACTGCTCAACTGGAGGATCTGCAAGACCCCATTTACACATATTATGTGCAACATGCAACGGCCTACTTGAGTTCGAAGTCTATTTAAAAAACTTCCAGATAGGCCATTGCAAATCATGGCCAGTAGCAGTGGCCATGGAAGCTTTTCATGTGGGGAAACAAAGTTAGGTGGCACTGGAGGTTTATTTTGCCACAGTTCAACTCTAGCTTGTGTAGGAGTATCTGTAATAGTTGTGGTTTTTTGTATAAAACTTTTGCGGCTTTTTAATCTGCAAGGAGTGGGGGCATAATTGAACAGTGGTTGTTGCTTTTGTTTCTTTTTTTCAATGACGCAGGCAATTTCTCTACGGACATCGGGAGGCGCAATTCCAGCTAATGGGTATATAAGGTTAAGAGGTGTAGGCTTTAGGCAGCCAGTGATGATGCGGCAGGTGTCATTCAAAGTCGTATCCATTTCTTTTGCATGAGGAGAACGATGCCAAACTGGACATGCATACTCACCAGCAGAGAAATATAAAGACAGACCTGGTTGTGTGAAGTACATGTGGTGCTGCGCCCCATTTTGTGGACGTTAGGATTCGGAGGAGGTTATTTCTTGAAAATACTTTTTTGCTTTGCTGTTTGACAGTGTGTTTTAAATGTTAAAGATCTGTCTAAAGTTATTCCGAGGTACTTTGGGAACGGAGAGTGTTCAATAGGGACCTGTTGCCATGTAATTTTGAGGGATCTATGAGCTTGATGATTACGTAGATGAAATAGGCAGCTCTGGGTTTTAGACGGATTCGGTCGAAGACCATTTGCTTTATGGTAATTGCCTAAGTTTTCAAGGGCTTCAGATAGGGTGCTTTCGACCTCTTCGAAAGAATTAGCTTGTGAGGTTAAGGCTAAGTCATCTATCTGCATATAAGAAGCGGTGTGAACGAAGCGGGATGCGTAGAACGAGCCTCCCCGAGCGGCATATACGAGTGATACCTATACCCATGCCCGGCGAACCCTGGACCAGGTGTTCGCACCGGCTTTTACGTCACATTAGAAGGATTAGTCCCTTCTACCACAGCGATTCAATGCATACAATGCGGATGTTTATACCTGCCTATTAGGTAATATTCGTTGTCAACAACCAAAATAAGAAGAACCGCAACATTCGGAACAACAACAGTTGTAAACCACTCACGCTACACACAGATTTGTTAACAATTTTAAGGTGCTCAGGGCACATCCATTGATTTATATCGATGTAGATGGGTATATAGCGTCGTGTATCAAGCCAAGGACAAAGGCATGTACGCGCGTGTCAATACAATTTCCCTTGCCGTCTCATGATCATTGAAGAGTCTTTAATTAGCTTTCAGGCTCAACTTAATTAAGGTTCCCTTAGAAATGGGATCGGAAAAATATAGGGAACTGTAAAATAAAATCGTTGATCATGTTATTCTTTTCTTCATTTCTTTTTCGTTTTAAAAATAGACGCGTGAAGTGTTTGCGAGAGGTATTAAGTAATTGCTTTCATGAAATTGAGTTTAATGTTTGCTTCGATACGCGTGTTCAAGTTTTCTTTCATTTTAATTATAGAAAGACATGGGCGTATTAAAAAAGTCGGACGTAGTTTTGTTAAAACAAAAACTGTGTCTATAGAGTCGGCCAGTACGCTGTCACATACAGACTCATACGCACACATTCACACTCCAGCCGGTCATTACGCGCGAAAACTAGGGTGTGTACGTGTGCGTGTCAGCCTGTCGCATACCGGCTGACACGCAAACATACACAGCGCACTGGCCGACTCTATAGACACAGTTTTTGTTTTACTGAGACTACGTCCGACTTTTTTATACTTTATATAGAAAGATGAGTCACTCTATATTCAAAAATGTAAGCACGACATGTACCTGGGGGTAAATAACAAAACCATAACAGCCAAGTGCCACAGAGCTATCACTGCTAGCTCGTCGTCTGGAGATTATAAGATAATGTATCTCTTAGCCCAGTTATTTCTCTAGAAACATCAGTGATGTTTGCACATTAAATGACGTGACAAATACAAAAATCTTTATTGATGTTTGCAGGTATGATAAGGTGATACACTCCGCGAGGTATAAGCTGAGCTTTGCATTAGTGTGAGTGATCACCAATCAGGCAGGAGCTTGAAATTTTGTCCGCGAGGTATAGGCTGAGCTTTGCATTAGTGTGAGTGATCACCAATCAGGCAGGAGCTTGAAATTTTGTCCGCGAGGTATAGGCTGAGCTTTGCATTAGTGTGAGTGATCACCAATCAGGCAGGAGCGCGGCGAGACAGAATGGCGCCGCGCCTAAGGCCGGTTGTCACACCTACACTGTCCATGTGCACTCACACAAATGCAAAGCTCAGCTTATGCCTCGCGGAGTGTACAAAACATTTTAAAAGTTGACCCATACAAACTGGCCTCTCCTAGAGGCGTGCAACAAACTAACCTACCGTAAGATTATAATCTCAAGCGTTAGATTACAATTTGACGGTGTTAACAATTTTACGGTGACAGACACATTAATTATTTAAACCATCTATTTGTCGTTCAAAAACTCTTTTACGGAATGGCAGGCTTTTTCTTTTCAGAGAAGCTTTAATTCAGTCTTAATTAAGTTGTCTGAGACTGAATCTTTTATTCATTCCGGTTGCTAGTTGTGGAAAGATACACCGCTTAAATAAATGAACTTTTCAGACTTATCGAGCGCGTGAATATAGGTTTCTTCAGTTAGTCTATATGTGGTAGCATAACATTTTTTGTACTAATTTAAGTAGGCATCACGTTTTTAGGACCAATGATAATTTACCATAGACCATAGCAACTAAACGCATAACTGCTTTTGCATGATGTTAACTAGCATAACCATATATGGCATACAGATAACTTATGATAATGTTTAAGCACATAACCATATATAGCATAAAGTTAACTTAGCATAATGTTTAAAGGCACACATTGAGAAAGGAGACGGTACACCTAAGAAATATAGTGCGCTTTTTGACTCTGGGTGGGCTCCCGCCAGAAGCTCTGCGGTCAGCCCTGAGTATCGCTTCTCCATACTCAGCCTGCGGTCCACTACGAAGGTCGACGACTCGCTTCGCTCGCCACCTCCTCCCTTCGCTGCGTTTGGCCTCACATGGCTCGCTCCACTCAGGGCCTCCCTTGAACTTCTGGCTCTCGCATTTTTAATATACACTCTAGGGGTTGTAACGACTAGACTAGGTGGAGTCGGGGTGCTCGAGTCGGATCTGGGTCCTATGGAACCTGGGTCTATATTTAGTAGCACAACAAATAATTAAGAAATGCCTAGAGACTATTATGCGTCTCATCATTATGCCTAATTGCCTAAATACTATTATGTGTCTCATCAATAGTCGAATTGAATGTAGTTCAATAGATTGTTATGCTTAAAACAGATTGTGGCAAAAAACTATTATGCAAAAGTTTAATTATGTCACTATATATTATGCTACATTCATTATGACAAAGTAAATTAGGAAAAAAATGCGTTTTAAGAGTCCGTCTGGGAAAATACCACACTTTTCCCAGTTATTCTACCGCCAAGCAGTAATGTACAAACATTACTGTTATCCGGTTTTAAGGGCAATGTTGCCAGTGACATTGCAGGGCATAGAGATAAAGCATCTTATATCTCTGGGTGACGAGTGCAGTGCAGTGCTGGGTAATGCTTAGGACTCTTTATGTTCTAATAGCTGCATGTCACTCTGTTGTTGTGCTCCTTAACTGTGGGCCTCATAACGAAGCTCAAAGTCACACAGCGAGCTATGGAAAGGGCTATGCTCGGAGTCTCTTTGCGCGACAGAATCCGTAATGAGGATATTCGCGAGAGAACAAAAGTGGCCGACATAGCTCAAAGAGTAAGCAAGCTGAAGTGGCAATGGGTAGGCCACATCGCTCGCAGAACTGACAACCGATGGGGAAGAAAGGTTCTCGGGTGGCGACCACGAACTGGAAGACGCAGTGTTGAACGGCCTCCCAATAAATGGACAGATGACCTTATAAAGGTCGCTGGAAAACAGCTGGTTGCAGGTTGCGCAGAACCGTTCGTTGTGGAAATCTAGGGGGAGGCCTATGTTCAGCAGTGGATGTCTTGCGGCTGATGATGATGGTGATGATGACTCT
Organism: Ectropis grisescens; assembly: GCA_017562165.1. NCBI lineage: Eukaryota > Metazoa > Arthropoda > Insecta > Lepidoptera > Geometridae > Ectropis > Ectropis grisescens. Next base: position 3,402,887 of record CM029783.1, read on the forward strand.
GTTGTTATGTGGTAGGCATGTTTAGCATCAGGCATTTGGTCACCAGTCACCACAAGTAAAACGCCTGCGCTTCGTGAGAGAACACTAGAATTAGTGATTTCGTCACTCACCTTGATGTTGACGATCCCCCGCTCCTTGAACCGGTACCCGCCGTGTTGCTTGAGCAGTGTGTACGCGGCTTGGCTGACGTGGATCCTCTGCGGCTCCCCGGTGGACTCCATGCGAGCCGCTGTGTTCACTGTGTCTCCGAAGAGGCAGTACCGCGGCATCTTCACTCCCACCACGCCGGCGGCGCACTGACCGCTGTGGATCCCTGCAGGAGTTGCAAAAAATTAATAATTGGCAGTCATAGGAACTGCCAACATATACTATCTAATATACAACAAATACAGGAATAGTAAAAACAAATTATAACTCAAAATTTGCTTATTTTGGAAACTACGCGGGGGATAAGATAAGATAAGATAAGATAGCATTTATTGACATATTACAAACATACATTAGAATTAGTAACAAATTTCATTAGAAACTAATTGCTGAACATAGTATTAATATATCTCGTCATTTGCAAAAAATATAATGTCATTGAAAATATAAAATAATGTACATCACAAAATTAATAAAATGCTGTATAGGGGCATTATTGTTACTATCTATTATATTTAATACTGTTACTATCTAAATTTAATTATTCTATTAAAATAATATCTATATATTATTGTGGTAATATAAGTACCTAGGCACGTACAGTCTTACATAGCCAATTGCTCGTAAGCGTCATAGAAACATCAATACTACTCGTAGTTAAAATTTAAATATTCACCTATGCTGTACAAAGTCCTCTGGATTAAAAGCTGTTTGATCTTTCCTTCAAATATTAATTTGCTCGAGATGGTTTTAATACTTTCCGGCAAATGATTGTATAAAACTCTACCAAAGTGAATGGGCAGCCTCTTTGCAAATGCAAGTCTGTATGGTATCGGCTGCAACATTATCCGCGTACGTCCTGATCGCCGATCTTTTGCTTCAGTCAATGAATATTTTCTATATTGTCCCTGGTGTACTTGAGAGCTTCAAATATATAGAGTGCAACCGATGTCATAATTTTTGCTCTCTATAATGTTCTCGGCAACTCTCCTTAAACTTTGCATTGACTAGGACGCGTATGGCACGCTTCTGCATTTTCAAAATACGTTGGGAGTCACCGGAACAACCCCAGAAAACTATACCATAAGCCATAATCGAATGAACATAAGCATAATATGTCTCTTTCAAACTTTCCGGAGACGTGATTTTCTTCAGCTGTTTTAATGCGTATGTGGCCTTGGCCATTTTCTTACAAGTTTCCTCTATATGATTCTTCCAGCTTAATGCAGGGTCTAGTACAAAACCTAACAATTTTAGTGCGTTCGTGCTCATGATCTCAGTTTCATTTAATAACTTCACAGGTAAGATCCTTTGGTTATGGGCTTTAAGATTAAAGAACATGATGTTTGTTTTATCCGCATTTAAATATAACCCATTAATTCCAAACCAATAATTGAGTTTTGAGAGAGTTGCTCTGATTTTTGTAATTAACTCTTCAATAGAGCTAGCCTTTAAAATTATCGTGGTGTCGTCTGCATATTGAATAATTCTTCCGTCTATTTCCAGCATGGATATATCATTGACGAAAAATAAAAAAAGGATATTTCCGAACGCCGATCCTTGAGGAACGCCTGTGTTGATACAATGAGGGTTGGATTTTTGTCGTTTATTATCGATTTTTATCTCTACCGTTTGTTCCCTGTTCAATAAGAAAGATTTTATTAAAACCGGGAAACCGGAGGGCGTGGTTATGAGCATGCGTCAGCATGTCTATATGGCCATGGTCCCAGGTTTACACAAATATTTCTTATCATTCCCGTGCTGGGACGCTAGAATTCAATTCACAGCCCACGAAAAATCTGTCTGTGGCGCGCCAAAAAACTTATCACTTCAAAAATATAACTCAGTTATGACCTTGGAGACTTGGGGTTGTTGGAGGGCTGTTAGGTTCCTTTTGGTCCAAAGAATAGTTGAAAACTCCAACATGAATAGTTTAAAAATTTTTGAACACAGATTATAGTTTGCAACAACATATAGGCTGCATTTTATAACGGGTAAATAGCCCGAACGGGAACTATGCGTGGCACTGCTAGTAAGCGTTCGCCCACTAAATATTCCCACTGCTGGAACTTGTGACTTTCTCTCGTACGGAAACAGTCAAGGCCATAACCCATCACGCTGGCTCAGTGCGGGTTGGTTGTGGGTATATGTCGGCATATATATGAAACCGAAAGGTCCTAGAACCGTTCGAGGTAATGTGTCATTCACCATACCTAGAAATAGGGTACAGGTCGGTTTCCTCAAGATAGTTTTCCTTTACCGTTTTAAGTTAGAGGAATTATGCGCATGACTTCGGAAAGACCGGTATCGCCATCGGGATCGGGTCACCGTTCACTAGACTAGAGCAGCCGTAACTTAAGTAAGCGTATTTTGAAGAATTAAATGCATAGAACGACTCTAGTTATTTACAATCTAAGTACAGAAGTCTTACAACTTTAGATTGAAATTCTAACACATAATCACAAATGCTCCACAATCTCTATATATAAAAATGTTATGTTGGTTTGTGTACGCTTCAAAAACTCAAAAACTTCTGCACCGATCGAGCTGAAATTTTAGAATGATATATAATCCGAATCAAGGATTGTTTTTATCTAATTTTTGCATCACAATGTGCCACAGCGAAGCGTGGCAGGGTACAGCTAGCAATACATATAGTGAGGTTTATTGAGTAGGTACTACCTGACTTATTACGCCATGTACTGTTTAGACCGATTAAGCCTACGCAAACTAAATATAACTTTTTTTTTTAACTTTTATAGGTTTACACTTGACCGACATCTCGCCTGATGTTAAGCGACGACGCGGTCTACGATGGAGCGTGTTTACCTAGAAGAAACCGATTCACTCTCGATTTGAAGACACAAAGATTGTAACCATTGGGGAAACGCACTCAGGCAACGTATTTATTATTATTGAGTAGGTACTACCTGACTTATTACGCCATGTACTGTTTAGACCGATTAAGCTCACGCAAACTAAATAAAACTTGAGTGTACCGTACTCCTAATCGATTTAACGAGTGCTAAAGAGATATCAGGGAGAGTAAATCAAATCTTAAATGTGTAATTTTAAAAATGAGTCAGTACACGTCGGTTTTTTTGAAAATCAATGGTGCGAGTGGTGGAATTTGAACCCGAGGGCTAAGAATCGACAGTCGCTGTTCTCCCGACTAGACCAGCCGTAACTTTCTAGACCAGCCGTAACTTACTGAACCAGCCGTAACTTACTACACCAGCCGTAATTTATTAGACCAGCCGTAACTTTCTAGACCAGCCGTAACTTACTGGACCAGCCGTAACTTACTGCACCAGCCGTAATTTACTAGACCAGCCGTAACTTACTAACGCTCTGAAAATTCACGTTAATTCGGCAAAGCTTCAAATTATCAACTTTAGCTAACTTATGCTCCTACATCTTAATTACCGACCCTCATGACGTGGGCAGGCTCGGCAAGTGATGACTTATTAACGAATCGCTGTATTAGGAAATAATTAATACGATTAACCTCTGTAATTCAAAATAATACGTAAGCTTTTTGATTACGTTTGATGACACCACCGTTAATACTAATCTGAGCATTTACTATGTAAAAAAATTGATAGTTTTTTAGGCTCGCATTGTAAATGGTTGGACTACCTAAGTATTTTCTTCACACAAATCTTCATTGATTTTGTTTCACAAGCGAAGATGTTAAAATATTGTTCCGCGAACGTCTTTTTGATCTTATCTAATAACTTTAATAAGTATTTTTCCCGTGAATCGGGAATTGAAGAGACAATAAAACGTTTATTGAGATTCAACGTCGTTCTTACATTTCCGCTTTTTGATTGACGTTTACCCGGAATTTTGGGTTGACTTAAACTTCTTGGTGAATTTTGATATGCTTCACAGTTTGGCACATAATAATTTGAAACACAAAACAGAAATAACAGGCATTCAGTTGTTATCAAAAATATTTTCGGGCTTGACCAATAATGGTCACCGTTAGCGCACTTGGCAATGCCTGGTAAGGGCGCAAGGTAGGTGCGGCTGTGAATCTCATTCCAGAGTTGTTGCGTGGTGTCGCCGGCGCGGTTGAGAAAAGGCGCGGTGGCGAAATTGGCTATTGGTTTGGCACCCAAAACCCCCAAATTACGCAACCCCTCGAGGCGGGGTTGAAAGAGCGCTAGTCGAATGCTAAACCAGTGGTACGACCCTACAGCTCTCCATCAAGCTAAGGCCAGAGAAAACTGTAGGAGTTTCCGTCAGTAGAGCCACCATCCCATCCTCGTATCGAGTCTGACATACCCTATCGCGTCCCTGCATGGTGGTCATGCGTATTTGCATACACACGAAAAAAACAGTTAGCAATGCGCGGAAGCTCTACAATATCGGTAATCATATGGAAGAAAAGAAGCGCGGTTTTATACGTATTCTATGTTTGAGTTTTCCTAATCAATTCAACTCCTATTTTAAATAGCTGTTTTTGTTCGATTAATAGGAATCGCTCACTAACGCCCTCTGAAAATAAGTTGTCTATTAAGGAAGTTGTCGTTTAAGGAAGTTGTCGTTCTCAGCCTGAGGGAAAATATTTACTTAGTAAGTATATTCATTTACACCCTATCAGAAAGGTTATCAAACAAATATTAAATTAATTTTATCTTTTGACAAACGGGCGTTTGTGTAAAGCCCTTTGTGTAATTCTCCCTAAATGGCCTTCCAAACGAATGTAGACCAAACTTCCATTGATTTTAACGTAAGCTTGGTATTTAATAAATTTGACAAAGATAATTTAAACAGTCAATTTAATTATTAAAACAGGAGAAATATAGATTCGACTATCAGTCTCCTGAGGTTTTACCCGCACAGTGTCCGTTCCCGTTATTTTTACGCAATAAAAAATAACTTATGTGCAATTCTAGACTATTATTTCAATCAAACCGATCTATTCAGTTCATTTCTTTATTTCAAAATATGTTTTTTTCTGCCTGTCTGTCTGTGAAATCTTTGAAATGGCTGAGTAAAATAAGTGTTTTACGTCAGAAAAAATATTTTTAAAATAGCCCGGAACAACCTCATCTCTAATAAATTATGAGCAGCTGTCGTCCGTAAACAAATCAGCTTATTGAGGTAATCATGACACAGCGTGATTTCATACAACATCATTTTTTTTCAATACACTTGCTCTTAAAGTGGCTCTAATTTCACCGCAATCAGGCATATAATGACACCTATAATCAAAGTGTGACTTTTTCATTGCTATTATTCACTAGTGAGTTATGGAGTTTTCTTATTGGTTGAGTTGATTTGAAAAAACATCGTGTTCAATAGAACAAATGAATTAATGTAGCTATTGCTTCGTTACTTCATGCAACTTCGTAGCTATTTAAATAGAGAAATTAATATTGAAAGTGTTTAAAAATAAAATAGCCGTCCTCGGCTATCTTCAGACCCTCGCCAAGGTTCGGGTCTCAATAGCGCCTCAGCGGTAATCACCAACTTTACACACTTGTGCCATAATCTACTATTTATTCATCCTCATTTTTGAAGTAGAACTCTTTGTAGTGTCCGCCTGGGAAAGTAGATAGTTATTCTACCGCCAAGCAGTAGCATGTTCCGATTTGAAGAGTTACAATGTTTCCAGTGAAATTACAGGGCATAGAGATATAACATCATTTTACTCGTATATCTACGGTTGGCGAGGACATTGTAGTGTTAGGTAATGATTTGTACTAATTTTATTTCAATAGCTTTGTGACGCTATGCAGTTTTGTGCAAGCGTATTGCTTACCACGAGGCACATGAACTGCTGGTCTCGTTACTCTATACTTACTATAAAATGTTTCCAGAGATATTACAGGGCTTAGAGATATAACATCTTAGATCTCTGGCGTCACCCAGAGTGTAGACGGAGTGCAGTTCTAGGTAATGATTTGGACTCTTCATGTTCCAATAGCTGCGTGTCACTGTGCTGTTATGTGGCAGGCATGTTGCTTATCACCCGGCTTATCATGTCCTGCTCGTCTCGTCATTTTTTATTTAAATAAAAACACTAAGTTCTCCATCAGCAGTTCCTGTCATCTACTGTTTTGTCATCATCTAATGCAGATCGTTTGTTTATGACCTTTTCTCAATTTTTGGTATTTCCCTACAAATGCTCGACACGGTAAAACAAATTTTTAGGTATTAGATATCATTAGTTTCAAGAATTAGTCTTCTTTATCGATAACTGATGTGTTAGTTTGTATGTATCGATGTTTGTCTGTATGTTGCTCAATCACATTGTAGGAACTGAAAGGATTTGCCAGCAATTTGGAACTCAAGTAGATTATAATCTAAAATTACAAATGTGCTGCTTTTTACCCCTAAAAAAAGAGTTACTTAGAGTTACGTTTTTCTGAATTGTACGCGAACGATGTTACATACAAACACCACGTCATAAAAAAATGTGGAAAAACTCATTATGCACTTAAATCATAACCAGCCCACTAAATGTTCCCACTGCTGGGACTCGAGGCGCTCTCTTGCAAGAAGAGAATTAAGGTCATAATCTAACAAGCTGGCCCAGAAACGAAACGGCATGAGAACGAAAAAGACAAAAATACTTTTAATGACCTTTAAAAGTCATAAAAGACGAAACTTCGGACTGAAATTGTTTACTGTATATCTCGGAACGTGTAAAGAGCCATGACTCAATGTTTATGAAATGCCCGGTAGCCTTGAGCGAAGGGAAATTAGCTTGATAAGATCCGTTGATAGCGCAACCCCGACCGATGCGCAGCGCTCTGACGCAGGTCCTATGAAATTCCCACTAATGAGCTAGAGATAACGGTATTCTCATCTTTATTGGACGGATTAACGAAATATTACAGACATCATGGACGATATAAATAATAACGCAATACACAACAAAATCTGCGATGTTATTCTCATGAAAATTATAATGGAATACTGAAGTTTAATATAAAAGGAGAACATAAAATGTTAGACCAAAGTCTGCTAGTTTTTCATTGCTTGAAAACTCAATACATTTTATAAAAATTAAACCTTTGTTGTTCCATATCACGCCCGAAACATGCATACTACTTAAGTTCTGTATTACAAGCTATCACATAACCCGCCCTGTACCGTTCCTGGAGGAACGCAAAGGAGCCCAAAATGCTGGCAGCATTACCACGCTGAATTGCGATAGAAATCCTTTGCACCAGAAACGAACCAGACCGGGAGCACCACCTTAAATTCTATGATGATCATTGGAGCCGTTTCCGAGATTCAGATTTTTAAAACCAAAAAAGAGGTGTTATATGTTTGACGTTGATGTCTGTCTGTATGGTCTGTGGCACCGTAGAGCTTGTTAGGTCAAACGGATGGGCCGATTTCGATACGTTTTTTTTATTTAAAAGTTAATATCCGTGCGGATGTTTTTAGCTGTGCTTGGTTAATATCGATTCAAGATGGCCGCAAAATGGCTCACAAAATATTTCTTTACAACCTACCTCAATATGGGTATCAAATGAAAGGGCTTGACTAGTAGAATGTTGTACAGGTAACAAATTTGAAGTAGTCGGGGGTTAATCAAAATTTTTAATTTTGTTCTTGTATAAATGTATCACGGTGACAAGTAGCCATTTGTTATAGCAGATTAAAATATGTGTTCCAAATTGTAACCCGATCCGTTCAGGCGTTCCAACGTGATTGAGCAACACACATCTGAACTTTCGTATTTATAGATAACTAGATTCCCGCCCCGGCTTCGCCCGTGGCATATTATATAGCACTCATCGGGATCCCGTACAAATCCAACGGTTCACTCATTCCTGAGAATATCGATTTCAAACAAAAAAACCTCTTCAGCTACCTGGTACACCACCTGTCGGAAATTGGTCGTACCAACTCAGATTTAGAAAAAAAGAAAATAGCAAAAAATAGCAAAGGTTTATATTCAATGCACAGATTACTGAAATTCAATGACGCAATCTTTGACACATGCTGTCATGTGTCATGTCAAAGCACGAAACGTACGAAAACTCTCAAAAAGGGAATATTTTTGCCCGATTTTGTTACATTCTTGTTTCTTGCTCCGCTTCAATTAATAGTAGAATTATTTTCTATAGCCTAAAGCCTTCCTCGATAAAAGGACTATCCAATCGAAAAAAGAATCTTTCAATTCGGACCAGTACTTCCCGAGATCCTAGCGTTCAAACAAACAAACAAACAAACAAACTCTTCAGCTTTATAATATTAGTATAGATATTCTTAGCATAACTTCGACGACGACGACGACGTCAGCGCAGAGTGGCCGTGGTAGCGAGAAGACTGCAGAAACCTCGAGATAATTACCTGAATAATAATGTAGATTGCGATTGACTTCTTTGTAATATTTTCAATGTCCAAGCTAATTTTATAAATGCAAATTGTTTTATATTTGGGTGATTCTTGCTCAATCACGTCGAATTTTAACCGCGCTGTTCCCATTACCGTTATATTCTCGCGATGAAAAGTATCAGCGTAAGCAGCCCACTAAATGGTCCCACTGCTGGGACTGGCTTTCTCTCGCAAGGAGCGAGTCTAGACCATAATCCACCACGCTGGCCTAATGCGGGTTGGTGAATGACACATGACTTCGAAAGATTATAGGTACATGTCGGTTTCCTCACGCTGTTTTCCTTCATCGTTTTATGTTAGCAGTATTACGCAAATTACTTCAAAAAGACAGTAATACGATTCGAAGCAGAGGCTTTGGATTCCCAGTTGCCGTTCTCCTGACTAGACTAGCTGTAACTTAATTGACCGAAAAGAACACATTTTACCACTTTGGAAGAGTCTCTCGCGCAAATTAAACAGTTTAGAAAAAATATGTTAAAAACTTCATTTTTATATATCATTTTTAAAGATCTATCCATAGATAACCCACAAGTATGGTTTTGATGGGAAAAAAATTGAGTTTCAGTACTACGTATGGGACACCTCCAAAATTTATTGTTTTATGCTATTTTTTGTATGAAAATCTTAATGCGGTTCACAGAATATATCTACCTAGTTTCAATAGTATATCTCTAATAGTTTCTGAGAAAAATGACGGACTGACGGACAGACAGACAGACAAGACGAATCTATAAGGGTCCCGTATTTTGCCATTTGGCTACGGAACCCTTAAAAGGTTAGGCATTAAGTACATAAATAATCGGTAACTTACCTATCCTTATTTTCAGTCTAGCAGTCTGTATCTTGGGTACTGCATCCAGCACGTGCAGAGCCATCGAGGCAACTTCAGCGGCGTGTCGGGAACACCTCTCGGGAAGCCCACCGACCACCATGTAGGCGTCACCGATCGTCTCCACCTGTGATGTAATGTATTATATATTTTTACTAGATGCCCGCCCCGGCTTCGCCCGTGGTACATTAAAGGGCGCTCATCGGGATCCCGTACATATCCAACGGTATAATATTATGACTGAAATCGGTTCAGCCATTCCTGATAATATCTAATAGGTGAATATTTAAATTTTAACTACGAGTAGTATTGATGTTTCTATGACGCTTACGAGCAATTGGCTATGTAAGACTGTACGTGCCTAGGTACTTATATTACCACAATAATATATAGATATTATTTTAATAGAATAATTAAATTTAGATAGTAACAGTATTAAATATAATAGATAGTAACAATAATGCCCCTATACAGCATTTTATTAATTTTGTGATGTACATTATTTTATATTTTCAATGACATTATATTTTTTTGCAAATGACGAGATATATTAATACTATGTTCAGCAATTAGTTTCTAATGAAATTTGTTACTAATTCTAATGTATGTTTTTAATATGTCAATAAATGCTATCTTATCTTATCTTATCGCTTTCAAACAAAAAACCTCTAAAGCTACCTGCTACGCCACCTGTCGGAAATTGGTCGTACCAACTCAGATTTATAAACAAATTTGATTAGCAAAGGTTTATATTCAATGACGCAATCTTGGACATTGGCGAAATTACGGTGACATTACCGAATGGAAGCAAAAATAAAAATTTGAAGTTGACATAATCGCTGTCATGCTGTCATGTCAAGTGTATCGCTCTACTTAGTCTGTGGTCAAAGCACGCTACGAAAACTCTCAAAAAGGAATATTTTTCCCCCGTTTTTGTTACATTATTGATTCATGCTCCGATTCTATTGATAGTAGCGTTATGTTCTATAGCCTAAGGCCTTCCTCGATAAATGGACTATCTAATATAAAAATATCTTTCAGTTTGGACCAGTACTTCCCGAGATCCTAGCGTTCAAACAAACAAACACTTCAGCTTTATAATATTAGTATAGTTTTATTTAACCTCAATTGTCCCACTACTGGAAGGTCAAAAGGTCAAAAAACAATATTTCTCTTAGGACTAGGACTATTATAAATGTGTTTTTCTTTCCATTATATATTTTTTACTAGATGCCCGCCCCGGCTTCGCCCGTGGTATATTTATTATATAGCACTCATCGGGATCCCGTACATATCCAACGGTGAAAGAATGACTGAAATCATTCCTGAGAATTCACTCATTCCTGAGAATATCGATTTCAAACAAAAAAACCTCTTCAGCTACCTGATACGCCACCTGTCGGAAATTAGTCGTACCAACACAGATTTAGAAAAAAAAATTAGCAAAGGTTTATATTCAATGCACAGATTACTGAAATTCAATGACGCAATCTTTGACACATGCTGTCATATGTCAAGTCAAAGCACGAAACGTACGAAAACTCTCAAAAAGGGGAATATTTTTTCCCGATTTTGTTACATTCTTGTTTCATGCTCCGCTTCAATTAATAGTAGAGTTATTTTCTATAGCCTAAAGCCTTCCTCGATAAATGGACTATCCAATAGAAAAATAATCTTTCAATTCGGACCAGTACTTCCCGAGATCCTAGCGTTCAAGCAAACAAACAAACAAACAAACAAACAAACAAACAAACTCTTCAGCTTTATAATATTAGTATAGATTACTATAAGTATGTTTTTTTATACTTCTTATTTGCGCACCCCAATTTCTGACTTGTCCACATTTTGTTTTCCATCCTAAGGTTGCCTGGAAGAGATCGCTTTTAGTGATAAGGCCGCTCACTGTCGCACTAATTTTTTTGTTTATTTTTTTGGTTTGTATCTTTTTTTTTGGTGTGTCAATAAAGAGTATATATCTATCTATCCTTCCATCGCGCTGGAGGATTACGTTTCTTAGTATTATGTATGACTATATTGTATTGTATGTGTTGAATCATTCGCGAACAATTTAATGAATAAAGATAATAATATAGTGAGTATATAGTGTGTAGGTACTAACAACTCGCGATTTTGTACAAAAAAATAATGTTGAACATAGATAGATGGTAGTAGATGCAAAGAACTCTACATCGGCCTATGGACCTATGTGTTATTTTATAACGTATTAGCGTACGAAATTTCAGCTTGATTCCTTCATTTCCTACGAAAATAGTGAGCGACATTAGCAGCCATCGGACAGTGATTCGAATGCTTAATGCTCAAACTAGCAGAAAGCAAACTAAGTTTGGCGAAACGATCCGCTATCGCAGGTGGTGAAATCCGCTTTTGGTGTAAACAGTAATATTACCGCATACCCACTCGGTTTTCTCTATCGCAGGCGAATACCGCTCAAGTTTGAGTAGGCCTTAACCAAATATTACACAATTTGAGTTTTTTTAAATCGGGCAGAGCCTGTATTAACAAAACTAAAATACAATGAGAACTACACTACAACCTACCTAACTACTTACACTAAGCACATCTGAATTATCCATAGACCACTGTAGGTCTACAGATAATTAAGATGTTCAAGCCCACTACCAATTGGAAGTGTACCCAGCATGCTGGCGGCATTACCACGCTGGATGGCAAAAAAAATGACGCTTATGCGTTGGGCCAAATAAACGCCAGCATTTTGGTCACGCGTCGCGTCGACCAAGCGCTCGCAAAGGCTTTTGAAGATGAGGTGAGCTCCCCCACGGGCACAATGTCTCAACCTCAAAGTTTTATTTATTACTAAATATCTATATTAGTCACGTAGCAATACTCAAATCTTAATACAATTGTAGAGTTCAAATTTAATAACCAACTGTCTAGACTTACTTAATAGAAAACTATCATGTACCTATTTTATAGATCTTAAATGTTTTGAAGTCCTCAACTATAACTACTTGAAACATGTTTAGATTGTCTAAAATACCGTGTACTTACCTAAACAAGCAAATTTCCAATAGTTAATAGATAAAGGGATAATAGATATCGTAACATAATAGGCACTGTTGTTGAAACGTATACATAATAATATCTACGTATACTGCATGTGTTAGTAAGTAAAAGATAAATACAAATTGGTGAATAAATCATTAATGTAATAGTTGAAATCTTCTTGTGAGGTTAATCATTTTAAGCTACTCTTTGTAACGGCAACATAACGAACGGGAATTACGCGGGTAAAAACGCAAGGCGCAGCTAGTACAGCTTAAAGTAAGCTTTATGTGGCAAAATAACGTTTGCCGGGTCAGAATTAATTTTGAAAATTGGTTAATGTTAATTTATATATTTATAATAAAACAATTCATTCAATTCAATTCCAAATTAAAAAATTTGATTAACCCCCGACTACCTCAGATTTCTTATCTGTACAACATTCTACTAGTCAAGCCCTTTCATTTGATACCCATATTGAGGCAGTAGTGAAAAAAATAATGTAATTCGCCATTTTGTGGTGGCGACCATCTTGGATTTAAAATTTGCCATAGTGCAAAGTATTCTACTAGTTAAGCCCTTTCGTTTGATACCCATATTGAGGCAGTAGTGAAAAAAATAATGTAATTCGCCATTTTGTGGTGGCGGCCATCTTGGATTTGAAATTTGTTGTAGTGTATAGTATTTTACTAGTCAAGCCCTTTCATTTGATACCCATATTGAGGTAGGTTGTGAAGAAATATTTTGTCCGCCATTTTGTGGAGGCGGCCATCTTGAATCGATTTTAACCAAACATAGCTAAGAACATCCGCACGGATATTTACCTTCAAATAAAAAAAAAACCGCATTTAAATCGGCCTATCCGTTTGAGCTCTACGGTGCCACAGACAGACACACAGACAGACAGACAGACATCGACGTCAAACTTATATCACCCCTTTTTTGGTCGAGGGTTAAAAAACATACCTTGTAGACGTTGTAGTATGATATGATGGCATCACAGCACGTGTAGAGATCGTTCAGCATTTCCACAACCTGAAAACACACACAATTTAAAAAAACACAGCCAAAATATTATAAAGCTTCGATGGAATTATGGCGGCACTAGTATGACTCTTCATGTTCCAATAGCTGCGTATCACTGTGTTGTCATGTGGCCGGCATGTTGCTTACCGTTAGACGCACGTCCAGCTTGACTCGTCACTCTATACTTACAGAAAAATGTTTCTCGTACAATAACATATGCCAATTAAGAGTTTTGAAAAAGACTAGGTATTAAATTTGAAGCATTAAACATCGATGCAGAAAATAAATTGCCCCTGTACAACTATTCTATAAGACTGGCGTAGTTAGTATTGTATTTTCGTAACGAATTCCTTGCAACATAGTACAACATTGTAAATTTCTAATTTAACCGTTAACTGAGAGAGTTAAGTCGGAGTTTACGAATTGAAGCGTAGACTTATGTTTCGTATTGACGAGTTCCTAAGAAGAGTCGCTTCACTAGGGCTCACAACATCTGCACAAAACAAATGACTGAATAGTGTTACCTTCGTGCACAAAGCTACAAGCCTACCATCATTTGGCTTACTTATAGTGGCTTAGTTAGTAGTTGTAGGTTGAATTTTATTTATGAGAAATAATAAATCCGGCCACAGAGATTTTTTTTTGGCCACGTGGTAAAACTTCTCATTTAATCATTAAGCATCGCGAAAATGAGATAGCCACTAATAAACTAATTCATCTTCTTCAAAATAAATTAATCATGAAAAACTGCAGCAGTTTAATTGTGTAAAACCATGTTAGTTATTTATTAAAAAAGTAAATCCATATAGTTTTGGTTAGACTAAAATACATCTCAAAAGTGGACAGTCAATGACACAAGACACTGGCGAAGTTGTGGTCATGCCGCATACAGAAGCCAATGATAAAATAAGTTGAAGTTGAAAATACTGGTAGGAGATCCCGCTATACAACGACCTTCACCGAGCTGTTTATTGGATGAAAAGTGTTTTTATATGTAATTTAATGTGTCAACAAATTAATTTGCAAATGGGTTGCCTAAAAAAATTCAGTCCAGAATATGATTAATTAACAATTTTTTTTTTTATTATTTCACTAAGTGTAGTTCTCATTGTAGATTGAATTTTATGCGAATCCTTTTAAGGAATAAAATGTTTCATACAAACTTCCATCCCGTTTTTTACACCCTTAGAGGTTGAATTTCGTAATGATATTTCGTAAGCACTGAGTGAAGCCAAAATAATAAGTCATGTTACATAGTTTTTTCTATAATTCAATCAATTTAAGTGCAATATTAAAAAAAAAAATATAATTGTTAATTAATCATATTCTGGATAGAATTTTTTTAGGCAACCCTTTTGCAATATATTTGTTGACATATTAAATTACAAATAAAACACTTTTCATCCAATAAACAGCTCGGTGAATGTCGTTGTATAGCGGGATCTTAGACTACACACCTTGTGTCAAAAACGCTTATAATATCAAGTTCTTGAACCTACCTACAATATGTAGTATATTGAATACATTTATATCCATGAGGAATGGAGCATTTGGATCCAATTAATATTGGAAGACACATTCCTCTGCCATATACCTCGCAACCTTTGTTCCTTGAACTTAAACTAATTACTGGAGTTCAGGTGAATACACCTTTGTAAAATACAGAAAGGATCTACAAACTCTAAATTAATTTCATATCGTTTCAATTCATTTAGTGTTAAGTGATTAGGTACGTAGCATAGTGTAGTTCTCATTGTAATTTGGATTTGTTAATAAAAGCTCTGACTGTTAAAAACATACATCTAAACATCCAAAATTCTAACGTTCGTTTTTAAAACATTATGTATTTCTCTATCTGCGGGCAGTCGGTGTCTGTGGGAGACGCAAGACTGGGGTTCAGTCTAAGTGGCGTGTTATGGGAGAGGCGTATGTTCAGCAGTGGATGAATTGATGGAGTGGATAATTTTAGTGGTAGGACTCTTAGCAGAGTCCACCTGGGGCAGTACCACACCTTTCCCAGTTATTCTACCAAGCAGTAACGTGCAAACATTACTGTGTTCCGCTTTGAAGGAAAATCTTACCAGAAAAATTACAGGGCTTAGAGATATAATATCATAGATCTCTGGGTGACGAGCGCAGTGCAGTGCTAGGTAATGATTTGGACTTTTAATGTTCCAATAGCTGCTTGCATTATGTGGCAGCCATGTTGCTTACCTTCAGGCACATGGTCAGCTCGTCTTGTCGATCTATGTTATAAAAAAACAGGCTGATGATGATGATGATGATTGTCCTACCTGCATCGGCGTGTTGGTGGCCGCCAGCCTGGTGAAGCCGACGATGTCGCTAAAGTAGATGGTAACGCAGTCGAAACTCTCCGCCTGCACTCGCTCGCCTCGCTTCAATGCTTCTGCGACCGTCCTGCGATCACACACTTCATTAGTTGGCACAGAAATCAGGTCACGGCCAATCACAGACTAAGTGGAGAGAAACGCTCTACAATACATTTTCTATGAAAAACGTCTACGAATGCTGGAAAGTGGTAGGGTTTCTCAATCATTAAAAAGGTCAATTAGATACAGATAAGAAAGAATAAATAATTTAACTTTCATCGAAAAAACAAAAACTGTCATCAATTTAAAATTTAGCTGGAAACATTGCCCATAAAACCGGAATACAGTTATATTTGCCTAGTGAACTCTGCAAAGACTTATCACCACCAAAATCGGAAGAATCAAGAACGAATTTATCCGTTTTAAAAGGTAAGTTTGTGATTGTGTAAATACTTTATTGCGTTGTAAACAAAATGAAATGAAAACACCAAAGAGTATTTCCACCACACTGCACATGAGCTCAATTTTAAAGGTTCGATTAATTCTGTCAGTATCGATTAGTGAAACTTAGACGAGCACAAAGACTCGGCTATTTTACTTTATTCTGACTTGGAGACGAATCGAGAGGACTAAAAATTAAAACCCATTAAATTTATTCAAACCAATCAATCTGTTTCAATAGAAACCTTATGAACCGTGTCGGAAGAACATAACTGGGAGTTTCCCTTTTGATTTCACACAACGATAGCGATCCGTCAGGTCTTGAAATTTATTAAAATCAAACAAAATATAATCGAAAATAGCTTATGTTACGCAGAAAAACGTCCCGACTACGTAATAGTTACATAAATAATATTTTAGTTCGGTTGTGTGGTTTTACATATACTCACAGATTTCTAAAACAAAAGGAAATTAGATTAAATTTAGAAATCTGTGCATACTTAGTCTGTGTATACTACTTTGTGTAAAAAGTATCGGGAACATGTCAATGAAAAGACCCGTGTAAAAGAGGTCGTTCTAATTTTTTTACTGCATGTTGGTAGCACTGTACTGATTTAGCACGCAAAGTTTGTGCGGGATCTGTCATTTAATTTGTTTTAAACTACACGTTTTGTTGGTCATAGTTTTGAGTTCTCGGCGATTTTTTACAATGGAAAATATTGTTGAACAAAGAGTGAGCTTTAAATTTTGTATTTCGAATGACATTTCATGTGGTGAATCACTAAACATGTTGCGAAATACCTACGGCGAATCGTGTATATCGAAAACAAGGGCTTATGAATGGTATAAGGCTTTTAAAGAAGGCCGAGAAGTAGTGGTAGACTTGCCTCGTTCTGGTAGACCTTCAACCGCTACGACCAAAGGAAACATCGACAGATTCAAGAAGCGAGTGCTCGAAAATCGACGTATGAGTCTGAGAGAGTTGGCTAGTGAGGTGAACATATCTTTTAAGTCCGTTCACAACATTCTCATTGACATTTTAGGCATGAAACGCGCCGCCGCTCGACTAGTTCCAAAAGACCTCAATTTTGTTCAAAAAGCGCAGCGAAAGCATGTCGCTGAAGACATGGTTTCCCGAGCTTCTACGGATCCGACCTTTATGATAACTGGCGACGAGACATGGGTTTATGAGTACGACATGCAAACAAGCCAACAGTCTTCAGAATGGCGTCTCGAACACGAGCCGAAACCCAAAAAACCGCGGCAAAGTCGCTCCAAAATCAAGGTGATGCTGACAGTTTTTTTTACTACCGTGGTTTGGTTCACTCCGAATTCCTTCCAGAGGGAGAAACAGTGAATAAAGAATATTATTTAGGCGTCATGAATCCTTTGCGTGAGAGTATCCGCCGAAAACGTCCAGATTTGTGGCAACACAACTCATGGATACTGCACCATGATAGTGCACCATCACACACAGCCATTATAGTGAAAGAGTTTTTAGCGAAAAATTCAACAAAAGTTCTCGACCAAGCACCGTATTCACCTGATATGGCTCCGTCTGACTTTTTTTTATTTCCGAAGTTAAAATTACCACTTCGAGGAAAACGTTTTGAGTCGATAGAAGCCATAAAAGAAAATTCGCTGAATGAGCTACAGGCCATAATGCAAATACCCTATGAAAAATGTATGGAGGACTGGGTGAAGCGTTGGAGATGTTGTATTGCAAGCGATGGGGCCTACTTTGAAGGCGATAAAATAAATTTAGATGAATAATTTGTATTTTTTGTTTTATTGACAAATTCCCGATATTTAGTACACAGAATGGACACAACACATAATTTGTTACATACATTCAAAAATACAAATATTTCCTTTTTTATTATGTTAGTAGTACAGAAATGTAAGCTTACGGCTGAACTAACACGGTTGTCCAATGTGCATTTCAACACAATTTGTATTGAGGTCCTTGCCTAGCACCGCACTACGCTCGTTATCTAGATAAAAGATGAATTATCTCTTTGTCCTACCGATTACGATTTAGTTTTTGAATGAGCTCTGCGATCTCAAAGAGATAACGATTCTATGCGTATGAACTATTCAAGCTTAAAACACAGATTTCTAAAACAAAAGGCAGATGGAACGTGCGGAACATAGATCCTTAGGTCCGGAAAGCAAATATCAAACGCCAAAGCAAATACAAACTCCAGTCAGTACGAAACTGACTTCCGTCTCGTACGGAAGTCCCGTGTGATTTTATGTTTTGTTTAAGATTATGCCGTCTTGTGTCATCAAACATTGCAAACATTGTTCCCAAAAATAAAAAAAAGGAAATTCCATAGGAAAGTTTGAATATTTTTACTGGTATTTATATAATTTAGACGATTTTATTTCGATTGATGAATAGAAACACAACACCTCAACGAAAATAGGTCAGTGTTGCTATACTAAATTGAAATTATTTTCCCTGAAGTTAAGGTAAAATATAGATTCTAATTTTGTTTTGAAGATACTCGTAGACCAAATTATTGATGAACAGTGTATAATTAATGTTTAAGCTCTATTTTTATAATCGTTATTTTTTTTTATTTAATGTGAATCGATGCCAAGAACAAATCCTCGCCGTTACTAGGGTTAATAAAAATACTAATAGTGTTGATGAAAACTATAGTTATGAAACGAATAGATAAGAACAAATCCTCGCCGTTATAAAACGTCTCGTCTATGACCTGTGGATTCTAACTTGATCTGTGCAGTGCTGTTAGCATATATATTTTTAATAATACGAACATATTTCTTTCTCACTCCTTGTTGAATTAGAGCCTCCCAAAGCAGATTGTGTTTGATTGAGTCGAAAGCTTTATTGTAGTCGACAAATGCAATGTATAGGTCTTTCCCATACTCTTGAGATTTTTCTATTAACTGTTTTAATACATGCATATTATCAATAGTTGAAAACCCTGCTCTAAAACCAGCTTGTTCAATGGGCTGTTCTTCATCTATAGTCCTTGATATTCTATTTAGGATCAGCTTTGAAAAAAATTTGGTAAATGTTTGACATGAGGCTAATAGGTCTATAATTTTCAATTACGTTTCTGTCTCCTTTTTTGTGGAGCAAGTTATTGACAAGAAATCCTTGCATTATATATTATCGGTGTAATAATAAATTATTTTAAAATAATGTTTTATGCGTTTATTATACCTACGTGAAAATTTCCAAAGCTTAAGACAACAATAGTGGGACTTTTTTCTTAAGACTGGGAACATTACACGCACACCAACGTGAGTAATTTGACAACGTCGGTGAGAGCTGTCACGCATACATAACTAATGACTGGCCTCACAGTGTCGTTCACGAAGGTTTCATCTGTTTAGAAATCTGTGGCTTAAAAGTCAAAATCCTATGAACATAAATACATATGTACCTATATCGCGCAAATGAATCGGACTTATAATTTCAGAGTAATATTGAAAGAACTTCTAAAAAAAGTTTCGTTATCGATATCTCTTAAACAAATGAACCAATTTCGACGAGACTGGCAGCAATCAACACAATTTCTCAAGGTTAAGAGCCTATTATTTTTTTAAACGACCTATTTTAACTTTTTTTGCCGTACCTAATTGACAATTTGCGAATCTCGAAATCTGTTGGTCTTGTTAACAATAGTATACCTACAATATTTAATGGCAACGAACCTTTTTCGACTGAAAATCTCGTTCCAAATGGTCAAAATCGTTCTAAATGTGTAAAACGTTTAAACACATAACCTCCCCCTTATAGACACAGGCACAAATATGTACACAGTAAACAAATACAACATTCCGTGACGCTCGCGCCTGAGCGTGCGTTTACAAAATTGGCGGGAAAACGGCTATAGGGTTACATAGTGCGTCGTTTACGTTTCGACTTATGTAGAGTGACCCTTATTTTGTTATTAAGCTTCCGCGATTTAAACACACAATGTTTACATTATACAGGACTCATAATTGTTTCTAAATAATTGTTTATGCCACTCGACGTTTCGGCAGCGTTACAACCGCCGTGGTCAGTTGGTCAGTTGTTCTACCACCAAGCAGTAATGTGCAAACATTACTGTGTCCCTGTTTGAAGTGCAATGTTTCCAGAGAAATTACAGGGCTTAGAGATATAACATCTTAGATCTCTGGGTGAAGAGCGCAATCCAGTGCTAGGTGATGATTTGGACTCTTCATGTTCTAATAGCTGCGTGTCACTGAGCTGTTATGTAGCAGGCATGTTGCTTACCATCAGGCACATGTCCTGCTCGTCTCATCACTTTTTGTTTAAAAAATAAAACCTAGGCTGGTTTAGTCGGGAGAACGGCGACTGCCGATCCGGAGCTCCCGGGTTCAAATCCTACCACACGCACCACTTTTCGAAGTCATTTGCATAATAGCGTTAACTTAAAATCGGTGACTGAAAACATCGTAAGGAAACTGACATCCACCTCGAATTCTTCGAGGTCATGTGTCATCCAACCCGACCTTTGACCTTGGTGGATTATGGCCTTGACTCTCAGCAGGGAATATTTACTGGGCTGCTTATGGTATGGCATATACTGACCTCGGCAGCATCCTGTTGAGCAAGTCATCAGTCTTCATCTTCTCCTGCAGCACCTCTTCCGTCCGGGCAGCCACCAGCGCCTCCAGGTTGGACGCGTACTTCTCCATCATTGCTAGCATGTTGTCGAAAATATTAGTTTTCCTGTACAAAAAACATATTATATTACAAATTCATTCATTTCAAGTATAATACCTAAGAGGTATTATTATTATAATTACTATAGAGTCATCATACTTCTTTTTTTTAATAAGTAAATAGATTAGGGTTTTCCGCACGGTTCCTTTGTACCAATCGTAAACAGATGAGGTGTATGTCAGCTATGGCGACATAGTGATGCGCCGCAGCAAAAGTATGACACTTCTACATGAGCGACAAGGCAAGAGCGATCAGTGTAAAGCGTTTGTTCTAACTCTATACGTGGGAACTACTGTACAAATAAATGTAAAAAAGTTATAGCAGGAAATAAATAGATAGATAATATAAGATGATTACAAATATCTATATTATATATATATCTATATCTATACATATAATCACATCATCATCAGACCGAGACACGTGTCGCGAGATATGTGTCGCGGTCTCGGCGTGAACTGGCGCCCACACAATTCTATAGAGTCAAGTGCCGGTCGCGGTCTCAGTGCGAACTTGTACCTTTATTCAGAATTTAATATCTCACTTTGGAAACTACGCGGGTGAAACCGGAAGACGTGGCCATGCATGCCCATGGCTATCTAGAAATGCTGAGGCAAACCAATAGCCATGGCCCCGAGTTTACCTGAAAATTTCTTTCATCTACGAACATAACGCTTCAGCTCAATTCACAGCCCACGAAAAATCAGTCTGAGATGCGCCAAAAAAAGATTTTCACTTCAAAAATGGCAGTCTCAGGCAAATCAGGGACTGCTTCTAACAACGAGATTCTAACGCGCGCCTTCCACGCTCGACCACTACGCAGCTACGCCAATACGCCGCTACATTTAACGTAGTGGCGTAGTATGCTAATTTAGCATACTGGTGACGCAAGCCGAAAAGATTCATCTCTATCAAAAAGTACAAAACGACTTAGAGAAAATTTCATTTCAATAAATCTCACAATTTTCTACAACGGTTAATTTTAATGGAAGGATATTTTCAATGGAATTCGAGTTATAGCTTCTTAAATAGCTACCATAGCAACAGTTGTCATGGCTGCAGATCAAAACGAGCAACATTTTAAATCTATCTCTATGAAAGAAAAGGTAATTACCGCAGGTATGGAATCATTTGAGAACGACGAGATGAAATTGGCAGTTTTGTGTTAGTAACTATGTGCCAAGCGCGCCTTTGTCTGTCTATGTTTCTTATTATAAAATAAAAGAGATAGGCTCAATATACCTGACGGTAAGCAGTGCGATTGCCTAAAATAGTAATGTGCTACACACAAAGAGTTTACATATAATACGTATAGATTTAGAAAAAAACGCTTTACACCGACGGGCCTGATTGCTCTTGTGGAAATGTCATAGTTTTGTCACGGCACAACACTATGTCGCCATAGCTAACATATACTTCATGTGCTTACGATTGGTAGAAAGGTATCGTGCGTTTAAACCTGATGACAAATGATAAATTGCATGTTTGTAGGCGAATTTCCTTTAAGCTGGTTGCCTGGAAGAGATTGCTCTAAGCATTTGTGGTGCTAGTTCATAAGTGTCATCATCATCATCATCATCATCAGCCGCAAGACGTCCACTGCTGAACATAGGCCTCCCCCCTAGATTTCCACAACGAACGGTCCTGCGCAACCTGCAACCAGCGGTTTCCAGCGACCTTTATGAGGTCATCTGTCCATCTAGTGGGAGGCCGTCCAACACTGCGTTCAAGTTCATAAGTGTACTACTGTAATATTTCTGTTTTTGTGTCACAAAGAGTTATCTAACTATGTATAAATTATTTATTGTGATTTAAAATTAATACAGATTTTTTACTGTAAATATGTACATCGTTAACATTCTATTATTATTCTAGTTATTCTATTCAATTTACTGATCTATTTACTTATTCTATATTTAAGGTTACACAACTCTGCTGTATGAACATGAAGAGTCCCAAATCACTCTCCAGCTGTATAAATCCGCACGAAAAGAAGTTATAAAATGCAGCGCCATACCGTTTTGCCCGCGTAGATCTCGTTCCCGTAATGTTTCTTTATACTATGTCTCTATTATACGTTGCACGTCCGTTAGGACAAGCTGTTGATACTAAACTTTTATAACACCTTCAATGTACACGGTTTTAAGCAATAAAAATTATTTATATTTCTATTTCTATAAAAAGTAGCCTATGTGCGAACTATATTCTGTGTTTTTTCAATTTCACCCTGATACGTTCAGCCTTTCTGACTTGGTTGAACACAAGCATAATTACTATAAGAAGTAGGATTCCCTTTATCTATACTTCTATACTAATATTAAAGCTGAAGAGTTTGTTTGTTTGAACGCTTGGATCTCGGGAAGTACTGGTCCGGATTGAAAGATTATTTTTCTATTGGATAGCCCATTTATCGAGGAAGGCTTTAGGCTATAGAAAATAACGCTACTATTAATAGAAGCGGAGCATGAAACAAGAATGTAACAAAATCGGGAAAAAAATATTCCATTTTGAGAGTTTTCGAACGTTTCATGCTTTGACATGACACATGACAGCATGTGTCTAAGATTGCGTCATTGAATGTCACAGATTACATACCTCTTGAATATAAAACCTTTGCTTATCTATTTTTTTTCTAAATCTGTGTTGGTACAACCAATTTCCGACAGGTGGCGTAGCAGGTAGCTGAAGAGGTGTTTTGTTTGAAAGCTATATTCTCAGGAATGACGGAACCGATTTCAGTCATTCTTTCACCTTTGTATATGCACGGGATCCTGATGAGTACTATATTATGTACCACGGGCAACGCCGGGGCGGACATCTAGTTCCTCTATATTGCCTTCAAACTGGAATATTAGCACATACACAGCAATATTTAGAACATTTGTATCACGGCATTTACAATTTTTCAAAGGTAGATTGTGCAAATATCCCCATAGGGGTTTCCGCACTAAGCTAAGAGACCCCTCGTCTAGGCTTTGCCTCAAAGATGACGATGATGCGGCCGGCCATTTGATGAGGTGGTCCGGTGTATGGGCACAGGCACAACTAAGGCGGCCCGCGATGTTGGGGGAAACATATTTGGGCGTCTAATCTCTTTCTACGAAAAACGTGATTTTAAAATAAGCTCACGACTTTCCTACTCCAATTCTACTTCGTTTCTTCCGATGTTCTAAGATGAAATGAAATATTCTGAGCCTACTCTAATTAGAGTAAGCTAAGAGAAATGTTCTAAGCCTATTCTAATTAGACATTGTTTGACTTAGGTAATCCAATCGAACATTGTTGACGTTATAATGTTCTAAGCCTTTTCTATTCTAATTAGAATATGTCATATTCTAATTAAAACTAATAATTAGAAGAATAATTATAACGTCAAACAATGTTCGGTTGGACGAAACGACGTAAAACAGTAGTAGGAAAGTCGCGAGCATATCTCGAAATTTCGTTTTTCGTAGAAAAAAACGACGGACTGAAGTAGAAGCGGAGTAAGAAAGTCGCGGGTTTGTTTTGAAATGACGTTTTTCGTAGAAAGCGCGTACACATCCTGATCTGTCAGGAGGTTTAATGGTGGATGGAAATAAATGTGGACTTACATCCCGGCGTGCATGTCCTTGAGCCTGAGCCTCACGAGCCTGAGGTCGGGGCGGCGGTCGGCGCGCTCGCTCCAGCACGCTGTCAGCACGGCCAGCACTGATGGACGCGCCTTCACGCCCGCCAGCGGGGGTCTGAACAGCACGCCGCCGATTGGTTGTCTCACTCGACCGATTATTTCTGTTAAAAGTTAAAAGCGAAACTGATTTTCTTCGAAAAACACAAATATCAACTTAAATCCTCAAAGACTTCAATTTCAATAAAACGCGACAAATTTTTTTTTTTGTAAATATAAGGGATTACCATTGAAGGATAATCTACTAAACAAAAAATCATCAAAATTGATCCACAATAAGACTGTGTAATAATACATAATGTATCGCATAACACACATACACAAAAAACATAAACCTAAATTACAAATTAGACGCTCCTACTTTTTAAAGTTGCCTAAAATTCAAATAACCACATAGCCTACTTTCTAATCCGGGAAAATAAAAGAAATGCTGAAACTGTAGGGTGCTGCGAGTACCTTAAGGTGCTTACAGACTAAAGGCAGCCTCACCTGAGGCACGCACGGTTCGCCCTGTTGCCGCTAGTGCGTACGCGCCAAAGCCCAAGGCGTGCCTCACTCGAGCCTGCCGCGGCGCGAGCCATTCGGTGTCGGTTTTTTGACTGTGCTCAAAGACGCCTCGGCGTACCTACCTCGCAAGTGTAGACGTGATTTGAGCGGGGTTTTCGTTCGACGCCATAGTTTGTTGTAGGTGTGAATGGCGGAGAGCCGCCATTTACACGATACAGACGCAGAAATAAGGCAGCTGACGATACGCGCCATTTTGTTGTTAGTTCGTGGTTCAACCCGAGGCAAGTTGCCTCAGCCTGCTACCTCATGTTGTCTAAATTACCTTCCGAGACAGTCTCGAGCCGTGCCGAGGATGCTCACCCTGAGGCTGCCTCTGGTCCGTACGCACCTTTATATTTTATGTAAATTTGCTTTTTAAACGGGCAAAGCCTTTATTAACATAAGCACGTAATTTTCTCCGAAAACAAACTAAAACCGAATTAAATTTAAAATAAAACTCTAAACACTTGACTAAATTTCATATTTTTTGTTGATAACATCATCTAGATTCTAGATAAAGGTAACCTACCTCTACGCAACATTTTTAGTTTTAGTTGGTATTTTAAAAACCACCACACCAATTTCGATAATTGATTTGACTACCTCTGAACTATGTTCTTACAAATAAAAAATGAACCATCTAATTACAATTGGCGGAGAAATCGCGTGAGACAAATACAAAAAAAAATGACAGTCATAGGAACTGCCGACAGGAGTAAAAACTCATAACTCATAATCTGATAGCTCACTTTAGAAACTACGCGGATAATGCGGAGGGCGTGGCCATGAGCACGGCCATCTAGAAATGGGTCAGCATTTCTGAAATGCATAATACTCGGATTTCGGAAACAGCATTTCTGGATGCAAATGCTTGTGCATTTCTAGATAGCCAATGGGAAATGCTCACGCATAACGCTAAGTACTCATACTATAATAATAGTAGAGAGAGATTTGATTTTACTTTCCTAATTCGTGCTTATATAAGGCCAGGCCTAAATAATACTTAGATAAGGGTTCCAAGTATTACACCACTACATTACATGTCAGTGACACGAAACCATAAGATTTTCAATCAAAAAGTGCTCAGCACAGGTAAACAAGTTATCATTTCAAAAAACAAAATAAAGAGCGGTGTTCCCGCAACGCTTACGCAATGAAATGGAAAAAGGAATGGGGGAACAAATTAACATACAGTTGATTGCTTCAAAGCTCTTGGTTACAAAGAATTTAATCACAGAAGAGGAAAACCCGTCACTAACATACGTTATCTGTTTTGGTTTGAAAAAAAATCCGAGTGATAGCTTATTTTCTCTTTTTTTTCTGTTTTACATTATTTATATTTGTTTTTGTTAATTAATAATTTACTTTCGTATTTGACATGACCATGGAGATGACTATTTTTATATTATTACTAGCGGCCCGTTCCGGCTTCGCTCGTATATTTTCACATAAAGCCCATTAATCGAAATAAAAACTATCCTATCTTTTAAGTTGGATCAATCTACACACGGTGTCCAAATTTGTTTTAATTTGGCTAAGTAGTTTAGGAGTCCATCGCGGACAAACATCGTGATAGGAGATTTATATATATTAAGATTTGACATGATTTATAATTGATAGTACCTAGGTAGGTACTTACTATTTTATATTATTAGTAATATTACTAATTGGAATTTGTAATGATCTTACTGTATAAATGATAGATATAATGTGTATTTTATAATTATTGTGACATGTACAGAAAGTACGAATAAACGAGTATGAGTAATTGAGTATACACTGTATACAATACTACTCTGGTTATTATATTATAGAACCGGTATAAATAGCCGATATTACCCAAAAAAATTGCTAATTTGAAATGGGCCTGGGCTGGACATGTCTGCCGTATGCCGGATGCTCACTGGTCACTGGGCCAAAATCACTACTCAGTGGAAGCCCGATCGCAAACGACGACGCGGCAGGCCAAAGAAACGCTGGCTTTTGACCTTGATGGCTATTCAAAAGACTGGAAAACATTAAGTCAAGACAGAACCAAATGGAGTGAGGGTAGGGAGGCCTTTGCTTAGCATTGGGACTGTATAGGCTCCAAATAAAATTACTTTTCGACGCTGACGCGCTCATAAATGAAAGCTCCGCAGTTTGAATTTATGTTAACAAATGAAATACTCTAAGTTTGAATCCTGATAGATAAGAGATATATCAAAAAGTATATCATCATTATGGAACCATAAACTATGGTTTCGCTGTTGAGTAATATTTTTTTTATGTGACGCCGCGGCGCCTGGGCTCGACTTGGTGTTCGAAAGGTACCTGGATGACGGAGCTTTGCTCGGTTTTATTTTTGAAAAGACGGATATAACGACGTTTTCTAGAAATCAAACCTAGCTATGGATTTTTTACCTCCAAAACACTCTGTATACTAAATTTCATGAAAATCGTAATTGTTTCCGAGATTCATCATAAATTTGTAGATAATATCTACAAGAATTTCTCGTTTTAAGGGTATATACATTCATACATATATACATTTTAGCTTCGTGTGTGCCGGGCTTAATCTGTAATCCGTCAAGATGAAATACTTTTGCGTAACGTCTCTCACAATTCATCCACATTATGTTTGGGATCCCTCGTGACCGCTTACCTGGGACCGGCAAACAAGTTGACCCAAAAATGACGTGGAAGGAGAAATTTCGTGCATGTGCACTTCCACCAAAGAAACCAAAAAAAAAGTTTCTGCGCAGCCATGCGTACCTAACTTCATTGGGTCAACTTGTTTGAAGGCAACTATATTAACTAATAACATACGAGTCATCGAGAATATAGTTGCCGGCAAACAAGTTGACCCAATAAAGCTAGTTGCGCATGGCTGCGCAGAAACGTTTTTAAGGTCTCTTTGGTAAAGTTTGGTGGAAATGCACATGCGCGAACTTTCCCCTTCTACGTCACTTTTGGGTCAACTTGTTTGCCGCCCACTATACCTACCCTTGGTTAGTTGGTGCGAATCCCATCGTGGACAAACATCACTTTTGCGTGCGTAGTTCGCAATTTCCTCTGTAGTGAAAAAGTAGCCTATGTGCTTTTCTAGACCATGACATTCTAGACTATCTGTGATCAAAATTTTCTAAATTTCAACCCCGTTCAGCCATTGCGACGTGATTGAGTAATAAACATCCTAGTATCCAAAATTTCGCATTTATAATATTGGTAGCATTTATACATTATGTTATAGTACCTGGTTGACCAAGCTTTGCTCGGTTTAAATGCGTTTATAAAGGGCTCTAAGTAAAAGGTTTTCTCAGAAAAAAAAAGAACTAAAAGAAAAGACCCATCAGGTGTAACCATCAGGATTCGAACCAGGGCCTGTTGACTCCGAGGGCTATCATATTCCGTCTGAGCCATTTAGACTTAAAGAACAGTGGCGAAATAAGTTATCGTATTCTAATGACATTGTAGGAGTTTTTCATTGTCTAAAAACGCGAATAAAATGATGTTTAAAAAAAACTAAAACCTAGATCGATTTATCGTCCCCGAAACCCCCTGTAGGTATACATAATTTCATGAAAATCGTTCGAGCCGTTTCCGAGATTCAGATTCGATTTATAGGTTTATACATATATACCTACAAGAATTGCTCGTTTAAAGGTATAAGATAAGAGAGATCCCATAATATATTATTTCTTTAGTTTATAGCCGGTGAGCTTGGTTGGTTAATATAGAACTGCACTGCGCTCAGCACCCAGAGATATAAGATGTTTTATCTCTATGCCGTGTAATTTCACTGGAAACATTGCCCTTCAACCCAGAACATATTACTGCTTGGTGGTAAAATAACTGGCAAAGGTGTGGTACTTCCCCAGGCGGACTCTGGCAAGAGTCCTACCACTACAGTAAAGTTAACTAGCCTGAAGCTAGGCAATCAATGTTTTACTAATCCTTGTAACTAACTTCATTTTAATACTTCTTGCATTGAAGCAATGTTCTACTCTATGGTTGAACGTAGACTTCTGAGCACGAGGAATAAAGAAAAAAAAATTAGTTATTAAGTTCTGCGATAAAAAAATTAATTATAAGTACCCACAAACACACTTTTTCCACATATTGAATTTCTTATTTTTGGCCGACCTATATTTATTTCTGAAAGCGGATTTTCGCGAATCAGGAAAATTTTCACCATAAGGAGAAAATCACATGAATCAAAATTGATCGGTCAAGCGGGAGTTGGATTCTCAAATGAAGGTTCCGTGAAACCGCTACTAGAATTCTTCGTTCTATTCCATACATAATACATATTATGTACTTACCTAAAATTATAACTATAAAATTATGTCACGGTAATATGATAAATATGGTCAGATTATAATATAATGCGTGAGATTGTTATCCTACAGTAAGTTCATCATCAACATCCACTGCTGGAACTCGAGCCTTCTCTCGCAAGGAGAGAGTTAATGCCATAATCCACCACGCTGGCCCAGTACGAGTTGGTGAGAATGACACATGATTTCGAAAGGTGCTAGGTACATGTCAGTTTCCTCACGATATTTTCCTTCGCCGTTTTATGTTAGCGATATCATGCACATGACTTCGAAAAGACAGTGTTGCGTGTGGGATTTGAACCCGGGGTCTCCGGATCGGCAGGCGCCGTTCTCCCAACTTGACCAGCTACAGTACCCAAGTAACGTTAGTTTACAATCTGACGTCGTTTGAATAAGTACAATTTGGCGGTATTGAAGTATTTTTTGTAATAGGTACTTAGATACCGTAGATTTTGGTAAATTATAAATAAATAAGTATTGGTGGATAATTCACACACAACACCATCTGACCCCAAACTAAGCAAAGCTTGTGTGATGGCAGCCAGATAGCTGATATAATACTTATATAGTTTTAAATACATACTTATATACATAGAAACACCCAGACACAGTGCAAACATTTGAATTCATCACACAAATATTTGCACTGGGTGGGGATCAAACCCACGACCCACGGCTTCGCAGGCAGAGCTACTACCAACTAAGCCACTAGGGCAGTCAGTCATTACCATGTAAACTATCAACGAAAAGAACAATGGCAAAATAATAGTTGACATCGTTGATAGCGTCTAGAAATAACATCTATACAAAAGTAATTTGTTGTTTTTGCTAAGATTTTTCACATAAATATAAATGGTAATAGAAGCCACAAAAAATATTACACTTTATTGGGTTTTAAATGACTAAAATAACTTTCTACTTATTTCAAGCGACACCACTAACTATAATCATACTATTTTGGAAGTAATTTTAAAACAATAATGACGCCAAAACATTTTTATTTAGAGTTGGTTACTATTAGTTGATAAAATATCAGTAGTTATAAAAAATAAAGGATAGAAAATGGAAATAAGTTTCACCTAAACTTCTTCCCGCTGTATTACGATTACAATTTTAATACCTACCCTAATAACTATTGGTATTAGTTTTATTTTATGTTATGGTAACATCGGAAATACCTTTGTCGCTGTCAAGTGTCAAGTTCGTTGCTCCTGCGCTTTTCGTGTCGGTTGTTTTTATATTTGAATATCTCATTATAATTATTTGACTTGGATTGTTTACCGGACTGATATTCCCGTCGATTTATGTGACTTGTGCGTGCCTAAAGGATTCTGAACTTGCCCTACGTTACCTGTGCTTCTCCCTCTGGATTTCGATTATGTTTCATTGAATGGATATTTGAATTTGAAGATGGGATATCGTAACAAATCAACCAGAGTGCTATGTATCAATTGCAACATTTGCGTTAATACATTGCACCGTTATCCTGCCCTGGCAAGAAAAAGTAGTTTTCTTGTTGTGAGAACATGACGTCTCGACGTACAAGTGTCAAACCAATGTCAAACCTACATAACCTAAAAAAAAGGTTTAAACGTAAATATCTTTTTTCACGGCCTTCTCAAGACAAAAATCTTTCCATATATTACTCAGGGGCTGACGCTCAACATTTTAAGATATTTTTGATGTATAGACGCTATCATTTCGTCTCAACTATTTTAAAGTATGAAAGTCTGCCATTGTTCTTTGTTTGAGTGAGATCTAGTTAGTAGTTTTTTTTAATACGTTAAAGTAACAACGAACTACAAGAACTTTTATATACACTCTTCCGAAAATAGTTATATCGGCCCCAAGTTTTGGCAGCTTCAAAAACAGATTGAAGTGCTGGCTTATCGATCAAACTTTTTATAGTTATAGCGAATTTTTAGAGAGTGATGGCAAAGTTCCCATAAAAATGTAAATAAATAAATTTGACATGGGTCAGTACAATTGTATTAAAACCATATTATAATCGTATAATGTTTTCTGTACAATAATTATTATAATACAGAAAAGTAGTCATTTCAAACTTTGAAAATGTATACAATTTTGTATGCTCTTTCTTTTTTTGTTTTTTATTAATTGACGTGTAAATTGTACATTTATGAATAAAGTACTTTGACTTTGACTTTGACTATGTTACTTGCTGCTACGGAAGTCTTCATGGGCGAGTCCGACTTGCACTTGACCACTTTTTTTTTCTAGGTAAACACACTTCCATCGTAGACCGCATCGTCGCTTAACATCAGGCGAGAAAGCGTTCAAGTGTGAAACTATAAAATTAAAAAAAAGTCGTCGATTCATATTTTATTCATAATTAACTGTTATTTAATCATTGTTTTCAGTTACCACTGTTGTTTACTACACAAAGTTTTATTAATTACGGATTATTCATCGCGGTTATACGATAGTGGTTTTTACACATCACGGTACATGAAACTGCTTCGAAATAGTGGGGACTCCTAGCCACTGCGCTGTGTTAGTCACCCAGCTATATAAGATGAGTTATTTATATGCCCTGTAATTTTTATCTGGAAGTATTTCCCTTCAAACCGTAAGATAGTGATGTTTTTTGAACATAGTGTAACCGGAACATAGGACTCTACAAAGAGTCCTACAAATACCATAAGTTATAACCTAAAAGAAGATCAGACAGACAAACACAGTCTTATTATAAGTTAATTCTGCAATTATTTTCTTACTCAAAATTAGTTTCGTCGTTTTTTTATAGAGTGTATGATAAGTTAACAATTTAATATGTTTTAAAAAGTACTAATTAGTTCCAAATTTTGATAAAATGTATTATTATTTGTGTAAATCGTTGTGATATTTTTGTAACCTCATGCCAATGAGGCCTTATATTTGCATGCCCGCAAAGGGTAGAACTGTTGTTTCTATAATTATGTCTTATTTATAACATCACATTTGTACACAGTTTTGCAATAAATGATTCTGATTCTGATTAGTAAAAGTCTCGATTCTGTACGGGACCTTAAAGTCTCTTTGAAGTCTAATAAGAAAAATAAAGTTTGAACAAAGGCACCCAAGGCCAGTTTTAATTACGAATCGCTAAAGGGGATGTCTCAACTTTTCTAAACTTTATTAATTCAATAATTCTGACTTTGGTTGTGTAACAGACAATTTCTTTAGTATAAAAATATTTGTGATAATATATGACAAATATTTAAATTAATTTTCATATTTATTTCGTACTTGAAATACATTGTAACGCTTTTAAAATATGAATGGACGACTTTTTTTTTAATTTTATAGTTTCACACTTGATCGCCATCTCGCCTGATGTTAAGCGACGATGCGGTCTACAATAGAAGCGTGTTTACCTAGAAAAAAAAGTGGTCATGTGCAAGTCGGACTCGCCCATGAAGACTTCCGTAGCAGCAAGTAACATAATATCCCACCAAAAACATTCTGTAAAAAACTAGCCAAGTCTCGATGGAGCTGCATATTTATCTCTAAAAAGTAATGAAATCTAGACAAAGCCGTTCCAAGTCTAAGGTTCCTTACTGCGATTTCTTTATTATTATAGTTAATGTTGTCTAAGTCTGTACCAAATTTCAGCTCTCTGAGTTTATGGGAAGTACTAGTTCTATTTTGATGATCATGAGTGAGTGTCGAAAATGCGAAACTTTGCCTTCGCTTAACTTCGGAACTAAATGACGTGCAGACTTGAAATTTTGGATTCTAGGTATGTGATTATAGCTTACTAGATGAAGAAAATTTCAGCATTCTGGTCTTATCCAAAGGTTCTCAAATAGGGGCCTGAAAATGCAGCGAAATGGTTCCAGTAAAGGATGGCACGGCAGTGTTTGCTCGTTGATAGTTTACATGGTAATGTACATCATACACTTTTTTTATCTTTGTCATTCTCTTATTTTAGAAATTACAGGGACACACATATTTTACCACTTTGGAAGAGTCTCTCGCGCAAACTATTCAGTTTAGAAAAAAAACATGTAAGAAACCTCAATATCATTTTTAAAGACCTATCCATAGATGCCTAATACGTATGGTTTTGATGGTTTTTTTTTTTAGTTTCAGTTCTAAGCATGGGACACCCCAATTATTTTTTGTTTTTTTTTTCTATTTTTTGTATAAACATCTTAATGCGGTTCACAGAATACATATACTTACCTAGTTTCAATAGTATAGCTCTAATAGTTTAGGAGAAAAGTGGCTGTGACATACGGACGGACAGACGGACAGACAGACAGACAGACAGACATGACGAATCTATAAGGGTCCCGTATTTTGCCATTTGGCTACGGAACCTTAAAAACTGATTCACTCTCGATTTGAAGACACAAAGATTGTAATCATGTCAACGTACCCACGCAGTCAACGTATTCCACAGCCTAGACGTTCTTATCACAAAGGTACTGTAGAAACTTGGACTGTAGTCATAATAAATTTTATATGTGAGAGTTTGGATAATTGTTCGTCAATTACGTCGGAATGCCTGAATTGATCGGGCTGAAGTTTGAAAACGTGTAGATTATAGTAGACTTTGTACTGGTAGGACTCTTTGCAGAGTCTACCTGGGGAAGTAACACAAATTTTGCCATTTATTCTACCGCCATGCAGCAATGCGCAAACATTACTGTGTTCCGGTTTGAAGAGCAATATTTCCAGTGAAGTTACAGGGCATAGAGATAAACCATCTTATGTCTCTGGGTGCCGAGCGCAGTGCAGTGCTAGGTAATGATTTGGACTCTTCATGTTACAATAGCTACGTACGGTTTGTGGCAGGCATGTTGCCATCAGGCACATGTCCTGCTCGTCTCGATTAGATATCTGTCTAAGAAATTATATCTCTAAGCGCTGTAATTTATCTGGAAGCATTGCCTTTCAAAACGGAACACAGTAATGTTTGCACATTAATGATTGGGGGTAGAATGACTGACAAAGGCGTGGTACTTTCCCTGGCGGACTCTGCCAAGAGTCCTACGAAAACAAAACATTTGCTCTAGTCTTACTTTGAATCTCGGCGGGCGCTGACTGAGGTACGAGTAATATATCAATATGATACACGTTTTTATCCCAATAGAACATCTCTTCATGACAAAAGCCTCAATAACACATTTGTTCATAGTCGGAAGGACTGGTTGCATGAAAACTGAGAAAAAGTAATCTAGTCTTACCAGCATTCGTGAGGTTAGTGTCTCCCCAAGGCCCGTTTCTTCCCAGGATTTCGTAGAGTATGATGCCGAAAGAGTACACGTCTCCTTTCTGAGACCCCTTGGGGGGTGGGTTTGGGTCCCGGAGGAGCTCTGGTGCCCGCCACAGCATGCGTCTTTCCATTCGAAGGGCGTCTTCACCATCAGCGCACCCACCTGTCGTCAAAAATGGGTTAATGTTTTAATCCAGTGTTATGATGCGTGTTCCCAGTGAACTCTTCACCAAGGTGATCGATATTCACGAAAGTTGGTATTTACCTATGTGGAATTTAGTGAAATTTGAGATTTGAGGGTTTTTTCGATTTATTTAGCTCATATGTGCTTGGATATTGTCACGTAAAACATTGTCATATTTTATTTGACAATAGCCGTAATCCGTATATTATAAAATATTGTCATACTTTATGTGACAATAGCCATAATCTGTATATTATGAAATATTGACATATTTTATTTGACAATAGCCGTAATCCGTATATTATAAAATATTGTCATACTTTATGTGACAATAGCCATAATCTGTATATTATGAAATATTGACATATTTTATTTGACAATAGCCGTAATCCGTATATTATAAAATATTGTCACATTTTACATGACAATATCCGTAATACGTATGTCATAAAAAATTGCCATATGAAATATGACAGTATCCGTAATCCGTATATCATTAAACATTGTCATATTTTATATGATAATATCCGTAATCCGTATATCATATAATATTGTCATAGGTACTTCATGTGACAATATCCGAACGAAGCCGGAACGTGCCGCTAGTAATATAATTTCTTGATAGAGATTTTGGCACCATGCCTCCGAATTGGCTTACCATTGCAAAACTTATTCTGAAAGAGAATATATTAATAAACCTGGTAAGTCGTTCGTAAAACAAACAAAATTTATCTCAAAAATATTGTTAAAAATAATATGATTTTGACCGTTCAGTAATATTTTAATGTTAATATATTTTTTATTCAAAACACGCACCGAACAATTTCCTTCTCTCTAACTGCCTGAAGCCGGAAAAAATTTAAATTGATTTACATCTAGTACATTTATTTACTTTAGAACCGACGACCGTTCGACCTCTTGCGTTGTAAAAAATAAAACATCAATTCATAGTAATAAATTCAAAAATGCCTGATCATTGTTGGTCTATTTCTTTGATGATAAAGAGTTGAAAGTAAAACTTAACAAAGCAAAACAGAACATCGAAACAAAATACGTTTTAGCCACAGAAATTCTAGCTAAATTTGACTGCGGACGGCTATCAAATTTTGGTCCGATAGATAGAGGAATATGTGTTTAAAGAATTTTATTTATCATTTAAGACATTTCTGTCGCTTACATGATAAAAATAACTAAATAACAATTTAAATTTTCGACGTCACACTTTACATTCACATAAAACACAAACAAATCAAAAATACATAAAAACTAATCAACGTTTAGGTAATAAAAAATACAAATATCAGATACCTGTTTTAACCAAAAACACAGACAAAAGATATACTTAAACAAAATAAAACAAAATAGGCTATTACATTTTTCTTGGGTATATAAATATGAGAACTAGGTACTTGTCACAACTGGATCACATATTTTTTTATTTATATAGTTATATTCAGATTTTTTTTTTATAGAAAGGTTTAATTATTTTACGCTTCAGATATAATATATTTAGCCAATTGTTTTTTGAATGCGTGAAGTGAATTTACATTTTTTATGTTAGAGGGTAGTTTGTTAAATAGTTGCGCTCCTTCAACGGTAGGCATTGACTTGCCGTAATTCGTTCTAAATCTTGGAATAACAAGGTAGGTAAGGTTTTATTCAATTCACATACACACTATAGAATCCGAATTGCTAACGCAATTGGTAAGTGTCTTGCTATTTCTTTGCTAAATTTACGCAATATTCCACATGCTAGTATTTATATAAACATACAAATTCTTCTGTTATAGTGGGTCTTCTAGGTAGATCTTCTACTTCTGTCTTTATCTACAATTAGAGAGAATTTTGTGATTTTCCCTCACCCTCTATCTTTATTTGAAATATATGCCAAACAGATAGATCTCATCAAATTTTCTATCTCTATATATTAAAACGTTATGTTGGTTTGTGTACGCTTAAAAAACTCAAAAAGTTCTGCACCGATCGAGCTGAAATTTTAAAATAATATATAATCCGCATCAAGGATTGTTTTTACCTAATTTTTGCATCACAATGTGCCACAGCGAAGCAGGGCAGGGTACTACAGCTAGTATTATATAGATCCGATGATTTGGTTGTCAATTATTTTGACATTTAGGTAGGTACTTGTACCTAATCATATAGTAAGATAGAGAAATTGTAAAAAATTTAAATACGAACTCTAGTTTCTTCAAAACTTTAATACGAGACCAACGTAGAGTAGAATCGAAGAAAAGGAATATTGAGTGTTGGCGTAGCTTAGTTAGTAACAAGTCGTTGAACACGTTTTGCCATAGAATAGAATATTTGGTTGAAAAACTTTTTTTTTATCAAAAGCAGTCTTGCGTTGGGTTACCATATCGGTCGGTTAGACATAAATCGATGATGCAGTCCGAAATGGACCACGTCGGTCTCAGAAGAAACCTTCTCTCGATTTTAAGATCTCTTACTATAGACAAGAAGACTCATCATCATCATCTACAGCCTTCTTTATCCCATCGCCCGGTATAGTTCTCTCTTTTATAAAGCCTTCTTCCTCGGTCCTGTGCCAATGGAGTCCAGTTTCGACCCATTTTAGAAACAAAATCGTTGCAGTTGGACGTCCTACACTCTGCTCACCTTGTCTCAGTCACCACTCAGTCACAACCCCCCATCGCGAAAAGAAGA
Source organism: Ectropis grisescens (assembly GCA_017562165.1). Classification (NCBI taxonomy): domain Eukaryota; kingdom Metazoa; phylum Arthropoda; class Insecta; order Lepidoptera; family Geometridae; genus Ectropis; species Ectropis grisescens. The sequence goes on from CM029783.1 coordinate 3,440,390, forward strand.
ATACTTACTTTTAAGATTATGCAGTCCGTAGTCGGAGATTTGCAGGACCCATCGGCTGTCCACCAGGCAGTTGCTGGATGTGAGGTTGCCGTGGGAGATGAGAGTGGAGTCGTGGAGGTACGTGAGCCCTCTCAGGAGGTCAGCCACGAGGCTCGCCACAAACATGTCGTCTAAGTGTAGGTCCCTGGTGGAAATCATGCTTTATATTACATTAACATACACCCATTCCATCTTGATTCTCTCCCTGTGGAAAAAAGCAGTGGGAAGATAAAATGTACGCCTTGAGATGGAAGGCAAAGTAAGTCATTTATTTGCAAAATAATGTGATTGAAATTTAGATCTTAAAATTATCTGGTGTAGTCACAATTTCAGAAGGTTAGCGAAATTTTAATACTGTCATACAAAGTATCATCATCAACCGCAAGACGTCCACTGCTGAACATAGGCCTCCCCCCTAGATTTCCACAACGAACGGTCCTGCGCAACCTGCAACCAGCGGTTTCCAGCGACCTTTGTGAGGTCATCTGTCCATCTAGTGGGAGGCCGTCCAACACTGCGTCTTCCGGTTCGTGGTCGCCACTCGAGAACCTTTCTTCCCCATCGGTTGTCAGTTCTGCGAGCGATGTGGCCTGCCCATTGCCACTTCAGCTTGCCTACTCTTTGAGCTATGTCGGCCACTTTCGTTTCAAAGTATACAAAGACAAAGTATACAGTTTTCAAAACATTTTAATCTACAATAACAATTTTTATATCTAAGCGATTTTGGAACGGAAGTAACTTCTACATACTTATTATATGTCACCATCAAATTGTAAATACCGTTTTATTACAATCTCACTAGCGAGATTGTAATCTGTCGAAATACTCTAAGCCGTCTGTTACAAATTCATTTTCACTTCGATAGATTACAATCTACCGAAACATAATGCGTTAAATGAACAATATGTGACAGTGCACAGTATTTCGACAGTTTACAATCTCGCATACAAGAAGATCTTAATATAGGTACCTAAAGTAACGTTAATTGCAATCTTATGGTGAAAAATACAACCAATAGCTATGTTAATGGCAAGCAATATTTAACACAATACAAGAACAAAATTAAAAATTTTGATTAACCCCCAACTTCGTCAGATTTGTAATTTGTACAATATTCTACTTGTCAAGCCCATTATGATACCCATATTGAAGTAGTAGTGAAAAAAGAAATGTATTTCGCCATTTTGTGGTGGCGGCCATCTTGAATCGGTATTAACTAAACGTAGCTAAGCCACTGCACGGAAATTAACCTTCAAATTAAAAAAACTCATCGGCCCATTCGTTTGAGTACTACGGTGCGTACAGACACACACAGACAGGCAAACAGATAGACATCGAGGTCAAACTTATAACACGCCTTTTTACATACATACATAAGCAGCGCACTAAATGTTCCCACTGCTGGGACTCGGGGCCTTCTCTCGCAAGAAGAGAGTTAAGGCCATAATCCACCACGCTGGCCAAGTGCGGGTTGAAAGATTCTAGGTACATGTCGGTTTCCTCACGATGTTTTCATTCACCGTTCTTAAGTTAGCGGCATAACGCACATGACCTCGAAAAGACAGTGGTGCGCGTGGTGGGATTCGAACCCGGGGGCGCCGGATCGGCAGTTGCCGTTCTCCCGACTAGTCCAGCCGTAACTTGAATGCGACTTGACTTTGGTCCGGGGTTAAAAAACGAAACAACTATGAAGCTGATCTTTACCTGTCAGCCAGCACTCTCGCCAGCGACCCTCGCGAGCAATACGCAGACACGATGCACGCCGCTCCACTTTCCACGCACACTCCAACAAACGCTACCAGGTTCTCATGACGGAGCTCGCGAATCTGTTAAAAACAAGAACAAAGTTAAAAATGTTGACTAACCCCCGACTACCTAAGATTTGTTATTTGTATAACATTCTACTAGTCAAGCTCTTTCATTTGATACCCATATTAAGGGAGTTGTGAAAAAATAAATGTAATTCGCCATTTTGTGGTATCGGCCATCTTGGATTTGACATTTGTCATAGTGCAAAGTATTCTACTAATGAAGCCCTTTCGTTTGATACCCATATTGAGGTAGTAGTGAAAAAAAAATATAATTCGCCATTTTGTGGTGGCGGCCATCTTGGATTTGAAATTTTTTATAGCGTATAGTACTCTATTAGTTAAGCCCTTTTATTTGATACCCATATTGAGGTAGGTTGTGAAGAAATATTTTATCCGCCATTTTGTGAAGGCGGCCATTTTGAATCAATATTAACCAAACATTGCTAAAAACACCCGCACGGATATTAACTTTCAAACAAAAAAAACCGCATCGAAATCGGCCCATCCGTTTGAGCTCTACGATGCCACAGACAGACACACACACAGACAGACATCGACGTCAAACTTATAACACCCCTTTTTTTGGTCGGGGGTTAATAATTCAAATTTTTATAAAATTATCTCTACTTGCTTAGTTAGTGCTTTGCTAGCTGATTTAGTGCTATATAATGATAAGCAATCATAAAATATTGACAATATCACAAATGACTTCGATGTTCTGACTGATCATTTAATAGGCATGACGACAGGTCCTGCAATTATATTAAATTACTTGAGAAAATGACAGTTTTAAAAAATAATAGAATATGTACCTTTATCTTTAATTTTGATATCTTTTTGTTAATTTTCTTTATGATCATTCAAAGTTGGATGGGCAAGTACGAAATTATTAGAAAATATGTTTACTCGAACTATTGGATAACCCATTTAATTTAAAGTTGCTTTTGTTATGAAACGCGCGACGCTTAGAAAATACCCGACAGGGAGGTCACGCTTTAGTAGTGTTTTTTGTATGAAGCGTTTTTGGGAAAGTCCAAAAATGTGATTTTAAAGTCGTGAATATCACGGGAAGTTTTTAAGATAAAGTAATTCTTTCACCTATGTTTCAGTTATTGAGTAGCCTTTTGACGGCACATTAAATCAAAAAAGAAGTGTGGCACTCGGGGACTGCCGCGGTAAAGCTATTGCATGTTGCATGCATTTTTATCAACATTAGCAATAGGAATGTTAACAATTTTCCGGAATTGCTTTTATTTTGTAGAGTGACATTTGTTCACCATAAAAAAAATGCAGAGAAGTAAACAATCTAGTCAGTCTTCGACAGCTAAGAGCATTTAGTCTGTAAAGCTAATACAAATAAGATTCAAAGTCGAATGACCGAATGGGGAGGACGGCGTTACGGTCTTCCATCCCTCTTCTTGTGAACATAAGAAAGAGATGCACGATTACTAAAATTCGGTCCCCAGGCCCGCGATAAAAGCTATGTAATAGCTTAAAATGAGTCGTCATACCTATTGTAACAGTCTTAACTTTATTGAGATTATAAGAAAAGTTTTTAGTTTTCTCAATTGTCAAAAAAAATGTGAAATTAAAGTACAATAATTAGGAGGATTTGTTGGTAATATAATTATAGCGAATGGAATTTATAAGCGGAATAAACCAAGCGGAATATCCATTGTATGTTTACATATTTCATCACGTCTCGAAATGTTTTGCATAATCCCGTGTAATCCCCGTGTTTGCCGAGGATACTAATGTTATTTTAAGTCTATGCCAGTTATACTGACACAAAGCAGTAATGTACAAACATTATTATTATTTTTGATGTGACAACATCGTTTCTCTCACTAAATACTTCTTTCGTGGGCCGTGAATTGAATTCTAGAGTCACGCTCGGGAATGATAAGGAAACACATCTCATCAAATCTTCGGGTAAACTCGGGACCATGGCCATTGGTCATCTAGAAATGTGTTAGCATTTCCCATTAGCCACGCCCTCCGGATTAACCGGCGTAGTTTCCGAAGTAAGCTATCAAATTCGGAGTTATGATTGATATGATGAGTATGATTGGTGATATGGTCCTTCCCACTAGTTCTACGTAATTTCCTCTGATTTTAGGGCTCGTGTGTAGAGGGTTTTAATCAGTTTTCACTACTATCGGCAGTTCCTATGACTACCATTTTTTAACAATGAAAGGTACTGTGCACTTTATGGCCATCTCGCCTGTTGGTAAGCGACGGTGTAGTCTACGTCATGGGTTCAAATTGGGTTACGCTTCAGAAGCCGAAACGTAAACTACGTACTTATGTAGGTTAGGTAGGTGTAAAAGTTTCCCGTCACTTGCGCTGGGTTAGCAAACGGCTACATAAGCAGCCCAGTAAATGGGCAGCTGGGACTCGGGGCCTTCTCTCGCAAGGAGAGAGTCAAGATCATGCATGGGCAAATATGCAACTGACCATCAGGTTTAAAATATATTGTACTGCTCGCCAATACTATTAGCTTTGAACAGAGGCAGATTATTATACTAGGCACATCCCTAGGTGCACAAGGGTATAAAGGAGCGCGTCAAGCGGAATTGTAAAATAAACAAAAAAAGTAAAATAAGATAAAAAATGGCAATCATATGTAGGAACTGCCGATAGAAGTGAACACTTATAATTTAGGATTTGATAGTTTACTTTGGAAACTACTCGGGTGAAACCGGAGGACGTAGCCATGGTCTCGAGTTTACCCGAAATTTTGTTAACATTCCCGATCGTGACGCTAGAATTCAATTCACGGCCCACGAAAATTTTGTCTGTGGCGCGTCAAAAGAAGTTTTCACTTAAATTAATTTTGTTATAAAGTAATCTCTATCACACACGTTGTAATGACAACTAGTCATCAAAGTTTTATTACTACTACCTATACTATTTTCAGTATAGGGGCGCCGATGAGATGCTTCCCTCAGCGCTCTCAATGTTCAATTCGTATTAGAGCGTGAACTTGGTTTGACACGCTACATCGTGTTGATAGGCATATAAAAACAAACTTCTAAATTTCAACCCGATCGGTCTAGACATTCCGACGTGATTGAGTGAGAAATATACAAACTTTCGCATTTTTAATATTAGTAGGACATATAGAGGCTCAATTCTGAAATCACGACAAAAGCTCGAATTCTTGTCCATACTCGCTCATATCGCGGGAAAATTCTTGAAGTGGATACCACACAGGCAAAACCACAGGGCACTGCTAGTAAATAACAAAGTTATACTCCATAGAAAACTTTGTTGCGAAAATATACCTAATACTTCTCCAATAATACTATTTATCTTTTGTCAAAACTCAACAGATCATAAATGATACCTTCAAACAGAATTCTAGGAAATCAGTCAAAGCGTCTAATGTGTTTATATAAGTAAGTACTTAACATTGAAAAGGATATAAAACATATTTTCGTTCTATAGCAGTGATTCTTCCATACAAATGTATTCTAATATTTTCTTCCTGGAAATTTGACTAGAGTTTTTATTTTTACATTGAAATCTAGGTTGGTTGGTTTTTTATTGTTCTTTATACCTTTGAATGTTGGTGTTGATTGTGTTTACTTCATCATCATCATCATCATCAGCCGCAAGACGTCCACTGCTGAACATAGGCCTCCCCCCTAGATTTCCACAACGAACGGTCCTGCGCAACCTGCAACCAGCGGTTTCCAGCGACCTTTATGGGGTCATCTGTCCATCTAGTGGGAGGCCGTCCAACACTGCGTCTTTCGGTTCGTGGTCGCCACTCGAGAAACTTTCTTTCCCATCGGTTGTCAGTTCTGCGAGCAATGTGGCCTGCCCATTGCCACTTCAGCTTGCTTACTCTTTGAGCTATGTCGGCCACTTTCGTTCTTTTGCGAATATCCTCATTACGGATTCTGTCGCGCAAAGAGACTCCGAGCATAGCCCTCTCCATAGCTCGCTGTGTGACTTTGAGCTTCATTATGAGGCCCACAGTTAAGGAGTTGTGTTTACCTACACAACACCTAACAGTTCCACCAACACCTAGCAATCTCTCGAGCCGTAGGCAGTATTACGTAATAGATAACAAAGCGACCTCAGGCCGAAAAAAAACACTATGCGTGATAGCAATCATCCACACCAAAATACCTACTGTGTCCAGAAACCCATGGACTAAATTCCCGTCTAACAAAAAGCGAAACACAAACTCGTACCAAAACTGGTATAACGTAACGGATTGCATAGAACAATATTAGTATTCCAAACATTTCCTCAAAGCTTAAAAGCTCAAAACACGTTTCGTAGAAACCGTGGTTTTTCATTTATAAATAACTAGCAGCACCCGCGGTATTACCTACGTAGTTCCCATATTTTTTCCGAGATAAAAAGTAAAAAAGAGAAAAAAACCTTAATACAAAATTGAAATTGAAATATTGTAGATAAATTCAAAATCTTTTAGGCAGGTACTAAATTTGCACTCCCCTTTTACCCCCTTAATTATTGGGATATCGGCAACAAATAATTTTGTTCCTGGGAACTTATAACCCGTATACAAAATTTTATTGAAATAAGATTGAAAATCAGAGAACTTTCTTACTAATTTTGCTCCCTTTTCCCCGTTAAGGGATGATTTTCGACAAAATAATTTCAATGAAGAATCTTCATACTTATGCATTTCATTTTGCACCTCCGTTTAACCCTCTTTTATACAATACTAGCTATGCTCGTGTCACCCACGTTTTAATGGTTTTCTTTTTCACGGAACCCTAATTATTTTCTTCAACAAAGAGTCGGCCTATGTTATGCCTTAGAAGATCAGCTATCTGGTAGTGAAAGTCCCGTCAAAATCAGTCCAGCCATTGCGGAGATTATCCGGAACAATAGACAAACAGACAGACAATAAATAAATAGTGTTTTAGAAATAGGCACCGTGTATACGTTCATTTGAACTTAGTAAAAAGCTGTTATAGTTGCCGGCAAACAAGTTGATCCTATGAAGTTAGCTAGCATGGCTGCGTAGAAACGTTTGTGTCATTTTTGTGGAAGAACACATCCGCGAATTTTCGCCTTTCACGCCACTTTTGAGTCAACTTGCTTGCCGGCTACTATACTTTGATATTACATTCAGACACTCTAATTTTATTTCTTTGTATCCGCTTGATACACCGGCTTGTAATATAGTACCCAAAAACTTAGTTGATGACGACAACAAACAAACTTATAGTTGCGTTTTGGGTTTTTGGCGGGAAACATTTTTTTCGTGTTTTTATTTGGGAAGGTATACCAATAAATTTGTGTTTAATGGCGTCTACTTGAACCGGTCTTTATTTTGATATAACCCACATTAAAATTAGAGTTCATTTATATAGAAAAATCGTAAAATTAAAAAAAAAAAAAACTAAATTTTTGGCGGGAAAATGGTCCCGAAGTATTGAAAATATAAAAAAATTATAATTTGTGCAATCGAATATCTACAGTTTTTTTGGTGTTTTGAGTTTGTTATTTCGTATAGAACACATTTAACCTATAACACCACTGTCTCCCTTATAAATTATTAAAGTAATAGTTGTTAGACTACTTGAGAAATAGCATTTTTTTTTACTCTAAGTGTCAAAAATGTTAGTTTACATTTTAAGTACATTAATTGTAAATAAATGATACCGCTAGAAGCGTCTTGAAACGCTCTTGAGAGTAAATGGCTCAAACTGTTAAAAGTAAGGCGCCACTTCATATGCCGAAACATAAACACCGCACTTAGGTAACCTGACACCCGTTTTCCCGCCAAATTTGTAAACGCGAAGAGCGGGCAGTGTATCAAGCGGGTATCTATGTATGTATAGATATAGACTTTAATGTAAATTCAAAATGATGTTATATTAATTTTAGACGTTTGTGACGTTATTCAAATTCAAAGAGAGTATGAATCAGGTTTTGTAATACGAACGTAAGGGTCAGATTACCGGCAATCACATATTGTGGTTAGTGTGTACTCTTTGTAATTTATGAAATGTAAACATTTTTTTTTCAACCCGAGCTAATTTTTTTAATACTTAATATAGAGCGGTGGGACGAGCTGGATATGTACCTGATAGTAAGCAACACGCTTACTCACGCCCATAACAGCACAGTGAAATTATACGACACCACTGTATTGCATTTGTCACCTAGAAGATATAAAATGATTCACCTCTATGGGCATAGAATGAATAATGTAATTTTTCTGGAAACATTGTCATCCGTCATCCGCCAACTCGCACTGGGCCAGCGTGGTAATGGCGTTGACTCTTTCCTTGCGAGAAAGCCCCGTATCAGCAAACCATAACATAGCAATGTTGGCCCATTACTGCCTGGCGGTAGAATAACTGGCAAAAGTGTGGTAATTCCGCAGACGGGTGTTGCAAAGAGTACCACTTTTGTTTTTAGTAGTGGTAGGACTCTTCGCAGATTCCGTCTGGGGAAGTACCACACCGTTGCCAGTTATTTAACCACCAACCAGTAATGTGCAAACAAGACTGTGATCCGGTTTGAAGGGTAATGTTTCCAAGTGAATTACAGGGCATAGAGATAAAACATCTTATAATTATCTCTGGGTGACGAGCGCAGCGCAGTGCTAGGTAATGAATTGGACTCTTCATGTTCCAATAGCTGCATGTCACTATTATATGGCAGGCATGTTCCTTACCATCAGGCACGTTACCTGCTCGTCTTGTCACGCTATACCATAAAAAAAATGTTATGTAGCCTGTAATAAATAAGTAAACTGGCTTGCCCTGCTTGCCCTAGTGTCATCAGCCCTGTCTGACCAATCGGGGTAGTTGACACTTTATAACTCTTTAATTAAACAATGTTGGTTATTTACTTCACCAAATTAAAGTATCGAGCTATTTGATTCCAGTCAATAAAATATGTCCTATCGAAGCTGCGCACAAATAACCTTTTTTAAACAAAGTGTTCCTAGACTCAAAATCAAGCGGGCACAGGGCAACAAGAAATATAGTTATTGAATTGATAATTTTCTTGTTTTTGGAAGTTGCTTACAAGAACAAAATTAAAAATTTTGATTAACCCCCGGATACCTACCATATATACCCATACCTCGGTTTTTTTATCTGTACAACATTCTACTAGCCAAGCCCTTTCATTTGATACCCATATTAAGGAAGTTGTGATAAAAGAAATGTATTTCGCCATTTTGTGGTAGCGGCCATCTTGGATTTGAATTTTGTCATAGCGAAATGTATTCTACTACTTAAACCTTTTCGTTTGATACCCATATTGAGGTTGTAGTGAAAAAAATTATATAATTCGCCATTTTGTGGCGGCGACCATTTTGGATTTGATTTTTTATAGTGTATAGTATTCTACTAATGAAGCCCTTTTATTTGATACCTATATTGAGGTAGGTTATGAAGAAATATTTTGTCCGCCATTTTGTGGAGGCGGCCATCTTGAATCGATATTAACTAAACATAGCTAAGAACATCTGCATGGATATTAACCTTTAAATAAAAAAAACTGCATCGAAATCGGTCTATCCGTTTGAGCTCTACGGTGCCACAGACAGACACACACACAGACAGACAGACATCGACGTCAAACTTATAACACCCTTTTTTTTGGTCGGGAGTTAAAAAGTAGCAGCTCTACTTCCTTTCCTTACAAGAGGTGCAAGTTCCCCTTGCAACGCCATCTTGGTTTCCCAAGCGGAACATTCTCTGCAAACCACTGATAAGAATGACTTACTTGCTTCAGTTCCTTCTTGATGGCTCTAGTTACGTCTATGCTCTTCTTCTGCAGTCGACGGACGGCCACGATGCTGCCTCGGTGCAAGGCTATGGTTGTGTGAGCACGGCGAGCTTCCATGTCTTGGGGCATCACCGCCTGGGGAAACGTTCAAATTTTAATAACTTTGCAATGCTATGCGACCCCCATTCTTCTATCTTCTTATAACCACAGTTGTGGTGACGCGATCGAATTATCAAGATAAAGAAAAATCATCAGAACTCCTGTGTTCTGTTTTGTTTAATCCTACTTCCTACTAATGCCAAAGATTAAACTAATATTATAAATTAATGCAAAAGTTTGTAAGTATAGATAGAACTTTGTTACTCTTTAACGCAGAAACTAGTCAAAGGATTAGTGTGTGTGTGTGTTAGTGTGTATATGTAGCATCTTAGCTCTCAAAAGGCTGGAGCAATATTCGTATTTTTTTTCATTTTAATGGCAGTTTTTGTTGTGAGCAGTGCGGGTTGGTGGATGACACATGACTTCGAAAGGTTCTAGGCACATGTCGGTTTCCTCACGATGTTTTCCTTCGCCGTTTTAAGCGGCATTACGCACATGACTTCGAAAAGACGGTGGTGCGTGTGGAGTTTGAACTCAGGGTCTCCGAATCGGCAGGCGCCGTTCTCCCGACTTGACCAGCCGTAATTTATCTAACTATACATATATAGACATATAATACATAGACTACTTTTTATCCCAAATCAACAACAGGAATTACGCGGAAAAAAACAGCGGAGCGCGGGTAGTAACACATAAAAACAGTAATATGCGGATATTACTGTTTTTATGTGTTACTTGTTGTAGTGGTACGACTCTTGGCAGAGTCCGCCTGGGGAAGTACCACACCTTTGCCAGTTATTCTACCGCCAAGCAATAATGTGCAAACATTACTGTGTTCCTGTTTGAAGGGCAATGTTTCCAGAGAAATTACAGGGCTTAAGAGATATAAGATCTTAGATCTCTGGGTGACGAGCGCAGTGCAGTGCTAGGTGATGATTTGGACTCTTCATGTTCCAATAGCTGCGTGTCACTGTGCTGTTATGTGTCAGGCATGTTGCTTACTATCAGGCACATGTCCTGATCGTCTCGTCACTCTTTATTTAAAAAAAAAAAAAAATTACTATGTTCCGACCAACAATATTTTCAGATAAAATTACAAGGCTACGAGATACAAATCACCATACATCACGGGTGACGAACATAGTGCTGCACCAAGCAGTGACTTAGACAATCCGTGGATTACATCGTGGGCGTATAGGTGATACATTTAATATTAAAACAAATACAGCGTACATCACATAAACATATCTCTGGTCACGTCCTAAGTCTATAGGCCATCGGATCATGCAGCCGGCTTTGTGGCGAAAGATGAATAGCGCAGAATTGCCTGTTTTGAATGTGTTATGCGGGATTTCTAGGTTATTTAGGCCGGTTTTCTAGGCCACTTCCTGCTTTCCCAGTGTTTTATTTGATACGGTTGTGACCACCTTAATTATATTACGATTTGTTTGTGTAGACTACTGCAATAGATAGTTACTAATTAAACTAAAATTTTACAATGAATTATTATAAAAACAGAGTGCGACCCTGAGGCTTCAAGTTTGTCTGTCCGACATACTCGTATTTTACCTGACCTCCGAAACAAAAACGATGAGATGTGTATGTGTGTGTGTGTGTGTGTGTGTGTGTGTGTGTGTGTGTGTGTGTGTGTGTGTGTGTGTGTGTGTGTGTGACATGTCTCTCTTTCTCACTCTGTGTTTTTTTGTATATCGAGGCAGAAAAATAAATTTACTTACGTATCGTCAGGATCTTATGTATGTATTCCCATGTATTCTGCAAGACTCAGATATTCAATATAGACAAAAACCTGTGCGTTTGTGTGCGTTTGTGCATGAAGCTTTGACCACTATTTTAAAGACTGGGAGACAATAATAGAAGAAGGAATCAAATGTAGGGAGCGTGGGAAGGATTTGCTCATCATTGGGACATCATAGAATACAAAAGCCTACATGGAAGAATCTTTTCTAGAGTACACCGTTCCATACTGAGCAAAAGAAATAAGCGTGTACAATAGCTTGACACAAAATTACAATAATATTATTCCGACGATCAAATCCGAGTCACAAATCATCATAAGGGCGTAATCCAGTAATTTTTCGCCGACCTTCCAACTCTAACCTTGCTAGTACTGTTATTACAATCCTCCTGGCTTTTCGCCTCATTCAAACCTCGTCCCTTGAGGACAAAACGGATGACCTACGTGATCCGCTACGAAAACAAGACTACTAGGCTGTACTGTTTACTAAACTGAGCGTGAACAGTGCCACCAAATTATCTGTAACACGCCCAAAAGCAGAACTACTAAGTTACGGGTATGATAGAACACAGTTTTCGATCGTGGCACTTTCGCTACATGCTACATATAAGTCGGTCATACTGTAATCTCTAAGATTGAGGTACAGAGTAGTAGAGACGTATAAACTACAGGCCCGTGAACAAAATTTATGGGTCATATGATACAGCAGGAGACCTACGTAGGATGATAGCAGGGTATAAAATAATAGGATCCAGCACTATGCCATTTGAAAGCTGTCCAACTGAAAGCAAATTAAAGATGGGGGGGTTGCGACCCTCGCTTTTTCTTTCTTGTCGCATGATTTTTGTACGGCATTGCGGAATAATGGATTAGGACAGGTATTGAAACTGTATGGAACCAATGCCGTACATAATCAAATGACCAAATTTACCCTGAACATCGTCGGAAAATCATGAATTTTTCCGACATAACTAATAATTAAAAAATTAAAATTTTTATATTTTTATAATTTCAATACCTATTATCCATTATTTCGCAATGCCGTACAAAAATCATGCGACAAAAAGGAAAGAGCGAGGGTTGAAACCCCCCCTTTTCAATTTGCACTCAGTTGGACAGCTTTCAAATGCCGGCATAGTGCTGAATATTATTATTTTATACCCTTCTATCATACTACATAAGTTGTCCTGCTGTATCATATGACCCATACATTTTGTTCACGGGCCTGTGCTCTAGTAGAGTTTACGCCACCTTACAAATCTTCTAGCAGAAATGTTAAACTATATAGTATAAATTTAAACTTTATAATAGTTGTAGTATGCGGGACAAAAACGATAGTAACGCTACTCGGGAAACTGATCGATGCCGATGGCAAAGATGTTTGTTGCTTTAGGCGCGAAAGAGGTTGAGTGTACGCAATGTACTGATAAGGTCGCCATTTCTATGTGTTCCTGTAATATATTTACGAACGACAAAGGAAAATTAAGGATTTTTATTTAGAGATAGCTGTGGCGACTTCGTTTTGTCTAAAAGGGACGTGACAATACCGACTTAAAAGAAGTTTAGTAGTTACTTTATGATACTTTTTTGAATTTATCATTTGTAACCTTTTGTTAATCTTGACTTCAAAATAAGAGGAGTTTCTCAATTCGAATACCTATGTTTTTTGTATGTATAGCTAATAATTGTGATCGAATTTTAATAATTATTTTTTTGTTCGGTAGAAAATATGTGGTCCCTGGTTCGATATCAATTTTATTGAAACCGGTGTGGTGTAGTGGTTTGTAAAATACCAACGGAAAACTAAAAATTGCTTGAATTTACCTAGATGACTGACTTAGAGAGACGTCGTGCTTTTAATGAAATTTAGTCGGATACTTAAAATGTAAAATTAAATGTAAAATGGAATCGGTTTTTGTTTATTCGGAAAATATTATAATTATTTTGTAATTATTTATTGAGTTATTGTTACCTTTTGCAGGTATTCAGTTTTTGGTGTAAAATTGTCTGATTTCAAAGTTATCTTCATTTATTTCTTGCAATACGTATTTGAAATTAATTCAGGTTTAACCTCAAAATCTTTAACCCGAGCGCTGTACGTGAGTGAAGCAGTTGGATAATATTGATTCTACTGTAGATGATATATTATAGGTACCTACATAGTTAAAATCTACCTCGAGCGAAAAACATTTATTTTCTACGAAATATCGTCAGGCAGTCTAGATAACTCAATTGAGATCTATTCAATCAAGATATTGAACATTTCTAATGAATACCTGATGGGCGTAGCTTCCGCAGGCCCTGTATTGAAAAAATACCTATTTTGTTGTTTATTTTTCTTGAATAAGATTTTTTTAGACTTTCGTGTTTTTTCACCTAAAACGTTTGCAAAGATACCCAGGGTAACAATTTCTTTATAGAACTGTTTTACAAACACTATTAAAGAGGCCATACCCAGACCCAATACTCAGTTGGGTTGGAAATTAGGAATGTTTCTGCTACACTGTTTCAAAAAAGAAAAAACGTTGATTTCCAAGAATGATAAGATTAGTGACATTATCACCGCCTTTTCCGTTCCAAAAACGACTCTGTTCCATTAAACTAAAGTACAAATATTTTTTTTATGATTTGATAGATTGATACTTTAAATTTATTTAAGGAAACGTGAAAGTTTCATCTTGCCCCACTTAATGGGTATAGCAACCGTACGCCCACATTAATCATTGTTTGCTTCTGTCATTAGTATATAACGACCAACTTATTTGTAGTATGGAGCGATGGCTCCACAATCGAAAAGTCTTCCCATCTGTTACAACATTATTACAACTCCTCTGTGTTCTTTGATATTCACAAGTCAGTAGTTCCACTTTTGGCCGTTCTATAGATGAGTTTGTGGCACTGTAAAGGGCCGACCGTTTGCGTTATTTCACCGATTCTAATTAGTTTAATTTGGATATCTTTTTGGTCAACGTCAACTGTTTGTAATTCGATTTTGAAGGGGAACGATTTACTTGCGGTTGGCAGCTTGAAGTGGAGGTTTCTTTAAGGATAAGGAAGACTAAGGTTAACAGTGAAAACTAACAGCAGATGATATTTTTTTTAGTCTCCAGCTCGAACTGCCTTCACAATAATATTTGTACAGAAATGTCACATGGTCTTCATTTGTTTGTCGTTTGGTGTTTTGTGTTACGAATGTTTTTTTGTTATTGGCACAGAAAACGTTTTTTCATTACCGTTCAACGGCAGAATACTTGCAAATAAGTAACTTATTAACTACCTATATCATTGCTTTTATCATTCAAGCGAAAAATGTTTTTTTTTTGTAGTGTTAAGGCTCTTTGCAGAGTAATTCTGGATAAGTGCCACGCCTTTGCCAATTATTCTGCCGCCAAGTATGCAAATATTATTGTGTTTCGGTTTGAAGGCCAATATCTCCAGAGAAGTTTCTGGGCTAAGAGATAAAATATCTTATACTTTTAAACGAGCAATTCCTGTAGGTATATGTATATAGAATCTGAATCTCGGAAATGGCTCGAATGATTTTCATGAAATTAAGTATACAGGTGGTTTCAGGGACGATAAATCGATCTAAGAAGGTCTTATATAAAAAAAACGCCGTTTTATGCGCGATTTTAAACAATGAAAAATTGTTACATAAAGATTAGAATGCGACGGTAAATTACGTAACATTGCGCGACAGTATATTAGCTCAGTCGCGAAGATGGGCGGTCTTAATATGGTAGTTCCGGGTTCGACTCCAACTGGCCGCCTTTCTTTTCTTCAAGTTCATTTTTTTTAGAAAATCTGTACGTGTCCTAGGTAACCGAGCACAGCTCGGTCACCCACGTACTCTCCTATTGACGAGCGCAGTGCGGTGCTAGGTAATAATTTTAACTTTTCATGTACATAGCTGTGTGTGTCACTGCGCTGTTATAGGCAAGCTTACCATCAGGCACTTATCTTGCTCGTCTTGCCCCACTATACTACTAAAAAAAAAATTGGTTGCCTGTAAAGTCGGTATACGGGCGAAAGTTTTACGTGACAACGACTTTGAGTGGTAAAATAATTTTACGGAAGGGACGCGTGCCTTTCACTTTTTATGTCTGTCTCTCTCGCTCTTAGGCGGGCTAACCATGCCCGAGTGGAAGGGACGCGTGCCTCTCACTCGCTCTCGTTGTGAGCGGATAACGTGAGCGGAGCGTAACGCAGTTTCTTGAAGTGTCACCCGGCAAACCAATTTATAAGACGTCACGTCAATAAATGTTTAAGCTTACCTTATCGTTTCCATACGAAGATATAAACGTCACGTCTTTAGCTTCGATCCGCCACAAGACAGAGGCCAGTTTCTGTTCGTATCTGTAATGCCGCACTAACAGTGCGGCTGCGAGAATGGCTGCTGCGGCTACTGCGGCTGCGGCTGCCAACACCACGGGGTCGTGTGGTAAAGAACACTTGACGCCGTCAAAGCCGCACTCTGGCTCAGCGACGGGGGGGGTCGGCCCCCGATCCAGGCGATGCTGTTACCACCAACTAGCTCCTGTCACAAAAAAATAACACATTTGGATTAGGATTGCTAGTTTTGAAGTGAAAACTTATTTTGACGCGCCACAGACAGATTTTTTGTGGGCCGTGAATTGAATTCTAGCGTCACGCTCGGGAATGATAAGAAATCTTCGGGGGAACTCGGGACCACGGCCATTGGCGTTCAAAATTATCAAATTTTAAGTTATAAGTTTTCACTTCTATCGGCAGTTTTTAAAAGTTTTTTTTTGGTTTTGTTTACAAAACATGTCATGCAAAGTTACTTTCATGCTTAACATGATAAGGGATACGCATTTTCCATACAAAATATACACTCTCTCTCTCACACACACACAATGTTAAACGTATTGATAAATGCACACGGTACTCTTATTTTTGCTGTTTCTATGTGGTTTGTTGATTTGACGTGACAACGTCTTATAAATTGGTTTGCCGGGTGACACTTCAAGAAACTGCGTTACGCTCCGCTCACGTTATGTGCTCACAACGAGAGCGAGTGAGAGGCACGCGTCCCTTCCACTCGGGCATGGTTAGCCCGCCTAAGAGCGAGAGAGACAGACATAAAAAGTGAAAGGCACGCGCCCCTTCCGTAAAATTATTTTACCACTCAAAGTCGTTGTCACGTAAAACTTTCGCCCGTATACCGACTTTACAGGCAACCAATTTTTTTTTTAGTTTTATTTTCGCTCATATTTTCGATAAAATCTTTTTTTTTAAACTACACAGTAATCTTGTATCAGTATGTTCGCATAATGTAAATCCGTTATTGGCCGTAAGATAGTTTGAAAGTTAATGAATTTGTTTTTAAATGTTTTTTAAGGGCTGTGGATTTTGTATGAATAAAAATAATAATCTGAAAGTGATACTGATACGTTACGATCTGAGGTGAAAGGCTCGATTGAGTGAACTCTACAAAAAATACATTCTGCTCTTTAAAGCTAGGTAGCTGTGAACTATATTCAATTTAAATGTATGTATTCAAGTAATTGTTGTTTTCAATTTCATCATTCAATAGTTTTTTCTTATATGATATCTAAATATCATAAAATTCATAAGCACATGGTATCTTTTGTAGAATACGAAAATAAGTAATTTGATTTCAATAGAATTAAAAATATACTTTAATTTCGTCCTAGATTCTAATTTATCCTACTAACACGATCCATAATAATTGTACACAATAGTACTTACTATTACTTACCATAATTATAAATAACGATTACCGGATTGGTTTTCAATTCAGGAAGAAAATAAATCAAAAAACTTTAAAAAACAATTGGGATGAAACGTAGCCTACGACTCCTACGAGTTATCCCAGAGTAAACCTATTTGAATTCCAAATTTCAGCTTGAACTCTTTAATTCTTACGACGTGACTGAGTTACAAACATCTGAATATCGATACCTCTATATACATACATCTGAACATTCACAGATATTTTATACCTTTAAACAAGCAATTTATTTTACCTTTAAACGAGCAATTCTTGTAAGTATATATATATATATAGAATCTGAATCTCGGAAACGGCTCGAACGATTTTCATGAAATTATGTATACAAGGGGTTTCGGGGACGATAAATCGATCTAGCCAGGTTTTATTTAAAAAAAAACGCCGTTTTATGCGCGTTTTTAGACAACGAAAAACTGTTACATAAAGATTAGAATGCGATGGTAAATTTCGCGACGGCGTGCTACAGTATATTAGCTCAGTCGGGAAGATGGGTGGTTGAAATATGGTAGGTCCAGGTTCGAATCCAACCGGCCGCGTTCTTTTTTCAAGTTCATTTTTTTTAGAAAACAGTATGTATCTAAGTAACCGAGCAAAGCTCGGTCACCCAGGTACTATTTTTTTAAACAAATAAGATGTTAGCAATTTGCCACCTTAGACTTTAGAAATAGACTATTCTTTAAGAAACTCTTCATTTGTATGGGGTAAAAATACTTGCGATGGACAACTAATATCCAAACTATATCGTGCACATATAGTATTGGCGGGCTGATAAAAACGTTATTCTGATAGTATAATACTTAATTTAGATCATTATTAATTCATGTGTAATGTTTACAATATAATGTGTTCATTTCGAAAAAGTTTATTAACTTAAATTTTAAAAAAAACCCGACTGCAAACAATCAACAGATAAAAAACATTACGTGTATACAAACTATCTAAGGACACTTTGGGGATAAAGATAATTTTAACTTTAATTGTCAAAATCCGTCCCGCCATTTGGAAGATTAAAGAAATTTATAAATATACAAGATACGCGCAAAAAACATAACCCTTCTTTCAGTCGGGCAAAAACAATATAATATTCTGTTGTATTTTATAATCATTGTTTCAGCGCGGAAAAAAATATCACTTAATATCTTAACTCTTAAAAGTGAATGTTATCTCTCTAAATACGAAAGTAAGTTCATCTAGTCTGCCGTGATTGATGAATTACAAATCGAAAAAATTCACGATTGAGTCTATTGAGTAAACCATCGGATATATTCGTACTGCGTAGTATAACTTAACGAAAGTTTAAACTAGCAATGTAAACGTTTTCTCTAAAAATTAAAACAAAATTATAAAGTAATTTAATGTTTTAAACTTTCCGTTTATGTTAATTGAACATTTTGTTACGCGAATGAAACTGCGTATCGAACTTATCTTTTTTTAAGGCTGTACCCCGAGCAAATGACCTCGAGTATTTCTTACTTCATCATACACCGCAAGAAAGAGCAAGATATAAACAGTAGGATTTGTCGCTGTTTTACGCTCAAAGTTTAGAAAACTCGTAAGCTCTATTACAAAATCAGATTTTGGTCTTTTGAAAAAAAAAAAACATTTTTACTTTAAACAATAACAATAACTCGTCTCGTCGACACAATAAAAAATAATAATTGTGAAGTGAGAAGAGGGGTAATTTTTTTGTGAAAACGCCCTGTAACATTTAGTGGGTTGCTTGTGCTATACTTACTGGAAGCGGCACGGAAGAGTTGGGGAAGCGGAAGGTGGCGACCGGGCGCGCGGTCCAGCCAGCGGGCGCGGCCGGGTCGGCCACCAGACCGATCACCGTGAAGTTACCCTCCGCGTCGCCTGCCGCGTCCATGTTCACCTGCACACACACAAACAATCTTTATTTTCGCAGTTTCACTGCGATTTAAAATTTAAACCCTTATAGGTATTGTTTTAATTCATAGTATCGCTTGAGAAACCGCTACCGCTACGCACTACCGCTGCGTAATACTCGTATAGTCATCGGACGGTGTGAAGGAAAGCGGGCGGGCGCGTGACGTTTCAAATTTCTCAAGTTGTACCATTTCTTTTAACAACGACTATAATGAATAACTATAACAATAATGAACTATATAATTTGAAATTTAATTACAATGCAATGGAACGGCTCGTCACTGTATTTCGCGCCACTGCTGCTTCGGTGTGGTTTGAGCTTAAAGGTTCTGTCGAACCGAATTTAATCAAATTTTTCACACTGTGTGCAGTTTGATCCAAGTTGAAAGATATGGTAGTTTATATGTAAGAACAAAGTTCGCAAAACCAGCTAGTTATACAAAATATACTCAAGCACGTACCCTTTATAACGTCCCCAGAGCAGAAAAAGTGAAAGGGAGACGAAATACCTAACACTCTACCCGATCAATTCTGCCTCGTTACTCTTCAGTCAGATCTGCAACTTCAAATCGGAGTACTATAGGAGAAGTATGAGACAGCTTGCCTCAAACGCCTACCCAAAAAATTGAGATAACTGTTGGAATATTACGTCAGCATTCAATCAAAAAATCTATTTTCAAATTAAATTTTGGACCCTTTATTTATTTATTTAGGACTGTGATGCCAAATATACTCAGACAGTCACGCTTTTTACACCCCACTGTTGGGTTTAGGGATTCCAAACTGTGGATACAAGCGTATCCTGTAACGAAATAAATAAATCCTTCACAAATCATCAGCTACATAGAATGAGCAATCAAATCTCCGCACGCAAAAGTCGTGACGTTGTTACAAAAAGAAAATATGTCATGCGTAAAGGGTACCTACGACATAACTTGAAATTCATAGGTAAGTATTGTACTCCATATTTTGATATTTTCTCGTAATTTAATACAAAAACCTGGGGCTTACCTAAACTAAATTAATAGAGATTTTATGGCCTTAAACGTGCATTTTTTTCAAACCTATAATGTAAATCATATATAATATAATCAAAAGCCTAATTATAAGTTTTAATCTAGCTTCAAAAATTATATAACTTCCATAGAATTCATCACTTTTTAATACCTATGTCCTAGCATATGTAATGTAGTTTAACAACACTTTTTTCATAGTAAAAATTTTCCATGTCCTTTTTCAGGCTATATCTCAAAATATAAAAATCCAGTATCATGATGCTTGTTCCCAGTGCACTCTTCACCAAGTCAACTAATATTCAAAAAAGTTGGCATTTATGTCTGTTCAACTTGAGAGATAGAATAGCTAATGACTCAATTTATGGTTACATTTTTTAATGCAAATTAGTATTACTGTGTTTTATGGCATTACACAAGTGAAGACGGCACAGGCAACTATTATACCTACTAATTATGTAGAGTTGTAGAGGTATACTATAACTGAAGCTTTCATTTCAATTGATACAGTAGTTTAGCCAACAGCGTAACAGACAGACAGACCGAGCTACTTTCTCATATTTATTACTACTTGGAATTTTATTGCGAAAATAAATAAAGCGTAGGCTCGTCCAAACTAAGCCCTTACGGTAGATTTCCGTCCAAGGGCCAGGTTTCCATTTTTTATCCGATCAACAAACGCGCACTAACGACAGTTGAAGAGATTTTATTCGTGATTCAGCATAAAATGTCGAACACTTTGCAGAATACTTACGTTCTTTCTATTTTTATACCTTTGATACATTTCATTTGACCAAAGTAGGTATGTATCTTTTGCACACGAATAAATCTTCGTCTGAGAATACTGGGGCGTAAGCGTTTCAGTCTGTCACGTGACGTGTAAAAAGAAATGTTAATTGTAATATTATAGTAATGTTTATTTATGACCAAAATATACTTGTAGCTGAAAACATTACAAGTATATTATGTATTTAGGTGTCACCATACAATAGGCATGACAGCTCTATTTTAATTTAATGTGCCATCAAAAGGCTACTCAATAACTGAAACATAGGTGTAGAAGAGTCATCCATAGATAATGTTATATATCTAATATGTTATCTGTGAACTAATATTTCATATGTGCTGCCATCTGCGATGGCTTGATATTATTTGTTTTTTCTAATAAAACTTTCTGTTTAGTTCTGCACCACACCACAAGCTGTTTAAATTAGAATGGGTGAAAGAGTTACTTGGTTATCTTAAAACTTCCCAAAATATCACGATTTAAAATCACAATTTTGAACTCTCCCAAAAACGCTTCATACAAATCCATACAGAAGCGTGACGTCACTGTGCCGTATTTCCTATGCGTCGCGCGTAAAGTTTGTATGGTAGCTATATTAAATATTGCGTTTAGGAAACTGGTTCCATAACAAAAGTCACTTGAAATTGAATGGGTTATCCAATGGTAAATACTTTTTTTTAATAATTTCGTACCTTTAAAATGGGCTTACCTATTCCGCTTTGAATGGTCATAAAGTAAGTTAAACTAAAAAATATCAAAATTAAAATTGGTACATATTTTATTCTATCTAAATACTATCATTATAAATTGCATGACCTGTCGTCACGCCTATTGTAAAAACCGTCAGAATATAATCTAAACTAACCTGCCGTAGGTAATAGGCTGCAGGCCCGTGAACAAAATGTATGGGTCAAATGAACCAAAAGGAGACCTACGTAGGATGATAGAAGGGTAAAAAACTTCGATCAAATATACCAGGTATAATTGATCGAAGGTATAAAATAATAAGATTCAGCACTATGCCGTCACTTGAAAGCTGTCCAATAGCATCTTAATAGGAATGGACATAATAAGGATAGATATTTAAGAGATAGTATTTGTTTTTAACGCTTCCTATTAAGTTTTAAAAAGCTTAATTTGAATTTATTTTAAGGTTTACTTTTCAAAAAAATAGTAAAGATACACACTTATGACACACAGAAAAAAAAAGTATCTGAATACATCACATAAATATGTAATGAATGAACATACACATACATTAAAACACTGTATTTGCACGGAAGTAGGGCCTTTGCAATTTCCGTTGCCAATTACAATGTACCTAGGTATATATTTTTGGTTTACCGTGGTCTTCAGAGACTTTATAGATACGCGGGGGGCGTAAATAGGTCCGGAACTAAGTCGATTAGTCTCCCAACTAAACTGTCCAACTTTAAGTAATTAAAAACTTTGAATCCCGATCGCGTCGTACGATTGGGGAATATTATTGCATCCCAGCAAACAAACCTTACGTAAGTACCTACTTACTTTGAAATCCCATCAGACGAGATTTAACGAGAAGCCACGTTTTAACTCAAATGAGCGAAATTTGTAAATATTTTCAAGTATTCATCGTCATAATGCCTATGCAGCCTTCTTTGTCTCACTCCCGTCTCTCGTATGTCATCTGTTGTCGGTATCGTCAGCGTCGTCGCCGTCGTCGTAATATGTGAAGGTCAACGTGAGATGAGATGCAACAACCGCATGGGACTCGCTCTCATGCTTCATGTTTGACTTTTTTTTATTGCGATTACCGACTCATATGTTAGTCCCTGAGCTTCATGGATGGTAAGGATGTATGACCCGGTACCTGACCCATAAACCTGGTTTGTCAGAGTTTCCTTCTCCTTTTGAGTGTGAACTAAATAGAGGGTGTTTGGCCTGCCAAACACCCTCTATTTAGTTCACACCCTGGTGTTGGGTATTTGCGCTCCCTTATACCTTCCAGGCCAATCGGCCTGGAAGGTATAACTATAACAAAAATTAATTATAATAAAAATTAATTATAATACTATAATTATAACTATAACAAAAATTGGTTGCCTGTAAAGTCGGTATACGGGCGAAAGTTTTACGTGACGACGACTTTGAGTGGTAAAATAATTTTACGGAAGGGACGCGTGCCTTTCACTTTTTATGTCTGTCTCTCTCGCTCTTAGGCGGGCTAACTATGCCCGAGTGGAAGGGACGCGTGCCTCTCACTCGCTCTCGTTGTGAGCGCATAACGTGAGCGGAGCGTAACGCAGTTTCTTGAAGTGTCACCCGGCAAACCAATTTATAAGACGTTGTCACGTCAAAAACCTCCATTTGTTGTGGTATCCGTAAAAATGTTTTTGTTGTCATGTTTCGTTACATCTAAAACACTTCAAATAAAACTATTACTCCCAACTTTATTATCCCATAATCCCGTAGAATGAGTAAACTGAGACGGGTTGCTAGTCTCGAATTTTACGACACCATTTACAATAAAACCCAAAATTGCGGGAGTGAAAACATTACTTTATTACTAAGATTATATCAACTAGTTTTATGATGGTAGGTTTTCTTTTAGATCTAAATTTTGTACTAAAAGATTTCTCAAATGTTTATAGTATATTGATTATAAGATTTATTAAAACGAAGTTCCTTACGGCAAGCTTGGAGCAGACAGGTATTTTGATGCGACCAAACTGAAAAAAAAAGTAAGACTAAACCCGTAAGTTAAATTAGTAACGGAAGTGATGCGTAAAAGCTGCCTGTGACTCGTGATGCTAACTTTATTTCTCAGATGATCGTGTCATAAATAATAAAATTAGTAATATTTTTTGCGAATTATTGCCTCTATATTATCCAAATGAACTTCGTTTCTACCTAGTGTCCCATTACACATCATATTTTTAACCCCCGACCAAAAAAAGGGGTGTTATAAGTTTGACGTCGATGTCTGTCTGTCTGTCTGTCTATCTGTCTGTCTGTCTGTCTGTCTGTCTGTCTGTCTGTCTGTCTGTCTGTCTGTCTGTCTGTCTGTCTGTCTGTCTGTCTGTCTCTGTGTGTGTGTCTGTCTGTGGCACCGTAGAGCTCAAACGGATGGGCCGATTTCGATGAGGTTTTTTTATTTGAAGGTTAATACCCGTGCGGATGTTCTTAACTATGTTTGGTTAATATCGATTCAAAATGGCCGCCTCCACAAAATGGCGGACAAAATATTTCTTCACAACCTACCTTTTTTTCAAAACTCCCTTAATATGGGTATCAAATGAAAGGGCTTGACTAGTAGAATGTTGTACAGATAACAAATCCGAGGTAGAAATTTTTTAATTTTGTTCTTGTAATTTATTATCATGATAAGATGATTATTTTTCTTAATTTACTATGCCCACTACCGCTAGGTAACGTAGTTTGCAAAAGGAAATAAGGTTAATAAATAAGGCTCACACCACGATGCATATCAATTTGTGCGTTTATTGGTTTTGAACTTAAACTACCATCTTATTGGTCTCATTTAGATTTAGATATGTCATCACCTCGATGTATCGATAGCCAACTTGGTATCACTAAAAACCAAAGTCCAGCCCAAGTTTTGGCGGTGTCAAACGCCTTCTCATAGTTCACAAAAGCTAAACAAAGGAGCTGATTGTACTCTTTGTTTAGTCTTCTGTACAATCTGCCGTTACGTGTGAATGTGCGCTATGGTGATTTGAGACCGTTCACGATGACTCTCGAAAACAACATCAAGATCCAACGCTCAGAAGAGATAATGGTCAATAGTTCTACAAAAACGTTTTGTCGCCCTTTCTGAAGAAGAAAACGACCTCGTTTCTGGGTCACGCATTTCAAGTTCTCCTATAGAGAACGACACTAGTGAAGAAATAAATACATAAAGCAAAAAGAAGTGGCTAGAAGCGAACATTAGAGGTTAAGGCTGAATACGTCGGGCGAGGAAGTTTCATGACCTCAGCTCCATTCTAGAATGGTTGATCAGTTTGTAAGAAAAAGATTGCACTAGCAATGTTTACATGTACAACTTGAATTCATTGCTTGGCTTACTTGAGGTATGTCACTACATAATAGCATTCTTATATTTTCACATCGACACCTTGCCTGGAGAAATATTATGAGCGCAGTGTCATCCTTGAGCGGTAGAGCAGTTTGCAAGGCAACGATGGCAGCACGATCACAAAATTAATATAACAGGTTCCTATAATGAAAGATTCATTTAGTTTGGAACTGGATAGTGTAGTGTTAGAAATTTCCGCAGGAATTATTAATTTAAATGGTTAAAATTCAGATAATTGCAATGTCTTGGGACAAAAGCGGCCCTTATAAAATTTTAAGCTAAGCTTTGAAACTTCAAAGTAGGTATTCACTTCAATTGGTTGCACCTAGATTCACAAAAGATACATCACAATAGTGAATCGTTAAAATACTCACATCGAAACCTTGCACGGAACGATAGGTGGTGGGCCGCAGTAGTTTCATGAGCGTCGCGCCATCGGTGGGCTGAAGCCCGGTTCTCATGACAGCTGTGGCTGCTCGCGCCCACAATGTTACTGCGTCGTATAAATGAGCCGCCTCAATTGGCACCTGGGACAGAAAACTAAATAGCATAAGAATAAGCAGCCTACTAAAGGTTTTACAGCGGAGTCTCAGGGCCTTCTCTTGGAAAGATAAAGTTAGGGCCATAATCCACCACGCAGATCTAAAACGGGTCGGAAACGACGTGTCACTTTCAAATATTATTGGAACATTGGAGCATGCCAGTTTCTTTTCGATGTTTTCTTTCAATCTTACAGACAAAAATGGTGATCAAATTTCTCTAACAAAATGAAACAATATCGCCACCTGTGGTGCCATTGAAATCTATTTGGACAGATTTTAGCATTCTGAATTTAATAGTTTATTTTGTTAATAGAGCAAAATACAAACGTCACTCAAATTACATCTCAAAAAGTACATCACATTGGTACCAGTATATTATATTCTCTTTGATTGATACAGCAACCCGGTCTGCACCGCTTTGATCGCAAAAAAGCACAAAAACAACGGTGGCAGCATTGCCACGTTGGATGGCATTTGCAATCCTCTCCTCCAGGAACTAGACATATTATTAAACAAGCCCAAATAAAAGCGGTGCAGACCGGGTTGCTGAACCAATCAAAGAGAATATGATATACTGGTACCAATGTGATGTACTTTTTGAGATGTAATTTGAGTGACGTTTGTATTTTGCTCTACTAAAAAAATAAACTATTAAATTCAGAATGCTAAAATCTGTCCAAATAGATTTCAATAGCACCACAGATGGCGATATTGTTAACTAACGAGTAAGTCACGTGTCATTAAAATCAGGCTTAAGTTTCAGAAGCATTCAGTGGCCTGTTTGAGCTACATTTACCACGTAAACAAGCGTAAAATGCTGTAATATTACCCCGCTGGACAGTATATGCAATCCAGGAATTAGAGGTAATTTTGAACAAGTGCAAAATAAAAAAAAATATCAACTAAAGTTTATAAATCCACGTCAATCTCACCTCAGCAGTCTCGAATATCTCATGATAGTTTGGCACGCAGAAGGGCGGCGCCGCGGACAGCGCGCGGATCATTTGGCACAGGACTCTGGTGAAAAATAGATTACTTAGAATCATATAGGTACATCTACGCATCGACGGGTTCGGAAACTTTCCGCCCGATTAGGTACGAGCTCGCCTGTGTCAGCGGGTTCTGGAGTCTAGACAAATTATTACAATTTAAACGGTCCTTTTTGTGGTTGACGTGCCAAAGACTGGAACTTAGAGGTTAAACTATATAAGTATTACATCAACTATCTGGCCGCCATAGTACAAGCTTTGCTTAGTTTTTTTTAAAGTGTTAGACTATATATTGTTAGTAGTTTTGTTCCGGTTTGAAGGGCAATGTTTTCAGAGAAATTACAAGGCAATGAGATAGATATATATATATATATCTAGATGCCGAGCGCAGTGCAGCGTTAGGTATTGATTTGGACTATTTGTGTTCCAATAGCTGTATAAGCGCATAAGCATAAGCGCTGTTTTTGTCAGACGTTTTGCGTACTATCAGGCACGTTACTCCTTATCATAAACAAGAACAAAATTAAAAATTTTGATTAACCCCCGACAACCTCAGATTTGTTATTTGTACAACATTATACTAGTCAAGCCCTTTCATTTGATACCCATATTAAGGGAGTTGTGAAAAAAGAAATGTATTTCGACATTTTGTGGAAGCAGCCATCTTGGATTAGAAATTTTTATTAGTGCAATGTATTCTGCTAGTCAAGCCCTTTCATTTGATACCCATGTTAAAGTAGGTTGTAAAGAAATATTTTGTCCGCCATTTTGTGGTGGCAGCCATCTTGAACCGATGTTAACCAAACATAGCTAAGAACATCCGCACGGATATTAACTTTCAACTAAATAAAAACGCATTGAAATCGGCCCATCCGTTTGAGCTCTACGGTGCCACAGACATACACACACACAGACAGACAGACATCGACGTCAAACTTATAACACCCCTTTTTTTGGTCGGGAGTTAAAAAATTACACAGTAGATATTTTGCTGTGTAATTTATTGTGTCTTTTCTTCAGTTTGGCAACAACAATTTTGCTTTGTAGTTGCAACAATAATTTTGTAGTTGCTGTACTAAATGCGCTCTACTGTAGAGTACAGTAATAAGACAGTAGCGCCTCACAAAAACGGACAAAAGTAATGGCAGCGTCTACAAAGCAAAAGTATTGTTGCATAACCGAAGAAAAGCGAAGTAGACTCAACACAATTACGGCACATCACTCCATGAAAAACGGAGCTGAAAGGTTTTTTCCTTTCATTTGTAACGGATTTACGTCCTATTTTATTCACGTTGTTGCCAATCAAAGAAATGATATTTCAAGGGTTACCAGAATACCGGTACTAATGAATACGGCTTGGTCCTTAATATTCATTATTAGCGGTGTCGCCTGCTAATAACAGCACAGTCACGCAGCTATTGGAACATGAAGAATTCAAATCATATCTAACATACCATCTAGCACTGCACTGAGCTCGTGGCCCAGAGGTATAAGACGATTTATTTTTATGCCCTGTAAATTCACTGGAAACATTGATCCTCATACCGGAACACAGTGATGGTAGCGTAAATTCGTGGGAATTTACGCTACCATAATAAGGCAGGTTGTAAAGAAATATTTTGTCCGCCATTTTGTGGTGGCAGCCATCTTGAACCGATGTTAACCAAACATAGTTAAGAACATCCGCACGGATATTAACTTTCAAATAAAAAAAACCGCATTGAAATCCGCCCATCCGTTTGAGCTCTACGGTGCCACAGACATACACACACACAGACAGACAGACAGACATCGACGTCAAACTTATAACACCCCTTATTTTGGTCGGGGGTTAAATAAATATTTATGTGATGAATTCAAATATTTGTACTGTATACGGGTGTTTCTATGTATAATAAGTATGTATTTACAACTATATAAGTATTATATCAGCTATCTGACCGCCATAATACAAGCTTTGCTTAGTTTGGGCTCAGATGGTGTTGTGTGTGAATTGTTTGCCAATATTTATGACCTTATATACTGGAGCATATCAGTTTCCTCACGATGTTTTCTTTTACCGTTTTTAAGTTAGTGGTATTACGGAAATAACTTTGAAAAGACAGTGGTGTGCGTGGGATTTGAACCTTGAACCAGGGGCTCCGGATTGGCAGTCGCAGTCTTCCGACTGGGTACCTATACCAGCCGTTTCTGCGTTATGTGTAACCCTGTCTAACACACACTATACATAGAAATAATCAATATTTGTTATTCAACTAATAAAAGATTCCGTACATAAAAGTGGGACCTTATTAACAATGGCAGTATGACCTAATTTGGACAGTATCCTTTGAACCACTCATCATTATCATAGCCAGCTGACTGCAAGGCAAAAACACTATAGTGTTAGGTTTATGTGAATACCATCTTCCCTTAAATTCTATTGATCCATGAATTTAATATATTTAGACAAGTAGTCCTTCCCAGCTTCACCCGTTGGTACATAATATAGGCTATAGCCTAGTAGTCCTTAGTAGTAGTCCTTCCCAGCTTCACCCGTTGGTACCTACATAATATAGGCTATAGCCTAGTAGTCCTTAGTAGTAGTCCTTCCCAGCTTCACCCGTTGGTACATAATATAGGCTATAGCCTATATTATGTATTAATTTCTTAATTACTAGTCTAAATAAAATAAATTAATGGATCAATATTTTTTTTTAAATTTTTAATTTAACAACATGTACTATGTACAGACCCACAGGTGATTTTTTTTTGAAATCGGTCTTTTATTAGCGCCTGCAAACTAAAAACCTCTTCACTGTAGATATTTATTAGTATTAAGTACCTATAGAGGTAGATGTACGTACCTACTAGTGGTCGTCAAGCGCTCGAAATTCAACTGAACGTCGAAATATACATACTTTCACATTTATAAAATTACAAATATAGGTATAAAATTATAGACATTAATGGCCAGTGCAAACCACGTTTCTTCGTGCCGTCGGCGTCGACGCACGTTTTATTAACGTCCGTCGACGTTTTGTATCTATTCTAACGTGCAACAACGTCACGCTTGTATTGATCGAAAACTTGCGACACCGTCACATTTGTATATATTCAAACACGACATCGACGTGTCATAGCGTAGCAGGCGCGTCTTTTCTGCGGAGATTCCTTTCGAAACGACGAGATGTACACCTACGCTAGTTGCAATACTCGTACAACAATTTGGTGCACCGCACGTCTTTCAAACAAAAAAGAAATCTTGCTACTCTATTGACGAGGTTTTACATGAAAACCGCAATATGCCAGCTTGCTTGTATCGAAACACACGTACAAACAAACGCATGTTTGCAATTATTAAAACATGAGTTTGAATTTTCAGTGTGCAAAGGTTTACAGGCTGCATGAGTGTCGCGTATATTTTGCTACAAACGCGCGTCGACGTCGCGTTTCAAACAAGTGGTGTGCCCAGGCCCTAAGTTGTTAATGTCAGACCATAACGTAATCCATACCAGCCTGTGCGGTGACCCTTAAAATTAACAAATTCATGAAGGCTGTTTGACTCATATTTTCGTTGGCTCTTTTGCATTTTGTCGTATAGCATAAATATTAAACAAATTTCTGTTGAAAAATATATATTATCAAACCACACCTCTACCTAACTTATTAAATTAAAAAAAAAATGTCTGTAAGACAACGTTATGCTGTCAGCGCTCAGATTATCTTATGTGACAAAATATTTTGAGTTTGTAGTCGTTTTTATTGTTTAGAGTATCGAGACAAGAAGGACATGTGCCTGACGGTAAACGAAACGACATGCCTGCCCATAGCAGCGCGGTGTCTCGCATCTATCTTCTATAAAATAAAAATGTTATGTTGGTTTGTGTACGCTTCAAAAACTCAAGAAGTTCTGCACCGATCGAGCTGAAATTTTAGAATAATACATAATCCGCATCAAGGATTGTTTTTATCTAATTTTTGCATCACAATGTTCCACAGTGAAGCGTGGCAGGGTACAGCTAGTAGGAACATAAAAAGTCCAACTTATTACGTAGTACTGCACTTCACATTACTGTTTGGCAGTAGAATAACTGGCACAACAAGATATTCACTCCCTGTGCAAACGTAAACATTTTTGTTTCCATGACTGAACACAAAAAATATTCATTGACAATCAAAAAATGTTCGGTGTTGGTAACTGGAAACTAAAAGAGTCTATGTTTGCGCAGTGCCTTAATTAAAGTATATTTGTCGGTGGTATGTCTACTTACGTACCTATAGTGTGGGTTAGTCGGGAAGGACGGCGTAAGTTTCAACACCGCTCTGAAAGCAAGGACGTCATCACTACTTGAGTTTTGTCCAATGTGGTCTGTGGAACAAAAAAATATATTTATTTATTTATTCAGGTATACAAAACAGAATACAGTTAAAACTTAAATATATAACATGGTACAATTTCGATCCAAACTATATTCCTTACTATGTATACACAACATGAGTGACAGAGTGCTTACGTCTCAAAAGAAGTTAAAACCAAAAATAAGTTGTACACAACTTAGAAACTCAAATTTTTTTTCATTATACATTTTTATTTGGGTTTACATAATCGGTGAACAGAATATTTTGGACATCGTATTTGATGTGACAACGTCTTATAAATTGGTTTGCCGGGTGACACTTCAAGAAACTGCGTTACGCTCCGCTCACGTTATGCGCTCACAACGAGAGCGAGTGAGAGCCACGCGTCCCTTCCACTCGGGCATGGTTAGCCCGCCTAAGAGCGAGAGAGACAGACATAAAAAGTGAAAGGCACGCGTCCCTTCCGTAAAATTATTTTACCACTCAAAGTCGTTGTCACGTAAAACTTTCGCCCGTATACCGACTTTACAGGCAACCAATTTTTTTTATACATTTTTTGACAGAAAATATCAACCGAATTGTGGTGTTTGTTTGATATTTCATTGTATTGGCGACACATTCTAACCACTGGATTGTAGTATTATTTTTGTATACATCTAATGTGAAGATGTTTGCAAATCCTTCGCGCAATCTTGGCTTAATATTTATACTTATGGTTGAGAGAAGAGAATCTATCTTTGAGAATCTAAGGTGAATCTATTTTTGAGTGGATAATTTTGTATAATAAACAAATTAAATCCGAGTGTGACCGTAGAGTTTCTAGGGTTTGTAATTTAAAATAAGTCAACTTATCATTGTACGATTTAAGTTTCCGTTTCAAACTTAGTCTGTGACTCAAAATGCTAAGGCACTTGTTTTGTACACGCTCTATGCGCTTCGAGTGTATTTGATAGAAAGGAGACCAAATGACGGAGTTATACTCTAGTATGCTGCGTATCATTGTCGAATAAAGAGTTATAAAACTGAGAGGATTTTTGAAATTTTTAGTAATGCGTGAATATTTAAAAAATAATGTTTATTAAAAATCACACGAAGTACAAATACGGACACAATCTTTTTGAACTGGCTGGCATCGTGGTTAGGTTCAATTTCCACACGGGATAAATATTTTTATGAAGTACACAAATATCAGTTCTGAGCTTGGATGTTTTTATAAATATGCAGATAGAAATAAATATTGGTAGACATTTCACACATATTTCAGTCCACGCATCGTAAGAATGTACTTACAATGGTATAAGTATTGTTTCTGCTTTCCCAAAATTCAAGTATGTAAGTTTTATAGTATATCAGCTATTTAACCTATATAAAAAGCTTTGATTAGTTTGAGGCTAAATAGTGGTGTATGAGGAATATCCACTAATAGCTATTTAAAATGCAATAAAATTAAGTTCAGTTTAGTTAGTTAGTCAGGTTTACTTCTACTTCTACTTGACCGCCATCTCGCCTGATGTTAAGCGATGACGCGGCCTACGATGGACCGTGGTTATCTAGAAGATACCGATTCACTCTTGATTTGAAGACACAAAGATTGTAACTATAGTTGCTCAGGCAACGTATTCCACAGCCTAGACGTTCTTATCACAAAAGTAGAGCCAAATATCTTTGTTCGTGGTTTTGGAACATCAACTATGAAACGATGTCAGTTTTTCGAGCTGTGAGTATTTCGATAGAAAAACTGGCAAGGTGGCATTATATCATCATATAAAGCCGATAAGCTGGTAATTTTTCGGCGATGTTCAAAACTTTGTAGTCTTTTTCGCACATGAGTGTCATTGCCTATGAGCCTTTTGGCACGTCTCTCAATCGATGCCAGAGCCTCCAGCCGATATTTAGCCGATCTTTCTCAAAGGTACGAACAGCACTCCATATAGGAGTGCATCTGTACTTGGTATAACGTGAGGAACTGTTCAGACTTGAAGTACCTATTTATATATTTAGAATGTGCTACCTAAAAGAACTTAGGAGAAACAACACAAAGAAAAATTATTAAAAATACGGATTTTGGAGCCCTTAGATGTCTTATCGTTACACTTAGATATTGCATTCGATTGAAAGTATGTGGTAGCCAGCTTTTGCTGAATCACTTAGTGTTTTATAAAATAAAATAAAAGTTAGAAAACATAATATTATGCCTTACCAAAACAGACCAGAAACTATTTTATTCATATCATGCAACAGTAACCCTTACCTATAGCAATTTAAAAATCATTACAACCACATTAACGCTGACAGTAGGTAAGATTTATAAGGATTATTTCTCACGAAAAAAACGATCGACAAGTCTCATATTTTCCTCAGTGTTAGAGTCTAGTTCAAGGAACAAAATCTAATCCCGTAATTTCTTTTGCGAGCTAGAAATTTTGACGGATAATCGGTCACATGACGCCCCCAAAATCGTAAAAAATAAATTACAAATCTAAGAAATTTCAAAATATCTCATAGTACATAGACTATTTTTTAACGCGGGAAAACAACTGGAACGGAAACTACGCGAGTAAAATCGTGGGACACTACAAGTAAAGTCTTTTTACTCGATTTAATGTATTTCTACTGTGACCAAAAATCTGAGGCTGCGTACTGGTCCCCTCTAAAATTCGAGGCTGGGACCGCGCCTGTGGATAGTCCGTGTGGAAAATGGTACGTACCATTTATTTTCAACGTAATTTTTGTGTATCGGTATTTCCAAGAATGTCCTTCACACATATGAGCCCATGTTTGTACTATTATCGTGCTCGATCGAATACTCGAGGGTGTGAAATAAATAAGGAAATGCGAGGAGAAGTGAGACATGTCGTACATTTCAATGAGGTGTGGCGACCACGACGTTTCTACGGAATCTATTTTCGGTATCTACAGTACGGAATACTAAACGTTTGGTATATTTTTAGCGATTTTGGATATTTTTTAGCAGGCATTGATTAAACAATGGCAGTAATAGGAACTGCTGATAGAAGTGATAGAATTTTTAGCTCCGTATTTTATAGCTCACTTTGGAAACTGGAAACCGAAACCGGAGAGCGTGGCCATTAGCATGGCCATCTAGAAATGCGTCAGTATTTCTAGATGACCAATGGGAAAAGCTGACGCACATCTAGATGGGCAATGGCCGGTAGAGTCCGCCAGGGGGAAGTACAACATCTTTGCCAGTTATTCTGCCGCCAAGCAGGAGTATGCAAACGTTACTGTGTTCCGGTTTGAAGGGCAATGTTTCCAGAGAAATTATTGGGCTAAGAGATAAAACACTTTATTTCCGGGTGACGAGCGCAGGGCGGTGCTAGGTAATGTTTTGGACTCTTCATGGTCCAATAGCTGTGTGTCACCATACTGTTATGGGCAGGCATATTGGTTACCATCAGGCACATGTCCTGTTCGTCTTGTCACTCTATAGTTACTGTAAAAAAAGAACGACTAAAATAAGAAGCTTTCACTACGTCGCGTCGCTTCGTCTAAATAAATGTAAGGAAATTATGTTTTTTTTGTTTATATTTCAAAAACTGCATCACCGATTTTGATAACATTTAAATTGGACCGATTACTTTTACCTATGTATTTTCTATTAAAAAAAAACGATTATCAATTGGCAGAGCCGTCACGTAACATGTATTAAAAACACGTATTAAAAAAAATACAACCGAATGGAGAAAGAGAGAAAGAGACTGCTCCATTTTTGAATTCGGTTGAAAATATATTTACGTAGTCTGTGGCCCGGTGTCCTCCCATCAGCCCCGGATCTTCAATATTTTTTGGCGGGGCAAAATCTGAAAATGCTGTCCCTGCCTACTTAATTTTTACCTTTTATTTATGAAGCTATCATACCATTCTTGAGTGGAGTCTTGGAGAGGGGTGCATCGGAGCAATCGGATCATAGAGACAAAACCCATTATGCCCCTATTGATGATGGCTTGAAATACGTAATGAGTCAATTTGGCGTTCCCTGAGGCGTGCCGTCCGGTGCACGGGCCCCGGCTTGCCCCCCTAGATCTTGCCCCCCTAGATCCGGGGCTGCCTCCCATTGTGTAATAAAGAAAATAATATTTATTTGCCAAAATAACACATACAATAAAATAGTTAATCATAGCTTCCGCACTAGGCTTAGCCTGTATCGCGGAAGCCGATACGATTATCTTATATGGATTTAGTGCCTCTAAAAATAAAATAAAAAGAAGTGTGGCACTCGAGGACTGCCGCGGTAAAGCGATTGCATGTTGCATGCATTTTATCAACATAAGCAATAGGGATGTTAACAATTTTTCGGAATTGCTTTTATTTTGAAGAGTGACGTATGTTTACCATAAAAAATATCACGGAAAATCCGTTAAGTTGGCAATACTGCTAAGAGCATTTAGTCTGTAAAGCTAATACAAATAAGATTCTAAGTCGAATGACCGAGTGGGGAGGACGGCGTTACGGTCTTCCATCCCTCTTTCTTGTGAACATAAGAAAGAGATGCACGATCACTAAAATTCGGTACCCAGGCCCGCGATAAAAGCTATGCAATAGCTTAAAATAAAAATAATTGCGCGTCCTATGTCAATCATGTAACATTATTCTAATGTAAAAATATACATTCACACATATCATATGCATAAGTACAATGCGCATCAATTAAACAAACACATGTTATACGCGAACCAATTACCTACCATGTCACAATAATACACAACATACAAACATATACAAATTTACACAAAAGACAAGAAACAACTTATGAGAAAAATCTAATTAAGCCTTCTGTTTGTTTATAATTTAGTGTAATTAGAAATCTAAAAGTATAATATTAGTTTGAATGGCTTGGCTGACGTATCTTTGACTACTATCGTTTGACACACTTCACGTTCAAACTTCATTGATCAGGGCTCGGCCCTGACCTTACGGGAAACTTCTCTGAGGGAATAAATCGCGGCGGTCAAACGCAAAATTGAGGTCGGATTGGGAATGAGACCCGATTTGGACACAAACACACGAGGAAATGTTTACTGAATTATTACGTAATGAAGTTGGAAACTTGCAGTGTGTGAAGTAGACAGTATCGATGTATTCATTTCTGTGAAATTATTGTAAATTTTGGTATTTTTAATCGACTTCAAAAAAGTTTCTCTCAATTCGGTTCTCGTTTGTATATTTTTTAATGTATGTTACGTGATACCGCCGGCTGCTGTGTTTCTTTATCGTGTGTTTATGTAGTGTAGTCCGCCTGGGGAGGCACCACGCCTTTGCCAGTTACCTTACCGCCAAGCAGCAATGTGCAAACATTACTGCGTTGGAGTTTGAAGGGAAATGTTTCTAGAGAAATTAAAGGGCTTAGAGATATAACATCTTAGATCTCTGGGTGACGAGAGCAGTGCAGTGCTAGATAATGATTTGGACTCTTCACGTTCCAATAGCTGCGTGTTACTGTGCTGTTATGTGGCAGGAATGTTGCTTACCATCAGGCATATGCCCTGCTCGTCTCGTCACTGTTTATTAAAAACACATTTACTTTCACATACCTCGATGACTTACTGATGCTTTCTTATGAAATTCGGTCAAGTGTCTGAATTTAATTTAAA
Source organism: Ectropis grisescens (assembly GCA_017562165.1). Classification (NCBI taxonomy): domain Eukaryota; kingdom Metazoa; phylum Arthropoda; class Insecta; order Lepidoptera; family Geometridae; genus Ectropis; species Ectropis grisescens. The sequence continues at coordinate 3,476,854 of CM029783.1, forward strand.
ATGAAAGTCGGTTTTGGTTTTTTCCGCAAAATTAATCGTATTTTTTTTTTCATGTGACATATTTAGACGTACGTATTTACTATACACTACATAGTAGCAGTACACGTAGTGAACATGTAAGCATTATAGTGTAGCAGTGGATAAAAAGTAGATAAAAATATAATTAATATTACTTAAAAAGAAAATAAAATAATTCTTACTAAAGTTTCTTGCTTTCATATTTTTTCCTAATGCGCCAAAAAAGTATAACTTCAAAAAACCTTGCTTCAAAGATAAGGGAAAATTTATGGAGATATAGAAGACAGCCCCTAACAGGTGTTACTGGCTATTCTGTGCAGATAAGGACTTTTCGTGTACGTTTTTAACATCTTAGAATTTACGAGTGAGAATGGAGGTTGCTGTTCTTCCTAAATGTTCCTAGTGCTGGGGCTAGGAGCCATCTCACAAGGAAAGTTTCAAGGTCATCATTCACCACAATGTATGTAATTTATTTACTGTATCTCTTAGAACTTGTTGGTTTCCTCCCGATTCTCCTTCATCGTTAAAGCCCAGAGGACAGACTTGTACGACTGCGTCTGGGTTTTTGTTGGAGTTTAAAACAAAACAAAAAAATTGGTTGCCTGTAAAGTCGGTATACAGGCGAAAGTTTTACGTGACAACGACTTTGAGTGGTAAAATAATTTTACGGAAGGGACGCGTGCCTTTCACTTTTTATGTCTGTCTCTCTCGCTCTTAGGCGGGCTAACCATGCCCGAGTGGAAGGGACGCGTGCCTCTCACTCGCTCTCGTTGTGAGCGCATAACGTGAGCGGAGCGTAACGCAGTTTCTTGAAGTGTCACCCGGCAAACCAATTTATAAGACGTTGTCACGTCAAAACGATGGAGAGTTTTACTCATATACTTAATAACCAGGATACGTCACACGTTACGCGTCACGTCGTTTAGTAATAATAATAGTCCTAGATGAATGTTACTAATAAACCAGTCCATAATTAATCAACTTTAAGTTTGCCGTGTCTGTGTGTGTCAGTCTATGGCATCCTAGCTCCCAAATGAGAGTGTTCTTAGTTATGTTCGATGAAAATCGATTGAAGATGGCCTGTACATAATGGCATATTAGGTACATATTTTTTTCTATGTTTTATATAAGGTATCTAATTAAAAATACGAAAATATCTAAGTGATCTGAAATAACGTTTTATAAACGCAGTACATAACAAAGACTGTGTGATATGCTGGCTAAGAAAATGGTTTACGGCTTTGTTACTGTTGCTCGCTTTTATTACCAGCGCTCTATATAAAAAAACATTATAAAAATAGCAGGAATAAAGTTTTTGAAATAGTGTTTTTTTTTGACGCGACAACGTCTTATAAATTGGTTTGCCGGGTGACACTTCAAGAAACTGCGTTACGCTCCGCTCACGTTATGCGCTCACAACGAGAGCGAGTGAGAGGCACGCGTCCCTTCCACTCGGGCATGGTTAGCCCGCCTAAGAGCGAGAGAGACAGACATAAAAAGTGAAAGGCACGCGTCCCTTCCGTAAAATTATTTTACCACTCAAAGTCGTTGTCACGTAAAACTTTCGCCCGTATACCGACTTTACAGGCAACAAATTTTTTACTTTTATAGGTTTACACTTGACCGCCATCTCTCCTGATGTTAAACGATGATGCGGTCTACGATGGATACATACAAAACAGAATACAAATATATCTATCACGGTGTCGAAAAGCGGAACTATCGACGTATGTATAGAACGTAAATAAAAACCGATTGTAGCGACGCTTTACAGCGGACTATGTACCTTGTACTTATAGAGGTACACATGCGGAATGGCTAAAAGAAGCCCCTTCGAGAATTTCGTAAGTGATTGAAGGATCGTTCACGTCGGCTGGAAAATCTGTTATTTCCTTAGACAACTTGTCAGCTTTAATAAGACGTCGAAATATTTCCGGTATGAAAATTAGGATATGTTCACCCACGAAAAAAAAATATACAGGGTTACGTTGTACGCCTACAATGAGCCGATAACAGACACGTTATTCTAATGAGTAATTTTTAGATGCAAAATTACTAGTTTCAATTACATTTTCTCTAAAAAAACAACTATAATAAAAGATAAAAGCGTGTTAATTAAGCTCAGACACTCGACTTTACTTCATAACAAGCTAAGACGCTCTACACACGAGTCCAAAAATCAGAGGAAATGACGTAAAAGTAGTGGGGAGGAGCCTACATCGCACCATAAGATTGGTGATTCATGGTGCGAAGTTGGGTCCTCTTTTTTTTAAACGGGCAGAGCCTTTATTAACAAAACTAAAATACAATGAGAACTACACTACACTACAAACCTACCTAACTACTTACACTAAGCACACCTGAATTATCCATAAACCACTGTAGGTCTACAGATAATCAAGGCGTTCAAGCCCCCTACCGATCGGAAGCGTACCCAGCATTCTGGCGGCATTACCACGCTGAATGGCAATGCTTATGCGTTGGGTCCTCCCCACTAGTTTTACGTAATTTCCGCTGATTTTAGGACTCGTGTGTGGAGAGTTTAAGACTACATCGTCGAAATAAATAAAATAATATTTGAAGTATATTTGATTTAGGTACAATTTGACAGAATGCCGCTATGTCAGCCCATGGCATCATAGGGCCTAACTTTTTTGAGGACGGCAGAGGGCGTGTTGTTACTGTTACTTCGGAGCGATATGTGGCCATGATCGAGGAGTTTTTCACACAATTTTTTTTTTGTGGAGCTACCTTAAGGCTAAAGTGTACGACTCTAATCCGCGGTCAATTAATGACCTAAAAGAAAACATCCGCAGAGAAATGGCAAACATTTCAGCAGTCACGTGCCGCGCAGTCATCGACAATTTCAGAAGGCGTTTGCAAGAGTGCCGTGACTGTAACGGATTACATTTGGACGACGTTATTTACAAAAAATAATTCCCGTTAATTAATAATAAAAATAATTTTTAGCTATATTTATAAATAAAAATATTATTCATAGTGTAATTAGTCTTATTTTAATTAATTTTTTTCATTACTAAGGACTTATGGGCCACCCTGTATTAGCTTCTATTTAAACTTTAGCAAGTTCTTTGGCAAAATTCGAGTTGGCGGATGGTCCTCCAGACAAGATTTTTCTTAAAATATGGTGATATCTCAAAGTTATTTCGCTTCATGAGAAATTAAATATCAGTAGCGATCGAACCTTCGCATCTTTGTCACAAATTGCACTTACAATGAGCTATAAGCATAGTATCAATCTATAAGCGATAGCGAATAGATATATCTGATTTAACTCTTCACAAAAGCATGTATTTGCATTCATAGGACTATTTACAAAGTCCTTGCTGTCCTTCGTGGGGAAATACCACACCTTTGCCAGTGTTCTACCATCTAGCAGTAATGTGCAAACAACACTGTTTTCCGGTTTTGTAGAGCAACATTTACACGCTACATGTAAATTACAGGGCACGAAGATAAATTGTTGTACACTTTTGGATAACGAGCTGCAGTGTAGTGTAAGGTAATAACTTTGGATTCTTTATGTTCTAATAACGTGGCCGAAGACAATATACCCATTTGACTTGTCGTACGACGGCCGTCCTTAGCGTTTTATTAGCATAATTGCCTTAAACCTGTTGCGAGTTCAGTCAGTTAGGCTTTTGATTCCGATGAAAGACAGGTGGCAAAATAAAACGTAAAAAAAATATAAAATACTAGCAGCCCGCCCCGGCTTCGCACGGGTGTTATGGAAAATAAGTATAAAACAAAATTATTAGACTTACAAATTTTAACACACTCTTGGCAGAATTTCCATGCTTAGGACATAAGACAAAACAAACAATCCCAATCATCTGTTTATCATTTAAAACGCATGCTTTTTTGCCTATTTTACTTTATAAAAAAAATGCGGGAGCCAGAAGCTCAAGGGAGGTCCTGAGAGGAGCGAGCCAAGCGAGGTCGTCGCCGTAGCGAGAGGTTACACTCAAGGACATAGAGCTTCTGGCTCCAGGAGCTCACCCGGAGTCGTACCTCAGTGATAGACCATAATAGGACCAATTGTTATGTTTAGGTATTGTTATGCTTCTCTCAATATGTGCCTTTAAACATTATGCTAAGTTATGTTTATGCTATATACGGTAGCAAAAATTATGCGAAAACTGTTATGCGTTAGTTGTTATGGTATATTATCATTAGTCCTAAAAACTTTAGGCGTGTCTGGCATCGTTGTTATTCCCCTTTTACTTTTACGCATCAAATCAAAAAATTAAAAATATTTAATGGTTGTAATTTAGTGTTAAAAATCTGCTAATGCCACCTACGACATAGTTTATGGTTGTGCAATGTTTTATGTAGGTACTAAAGTCTATTAGTTCTAAATACGTACTAAATAGTTACGGCTGGTCTAGTCGGGAGAACGGCGGCGGCCGATCTGGAGCCCCGGTTTTAAATCCCACGTGCACCAGGCACCACTGTCTTTTCGGAGTAATATGCGTAATACCGCTAACTTAAAACGGTGAAGAAAAACATCGTGAAGAAATCGCCATGTACTTAGAATCTTTTGAGGTCATGTGTCATCCACCAACCCGCACTGGGCCAGCGTGGTGGATTATGGACTTGACTCTCTCCTTGCGAGAGAGGGCCCCGAGTCCCAGTAGTAGGAATATTTAGTGGGCTGCCTATTGAATCTATTGACACAGCTAGATTTCTGATCGTGTCATCATCGTAGTCCTTAATGCTCCGTTTTATTCTACTTTAGTAGGTAGAATAAAGGGGACCTTTGGGATGACCTATATCGTATCCTATCCCCCAGCTCAAATTACACGCGCATCACTATTTTTTCGAAGGCATGTCCGTAATGCCTCCAATTTAAAACGGTAAAAGAAAACATCGTGAGGAAACCGAAATGGAATAAATTTAATGTAATACTGTGTAGAAAGTGCGAGAAAACTTGAACAATAACAGTAAAGGTAGAATAAACTTATACAAAAGTAGTTCTGAAAAGAACATTTTGATAGGAACATAAAAAAGTGTTACGAAAAAATGTTTACTATTTAATATCATTTGCGTCCACTACCTACGTAGCGAGGCGACCACGCGAATTAGTAGACGCGCGCGGCTACTCGTACTTACCTATTTCATAGCTGCGAACACCTCCCCCGTGCCTCGGTGTCCCTCTATCGGTGTTGCGCGCGCGCGCCGCATTTTGATAGGATTGATATTTTTAATTTCGTTAAATATTTTGAATGGTATGTCCGACTTCAATAATTCAAAAAGTAATCAATAGGTATTAAAAGAGTCTTGAATAAGAATTAATTTATTTGGATAAGAATTAATACAAATGTGTTGATAACATGGTCTGAATTTGATAGGCATTTTTACTTACTTTTAAAATGTAAAAAAGTAGTTGTTGCGAGTAATTACTGAAGTTAGACATATGGTCTTGCGAGGTTTTTTGTAGATTTTAATACGCTCTATAATATTGTAGAACATTGTTTTGGTATATCATTAGTACTTTCCGCAGCGTATGCGATGAAAGCCATTTTATGACTGTTTTTTTTATACCTTGCGTTGGTTTTAGTAAAAATTTACGTAGATATCTCATTTTTTTTCGTGATAAACATAGCCTATGTTACTCAGTGATAATGTAGCTTTCTATTGGCAAAATAATTTTTGAAATCGGTCCAGTAGTTTTTGAGTTTATTCGTGCCATACAAAAATACAAAAATACAAATCTTTCCTCTTTATAATATTAGTATAGATGGGTTTCTGATCAGTGAAATGGCGCGGAAAAACTAGCAGTTCTGCTATTCTTTCCACGCCATCCAGCTTTTCAAAGGACGGTATATCATTTCCCAAGTTAGTAATTTAATGCAATAGTTAGAAAAAAAATCATCAATCTACAAAATTAAAACAAACATTAAAAAAACGAAGTGGGAATCTTTTGATGTCTTTTTTTGCATCGTGCTCTGTGCTTTCAAGTTTGCATAACTCTTATCTCGTTTTGTCCGATCGTTCGTGGAAAGTAGTGACACGTCACACGGATACTCGTATAACCACAGCATGGTTTTACCTCGCCCTGCGCTCCCGCTGGTCAGTTGTGAATGTGCGCGACATTCGTGTCATCGCCGATCAACAGGGTATCTAATCTGTGAACGTGACACTGTACTGTTATGGGCAGGCGTTTTGTTCATCATCAGGTACCTACATGGGCTCGTCCTATTCACATTCAATATTTTTATTTATTTTAACAATATGGTCTTATAGATTTCGTAGAACCTCGATAACTCAAACCACGGTAACTTAAAAACCTCTATAACTTCAAAAAATAATACGTTCCCTTCCCATCAGAGCCCAAAACCAAAACCCTTGATAACTTAAAACCTCTATAACTTAAAATATTTTTTGTTTCCCTTGGACTTTAACTTATCGAGGTTCTACTGTAGTAAATTGTCTTAAATAAACTAACATGCAGAGTAAGTAATAGGTAAACAATAGAGCTCTAGCTCACTCAGTAGGATTCTCTGTTTGTGAGAGCTAGTTCTCTTCGATTCATGTGCTTGGATGTGTGAGTGAGCTTAAGGAGTTTAAGATTTTCTGTGAGAGTGTGAGGGAATCTCGGGGGGTGTGTGTGTGGGGGAGAGATAATGAGGGTTATAGTATAAAAAGGCATCATTGAACAATCTTAAACGTGTTTACTGAAGACTAGACAATATCACGTTTAATGTGTTTACTACAGACACAGCTAAGTTAAAGTACACACAGACATTCTCGTATACAAGCGTGTGTGATAAAATAGAGCTTAAATTAAAATAATTACAGATTGGTAAAATAAACAAACGTGAAGTGAAGAGTAAGTGTGTGAGACGTATCACGCCTCGATTTCTAGGCGACAAATAATTAAAAAGATGTACTTCAGTTGAAAAGGTCTAAAGTGCCTACCTACGAGTTTCAAAAGCGTCTAAAGTCTCACGACGGAGTCGACAGAAATCTGAAGAGAACGAGTCATACAGGTCTCGTTACGACCAAAGTGAAGTTAATCTTATACCTTTAAACGACCAATTTTTGTAGGTATATATAATATATAGAATCTGAATCTCGGAAACGGCTCGAACTATTTTCATGAAATTATGTATACGGGGGGTTTCGGGGACGATAAATCGATCTAGCTAGGTTTTATTTTTTAAAAACATCATTTTATGCGCGTTTTTAGGCAATGAAAAACTCCTACAATGTCATTAGAATACGATAACTTATTTCGCCACTGTTCATTAAGTCTAAATGGCTCAGACGGAATATGCTCGCCCTCGGAGTCAACAAGCCTCGGTTCGAATCCAGATGGTTTCAAACTCGGGACTTTTGTTTATTTTATTTTTTTCTGAGAAAATCGTGTGCTTAGAGCCTTTTATAAACGCATTTAATTCGTATCTAAGTAGGTCTAAGTAAGTCGTTACTACGTAATTCGTACCTGCCTAAATATCATTTAAAAAAACCGAGCAAAGCTCGGTTAACCAAGTACTACGACTAAATTAAGAAAGGACAAGACGATTAAATTAAAAATGTCGATACGACTAAATTACAAATCTAGAGATGACTGAAATACAGGTGTCGAGAAAACTGAAGAAAAAAATTAAAACGACTAAAGTAAAAATATAAAGGTAATTTAGTACAAGTCTCAAGACGACTAAAGTACAAGGTCCAAAACTACATAGGTAGTTAAAAAATATAAGATAACTTATACATATGTCAGATTGGCATTTAAAAATACCAAATTAACTTAAATATAAGGCTTAAGACAAATACAGTAGGAGTCTCAAGAATAGTAGTTGGAGCGGATTTAAATAAAAGTCGCCTGATCGTCTAACATTTTGACATAAAAATGTAAAATCTTTGCCGTTTTTTAACCCCCGACCAAAAAAAAGGGGGGTTATAAGTTTGACGTCGATGTCTGTCTGTCTGTCTGTGTGTGTATCTGTATGTGGCACCATAGAGCTCAAACGGATGGGCCGATTTCAATGCGGTTTTTTTATTTGAAGGTTAATATCCGTGCGGATGTTTTAAGCTATGTTTGATTAATATCGACTCAAGATGGCCGCCTCCACAAAATGGCGGACAAAATATTTCTTCACAACCTACCTCAATATGGGTATCAAATGAAAGGGCTTGACTAGTAGAATACAATACATTATAACAAATTTCAAATCCAAGATGGCCGCCACCACAAAATGACGAACTATGTTATTTTTTTTCACTGCTAACACAATATGGGTATCAAATGAAAGGGCTTGACTAGTAGAATACTTTGCACTATGACAAATTTCAAACCCAAGATGGCCGCTACCACAAAATGGCAAAATACATTGCGTTTTTCACAATTCCCTTATTATGGGTATCAAGTGAAAGGGCTTGACTAGTAGAATGTTGTAAAGATAACAAATCCGAGGTAGTCGGGGGTTAATCAAATTTTTTAATTTTGTTCTTGTTACTTTAATAGTCTTCCGACCTCTATTTCAGTCGTCTTGAGACTTATGTTCAAGTCGTTTTCAGACTTTTAGTTTAGTCGTACCGACATTTTTACTGTAATCGTTTTGTCATGTTTTACTTTAGCTGTATAAAGGCTTCAATGGGAATGGCCGGGTCATGTAAGCAGGAAGCACCCCGATCGGTTGGCCAGAGTTTCTACAGAATGGTCACCATCGGCTAATCAAGCCGAGGATCGTCCTCTAAAGACCATCTCGGGTCTTTTAAAAAAGATTGGACGATAGCTCAGAACCGGATTAAGTAGAAAGAATTTACGGAGACCTTTCCCCAAAAGCGTAACAAATGAGGTTAATTAAAAAAGAAAGACTTGCTCTTCAGTCATCCTGAGACTAGTACGAAGTTTTCTGCTAGTTTGAGGACTTGCCTGCATGCGTGATGGCCGCGGTGCTGGGGTCGTAGATCTCGTCATCGACAGCCACCACGGCGTACTCTCCGTCCTTCAGGAGACCCCGACGCTGTAGCACTCGCACGAAGTCCACTAGCGCTATGTGCTCCCCCAGGAACACGTATACTGCCAGGACAAGAGTACAAAAATATTATAAAATGATTAAAAAACAAAAAAAAATATTATACAAAAATATTTGAAGTAAAAATGTGTCATCCTACTTCCTACAAATATTACAAACAAGCAGTGTCTAGCGGTTTCACCCGCGTAGTTTCCGTTATCGTTATTTAAGAATAACCATGTTGTGCTAACTGTGTGTTGTATTTGTTTACACATTTTGTCTAAATAGAACCTTTATTGCGTTTTGTAAAATTTTCTTTCTTCTAATTTTGAAATGTAGCTAGTTAATTGTTTCATAATGTTTATGTACTAACTTATTTATCTACTGTTTTTAACGGACTTCCAAAAAAAGGAGGAGGTTATCAATTCGACCCCTATGTTTTTTTTATGTATGTTACCTGATTTCTCGAGAACCTCTACACCGATTTTAAAATTTCTTTTTGTGTTCGGATAGGTATGCTTTCCGAATGGACCCATATAAATCTTATCGAAATCAAGTCAAGTGGTTTTTGAAATATGAACCAAAAGCTGAAAATTTGCGTACAATTTTCTGGATGACGTAATTGTAGATTTCACAAAAGTTATGAAGCTCGACCCTGTCAATACAAAATTGTGTAAATAAATAAATAAATATTGGTGGACAATTCACACACAACACCATCTGACCCCAAACTAAGCAAAGCTTGTGTGATGGCAGCCAGATAGCTGATATAATACTTATATAGTTTTAAATACATACTTATTATACATAGAAACACTGCTTTAATAAAAACTTGTTTTTAACCCCCGACCAAAAAAGGGGTGTTATAAGTGACGTCGATGTCTGTCTGTCTGTCTGCTGTGGCACCGTAGTAGAGCTCAAACGAATGGGCCGATTTCGATGCAGTTTTTTTTTTATTTCAAGGTTAGCAAATGTTCTTACTCGTAGCTATGCTTGGTTAATGTCGTTTCGAGATGGCCGCCTCCACAAAATGGCGGACAAAATATTTCTTCACCACCTACCTCCATTTGGGCATCAAATGAAAGGGCTTGACTAGTAGAATACTATAACAAATTTCAAATCCAAAATAGCCGCCACCACAAAACGGCGAATTATATTATATTTTTCATTACTACCTCAATTTGGGTATCAAACAACAGGGCTTGACTATTAGAATACTTTGCACTATGACTAATTTCAAATCCAAGATGGCCGCTGCCACAAAATGCCGAAATACATTTCTTTTGACGTGACAACGTCTTAAATTAGGTTGCGGCTGGGAGTCACTTATGAAAAAGTGTAACGCTCGGTAACGTTACGATGAGTCACCGAACGAGAGAGAGAGGCCCGCCGAATGCCTTGCGTCTCTCTCCCACTCAACTATGATCGGTCTGCCGCGCGCGCAGCACTAGAGAATTAGGCGCATTGAATCGGCGCATGCTTGTGTCTCTGTCTTTGTCTTTCTCGAACGTTCTTGGCGTTGGAAAAACAAAGCGTCATAATACAAGTTCACACGTGTGGTTAAAGTATCGTCAGCTGTGTCTGTAGTGAAAATGTGGAGTGCTTAGATTCGTCATTTACAACAACTACAACAATAAAGGTAAATAATTGTACACTGATATTTCACTATCGTAAACTATGATTGATTGATTAATTTCTTAATTTCATGAAAAATACGTATAATCTTGATTGCGTATCAAACGTTTCTAAGTCAACTACGTTAAAAGGAACAACTATCGACTTGACTTTCGCAAGACACATTACAGCAGAAACACTTCCTTTCATTTCATATTTCTCCTATCATCGTCCTATCCTCAACAAAATCACTCAAATAGGAATTAGTTAAGTTTAAGTTTACATGTACAATGTTTTAGTAAACAAAATATATTTCTATAGTTAAAATTTGTGCAATTCTTATTTTCATTCAATTCCTTGTTCCTATTGTGCAATTTAATTATATTCATATCAATAAATATTCTACCGAGAAAAAGACGTTGTCACGTAAAATCTTCGCCCGTAAAACCGACTTTACAGGCAACCAGATTTTTTTCCATTTGTTGTGTTTTTGCATGCCGAAAGGCAGTGTATGGCGAACTGCTTCTTGTAACCATTCCATCTGTAAATGTACCCATGCTACGCAAATAAATAATTACTTTACTACTTTACTTTACTTTACTTAGACTACTTACTCATTGTCTTGGAAAAATAACATAATTGAAAATACACTAATGAAACAGCGAAAAGTTAACAGTAAATAAATAATAATCACAAGCAAGCAACAAATTTAAATCATTTAGTATGTTTCGTTCAAATGTCAAACGATATTATTATCCTTATTGAGACCGTCAATGGGCTTTATCAGCAAACGTTATGTTTTAATGAAGATTTCGTTTCTGTCGTTACAACAATATCTTATTACTAAAAGATTAAAAATATGCTTTATTTAGCTACTTCTCAGAATTTTCAAATCAAGGTTCAAACGTTAGGTAAGAATGTGATTTGTGTGGCCTCTGACATCGTATCTAGTATTTCAGGACGAGATTTTGTGACACTTTTGAAACAATTTGTAGAATAGCTAAATAAAGGTTTGTTGAAGCTTATACGCTTCTTAGCCTCAATTCGGCGATCAACTTTTAATATAACTGGGCCAGTTGACTTATTGAGCAGATGTTAGGTATATAATATAATGTTTTTTTTTTTATATTAACGTAAGATATCTAATTATTAGTATATAAAGTATAGTCTTAGTTGTTGAAGAATTTTATTTGTTACTTATTAAATTTAAGTTATTGTGTTTTGATTTCGGTTTCTTAGAAATAAATTTTATTTAAGTTTTCACACATTTAAATGAATACATTTTTGTCCAGAATGGGAATCGAACGCACATTATGCGGCTTTGAAAGTAGATTTACATACTATCCACGTAGCCACAACCACGTAGGCTGGTCAAAAGAAGGTAATAAAAACATATATTTTGTTCTCAAGTATTTTCATCTTCCATCGTAACCCTTTTTACAAAAATGTATTTTGAACTTTACCAAGAATGTAAAACCAACGTGGCCAAAGAAGCCAAATATCAAATAAAAATGTGTGCTGTGTAACCGTTCGTCATAAAGTATTTACATGACAAGAATTTCAATATAAGTCTGTCCCAGGTATTTTATCCAATATTCCGGGTATTTTTTTTTTCTACAGCAACTTGTGATTTTTTTATCAATCGTGTTTCTCCGCGAAATATTTTTTAACCCCCGACCAAAAAAAAGGGTGTTATAAGTTTGACGTCGATGTCTGTCTGTCTGTCTATATGTCTGTCTGTCTGTCTGTCTGTCTGTCTGTCTGTCTGTCTGTCTGTCTGTCTGTGTGTGTGTCTGTCTGTGGCACCGTAGAGCTCAAACGGATGGCCCGATTTCAATGCGGTTTTTTTATTTGAAGGTAAATGTCCATGCGGATGCTCATAGCTATGTTTGGTTAGTATCGATTCAAAATGGCCGCCTCCACAAAATGGCGGACAAAATATTTCTTCACAACCTACCCCAATATGGGTATCAAATGAAAAGGCTTGACTAGTAGAATACTATATACACTATAACAAATTTCAAATCCAAGATGGCCGCTACCACAAAATGGCGAAATACATTTCTTTTTTCACAACTCCCTTAATATGGGTATGAAATGAAAGGGCTTGACTTGTAGAATGTTGTACAGATAACAAATCTGAGGTAGTCGGGGGTTAATCAAAATTTTTAATTTTGTTCTTGTTAACATCGTATTTTAAGATTCAACAAAAATATAAAGTTGATTGTAATTTTTTTAGGTTTTTTATATGTTCACACTTGACTACCATCTCGCCTGATGTTAAGTGGCGATGCGGTCTACGATGGAGCGTGCTTACCTAGATAAAACCGATTCACTCTCGATTTGAAGACACGAAGATTGTAACCATCGGAAAACTCCACTCAGGCAACGCATTCCACAGCATAGAGCGTTCTTATCACAAAAGTAGAGTGAAACCTCTTCGCTCGAATCTTTGGTACGACAACCATGAAACGATGTTGTTTTTTCAAGCTACAAGCAGACCGATATAAAAAAGGCCAACGTGGTATTGATGGGCAATTCAATATTGGTGGACAATTCACACGGACTGTATTAGACCATGTAGTTCAGTTGCACACTCGCCGAAGTACATCCGATAAGATTTAAGATGTTTTGTAAAAAATAAGGAATTGTTATGTTGCATTGCATTAGTGGTACGACTCTACATAACCCACATGGGGAAGTAGTTTATGCCTTCTTCGCTAGCTCAAAGTTCGTTAAGCAGTTGCGGGCAACTAACTGCCACAGAGGTATTTAAAAAAAAAAGTTTTATTTGGGAAAAAGCTTCATCAATCTATTCAAAATCAGAATACAGAAATCTACAAACACCAAGCATTAATGTGCAAACATCTGTTAAATTACAGGGCAAACGGATAAATATCTATAAATCTTTTACATCTCCAGTGCAGTGGTGACTAATAACACTTTAAAAAATGGAGTTATTATCGCAATACACTTTTATCACCGCTATGTATACCTACGTTTAAGATCATAATAAAATAAAATAAAAATAGCCTTTATTTCTGCTACAAATATGACAAATAATTACTTAAACCTATATTTAAGATATTAAATAAGTTTCTATTTTTTTTGTGTACTATACAATAAATATATAATTATATTTTCTTTTATAGAGTATGAGTAGTAGTCGCCTCTGCAGCGTAGGCCTCTCCTAATCCTAAGTCTCTCGCGTGCGTTTCGCATCCAGTGAGAACCACCCCTCTGGTTGAAAATGTCGCTCCATCTTTTGTGTGGTCTGCCTTTCCTTCTCTTACTGTCCCATGGTATCCACTCTACTAAACGTTTGGTCCATCTATTGTTGTGCATTCTACAGATATGCCCCGTCCATCCAGATAAGATCATAATATTTAAGTTTAAATTTAATCATGCAATTAGCTATTACATTTTTTTATAAAAGGAAAAAATTAATTAAAAGTGAGTTAACTGGATTGACTAGAACTGGAACAGATGGTGTTGTGTGTGAATTGACCACCAATATTTATTTATTTATATTTAAGTACTAACTCCTGGTCTTGTCGTAGGTCTGGTCGACGATGGTCTCCATCTCGGAGATGTGCCGCGGGATGTACCCGCTGCGCTCTGCAAACCGGTTCTCTGTGGTCACCGTCATCCCGTTCTGCCGCGCCAGTTCCTGCAGAAATTATACAGTCAGTTTAATAAGTAGTCCCAGCTCAGCGCATATTATATATTCTTTGCGCTGGCAGTGGAGAAAATGGGCCCGTGGTCGTCCGATACCAAAAATTTTGCGAAAGATCTTTCGAAACGTTTGGTCCTCGCTTCAGGGGGTACCAGAGGTGGCGCCTACTTTGCCCAAAAGCATTCTGGGTACCCTGCCGCGCAGTAGTGATCTCGACGGCTTGTTTAATTTGTAAATTTGTTTATTTTTATTGTATGGTATTATAATTTTATTTTATTGACGTGACAACGTCTTATAAATTGGTTTGCCGGGTGACACTTCAAGAAACTGCGTTACGCTCCGCTCACGTTATGCGCTCACAACGAGAGCGAGTGAGAGGCACGCGTCCCTTCCACTCGGGCATGGTTAGCCCGCCTAAGAGCGAGAGAGACAGACATAAAAAGTGAAAGGCACGCGTCCCTTCCGTAAAATTATTTTACCACTCAAAGTCGTAGTCACGTAAAACTTTCGCCCGTATACCGACTTTACAGGCAACCAATTTTTTTTTTATACTTATGTACATATTGTAAATATTAAGATCTATATGTATATTGTGTATACTTATGTAAGCCTTTATTGCTGGTACTAACTTAATACATAAATGTAACTTAACTATTTTTCACTTATTTTTTTTTATTTTTTTTAGATTAGTGGTCAGCGTGTCCTGTGACACATAGGCCTCTTCTAGCTCCTTCCATTCATATCTGTTCTTCGCTTTCCTTGTCCAGATTGCACTTCCAATTTTCTTGATATCATCCGTCCATCTTTTAACCTGTCCTCCTCTCTTTCTCTTTCCATCTCGCGGTTGCCAATCCGTTATAATATTTGTCCATTTACTTTTATTGTCTCTTATCATGTGTCCTGTCCATCGCCATTTCAATTGTCTTATTTTCGTTATGATGTCTTCCACTTTTGTTGTTGTTCGAATTTGTTCTGCTCTTTTCCGGTCTTTTAGTGTGACACCTAACATACTTCTTTCTATTCCTCTCTGACAAGCTCTTATTTTTAAAAGATGCTTCTGGGTCAGTGCCCAAGTTTGACATCCATATGTCAGACATGGTAAGATGCATGAGTTGAATACCCTTCTCTTGGATGTCATTGGGAAGTATTTACTTTTCAGAATTTCTTTAAGTGACCAAAATTTTTTTTCCAAGCATAAGCTATCCTTTTCTGTATTTCTCTTTCCGTCTGGTCTTTAAATGATATTATTTGCCCTAAATACGTGTAACTATTTACATATTCAATATGTTCTCCATCTATTTTAATGGGAATTTCATATCCATTAG
This sequence comes from Ectropis grisescens, assembly GCA_017562165.1. Taxonomy (NCBI): domain Eukaryota; kingdom Metazoa; phylum Arthropoda; class Insecta; order Lepidoptera; family Geometridae; genus Ectropis; species Ectropis grisescens. The sequence goes on from CM029783.1 coordinate 3,492,474, forward strand.
TCATCACTTTGGTTTTAGATCTATTCATGGTCAGGCCAACTAGTTTACTTGCATCTGCCAATTGTTTTATCATAGTTTGAAGCATTTTAGCACTATCCGCTATTAGTACTAAGTCATCCGCAAATCTTAGATGATGTAATTTCCTGCCGTTGATATTAATACCCAATTCATCCCAGTCGAGATCTCTAAATATACCTTCTAATATTGCACAGAATAGTTTTGGAGACAGTGGATCTCCCTGTCTTACACCTCTCTCTATTGGAAACTCTTCTCCAGTTATTTCTAATTTTATTTGTGCTGTACTATTTGTATAGACATTTCTAATTAAACGAATATATTTTTTTTTGCACACCTTGTCTATCTAGAGCTTGCCATATAAATTCATGCTTTATTGAGTCGAATGCTTTACAATAGTCGACAAAAGCAAAATACACTGATTTGCTATATTCTTGACTTTTTTTCTACTATCTGTTTTATTACGTGCATATGGTCGACTGTTGAAAATCCCGCTCTAAAACCAGCTTGTTCCATGGGTTGTTGTTCGTCCAGTATCCCTGTTACTCTATTTAAAATTAATTTTGAAAATATTTTGTAGATGTTCGACATGAGGCTGATTGGCCTGTAATTTTCTATCGCGTTTCTGTCACCTTTTTTATGTAGTAAAATAATTAAACTTTTTGTCCACTGAGTTGGTATACGTTCCGTGTTTAGAATGGTGTTGTATAATGCTGTTATTTTTTGTAAGGTTTCTGGTGTATTTATTGATTCTTTGATCATTTCGTTTGTTATAAAGTCTGGTCCAGGTGACTTATCATTCTTTATACTGTTAACAGCTTTTTCTACTTCTGATTGCAAAAAAATGGGTATATTTTCCATTTCGCCACCCTCCAGACTAACGTTAATAGTTGAGATGTTGTTTATACTTATGTAAATGAACATGAATTGAATTGAGTAACTAAAGTAATAAATTATATCTTGTTAGTTGTGGGAGTACAAATACTGGTGTCCTCTCAAAAGTGCGAAGGTACCAGAGAACGTACAGGGCTTAGAGATATAATGTCTTAGATCTCTGGTGCTCGGTAATGATTAGAACTCTTTATGTTCTAACAGCTGCGCGTCACTGTGCTGTTATGTGGCAGTCATGTTGCTTACCGTCAAGTCCAGTTCGTCTCGTCACTCTATAATACTGCAGTTCCTGCAGAAATGATACAGTCGGTTGGTGGAGTACAAATACTGGTGTCTTCTCAAAAGTGTGAATGCACTTCAAGTATGAACAGTTACTGACGTTATACCAAGCACAAATTCACAGATTTTTGTAGTGGTAGGACTCTTGGCAGAGTCCACCTGGGGAAGTACCACACCTTTGCCAGTTATTCTACCGCCAAGCAGTAATGTGCAAACATTACTGTGTTCCGGTTTGAAGGGCAATGTATCCAGAGAAATTACAGGGCTTAGAGATACAACATCTTAGATCTCTGGGTTACGGGCGCAGTGCAGTGCTAGGTAATGATTTGGACTCTTCATGTTCCAATAGCTGCGTGTCACTGTGCTGTTATGTGGCAGGCATGATGCTTACCATCTGGCACATGTCCTGCTCGGCTCGTCTCGTCACTTTTTATTTAAAAAAAAAATCATTTTATGCTTTAACAAAGTTGTTGTGCATGACCAAAGAAGGTATCTGAGTTGGTACGACCAGTTTTTGATACGTGGCGTAGTAACGCAAGCAGAATACGATGCAGGATTGGATAAATAATTATCTAATAACAAGCACACGTGTTATAAGCTTACAACACTCCAAATTAATGTATTATTGTAACGGAATAATCAAAGAGTTTACATATATTACGTATAGAGCTAAATTTTCCGCATGGTTCCTGTTAACGCGCAGACATTTCATATGTTCCGTCTCCTTTTCCTACCATATTTCACCCCCTGTCCGTCCTTGTCTCTTTGACGAATTGACCCGCGCACGAGCACTGTGCAAAGAACTTTCACTCGAAGAAGGTGTGTTGAGAATCGTTACGGGGGTGTGACCCGTGTGACGTGCTCCCTGTTATTAATTGAAAATTATAGAAACTGCATTGTTCTGTGCTATTTGTGACATATTGAAGGAGACCAGGCTTGCTAGCCTGTACTTAGGCGGCCGCCTACTGGATGTTCCCGAGCTACGACCTAGATTTCGTGAGTCACATTTCCTCCTTTTCTTTTCCTGCTTATGAATTTGTCTGTTGAATTTTGCGTGTGAGATTAACTTAAGGATCGCGATATTCGCGCATTCAGTTCCTTTGTATCAATTGTAAGCAGATGACGTGCATATTTTCTAAGCCAACAGAATGATGTGCCGCGACAAAAGTATGACACTTCCACAAGAGCGACAAGGCAAGAAAGATGCTACCCGTGCTTTCGGTGTAAAGCGTTTGTGCCAACTCTATACGTAGTATATGTAAACTCTTTGGGTATATATTACGCATTGCCCTACAAACGTGTAGAATTTACCAACAAATAACCCAACTGCGAAATACCACAACTTTGTTATTAAATAAAACAACGCACAACTGGCGTTGTTTCACTTCTAACCCCCACGCGGTCTCACATCGTTCCAAGTTTATAAAACAGCCCAATTTATACTCACGGTTCCGTAAAGGAGCCACAATCGTATATAGAAAAAATTTGAGTAATTCAACAAGAATGTATTTAGTTCATCGTATTAAGCGGTTTAAAACATAAATGTGGCAGCAAAATAAAATGACACAAATATTTGTCGCCAAGTTTTCATACTCGTAACACCTCTATGGATAGTCTTTAGACTACACAACTTTTCCTTTTTGTTTAATAGTGAGTGACTAGAAAAGCAAGTCATGCGCCTGAAGGTAAACAGCAACCCTACTCACGTGACTAAGTGACACGCTGCTATTTGAACATGAAGAGTCCGAATCACTGCCTAGCGATACATACGTCAGCGCACGTCAACGTAGATACGAGATAAATTATCTCAGTATAATAATTTATCCCTGGCCCTTGGCCATGGCCCTTCAAACCAGAACACGATACGCACATTATTGCTTGGCGGTAAAATGACTGGCAGAAATGTCTCCAGACGGACTCTGCAAATAGCTCTATTTTAACTCGGAATCTTCAAAATATTTTATCAAATTAGTTTCATAATTTTTGTGATCAGATTGAGTTTTGAGAAGATTGAAATATCAAACAATTAAAAAACTATATTTAGACTTTAGAACCGGGGCTTAAAATAATAATTTTGCAGTATTTCTGTTGGCTTATTTTAGTGGAATCGACTGACAAAATGGACCAAGAATTTTGATACTTTACTTCGCTTTTTAGATAGTTGGAAATCAAACGCGAAGCAACTAAAAGTGCTTAGATATTTATAGTAATACAAACGAAACTTTTATCGACTTTCACAAATTGACCATCCTACTAATATTAATATGAAATTTTAGATGTTTGAATGTATATTTCTCAATCACGTAGAAGTAACTAAATGGATCAAGCAAAATTTTGCAATTCAATGCTGTGATATCACATAGAGGCAACTTTCATTTCGAAAAAATAGATACCTACACCTACCTATTTCCAAATTCTTTGCGTCGCGGAATATAATATTTATATACCACGGGAGAAGCCAGAGCTGACCGCTAGTTTTCTTATATACTTTGTGTCGATGTCATATCTTGCAGTATTTTTTGTGTATCAAGCCCAGTGACAAGCAAGGCAGTAATTTGGATCAAATAGCGTCGTGGCCTTAGATAAAGAATAAGTAAAGAGATCAGGTTTTTCCGCATGGTTCCTTTGTACCAATCGTAAGCAGATGAGGTGTATGTCAGCTATGGTGACATTGTGATGTGAGACAAAATCTGAGGAGACAAAGGTATGAATGACACTTCCAAAAGAGCGACAAGACAAGAGCAATCCGACCCGTGCTTTCGGTGTAAAGCGTTTCTAACACTATACGTAGTATATGTAAACTCTTTGGTCGTGGCACTTTGCTGTAACGGGGTGGCATGCTACTTAGGCTTAGGTCTGGGTTCTTTTGTCACTCTTTATAAAAAAAAAAACTTTTCATGCTGGTTTATGGTTTAGTTGGTTGTTAATCTGCCTGCGGAGCCACAGGTCGTGGGTTCGATCCTCACCTAGGGCAAACATTTGTGTGATAAATTCGGACGTTGCTTCGATGTTTTTGTTGTTATTTACATATGTATTGACTATTATTTATAAACCTAATTACCTAGTTCTCATGGTACAAGCTTTGCTTAGTATGGAGTTAATACTGATAGCTGCTAGGAGCTGATATTGTTTTGTGAGAAATGTCACTCCATATTAATTTTTAGGTTACTGTTTTGATAACAAATCTACCCTGCCAATTACTGTACTGGATATAGAACACCACAGATATAACACAGGCAATTTAGTTACTTACTAAATTTCCTGTGTTATTTTACCATTCATACAGAAACCGGGGAATTCTGATTTCGTTACTACTGGCGTCTATCGGAAGCTAAATCAGTTTTAGTTCCTTTTAGTGCTAAAAGCACTTACTCCAGGTTTTTGATGGAGTAACAGCTAAAATGCTCCATACATAAAGCGCTTTCAGAACGTCGGATGAATGTAAACATTCATTGAAATAGTTTTCGAATGCGCCACAGATGGTATTTATGTGTATTTTTTGTTAATAATTCTACTAATATTATGTTGGTAATGTTTGTATATAGGTGCCTAAATACGGATGTTTGACTTTGCCAAAGAGATTTGAATGAATACATTGAAAGAAATATATGGACATATCGTCTTCGGCTTGAAAGCAAAGCCTAGACGAACGGCTCCGCCGCTGATTCCACTTTGTTTCCCCGTGGGTGATCAAACCATGGCTACTGATAGCCATGACCACCTTGACAATCCAAAGTCATAAATTCCTTGGGGAGCCCGTAAATATCGAATATCACTAACTAGCGTTCCACCGAGGCTTCGCCCGTGATACGTAAAATATATAGCCTATATTAAGCACACAGGGATTGCGAACATATCCAAAATTGATTTTTTTTAAATTCGGTCGAGTAGTTCGGAGAGGATAGCTCGTTCAAACAAATAACTTCAGCTTTGTAATATTAGCATAAATCCATACTTCCGTTACATTTCTACATCTCATTTTATTCGCAGAATTTGAATAAACAATAATTAAAACAATATCTCAATCAAACTATAAAGTTTTCTAGACAGGCCTACAATGTTTACTAACCAACCTTGTATTAATTTTCCCCGGGATATTTATTTATTTACATAAAAAATAGATACGATGAATTTAGTTTTCACAGCAAAATTTATTCATAGTGTTAAAAAATATACAAAACTTTTGCCGTTTTTGGCTGAATTTTGTGGCGGGTGACGTTAAATAAAGGAACTTTCAATTTGTTTTTATTTTTCGATTTGCTGTTACTTATATAAGTTTTTCTGTGGATTTAGAATGTTTTATTATTTTTTCAGCATGGTTGAGTAAAAGAATTCTTTTTAAGTCAGTAATAAATTGGGCTGGCAAATTTATAGATCTGCACTTGGAAAAATACATAGAGGTACAAGCGGGATACGAACCTACAACCTCATGATGACAAATGGCACGTTCTAGACAAAGGCTTCTATAAATAACAAAGCCCTGATCGTCTGTAAAATGATAGATGTCGATAATATTGAAGAATTATAAATAATAATAATAATAAATAAATATTGGTGGACAATTCACACACAGCACCATCTGACCCCAAACTAAGCAAAGTTTGTAATATGGTGGCCAGATAGCTGATATAATACTTATATAGTTGTAAATACATACTTATCTATACTTATAATAAAACTGTAACGGGTCGAATTCTGTACATTGAAGATATTTTGAAAAAAATTTTTTTTTGGAGCACTCCATAGTCGATACTGATGGCGAATCTGCATTTTTTTTCTTTCATGTCTGTCTGTCTGTCTGTCTGTCTGTCTGTCTTTCTGTATAGGGATCACGCATCACGCCGAAACTACTGATTCAATTTAGCTGAAACTTGGCATGATTTTAGTTTAAACTAAGGAAATTGCTGTAGGCTACTTTTGATCCCCAAATTCTGATCGGTTTTCTTGCGGGAGGGGGTGAAAGTCAGAATGTGTATTTGGTTGTAACTCATGTTTGCGTTGTTTAATTTAATTAATTCTTTTTTTGTTAGAAAGACCACATTTTTTTATATTGTCCCATCAAAATTTGAACATTATCGGTTTGGTGGTTTGGAAATTACACAAACATTAAATAATAACGGCACGCACGGCGCGTTCGGTACATACTAACTTCTAAATATTCTGTGTATCACAGACGATCCACAGAATATCTAGATTCTAGATTCAAGAAGTGCCCACGTGATCGCGTCGCGTCGTCTTGAATGACAAAATAATTGTCAAAAATATTTTTTTGTGTGGAAAAAGGAGGAGGATGAGAACATCCTCCTTCATACAAGGAGGATGTTCTCAATCGGGTTGCATGTTTTTTTATTTGGTTTTATTTTACACGATAACTCATAACTCCGCTAATTGTGAGTTGATTTTGATAATTCTTTGATTTTGATAATTCTTTTTTTGTTTGGTAGAAAATACTTCAGAGGTGATCTTATATATCGAAAACAGGGAGGTAGTTTTTCAAATTTCAACAAAAAACAAATATCAGCTTAGATTTATCTGTATTTAGTTAGTCGAACGCACAGATTTCTAAACAGATGAAACCTTCGTGAACGACACTGTGAGGCCAGTCATTAGGTATGTATGCGTGACAGCTCTCACTGACGTTGTCAAATTACTCAAGTTGGTGTGCGTGTAATGTTCCCAGTCTTAAGAAAAAAGTCCCACTATTGTTGTCTTAAGCTTTGGAATTTTTCACGTTTAATAAACGCATAAAACATTATTTTAAAATAATTTATTATTACACCGACAATATATAATGCAAGGATTTCTTGTTAATAACTTGCTCCACAAAAAAGGAGACAGAAACGTAATTGAAAATTATAGACCTATTAGCCTCATGTCAAACATTTACAAATTTTTTTCAAAGCTGATCCTAAATAGAATATCAAGGACTATAGATGAAAAACAGCCCATTAAACAAGCTGGTTTTAGAGCAGGGTTTTCAACTATTGATCATATGCATGTATTAAAACAGTTAATAGAAAATCTCAAGAGTATGGGAAAGACCTATACATTGCATTTGTCCACTACAATAAAGCTTTCGACTCAATCAAACACAATCTGCTCTGGGAGGCTCTAATTCAACAAGGAGTAAAAAGAAATATGTTCGTATTATTGAAAATATATATGCTAACAGCACTGCACAGATCAAGTTAGAATCCACAGGTCATAGACGAGACGTTTTATAATGGCGAGGATTTGTTCTTATCTATTCGTTTCATAACTATAGTTTTCATCAACACTATTAGTATTTTTATTAACCCTAGTAAAGGCGAGGATTTGTTCTTGGCATCGATTCACATTAAATAAAAAAAATAACGATTGTAAAAATAGGGCTTAAAATTGAATTATACAATGTTCATCAATAATTTGGTCTACGAGTATCTTCAAAACAAAATTAGAATCTATATTTTACCTTAACTTCAGGAAAAATGATTTCAATTTAGTATAGCAACACTGACCTATTTTCGTTGAGGTGTTGTGTTTCTATTCATCAATCAAAATAAAATCGTCTAAATTATATAAATACCAGTAAAAATATTCTAAGTTTCCTATGAAATTTCCTTTTTTTATTTTTGGGAACAATGTTTGCAATGTTTGATGACACAAGACGGCATAATCTTAAACAAAACATAAAATCACACGGGACTCCCGTACGAGACGGAAGTCAGTTTCGTACTGACTGGAGTGTGTATTTGCTTTGGCGTTTGATATTTGCTTTCCGGACCTAAGGATCTGTGTTCCGCACGTTCCATCTGCTTTTTGTTTTAGAAATCTGTGGTCGAACGACAGAATTAAATTACCTGTCATTGAAGTTGATTTTTGTATTTTGGAGAAAACATATCAGTATAATAAGTAGCAGCATAAACAACCCATTAAATGTTCCCACAGCTGGACGTCGGGGCCTTCTCTCGCAAGGAGAGAGACAAGGCTATAATCCACCACGCTGGCCCAGTGTCGGTTGGTGGATGACATATGATATATGACTTAGAACTTAGATTCTAGGTACATTTCGGTTTCCTGACGATATTTTCCTTCACCGTTTAATTACCGGCATTACGAACATGACTCAGAAAAGATAGTGGTGCGTGTGGTTTTGAACCCTGGGTCTCCGGATCGACAGTCGGCGTTCTCCCGACTAAGTCAGCTGTAGCTTGCTAGACCAGCCGTAACTTAAAGTATTATTTCAGTCCAAATACTGTTTAAAATTTAAAGGTAGTGTTCAACAAGCTTCGGTAACCGAAGCAGACCGTTGTTAGGGTTCCGTACCTGACTTCGCTGTCCGTCCATCCTTCCGTCTGTCACCAGACTGTATCTCAAGAACGGTGATAGCTAGACAGTTGAAATTTTCACAGACGATGTATTTCTATTGCCGCTTTAACAAAAAATACTACAAAAAAATACTTTTTGTAGTGGTAGGACTCTTGCCAGAGTCCGCCTGGGGAAGTACCACACCTTTGCCAGTTATTTTACCGCCAAGCAGTAATGTGCAAACATTACTGTGTTCCGGTTTGAAGGGCAATGTTTCCAGAGAAATTACAGGGCTTAGAGATATAAGATCTTAGATCTCTGGGTGACGAGCGCAGTGCAGTGCTAGGTAATGATTTGGACTCTTCGTGTTCCAATAGCTGCGTGTCACTGTGCTGTTATGTGTCAGGCATGTTGCTTACCATCAGGCACATGTCCTGATCGTCTCGTCACTCCTTATTTAAAAAAAAAAAAAAAAAAACTAAATTCTTATTAAATATTTTAGAGGGGCTTATTTCCATACAACAAACTTGACTTTTTTACCGTTTCTTGCTCGATACTAATAACGTACCTGTCACAGGTTGACGCTTTCACTATTCACATAATGTTAAGTTTTATGTTCTGTTAATTAATTAAAATAAAATATTTTTTTAAGGGGGCTCCCATACAATAAAATCATTTTATTTGCTAATGTTTCAGAACCCTTCGCGCGCGAGTTCCACTGGCATTTGACCTTTTTTATTTTTTCAAAATTTTGTAATATCCTATCCTTTCCTAATATTATATAAATATGTCAATATTTAAATTTTTGCTGCTCAATTACGTTGGAATGGCTGAATGTATCGAGTTAAAATTTGAAACATATTCTTGGCTTAGCTTAAGTAACACATAGGGACATATAGATAAGTAACTATACATAGGCAATGTTTGGCCTATGTGTTCTTCCAGACTATAATCTAATGGTATTTCAAATTTCAGCCCGATCACTTGATACGTTCCGCCATGATTAAGTAACAAACATCCAAACATTGACATTCATAATATTTACAGTTACAGGACAACGTTGGAACGGCTGAACATATTGAAACGGCTGAAAATTGAAACAGATAACTTATAGTCTGAAATACCACATAATTATATGTACTATCTATCAACCTGAAAAGAAGCATGGGCCCTAAGGAAACAAATATTAACTATCACGTCAAAACGGCACAACGAATTGGGTTGGCATACGAAACACAGATAGTTTAGAGTCTAAAATTTCACATGGGGTCTAAGTCTATATTTTCGTTTAACTCCATATTAATCTATAATAAGTATATATTTTCGTAAGGAACTTGATGTGATGGTAAGGTAAGAGCCAAAATGAAAATATATGCACCCGTTTTGGCGTAGATAATACAGGTGATTTACGTTCACAATCAAAATAACAAGCAACATTATATTCTCATTAGATGGCGCTAATGCCAGTTTAAATCTAAAAGCACTAAAGGCCATTTAAATCAATGTTTTGTTATTGTGGTATGTATTTTTTCTTTCATCGCTAGGTGGCGTTACTGGTATTCTAAATTGTACTAATAAGTTTTTGCTGCTAAAAGGATTTTGATGCCGAATTTGGATTCTTTCGTTCTTGGATTTTTTTTCCTGTGTTACAATTAAATTCATACATTAACATTTTACTAAGACTTGGCTTAGATTTACGGGTTCAACTTGCTTGCTAAATCTATCATTAAAACTCAAAATTTTAATCATTTTGATTCCACACAGGCTTCGTTCAAAATTTTACGCGGGCGAAGTCGCGGGTAACAGTTAGAAAACAGCTTGCGAATAAAAAGAGATAAGTAGGTAATCAGATCATGCACATCAGCTTCAGACTTTTCGTAATGTATCCTATAAAAATCCTACAAACTTAACACTTGCGGCTATGTTCGATACTACGAAACCTTAATAAGTATGTTTGATTTTGTTTAAAAAAAGAAAAATAAAGATGATAAAATTAAAGAAATTTTTGTGTGGAAATACAAATTCACTCAAACTCAAAGGGTTTTCAATGACTACTTATCCAAATATTTGACGGACGATACTTCCAACTAATGTATACGTCAGTAACATCTGCTTACGCGAACGAAGTAGCGGGTTCAGCTAGTTATACATATAATTAGTCCTTCAACTTTTTAGTTTTTAACAGAGTAAGAAATTAGAGACCGTACTAATAAAGCTTGTACAATGTTAGGTACTTTGGCTTCTGAATTTGTCTTACTTTTAGTTGGAAAATTGAGATTTTCCTTTATTGCTATCTATTCGTACACTCTACAGTACCTATTGATCCGTTCTAATATTTTTGAAGGTATTTGTAACAGCTGGTCGAGTCGGCAAAATGGCGAATGACGTTCCGGAGCCCCCAGGTTTAAATTCCACGCGCACCACTGTATTTTCGAAGCCATGTGTGTAATACTGATAAGTTAAAAACAGTGAAGTAAAAAATCGTGAGGAAACCGACATGTATCTAGACTCTTTCGAAGTCAAGTGTCATCCGCCAACTCGCACTGGACAAGCGTGGTGATTTTTGGTCGTGACTCCCGAGCCTCAGCAGTGGGAAGCTTTAGTGGGCTGTTTATACTTATGCTTAATATTTTTTTAAGAGAAAACTTTTTTAGCTATGCTAATATAGGTATGTGTATATGCGACATAGCAGCAAGAATTTTTTTTATTTATCTGTTTGTTGTTTCAGCTTAATTTTCATTATAATTCAGTGTTTTATATCAATTTCGAATTATTTACTTATAGATTCATAAACTTGTATTACAAAATCGAATATGTCACTTATTTATGATCGTTGTGGGTATTACTAAACCAACACACCGAACCCGAAAGATTCCCGAAAGACAAAGATTCCTCAAAATAGATTATTTTCGATATCAAAAGTAAACAATTTGTAGGTGACTTTTTTCTATTTAAGCTGCATATAACGTGAGCGCAATATCTGATACAGTGCGTAGTTTCCAAGTTGTTAAAGCTGATACACAATTTACGAGTATCTATACGAATAACCAAATCCCGTTTAGGTTATATCAGATTCAAAATATGACTAGCGGGTTTCCTGTCAAAGCTAGGTAGTAAGAAGGCCTATTGAAAAAAGTGGTCAAGTGCGAGTCGGACTCGCCCATGAAGGCTTCCGTAGCAGCAAGTATATATAAAAGTTCTTGTAGTTCGTTGTTTCTTGAATCAGCGTTTTAACAATAGTGCATTTATGACGTATTAAAATAAAACTACTCATTAGATCTCATTCAAACCAATTTTCGTTGAAGGTTTACATGATAATGTATATCATATTTTTTTTTTAGTTTTGTCTTTATCTTATTTTAGTAGTTACTGGGCAAATGGCGCAAACTATTCAGTTTAGAAAAAAAACATGTTACAGGCCTCAATATCATTTTTATCATCTATAGATAACCCACAAGTGTTTTTGCCCCTTTGTAATTGGCCCCTTAGATCGGTATGTCTTTTTGGAAAAGGCTTTAAAATAGTTGTCTGACAAACATGTATGTACAAATGGAGTATGAGAATTTAAGTGAAGTGAAGTAATTATTTTGGGAGGTTTAAAGTGTCTGTTAAGCAAAACGGCCGACGAAAAGTGTCTGGGAGTATTGGGACATTGGGACCTTATTTTTAAAGATATTGCCTATAACATTCGTGAAGTTATTAGAAAATACGTAATAGTAAGTAATGTTTTTATGTATCTGCTGGACCCCATATCTCAAAATTGCCCGTCTATGCAAGTTAGCGGGTAAGCATGTGTTCTTAGTACAGAGTTCAAATTACATTTATTACATTACACGCCACTGTGCTCGTGACGTATTTGATAGTTTATCTCAATGCTCTGTAATTTCTATAGAAACATACGTGCAAGTACATTTTTTTATGTTTTGTTAGTAATCTACATGACGCACTAATTAGTTTTTAGCCAACATGCCTATTGTTGGATCCTAAGCTTACAAAGAAATGTGCCCCATTCTCTCCATAGAGACGTGGGGTTGCTAAATACATAATTATATCTTCTACTGACTTCGCTCGAAAGAGCTTTTGTTCTAATACCACTGTCCGACACCGACAAAAAGTTCGGGCCCATATCGTGCCATATTGGAAATGTCAAACCGTCCGGTTCTCTCGACCATTTCTAACGCGAACCTGCAGGCTATGGAAATTCCTTCCTTGGAAGATATTTTTGTCAAACTTCCGACTAATAAAGATTTAAAAAGGGTATTTTAAACATCTCTTCGGGCTGTCACTATATTGTCAGCATCTTTGATGTTGCAGATGTCCATAAATTACGACTACCGTTTACTTTCATTTGGACAGTATGCTTGTAGGAACTCATCCTAAGTACAAAAAATACCCTGATGCCTTCTGCATTTTATTTTTGTAGTACAGTTTGACAAGACAAAGAGATCATGTGCCTGATGGTAAGCAACATGCCTGCCGCACCTACTGCGCTAGTCACCCGAGGATATAAGGTGGTTTATCTTTTGGCTCTGTAATTTATCTGAAGTTATTTAATAAAAATAACCTGGGTGTCTTGACTTCACAGGCTGACTGACAAGGCTGTAAAGTCGAAAGTGAATTAGTATGTGCGTACTCTCTCTATCTTGGGCGACAAGCTCACTTTCTACCAAACGAGTTAATGTTAAACTGAAACTAAAAGTTCCTGGTAGTTTCATACATATACGTTAATGTATGTAACAGTTATTTGATCGAATATTCGGAACTCATCTGAACCGCCCGCATAAATGCCTATTACGACTGCCCCAAATCCATACTTATCTCCATTACGGTACGTTCTGAAGTATCCGTAATTACGCTAAGCCGAATTATATGGCAAAGGTGCACTTTACCAAATGCTGCCATTATACTCGTAATATCAACAACATTACGCATTTAGATACATATTTGTTATCAAGAGAATAATCGGCATTCAGAGATAAACAACAAGTCATCTCTATATCCGGTAATTTCTCCTGGAATACAAATACAAAAATCTTTATTGCTGTTTGCAGGTAAGTTAAGATGATGATACAAAACATTTTAAAAGTTGACCCATACAATATGGCTTCTTCTTCTAGAGGCATGCAATATGTCTGGCAACACACGTTTCCATTGGTCTGAATTAATACAATGATAATAATAGTCAGCTGATAAAGTCTTCTCTCGTCTAAAGTCGGAATATTGCTCTTCCAACCGGAATACAGCAATGTTTGCACCTTATTGTTTAGTGGTAAAATAACTAACAAAGGTGTTTCCCCGAGCGAACCCTGCAAATAGCCTTGCCACTAAAAAGCAAAACCAACTCCCTCCATTAATCAGTTTAGCCGTGAACATCCTACTCATATTTTATACAGCCCATTGAAATGTTACAATTTAAGGACATAAACTATTGCATTTTTTAGATAACGCAATTTCATCTTTGGGACATGTTTGTGTCACTTTAACCCCAATTTTGTGGGGCTGCCACCCTTGTCCCCCGGCCGCCATCTTGGAAAACGCTTTTTTCGATACTTATGTCTATCGAACTAACAATCCTATAAAAAAAGTATTCAGCTATAATTTCTAGCAAATGAAACTTTCTACGAGTTTGCTTACATTACTTTTACCTGAAACTTCAGAAATAAGAAATTTAAGCAATAACACATGTACCAACAAGAACAAAATTAAAAAATTTAACTAACCCCCGACTACCTTAGATTTGTTATCTGTACAACATTCTACTAGTCAAACCCTTTCATTTGATACCCATATTGAGGTAGGTTGTAAAGAAATATTTTGTCCGCCATTTTGTAGAGGCGGCCATCTTGAATCGATATTAACCAAACATAGCTAAGAACACTCGCACGGATATTAACATTCAAATAAAAAAAACTGCATCGAAATCGGTCCATCAGTTTGAGCTCTACGGTGCCACAGACAGACACACACAGACAGACAGTCAAACTTAAAACACCCCTTTTTTTGGTCGGGGGTTAAAAATAAGTAATAAGTAAAGTAAGTAAATAATAAGTTGCGTCCTTTAAAAAATGTAAAGCTTATGTAACATTTAAATGGACTAAAATGCCAAAGTTTGTTTGTTTTTCAATCGCGCCGTAACGTCTACACGAATCGGATTGTATTTTGGAAAATAGATTAATCTGAAAGAATACATATGCTCATTTTTATTCCGACAGATCAGACAGTCAAGTAACAAAAACGAGAATTTTGGGAAAACTTTGAGAATTTTGAGAACTTTTTGTATTGTTAGGACTCCTTGCAGAGTCCGCTTGGGGAAGTACCACACCTTTGCCAGTTACTCTACCGCCAAGCAGTAATGTGAAAACATTACTGTGTTCCGGTTTGAAGGGCAATGTTTCCAGAGAAATTACAGAGCTTAGAGATATAACATCTTAGTTCTCTGGGTGACGAGCGCAGTGCAGTGCTCGGTAATGATTTGGACTCTTCATGTTTCAATAGCTGCTTGTCACTGTGCTGTTATGTGGCAGGCATGTTGCAGGCACATGTCGTGCTCGTCTCGTCACTCTTTATTAAAAAAAAGAAGTGTGGCACTCGGGGACTGCCGCGGTATAGCTATTGCATGTTGCATGCATTTTTATCAACATAAGCAATAGGGATGCTAACAATTTTTCGGAATTGCTTTTATTTTGAAGAGTGACATTTGTTTACCATAAAAATATCACGGGAAATCCGTTAAGTTGGCAACACTGCTAAGAGCATTTAGTCTGTAAAGCTAATACAAATAAGATTCAAAGTCGAATGACTGGGTGGGGAGGACGGCGTTACGGTCTTCCATCATTCTTTCTTGTGAACATAAGAAAGAGATGCACGATCACTAAAATTCGGTCCCCAGGCCCGCGATAAAAGCTATGCAATAGCTTAAAAAAAACTCAAGCAAAAGTTTTTCTAGTCAAATCGAAAGTTTAAGAAGTGCGTTACCTTGATGGCGTCTATCTGTTGGTGCGCAGCGGTGTGGTCGCCGCCGCCGCCAGCCACAAGCGCGAACTTGTCCCAGCCGAGCGCGCGCAGGAGCGCGACCAGCGACTTGCTGACCTTGTGGGCGGGCGGCAGCGTGCGCGCGACCGTGGCGCCCGGCCCGCGCGCGCGCCCGCCCGCGCTGCCTGCGTTGTGTGCGCCCGCGCATTTCTGAATACACACGAAGATATTTACACACTAGAAATCAAATTACAGTAAATTAAGTAAAGTCACGTGACGTTACGTTTTTTTTTTTATAATGGTGGACACACACAACGCTGTGTTGCTTGTAAAGACTCAATATACAAAAGATATTGATATAAAATAAAAGATATAGTAAGAGTTAAAGTTATACAAGCATCGGCCGTTCAGTACATAGTATTTGTTTAAGTAATGTGATAGTATAAATAAAAACCATATTCATCGCTTCAAAAGAAAAACCCTATAAGCTATAAGGATTGTTTAACTTCAATTGATTCATGTTACCTAGGTTTATATACCACAAATGACAAAGTTTTTTTGTCGGCGTCTCCGTAACCTTGAGAACACTAGGTTTTCTGTTCTTTGGGTACTGATAGACACAGGCATAGACAAAATTGTCTATGCCTGTGTGTATCGGTCGCACAGCGGGGACCTGGAGACGACTAGGCTCACGGAATATTTAAGTGAGGCGGCGGACGCGGCTCTACAGAAGTACCCTTCGGCCCAATTAGTGTTACTGGGGGATTGTAACGGCCATCATAAGGAATGGCTGTTCCCATACTGGGACACTGACTATGCTGGGCAGGAAACGAGAAAGTTAGCTTTAACGGTAGACCTAACCCAGCTGGTCCAAGAGGCCACAAGAGTACCCGACATTGAGTCGCATACACCTTATTGTTTAGAGATCTGCTGACAACAGATCCAGACCGTTATTCCGTGGTGGTATCTTCGCCATTAGGCAGCTCTGACCACTGTCTGGTGAAATCTGTATCCGTCTACCATCCGCCTGATCCCAGCCCTAGAGGCAACCGGCGGTTATGGCGATACAAGTCAGCAGATTGGGATGAGATGCGCTCTTTTTTGCATCTTACCCATGGCAGTAATTGTGCTTTACTTCTGGTGATCCCTCAGTCTGCGCGGATGCTGTGACTAATGTAATACGGACGGCTATGGAATATTTCATTCCGTACTCCGACGTCCCATTATCCAGCAAAGCTCACCCTTGGTTTGGTTCTCAATGTAAAGGTGCTGAAGCACTTAAACATGAGACCTACCTAGCCTGGGTTGATGCTCGACAGCGTAAGGCAAGGGATGTACACCAGAAGAAGAAAGCGTTCAACATAAGGCTGCTAAGGCATGCAAAAGGTTCTTCAGAGGGCTCGTTTTGACCACATTAGTCGAATAGGGAACAAACTTGCTTCGTACCCTGCGGGCAGCAAAGCGTTTTGGACCCTAGCTAAATCGGTCGAATCTAACTTCTGCCGCCCCTCACTACCTCCAATGCTGAAACCTGATGGGACACTGGCTCACACTGCAATGGAGAAGGCAAACATGTTTGCATCTCAGTTTGCGGAATCTTCGCGTCTTGATGCTGGTAGCGCGACACCTCCTACTCCATCCGGCTGTCCGACTTTTATGTCAGAGATACACATTCGCCAAATGGAGGTTCGCAAGACTCTACGCAATTTGGACGTGAATAAAGCCAGTGGCCCAGATGGTATTCCTGCCCTAGTGTTGAAGGCTTGTGCGCCTGAGTTGTCCCCGATACTGACGCGCCTATTCAGACTTTCTCTCCAAACGGGGCTGGTACCGAAGTCTTGGAAGCTTGCCAATGTGCAACCAGTGCCCAAAAAGGGTAGTCGAACTGATCCTGCCAACTACAGGCCAATCTCGGTCACGTCCATACTCTGCAAGACTATGGAACGTGTCTTAAACCACAGGCTCCTGACGTACCTAGAAACAAACGACCTCCTCAGTGACCGGCAATACGGATTACGCCAAAACCGGTCCACCGGGGATATTCTAGCGTACGTCACTCACATCTGGAGTGAAGCTATTGAGAAACACGGGGAAGCACTTGCAGTCTCCTGGATATCTCGAAGGCTTTCGACAGGGTTTGGCATGATGGCCTTATAAGCAAGCTTTCAAGTTATGGTTTGTCTCCTGTGTTTATTGCGTGGATATCGGACTTCTTGAGGGATCGATCCATACGAGTCGTCATTGATGGCTGCTCGTCGGATCAAATGGCTATCAATGCTGGAGTCCCTCAAGGGTCGGTACTCTCTGCGACACTTTTCCTGCTACATATTAATGATCTGTTGAAGCCCGGTATCTTTGGGTACGCAGATGATAGCACCGTTGTAGAGAGCTACATATCTAGCGCGAGAGCCAGTGGGCAGCAAACCCAGGTACTGAGAGAGAGTTTGATTGAACGTTTGAGCTTGACCCTTGAGGCGGTGTCTGAGTGGGGTGATGCCAATCTGGTCAAGTTCAACGAGAGTAAGACGCAGGCGTGTCTGTTCTCCGCAAAGAGGAGTCCATTCCAACTGACTCCTACTTTTCGTGGTGTATCCGTGCCAGTTTCTGACCGTTTTGAGCTTTTGGGCGTTACTTTGACATCCACTCTCAACTTTGGCTCGTATATCGAGCCCAAGGCTAAATTAGCTGCCAAAAAACTAGGTGTCCTCTCAAAGGTGCGAAGGTACTTCAACTCTGAACAGTTGCTCACATTGTATCAAGCACAGATTCGCTCTTGTATGGAGTACTGTTCGCACCTTTGGGATGGATCGGCTAAGTATCAGCTAGAGGCCCTGGAATCGATCGAGAGACGTACCAAAATGCTCATAGGCAATGACTCTCTTATGCGAAAAAGACTACAAAGTCTTGATCATCGCCGAAACATTGCCAGCCTATCGGTTTTTTATCGGATACACTTTGGAGAGTGTGCGACTGATTTGCATGATCTGATACCACCTTGCCCTTTTTTCTATCGGAATGCTAGTAGCTCGAAAAAGCGACATCGTTTCATGGTTGATGTTCCAAAGACACGAACGAAGAGATTTGACTCTACTTTTGTGATAAGAACGTCTAGGCTGTGGAATACGTTGCCTGAGTGGGTTTTCCCCGATGGTTACAATCTTTGTGTCTTCAAATCGAGAGTGAATCGGTTTCTTCTAGTTAAACACGCTCCATCGTAGACCGCATCTTCGCTTAACATCAGGCGAGATGGCGGTCAAGTGTAAACCTATAAGAGTAAAAAAAAAATAGCATATATAGACGAAGACGAAGACGAGTACGAGATACGACATACGAGACGAACAGGACATGTGTCTGATGGTAAGCAACATGCTTGTTCATAACAGCACAGTGATACGCAATTATTGCAACACGACCAAGATTAAGTCAAGGTCAAGACATAGCACTATACTGCGCTGGTCACCCAGACTTGAGATATAAAGATAAACTAGTACAAATCATTACGCAGAACACCTGTTTTAAGCCGAAAGAGTCGCTTTTTATTCATTATTCTCAACAACTGTCACTAAAGGACCAACTTAAAGGACCAACTCCGAAATAGTATTAAAAAACTGAGGAGTTTGTTTGTTTGAACGATCTGGATCAGGATCGAGAATCTCGGGAGCTACTAGTCCGAATTAAAAGATTATATTTCTGTTGAATAGTCCATTTATCGAGGAAAGCTTATAGGCTATATAACATTACGCTACTATCAATAGGAGCAGAGCATGAATTAAAAATGTAATAAACACGGGGGAAAATAATTCTTATTGAAAGCTTTCGTAGCGCGCGCTGACGTGCGTCGAATTCCGTGACAGCATGTGTCTAATTTTTCAGGTTGCGTCATTATAACCTAAGCTAACCAAATTTGTTCTAAATCTGAGTTAATACGACCAATTTTCGATAGGTGGCGTAGCAAATCACGCTCGGTTCAGCTGGTACGAATAAATCATAATAATAATTCTATATATACATTTTTTGTCGTGAAGAGACAAATGAAAAAAATTTGGTACATAACTCTTCTATCAGAAGATTAGTAGGTATTCATAGTAGGTACTTACTAATTTTCATTTTGAGGACAACATTTTAACGTTTTATACTTTTTATATAATAAATAAATAAATACATTCAAATTTGTATGCTACAAGCTAAAAATGATACCTATCAAATCATGTTGAAAAACTGAACTTCTAAGAGAATTTTTAACAGCCATTCGATCCAATCAGCTCGATTTTCCAATCGGAGATGCTCAAAAATCCTTTGTACTTTATTTCGTGAACATTTCAGAAAATTATACGACACACTGATCTCACATCAAGCGACAACAATAAACGATAAAGATATATAAAGAGGTATTTCGTTACCTTGAATAAAATATAGAAATTTCGTCTTTTAGGCTCCAATATCACACAGGTTTTGTGGCGAAAATACATTGTAACATAATACAGCTTTCTATGCTTAGATAGTTTTTTAGTGTTTAGATCGGAGTAATAGACGGTAAATCAACAGAAACTGAGAATGGCAAAGGTTCTATTGACAAAAGTATTTCGTAGTCAATTATCTCGTAGATTACCTCGTAACCAACTGCTACGAATACAACGGAATATTCGTAGAAGATACCGCGTAGCGTTATGGCAAATGAAATTATTCAAATGTAAGGTACCTATCTCGCCCACGCACTGTCGCAGAGTGAAAACAAACCAATTCATTTTCTCTTTATTTGTGGAATCGTGGAATACGTGATTTAATGCAATGAGTTAAAAAATATTCTCCACTCAGAAAAGATAATTAATTGCTATTCTACAAAAAAACTACCGCCAAATTGCTACGAATTAATGTATGTGTTTGTACTTTTTCATTGAATATTATTTTAACGGATTAGGTGACAACTAGGCGTATCTGGATTTTAATTAATTGAATAATCAATTACTATATTACCACAATTAGGTTATTGATTGGTAATCGGCAATAGTTTAAATTACTAACTAAGCTATACAGTAGACCGCTTGAAAGCTAGTTACTTTGTCTTGTTTATTTGATTTCTGTAATTTCCCAAAGCTGCACTTACCTAGGCAAGTAAATACAATGTTACGTTGTCTACATACTTCGGGCGGTGAATACAATGTAATATTATGCTCCTGTTTCAATGTGGCTGAATATAATATATTACTGCGTGGGAATGCCGTCAGTCTAGTGTGCACTTTCCGTCGCGGATTTAACGAGTGCGAAGATTTAATTAATAATTCCAAACTAGTGTTTGTTTGTATACTTCTTAGTTGACATTTTAAATTACATTAATTTTATGAATTTTAATATACATAGAACAAAAATAGTTCATTTATAATACAGGGTGGTCCATAAGTCCTTAGTAATGAAAAAAAAAATTAAAATAAAACTAATTACACTATGAATAATATTTTTATTTGTAAATATAGCTAAAAAAACAGGAATGATTTTTTGTAAATAACGTCGTTCAAATGTAATCCGTTACAGTCACGGCACTCTTATAAACGCCTTCTGAAATTGTCGATGACGGCGCGGCACCTCAAAAAGTAAGGCCCTATGATGCCATGGGCTGACGTAGCGGCCCAAACTGTAACTTTAGGGCTATGTAAGGGCTTCTGGTGCTTAAGTTTTGGGTTTTGGATTAATTGGGCTGCAATAGCGGTAATTTTGTTTACTAACATGTCCGTTAATGTGGAAGTGTGCCTCATCAGAGAACATTATGTTATTGAACGAAGTAAACCGATTAAACATTTCATTAGCATAATTCACTCTCTGAATAGCATCAGTTTCTTTTAATTCTTGCACCAACTGAATTTTGTAAGGGTGCATAAGTAAATCTTTCTTCAAAATCCATTGTAACGATGTCCTGGATACGTTTAATGCACTGGAACGCTTACGAGTTGACTGTGTAGGATTTTCACGAATAGATTACTTAGCTTAGCAACCCAATTTTTAATCGTTTGGAGAGCTGGGGTGTCATCAAAGTTGTTTAAACCTTTGTGTTCTCGAAATTTACGCCTCGCAACGGTTGCCGAATTGTTGTTTTGATAAAACTCGCGCACACAAAACGCACGGTCCGCTCCGGTGAAACGCTCCATCGCGACTAAATTCCCAGAAACCGAAGTTACTGTTCCCGCTTCCCCTGCACCGCTCACGCGCGCCGTTTTCGTTTAATTCAAATTTTAACTTTTCTAAGGACTTTTGGGCCATCCTGTACATAAATATAGTTAGCATAATCTCACTGGATTTGAGTTTCCCATCTCTCTATACTGTAAAATGATGAATATTAGAGATGGGCCGAGTACTCGGTTGATACCCGGTGTACTCGGCGGGTGTTTTGATTCTCGTACTCGGCCCGATAACTCATAAGCCGAGTATACTCGGTTTAAGAAAAGCAATATATTTAGGTAGAAATAATTAAAACAACAGTGTTAATCAAAAAGTATGTTTTACTAATTTAGGAAATCTTTGACAATATGAAAATAACAAAAAATAATAAAATAAAACTTATACTAAATTATTAGTAAGTAATGTAACCTGTTTATACTTGTTTACGCGCGCGAAATGGGAATTTGATTGAACCGAGTTACTCGGCCGATCATTCGGTTGAAACAAAATTTTATCGAGTAAAACTCGGTACTCGTTACTCGGCGCATCTCTAATAAATATACTCAAATATATAAGTAGGTATAAGTACTTGAACACCAGGTGCACACTTTCCGAAATGTAGCTGATAAATGTAGCCTACTGTATTGCAGGTACT
Organism: Ectropis grisescens; assembly: GCA_017562165.1. Classification (NCBI taxonomy): domain Eukaryota; kingdom Metazoa; phylum Arthropoda; class Insecta; order Lepidoptera; family Geometridae; genus Ectropis; species Ectropis grisescens. Next base: position 3,514,723 of record CM029783.1, read on the forward strand.
TACGTGCGAGATAAGGGGAATGTTCCACGCTGACGCCAACCGCGCTTCCGTGTGACAGTTGCCGTCGGGCCCGAAGAATGCCACCACGCCAAGGTCTCGCATTTGAGTCATCACCCTGCAAACAAAGATCATAACATTACACATAATAATAATAAGCCTTTATTATTCTGAACTTCACATTTGAGTTTAATTATTTGTACTGGTTGATTACAGTATGTCCCGAAGCTCAGTTTGCCTCTTGGCCTAGGCCCCCTCAAACATTTTCCATTGGAAACGGTCCCGTGCTACCCTTCTCCAATGATGTCCAGCCGCTAGTTTTAGGTTATCTTCCCATCTTGTTTGTTGGCGACCTCTGTTTCGCTTAACATCTCTGGGATACCACTCTGCAACTCTTGGCAGAGTCCACATCTTTGCCAGTTATTCTACCGCCAAGCAGTAATATGCAAACATTACTGTGTTCCGGTTGGAAAGACAGTGTTTTCAGAGAAATAACAGGGCTTAGAGGTATAATATCTTAGATCTCTGGGTGACGAGCGCAGTGCAGTGCTAGGTAATGATTTGGACTATTCATGTTCCAATAGCTGCGTGTCACTGTGTTGTTATGTTGCAGGTATGTTGCTTGCCAACAGGCATATATCCTGCTCGTCGCGTCACTCTATCCTATAAAATATATACTTACTTGTAGATATAACGTACTAAAAAACTACTTAAGTACTACATGTAGTTCAAACCAATTTTCGGTCTACAAATCTACAAGAACTTATGTATTATGTTACTTTATATTATACTGCCACGGAACCCTTCATGGGCGAGTCCAACTCGCACTTGGCCGTTTTTTTTTTTTTAATATGAATGAAAAGCTAAAATTTACTTTTATGTATCGATGAATATTTTATGTATCGTGGTGCATTCTTTTTAAATTCGGTCGAATGTTTCAATCTAATTTTATATTGCAGTCAGTCTTCGTTGTTGCGGGAAAAAAAATGATATTTCATCAATTACGAACGTTTTAGCATAATTTGTATTTAAAAAGTAGATACCAGCGTTTTCGCATGCATAGAATATAAATAAGGAGGGTGTGCAGCTCATCTGTATGATCTAACCTGTTTTAGGGTTCCGTACCTCAAAAGGAAAAAACGGAACTATAGAATTATTGAAAAGACAGGCGGACACAAAGTGAGTATAAGGATACTCGGACAACGAAATGACTTTAAGGATACTCACTTTGTTGTCTGTCTGTCAAGACCTTTTTGCTTAGGAACGCGTAGAGATATCAAGCTGAAATTTATATTAATTACTCAGGTTTACTTTCCCTTGCAGCTGTGAAAAAATCAAACTTATAAGGCAACACAATCGGAAAAGACATCAATTTATGTTGTAATTTTTTGACAGTTGCAAGGGAATCAAAACCTACAACGTGGACTCCATTGAACTCAGAACCTTGAGATTTGGTACGTTGCAATGTCTTTAAAAACAGATAAAGGAAAATATGCGAAACGCATACGTTTTTAGTTACATCATCCCACTTTTACATGTTTGTTTCTCAATCACGTCGCAACGTCGGAACATTCGAAATCGAAATTCGGAACATAGATAGATAATAGTCTGGCTTGGAAAAAGACATAGGCTACATTTTATCCCGAAAAAAAAACCGGAACAACGGGAACGGGAACTACGCGAATAAAACCACGGAACGCTGCTAGTAAATTATTTTTAATAAGTATAATTGTTACTTGAAAATACGATATTTCCTACCTAAATATGAAGTTTGCTACGGAACTCTCGGTACGCGAGTCCGACTTGCAATTGGTCGGGTTTTGTTTCTATCGGGCTGCTTGTTCGTCGAAAAAACGACATCGTTAACGTTCCAATTCAATCAACTTCAGTCTGATCCATTTAATTCTTACGACGTGATAGAAATAGAAAGAGCCAAAGGCTTAGAGACAATTTATCTTACATGATTATATGGTGACGACCGCAGTGCAATACTGGGTATGGACTTGGACTCTATGAGTTCAAATAACTATGTGGCACTCTGCTGCTATCAGGCGCTATTTTGTACGTTTTTGCCACTCTATAGTCTATACTAATGAGGCGTTTTCCAGACGCAAAAAGACTTGTCAAAGATACAAATACAAGTACTTTATTTACCAAAATTACGCCTACGTACAAAAGCTTGCTAGTGAGCCCCAAACTAAGCTTAAGCTTGTGTCTTGGGACTCGCGAGTTAGGTCTAAACTAAACAGAACAATAATATACAAATAAAATGTTCCTTAAAAAAACTTACAACAACAATAGAAAATAGATTAGCGAAACAAGTGGTCCGCCGAGAACAAGTAAACTGAGTTGGGTGATCCATCAAAAGCGGAGGATCCAAAGCATCGAAGACAATCCATACGGTTGAGTAAAACACAAAATAATATTATAACTTATGTTAGATAGAGTTACGGTTTCTAGGATATTCTAGAATTAGGGTTAATTAGGATAGTTCTAAATATTGGCAAGTGTGGAACCACTGTTGGTTTTTGTGGAATTCCTCTAACAAAATAAAACAGTGGCGCCACCTACGGCGAAATTGGGAACTGTCTTTGACAGGTATTTTTGCCTCTTGAAAACGCCCTATTTTGTTCGTTTTGTCACTCTATACCAACCACAAAAAAAGTGATGAACAAGTATCTACTTCGATCAATAAGCCGCGTCATCTTAATATACGTCGAATCTCTGATACAACACTCGGTCAATTACGTATAGGTAACAACACAAAAAAATAGAGATTGGAGTGTTAGGAAAGTAATGCGACCAAGGAAATAAATAATAATGAACTAGAAAAGATGTTTGTTTTTATATGTTTGATAAATATTTGTAAAATGAGTTTATATCCGTAGTTTAAGTTTACATTGAGCGTAATTTTTAGGGTTCTGAAGCCAAATGGCAAAATACGTACCCTTATAGATTCGTCATGTCTGTGTGCTGTCCATCCGTATGTCACAGCTACTTTTCTCCGAAGCTATAAGAGCTGTACTATTGAAACTTGGTAAGTAGATGTAATCTGTGAACCGCATTCAGATTTTGATACAAAAATAGAAAAAAAACATATATTTTTAGGGATGTCCCATACTTAGAACTGAAACTCAAAATTTATTTGTTATCACAACCATACGTGTGGGTTATCTATGGATAGGTCATCAAAAATGATGTTGAAGTTTCTAACATATATTTTTTTCTAAACTGAATAGTTTGCGTGAAGGACTCATCCAAAGTGGTAAAAAGTGTGTCCCCGGGCCCTATAACTTCTAAAATAAGATAATGACAAAAATAAAAAAGTGTATGGTGTACATTACCATGTAAACTATCAACGAAAATTGGTTTGAGTGAGATGTAGTGAGTAGTTTTATTTTAATACGTCATAAATTGACTATTGGCGCACCTTGATCTATGACTGGTCTCCTGCCTTATTAAAATTTTATCTAAATGCATTCCAAATGACCCTCCCTGACCAGAGTAACTTGGTAAGGTGGGGAAAAGCCTCTGAAAAATGTTGCTATACTTGTGGAGAGGCGATATGTACAGCAAGGCACATATTGGTGGGATGCAAGGTGCTCCTTGATGGGGGTCATTACTCACGGCGTCATGACAGAGTACTTGAAATCATATGTGAAGCCATGAGCCTTTCAGTAGCTAGAGCCCAAAAGGGATTGACGACAAACAAAAGACAAATTAACTTTGTAAAAGCAGGCTCAACTTCAAACTCCAGGAACAAGCCTTACTCAATCCTGGGTACAGCACCTGATTGGACTATTTTAATGGACACGTATGATAAGCACTACAAAATCCCAGAGGATGTGGGTGTTTCGTCATCCAGACCGGACATTTTCCTTTTTTCTAGAGCTACGAAACGCATAGTCCTTGTAGAACTTACCGTACCGTGGGAAACTAATATACCTAAAGACCACGCGATGAAACAAAATAAGTATTACGACCTCCTAAACGAATTAACAAAAAACGGCTATGTAGTTAGTTTATACGCTGTAGAAGTGGGAGCGAGAGGTATACCAGCAAAATCTCTCTATAACCTACTGAAAGACCTTGGCTTATCCAGAAGTGCAGTAAGTTCTATACTAGAACGAGTATCTAAAGCTGCACTAGTAGGCTCATATCAGATTTGGCTGGGCAGGGAGAGAAAAACGAGTGGTGAAGGTGAGTGTTGATGTACGTCAGAAAGGGGCCCCTTAAACCTACGCCCGAGTCACAAGTCTCGAGAACTACTCGAGTTTTTCTCTCTCTGCCACACGATGGACCCGGCACCCGCACGGTGAATCCATGGAATGCTAAGAAGATCGTCTCACACCGATTAAAGTAACAACGAACTACAAGAACTTTTACATTATGTTACTTGCTGCTATGGATGCCTTCATGGCCGAGTCCGACTCGCACTTGACCACTTTTATTTGACATAATGCTATCGATCCATAAACTAAGCAAAGCTGCCTGCTACGAATCGGCTATCTGGCTCCAACTGAGTACAAACATTGTTTAGTTTCGGTCTAGATGGTGTTATGTGACTGTCGATCAATATTTTTGATTTTCTACTAATATTATAAATGTGATTTAGATGTTTATTGCTCAATCACGTCGGAACATCTGAACGGATCGTTTTAAAATTTGGAGCACATATTATATAACCTGCAATAGCAGGCTTTTTTGAAATAGGTTTTTTGTTGCGAAAAAACTGCGTGAATGAAAATAGCGGCTCACCCGGAGCTATCAAATTCTGAGTTAAATATTAGTTTTCAGTTCTATTGGCATTTTTTGGCAGTCATAGACTATACCTATGACTGCCAATTTTTAATTTATAGAAATTGGTTGAGGGCGGGAGCATCTTCTGAAGGAAAATCTATATCGACACGACAAAGGCAGGCAACCTTTGCAAATGTGAATCTGTCATCAAAGCGGAACACGACGACGATTACGAATCAAATTTTGTAGAGACGTGTTGATAATGTAGGTACCTATTGTATAACTTATCTGTAAGACTGCGTAGGACAGCTATCGTTTCTACCACGGATATCGGTCCGTGGTTCCAACGGATATAAAAAATGCTATTGATTGATTGATTGATTGATATTGTTCAAAAAATAACAATAAACATGATGACTACCGAAAAACGAATAATTATTTTGGTTAGATTCTTCAAAAACATTGCACATGTATTTTTCTTTTGTTTCACAAACAAAATATAGCAAAAATATGGTGTTTAGAAGTTTAGAATGACGTCAGTTCATATTTTTACGTCACAAATCTCCACCCCGGAAGCATGATGAACTATATTTTTTATAAATTTTTTAATAAATAATTTGATAATACAATAAAACGTGTCTCATACTATCCATACTACGATAATCTACCTTACGGACTATTTGGAATGGTATACTCGTAGTTTTGACCCAGACATCATCCCAAATACCTACACGTATGGGCTTGACATCTGCCTCGTCTAAGGTTAAGTAACGATGCTGTCTCCAAAGAAGCGTGCTTATCTAGAAGAAATTATTGTAGTAGTAAGACTCTTAGCAGACTCCGCCTGGGGAAGTACCACACCTTTATCAGTTATTCTACCGCCAAGCAGTAATTTGCTACCATTACTGTATTCCGGTTTCAAAAGCAATGTTTCCAGATAAATTACAGGGCTTAGAGACATAACATCTTAGATCTCTGGGTGATGAGCGCAGTGCAGTGCTAGGTAATGATTTGGACTTTTCATGTTCCAATAGCGGCGTGTCACTGTGCTGTTATGTGGCAGGCATGTTGCTTACCTTCAGACACATGTCGTGCTAGTCTCGTCACTCTATGCTATAAAAAAAATATTCACACTCTGCTTAAAGACAACGCATTCCATAGCCTAGACGTGCTTGCTACGTTATCGAATTGAACGTTATTAATTACTGATGCAAAAGCTCAATTACCTTAAATAAACCTATCAAATTATTTAAATGTTTACAAACATGGCTTCGTTCACAGCACATAATAAATTTTTAACAGGCAATCACAGTGTACGCGAATTAGTTAAACATGACCTAAACTACATCTCATTTTGCTGGAAATCAGGAAATGTTTAACCGCGTTTATGCAAATCCCATAATTACCTTGCCAAAACATTCTTATTATACCTACCGATAAGGCAATTCTAAGTTATATAGACATCTATCAATGTATTTTGTTGTGTACAAGTATTTATAAATAACAGCGCCCAGTAGTTTTATCCGCGATGTGCCCGTTAATATGGCTTTTATTGGGATATAAAGTAGGTAGCTCAAGTGTATTACCAGACTAAAATCTAAATGTATTCCAAATTTCGACTCGATCCGTTTATACGTTACGACGTAATTGAGCAAAAAGCATACAAACACGCAAATATCCAAACATTGACATTTATAATAATAGTATGATTTTGATAGTAGGACAGTAAATGCATACTTGTCAATACACAAAGACATCCAAACACAGATTAAATATCATTAATTAAATCACAAGTCTTGGTCTTGAGTGGGAATCGAAGCCACGACTTGCTTAGTGAGTAGACCTACATGACCATGGCCACGCGTCGCATGACAAATGCGTCGACATTTCTAGATAGGCTGGTGTTCAATTCACAGCCTACGAAAAATCTGTCTGTGGGGCATCAAATGAAGTTTCCACTTAAAAAATACGGACTTTCCAGCGACTGTGATTATAAACGTATTTATAGTTGGAAGGTAGTTCAGGTCGAATCAACCGAGTCGATAAATTAGATACGACGAGTAGAAAGTCACCGTCACTTCAATTGTATGTTCCGAAAGATCCAGACGTTCAAATATTTACGAAGGCTTTCAATTTTCTCCAAATACACAACTCTGACACGCTCCATTGCTGGCTGTGAGACAGTTTGTGCGTCATCAAGTATTATGACATCCTCAGTTTATAGCGATGGTAATGGAAGGGTCGCGATGTCTAGATATCTACCCGGAAATATGGAGCTAAATTAATACGATTCGGTCGTAAAAATGCCGTAGTGGTCTTGTGACGTGAATTTCACCAGATTAGGTTCAAATCCTCTCTAAACCTCTCTAGCGACCATGCGTTGACATACTTTCACCTTTGTTAAAATAACGAAGGACTGGAGTTCACGGGCTCGCACTCTATAAAGACGAAATCATCACTCCATCTTATAGCCGATTGAATAAACATAATATTACCAAGTTATGCCCGTAAATAGGTTTAGCTAATATTTGGAACAGTTAATTTAAGATCTAATGTAGCATAAATAAAACCGCAGTCTGTGGTTTTAATACGAATTACTTTATGTAATAAAGACGCCAATATAAGTTTACGTTTTCCCGCACAAAAGGAAGCCAAGGAAGCTATTATATTATATCTGAAAGTTTCATATTTTTAACTAGATTTCTTTTCTTGAAACAGCTTATGTGTTTATTTTAATTTTATGAGTTCTGATCTGTTCTCTGCGTAACTACAGTATACTGTTTACTTTATTTATAGGATAATGATTGAGGGTTTTAATTCTGTCGGCTCTTGGCTCTTTTTGCGCATTAATGTCGATAGCGAAATGTTACAAAGGGATGGGATTTATTTTCCCTACAGGCCATAAGATAATCCGCGCAGGAAAATGGTTTGGTAAATAAATATCAGTTCATTCTCCGCTGTGAAGTAAGAAGTTGAAATGTCACTGTAGATAGCGCTATGGCAACCAGTTATCATTCCCTACCTCAATGAAAGGTTTTTTGTCGATTAAGACCTACATGTCCCAGATTTTATTTTCCCATTGATGAAGAGAAAGTCAACACCAAAATCCACCACGCTCGCAAGGCAAAATCCGAATCTATAGCCCCATGATTCTAAACCAGACGCTATCACCAGTAGCCAATCACGGCTTAATATTATATATATTTTTTACGTGGAGGAAATGCATAACGAATCTTCTTCCGGCTAGAAACGGTTGGGTTATGTCGGACTCCCACTACCTACCAAAACCTCCATGAGGTTCTACCACGGATATCCGTGGGTTCTACCATTGTTCCACCGCGGCTTGGCCGTCTCTGGGCCCTCCGCCGGGGTACAGCCCTGATAATAGCGCAGCCTAAAATAAAGTTGTCAATATGTGACTTGGCCCGCACGTTCTTGGTAAATGTATAATTTGCTTGGTATAATGAAAAAATTTGCCATTCTACAGACTCTGGGGTTTGTTTCCTTTATCATCGGGGTTCTTTTTTAAGACAAAGAAAACTGGCCTGGTGTGGTAGTTCCCTCAAAGAGAGTTTTTCCTTAGCCTATGCCGCACGAGCAAGCCCGAGGATCCGATGTCTGCGGGTCCGATATCTGTAGTGAAGAAGCGCAGCCACCACCCCGCCAGTAGGCTCAGCTCACACATAGCCTGGTGTTGCTCACCTCAGGGAGAGGCTCTCCTTGTCAGTGAGCGTGGGCAGGCGCGAGGGGCCGATGTCAGCGGCCAGGAAGCGCAGTCGCCGACCTGGCAGCAGGCTCGGCTCGCGGTTTACCGCCGCCACTGCCAGCGGGAGTGCGCCCACCACCGTCTAACAAACAAACACTGAATAAGCAACTTTTAACAAACAAACAACGAGCGCAGTGCAGTGCTAGGTAATGATTTGTACTCTTCATGTTTTAATAGCTGCGTGTCACTGTGCTGTTATGGGCAGGCATGTTGCTTACCATCAGGCATATTTCCTGCTCGTCTTCTCACTCTATGCTATGTATAAAAAAAACGTTCCCTCTGTACCATAAATAGATCTTAGTCACATTTCTAGCTCCAAATTAAGCTACAAAGTGAATAAGAAAACCTCTACTTACAATCAAATCTTATTCATAATTACAGTTACTCTGCCAAACTGCACGGTAGTTTGTAGGCAGCAAAACTCTCGAATATATTTTTAATACGTTTGCATAATTTTTAACTTGTTACTTTATACACTACTATGGTTTTATATGTTATTATTGTCTGGCTCGGTATGTTAAAAACTACCTGTTCGCCGAAAATAAGCAATAATTTTAGCTCAATCTCTCAGCGGCTTTTTCAAAGATATTTTGAAACGAACTTCATTTTTGAATTGTTCCTCGAATCATTTTTCATAACACAACCCAGGCACATTCACCACCTAGTACGTGTTTCGTAGTAATTCCCACGGCTAAATAACACTTTCAGTATTGGCCTAGTCGCTCGCGGTTGATTTTGGTACGTAGGTATATAAATTGTTCATGAGATTGATTTCAAAATTGTGGCAATGATATTAACTATTATTGTTTAGTTTTGACTGGCTATATATATAAACGCGAATCTTGGATGTTTGGATTTAAAAAAAATTGGCAGTCATAGGAACTGCCGATAGAAGTGAAAATTTACAGAATTTGATAAATACGACGCGGGTGAAACCAGAAGGTGTGGTCATGAGCATGACCCTAGTTCCAAGTTTACCCGAATATTTCTTATCATTCCCGAGCGTGACGCTAGAATTCAAGTCACAGCTCACGAAAAATTTATCTGAGGCGCGCCAAACGAAGTTTTCATCTCAAAAACAATGTTGAAAATTAGGCCATGAGAAGGATTCAGTTGGGCTAGGCAGCGTTTGGGAAGTGGCTACATTCAATTACCATTATGTGTGTCAACCTTGAGTTTTCAATATTGTTTTTCAAAAAATACCGCTAATTAATTGACGGGCGAGATAATTAGCGGCATTACGGCATCTGACTTTAGAAATACAGTGGAGCATGTAGATTACAAGAACAAAATTAAAAATTTTGATTAACCCCCGACTACCTTAGATTTGTTATCTGTACAACATTCTATTAGTCAAGCCCTTTCATTTGATACCCATATTAAGGGAATTGTGAAAAAGGAAATGTAATTCGCCATTTTGTGGTAGCGGCCATCTTGGATTTCAAATTTGTCAGAGTGCAAAGTATTCTACTAATCAAGCCCTTTCATTTGATACCCATATTGAGGTAGTAGTGAAAAATATTATATAATTCGCCATTTTGTGGTGGCGGCCATCTTGAATTTGAAATTTGTTATAGCGTTTAGTACTCTGCTAGTCAAGCCCTTTCATTTGATACCCATATTGAGGTAGGTTGTGAAGAAATATTTTGTCCGCCATTTTGTGGAGGCGGCCATTTTGAATCGATATTAACCAAACATAGCTAAGAACACCCGCACGGATATTAACTTTCAAATAAAAAAAACCGCATCGAAATCGGCCCATCCGTTTGAGCTCTACGGTGCCACAGACAGACACACACACAGACAGACAGACAGACAGACCGACAGACAGACAGACAGACAGACATCGACGTCAAACTTATAACACCCCTTTTTTTTGTCGGGGGTTAAAAACCAGGGGCTCTGGATCGACAGTTGTCGCTCTCCCAACTAGACCCGCCGTAACTTTAACCACCTCGTTTCTCAAAGGTATTTTTTTTAAATAAAGAGTGACGAGACGATCAGGACATGTGCCTAATGGTAAGCAACATGCCTGACACATAACATCACAGAAAGACGAAGCTATTGGAACGTGAAGAGTCCAAATCATTACCTAGCACTGCACTGCGCTCGTCACCCAGAGATCTAAGATCTTATATCTCTAAGCCCTGTAATTTCTCTGGAAACATTTAACAAACTGAAACACAGTAATGTTTGCACATTACTGTTTGGCGGTAGAATAACTGGCAAAGGTGTGGTACTTCCCCAGGCAGACTCTGCCAAGAGTCCTACCACTACTACACGGGTGTTGAGTAAGGGTAGTTTTGATTTGAAATTCAGCCGTGACATCCGGCCCTCCCGAACGAAACAGCTTGTTAAATCGGTAGCCATAAGATATTGTTTTTTAATATTTCGTGATTTGAACACATAATTTAAACACTTTACAGGACTTAATGTCGATCAAAACTATTATTTACTTAATTACCTCGAAATTTCGGCAGCGTTACCATCGCCGTGGTCACGAAAAGACTCGAAACTTCGAGGTAATGTTTATGTACCTCTCTATGGATGCTTGATACTACCTACTTACTGATTTTCAAGAAGATTTGTTTGTGTCACAATAAAGAGTTTTCTATCTATCATTCCCTGATCATGTAGCCTTCCCCTAAACAATTAATGGGTCCCCAAGACAGCGAGCGTATATCTGGTCTATCACCATCAAATCAAGCAAAAACAACCTGATGTAATTGATGTGTATTAATGATAATATACATATATAACAATGTTTTTGTAGTGGTAAGACTCTAGGTAGAGTCCGCCCGGGCAAATACCGCCCGCAGTTATTCTAGCGCCAAGCAGTAACGTCCAAACATTACTGTGTTCCGGTTTGAAGAGAAATGTTTCCAGTGAATTTACTGAGCTAAGAAATAAAACACTTTGTATCTCCTGGTGACGAGCGCAGTGCGGTGTTAGGTAATGATTTTGACTATTTCAGGTTCCAATAGATGTGTGTCACTGTTCTGTTATGCCCAGGTATGTTATTACCATCGGCACATGGCCTGCTTGTCTCATCACTCTATTCCATAAAAAAATATGTGCTACAAGCTACAATATAACTGTGTTCTAAATTTCAACTCGATCTGTTCAGATGTGTCTACGTGATTGAGCAACAAACATCTAAACATGATCATTTATAATATGAGTATGGAGTAGGATTACCGATGAGCCACAACATTCGAAATTCGAATCGAAAGGACCATATAAGCGCAAATTGAAAGACTGGCTTATCGAACAGGCATTCTATAAGTTCGATGAAATACTGAACATTTCTTTAGTTTAAGTTATTGTAATTGGTTATTCTGAATTGATTCTCAAATTGTTATTATTAGTACTTTTTTATCTGACATGTTCAGTTTTGTTTTGTTTAATTATTATTATTAATTAATTTGGATGTGACATGTTTTATTATTATTTGAGTGATATCAGTAATTATTTTGATACGACATTTTACATTACTATCTGACATATTTATACATATTGTGTTAAATGTTTAGTTTTAATAATTAATTCTCGGATATACTGAGATATTTTTCATATAACAACTGTAATTTAAGTTTGACATGTAACATAAATGGTTATGAATAAATATACATACATATACATACATACATTTCATTCATTAGTTCAGAAGTGTTTCACTGTAATATTTTAATTTGTTTATATCACAATAAAGAGTTTTCTATCTATCATTTCCTGATCATGTAGCCTTCCCCTTAACAATTAACAGTTCCCCAAGACAGCGAGCGTCTATCCGGTCTATCACCATCAAATTGTTCATGGCGCGTACTACGCCTTCGAAATGCGCAATGAACAATTTATAGCTTCATCAAGTCGGAGTAGGCAGTAACCGGAATAAAAATTGGTCGTTTAACCCCCATTCAGGAACAGGTGACCTCTTATTAATGTTGGGGACCCATCGGCATAATTTTTACACGCTAAGCTGTAATGGCCTACATTTGTCCTTCCGTTGCCTTGTTGGGTATTTTTCTCAAGTTATTTAACAGTACGTGTACAATGTACATGTATGAGAACACAGTACAAAATATTTTAAGTTAAAGGCCTTAAGGTTTAACTTAAACGTATGAAAAAAGTAGACGTAGTCTCGCTAAACCAAAAACTGTGTATATTATAGAGTCGGTCAGTGCGCTGTCAGATACACACATCAATCGGTTATTACGCGCGCAAACTTGTGTGTACCTGTGTGTGCGTGTCAGCCTGTCATATACAGGCTACCAAGCCCACATACACACAAGTCGCACGTAGTCTCGCTATAACAAAAACTGTGTCTATAGAGACGGCCAGTGCACTGTGTGACAGGCTGCCACGCACACATACATAGTACCCTGGCCTAGTAGTTTAAGTTGACCCATACAAACTGGCCTCTTACCTACGCATACAATAATTATGTTTGACAATTATAGTTTGTTTATTAGTCTAATTTTATAGTTATCTATACTTAATATTATAAAGAGGAAAGATTTGTTTGTTTGTTTATTTGTAATGAATAGGCTCCGAAACTACTGGACCGATTTCAAAAATTCTTTCACCTTTGGAAAGCTATATTATCCCCGAGTAACATAGGCTATATTATATTTAAAAAAAAGTTAGGAATCCTTACTATAACTCCAATAATGTAACATAAGGTGTAAAAAAAAGACCTGAAAAATTCCTTACGTCGCGTGCGCTGCGAAAACTATTGATGATAGAACAAAATCATTTCCTACGACTTTGCAGAACTCATCATTATCTACAAAAAGTGTCGCGACAGCATAATATGTCTAAATATTATAGTTATTATGTCACAGTAAGCAGTTTTTTATTCTAAAATTCATTTGTACCTTGGTATGAATCCTTATCAAAATAAATTACTTTATATTCAAGACGGCTTTCATACCTTTTTATAATTTTTTACATTTCATTCGGAAGATGTCACGAGTTTAAAAATGCAAATATTAGAAAAAAGTCGCGTGGTTGTCGCTCATCGCGCTCAGCTAGCCAGCATGCGATGTAGGCTCCATGTAAGCGTCGCTAGGGTACGGGAGGGGAGTCAATGTAATAAAATAAAGTGCCGCGCGGCTACTCGCGCGATCGGCTCCCTACGCAGCAGTCGTGTACGTGATCGTATGATTTTAGCTTGAAAAAATTTTGAATTCGTTTCGTAGGTAAATAAGTATATGATAATAAATATTATATTTTAATGTAACTATGCAAACTGCTTATAGTAGTATTTTATGGGTATTCCTGTTCAAAATTTCAGCAAAACTTTAGTAAAAGGTAGTTTTCTAAGCCCATGTTTTTAATTTTCTTTCAATAAGTACCTACTACTTACCTGATAATAAATATTATATTTTAATTATTCAAACAGCTTAGTACTTCATATAGTTCAATAAGCAAAAATTTTGTAAAAGCCTGTTTAATTATTTATTTCCTTCTATTTTTCATTTTATAATGCCCAAAAAGGCCAAAAAGATCAAGATCTCATCTTTCTAAACATAGTTCCCAGGCGAGGGCAATAAAAATGCGGCGTAATGAGGAATCTTCATCAGAAACTGAAAATGGCCTTGCATGTCGAAGAGAATACGCGTCGCAATCGCGTGCTAGAGAGTCAAGAATCGAGCGTTCGCAGCGGCTTGCTGAACAAAATTTTATCAGCTGGTCAACTAGCTCATATACCGAGGATACCGATGATTCCAACTGATCTGCCAATCCCTTTTAAACGACTTCAGTTTCCGGTGAAATCATCTTTCGCGTTAACTATTAACAAGTCCCAGGGTCAAACCTACTATTAGGGATCGACCTACGAAAAGAATGTTTCACTCATGGCCAACTGTATGTTGGCCTATCACGTGTCGGAGCTCCTGAAAATCAATTTATTTTGCTGCCACAAAATAAAACTACTTCAAATATCGTTTACAGGGAAGCTCTGACTCACTAAAACTAATGGCTTTTGTTTTGTAAATAATATTATATATGTATAAAATTTTAAATTAAAAAAATACAAAAAAATATTAATAAAAAAAATCATTAAAAAAAATCCAACTTCCTTTATAATTTTCCGTTTTTTTTGAAACCCGATACAAAAAAAGGGTGTATGTGTGTGTGTATGTACCCGTGCGAAGCCGGGGCGGGCCACTAGTAAAAAATATTCATAGTGATTGAAGCTAAAAAATATCAGTAGGTATGGCGTTTTCAAAGAGTTTATATAATACAGGGTTATTGGTAATTAGCCTGCATCATTTTAAGGGGATGTTAAGTAACTCAAATACTTAAATTTTTGTTCTACAGTTACTGTTTATAAAATAATCGCATATTTTTTTCTATACAAAACAAAAAAGTATATTATCCCGGTCTTTTAAAAGCATCGAACTCTTTGTAACAATTCGGAAGAAGATTGCGCACGCTCGTTAACGCCCGATAAATGATCCGCCGGAGTGAATAAACACTAAACAGCCGCTAAACAGACAACAAACGCAATCTTCTTTTGTAAATGTATTGAGTTTTAACAAAAGTTGTTTGTTTAAACATACAGAACATACCATTAAACGGATGCAGGGTGATTACCAGTAACCCTGTATACTAAATCAATAAGCGTAATCTAATTCAACATGTCAGTTAGACAATAGCTATATATAGCTCTTAAAGTTTCACAATTGGTTGAATTGTGTGACTGCATTCAACAGCAAGTTACGATTAAAAACAAGTAATCCACGCTTATAAATTTAGTGTCTAGCTTACTGAATGCTACACTTAACTGTGAATTCATTGAAATACAGTTAGATACTAAATTCAGTCGACAAAATTTAGCCAAACGTTACCTAATAAAACCGTTATCTGGTGATATAATGTCAATCGAATGTCAAGTTTTATTTGGGCTGTTTTAAACAATGTTAGTCCCAATGATACGCAAATGATACGAGACAATAATGATTACTAGATAGGTAACTACAGGATGTTACTAAGATATCAGAAATCAGAACACCAAAGTTTCTTGTAACTAAAGAGCGAAGCCAAGCACAAACTATCTATCTAAAGTGAAACCTTGGATGCTTTTAACTTCCGACATGAGAACGCCTGTATTGTAAAATTTTGCACCTGAGAAGCAGAATCAATTTCAAGTGATTTGAAGATAAGTATAGTGTGCTAATAACTGCTCTAGTTCAAGCCTATGCGCTATCAGACTACATAGGTTATTAAATTCCTGCATTAAATTTCATTAGATCCGATCAGTAGGATTTGTACGAAAAGTGACAAAGATCCATTTTCTGTAAACAATAATAATAATTATAGATTTGGGGACAGATCAAACAAAATGGGGAACAAGTAAACCATCGTCTGTTATCTGTCATTATGTTAAGCGACGGTGCAATCTACGATGGACCGTGATTATCTTGCAGAAACCGATTCATTCTCGACTTAAGGTACAGCACGAGGTAACTATTTTCTAATATGTGGTACAGTTTCAAGATGGACCGCAGCCTTCAACTGCAGTTGAAGGCTGCGAGGCTGCAAACTGCAGTTGCAGGCTGCTGCGAGTCTCTCTACTTAGTCTGTGTCTGCGAGCGACACTACTGGTTTCAATGCATCTCTGTGAAATTGATTCCAAGCGCAACTTATCTATTCTATGGCGCAACGACAATGCGGGCCGCGGCGACCGCAGACTGCAACACACAAGTGGTGTCGCGAGCCGTAGAGAGTTAACGGGTGCCACGTACAAAAATGACGATTTCAGAAGATAATGAATAGAAATTTATACGACAATACATTCGAAATTTTTCTGCGGCACTAATATGGGTTTAATCAAAATAGAATTACTTCATTCTGTAGTTCGACTTAAGAGTATGTCTGGAAAAAGAAATACACCTGATGTTTTATTAAAGTACCAACAAGCCATTATCGTCTTCCTTTTCTAACGTAAGGCACATTAGTAGACTAGCGATATCCGATATTCCTCTCTCGGACTCGGACTTAAACCATTAACTAAAATCGAGAAACCCCCCGTCAGGCAACGCATTGTCCAGCCTAGCTCCTAGAGTCCCAGAAATGAGAACTTGAAGTGGGTTACTTAAGGCAAGCCCGAGCAAATGACCTTGAGTATTTCTTACCTCATCGCACACCCCAAGAAAAAGCAAGAGAGAAACAGTAGGATTTGTCGCTGTTTAATGGTCAAATTTTAGAATAAACTCTTAATAAAGTCAGATTTTGGTCTTTTGAAAAAATATTTCTACCAAAATGTTCGTAAACAATAAATTCTTCAACAAAAAAATTTTGACTACCATTTTGATGGCAAGAAATTGTAGAAATTTAATGTATTTTTTACAAATTGATGTTTGTTTTTGATAATGAGTGGATAGCTCTGAAAATTGGACAAAAAAACTCGTTTTGCTGGGGCACCTTAAGCTAAAGTACGAATGTGCGATACGTCGTTCTCGTACTACACTAGCCTATATTCATGCCACATTCCACCGCGTTACCAGCGGTTTCTGTCGATAATTATATTATCGAATGTTATGACCATGACCCGGAGAGTTAATTCGTTACCAAGAATAGTTACAATAATATTAACAGCTATAGTTACAATACTATTATTAATTAATTGTGTTATCGGTGGTATAATTGGGACTTTTTTAAAAAGATAAAAATAAAAATTACCTTTCAAAAATCATTTATTAAGTTATATTATATCTTGTTGTAATCTTCTAAAATGACTTGACCGATTTTTATGATTTTTGTAGGTTTGAGAAAGTATTTGTCTCGTTTTTGACGTGACAACGTCTTAAATTAGGTTGCGGCTGGGAGTCACTTATGAAAAAGTGTAACGCTCGGTAACGTTACGATGAGTCACCGAACGAGAGAGAGGCCCGCCGAATGCCTTGCGTCTCTCTCCCACTCAACTATGATCGGTCTGCCGCGCGCGCAGCACTAGAGAATTAGGCGCATTGAATCGGCGCATGCTTGTGTCTCTGTCTTTGTCTTTCTCGAACGTTCTTGGCGTTGGAAAAACAAGAAAGCGTCATAATACAAGTTCACACGTGTGGTTAAAGTATCGTCAGCTGTGTCTGTAGTGAAAATGTGGAGTGCTTAGATTCGTCATTTACAACAACTACAACAATAAAGGTAAATAATTGTACACTGATATTTCATTATCGTAAACTATGATTGATTGATTAATTTCTTAATTTCATGAAAAATACGTATAATCTTGATTGCGTATCAAACGTTTCTAAGTCAACTACGTTAAAAGGAACAACTATCGACTTGACTTTCGCAAGACACATTACAGCAGAAACACTTCCTTTCATTTCATATTTCTCCTATCATCGTCCTATCCTCAACAAAATCACTCAAATAGGAATTAGTTAAGTTTAAGTTTACATGTACAATGTTTTAGTAAACAAAATATATTTCTATAGTTAAAATTTGTGCAATTCTTATTTTCATTCAATTCCTTGTTCCTATTGTGCAATTTAATTATATTCATATCAATAAATATTCTACCGAGAAAAAAGACGTTGTCACGTAAAATCTTCGCCCGTAAAACCGACTTTACAGGCAACCAGATTTTTTCTTCTTCATTTATTCAGCTATCTGGCCGCCATAATTACAAGCTTTGCTTAGTTTGGGGTCAGATGGTGCTGTGTGTGAATTATCCACCACCAATTTAATGGTCTTTTAATTTACAAGATTCTAACCCGGATTTTGTTCTTTCTCATTGCCCAATTGTAATTTCTGCAGTAATAATTAGATAATTAAGTAATGGGTAGGTCTAAACTGACCGACCGACCGATAGAACTAAAAGGGTGACGGAGGTGAGGTGAAGTACATTATGGTACGAGCAAGTGAACATGAGTATATTATGGAATGCTCTCAGGGGATACCTACTTCAGGAACGCTTCTAGTAGGGTGTGAGCGTCTCGAAGCGTTAGTTAATAGGTAGGGGTTAGTGTGGCCACTTCTGTGCTAATACAAAGTTCGCTCTTTGTACTGGCCTATCTAGAACATGCCTAGCGTTTCCACTAATATTATAAAAGCAAAAATTTGAATGTTTAGATGTTTATTGCTCAATCTCGTCGGAACGTTTGAGCGGATCGGGTTGGAATTTGGAACACAGTTAGATTTTTACTTATAGCATATAAGAGTATAAGTCCTTTCTGAGATTATCGTGCACAAACATACATACAAAGAGACAAAAATTCCAACAATCATTATTTTGGGTGTTTTTGCGTTGATAAAAGTCTCTTATTATATTTTTCTCTTCCACGTATAGACACAGCGACCCGACCCAACATTGTATAAGTTTGTACCTATAGATGAAAAAGAAAATGACAAATTTCATTTTAGATACTGATGAATCAATTTTAAAAGTTATTAACAGTACTTAATTTAAGGAATGCTCGTAGCTCGAAAAGTAACATCGTTTCATGGTTGATGTTCCAAAGACATGAACGAAGAGATTTGACTCTACTTTTGTAATAAGAACGTCAAGGCTGTGGAATACGTTGCCTGAGAGGGTTTTCCCTATAGTTACAATATGTGTGTCTTCAAATTGAGAGTGAATCGGTATTTTCTAGGTAAACACGCTCCATCGTAGACCGCATCATCGTTTAACATCAGGCGAGATGGCGGTCAAGTGTAAACCTATAAACGTAAAAAAAATAATTAAAAGATTCCGTACAACTTTTTTGATATTTTTTTTATGTTTATTAAGATTTTGTAGAATAAAGAATTCCTTTTTAAATTTTTGTCAAGATGTGACGAAATTTTTCTCATTGTGTAATTTTTCTCATATGTACAACCTACGTGTCACCGTAGGAATGGTCAACACCATCAGATTATAATCTAACGCATGAGATTATAATCTCGCGGTAGGTTAGGATAGTGTGTAATCTGTCGTCGTTAAATTGTAATGTGATGTGATGTGATGTAATGTGTGTAATGAGAGTACTCCTTTAAGTACATTACTGGTATATAAATTAACTTAACAAACACTTATAATACACACTTGCGACTCACAATTTTTTATAATGGAATCAGAAACAAGTGTAATTCATAAATAAATGTATCAGATCGTAGATCCGCAATTTTCGCGAATTTCTCAGTAAATCTTGCGAGAAAATATTCTACATATATTTATGTAAATCTAAGATACGATCTGATTGGAGGTAGAGAGATGTTCACATCTGTTCCACCTACGCCTTATGTTAACGTGTTACGTCGTCGTTTTGACAGGTTAGGACATTTTTCTTCAACTATTTTTTTTTAATGTTGTTGGAGAATTCACTTAAATAAATAATAATGAATAAATATTGGTGGACAATTCACACACAACACCATCTGACCCCAAACTAAGCAAAGCTTGTGTGATGGCAGCCAGATAGCTGATATAATACTTATATAGTTTTAAATACATACTTATCATACATAGAAACAACCAGACACAGTGCAAACATTTGAATTCATCACACAAATATTTGCACTGGGTGGGGGATCGAACCCACGACCCTCGGCTTCGCAGGCAGAGCTACTACCAACTAAGCCACTAGGCCAGTCAACTTACAACACCATCTGACCCCAAACTAAGCAAAGCTTGTAATATGGCGGCCAAATAGCTGATATAATACTTATATAGTTGTAAATACATACTAATCATACAAACACCCAGATACAGTACAAATATTTGAATTTATCACACAGACATTTGCACTGGGTGGGAATCGAACCCACGACCCTCGACTTCGCAGGCAGGGTTACTACCCACTAAGACACGAGGCCATTATTATTGTAATGAAAACCTGGTAAAAATTTGTGAATAAGCTATAGATTTTACTTCCGAAAAATGAATCAGCAGGTCTACTACGAAGTCCGATAAACGATATATCGGCCGAAGTTATGGACGTTTTATACCACGAAACACAATCGGTCGGTTGATGACACAAAAACTGTCTAATCAGCGTCGGTCGGGATGAACGAAGCGCCCGATCAGATCAACCGACCGATTGTGTTTCGTGGTATAAAACGTCCATAACTTCGGCCGATATATCGTGTATCGGACTTCGTAGTAGACCTGCTCATATAACCGTCGACGAAGCTATTTGTGTATGTAGGTATATAACTGGCAGAGTAAAAGTCAAAATCTCTGCAGTACCCCGCGGTTTTACCCACGTAATTACTGTTCCCGTTATTTTTCCGGGGTAAAAAGTAGCCTATGTGCTATATTCTAACAATGTTCCAAATTTCAACCCAATCCGTACTCTCCTTTCGACGTGATTGAGCCACAAACATCCAAACTTTCGCATTTAGAATACTAGTAGGATTGAGAGGAAATATTTGCATTTCTGTATATAATTTTTAACGAAAATCTCACGAAATATTGGACAGAAAGATGTTAAAATTTTTTTTTCATCCCCCCACCTTTGATATGCTCTGAGCACCTTGAAATTGGTAAGAAACTGCGTCTGTGTGTGTAGCGTAAGTGGCTTACACACAACCAATCTACTTGACCCCTGGAATGACTAGTGGCGAGGTATGCAGTGCTGTGGTTCTACTTTTTTGGTTGTTCACAACGATTAGTGATAGGTAAAAAAGGTCCGGCATTCACGGCTTCCTGCAACCGACTAAAACGGAATGCTCAATTTTGATGACCTAGCAAACGAAGGATTCTAAAATCGAAACGATTCTAAACGCTAAGTATTTAGTCATTTTCTCTCTCAGGTGGAATGAAAAGTTACGTGTTGCACTCGAGTGCAAAGATTTTTCACCTTGTGCTCTTGTGTTATTTATTCACGACCGATTCTCTCAGTAATTTACAATGCTACCCTTTTTTCATAATTTTTAACATACTTTTACACTATTTACTTTCAACATAAAAGTACAACTCACCTGACTCCGCCTGTAGGCTCCCAGAAATCCAATAGTAATAACTTTTTCGTTGTTCCATTTCTCTCTCATATCTGGACATATCTTAGCACCCCCACATTCATTCCCAACAACATCATACAAATTAACTCCGTCCGCTTCTATGTTATCTATAGAAACATTCTCTTCTATCAAATTTGTCGTGACACTAGAGTAAATATTGTTTAAATATACTGAGTCTAATTTCTTTGGCTCGATAATTTCTGGCTCATCAAAAGTGAAATTTGTGACCACACATTTGCTTTTTTCAAGAACTTTAGATGTTGCTTCTTCATCAAACTTCGCATCGATGTCAATGGGTTTGGTATCTGTATGATTGGCATCTGTTATATTGGCATCTGTGAGATTGTCCTCTGTAATTTTGGCATCTTTGAGATTGTCATCTATAGCTTTTACAGCTGTAGGCTTGACATCCACAAATTCAATTTCAGTATATTGTTGTTCATGCTCATCAGTCTCCCTGTACACATAGAACGTATCTTTAGTATTATTGTAGCCTTCGATGGTTCCAATAATGTTTGCTGCAGCTAGATCTTTAGTAGCATTCCTTGTTGGTTTTGCTTTAGCTTCAGTAGAAATGACGAGAAATAGATACAGGATAGTGATTTGATATGCCATTGTTCACATTATTATTACTATTTCGTAGTAATGCGGTAACCTGCAACAAAGAAAATTGATATTTCATTCACCGTTTAAAATAACGATGTAACAGAACTCATTTTAACAGAAGTTAATATTTTAAAACATAAAATAGTACAACAAAGTAAATACAGAAATGTTTGCAATTGACGCCAGATACACAGATTACTGAAACGAGCCAGATAGATAAATTTCTTTAGATTTTAGTAAATTCCAAAATATCAGTGACAAAACTGACAGTAAGCCACGTGCTATGTTTTGTACTCAAGGAAATAGCAATAGCATTTTATTATATACTCGTGGCCCGTTTCGGCTTCGCTCGTATAATAACCTGGATACCAACTGCAGCGCCATCTGCCGGGCTGATATGAGAATCTAAACCATCCAGAGCCCTACCCAAACGTATACAAACAAAATCATTCAAACCGGTCGAGCCGTTTAGGAGGAGTGTACGAAGAGTGACATTGATTTTAATAAATATATAGATTATGTAATATATTAAAGTCAGACTTAGGCTAAGTGTGATCTGACAAAGTCCAGCAAATTGGAGATAGTGTGAAAGGACATTTTTTACCAGAAAAGGCATGCGTATTTTGAATGACTAAGGTGTGCTTTGACTATTATTCATGCATGCTTTCAGGTACGCTCTACGTATCTGCATACTGCATAGGACGCTACGCTTTAGCGCTAGTCCAAAAGTCAGTAGAGGTCATCTGAGCTCAACTACCATACCATCTTTACTACCGCATATTTGCATAGTTTGGGGTCAGATGGGGTTGTGTGTGCTACCAATATTTGTTTATTTATTTTATTTTAATTAAAAAAGTAATAGCGGTATTTTTTTTATTTACGGGACGAGCATGACATCACAGTGTCACACAGCTATTGGAAGATCAATGCTCCAGATATCAATCATCACCTAACACTGCACTTGTCACCCAGAGAAATAAAATGATTTGTCTCTGTGTCCAGTTATATCTCTCGTTTTGTAAATGTCACCAGAGTCCAGTCAGAGAAAAATAAAACAAGCCAAAAGTAATAAACAGCATTACAGCGGTAGCTTTCAGAGTTCACTGCTTTTTATTGCCATTCGTAATTTTCATTTACATTTCTTCCGCGTATTTGTTCACGTAATAATGATATTTCGTTATTACAAAACAGATGGTGACGTTATAAGACTGGCCAGTGATCTATGTATTTTTTATATATTTATTAATCAAACATCACTGTGTTCCGGTTTGAAGGACAATGTTTCTAGTGAAATTACAAGGCATAGAGGTTAAACGTCTTATATCTTTGGGTGACGAGCATAGTGCAGTGCTAAGTAATAATTTTGATTCTTCAGCTGCGTGTCCCTATGATTTTATGGCAGTGTGCAAAGATTACTGTGTTCCGGTTTGAAGGGCAATGTTTCCAGAGTAATAACTGAAATAGTCAGAAATTGGTCGTACCAATTCAGATTTAGAAACAAATTTGAATAGTAAAGGTTTATATTCAATGACGCAATTTTAGACACATGCTGTCATGTCAAAGCACGACACGAAAACTCTCAAAAAGGAATATTTTTTCCCGTTTTTGTTACATTCTTGATTCATGCTCCGTTTCTATTGATAGTAGCGTTATGTTCTATAGCCTATAGCCTTCCTCGATAAATGGACTATTCAATAGAAAAATAATCTTTCAATTCGGACCAGTACTTCCCGAGATCATAGCGTTCAAACAAACAAACTCTTCAGCTTTATAATGTTAGTATAGATAGTATAGATAATTCCGCAATTTGATATTTTCATCACTCGGCCACTGCGGCTTTAAGTTAAGCTCCTAACTAAGGCGGTACGTTAAAGAATAAATGATTTATTTTCTTGTTGTCCACCAAAGTTTCAACGAAAAGTTACACAATACTTTGAGGATGCTGGCTGACTTATTAATATTTCAGCTGACCCAGATAATGACAATACATTTGTTATTCAGTGTCAAATATTTTAGATATTCTTTTTTTTAAATAAAATCCATAAAAACAAAAATTGGTTGCCTGTAAAGTCGGTATACAGGCGAAAGTTTTACGTGACAACGACTTTGAGTGGTAAAATAATTTTACGGAAGGGACGCGTGCCTTTCACTTTTTATGTCTGTCTCTCTCGCTCTTAGGCGGGCCAACCATGCCCGAGTGGAAGGGACGCGTGCCTCTCACTCGCTCTCGTTGTGAGCGCATAACGTGAGCGGAGCGTAACGCAGTTTCTTGAAGTGTCACCCGGCAAACCAATTTATAAGACGTTGTCACGTCAAAAGTTGAAGTTCTATGTTTTTGCATTTATAATTTAAGCATTGTACGCTTTGTGGTTGGTGAAGAGCTTAGATAAAGAATAAGTAAATAGATCAGGGTTTTCCGCACGGTTCCTTTGTACCAGATGAAGCAGCTGAGGTGTATGTTAGCTATAGCGACATAGGGACATGCCGCGACAAAACTATGACACTTCCACAAGAGCGACAAGACAAGAGCAATCAGAGCCGTGCCTTCGGTGTAAAGCGTTTGTTCTAACTCTATACGTGGTATAGTAAACTCTTTGGTTAAGGGCTGTCGTCACCGACATGCGTAGCAGTATATTTGTAGCTAAAGATATGACGCATTATGCAGTATTACATGGTATGTAATAAATAAATAAATAAATATTGGTGGACAATTCACACACAACACCACCTGACCCCAAACTAAGCAAAGCTTGTACTATGGCGGCGAGATAGCTGATATAATACATGTACTACTCTGTGTAAAAAGTGTCGGGAATATGTCAATAAAAAGACCCGTGTAAAAGAGGCCGTTCTAATTTTTTTACTGCATGTTGGTAGCACTGTACTGATTTAGCGCGCAAAGTTTGAGCGGGATCTGTTAAGCGCTCTACAGACGATGCCCTGAAATCAGAGGTTATGACGTAGATGTAGTGGAGCACTAAAATTGGGTATTCTCTACACACGTACAAACCAGTCAGTACGATACTGGCTGTACAACAGACTGGTCGTAGATCAGAGTAAAGAGTTTGTAATTACTACGTAGGAGTCGGCACTCAGTACAAACCAATAACAGCAGTTAACATGTCTGTTCAATACCAACCTAACAAATTATTTAGTTTTCATAATATATGCAATATTAGACTTAAATAAAGTTTCTAGTGGAAATGAAAAACTGCTTGGTAAACTACGTTTTATATTTACAATACAATAGAAAAATAAATTTACAGCTAATAAAGAACAAAAAACGCGGAAATAAATCAAAGAACAATTATGATCAACACGCAAATGCCACAATGACTAAACAATGCCAAATTGACAAATCGCCTAAATTGGTAAAGAGATTATATATCGTAAAATGCTATTGCCTATTATAAAATTTGAAATCGGATCGGTTGAAATTGCGAAAACAGTTGGATTATAGTCAGGAATAACTTAGACTTTATTAGCGGACTATTATTATCATTGTATACATTCAGACCAGTAGAAACTGTGTTGCCAGACATATTGCATACTTCTAGAAGAAGAGGCCAGTTTGTACAGGTCAACTTTTAAAATGTTTTGAAAATGTTTTGTATCACCTTATCTTACCTTTTAGTTTAGTTAGTTTATGAATAATATTTGTAGGATTATGATGGGCAACAAATTTGTGTTTCTAATGGATAATACTGTTGGGGCTATTAAAATTCTTATCATTTTTACTAATTACAATGTAAAAATGTCATCATTATCAGTCTGTATTCGTCCACTTCTGGACATAGGCGTCTCCCATAATATGCTTCTCAGCCCAATCTTTGGTCTTACGTCTGCTACCACCATCAATTGCCTTTCATGTATCGTCTTTCCATCTAGTATCTCGAAATCGTATACTACGTTAACTGATTCGTGGTTTGGCCAACAGCTTGACGTCTTGCTTGAAGTCAATCTGACCAAAAATCGACTGTAGGTATTTAGGAACAGGAACTGAAACAATTTTAAATTCCAAAAATTTCATCAAATAGTGAGTCAACATGGATATAAATACTATTTTAAAGATAAATACTAGTTGTGGAAGTGTCATACTTTTGTCGCGGCACATCCCTATGTCGTCGTAGTTGACATAAACCTTATCCGCTTACGATTGGCACAAAATAACCGTGCCGAAAACTCCTATCTATTCTATCTATTGACTTACATTTTATCTGGTTTCCGCAAATTTCAAATTTATTATAGACCATCTTTTCGGCGGCATTGTAGTAAAATGTAACTGCTAATGTATTCACTGCTTAATGCTAACATAATATTATTATGCAATATCTTCTATTCAACTTCTATTTCTTCTTCTTTTTTCTATTAAGCTCCTCGATTAAAATACACGAAACACAATACAAGCAATGTGACGGACATGACCACAAACGCTAATAATAATAATAAGTAAGTAAGTAATAATAAAAATAAAAAAAAATAATAATAATTATAGGCGTGTAATGAAAAGCTATTTAGAGCTCTTAGATGCTAAATTCTTACTGAGGTCTAAATAGAACAACCAACATCAGCGTGGGATTTTGGTTCCGGATTGGCGGCGGAGTGTTTTCTTTTTTGACACCAACGACGGCATCCACAGGCTTAGTTAGATAGTCTACTGCGCGCTCACTCGTAAAGAACAAATGAGGTGGGCTCACAATCGTCCAAATACTAAAAAACATGAATATGAATCCTAAAAATTGTCCCCAAGTGCCCGGCGGCTCCAGGGTTGATGCTGATGACAGTAGGCGGAGAACCCTACGGGGCGAGAAGAATCTCCGGGTGAGGGTCTTAAACTGTCCAACGACTAACGCTTTAAATACGGATACCGAGACAAGCAATAATGACGATACGGCTTTCCATTCAGGTAAAAAAGTAGATAACTATGACGACAAGGCTTCCACAACGGACTCCGAGATTATCAATGCCAACAGCAATAGTGCTAAACCAGTAGGATCATTACAATCAACCAAAGATGTTGTACGGAAGACTCCGGTCAATAATCCAGTACCCGCTAAGGTTGGTAATTGTGCACGCAAGAAATGGTCTCTTGAAATGAATATTTTTATCTTGCGCACATACTATGTACTAACTAGACTAGAAAACGACACGAAATCTTATTAACAGAACTACATAATAAATTCTCAGAAAATTTTCCGAATATGGGGGTTAGCAATCAACGGGTTGAGGATCAACGAAGAGCTATCATTCGTAATAAACTATTAACACCAGATAATATTGAACAGATCCGTAAGAAGTAGAAATTGAAATAAAAACGTCCACAAAACATGACAACATAATTACACCGGTGGACTACAAAGGATGCGTTGGCGAAATGAAATCAATGAAACAATTATGCGAAACTACTACAGGATAACACAAATGGAAGCAAACAAAACAGCTTACAGACAACTTCTCTACAGGGCGGTTATAGAACAACATCCCGAAATATCTCACGTTTCTGAGCAGCGGATAGCTGATCAGCGTAGAGTTATAGTAAATAACACGTTAATTAAGCCTCAAAGATTGCAGCAAATCCAAGATGAAATTTCTATAGAATTAGGTACACCTACACAGACACGAGTGACACAATTCAACACATCCGAACCTAACAACACTCAACAGGAACCACAAACACTCACAGAACAAACTTTTACGACCCCTTTAGCCGACCTAGAAATTGTTTCATTAGCTACCCAGACTGATACAAACGCGCAAAGCACAGGTTTCTATTCAACAACGCAAAATATGGAGCGTAATGAAATACGCGAAGAACATCAAACAACTAGTATTGAGATCTCTCTAGAATTGAAGGACAATATTGAAAACAAATTAGGGGAAGTATTTTCAAAATTCAAAAATACAGAGCCAACTTTGAGACCTGCAATACCCAAACAAAAACAGTCAAAAAAACTATCCATGATAACCCAATATGTTAATAGATACCTGCTAACTAAACATACAAACGTTGACACTGACTTTACGATGCTTCAAACCATTATCTACAGTGCCGCTTATACTAGTGTCGAAGTTAACGGAAAAAATATTAAAGACTCATCAAACACACAGAAAAGTCAACTCCAAAAACCAAGGTGGCAAATGCGCCTTGAAAATAGGATAAGTGAATTAAGAATCAAAATTGGTAGACTGTCTGGATACATGAACGGAAACACAAGCTCACGGTTAAGAAAACATATAGATAAATAGGATTTGTGGCAACACATCACATGGATGCTGCACCATGATAATGCACCATCACACACAGCCATTATAGTGAAAGAGTTTTTAGCGAAAAATTCAACAAAAGTTCTCGACCAAGCACCGTATTCACCTGATATGGCTCCGTCTGACTTTTTTAATTTCCCAAGCTAAAATTACCACTTCGAGGAAAACGTTTTGAGTCGATAGAAGCCATAAAAGAAAATTCGCTGAATGAGCTAAGGGCCATACCGCAAATACCCTATGAAAAATGTATGGAAGACTGGGTGAAGCGTTGAGATGTTGTGTTGCAAGCGATGGGGCCTACTTTGAAGGCGATAAAATAAATTTAGATGAATAATTTGTTTTATTGACAAATTCCCGATATTTATAAATACATACTTATTATACATAGAAACACCCAGACACAGTACAAACATTTGAATTCATCACACAAATATTTGCACTGGGTGGGAATCGAACCCACTATTAGCGCTATTCTAAGCTCTTAATTTTCTTTCAGTAATGATAACTTTACGCTTTACCGCTGCCTCGCTTGATATTAAGCAATGACACGGTACGGAATAACTATTATAGTTGCTTGGAAGATATCGATAAGGTCGCCAATTGCTACATTATTTTGTTTTGTTTTAAGTGACTTTTGTTTATTTATAAACTAGCTTTTACCCGCGACTTCGTCCGCGCCACATATTTATTAAAGTAATTGAGGCAGTACCTACTCGTATGTCTACTACCATACAAATTCACGTTTCCTAATCAAAATCGGTCTAAGTCAAAGTTTTATATTTATTAATAAATGTACAATTTACACGACAAATTACAAAGAAACTATGTTCTCAAAAAAATTAATCAAAAACTGACTTTAATTTAAAATCATATTGGGACGGTCCACCAAATTTTATTAGAGTCTATTAGTAGATATATCGACTGATTACATGAACGCAAATTTTAGTTTGTTGTTCATATTTCAAAAACCGCCGCACTGATTTCGATAAAATTTATATGACCACCTCTGAACTATAATCTACCAACCAAAAAAATAACCATCTAAATTGATTCACAATTGGAAATACAACTGGATTGATAACCTCCTCCTTTTTTGAAGTCGGTTAAAAATAGCATACAAAGAGTGTCAAGATCCTTCCATGCACACTTTTACTCCTCATTTCCACTCTTTTTCTGTGATAAAAAGTCGCCGTTGTCCTTTCCTAAGTCTAGGTAGTCTATCTGTGCACCAAATTGTAACAAACTATTTAAGTGGCTTAGGCGTTAGACGGTAACAGACAGAGAGTTACTTTCATATATATAATTTCATATTAGAATTGAAAACAGGTGTTCCTGATCCTCATTTTATAGGAGGCAGTTGTAAAAGATTACCAAAAAGTAATACGTTTACTCCTCCAAAAAAACTCATTTTCGCAGTTCTTAATTTGCCTTACTCGAGCGTCCATCATGCATAACATTTGATAAGACACCATGGAAATCTCGTCGACTATCAAAAAATCTATCTGATACGCCATTTAGTGGCTGTGCCCATCTAAAGTATTGAGGTTGTATAGTGCACTGTATTCTTCTTGTCAAGCCCTTTTATTTGATACCCATGTTGATGGGATTGATAAAACCTAAGTTATCCGCCATTGTGTAGAGGCCGCCATCTTGGATTTTAATTTTATATAGTACATTGTATTCTACTGGTTGAGCACTTTTATTTGATACCCATATTGATGGGATTGATAAAACCTACGTTATCCGCCATTTTGTAGCGGCCGCCATCTTGGATTTCAATTTTTATAGTATATTGTATTCTGCTTGTTGAGCCCTTTCATTTGATACCCATGTTGATGGGATTGATAAAACCTACGTTATCCGCCATTTTGTAGCGGCCGCCATCTTGGATTTCAATTTTTAATAGTATATTGTATTCTGCATGAAAGGGCTCTTTCATTTGATACCCATATTGATGGGATTAATAAAACATAAATTATCCGCCATTTTGTAGCGGCGGCCATCTTGACTTTATTTAAGTACATTAATTATAAATAAATGATACCGCTAGAAGCGTCTTGAAACGCTCTTGAGAGTAAATGGCTCAAACGGGTAAAAGTAAGGCGGCACTTCATATGCCGAAACATAAACACCGCACTTATGTAACCTGACACCCGTTTTCCCGCCAAATTTGTAAAACGCGAAAAGCGGCCAGTGTATCAAGCGGTTATATAAGTATCCCCGTATAGTTTAGAATTAAAAAAATTGCTGGAACAAACGTTTATCGACTCCATTTCAAGTGTTTAGATAACTATTCACCCCCAATTCCACCCCCGTAGGTACAGTTCGAAACTACAAAACTGCTAAAACATACATTTTATGGTATCGTGTTAAATATCTAGACGTAAAGTTTCATAGTTCTTCAACAATGACGAAGTTTTCCATATAAACTTTCATCCCTTTTTTTTTAACCCTTTCAACCCTTTTTTCGGAACAAAAAGTAGCCTATGTCCTTTCTCGGAATCTATTCTATCTATGTATCAAATTTCATCAAAATCTGTTGCTTGGTTTAGGCGGTAAAGACGGACAGACAGACAGACAGACAGACAGACAGACAGACAGACAGACAGAGTTACTTTCGCATTTATAATATTAGTATAGATTAAGTGTAATAGAGAGTTAATCTCTCTATTTATTTTCTCATCTGTGACGCGGCTTACGATGGAGAAACGAAGTGCTAAGAAGAAACAAATTCAGATTCTACTTAAAAACTTAGCCAATTCATTCCAAAGCTTAGACGTTTTTCACAACAAACAAACAGTTCTTATCACTAACATGGAGTAAAACCTCCTCGTTCGAGTCTTTGAAATGTTAACCATGAAATGATGTCGCTTTTTGAAGTCAAAGCAGTTCGAGCTAAAAAAGGTCAAGTAAATGAATTGCACGCTCACCGTTATGTATCCAATTAAAACCTATAAGATCTCAACTCTGCGACTTTGAAGTTTATTTTCTAATAAAAGTAGCCATAATAATAGCAATAAAGGTAGCAAGGTAAATTTCCAATGAATCTTTAGGCCCGTCTTTTGATTAATTTCAGATCCAACCGGTACTTGGCTGACCCATTCCAAAGTGGCAAAAACTAATCTGAAACCAATGGCTTCACAGATAAAGTTTTGAAGCTATATGTCAAATTAAACGAATAATGACAAAATTTTGTTATTAAATTGGAATATACATAGTATATCTTCGTAAAATTTTCAACACTGTGAGATTATAATCTAACGTGCGAGATTATAATCTCGCGGTAGGTTACGTTAGTTTGAAATCTGGCGTCGTTAGATTTAATCTGACGGTGTTTTTCATTACACGCCTATATTATTATTATTATTTTTTTATTATTACTTACCTACTTATTATTATTATTAGCGTTTGTGGTCATGTCCGTCAAAAAACTACCTATTAACAAAGCACCGTGTACAACGCGTTAGTGTGAAGGATAATAAACTAACAAGGTTCAAAGTCCTGGCCGGTGAGTGCCGAAAAGAAATTTCCTGAACCCTTTCTTGATTAACTTCCCATCAACAAATCAATCCAAGCCGAGTAAGATGATACACAACAGAGAGGCGAATGACCCCAAGGGTTGAAGCCTTTTCTAGCGAGTAAGTTAACACGTAAATATTATCTTTGGAGTAAATTTAATTGGATAACGGGACACTCACGTATATACGGTCGGTCAATCCGACTCGAGTTTCAGCCGCGTCCGGCGGCCTTTTTCAAGGCGAGTGCACACGCGCGGCGGCTGCCCGTTTGGCACTGACTTTGGTCACTGCCAAACGGGCAGCCGCCGCGCGTGCACTCGCCTTGAAAAAGGCCGCCGGACGCGGCCGAAACTCGAGTCGGATTGACCGACCGTATATACGTGAGTGTCCCGTTATCCAATTAAATATGTGTAACAACCACGTTAATTTTAATACTAAAATCTTTGGAGTACTAAAATAGTTAAGAATAACATAACATACAAGAAAGGTAGTTTTACGGAACAATACGGTATTTGGCAAAATTTGTAAAACCGTTTAATGATTTTTGATTACATAATATACATACCACATGAATATTTCCGCAAGAGCCACTGTTTTTACATTAAAAATAAATATTTAAAGTATAAAGTTCGAAAAGTCCGCCAAAAACGCTGCGTCTGATCATGTGACGCGCGTGACGTCACATGCCAGTAAATAAATCACTGTTCTCAAAGAAACCGTTTGCTATAGATGGCATATTTACTGGCGTGTGATGTCAACAGCGTTGTCATCCTTAACAGTGCGTTTACTTCGAAAACAAAAATTCAGTATGTTTTAAATTTTCATTGGCGTATTTCACAAAAAAATACACACTATATATCCGAAAATAGAGTGAAATATGTTAATTTAATGTGTTATCTAATAAGATTATCATAATTTATGCTATATTTTCAACATTGTCAAATACCGTATTTGCTTATAACTGCGTCTAACCTTATAGTTATGGCGTCATTAAACAGTGAACTCTATTCTATAAAACTACAATAAACAAGAACATAATTAAAAATTTTGATTAACCCCCGACTACCTTAGATTTGTTATCTGTATAATATTCTACTAGTCAAGCCCTTTCATTTGATACCCATATTAAGGAAATTGTGAAAAAAGAAATGTAATTCGCCATTTTGTGGTAGCGGCCATCTTGGATTTGAAATTTGTCATAGTTCAATGTATTCTACTAATCCAGCCCTTTCGTTTGATATCCACAATGAGGTAGTAGTGAAAATATGATATAATTCGCCATTTTGTGGTGGCGGCCATCTTGGATTCGATTTTTTTTTTTTTTTTAAATAAATAGTGACGAGACGATCAGGACATGTGCCTGATGGTAAGCAACATGCCTGACACATAACAGCACAGTGACACGCAGTGACATTTATTATAGCGTATAGTACTCTACTAGTCAAGCCCTTTCATTTGATACCCATATTGAGGTAGGTTGTGAAGAAATATTTTGTCCGCCATTTTGTGGAGGCGGCCATCTTAAATTGACATTAACCAAACATAGCTAAGAACACTCGCACGGATATTAACTTTCAAATAAAAAAACCGCATTGAAATCGGCCCATCCGTTTGAGCTCTACGGTGCCACAGACAGACACATACACAGACAGACAGACAGACAGACAGACATCGACGTCAAACTTATAACACCCTTTTTTTGGTCGGGGTTTAAAAAATTGGCAGTCATAGGAACTGCCGTTAGAAGTGAAAGCTCATAACTCAGAATTTGATAGCTTTCTTTGGAAACTACGCGGGTGAAACCGGAAGGCGTGGCCACGATCATGGCCATGGTCCCGAGTTTACTCGAACATTTCTACTCATTTCAGAGCGTGACGCTATAATTCAATTCTCAACCCACGAAAAATCTGTCTGTGGCCCCCAACAGAAGTTTTCACTTCAAAAATTGGGAGTCATATGGACCGCCGATGGAAGTGAAAACATATAATTTAGAATTGTAGTAGTAAAGAGTACTAATACGTCAAACGTATAACTACAAATATACTATTACGTATGTCGTGACGCGAACTACAAGATTTCATTCATTCATAAAGCGTCTAACGTCTAACTTTATTTTTTTGAGGTGACAACTTTTAATAAATCGATGAACGCCATCTGCAGTGTCCCGTTATGTCCTGTTACGCTCATTGTCCCGTTACGCTCATTGTACGCTTGCATCGCATCTATCAATGTTTTCTTATGACGTTGTCACGTTAAACTATCGTCCGTAAACCAACCGACCTTACAGACAACCACTTTTTTTTTTACTTGAATAGGTTTACACTTGACCGCCATCTCGCCTGTTGTTCAGAGACGATGCGGTCTACATTGGAGCGTGTTTGCCTAAAAGCACACCCCGGACACTTCACTAAAATTCCATACAAACGCCGCTGTGGAGCTACCTACTCTTCACACAACTACGCAGATGTCGTTCGTACACACGCGTGAATGTGTGCGTTAGAGCTAGGACTAATGAATTGTTTTATTGAATAGTTGTGCCCCCTTGAGTTCACCTGGTGACGTAGTCTATAAACTTGCTATAATGTTGAGTTACATAAATAGAATGGAGCCAAATTATACTATTCTAATTAAAGGAGTGTTTGCACAGATTTCTAAATTGTTTCAGAAATCTGTGGGTGTTTGTATTGCCGCGTAAAATGAAACGAAACCGATGATAGATTAGATCAGGTACCTAGATATCAATTTCTGTTAGTAGGTACACATTCGCATTTTATTTTACACTTACCCATGAAGGAAACTTTATTCTGTCACTATAATTATTCCTCCAGGCATTATCAATCCGTGCTTGGGCACGTAAGTTACTGGCTGTGTAAGTTACGAACTTTGAGTTTAAAATGACTTCGTTATTATAAATAAATAAATATTGGTAGGCAATTCACACACAACACCATCTGACCCCAAACTAAGCAAAGCTTGTAATATTATAAAGCAACGTTATTGAAAAGTTTCTAATCTTACGTTATTTTATCATTAGGAAATTAAATAAAGCTTTTAATCTTGTCACGTTTAGTTGACGGACAGCCGTAAACAGCACAACAACCCACCATGATGATATTTCGTTCGGAATTAGATGTTCGATAACAGCCCATCGTTGAGTGCTCGTAGTGTATCCGAAACGGCCTGAGGGGTGAGGAAGCTTGAAATTGGCGGGGGGTGGGGAGTGTCCGTTCTATCTATATTATCTATTCTATGCTACAAGTAATCGATTCACTCTCGACTCCTGCCCGCTGCTCCGCCGCCGCTCGGTCGCTACACCACCGCCCTAATGACGGGCACGTCAGTCACGCGTACCCATAAAATTATCTCCCACCGAAAAGCGTTCAACGCTAAAAAATAACACTTTATAAATGCAAAACTGTGTTTTAAGTTCATCGTGTTACATCTAAGCTATTTTTTTTATTAACCTCAGTTGTCCCACCGCTGGGCAAAGGTCTCCCCCCAATCTAAGGATGCTAACGCATTTCTAGATGACCATGGTCCTGAGTTCACCCGATGATTTCTTTCATTTACGAGCGTGACGCTTGAGATCAATTCACAGCCCACGAAAAATCTATGTGGTGCGCCAAGAGTTTACGCCTCAAAAATGCAATTAATCAGCAGTAGTACGAAACAAATATTGTGCTGACTAACAAATGTTATTATGATAATTACTATACATATATTAACTAATATACGCTAATTTATCTTTGAGGATTTACCATAGTCAGTCTGAGTAATTTACTTTTGAAGTGGTAGGACTCCTAGCAGAGTCCGCCTGGGGAAGTACCTCACCTTTGCTAGTTATTCTACAGCCAAGCAGTAATGTGCAAACATTACTATGTTCCGGTTTGAGGGGTAAAGTTTCAAGAGAAATCACAGGGCTCAGAGATATAACATCTTAGATCTCTGGGTGACGAGCGCAGTGCAGTGCTAGGTAATGATTTGGACTATTCATGTTCCAATAGCTGCGTGTCACTGTGCTATTATGTGGCAGGCATGTTGCTTACCATCAGCTACATGTACAGGCTCGTCTCGTCACTGTTTATTTTAAAAAAAATATAGTTGTAGTGGTAGAATTCTTTGTTGAGTCCGCATGGGGAAGTACCAACCCTTTGACAGTTATTTAGTTACAAGCTATAATGTGCAAACTGCGTTTCGCTTTGTAAAGCAATGTTTCCAGGGTTTAATTACAGGAGAAGTGTCATCCTGTCATCTTATATCTCAGGGTGAGCACAGTGTAGACAGTAATTAAGACCCGAGTCAAATAACTGAGTGGCAATGCTACGAGCGTGGCGTGGTATCATCACGTGCATGTCTTGTTCATCCGGTTTAATAATAACTTTTATTTAAAACCCCCGACTGCAAAAAACATTAGAAAAAAAACCATTATGTATTACAATATATTATCTAAGGATACTTGGGTGGTTAAGATGAATCTAACACCAACTTAATTATTGAAATCCATACATCCGTTTGGAAGATACGTGGGAATAAAGAAATTCACAAACATACAAGATACGCGCGAAAAACATGATCCTTCTTTAGTCGGGTAAAAAAACAATTCAGTAGTTTCAGGTTTTATATATGGATTATTTCGAAATCATTGTATTTTGATAATTCAGAAGTGTTTAGTACAGATCGGTAGCTTAATTAGATGTTTAGTGTAGTTTTCACCGCAATTTGTTTCTTTAATGCATTTTCATTGTTATCTGTGTTGAAAAGCATTGAGTATCCAAATCAATTTTTTTTTTCTTTTGGCTTCTATTCGGTAATGTCACCGTGATTTCACTTTATGTATTTAAAATAAACATTATGACAGAGAGACATCTACAAAATAAAAAAATCGATGTCAATTTGTCAATTAATTTCATTGACAAAATAAAATTTGTCAATTAATTTCCCCCTTAAAAATGAATCCCCAAATAACATAGCCTGAACTGCTACCGGCGCAAAGGTGATAATGACGATCGCTGCGCTCTGTTAAATTTAATTATTTTAATGCAGCTTTTGTTTAAATGCAGCGCTCGTTTATAAAAGTCAATGAATATCAGAACATGGTTTAATAACGCATCAATCTTCCTTGTGCATACTGGGCGACACTTTTATTAACGTTGTATACAAAAGGAATAACGAATCTTGTACACGGACATTGTAGGTACGTAGAAAGGCAAGAGGAGCTATAGATCCCCGGGCTTTTTTTCGTTTTTTAGGTTACTTTTTCTATACAATAAGTAAGTATATATTATAGATTTAAACAAAAAAATAGAAAGATACACTAAACACTGAACAGGCTGGGATAATAAAGTGACATCGATTCATAGTTGAATGTCCAAAAACTTGAACGAAGAGTTCGACTCTATTTCTGTAGTAAGTACATCTAAATTGTGGAATCCGTTGGCTGAGTGGATATTCCCTGATGGATACTTTCTGGATATAAACGAATCAGTTAGACCGTATTGTCTGTCAAAATCAGGTGAGATGGTGGAGGTCAAGTTGTCAAATCTATTTTATCTATAAAAAGGTTTATTTTTCCAACTCGAACACCGAAGGTTTCGTAACATCTCTATGCCAATGTTTTTTTTTCATTACAAGATGAGTAAATTTTCTTTGTTGCAAGTCTATGAAATTTCAACCATGTAACGATGTCGAAATATTAACAAGTGATATTTTAACTTATTAAAATAAATCGGCTTTTTCTAGGTAAACACGTTCCATCGTAGAACGCATCAGGCGAGATGGCGGTCAAGTGTACACCTATAAAAGATAAAAAAAAACATTGTTTGGAACTAGTTTAAAATGTGTTTATTATTTTCCAAATTGTCTTAGCAGTTATTTTTCAACTATTTCCTATAATAGTGTAGACGAATCCTCATTTTCTTGTCCTCTACAGCGTGACGTGTCATCAGATTTGGAGACACCCAAAGAATTAACAATATGTAATTTCCTACAGGACTTCGAATCCGGATCCAGGATAAATAAAAACCTATATTTAAGACCTATTTTATTCTTGTCTTTATTTTACTTAAACAAATAAAGTTAAATAAATAACTAGATGATTAAAAAAGAATTATACATAATATTTATATTAAAAATATTGATATATGATTAAATAATCCCGCGATCGTCGACTCCACGACCAAATGTTCCCATCAGGCTTGCCGCATTTCCGCGCTGTATAGCCAAGGAAACGTTTTGGCACAAGTATTGCCCTGATCGAGGGTCTCGGCCACTCTCCCGCATGCGTCGGCTCAACTCTGAGGCAAAGATTTTGGCCTCCGTGCCCCACGGACCTGCTGTCCTCTATCCTATTTAACCTATCTTTTTCAAATCCTTGGTGTAATCAGGTTTAGTAGTGCTGTCCGAACCAAATTGAGGCAGGCCGATAAAATTATAAGTCTCAATCACGTCGGAACATCTTAACGGGCTGGGTTGAGGTTGAGATTCAGAATAACTTCGAATGACTAATGACTGGAATGGCACATAGGCTAATTTATGACCCGAAAAACAATACAGAAATTGTTAGGAAAAAAGTCATCAACTACCCGCTAAATGTTCTCACTGTTGAGACTCGGGCCTTCACTCGCAATGAGAGAGTTAAGGCCATAATCCACCACGCTGGCCCAGTGCGGGTTGGTGGATGACACATGACTTCGAAAGGTTCTAAGTTCAAGTCGGTTTCCTCTCAATGTTTTCCTTTATCGTATTAAGTTAGCGGCATTACGCTCATGACTTCGAAAAAACTCACTCAATATTAAATGACATAATCTTTCTTGTTGGATTTTAGACACGATTGATATGTTTGCTTAGATTTCTTAATGTTTGGATGTCTGGATGTTTGCATGTCTGAATGTTTGGATGCCTGGATGTTTAGATGTTTGAATGTCTGATTATTTGAAATCTGGATGTTTGAATGTTTAGACGTTTGGATGACTGTATGTTCGAATGTCTGGATGTTTAGATGTTTGAATGTCTGAACCTTTCGGTATTTGTTTGTTTTGTTGTTTGAATATTTGAATCTTTGTATACTTGGTTTGGATGCTTAGATGTTTGTTGTGAAATCACATCGGAACAGCTTGTCGTATCAGGTAGATGTTTTAAAATGTAGTTAGATTATAATCTGGAAAGCATTAAGGCTTACTTTCATCGCTGGAAAACAAAGGCGACGGGAGTTACGCGAATAAAATCGCGAGACATTACTAGTGACATATAATATGTAAAACTTATTTCTTTTTAACATTTCTCAACTTGGTTGTTTTTTTACCTTATTTTACCTTTTATATTCTATTTTCATTCAGGTAACAAAAAAACAAATACGACTTAAGTATTTAAGGAAAAGTAGCCGAATAAATGTAGCCAAACTTTGATTTAAGGAAATGAAAATTGTCTAACAATTGTATAACTTTTTAAGACATAAGTAACTTTTTGTTGGGACTATTTTTATCATCTTAAATTTAGAAGAGGCAGTTACTAACTATTAATTTAAAGAACACTTACTTACGGCTAAATTCATGCTCACATACACAAAAGCACTCATTAAAAAATGATTTTCTAGCAAATTAAGAAAAAAAAACGTCAAAAAAGCTCCATTCATACATTGACAAATTCGAATGAAATCTGAGAAGTGTTGAATAATTATTGTCTTGAATCGACTGAGTAAATTAAAAAAAATATATGTGTTTACACTGCAACCAACAAACAACAACAACAGCTCAAAAATATACATAAAGCTAACTTTGCAAGTTCGCGACGTTTCATAAACCAACAATTCAACTTTTTGTACTCACTTCCCAAACAAACAAAAGCCAAACGTTAATAAAACACCACAAACATTAAAACAATATTAAATTCACTTAAGTAACCGTTCGTAAGTTTACAGTCTCAACAATGAAATCGTCTCATCTGAAACATGCGATCGCTTCAGAGGTTCGCGTCAGACTGAAACAGTAAGGATTTGAGGCTCGACGGCTGAAGCTGCCTATCTCGAAACGCGTATTTATCAAGCTCTGTTGGAAAACTCTGCGTCTCAAACCTGACAAAACACTGCTACTGCGTCATTCGAATGAACTCACAAGTAGGTAAAATTCACCCCTCTCAAGCCGGAAATTCACTTCGTCGTCTGATTCGATACGTGTTTTCTTTGTGGCAATTTCGACGGAGATGTCAAATCAACAAAATTTCATCAAAACGTTGAGGCGGGGGCGAAAGGAACTTTTGTTTGAATTATTTCTATTCGTTTCAAGTTGTCATCTTGCTCTTTTCTCCGCATAAAGCGCTTGTAATTAAGAATAAGCCTACATACGTGTTTGAAGTGGGTGCCTGTTTGTTTATTTCGTATTCTTTCACCGGAAGTATAACTTCAGTCGGGATCAATCCCACGTATAGATACGAAAACATTACTTAAAGGCTTACGCGATCCAATGAAACCTGACAAATTTTCGAAAAGCGTTAAATCAGTATAGGCAGATAAATACACACACATATATATATATGATTGATGTAGACCATAGAATCATCGCAATTTGTGGCGTAAAACCAACTCAAAGAAAAAAAAAACATCAAATTTTGTTGTACCTTTACCTAATGGCTAGCGTAGATAGTGTTGCAGTGGTAGGACTATTTGCAGGAAGTATGTTGATACTTCCTGCCTACCTATGCCAGTTATTCTATCGCCAAGCTGTAATGTGCATATATAAATATTATGTCTTTGTTGCGGTTTGAAGGGCAATGTTTTCAAGAAAATTCCACACCGTCTCGTCATCGGCTCTCGACAACAGACAGTCCACCCACACTAAACTTGTTAAACGTATTACATTATAGGTACCCTTGACTTTCTCCTTGGACGAGATGAGCCCAAATCAAACTTTAACTCTTGAATATCGCCGCAAAATTGATAACTTATCGGTTTAACATCGGATATATTTCGGAGCGTGCAACTGATCTGCATAATCTCATATTACCTTCTCTGGCTCTGACTGCTCGAACCTTGAAAAAGCGACATCAATTCATAGTTGATGTTCTAAACACTCGAACGGGGAGGTTTGACTCCTTTATTGTGATACAAATCTAGGGCCACAACAATGGACATCCTTGTTCGAGTGTTTAGAACGTAAACCATGAATTGATGTCGCGTTTTCGAGCTGCGAACAGTCCGAAATAAAAGTAGTCAAGTGCTAGTCGGGCTCGCCCATGAAACTTCCGTAGCAGCAAGTAACATAATATAAAAGTTCTTGTAGTTCGTTATTACTTTAATCAGTGTTTTAACAATAGTCAATTTATGACGTATTAAAATAAGACTACTTACTAGATCTCATTCAAACCAATTTTCGTTGATAGTTTACATAGTAATGCACATCATACAATTTTTTATTTTTGTCATTCTCTTATTTTAGAAGTTACAGGGGGGCACACTTTTTATCACTTTGAAGGAGTCCCTCGCGCAAACTATTCAGTTTAGAAAAAAAATATTATATTTGTAAATTAAATTGTAAATTGTATATTATGTTTGGAACCTCAAATTTGATGAATCCATAGATAACGCACACGTATGGTTTTGATCAAAAAAAAATTTTTGAGTTTCAAGTATGGGATACGTTGACTTTCGTAATGATATTTCGTAATCACTGAGTAAAGCCAAAATAATAACTTATGTTAAGTATATAGTTTTTTCTAAAATTCAATGAATTTAAGTGAAATATATTAAACAAAAATTAATTGTTAATTAATCATATTCTGGACTGAAACTTTTTAGGCAACCCATTTGCAGTGCATTTGTTGACAAATTAAATTACATATAAAATACTTTTCATCAAATAAACAGCTCGGTAAAGGTCGTTGTATAGCTATAAAGCTAAAAAGCAATAAACTATATCAATTTTTACAGCAGCATTTACCATACCATACACTTATTTTTCTATATTCATGTAAATGTTGAAGTACTTACTTCCGCAATTAAATGTATTTTTCAGATTAATCTGTATCGTGCTCTTAACCTTGAACTATATACACACTGGCAAATAATCGTGTCGGCGCATATCTCCCGCTGCGTGAAATAAGGATAAAAAATCTATAAAATTCACGTTATACCCCTAGGAATAGTTGGTATGAGTTATTTACATATTACATAATGATGACGATGGTGTGATTGATTTTTTTTATCTGTCGGGTATGACCGCGTTTTGATTGATGCTAGGAATGTATTCTTGGTTTCCCTACTAACCTCCTTCAAGGTTTATTTTGCTGATATTCCATTAGAGACAACTAAACATCAAACTAACTTCGTCTCCCTCTCTTGCAGAAAAATTGTTGACAGAAAATGTTGATTGTCCTTCATCTACATTTGAATTTCATCATGTTACTGCCACTGCAATACTAAAAACGTTCAAAGATATTAAAGTTAAGAATACAGAGGACTTATGGGGATTATCTGTTAAGGTACTTGAGGGGATTATTAATAA
The DNA here is from genome assembly GCA_017562165.1 of Ectropis grisescens. Classification (NCBI taxonomy): domain Eukaryota; kingdom Metazoa; phylum Arthropoda; class Insecta; order Lepidoptera; family Geometridae; genus Ectropis; species Ectropis grisescens. The sequence goes on from CM029783.1 coordinate 3,557,061, forward strand.
CATTGCCCCATATTTAGCAGAATTATTTAACGAATGTATAAAAAATGGTACATTTCCTGACATGATGAAATATAGTAAAGTGATACCTCTGTTTAAATCTGGAGACAAAAACGAACTTGGAAACTACAGACCCATCTCGGTTTTGCCTTGCATCAGCAAAATATTCGAGAAACTTGTTCTCCAGCAACTTTTATCTTACTTTAATATTAATAATCTATTACATAGTAACCAATTTGGATTCACAAAGGACGTTCCACTACCGATGCAGGTATTGAACTAACTAATTATATATTGAAAGCCTGGGAAGATCATCATGACGTTCTGGGAGTATTTTGTGACTTATCAAAAGCTTTCGACTGTGTTCATCATGACACTCTTTTAAAGAAACTGCAGTTTTATGGGGTTTCGAAACCAGCTCTAAATTTCATTTCTTCATATCTTAAAGACCGTGTACAAATAGGCGATGTTGACGGTGTGCAATCAAATGAGTCGCCTATAAGAATGGGTGTACCACAAGGTTCCATACTTGGACCTTTCTTGTTTCTTATATACGTTAATGATCTACCTTTTATGATAAAGAAACATAAAAATATAGAAATAGTTATGTTCGCCGATGATACATCACTTCTATTTAAAATTAAGAGAGGAATAAACGATTTCACTGAAATAAACGTACTTTTGGACATTGCGTACAAATGGTTTGATGCAAATAATCTAGTACTTAATCCAACTAAAACGAAATGTATAAAGTTCACACTCTGCAATGTAATGTGCGGTAAACTTGATATAAGACTGAAGGATGAACTTATCGAACCTGTACAATCTACTTGTTTTCTGGGTATTTCAGTAGATTCAAAGCTTCAATGGGGTCCTCACATAGAGAGACTAGCTGATCGACTCAGTTCAGCTGCCCACGCAGTTCGTCAAATTAAAAAAATATCAGACGTTGCAACAGCTAGGCTTATTTATTTTGGCTACTTTCACAGTATTATGTCCTACGGGATCTTATTATGGGGTTCGGCTGCGGACAGAAACTCTGTTTTCATATTGCAAAAAAGAGCAATCCGTGGTCTATATAATTTATCACCTAGAGAATCAGTACGGGAGATGTTCAAAACTATTAACATATTAACAGTCCCTTCATTGTATATTTATGAATGTATAATGTATGTAAGAAAAAATCGAAGTCGTCTGCAGAAATTAACTGATCTGAATCCAAAAGCGCACCATAAACACAAAATTGTATTTCCTAAGTGCAGACTTCAGAAAACAAATAACTCTTTCAAATGTAATGGTATTCGCTTCTATAATGCAATCCCTGTACAAGTGGAAGGCCTCAATGAAACCAAGTTTAAAAATGAAATAAAAAGCTACCTATTGAGCAAGGCATATTATAATATAGACGACTTTGTTAAAGATAGTAACGTATGGAAGAGAAATGTGTCGAAATTAGAATCTTGTAATAAGGTAAAATAATAGATTTTTAAGACTTTTGATGTTACATTGTTTGTACTATAGTCCGTTCCACGAAGAGGTGTAGAAAATGTAAACAAAGGTGCTACCATAACATAAAAATCATTTAACCTTAGTATTTTTCTAAAACTGTCTTAAAATATTTTTCGCAAATATGATTCGACTTTACTGTGATCTTAAATACAACATACTTGGATTTGTATTGATCAAATAACGATTTATTAACTTATCTTGAAAGTTATAAATAGTAATAGTAGAATGTAGTAGATACGGTTTTAAACAGTGGCAATTTGATCTATGTTTCTCAAACTGCGATTTCCATCAAAACATAAATGTGAAGTGAAAGACAAGTTCAATATTATGATATTAAAACCAGCCAAGTTAGACTGCTTTTAATAATTATCATTAATTATAAAAACAAATCAGATTTTAAGTATTTAAAACTTGTCTATGTTATTATAAATAGATTTTAGAACTGACCATTTAAGACCATTTAGATCTCTATTCTTTAGTCGTTGAAGTCAACAAACAAGGCATATAATATCATAATACTGAACTTTGATCTCACTTCACTTAAGTATACGCATGTTTCTGATATATCATACCATTACTTTTTGCACGTAAAATATAAGACGTTTACCTAATGAACCACTAAATAATGTATATTTATTCGCAAGAAAATCTACTAATCCTTATTATAAGTGCAAAAGTTTAGATGTACGTTGCTCTATCAAGATGGAACAGCTAAACGGCTCAGGTTTAAACGCGGAACACGGTTAGATTATGATCTGGAAAGCATAGGTATAAGTTTATTTTATGGAGGAAAATTACGGAAAAGGGATCTAAGCGGGTAAATTTGCGGGACGCTGCTCACATAAGCGACCCACTAAAAGTTCTTTGCTGGGGCTATAATTCTTCCGTGTTGGTGGTGGATGACAAACCTCTCTGACCTCGAAAATTTTTAGGAGCATGCCAGTTTGCTTAAGGTGTTTTCTTTCATGAGCGTAATGCTGCTAAAGCATTACGCTCATGAATTCGAAAAAGCAGAGGTGCGCGTGAGATTAGAACCAGGCACTGCATCTGCGTATTGGCGTGACAAAACCACCTAAGCCGAGCAATAACTTAATGTTAAAATAATAAATGTAAAAAAAACTTAATGTAAAAACAGAACGCTCATTAACAAATTTGTTTGGATGTAAAAATCTTATATTAGGATAGATAAAAGCTCTACTCAGTATTCGATACGTTTTAAAATTTATTGCAACAGCATGTAACGCAGTAGAAATTAATTGCATTTTTGAATGAATTACACCTACCACTCTTATTAAAAAAATACCCAATGGGGCACTTAAATATTAAAACTATTTGAATCTTCTCAGAACGGGTAGAAATAGTGCCACCAATATATTTTGTGTGCCACCATTTGTTTTGTCATTTTACTTACCTTATTTGTTTGTTACAGAATCAAGTTTAAGGGCCACGTTAGCTATATATTCAGACTTAATTACTTTTTTAGTTTAACTATAAAACGTAGATCAATAATTATAGCAAGGAATAGTATATAGGTTACCACTTATATAGGTACACTACTTTTTATTAAGACAAAATAATAGCAATGGTAGCTACACAGGTAGTAAGAAGTAGGTTAGTAGTGGTAGGACTCTTAGCAGAGTCCGCCTGGGGAAGTACCACACCTTTGCCAAATATTCTACCGCCAAGCAGTAATGTGCAAACATTACTGTGTTTCGGTTTGAAGGCCAATGATTCCAGAGAAATTACAGGGCTTAGAGACATAATATCTTAGATCTCTGTGTGACGAGCGCAGTGCAGTGCTAGGTAATAATTTGGACTATCATGTTCCAATAGCTGCGTGTTACTGTGCTGTTATGTGGCAGGCATGTTGCTTACCATCAGGCACATGACCTGCTCTTATCATCACTCTGTGCTATAAAAAAAAAAAAAAAAAAGAACTACACTAGTGATGTGCTGTATTGTGAAAAAAGTACATCCACGGATACGGATCTGAATGTGGATATATATACGAGTATCTAAAGCTGCGCTAGTAGGTTCATATCAGATTTGGCTGGGCAGGGAGAGAAAAACGAGTAGTGAAGGTGAGTGTTGATGTACGTCAGAAAGGGGCCACTTAAACGTACGCCCGAGTCACAAGTCTCGGGATCTACTCGGGATTTCTCTCTCTCTGCCGCACGATGGACCCGGCACCCGCACGGTGAATCCATGGAATGCTAAGAAGATCGTCTCATATATATATAAGGTGCGTTGGGGTAATTCCGGACAGAATTTTGACTAGTTAGCATAGCGATTTATTTAATTTCTGGAGATCAATGTATGTCAGATCTATAAAATAAATCTGCAATTCTTAACGGATAGACAGAGTGTGTAAGTGTGAATTTTGTCTGCCTTACAGGTTTAATAGTTTTTGTTGTAGACGTTAGCCAAAACAAATTTTATGTCTCATGATCACGATAACATATTTTACACCGAAGGGCAAGTTCGGACTGCAATTAATAGTAGCCTTTATTGTTTATAAGGCAGATTCCATAAGAAGAATACATCCGATCTTTCACTTGCTAAACTAAATATTTTGCATCATTTACTAATTCACACAGCAGATTTCTGATTTGCCGGAGCGATAAACAGAAACTATAGGTCGCGGGGCGATAAAATGGCGTTCTATTTAATCTTACGAGAGTTTGAAAATTATTCGAAATTAGAGAAAAAATTTAATTCATATGGTCTTACCCCATATCCGATCTTACCCGAATGCACCTTATATATTTACATCCCAGCCCTTATGTAAATATATATTAAATTTAAGTTTACTAAAAAGTCAGTCGTTTCACATACATAATGAAAAAGGAATTTAAGTGCTACATAACAAAACAATGCTGTACTTAATAATTAATATTAATAAAAAACTGTTTATATGTTACTATTGTGTTCCATGACCCAACCACCCAAGTTATTTTTGTATTAATGTTTTAAACTTATGCGCACCACATATTTAATAAACGTATAATTATAAAATACTAGAAATAAGACAAAAGGTTGGAAACGGACTTATTGGAATATATTTAACCTTGTTATGTGACGAAAATCTAAAAGGGCAAACAGAGACGCTTACAACGAACTATCTTCTAAAACAAAGGTTGAGAAATGCTGGTCTGTCATATTGAGAGTGACATTGATTTGTTTACATTTTCTTCACCTCTTCGTGGAACGGACTATAATGTAGTATCTGTATACTGTGTGTATTGATTATTTGTTATATTGTCTTCGACAAAGCCTTTTTACAGCTGCATGTAATTGACTAGGCTCCTTTACAGCTGCTTTATTCTTTTTGACGTTGTTATTTTATCATATTATGTACACAGATTCTTTGCCTTTTTGTAAATGACGTTACCAAGTGTTCTTATGAATTTATGGTATGAATAAATGAATTGAATTGAATTGAATTGAACTCCTACTTATCCTACTTATATTTTAAACAACAATAAAATTGTTTTTGTATTTTTGTCTCTCATTCTGGGTAACGAATTACGTGTAACGAAAGTTTTAAGTTTGCCGTATCCATTATATTATGTCTCTGTGACGCCATTATACTAAACATAGAGATCGAGTGTGATGATTTTTTTTTATTTGACAGTGGACATTTTTATCGACTTAATTATTGACTAGAATTGATTTACGTCCAGGATCTTTAAATTATATTTATTAAAAAATTCGTCGGTTTTTAACACTTTATTTGAACAAAAGCCTCGCTCCGTCGCTGGGTTCGCTCACGAAGAATGTGGGAGTGCCTTTGTACTGCGAGGTGATGCGCTTCTTTAGAGCTTCCACTTCAGATTTCTTCACCTGTCGAATCACAACAAACAACATATAAACAGAGATGTATAAGATACCCTATACAAAGTATCTGAAATACAAGATGCAAGATACTTAAGAAAAAAAGGATTTCAGATACCAGATACAAATACTTTTCTGAAAAGGTATCTGAAATACTAGATACAAAATACGTATCTTACAAATACTTTTTAAAGATAAAATACTTTTGTAAGAAAACAACGTTTAATTGAACTTAAGTTTATTCATCCGAGAAAACAATTTTCGAATAAATATATCGCGTTGATAACAAGGATCAGGTAAATGAGAATATAGTTAGTGTTTAGTGTATAAATCAAGGAAAAACTAAAGTTCTAAACTAATTTTTCAATAATTATTCGGTCGGTTTTTCCAGATGCATTAACTAACTAAATAAATAACTAACTTTGTAATCCCATGTATAAATGTATAATACTGCAAAGTTATTATTTCATATGCAGTTAATTAATAAGTGAACTTGTGTTTGTGTTTTCATGCGATGGCCAAGTCAATATATCTATTTAAATGTTAAAGATTTTTTGTACTGAAATGACTACTATTAGACCTTTTAAAACAGAAAGTCCCTTATGTAGGGACTGACCAAATTAATAATAATTGACTTGGTATTACATGGATCTCAGAACTTTTTACGTTAGAACAACTGGCGAGATTTGTTTTTTTTACGAGGATTTTTTTTTCAACCCCCGACCAAAAACAGGGGTGTTACAAGTTTGACGTCGATGTCTGTCTGTCTGCCTGTCTGTCTGTCTATCGGTCTGTCTGTCTGTGTGTGTGTGTGTCTGTCTGTGGCACCGTAGAGCTCAAACGGATGGGCCGATTTCGATGCGATTTTTTTATTTGAACGTTAATATCCGTGCGGATGTTCTTAGCCATGTTTGGTTAATATCGATTCAAAATGGCCGTCTCCACAAAATGGCGGACAAGATATTTCTTCGATATCGATTATACATCGATATTTTAAATATTAAATATAGTAAATAAGGTGGGTCAGTAAAAGTGATATACTCAGATAAATATATTAATCCAAGTTATGTTCTGTGCAAAATAAGAAAAATATATGTAATCTCTCGCACTAAAGAATAAAATCTTTTCTTTTATGATATTAACTAGCAGTATCCGTGTAGTTCCGTTAATTTTGTTATAAAATGTCTTCCAGACTGGGGTTGAAAGTGTTCCAAAGTTACGACGTGATTGAGCGACAAACATCCATACAACGACATTTATAATATTAGTAGGACTAGCAGGATATATCGATGTGATAATCGGATGTTACATCGGACAAAACATCGATGTTTTATTTCCATGTCGATAACTACGACGTAATTGAGCTACAAACATCCAATATATCTAATGTTAAAACATAAAATAATTTAATAAACAAAATTTAAAATTTGGTTAACTCCCGACTACCTCAGATTTGTTATCTTTACAACATTCTACTAGTCAAGCCCTTTCATTTGATACCCATATCGAGGTAGTTGTGAAAAAATAAATGTATTTCGCCATTTTGTAGTAGCGACCATCTTGGACTTGAAATTTTTTTCATAGTGCAAAGTATTCTACTAGTTAATACCTTTCGTTTGATACCCATATTGAGGTAGTAGTGAAAAAAATAATGTAATCCGCCATTTTGTGGTGGCCGCCATCTTGGATTTGAAATTCGTTATAATGTGTAGTATTCTTGATCTATGACTGGTCTCCTGCCTTATTAAAATTTTATCTAAATGCATTCCAAATGACCCTCCCTGACCAGAGTAACTTGGTAAGGTCGGGAAAAGCCTCTGAAAAATGTTGCTATTCTTCTGGAGAGGCGATATGTACAGCAAGGCACATATTGGTGGGATGCAAGGTGCTCCTTGATGGGGGTCATTACTCACGGCGTCATGACAGAGTACTTGAAATCATACGTGAAGCCATGAGCCTTTCAGTAGCTAGAGCCCAAAAGGGATTGACGACAAACAAAAGACAAATTAACTTTGTAAAAGCAGGCTCAACTTCAAACTCCAGGAACAAGCCTTACTCAATCCTGGGTACAGCACCTGATTGGACTATTTTAATGGACACGTATGAAAAGCACTACAAAATCCCAGAGGATGTGGGTGTTTCGTCATCCAGACCGGACATTTTCCTTTTTTCTAGAGCTACGAAACGCATAGTCCTTGTAGAACTTACCGTACCGTGGGAAACTAATATACCTAAAGACCACGCGATGAAACAAAATAAGTATTACGACCTCCTAAACGAATTAACAAAAACGGCTATGTAGTTAGTTTATACGCTGTAGAAGTGGGAGCGAGAGGTATACCAGCAAAATCTCTCTATAACCTACTGAAAGACCTTGGCTTATCCAGAAGTGCAGTAAGTTCTATACTAGAACGAGTATCTAAAGCTGCACTAGTAGGCTCATATCAGATTTGGCTGGGCAGGGAGAGAAAAACGAGTGGTGAAGGTGAGTGTTGATGTACGTCAGAAAGGGGCCCCTTAAACCTACGCCCGAGTCACAAGTCTCGGGAACTACTCGAGTTTTTCTCTCTCTGCCACACGATGGACCCGGCACCCGCACGGTGAATCCATGGAATGCTAAGAAGATCGTCTCTCTAGTCAAGCCCTTTCATTTGATACCCATATTGACGTAGGTTGTGAAGAAATATTTTGTCCGCCATTTTGTGGAGGCGGCCATCGTGAATTGATATTAACCAAACATAGCTAAGAACATCCGCACGGATATTAAACTTCAAATAAAAAAAAACCGCATCGAAATCGGCTCATCCGTTTGAGCTCTACGGTGCCACAGACAGACACACACACACACACAGACAGAGAGACATCGACGTCAAACTTATAACACCCCTTTTTTTGGTCGGGGGTTAAAAAAATACGGAATGAGTGACAGTGACAGGAATGAAGATGGGACATCGCGAACACATTTGTAGAACGCGATAGTGTCGCCATCTGTCATTTGGTTCCCGACCATATCCGCGACTTTTTTTAACCGACGCGCATCGTTCAGTTGCTTTCGGAGAGAAAAACTGCTTTTTTAAGTTTATTTTAGTAAAAGTATCTTACGGAAAAAAGTATCTTCAAAATACTAAGATAACCGGAAAATGTATCTAAATAAAAGATACAAAATAGAAAAATTAAAAAGTATTTGAAATACAAGATGTAGATACGTATTTTGTATCTTGTATCTGTATTTTAGATACTTTTATCTAAGATACGTCACATCTCTGCATATAAATAAGACTCAAAATTTCTCCTACATTATCACCGAATTTCGTTCGGCACTTGCTTGGAACGTCCTTAATATTTACATCGTGTTTTAAACGGACAAAGCTTTTCTTAAAAAACTAAAACAACGAGAACTGTACTACGCTACATACAAGGGCGGATCCAGCTTTGGCTCCAGGGGGGGGTCACATGCCTCCAGAGAGGGAGGGGGCGGGAGTAACACCGTAGTCAAGTCATAAAACTGTGCGATAATTAGGGTATCATCGTCATCATCAGCCGCAAGACGTCCACTGCTGAATATAGGCCTCCGCCCTAGATTTCCACGACCAGCGGTTTCCAGCAACCTTTGTGAGGTCATCTGTCCAGCAATGGGAGGCCGTCTAACACGGCGTCTCTCGGTTCGTGGTAGCGACTCGAGAGCCTTACTTCCCCATTGGTTGTCAGTTCTGCAAGCGATGTGGCCTGCCCATTGCCACTTCAGCTTGCTTACTCTTTGAGCTATGTTGGCTACTTTCGTTCTTCTGCGAATATCCTCATTACGGATTCTGTCGCGAAAAGAGACTCCGAGCATATCTCTCTCCATAGCTCGCTGTGCGACTTTGAGCTTTATTATGAGGCCCACGTCTCATATCCATAAGCTTTCACTGGTAGCACGCAGTGATTAAAGAGTTTGATCTTTAAGCATTGGGGTATTTTGGACTCAAAGATGTGGCGAAGTTTCCCGAACGTTGCCCATTCGAATTGGGTCCTACGCTGGACCTCTTTGTCAAATCTTGTTGAATATTGGTTTGGATTCTACCCATATGGCCGGATATGTTTTGTGTACCAGTCATGTAATCGGACAGTTATTGTGGATTTGCTGTAAATACACTTCAATACTTCGATATAGTGATAGTTGATGCGGCATCACTGGAAAGACCAAAGCATTACCCAGGTCTTGATGGAATCGAAGGCTTTCTCATAGTCTACATACGCTATACATGGTGGCCGATTATTATACTCCTCGGTTTTCTGTAAAATCTACCGAAGCCATCCATACGAATATGGTCTATAGTGCTGTCACAATTTTGGAAACTGGTTTGTTCTGGTGGCTGGGAGTCGTCAAACCTGCATGTGAGACGATTTGTGATTATCCTCGAAAAACAACTTATAAACATGGCTGAGAAGTATGTAATGGGTATGTAATTCTTCAACAAAGTGATGTCACCTTCTGTGACGAAGAGCACCACCACACTTTTACTCCAGGCTTCAGGCGTATTACCATCAAGTATGACGGAGTCGAATAGCTTCTGGAGGACTTTAAGTACCGTTTGTCCACCTACTCTCAGAAGCTCCGTCGTAATTCCATCGTCGCCAGGTGCCTTGTTGTTTTTAACTTGTTTTGAGAGCCATCCTAGTCTCGTACAGGCTGACTTTCGGGATATCTTCGGCAAAGTGACGAGTCAGGTCAGGACAGGTTGTCCTTGAGTAGAGGTGTATAACTGTTACTATTCATAGAACCTCTCAATCTCGTCCAAAATCTCGGGCTTCAACGTTACCACTATTTTTCTTCAGTTTGGTCAGTTTTGCCCATGACCATGATACAGATTGTTTGCGAACACTTTCGAGTCTTTGTTCCGCTTGATCGCTTTTTATCTATTTATTAAATTTTGCCACTCCACAGACTCTGGGGTCCGTGACCTTTGTCATATTTCTTGGTTTAGGAGAAGAAAAGGAAAATAGGGTGTTGTGAACATTTAATTCTAATACTAGTCAGTCCGATTTCGTCTGTTGAGCCGATCACTGCCGGTTGGGATTCCGATAGTAATCGACTCGACATCGTCTTTTGCTTAAGCCGCCACCTCTCGACGCAGAGTCTCCACTACGGCCGCGTTTCTGTCCTCCTTGATCGCTTCTTCAATACTCGTAGTATTGAACTATTGAAGCAGTGTATGTCGCGTTGCACACGAGTAGAGATCTGTCTATTGAGCCGTCAGTAGACCGTCATGTCGACTGAAGACTGCAACCACATATTTACCTCGCCTAGCCGCCATGAGAATTAGAGTATGATCGGAAAGCTTTTGGGTTCTATTTTAGCGTCGGCTCTTATAGTATATATTTTCTACCAACTGCATGAACAGTTTCCACTAGCCTGTCGTTTATATCGTTCGCTGTTACTCACTTATCTAGGGATTCGAGGCGATTTTGAAGTTCGAGGTGAAAGTTATCGAGCTTTGAGCGTAATTTGGTCAGAGCGTGGACCTCATTAGACATGACCTTTCAAGATTCAGCGTGCCTCTTGCCATACGGTGATCGCTGCCGGTCTACGATAAGTATGATAGTGTTGGTACACGATAAGTAGGTCCGGTCTAGCCCAGGGGGGGGTCATGACCCCATGACCCCCCCCCCCTGATCCGCGCCTGGCTACATACCTAACTACTTAGGTACACTAAGCACATCTGAATTAACCATAGACTAATGAAGGTCTACAGATAATCAAAATGTTCAAGCCCACTACCAGTAAGAAGCGTGCCCAGCATAGTAAATTTGAACATGGCAATTCAAAATAACCTACAAATTTTGAATTGAATTAACATGTTTTGTTAAAATTCCAATTTCAGTAACAATTTCAGAAAAATAATTTACATATCCAAAATAATTCTACAAATTTTATCTGTGTGTGTAATGTATGAATTTATTTTTAAGTGTTCTTTGCGCAATCACAGTGTAAGGAACGGATTAGGTTAAAATTTGAAATTCAAATAAGCTATTGTCAGCAAAAAAAGACAATAAAGGTGCATTAGACATTACACCTTTCCTAAATTTTACAAGGGCGAAGTCACAGATAGAACATAACTAGTATTAAATATAAATCCATAAACAAAAAAAAACATTCTAAAGGTCCCTTGGTGAACATAAGAGTCACTGGAATGCTGGTTGTATTACCTACAGTATAACTTCCTTTTTGCGCGTAATAAATAGATAAATTTCGTTCACTCATAACCTCCACCAAGCGTTAGGTCAGATCTCTCTATAAATCATCTGTGGTCATCACGGACCAAAAGTTTAGGTAAGTATATCCCACACGGCACAAATAAATAAAACATAGGTAACCAAAGATTTATGTTTTTTGAGGTTATTAATCTACGTTTGTTAAATTTTGCTAGGTACCAATCAAATTATTGTTATAAAAAACAACAAATTATACAAATAGGTATGTTTGTTCAATTATTGTATAGAAGAATGACATATCACCATATAAATGAATACATGTTCTGTTTTGCACTGAACTATTTATGCACTTTCTTTGAAAAAGGCCGCCAGGTGCGGCCGAAACTTAAGTCGGAATGGACTGACTAAATAATTCGTGCGTTTCACGTGTATTCATTTAAAATGTGTGTATGGTAATAAATAGACAATGACCAAAGCAATGACGCAGCCGCCGAAGCCCCCGCCAGTCATCCTGGCCCCGTACACGCCCGGCGCCCCCCTTAGTACGTCCACTAGCTGGTCCAGCTCTGGACACGACACCTCCATCAGCCTACTGAGGGAGTCATGCGACTGGTAGAATAGCTCTCCCACCTGTGAATTCAAATAATTCAATTACTTATAGCTAATTCCATTTTTTCCTAATAACATTTGCCATGTACCTAACAAATAGTTTTTTGTTTTGTTATATCGTGAACCTACTACTTAATGTTATTGTAAAAGTTTTAATGTTATTTGCTCAATCATGTTGTAACTTATGAACGGTTCGGGTTAAATTTAAACACTACGTCGCAAGAACTGGACGGATTAATTTGAAATTTTGAACTCAGATAGATTACAGTCTTATAAGCACATACACTATTTTCCCCCCGAAAATTTTAGGAGTTTCTCGGAAAATAGTTCACTTCTTAAAAATGTGTATACTTTATTATTATTAACGGGCAAAAACTGATTAGGTAACCTGGCGCGTCAATAACACAGCATTTTCCATAATAAACATGTCAAATATATGTAGTTCCTAAATTCACCATATACGTGGCTCCAACATTCCAGTTTGTTGTATAAATTTCATTATAATGAAATATTGGCGACTTTATCACTAAACAGTGGCGCCACACTTGGTGCACTTTGGCTAAATTGAGAACTATATGTGTCCAGTCTATTTGCATCTTGAAACCACCTCATTGCATTTCATAAGTGATTTCAAATGAAATGGGCCAAAATTCATTTATAAATTGTAAAAGTATTAAGTAAATCATGTTATTTGTAAAAACATAATGCGACAAGACGTAATTAGGACAAAGGTAGAACTCCTAGCAGAGTTCGCCTGGGAAAGTACCACACCTTTGCCAGTTATTCTACCGCCAAACACATGTAATGTTTTCACATTACTGTGTTCCGGTTTGAAGGGCAATGTTTCCAGAGAAATTACAGGGCTTAGAGATATAACATCTTATATATCTGGGTGATGAGCGCAGTGCAGTGCTAGGTAATGATTTAGACTCTTAATGTTCCAATAGCTGCGTGTCACTGTGCTGTTATGTGGCAGGCATGTTGCTTACCATCAGGCACATGTCCTGTCTTCACACGCTCGTCGTTCGTGAAAAAAAAGATGTGGAAAACATTGGTCTGTTCGTAAGCAACCTACCATTAAGCACAGTGCTATTCAATCATGTACTTAGTACTTCATTTTATATCTCAAAAATGATGTATTTCTTTACCCCGCACGCAGTTTCTCAACAAATATTGTCCGTTCAAAACAAAACAACATAGTATTTACACTTTACTGATTGCTGGTTTAGCGGACATTTCTGCTGCCACTAACTCAACAAAATACACACATTTTAATAACACTTTTTAATCAGTAAGAAAGCGGCGGTTTTTCACTGACTTTGAAAACTACCTCTACATTCTCCAAGTTAATTTTATGAAAGACTGAAGACACTGAAGTTCTGCAATAAAACTTACAAAGTTTAATCAAAATTGTTAAAATTCTTTTTGTCGTCAACTTGGTGATACCGCACTTTTGTTGAGTAAAACTTATATTTCAACTTATAAATAAACTTAATTGTATTGAAACTTATGTCTTAACTTATATTGCTATAGATGAAGCAAAAAAACTGTTTTTTTTTAACTGTAATAGGTTCGCACTTGACCACTATCTCGCCTGATGTTAAGCGATGATGAGATCTACGATGGAGCGTGCTTACCTAGACAAAACCGATTCACTCTCGATTTGAAGACACCAAGATTGATAAATTAAGTTCTAAATTATAGTTATAAAGTTCTACGTATTATGTGAATTAAGTTTATTGTTATTTAAATATCCGTGTTTAAATGGGTAATTTCATTCGAATTTAAAATGTTGCCTGTACCTACCTACTTTTTCGAGTAAGTATATATCGATTGATATTCCCTGACCTTTTTAGGTAACATCTTTAATGCTAAAATTTAGCCTTACACTCGTACTTAATACTTATTTACTTAAGTCTTTATCTTTCTTTCATTTTTTGACTAGGATGACTTTTTTTAAATCTGTACTATATTCCTCCTTACCCTTTTTAAATCATTTTCTTTGAGTACTTTGGCAACTTCTTCAGTTCTGGAAATTTCTTCTATCACGTGTGTTGCCCTCATTATTACTAATTTATCACAGTCTTGCTTCTTTAGCTCTGTAAATAAAATAAAAATGTGTTACCAAGGAAGTCAACTAATTATTATTTTTTATTTAATTAAAGAAGTAAGCAACATGCTTGCCACATAACAGTGACACGCAGCTATTGGACCATGAAGAGCCCAAATCATTACCTAGCACTGCACTGCGCTCACCCAGATTTCTAAGATGTATATCTCTAAGCCCGGTAATTTCTGTGGAAACATTTCCCTACAAACCGGAACAAACCCTGGAGCCTGATCTACGCATCTGTGGATGTGCGACACCCTGAAGTAATTTTTATTGTTTTTTTTTTTTACTTTTATAGGTTTACACTTGAACTCCATCTCGCCTGATGTTAAACGACGATGCGGTCTACGATGGAGCGCATTTACCTAGAAGAAACCGATTCACTCTCGATTTGAAGACAAAGATTCTAACCATTGGGGAAACCCCGCTCAGGCAACGTATTCCACAGCCCGGACGTTCTTTTCACAAAAGTAGAGTCAAATCTCTTCGTTCGTGTCTTTGAAACTTCAACTATGAAACAATGTCGCTTTTTCGAACATTCCGATAGAAAAACGGGCAAGGTGGTATTAGATCATGCAAATCAGTTGCACTTTCTCCGAAGTGTATCCGATAAAAAACCATAGACTAGCCATTTTTCGCCGATGTTCAAGACTAAGACAACTTTTTTTTAAAATAAAGAGTGACGAGACGATCAGGACATGTGCCTGATGGTAAGCAACATGCCTGACACATAACAGCACAGTGACATGCAGCTATTGGAACATGGAGAGTCCCAATCATTACCTAGCACTGCACTGCGCTCGTCACCCAGAGATCTAAGATCTTATATCTCTAAGCCCTGTCATTTCTCTGGAAACATTGCCCTTCAATCCGGAACACAGTAATGTTTGCACATTACTGCTTGGCGGTAGAATAACTGGCAAAGGTGTGGTACTTCCCCAGGCGGACTCTGCCAAGAGTCCTACCACTACAAAAAAATATGTAAAACAAATGAAAAATGCATATACAAAAAAAAATCGAAATCTATGGTGTACAATTTTTTTTGACAATCTAACTACCTAATGGACTACTTAATTAGTTTTTGTTTAATCATTACGCCTATCCCAGCCATGTTGTGGACTTAGATTCGTACTCTTTGTCTTAACTTGTTTTAAAAATGTCTGAAAAGGCTTTTCAAGAAAAGTAAATCCCAGCCTACTGATACAGTTTACCGTAAGATACATTAATACTTACACTGCTTAACCTTGTTAGTGGCACTATGAAAGGACTTCTGAAAGCCAATTTCCTAGTCCCTATAAGTACGTATAAAAACTTATTGGAAGAAAGGAAAGTATATACATATATACGGTTTGTGGATACTTTCATGAACTACTTGTCAAAAGAAAAATTCTAAAGGAATAAAATCCACATAGTGGTATTTTTTTATTATACTTCCAACATTTTTTTTTATTTTTAAGGTAATATTTTCAACGAAATTAAAATTCTGCCATTTCATCCAATCTGCCATAGAAATCGCCATTTGCAAAATTAGTTGTAGTAGTAGTAGTAGGGAAGATACCAAGATTGTAGTCAGAATTAACCTGATTTCGTTACCAAGTATTTTTATTAATTCGTACCTTTCGCCAACCGCAAGGCGATTTACCGCCCGTTTAAAATTTAAATTTTGGGATTATAAGGGAGATCCTTCATGCATTAATACTATACGTAAAACGATTAATCCTCCTTCGGAACTTTTACAATGGATTAGTCCGAGAGCTGAGAGGTCATAGGCGTTGATTAATCACGACTGAACAGCCTGGCTGGACGCGACAAAGCCCAGTGATGAGGGTTCCCCACTAACTCTGTGTAGTAACCCGTCTATACAACGTGTTATTGTATTGACATGGGACATTGTGTTTCGTCTAACAAACCAGGGACCAATTTTCGCATAGATGTTACTTATTTATGTATATTTAATTGGATAACGGGACACTCACGTATATACGGTCGGTCAATCCGACTCGAGTTTGACCGACCGTATATACGTGAGTGTCCCGTTATCCAATTAAATATGTGTAACAACCACGTTAATTTTAATATTTATGTATGTTTTTTTTTATAACTGTGGCTGTGGCAGTTGGCCCCGAATAGATATATGGCCTACCGAGATTTCGGCTGGCGAAAGGTACAAAGGTACTAATCTAAACTGACCTAACTATGCACTTACGTAGAACTTTTTTATACATATAAGTATAAGTGCAAAAACCAAAAACCCACTTCAATTTAAAATTTAATTCAAGTACTGGACCAAATTCTATAGGAATCTATCACTACGAGTGCGTCGTATAAAAATATGAAAGCATTTTTATTTTACAACGTTACAACCTTAGAGACATATGAAAACAAACAATAATATTACCTATATTATTGTTTAACGTACTCTCAAACCCTTAAGGTACAAGTTCGAGCGGAGACCGCGACACGGGACCTCGACAAGAGACCGCGACGGGAGACCGACACAGGCAATTGACATTATGGAATTGTATGGACGCCAGTTCGCGCTGAGATCGCGACAGGAAACCGAGACACGTGTCGCGAGACATGTGTCGCGGTCTCGACGCGAACTGACGCCCATACAATTATAGAATTATAGATTATTAAATTATAGAATTGTATCGGCGTCAGTGGCTATAGTGTCAAGTGCCTGACGCGGTCTCCGGTCGCGGTCTCCGGTCGCGGTCTCCGGTCGCGGTCTCCGGTCGCGGTCTCCGGTCGCGGTCTCCGGTCGCGGTCTCCGGTCGCGGTCTCCGGTCGCGGTCTCCGGTCGCGGTCTCCGGTCGCGGTCTCCGGTCGCGGTCTCCGGTCGCGGTCTCCGGTCGCGGTCTCCGGTCGCGGTCTCCGGTCGCGGTCTCCGGTCGCGGTCTCCGGTCGCGGTCTCCGGTCGCGGTCTCCGGTCGCGGTCTCCGGTCGCGGTCTCCGGTCGCGGTCTCCGGTCGCGGTCTCCGGTCGCGGTCTCCGCGGTCTCCGGTCGCGTCTCCGGTCGCGGTCTCCGGTCGCGGTCTCCGGTCGCGGTCTCCGGTCGCGGTCTCCGGTCGCGGTCTCTGGTCGCGGTCTCCGGTCGCGGTCTCCGGTCGCGGTTTCCTGTCGCGGTGTCGTGTCGCGGTCTCCGCGCGAACTTGAACCTTTACACTTTCGCCTATATTGTGTTAGTAACGATATTAAGATTTTCAAATGTCAAAAACATAGTAGTAACACTTACTTCTTTTGCCAGTAAGTTTTTGCAATGCCTCCACACACCGTCGCGTAAAACCGACATCCTGAAGTTGTAACATCAACATTATAAGTACCTAACTTGAAGTTAATACGTCTTGAAAATATTGTCTATTCGATGGTTGAAGTTAGACTTTTTAGCACGGGGAATTAAGAAAAGAAGTATTAAATTCTTGTTTACGTACATTAGAGAACACACACTTTTTTATACGAATTTAGGCTTTAGTGCCTTTTCTGTGCTACCTCTCGTTAATTCAGTACGTCATAATATGTGACAGTGCTTACTGAATTGGAGTAGCAGACTACCTACATGAAAATCTTTCACATCGAGCGTTTTGTATTGACAGCAGTGTTGATATCAAACTAACGTATTACATGTTCAGGATAGAAAATAACTGTGATATCTGTAATAAAAATAGATGTAATTCTGTGACCACTAATAACTTTAAATGTGAATATAAACATCGTGAGAAAACCCGTAAATTCCTGAAAATACATAATTTGATACATTTTTATCCCCCGACCAAAAATAGGGGTGTTATACGTTTGACGTCGATGTTTGTCTGTCTGTCTCTGTGTGTGTCTGTCTGTGGCACCGTAGAGCTAAAACGGATGGACCGATTTCGATGCGGTTTTTTTTATTTGAAAGTTAATATCCGTGCGGATGTTCTTAGCTATGTTTGGTTAATATCGATTCAACATGGCCGCCTCCACAAAATGGCGGACAAAATATTTCTTTACAACCTACCTCAATATGGGTATCAAATGACAGGGCTTGACTAGTAGAACACTATGCACTATAAAAAAAAACTAATCCAATATGGCGGCCACCACAAAATGACGAATTATTTTATTTTTTTCACTACTACCTCAATATGGGTATCAAACGATAGGGCTTAACTAGTAGAATACTTTGCGCTATAACAAATTTCAAATCCAAGATGGCCGCTACCACAAAATGGCGAAATACATTTCTTTTCCTTAATATGGGTATCAAATGAAAGGGCTTGACTAGTAGACTGTTGTTCAGATAACAAATCCGAGGTAGTCGGGGGCTAATCAAAATTTTTAATTTTGTTCTTGTTCATCCTCCACATCCTTTTAAATTATATAATAAGACAAATAAAAATTGCCTTTACTTGTATTTGTAAAAAAGAAAAATGCGGTCCAATAGAGAAAGTTCCTCCTATTTTTCGGTCGGTTAAAAAAGAAATTACTTATACGAAATAGTTTGTCCCAGTGCAACTAAAACATAATAAGCTTGGCTGTGGTAGTCGTATAACTTTATAGGCAGCTAAGCTTTTAAAGTTTCAGACTTCTATGAGTTAGTGATTTCCTCGTTTAACGATTGAATATTAATTAACACATGGTATAAATATCGCATATTTTTCTAATCACATCACATTTAAGTTGCAAGTCCATATTCAACCATGAAGATAAGTCCAACTTTGATTGATCTTGATTGCTTTGCTGTCGAAAACTCAAGCTGATGAAAACCAAATATACTGTGGCCAAAAACTGAACTGAAAACTTTATCTCGATTTGATTTCTTAAAAGTATCTTTACAAATCTATATTTATAAAACAAAGTCGTGTTAGTTACACAATTTACGAGACTCAAAACTCAAGAACGGCTAGATCAATTTTGATTTTTGTGTTTTAGGATTTATCTTTGTCCGGAATAGAATAATAAGCCGGCAAAATCCTAGCCGGCAAAATCCTAAATCTGCTTAATTATGGAACAAAGTTCGCTGCATCGCGGCCGGCTAGTAAGTTATAGATTAAATTTTGCAGTTCACCTACCTAATGTCAAGCGACGATGCAGTCTTCGATAGTGCACGCTTACCTAAAATATCGATTCAATTTCGACTTGAAGATACCGATATTGTAAGCAGATCTCTCCTGCGTAACACATAGGTACAAAACTATTTAAACCCAAAACCAAGCAAAGTTTTGGCGCCAACTAGAACCCAAATAGGCATAAGCAGTCCACTAACGGTCTCCACGGCTGGGACTTGGGGTCTTCTCGGCCATAATTAACCAAGCTGGCCCAGTGCAGGTAGTTCACTAACGAATGACCTCGAAAGATTCTATCAACATGAAAACACTGTCAAAGCCAGTGGTGGCGAAAAACTTATCCATCTGCATTTAAAATAATACTCAGATATTTATGTACCCGGGATTCAAATCTAAGTTCTTAGCTAGATCCCTATGCTATATTTACTAGGCTACCAAAGAATCATCCTCCATCCAAAGAAGTGGAACTAGAAATTCACAAAAACAGCGTAGACAGTCTGGGATATCGTCGTATAATTGATAGCTAATTGGCTTTTTATCGGATACACTTTGGAGAGCGTGCAACTGATCTGCATGATCTAATATCACCTTGCTTTTTTTATATCGGACAAGTCGTAGCTCAAAACAGCGACATCATTTCATGGCTGACGTCGAATAAGAGGTTTGACTCTATTTTTGTGAGGCACCTTCTAACAACTTCAGTAGGAAGTAGAAGATTATATTCATATACAATGATAAAGGTCATCTGGGAGAAATACCATCCCGCCCTTCCCCATCACTTTAAAATAATCATCAAATAATGAAGTAATGTTCAAACATTAGGAGAATTGGTAAAGGGCAATGTGTCCGAAGAAATTACAGGGCATAGAGATAAATGATCTTAAATCTCTGGAGACAAGCGCAGTACAGTGCTAGGCAATGATTTGGACTCTTCATGTTCCAATAGCTACGTGGCTGTGCTGTTATGGGCAAGGCGTGTTGTTTACTATCAGACGCAGTGCTCTTCCCGTCACTCTATCCTGTAAAAAACAAGATTCTCCTGTACTCTGTACCTATAATCGCTAGTTTATCGGTTTTTATCGGATACACTTTGGAGAGTGTGCTACTGATCTGCATGATCTGATACCACCTTGCCCGTTCTTTTATCGGATTTCTCTTTCCACAAAAGGGCGACATCGTTTCATGGTTGACGTTCCAAAAACGCGAACGAAAATATTTGACTCCACGTTTGTGATAAGAACGTCTAGGTCGTGGAATGCGTTGCCTGAGTGGGTTTTCCCAGATGGGGGTGTGATGATGATACAATCTTGGTGTCTCCAAATCGAGTGTGAATCGGTTTCTTCTAGGTAAGCACGCTCCATCATAGATCACATCAACGCTTAACATCAGGCGAGATGGTGGTCAAGTGCGAACCTATTATAGTTAAAAAAAAGATTAAAATAAATAAAAACCGTTTATTGAGCAAATGCTTAAGATAAAATGCTTACGCTAGAAACAGGTTTGTTGTTAGTCCTTTATTATTGCACAGTAAGAATACAAGTAGGTAAGTCTGTAGGACTAATTATCTCCGCAAAATCAAATGTTATATATGTACTTTAAAGAACCTATGAACTTAATTTTTGCAAGTAAATATTTAACATCCGTAAAATTTTAACGATGTTGTTTTATCTCACGCATAGATGAAAAAGTGTAAACCTATAAAAGTATCAGCTGGAGGCCCTGGAATCGATCGAAAGACGTGCTAAAAGGCTCATAGGCAATGACACTCTTGTGCGAAAAAGACTTCAAAGTCTTGAACATCGCCGAAAAATCGCTAGCCTATCGGTTTTTTATCGGATACACTTCGGAGAGTGTGCCACTGATCTGCATGATCTAATACCACCTTGCCCTTTTTTCTATCGGAATGCTCGTAGCTCGAAAAAGCGACATCGTTTCATGGTTGATGTTCCAAAGACACGAACGAAGAGATTTGACTCTACGTTTGTGATAAGAACGTCTAGGCTGTGGAATACGTTGCCTGAGTGGGTTTTCCCCGATAGTTACAATCTTTGTGTCTTCAAATCGAAAGTGAATCGGTTTCTTCTAGGTAATCACACTCCATCGTAGACCGCATCGTCGCTTAACATCAGGCGAGATGGGGGTCAAGTGTGAGCCTATAAAAGGTAAAAAAAAGTTTTAAAAAAAAAGATGAGTAGTGACGCAGTAAACTTATGATAATCGTAATCAATTTAAATTACCTACCTACAAAATAAGACGCCCTGAATGTCAGACAAAGTCAGAAGGTCAGGTCTGAAACGTGAAGACACCAGAATGAAATTAGTTTGTCACCAATCACTATCTTTGGGTTATTTCAGTATACCGGTTTCATATTTCACCCTTTGACATGGATTGTTCTTTTGGCCATTTTAATAGTGAGGGAGCCACATTCTTATGATCTAAACAAAATCGTTACTACAAAAGTTGGTCAACTGCGTACTAATAACATGTTGTTTATGAAGATGAACTATTTATGTATATCGACGAAACTCGTGAATTGCTTGATAGGTTAGTCTGCCCGCCGAGCCAGAGGTCGTCAGATTTTCAGCCAGGAGAATATTTGAGAGATGATTACAAATACTTGATATATTTTTGTATGTATATATCATACGTTTAAGTTTAAGCGTGTATAAATCTTCTTCTTCCCCCCACCCCCCACACGAACAATGGACCGATGATATTGTCTCGGTCGCGGGAAGACGGTGGATGGAAGCAGCACAAGACCGGTCATTCTTTGGGCGAAGCCTATGTCCAGCAGTAGACGTTTGTAGGCCGCAGATTATAATGATGACATCAATTTTAACGCCGAGTCACAAAAAGTACATTTTCTTATAAATAAAAAATGATATAGGTATTCTCAGATCTACCGAATATACACAAAACAAAGTAAGGGCAAACTTAACAAGCTAAGGAGTAAATGGGTGTACCCTAATCTAAGCAAAACATTTATTATGGACACCAGACAGCTAATGTATTTTTAACGGGCAAATTTTTTATTAACAAAACTAAATTACAATGAGAACATACGTACCTAACCAACTACGAACACTAAGCACAGACCAGCGAAGGTCTAAAGATAATTAAGATGATTAGCCCATTACCAATCAGTAACGTACCCAGATAGCCATTCCGCGTGGTAATACTGCCACATACCACGCGGAAGGGCATTATTTATATACGTTAGGCCAAATTATGACAAACTAAAAAATTGGACCAGCGTGTAGATAGATAAAAAATTTATTGCACTAAACAAAGCAAAACTTCTTACGAAAAAGAAAAACAGAGAAATTTGAAACAATTGGCGGCCAAAAAACCGCTTATCGCTGAAATTTAATAGAAATTTGATTTTATAAATACCCTTTCAACCATAGAAACTCGCATTCACAGTACAGCTAACTATACATATTCGGCACAATAATTTTTATTTAGAGCATATGAGCACCTATTGTAAACTTTGTAAAAAAAATTAACTTTAGTTATTATTAAGTAATTTGTCTCTAGTATTATGTATGGGTGTGTGTATGTTTTGATTGCCAAAGTTTGTTGTCGAACATGAACATCGTAAAATTGCAACGCTCTTTATACAGGGTTAATGCATTATTGTAACCTAAAAACCTAGTTTTTTAGAAAAATTATGTATTTATAGCACTAAAGAAATAAATAAATATTTTGTTATATTGTAACCAACTTAATCGATTCCCGATCCAAGGCATGATTCTAAGAAATCTTGAAATACAATTTCGAGTATGACTCCGATAAAACAAACATTCATTGAAACTAACTTACTTTATGTTTGTAGAAATCCAATTTCATAACAAATTTAAAAAATGTATAGGTATTTTTGCTAGATCGCCACTACATAAAACATTATAATACGAATAATTATGATTATGAAGTAAAATGTAGTTTCCGTTGAATTTATATAATAGGTTTCTACTAATGCTAATTTTAACGTTTACTTAAGCTAGACATATGACGAAAGATTCTAGATACGTCTGTTTCCTCACGATGTTTTCCTTGGTCGTTTTTAAGTTAACTACATTACGCACATGACTTCGAAAAAACAGTGGTGCACGTAGGATTAGAACCAGGGACTCCGTATCGCCAGGCGCTGTTCTCTCGACTAGACCAGCCATAACTTGATTAGTCCAGCCATAACTTATAAAAGTACGTACGTATTCCAGTAAAACAGAGTAGCAAATATTGTCATTTGTGAGCTTCTGTCAACGGACCCTTAACTAGGCTAAGCCTGTTTCTTGAGAGCCCTGTATACAAAGACCTATTTATAATACAACTGTTTTAGACTTCGTGGAATAATTTTGCTACAAAAAACAACAGCCAAAGTAGTCTACATAGACACAAATAGGTCATCATAACAATAACAATTAATTTTATCTGGCTTTGATGATTAATTAGTACTGAGTAACATACTAAATTTGAAAACTAATGTTGTTGAACATAGGTAACTCACGACCACTCAATCAGATTTTTGAAGTTCCAGCCGAATCCGATAACTTTATATTTCAAGGAGAGTGCACGCTCGTGACCGCAACTCGATTGGAACACATATGCGTGCACTTTTCTTAAAAATGACCGCTTGATGCGACTGTACCTTAAATCGAACTGGACCGACCACATCATACACAAGTTACTCTTGAATCAAAATTGTCAAGTAACCACAAATGCTGAAGGTATGCAATTGGCAGTGAGAGATCTAATATGTGTGTTTCTTTAAAGGAGTAAAGGTTGGTCTTACAATGAGAACAGCCCGAGTATTCCGCTAGTTTCCATTGAGTTTTTTGTTGCCTTTTATCTCGATACTACGACAGAATTGGTCATCAGAATGAGTACCGTATTAAAGAATACTGAACAGTATGAAAACCAACCAATATATTTATTTCAAATAGTCAACAGGTTCGCTATTTTCTTCAGCCCCAGGGCGTTTTGATGACTTATAGGATTTCAATATGCGTATATTATCTTGCTAGTATCTAAAGAGGATCCTGCTTATTAAGTACAGGTTCAAACCTCTCCGTAGCCTTCTGGCACTGCTGTTCAGGATACAATTTTTACGATCACCGCCGCTTCTGCGTCTTGAAGAATCGGGCCTAAAATCACGACCTCCTCTTTCTCCACGAGGAACTCCTCAGGGTGATTACCCGGCCGATGGCGACTTACTATGTCTTACCTTCCAAGTGTTGTAGGTTTGCCCCTCGCAACGAAGGCAGACCCAGTCTGTCCGCCGCCTCCTGGCATTGCGCTCGCCTCTGAGGATACTCGCTGCCAGTCAGCTGATGCTTCACGTTGGAGTTGGTCACTAAGATTACCGCCTCCCCCCGTCTCTAAGGGCACCTGCTCCGCTGATAGAGACCTGAAATTTAACATTTTAACAATCACTGCTTCTATAATTTCATACGACCCATGTTTTAACAAGTCGAATGGATTTAAGTCTGTATTTGTCTATTTTAAATACTGTTCCTTTTCTGGTATGTCTCAGTATGAGCAGTATAGTCCCACTACTGATGTTCAGGGTTTTTGTCGCAAGGAGAGTGTCACTATGACGTTATGGGCAGGCATGTTGCTTACCATCAGGCATATGACCTTTTTTTTTTTAACTTTTATAGGTTTACACTTGACCGCCATCTCGCCTGATGTTAAAAGATGATGCGGTCTACGATGGAGCGTGTTTACCTAAGAAACCGATTCACTCTCGATTTGAAAACACAAAGATTGTAACTATCGGGAAAAACCCTCTCAGGCAACGTATTCCACAGCCTAGACGTTCTTATCACGAAAGTAGAGTCAAATCTCTTCGTTCGTGTCTTTGGAACATCAACCATGAAACGATGTCGCTTTTTCGAGCTACGAGCATTCCGATAGAAAAAAGGGCAAGGTGGTATTAGATCATACAAATCAGTCGCACACTCTCCGAAGTGTATCCGATAAAAAACCGATAAGCTAGCAATTTTCCGGCGATGTTCGAGACTTTGCAGTCTTTTTCGCACGAGAATGTCATTGCCTATGAGCCTTTTGGCATGTCTCTCGATCGATTCCAAAGCCTCCAGCTGATACTTAGCCGATCCATCCCAAAGGTGCGAGCAGTACTCCATACAGGAGCGAATCTGTGCTTGGTATAACGTGAGCAACTGTTCAGACTTGAAGTACCTGCGCACCTTTGAGAGGACACCTAGTTTTTTTGGCAGCTAATTTAGCCTTAGATTCGATATACGAGCCAAAGTTGAGAGTAGATGCCAAAGTAACGCCCAACAGCTCGAGATGGTCGGATACCGGCACGGATACACCGCGAAAAGTAGGAGTCTGTTGGAAAGGACTCCTTTTTGCGGAGAACAGACACGCCTGCTTCTTTCCCTCGTTAAACCTGACCAGATTGGCATCGCCCATATTTGACCTGCTCGTCTCGTCACTCTATAGTGTTAAAAAGGAGGAGTGTCTAGAAAATAATTCACCAAGCTAGCCAAGAGCGGAATATGTCTCCCACATTTATGTACTAGCTTTTGCCAGCGGCTTCCCTCGCGTTTTGCTATGTCGTTGGCGTAAGGCCTCAGCGTTTATATGAAATGTTCATCCTCTATACGTACAACGAATAAAAAGTTTTATGCAAACTGTAATTCCTATTTCACCCCCTTGGGGACGAAATTCTGATAAATCCTTCCTTAGCAGATCCCCACATTATATAGGAGGAATATTTGTGCGGAATTTTAAGTTTCTAGGGTTTCATCCCCTATTTTGAAAAACCATTGATAAACCCGTCTTAGAGAGCGCCTACGTGCTGCAACGAACCTCCATGCAAAATTTGAGACTTCTATCACTTGTCATTTCTGGGATTTTGTGAGTGACTGCGAAAGATGGGAAAGTTATCTTTCTCGGAACACGCCGCTTTTGTCACAATCACGGATGTCACAACGTTTGTTTTTTTTTTTCACCGTATAAGCCAGTGGTGATGGCAAACCTGTAAACATCTGCACTAGGAAAAATACTCAGAAGTGCAGGCGGGATTCGAACCTGCGACCTCACAATTCTGCAATCTGATGCTTTTGCCACTACGTCATCACGGCTTTTCTCAACAAATAAGGTAAATTGAATTCACGGATTCTGAAGAAATTTGTTCAAAATAATGGTAAATACCAATAATTAATTTATAGATTTTGTATAAATGTCTTGTGGATAGAAATGTCAATATTATGTTAGCCCGAAAAGGATACGTTGGACTTTAAATGTTTTTTTTTATCGCGTAATGGTCCGCGTTTGACCACCAACTCGCCTGATGGTAAGCGACGGTGTGGTCGAAGATGATGCACGTTGACCTAGAAGGTACCTATTCACTCTGACCTTGAAGTTCTAGATTGTATCTCTCAGGGAACAAGGAGGCCGGCAAACTTATTCCCCTCTAAAGCTGTACGTACGAGAAAAGTATTTATTTATATTTTATCCCTTATACCTTCTTAAATTTTTCAATTAGACTTAAATAATGGACTGGAGTAATAGATTATTAACTACTGGACTAAGTATTTTTTTATTTACAACAGGTATATGGAAAAAGAAATAAAAAAAGTTGTAATGAATACCTACGTTGCACGTGATACGTACATTTTACGTTCGCTATTAAAACTAAATCTGAATTCGTGAACAACTGAAAACCGGTTTCCTACAACATTGTAAATCATCAAGCAATAGGGTGTAGCTGATTTCTTTGTTCGCTATACTAGTTTTGAATTGATTCTGTAAAAGTTACAAATATAAATATCTTTATTGCTGGTTGTAGGTAAGATAAGATGATACAAAACATTTTAAAAGTTGCCCCACACAAACTGGCCTCTGCGAGACGCATGCAATATGTGTTTACTAGTGTATGAGTAGTGTAGTGTGTTTATTACTAGTGTTTTCAACACATAAAGCATCTATTTCATGTTAACCACAGAAATCGTAATACAATTGTTTTTTTATAATGGCAGAGCCTTTATTAACAAAACTAAAATACAATGAGAACTACACTCACTACACTACAAACCTAACTAACTACTTACACTAAGCACATCTGAATTATCCATAGACTACTGTAGATCTAGAGATAATCAAGATCTTCAGGCCCACTACCAATCGGAAGCGTACCCAGCACGCTTTAGGCGGCATTACATTAATAAAAATAATAAGGTAATATTATTTAGATTTCTGTGATGTGAACATACATTTAGTGGGTTTGATTCCCACGCAGAAGTAATATTTGTATAATGAATTATAGAATGTGATATGATAATGATAATGAATTATAGAATGAATTAATAGATCTGTGTCTGGGTCTTTGTATTTATTTACAATTAAATAAGTATCGTAAACTATTTGCCTCCCATAATCCAAGCTTTCCGTAATTTAGCCAGTTTTCCTTAATTTAGTATTGTAAGAGGAATGCCTTATAATATTTAGTACCTGGTTGACCGACCTTTGCTCGGTTTTTTTAAATGATATTTAGGCAGGTACGAATTACGTAGTGATGCCTTACTTAGACCTACTTAGATACGAATTAAATGCGTTTATAAAAGGCTCTAAGTATACGATTTTCTCAAAAAAAAGAACAAAAAGAAAAGTCCCGAGTGTAACCATCAGGATTCGAACTCCGAGGGCGAGCATATTCCGTCTGAGCCATTTATTAGACTTAATGAACAGTGGCGAAATAAGTTATCGTATTTTAATGACATTGTAGTAGTTTTTCATTGTCCAAAAACGCGCCTAAAATGATGTTTTTAAAAAATAAAACCTAGCTAGATCGATTTATCGTCCCCGAAACCCTCTGTATACATAATTTCATGAAAATCGTTCGAGCCGTTTCCGAGATTCAGATTCTATATATATATATATATAGAATCTTGTAAGTATATATATATATATATACTTACAAGATTAGCTCGTTTAAAGGTATAAGATAAGATTTTTCTATACAGTCCCCTTGATAATAAAACCATCGTCAGCTATAAACCTGAGTAGGTCAGAGTTGAACAGTTCATCGGCATTTTAAATAGAATATAGCAGAGGAACATGCCCTTGCATGTTACTCTGCTATATTCTATTATATATACTATATATCACCTACGCTGTTAAACGGGAAAGGCTTCTTCGTCGAACAAAATATATTTATTAGGTACTAATTGATTATTCATAGAGTTCCATGGTTACCCAACGCATGCACAATTGTACACATAATGTGAACGGAACGAACCGCAATTTCCAGGCACTAGGCGCCCTAGATTCATGACCTGTATTGCGACTAGGATTTATGTATTTGAAACTGATAAAAGGGTTTTAGAAAACCCACTGACCTGTTTCGATTGACTCATTTCTAATTGTAGTTATGAAGAAAATTTGTGGAAAGAAAATTGTTTTGTTTCGTAACTTTACAAGGTTTCCGTTTTTTGTTTTAAAAATCTTGAAATTGATTTAATCTATACTAATATTATAAAGCTGAAGAGTTTGTTTGTTTGTTTGAACGCTAGGAGGGAAGTACTGGTCCGGATTGAAAGATTCTTTTTTTATTGGATAGTCCATTTATCGAGGATGGCTATAGAAAATAAAGCTACTATTAATAGAAGCGGAGCATGAATCAAGAATGTAACAAAATCGGGAAAAATAGATTTTTAAGAGATTTCGTACGTTTCGTGCTTGGACATGACACATGACAGCATGTGTCTAAGATTGCGTCATTGAATATCACAGATTACATACCTCTTGAATATAAAACCTTTGCTAATCATTTTGCAGGTAGCTGAAGAGGTGTTTTGTTTGAAAGCGCTATTCTCAGGAATGACTGAACCGATTTCAGTCATTCTTTCACCGTGATCCTGATGAGTACTGTATAATGTACCACGGGCAACGCCGGGGCGGACATCTAGTTGAGGAATATAATAATTGCCATCCAGCGCACTCTGTTTTAAGTGTCCTAAATCATTAAATCTAAATTTAGATATTACCATTCAGAGCACAGATTTCTATTTATGTTTTAGAAATCTGTGATTCAGAGTTATAAATCAGTTTTAGCTTCAGACAAATTATTCTTGTTATATCAATTAATACTCGTACTATGTGAATGTGAGTTTAGGATAACCGGATGAAAAAATCAAAACTCCGTAGAAAAAATCTGATTTCCATCGAAAAATCCTGATATTTTTTACCATTTAAAAATGTTCACTAACAAACTTAACAATTTAAAAGAAATCATAATATTATTGTTTTCATACATTGCGGATCTCGTTACAAGGTATCTTTACATATTAAGTATGATCCAACTGATTACGTACCTACTTGGATACATAAATGTTGATTTTAATTGTGCAGTTATTACCGTAAGAAAATTATTCTTAGTTTTTTTAACTTTTTATTAAAGATATCTTTAAAATGTAAGCTGTATTTTATTGCAAATTCTAAAAATATGTACCTATCTATCAGACTGTCGTTTAGCGCAGAAGACCCAGGAACCGAAAACGCTAGTGCACCTTGTAATATAGTTTAGCCTAATGAGAAATGTTCACTAATTTTGAATATTAGCTTTCTGTACTCTCCGTTCAACATAATAAATACTCGTGAAATAATTATATCAATACGTCCACAGATTTCTAAAACAAAAGCAGATGGAACGTGCAGAACACAGATCCTTAGGTCCGGAAAGCAAATATTAAACGCCAAAGCAAATACAAACTCCAGTCAGTACGAAACTGACTTCCGTCTCGTACAGGAGTCCCGTGTGATTTTATGTTTTGTTTAAGATTATGCCGTCTTGTGTCATCAAACATTGCAAACATTGTTCCCAAAAATAAAAAAAGGAAATTTCATAGGAAAGTTTGAATATTTTTACTGGTATTTATTAAATTTAGACGATTTTATTTCGATTGATGAATAGAAACACAACACCTCAACGAAAATAGGTCAGTGTTGCTATACTAAATTGAAATTATTTTCCCTGAAGTTAAGGTAAAATATAGATTCTAATTTTGTTTTGAAGATACTCGTAGACCAAATTATAAATGAACATTGTATAATTCAATTTTAAGCCCTATTTTATAATCGTTATTTTTTTTTTTATTTAATGTGAATCGATGCCAAGAACTAATCCTCGCCGTTACTAGGGTTAATAAAAATACTAATAGTGTTGATGAAAACTATAGTTATGAAACGAATAGATAAGAACAAATCCTCGCCGTTATAAAACGTCTCGTCTATGACCTGTGGATTCTAACTTGATCTGTGCAGTGCTGTTAGCATATATATTTTTAATAATACGAACATATTTCTTTCTTACTCCTTGTTGAATTAGAGCCTCCCAGAGCAGATTGTGTTTGATTGAGTCGAAAGCTTTATTGTAGTCGAGAAATGCAATGTATAGGTCTTTCCCATACTC
The DNA here is from genome assembly GCA_017562165.1 of Ectropis grisescens. Lineage (NCBI taxonomy): Eukaryota > Metazoa > Arthropoda > Insecta > Lepidoptera > Geometridae > Ectropis > Ectropis grisescens. The sequence continues at coordinate 3,587,800 of CM029783.1, forward strand.
TTGAGATTTTCTATTAACTGTTTTAATACATGCATATGATCAATAGTTGAAAACCCTGCTCTAAAACCAGCTTGTTCAATAGGCTGTTCTTAATCTATAGTCCTTGATATTCTATTTAGGATCAGCTTTGAAAAAACTTTGTAAATGTTTGACATGAGGCTAATAGGTCTATAATTTTCAATTACGTTTCTGTCTCTTTTTTGTGGAGCAAATTATTAACAAGAAATCCTTGCATTATATTATCGGTGTAATAATAAATTTTTTAAAAATAATGTTTTATGCGTTTATTATACGTGACAATGTCCAAAGCTTAACAACACATATTAAGGCACATATTGGTGGGATGCAAGGTGCTCCTTAATGGGGGTCATTACTCACGGCGCCATGACAGAGTACTTGAAATCATACGTGAAGCCATGAGCCTCTCAGTAGCTAGAGCCCAAAAGGGATTGACGACAAACAAAAGACAAATTAACTTTGTAAAGAAGGCTCAACATCAAACTCCAGGAACAAGCCTTACTCAATCCTGGGTACAGCACCTGATTGGACTATTTTAATGGACACGTATGAAAAGCACAACAAAATCCCAGAGGATGTGGGTGTTTCGTCATCCAGACCGGAAATTTTCCTTTTTTCTAGAGCTACAAAACGCATAGTCCTTGTAGAACTTACCGTACCGTGGGAAACTAATATACCTAAAGACCACGCGATGAAACAAAATAAGTATTACGACCTCCTAAACGAATTAACAAAAACGGCTATGTAGTTAGTTTATACGCTGTAGAAGTGGGGCGAGAGGTATACCAGCAAAATCTCTCTATAACCTGCTGAAAGACCTTGGCTTATCCAGAAGTGCAGTAAGTTCTATACTAGAACGAGTATCTAAAGCTGCACTAGTAGGCTCATATCAGATTTGGCTGGGCAGGAAAGAAAGACGAGTAGTGAAGGTGAGTGTTGATGTACGTCAGAAAGGGGCCCCTTAAACCTACGCCCGAGTCACAAGTCTCGGGGTCTACTCGGGTTTTCTCTCTCTGCCACACGATGGACCCGGCACCCGCACGGTGAATCCATGGAATACTAAGAAAATCGTCTCAACAATAGTGGGACTTTTTTCTTAAGACTGGGAACATTACACGCACACCAACGTGAGTAATTTGACAACGTCTGTGAGAGCTGTCACGCATACATAACTAATGACTGGCCTCACAGTGTTGTTCACGAAGGTTTCATCTGTTTAGAAATCTGTGAATACGTCAATCAGTTTCCAAGATATATCATTTTAAAGTGAGCGGTCCGAGTTAGATGCGGTTGACGTCATACCACAACACTCGCTCAATTTTCGTTCACAACTGGAAGCGATGAAACAAAATAAATCACTGCGCAAGTAAATTACTGCTGGCGATTAGCGACTAAGCGGAGTGGAGCGCTGTGTAATGACGTCACACGGGGTAGATATTTTTGCGAACTTTGAATGCATATAAAACTATATCTACTTGGTATTTTTTAACAAAACAAAAACGAGTGTACCTGTATTACAGAGAAGCTTTATTATAACAAAGTTTCAAGTAATTTTAGATGCCTATTAGTCTAGGGTATTATATGGGATAATGGGGAATGCCCCATTATCCCATATAATACCCTAGACGTAGGTACTTACGCCACTACGAGTACTTACGGCTACAAAGCAGATACTTACAAAAAGCGTATAATGCGTGTCCTGCTCCACCACCACTCTGACGCTACGTCGCTTCATTAGCAAGCCGATGAGGCATTAAATATTCCGCAAAGTGTGAGTAAGTTTAAATAAATTTTAACTTCAAAAAAACTAAATCCATATTGCCGAAGAGCTTGGAATTAAATACGGTTCTATAGTACTATGACTCAGCAGTCTTATATGTTCTAGTGATACTTCACGTACAAACGTATATACGTTTCATGTATAAAACATATACTACAGAATGTTTTAAACATGAAATACCGATCATGTTTATAGAGAGATCATTTCGGTAAAATATTATTATGAAAAAGCAAGAACATCAAGGTACTTACAGGCTACAAATAAATCGGAACCAAGTTTCAGTAGCTTCAAAGACAGATTAAAATGTTAGCTTATCGAGGAAACCTTTCATAGCTTCAGTGAATTTTAGAAAGTGACGGTGAAACTTGGAAATAATTAAAAAAAATTGTAAGTGGCAAAAGATTCATCATGACATTGGCGAAATTGTGAGGCTAAACCACAATAAAAGCCGTCCGTTTATGTGTGAACATGGTGCATAAAATTGCATCGAAATTTCTGGGACGCGCTCCACCATAAAACCAATAAAAAAATATTTCACTTTCCTCTTCTACAACTTCCGCCACGATTTAAATCCAATAACGCAACTCAAAACGCAATATTAAAGGTTTATTGCCGAGAGCTTAATATTGCATCATGTGATTGTGGTTGTGGATATGCTGAGTGTATCGTAGGCGTAATACGTATACCATTCTGGGAAATCTAAGATATAATTTCACGTCCATTTGGAATGCTTTTGCTGTCTCGCATTTGCTAGGCTTTAGATTACGTTAACAGGAACGGTGAATACAAGGGCAGATTCAAGAGGGGGATCATGATCTAGTTGGCCATAGTCGTCGCCACGGCCTCCGGTTTCACCCGCGTAGTTTCCAGAGTGAGCTATCAAATTCTGAGCTTTTTCACTTCTATGGGCAGTCCCTATGACTGCTATTTTTTTTACTATTGTAGCTCTATAGTGGACCGCCGTCTCACCTGATTGTAAGCGACGATGTATAACGCATCGGTTACAATGTTATGTACAATCAAAGATGTCGAAAATATGATAAAACCTAGAAGGAGCAATTCACTCTCGATTTGAAAACACTAAGATAAACTAAACAAAAGTGGGTCAAACCTCCTCGTTCAAGTTTTTTGAACATCAACCACGAAACGATGTAGCTGTTTCGAGCTACGAGCAACTCGAGAGAAAAAAAAACAAGGTCAGATCACTTCTATGGGCAGTCCCTATGACTGCTATTTTTTTTACTATTGTAGCTCTATAGTGGACCGCCGTCTCACCTGATTGTAAGCGACGATGTATAACGCATCGGTTACAATGTTATGTACAATCAAAGATGTCGAAAATATGATAAAACCTAGAAGGAGCAATTCACTCTCGATTTGAAAACACTAAGATAAACTAAACAAAAGTGGGGTCAAACCTCCTCGTTCAAGTTTTTTGAACATCAACCACGAAACGATGTAGCTGTTTCGAGCTACGAGCAACTCGAGAGAAAAAAAAACAAGGTCAGATCAGAGGTCATGCAGATTAGCTGCGTTGCATAGGTACTCTCCGAAATGTATCCATCAAAAGACCCATAAGTCAGATTTTTTTTAAATCGTACTTGTGACGTTTTATATTGGTAGGGTTACTTAAGTTTTATTGTTTTGTTAAAATTGTTCGATAAAGGGAAATAATTTTCAAGGGTTTTTTTCTTAAAATAACCTCACCTCATCCGGGCTCTGAAATCAGGTCAAGACAACTCTTGTGTGGGTTCAAGATTGCAGGAAAGAATTCCCTATATTTGTTGTTCCTCAACGATACAATCCTATTGAAATAGAATAAAGGAGAATAAATATTTACTATTGATAATAAATAATATAAATAAATAAAAAACATTGGTTCATAATTCACACACAATATCGTCTGATCCCAAACTAAGCAAAGCTTGTACTATGGCGGCCAGATAGGTGATATTATACTTATATAGTTGTAAATACATGTTTATTATACATAGACATAACCAGACACAGTACAAATATTTGAATTCACCAAAAATATTGGCACTGGATGGGTATGAAACCCACGACTGTCGGCTTCGCAGGCAGAGTACCCACTAAGCCAAACCAGTCAATTAATATACCGAGGGCTGGCAACAAATGTTTGAGGCAAGCTAAAAACTTGCCACATAGTCCACCTATTAGTATATCCCAACATGAAGGTAGACCTGGCTGGTGACAATGAAAAGAAGAAGAAGAAGAACGAGATGAATAATTTACGTATCCGGATCGGCAGTCGCCGTCTCCCGATTAAACCAGCCGTAAGGCTGACGTAAGGATGTCGGTAACGCAAGCTCATACATTTTTCCCTTGTCAAAAAGTGTACAACGCGACTAAAGCAGTTTTATCTCTAAAAATACATGTATCTTCGAAAGTATAAACATTCGAAGATTAAATAAATAAATATATATTGATGGACATTTCACACACAACACCATCTGACCCCAAACTAACCAAAGCTTGCACTGTGGAAGCCAGATAGCTGATGTAATATACTAGCTTTTGCCCGCGGCTTCGCTTGCGTTTTGTAAGTCGTTGGCGTGAGACCGAACCGTTCATATGAAATTTTCATCCTCTAAATATATGAACGAATAAAAAGTATTATACGCATTTTTATCCCCAATTCCACCCTATTTCAATTTTGATAAATCCTTAGTTGATCTCTACATCATAGAAGGAATACGTATGCGGAATTTTAAGTTTCTAACCCTAAGGTTTTGCTTTGTCCATTTATGTAAAAAAATCATCACCTATTTTAGCGAGCGCCTATATGTTAGAAGGCTCTATGCAAAATTTCAGACTTCAGGCATTTGGATTTTCTGAGATTTCGTGATGGTGACCTTTCGCTTTTATATACTTACTAGAGACCCGCCCCGGCTGCGCACGGGTGCAATGCTTATATATACTAAATTACAAATAAAAATGGTTATTGTGGGTTATCCCTAAGAGATATATACCATTGGTGAACTTTTTTGTAGACCTTTTTAAGGGATACAATACTGCAGTACATTATTTTGATCCGTCTCGTAGGATCCAGCCAGCGTTTACAAACTAAGCGCAAAAAAATTTGTTTATTTATGACATCACATTAGAAAGCTTTAAAATTATTAGTGTTTCTGTACTGTTGTACACACACATTATACATATTAACCTTCCTCTTGAATCTATTTTAAAAAACCCGCATCAAAAATCAGTTTGGTAGTTTTAAAGATTTAAGCATACAAAGGGATTTAGGGACAGAGAATGCGACTTCATTTCATACTATGCAGTGATATAGATAATAATAAATGGTATTTTCACCTGCAGTCAATGAGCAGCGCGCGGTTCTTCTGGCCCATGGTGACGATGTACTGGTCCATGATGCCGCACGGCATTCCCGGGAACTCGTGCTCCGCTTTCTGGCACAGCTTGGCTTTCTGCACGGGACTGTAACATTTAAATGTATTTACATCACGGCTGATTACAGAAAAGCTTGCAGTGTGTGCAAGAGGTTGTGCGGTGGATCATCAATAATATTGTACTAATATCTTTTCTGTTAGCAAAAATTAGAAATATTACGCAAATAACTAAAACTACATCGCTTGAAGAAACAAAAAACAATCACATTTGATTTGATTGATTGTTTTTAACCCCCGACCAAAAAAAGGGGTGTTATAAGTTTGACGTCGATGTCTGTCTGTCTGTCTGTCTGTCTGTCGGTCTGTCTGTCTGTCTGTCTGTCTGTCTGTCTGTCGGTCTGTCTGTCTGTCTGTGTGTCTGTCTGTGGCACCGTAGAGCTCAAACGGATGGGCCGATTTCGATGCGGTTTTTTTTATTTAAAAGTTAATATCCGTGCGGGTATTTTTAGCTATGTTTGGTTAATATCGATTCAAAATGGCCGCCTCCACAAAATGGCGGACAAAATATTTCTTCACAACCTACCTCAATATGGGTATCAAATGAAAGGGATTGACTAGCAGAGTACTATACGCTATAACAAATTTCAAATCCAAGATGGCTGCCATCACAAAATGGCGAATTATATATATTTTTTCACTACTACCGCAATATGGGTATCAAACGAAAGGGCTTGACTAGTAGAATACTTTGCACTATGACAAATTTCAAATCCAAGATGGCCGCTACCACAAAATGGCGAATTACATTTCTTTTTTCACAACTTCCTTAATATGGGTATCAAACGAAAGGGCTTGACTAGTAGAATGTTGTACAGATAACAAATCTAAGGTAGTCGGGGGTTAATCAAATTTTTTAATTTTGTTCTTGTATCTAGGTAATCCTCCTGTCTATCAAAAATGTCTTCAGATTACAAATTTAACTTTCCATTTAAAATTAATATAACCACCACTCTATTTGAGAGGTCGTTAGTTAATGATTATTCAAATAACATCTCACATAATTTACTGAATTATAACATAAACTAAGCAAAGCTTGTTATACTATGGGAGTCAGATAGCTGATACATACAAATACATTTTTAAATACATACTCATTAATCTTAACATTTTTGTATTTTTTTTCCAATCGATGAATTTTTACATAAATACACGGGTAACTCACGTTTAATATAGTCAGTCCAGTCCGACTCAAGTTTCGATCGCGTCCGGCGATCTTTTTGAAGGAGAGTGCGCGCGCGGTTTCGCAGCTCGTTTAGCACTCCTGACTATATTAAACCTGAGTTACCCGTGTATTTACGTAAAATGTGTAATAACCACGTTAGTTTTCATACTAAAATCGATGAATTATTATTTATGAAATGCTTCATTAACATTTCGCTAAGGCTGATCTAAGCGATCGGGCGCAATGTAAGCTTATCAGACACACCCACTGAGCTGTCATGTGGGTGTGTCTGATACCACGCTGAATCGCTAGACCGCAAATTCGGAATCTAAAAATAATAGAGATATTTTTCATTTTGCTCCGACAGTTGGATTGACCGGCTGTACATAAAATTCGAACCGAACCGTTTATTTGGTTGAAAAATGTTCATAACTAAATTCATCGTTCTAACATCAACCCGGTTGAAATTCACAAAATCAGAGACTTTCATACCATAATGGAGATACTCTACCACTTCTTCTAACCGGTTATCGTAAAAACTGACTATAAAAAAAGTTCTACAGCCTCACTTTGCTTGTTTACTACAGCTTCACTCTGCAGTCTATTCTATGCTGCATTTCTGCATATAAACTTTTGCAACTCCTATACGAACAGAACTCGGCAGAATTCTCTCCCAAGTTACATCGAAGCTTACTTAACAAGAAAAAAATATTTTTTTTTATTTATCCCCGATTACCTCGGAACTGTAATCTGTACAACATTCTACTAGTCAAGCCTTTTCATTTGATACCCATATTGAGGGAGTAGTGAAAACAGAAATGTATTTCGCCATTTTGTGGTGGATGTCATCTTGGACTCGAAATTTGTCAGTGTATAGTATTCTACTAGTTAAGCTTTTTCATTTGATACCCATGTTTAGGTAGTAGTGAAATAAAAGAATGTAGTTCGCCATTTTGTGGTGGTGGCTATCTGGGATTTGAAAGTTGTCATAGTATATAGTGTAGTATTCTACTAGTCAAGCCCTTTCATTTGATACCCATATGTAGGTTGTGAAGCACTATTTTGTATCCTATTTTGTGGGGGCGGCCATCTTGAATCGAAATTAACAAAACATAGCTAAGAACCACCGCACGTAAATTAACCTTCGAATAAAAAACCGCATCGAAATCGGTCCATCCGTTTGAGCACAGACAGACGTCTGTGTAGACAGACATCGACGTCAAACTTATAACCCCCTTTTTTTGGTCGGGGGTTAAAAACACTAAATAGTGGCATCAGCAACAATTAATTTTATGGAGATACTCCAACTTACTCAACAGTCATGCCAGCCAAACCCTCCAGCAGAGTGAAGACAGCTACTTCTATGGATGCGCTGCTAGAGAGGCCTGCGCCCATCGGGACATCCGATACAACCACGGCATCGAAACCTTGTACCATACCTAAAATTTAAAAAAAATACAATATATAAACAGCCCTTTTTAGACCCCGACGCAAAAACAACGGGGTGTTAGGATGTGAGAAAGGGTGTGTGTGTGTGTGTGTGTCTATGGCATCGTAGCTTCCGAACGGGTGAATCGTTTTTTTGTTAATTGTTTCTTTGCTACTTTTCGTCAAAATTAGTTCAAAGTTCCAGAGCCCCGCGGTATTAGTTTTACTAGCAAACAAACATTCATTTGACTTAAAAGTTTTAACTATTATTGGAGGTTTTTTTAATTTATTATTAAATATAGTTATAGCTAAAGAACTTCTGTCACAAACAAAGTTAATGCCACGTGTACGTCGTCATATGTCGCATGTCCTATTAAGACGTTTTTCTTGAAACATGTCACTTTTCATAGAAAGCACAACATGATGGAGTCAATCCCACGCATCCTCGTGTCGTTCAAATCGGGATTCCATCGCAATTACAACTGAGCTCTCGCCCACCGCTTCAGAATTAGAATAAAAGATGTGTGACTTTTAATTACCGTGATTACACACGGCTAAGATAAAAAAACTTGAGAGGTGTCAAGGGACACCCGGATCCCGGATGGAACGAAGTTCCTTTCGATTAATTAGTGAAGGAATTATTATTATTATTTTTTTATTATTTACAAAAAAACTGTATACACTCAACAAAAATAATCGTCGCGACACCACACTGTTCAATGCGAAATAGAAATGAAAATATCTGGCTTGCTTTCTATAAGAGAGAGAGAGACAGACAGAGAAACATGCGACGCCGCACAGCTTACAATAGCAAAAAGTGTCGTGACAACTTTTCGTAAGAATTTTTTCCGTCTAGCCCCCTTTCACAACGCGCGATAAGGAACTTCGTTCCAAAAATTAGTAAATAAAAAAAAATGTCTGTAAAGTCGGTTGGCTTATGGACGATAATTTAAAGTGGCAACGTCTTAACAAAACATTGATAGACGGAGCAAGCGTACAATGAGCGTAACGGGACATAACGGGGCACTTTTTCGTGCATGCAGTTGGCGTTCATAGATTTGTTAAACGTCACGTCAAAATAATTCAACCATAATTCTATTTTTTATGTTACTATGTCAAAAAAATACAACACTAAAATTTTCATATACCTACTAGAATTTTCGTCACTCAATTTTTCAAACAAATTAAATCAGGAAATTAGGAACATACCTGGAAAGTTAGCCACTACTCCTTTGACATAGTTTGCCCAGGCAGGTTCTCCCGGCTTCAGCAGCGCTGACGATGGAGTAGAGAAGCTGGTCTCCACCTCCTCACCAGTTCCCAGCACGGAAACCACCCTGCACTCATTGGTGCCGTTCAGAGCTCCCACGATCACGGTCAGGAATGGCAGTGCCTAGAAATACAATGTATTAAACCTTTAATTTTTTATTGAATTTGTAGTGGTACTTGTTTCAGAGCTCGTTTGAGAAAGTGCCACACTTTTTCTGTATTCTACTGTGTTCCCATTTGAGGACAATAAAAATATTTATCAAGAAATTTCAGGACAAAGGTTGGTTATTTTACTTTATTTCTAACTAGGGGTCGGCCCAGGCTTCCCCCGTCGTATATACATAGCCAGTCATAGCCTGACTCATAGTACCTACTCTGAGATATCCAACGATGAAATATTTCTTGAAATCGGTACTGTCGTATGAGGTAGTTCATGAGATTAGCACGTTTAAACATACAAGCTCTTCAGTTTTATAATATAAGAATAGGTTTTTGTTGTTTATTAACTACAATTTTAACTTCATTTGGCGTGATATTTAATTGAGATCATTATTTTTGTGTTATGTTTATTTAATTTGTTTTTTAATAACCGTGCTGTGTATTCGATCTAAATAATGACTTCGTCATGTGACATGTACAGACAGTATGAATAAATGAGTTTGAGTATGACAAAACGTCTAGTACGTTGTACGTCCGTGGTGACGAGCAAAGTATCATACATGGTAATGATTTGGACTCTTCGTGTTCAAGTAGCTGCGTGGCACTTTGCACTTTTGCTTACCATTGAGCACATGGCTTGCGTGTCTGGTCACTTTATAGTAATCATAATCATTTATTAATAACAATTGTTACACGTCATGTATGATAAGTAATATTCATAATTACATTAAATAATAAATTAATAATGTACAATTACTTTGTACTGTGTTGTCCAGTATATCATGATATTAAGTAATAAATAATAATTTAATAGATACAAATACAAAAATATTTATTGCTATTTACGGGTAAGATAAGGTGATACAAGCCGAGGGTGAAGGCCTAGCAAGCCAAGCCCGGGAATTAAATCGCTAAAAGTCCAAATAAGAATAATACCCCTGGGACAGTCCGAGAGGCGGGGCGGAAGATCTGTCCACCGTGTGATAGTAATGACGACCCTGGCGCGAATACGGACTTGAGATGCCCTGTGTGCGGGAAAATTTACAAGAGACGAGCCTGGTACCAAAAGCATTTAAAGACACATGATGGTGTTGAAGCACGACAGCCGTCGGTCAGTACTTCGACAAACACTATGGATAGAGTTGACCCTCATATATCCCAAGGTGAACCATCGAGTGAAAACTACCAGGAGTCCATTGTCATCAGGACACGTCTTGGCATTCCCAGTTTAAAAAACTCTACCTGGAAAGTTCATGACGAAAACTTGGCGATCTTATTAGAACATCCTGGGCCAAAACAAGATCTAAACAGCCAAGTAGAAACTTTCCAGGACACCATATATACATACTTCTCGGAACATTACCCACCATCAACTTGTTATGCTCAAAATAGCAAGGAAAATATGTTCAAAATGAAATTGCGGAGGAAGAAAAGAGAGTTAATAAAACGTCTTCGTGTAGCTAAAACCATGGGCGATAACCATCTAAGTCACCAACTGTCCAGGGCTCTAAGATCAATCCTTAAATTAATACAAGGAATATCGCTTCAAATTAGTAAAAATCGTGATAATTTTAACAGAGCTAAACACGAAGTAGACTTTGATAAAACCCTTTTCAATACTCCAAAATATTTTCAGGGAGCAAAATGGAAAGCTTATCTTGACTAACGCGCAAATTTACGATCACTTTAAAAGCACATACGAAGTGCCTAAACGCGGGAGCTCGTACGTAGAACCAAACATCCAAAGACCTAATGATTCTCTGACAGGCTTTCAAGGCACCCCACCTAGTGAAGAGGAAGTAAACTATCAAATTAAAAAGAAAACTACTAAATCAGCTCCTGGCCCAGATGGCATTCCTTACATAGTGTATAAAAGTGTCCATCAGTTCGTAAACATATCTTGAATATATTCATTAAGATCTGGTCAAGAAAGCAAGTCCCAGTAGCATTTGGAAGAGCAATTTTGTCCTCATCCCTAAAAAGCAGGAAGTAACTCATCCCAAAGACACCAGACCGATAGCCCTAACCAATACAATTTCTAAAATCTTTTTCAGTATTTTGCAAACAAAATGACCACATTTATGACCAGCAATAGGTATTTCAGGCCCAATCACCAGAAAGGGTTCTTGCCTGGTATTTCTGGATGCCTGGAACACAATACATTACTAGCAGAAAGTTTGAAAGATGCCAGAACACATGAGAGGCAAATTACAGTCTGCTGGATAGACCTAGAGAACGCGTTTGGTTCTGTCCAGCATGAACTTATGATATTTGCCCTAAAATGGTATAACTTTCCTGCTGAAATTATTGACATAATTAATTCTTATTATTGCCACTTAAAATTCGTCATAGCAGTAAACAAGGAATACACAAAACCACTTGAATACAATGTAGGACTATTCCAAGGGTGCTGCTTATCACCAATAGCATTTAATATAGTTATAAATATTTTAGTAGACAAATTAATATCCCGTGAAAAGAAATGGGGCTACCGGTTTAAAATCAACAATAAGTACACTGAGTCAATCTTGGCCTTTGCGGACGACCTTGCAATACTTACACGTAATCCCAAACAGTGTCAAGAATTGTTGAATGAAGTCGATGAGTTCTGTACATGGACGGAGGGAATGAGGACAAAACCATCTAAATGTCATTGTCTTTGTCTGGGTAGAAGAAATACCAAATATACGTCTTACGATCCGGGACTCTCCATAAGTGGCCAAGGAGTTGCCACAATTGCAGAGGCAGTGCCTTTCAAATTTCTTGGTAGAAAGATAGATCACAAAGGACGTACACCATCATTAGAGGTGGTTGTTGAAAATTTCATGAACAACCTCAATAAGGTAGACCAGCAGCCTATCAGCAATATCAAAAAAGCATGGATATATGACAACTACCTCACATCACGTCTCACTTGGCCTTTCCTAGTATATGACATCGGTAAAACTCTCCTGGCAAAGCTAGATGCCAATGTCATAAAGATATTGAAGTCATGGTTCGGATTGGCACATCCGGCTGATCCCTCTACTCTTTTTAGGGATCACAATAGTTTTGGGCTGAAACTAAAGAAACCGTCTGAACTTTACAAACACCTAAGAGTTACAAAAACGCATGTTTTGGGAAAGTCGCAAGACGAATTAATTACATCTCTCCCAAAAGACAAAACTGCTTCAGAACTGGAATCTAGACTTCAATTCCATAAACAATTTATGGCAGGTGCACAAGTAAATACTGCTGGGTTGGGTGCGAGAAAAAAAAGGAAAGACCGAGACATGGTAAAAACCTTTCTACAACAAGACGAAAATGACGGTTACAAAGTGCACGCTATGAATTTAGAAATGCAAAGTGAGTGGTTAACCATAGGTGAGTTCTGTATCCCATTAGCTCTAAAATGGCGCACCTTGATCTATGACTGGTCCCCTGCCTTATTAAAATTTTATCTAAATGCATTCCAAATGACCCTCCTGACCAGAGTAACTTGGTAAGGTGGGGAAAAGCCTCTGAAAAATGTTGCTATACTTGTGGAGAGGCGATATGTACAGCAAGGCACATATTGGTGGGATGCAAGGTGCTCCTTAATGGGGTCATTACTCACGGCGTCATGACAGAGTACTTGAAATCATACGTGAAGCCATGAGCCTTTCGGTAGCTAGAGCCCAAAAGGGATTGACGACAAACAACAGACAAATTAACTTTGTAAAGAAGGCTCAACTTCAAACTCCAGGAACAAGCCTTACTCAATCCTGGGTACAGCACCTGATTGGACTATTTTAATGGACACATATGAAAAGCACTACAAAATCCCAGAGGATGTGGGTGTTTCGTCATCCAGACCGGACATTTTCCTTTTTCTAGAGCTACGAAACGCATAGTCCTTGTAGAACTTACCGTACCGTGGGAAACTAATATACCTAAAGACCACGCGATGAAACAAAATAAGTATTACGACCTCCTAAACGAATTAACAAAAACGGCTATGTAGTTAGTTTATACGCTGTAGAAGTGGGGCGAGAGGTATACCAGCAAAATCTCTCTATAACCTACTGAAAGACCTTGGCTTATCCAGAAGTGCTGTAAGTTCTATACTAGAACGTGTATCTAAAGCTGCACTAGTAGGCTCATATCAGATTTGGCTGGGCAGGAGAAAAAAACGAGTGGTGAAGGTGAGTGTTGATGTACGTCAGAAAGGGGCCCTTAAACCTACGCCCGAGTCACAAGTCTCGGAACTACTCGAGTTTTTCTCTCTCTGCCACGATGGACCCGGCACCCGCACGGTGAATCCATGGAATGCTAAGAAGATCGTCTCAAACAAAATGACAGCCCGGAGAGACGGGATGACGCTGGAAAGACAGATGGCTGGTGGAAAAGACATCTGACGGATGGAAAGACATCTGACTGTTGGAAAGACAGCCGAGGGTGAAGGCCTAGCAAGCCAAGCCCGGGAATTAAATCGCTAAAAGTCCAAATAAGAATAATACCCTGGGACAGTCCGAGAGGCGGGGCGGAAGATCTGTCCACCGTGTGATAGTAATGACGACCCTGGCGCGAATACGGACTTGAGATGCCCTGTGTGCGGGAAAATTTACAAGAGACGAGCCTGGTACCAAAAGCATTTAAAGACACATGATGGTGTTGAAGCACGACAGCCGTCGGTCAGTACTTCGACAAACACTATGGATAGAGTTGACCCTCATATATCCCAAGGTGAACCATCGAGTGAAAACTACCAGGAGTCCATTGTCATCAGGACACGTCTTGGCATTCCCAGTTTAAAAACTCTACCTGGAAAGTTCATGACGAAAACTTGGCGATCTTATTAGAACATCCTGGGCCAAAACAAGATCTAAACAGCCAAGTAGAAACTTTCCAGGACACCATATATACATACTTCTCGGAACATTACCCACCATCAACTTGTTATGCTCAAAATAGCAAGGAAAATATGTTCAAAATGAAATTGCGGAGGAAGAAAAGAGAGTTAATAAAACGTCTTCGTGTAGCTAAAACCATGGGCGATAACCATCTAAGTCACCAACTGTCCAGGGCTCTAAGATCAATCCTTAAATTAATACAAGGAATATCGCTTCAAATTAGTAAAAATCGTGATAATTTTAACAGAGCTAAACACGAAGTAGACTTTGATAAAACCCTTTTCAATACTCCAAAAATATTTTCAGGGAGCAAAATGGAAAGCTTATCTTGACTAACGCGCAAATTTACGATCACTTTAAAAGCACATACGAAGTGCCTAAACGCGGGAGCTCGTACGTAGAACCAAACATCCAAAGACCTAATGATCCTCTGACAGGCTTTCAAGGCACCCCACCTAGTGAAGAGGAAGTAAACTATCAAATTAAAAAAAAACTACTAAATCAGCTCCTGGCCCAGATGGCATTCCTTACATAGTGTATAAAAAGTGTCCATCAGTTCGTAAACATATCTTGAATATATTCATTAAGATCTGGTCAAGAAAGCAAGTCCCAGTAGCATTTGGAAGAGCAATTTTGTCCTCATCCCTAAAAAGCAGGAAGTAACTCATCCCAAAGACACCAGACCGATAGCCCTAACCAATACAATTTCTAAAATCTTTTCAGTATTTTGCAAACAAAATGACCACATTTATGACCAGCAATAGGTATTTCAGGCCCAATCACCAGAAAGGGTTCTTGCCTGGTATTTCTGGATGCCTGGAACACAATACATTACTAGCAGAAAGTTTGAAAGATGCCAGAACACATGAGAGGCAAATTACAGTCTGCTGGATAGACCTAGAGAACGCGTTTGGTTCTGTCCAGCATGAACTTATGATATTTGCCCTAAAATGGTATAACTTTCCTGCTGAAATTATTGACATAATTAATTCTTATTATTGCCACTTAAAATTCGTCATAGCAGTAAACAAGGAATACACAAAACCACTTGAATACAATGTAGGACTATTCCAAGGGTGCTGCTTATCACCAATAGCATTTAATATAGTTATAAATATTTTAGTAGACAAATTAATATCCCGTGAAAAGAAATGGGGCTACCGGTTTAAAATCAACAATAAGTACACTGAGTCAATCTTGGCCTTTGCGGACGACCTTGCAATACTTACACGTAATCCCAAACAGTGTCAAGAATTGTTGAATGAAGTCGATGAGTTCTGTACATGGACGGAGGGAATGAGGACAAAACCATCTAAATGTCATTGTCTTTGTCTGGGTAGAAGAAATACCAAATATACGTCTTACGATCCGGGACTCTCCATAAGTGGCCAAGGAGTTGCCACAATTGCAGAGGCAGTGCCTTTCAAATTTCTTGGTAGAAAGATAGATCACAAAGGACGTACACCATCATTAGAGGTGGTTGTTGAAAATTTCATGAACAACCTCAATAAGGTAGACCAGCAGCCTATCAGCAATATCAAAAAGCATGGATATATGACAACTACCTCACATCACGTCTCACTTGGCCTTTCCTAGTATATGACATCGGTAAAACTCTCCTGGCAAAGCTAGATGCCAATGTCATAAAGATATTGAAGTCATGGTTCGGATTGGCACATCCGGCTGATCCTCTACTCTTTTAGGGATCACAATAGTTTTGGGCTGAAACTAAAGAAACCGTCTGAACTTTACAAACACCTAAGAGTTACAAAAACGCATGTTTTGGGAAAGTCGCAAGACGAATTAATTACATCTCTCCCAAAAGACAAAACTGCTTCAGAACTGGAATCTAGACTTCAATTCCATAAACAATTTATGGCAGGTGCACAAGTAAATACTGCTGGGTTGGGTGCGAGAAAAAAAAAAGGAAGACCGAGACATGGTAAAAACCTTTCTACAACAAGACGAAAATGACGGTTACAAAGTGCACGCTATGAATTTAGAAATGCAAAGTGAGTGGTTAACCATAGGTGAGTTCTGTATCCCATTAGCTCTAAAATGGCGCACCTTGATCTATGACTGGTCCCCTGCCTTATTAAAATTTTATCTAAATGCATTCCAAATGACCCTCCTGACCAGAGTAACTTGGTAAGGTGGGGAAAAGCCTCTGAAAAATGTTGCTATACTTGTGGAGAGGCGATATGTACAGCAAGGCACATATTGGTGGGATGCAAGGTGCTCCTTAATGGGGTCATTACTCACGGCGTCATGACAGAGTACTTGAAATCATACGTGAAGCCATGAGCCTTTCGGTAGCTAGAGCCCAAAAGGGATTGACGACAAACAACAGACAAATTAACTTTGTAAAGAAGGCTCAACTTCAAACTCCAGGAACAAGCCTTACTCAATCCTGGGTACAGCACCTGATTGGACTATTTTAATGGACACATATGAAAAGCACTACAAAATCCCAGAGGATGTGGGTGTTTCGTCATCCAGACCGGACATTTTCCTTTTTCTAGAGCTACGAAACGCATAGTCCTTGTAGAACTTACCGTACCGTGGGAAACTAATATACCTAAAGACCACGCGATGAAACAAAATAAGTATTACGACCTCCTAAACGAATTAACAAAAACGGCTATGTAGTTAGTTTATACGCTGTAGAAGTGGGAGCGAGAGGTATACCAGCAAAATCTCTCTATAACCTACTGAAAGACCTTGGCTTATCCAGAAGTGCTGTAAGTTCTATACTAGAACGTGTATCTAAAGCTGCACTAGTAGGCTCATATCAGATTTGGCTGGGCAGGAGAGAAAAACGAGTGGTGAAGGTGAGTGTTGATGTACGTCAGAAAGGGGCCCCTTAAACCTACGCCCGAGTCACAAGTCTCGGGAACTACTCGAGTTTTTCTCTCTCTGCCACACGATGGACCCGGCACCCGCACGGTGAATCCATGGAATGCTAAGAAGATCGTCTCATTTTAAAAGTTGACCCATACAAACTGGCCTCTTCTTCTAGAGGTATGCAATATGTCTGGCAACACAGTTTCCATTGGTCTGAATTTATACAATGATAATAATAGTCAGCTGATAGGTAGCTGGTAGGTATAGGTATGACGAAAGTCTTTAACCAGTGCGTGTTGCCAGTGATGGCTTATGGAACTGAGACGTGGTCCTTAACTGTGGGCCTCATAACGAAGCTCAAAGTCACACAGCGAGCTATGGAGAGAGCTATGCTCGGAGTCTCTTTGCGCGACAGAATCCGTAATGAGGATATTCGCAAAAGAACGAAAGTGGCCGACATAGCTCAAAGAGTAAGCAAGCTGAAGTGGCAATGGGCAGGCCACATCGCTCGCAGAACTGACAACCGATGGGGAAGAAAGGTTCTCGAGTGGCGACCACGAACCGGAAGACGCCGTGTTGGACGGCCTCCCACTAGATGGACAGATGACCTCACAAAGGTCGCTGGAAACCGCTGGTTGCAGGTTGCGCAGGACCGATCGTTGTGGAAATCTAGGGGGGGGAGGCCTATGTTCAGCAGTGGACGTCTTGCGGCTGATGATGATGATGATAGGTATATAAAATCCCTACCTAAGAAAGCTTACCTACTAGCTTACCTTCGCATCGGCCCGCGTGGTTTAAAACATGTTACTACTGCTGTAATAGTATCTCATATCTACAAACAAGTTTGATGAAAATGAATACTCTCGTCTCGTTAATGTTATAAATGTATTGACGTGACAACGTCTTATAAATTGGTTTGCCGGGTGACACTTCAAGAAACTGCGTTACGCTCCGCTCACGTTATGCGCTCACAACGAGAGCGAGTGAGAGGCACGCGTCCCTTCCACTCGGGCATGGTTAGCCCGCCTAAGAGCGAGAGAGACAGACATAAAATGTGAAAGGCACGCGTCCCTTCCGTAAAATTATTTTACCACTCAAAGACGTTGTCACGTAAAACTTTCGCCCGTATACCGACTTTACAGGCAACCAATTTTTTTTTTGTACCCGACTGAATGAAAGGGTATGTTTTTCGCGCGTATCTAGTATGTTTGTAATTTTTTTCTTTATTCTCACATATCGTCCAAACGGCTGGTAAAAGTTTTACAATTAAGATATTGTTAGATTCGCCTCAATGACTCAAGAGTCCACATAATGTTTTTTGTCTGTTATTTTTTGCAGCCGGGTTTTTTAAATTGAAGTTGTCTCTTTCAACTTCATTTATCTCACCTGATGTAAGCTACGTGTGACGCTGTTGTCTACGATGGAGCATGTTGCCCTAGTAGAAACCAATTCACTCTCGCCTCCAAAACCGTAAACATCGGGAAAAACTCACTCAGACAAAACATTTCAAAGTCTAGACATTCTTATCAGGAAAGTTATCTGTTAATTTGTTTACGCCGTCTTAAACCCTACCCTCGAACATCCCCCAATTTATCCCGTAGGAATCTTCGATAAGATTTTACACCTACTGTGTATTTGAATCCCCGGGCCCAGCTGAGTGGGGTATTAACGAGCCTCTATCGGCTCCAAAACAACTGCGTCCAGATTTACAAAGTACCTAATATAAATCGATCATCAATCTTCGTTAATTGATTACAAGGGTTTCTCTCGGAACAGAAATAGTGAAGGGTCGAAGGAGGTCGGATTTTATACCATTACATAGAAATAATGGCACGTGGCCCAAAATGGGAACTAACACCGTCGTCGCCGTCGTCAAGCTAACCAGGGTAGCCGATGCCCAATCTCTCGATGCCCAGGCCCTCTTGACAATGTCATCCAAGTGCCATTATTTCGTGGTACGCCCACGGTACGCCTATACATATTATAGAAGATAAATTATCATGAAAACACAGTCGAACTCCTATTCCGAGAACTACTGGCAAATTTTGGGTAGGTCTTTGATAAGCGCCGACATGATCGAAGATGACGCTTAACTAGAAAGTAGATACCTATTGACTCAGAACTTGCAAACTTCCAATCCAACGACTAGTTAGATTGTAATCTAAACTACTTTAATTAGTTAATAATCTCACGTGTATTGCTGTAAACCCACAGTTATTATAATTGACAAATCAATTTTGTTATAGCTGGTAATACGAGTAGTAACAGTGTCGCGAGTTCAATTATTTTTCCCATCTCAAAAACGGCCTAACGTATTAGGCCCGAGCGACACGAGGCTAGTTTTTCAAGCTAGGATAGCAAACTAGTGTTAGTAAGCTACCAAGGTTAGGAAGCAAGCAAGAAAAAACTAGCGTTGCGTAGGGTTGTCTATACGAAGCCTAAATTACTAACGTTAGCTTGAAAAACTAACCTCGTGTAGCTCGGGCATTAAGAAGTTTTTAATTCAATACTATCTATCATATTTTAGCCGGGGATCGAGATTACGAATCGCGCTAATTGGATATGATTCTGTGAAAACTTTTAATTATTTTCGTGGGCATATTTATTCTGTCTGCCGCAGGGTATGTACTTTCACCTTCTCTCATTCTTTAGAATTTAATCAAACAAACTGGAGGCGGGATCTTTCACTAATCCTTTTGTTTTTTTATTACCAACCCAAAATACCTTCAGACAAGCTCACGCAAATTGATTCATAACAACCTCTTTTTTTATTTCAAAAGTCAGAATCCCTCAAAGCTCTCGGAAATCACCAATGAAATAATACAAATAATTAGTTCAAAATCGTTGAATATTTAAATGTTCGGAAGGTTTTTTTATTGACCGAATTGTCGCAAGTATTTCTAAACGATAATAGCAATCGCTCAAAGCACTTATCAAGTATTAAAATTGTTGGGTTTTAAATTCTTGGTCCCTTTTTAATACTACGGTCGCGTTTTTGGGCATACGTGCCTAAAAATGTTTTGAAAATTTTCGAGGCAATCTGTTGGAATATGGTCGAGTGTCAGAATTGAATTTTAAATTGAAGTCGGTTTAGTTTTTTGGCGAAAATAGATTATGTTAAAAGGTTTTGTCCATTCAAATAAGTTTATAAGTAGGTATAGATTTCGAATCCATGTCAAAATTCTGTATGAGTAGACGCATCGCTTTCAGTATTTGCTCAAACCAAACGCGTATCAGCTTACAAAAACAACATCTGGTGATGTCTAAGAATTTTCCAATTTGAACTTGAACTTCACAGATAAATGTCGTTCGTCAACGGATCATCAATATTTATTACGCTTTAACTCATTTACCTAAAGTTTAAAAGTAATCTGAGCAATTATGAAAACTTGACGAACACAAATAAGTATCTACTGATAATTATATTTTCTCCGTTCAAAATTTTAGGGGAAAAACTTGCGAAAATAGCTTTTGTCTTTGAGGAATTTTCCATTGTTGTGTTTGAAAAGTAAATTAAATTTAGTAGATAAAGAACCTTACGAAGATCAAATTCAAGTTAAAGTTTTCTGTTTTTTTTTTTTTTGTAGTTGGTGAAGGTCTTGAAAATATACTTGAGACGTATAGAATTTCGACCTGTTTGCGAAAATGTCAGTATAAATGTATTACATTAATCACGCAAACAACCAGTTTTTTTTATTTTATTCAACATTATTATTATTATCTAGTCTAGTCTAGATTATTATTATCTATACTAATATTATAAAGCTGAAGAGTTTCTTTGAACGCTAGGATCTCGGGAAGTACTGGTCCGAATTGAAATATTCTTTTTCTATTGGATAGTCCATTTATCGAGGAAGGCTTATAGAACATAACGCTCTACTATTATTAAAAGCGGAGCATGAATCAAGAATGTAACAAAATCGGGAAAATATTCCTTTTTTAGGGTTCCCTAGCCAAATGGCAAAATACGGGACCCTTATAGATTCGTCATGTCTGTCTGTGTGTCTGTCTGTCTGTCCGTCCGTATGTCACAGCCACTTTTCTCCGAAACTATAAAAGATACACTATTGAAACTTGGTATGTAGATGTAATCTGTAAACCGCATTAAGATTTTGATACAAAAAATAGAAAAAAAAACTAAAATTTTTAGGGGTGTCCCATACTTAGAACTGAAACTCAACATTTTTTTGTTCAATACCATACACGTGGTGTATCTATGGATAGGTAATCAAAAATTATATTGAGGTTTCTAACATTTTTTGACGTGACAACGTCTTATAAATTGGTTTGCCGGGTGACACTTCAAGAAACTGCGTTACGCTCCGCTCACGTTATGCGCTCACAAGGAGAGCGAGTGAGAGGCACGCGTCCCTTCCACTCGGGCATGGTTAGCCCGCCTAAGAGCGAGAGAGACAGACATAAAAAGTGAAAGGCACGCGTCCCTTCCGTAAAATTATTTTACCACTCAAAGTCGTTGTCACGTAAAACTTTCGCCCGTATACCGACTTTACAGGCAACCAATTTTTTTTTCTAAAATGAATAGTTTGCGCGAGGTACTCTTCCAAAGTGGTAAAAAGTGTGTGTGTGTGGTAGAAAGCTGAAGTGGCAATGGGCAGACCACATCGCTCGCAGAACTGACAACCGATGGGGAAGAAAGGTTCTCGAGTGGCGACCACGAACCGGAAGACGCAGTGTTGGACGGCCTCCCACTAGATGGACAGATGACCTCATAAAGATCGGTGGAAACCGATGGTTGCAGGTTGCGCAGGACCGTTCGTTGTGGAAATCTAGGGGGGAGGTCTATGTTCAGCAGTGAACGTCTTGCGGCTGATGATGATGATGATGAATGTACCACGGGCGAAGCCGGGGCGGACATCTATTTATAGATAATACTCTAGTCTACGTAGTCTATGTATTGTATACTTTGGTGACGATGAAACGGGCAAACATTCCGGGATCACTCACTCGGGCGACAGTATTTGTTAATTTTCCAACAAAACTTTTTTTTTCTAGAAGGACGAGTTCGATTCTGTAGTTCATTATAAGTAGATAGAATAACAGGCTTTCCTCGTGAATCTCAGCAGTAGTTTTTTTAATGTTATGTTTTTTTCTTTTTTCCTTCATGTAATTTTTAAGTACTAATCAGTTTCTGACCAGTGAGTGGCTACAGAAACTCCAACGGGTTGGCTTGGCACAGGTCGGTCAGTGTACAAGAGGACACACCAGAAGGTGATCCATAGTCTGAGAGCTTACACCACAGTCGCACTGCTCAACTGGAGGATCTGCAAGACCCCATTTACATATATTGTGTCAGCAACGGCCTAATTGAGTTCGGAGTCTAAAGACAAAATTTTAAAATGTAATAAAAAAATAAAATAATGTATAAAATAGATGAAGTCCAAATTGAATCGCTGACACGACAAGAAGAAAAACAGTACTAGTTAAGTCTGCCCATGGTGAGCAATGGCCTAAACTTACTACTTCTGATAGAAGCCCACGAGTCTCAATTCAAAGTGGATTTGGAGATTCTGCTATAACGCTGAAATTTTGTGAAAACCACGTCCGAACCTTCTCTCAAAGTCACAAGTATCCGGCGCCATTCCTCTGCCTCGCTTTATGGAACCTCTCACTTACCACAGGTAAAACGTATCCCTCGCAGTAATCGATGTGTTCACCGATGAGGTTGACACGGCCCGGTGCTGCCGCCCCGACCGCTGGCACGCGACCAAACTTCGCAGCGAATTTGACTCGCGCTTGCTGCACCAAGGCTGCTTCGCCCCTCGGTACTGCTTCATTCCCCATCTAAAATCGATCAATTCGGTCACCACACGACACGGTATCTCTTCAGCGAGCAACACGGAAGGGAGTAGGCATACACAGCGTTTCCCCTCTGTCAAAGTACAAGTCCGCGTGGACCATGGAGTTTGATAATATACTGTGGCTGAGGGCGGGGCTAGATTTGTGAATGGTGCTTTATTTTTTATGTTTTAGTGATTTGGCTGTTTGAGTATGATCGGCAATGGATCGGTACAGGTATGTTTTGTATGTAATAGTGTTTTGCGCTAGTGTGCAACTTTCCCCTTCCCGCAAGAAATGACAGAAAGATTTGAACAATATTTTTTAACTAAGGTATCTCTTGCTGAAAAAGTGCGATCGGTATCGCCTACTACGCGAGTCTGAATGATATC
This sequence comes from Ectropis grisescens, assembly GCA_017562165.1. Lineage (NCBI taxonomy): Eukaryota > Metazoa > Arthropoda > Insecta > Lepidoptera > Geometridae > Ectropis > Ectropis grisescens. The sequence continues at coordinate 3,610,953 of CM029783.1, forward strand.
ATACGGCGGTTATTTTTCACCACTAACTTCCTTACCATACTAAACCGACTGTTCTTGCGCGTGACAATGGCAAAAAAACCTGATGCCATGACTGTAGTGTCATGGAAAATGGACGGCGCCGTCGCCTGCCCTTCTACTGTCTGCTTTACTACTCCTAAGAGAAAGCCCCCTAGTCTCTTTGTAAATTGATGATAATTTAGCTCTGACTTTGCTATTTCTGTCTCTATAATTTCAACCGAAAAGAAGAGAGAGAGTAGTATCTAAGCTGAAACAGTTTTAGCTAGGCAGTATAACCTACGGTAGAGACGCAACTGGCTTTGATATTTTGGCGACATCGTATGTGCCAGAGAAACATATTTTTTTTAAATAAAGATTGACGAGACTAGCAGGACATGTGACTGATGGTAAGCAATATGCCTGCCACTTAACAGCACAGTGACACGCAGCTATTGGAACATGAAGAGTCAAAATCATTACCTAGCACTGCACTGCGCTCGTCACCCAGAGATCTAAGATGTTATATCTCTAAGCCCTGTAATTTCTATGGAAACATTGCCCTTCAAAGCGGACCACAGTAATGTTTGCACATTACTGCTACAGAGTAGCGACTAGTTCTGCCGATCGTTTCAAACGGTGAAAATATACTAACTCCGGAAGCTATTAGATATTGGAATCGTTTGGTGTTGAGACCTTGAGTCCTTGGGGGTTGGGAGCTTATTTTACAAATTTAAATATAATAAAAATAATAAAATTAAAAAAAAAACTGTACTCTTCACCAAAATGCTGCTAATATTTTTAAATGTCAATGTTTGGATATTTGGATGTTAGATGTACAATGACGTCATAACGTATTCATGAACGGATTGGGCTAAAATTTAAAAAACCACGGGGCATTGCTAGTACGAACATACATACGTTATGAAAGATAAGCATTTTTTTTTAAATGCTGTGATAACGTTTATCCGAGTATTCAAAGTAAAATATGATTGCAATAACTACGAGTAATGATATCTGTTTCCCTGTCCCCTTGTGACACTGGTTGCAATGGATCTGAGATAACAGCGTCTTGTATCGTTAGGCTATCTAAGTTTATGTTTATTTAGTCTAATTTCATTAGCAATAGCCCATTCCATAAGCTAATTATTAATTTATCTATAACTCACATAATTTCTTACACTAATGTATTTATAAGGCCGCTTGTCAGGGTTTTGCGTTCCAAGTCTAATGCGAAAATTCATCCTGTAATTTCCATATGGACTTACTGGCCTTTCAATAAAATATAACGGTTTCGGAACATTATTGCTAGGCGGTAGAATAACTGGAAAGGGTGTGGTACTCAGTGGTACTTTGCCACCACGAAAAAAATACAAAGATGTATAATTGTATATTTTATTTTGTCTGTTTCCATAATCTGTTTAACAGCCGGCGATAGCGGGGGTCAATAAAGCGCTATCGTTTATAACAACAAATGATTACTTAATCGTGTTGAGTTACGTTTTATAACTTGCCGGTGGTCCAATGGCGACATCATCTGATTATACAAGGATGTGGTCGTTGATTCAGTGCCTGCTTGCATTACTGGCTTCCAAAATGAGCAAATTTTCCATTAGCTGTGGTTTTAACATCGGGACTCTTGGCTGAGTCCGCCTGAATTGTGCTCACCAAACATTTATCTCACACAAATATATATCACAACCAAATAGAAGCCAGAAATTAATCTAAGATGAAGAATCAGATGACATAAATAAAAACCAGAAATTAATAGAAGATGAGGAAGAAGAAGACTTTAATCAGCTGACTATTATTTAATTATTTTTTTATTTATAAATTACTAACAAATTGTCTTGCCAGACATATTGCATGCCTCTCGCAGAGGCCAGTTTGTATGGGGCAACTTTTAAAATGTTTTGTATCATCTTATCTTACCTACAAACAGCAATAAAGATTTTTGTATTTGTATTTGGAAAGTACTGCACCTTTACCAGTCTACCGCCAAGCGGTAATGTACAAACATTACTGTGTTCCGGTTTGAAGGGCAATGTTTCCAGAGAAATTACAGGGTTATATAAGCTTAGAGATACCTATAATTGAACTCTTTGGACTCTTTGGACTCTTCGTGTTCCAATAGCTGGGTGTCACTATGTTGTTGTGGCAGGCATGTTGCTTACCATCAGGCACATGTCCAACTCATTCTATACTACAAAAAAAAATGTGGTCGTAAGTTCATAGTCTGCTTGAACTTCTATTTTCCAAGACGAGGAAATTTTCCATAGCAGTGGTTTTAACTCAAGAAAACACCTGGTCTTGGAAATATACTCAAAGATATAGTCTGGGTTCTTGGGACTTGAAAGTTTGGCGTTTCTGCCACTAGGCTAGTAGGCTACTACAGCTGTTGACTTTTGTATGACTTTTTCTTTTGAACTGAATAAATAGGTATAGGTACGATTGGTCACCAACGCTCCAGATGATAGCCAAAGATGGTGTACGTATTTCTAGAAGGAATATGCGCTCCATCCTTTATTGCTGTATACTTATAATAGGATAAATGCTCCAGTTTACTCGATTATTATAGATTTTAATAACGCTAAAAATGGTGAAGTGGAATACAGCTTCGTCCAAAAATATCACCCTCGGTGTACATCCACTAAAATTGACCTCGCGACGCATTCGGTACTGATTCTACTCATTGAATGGTAGACCTTAGATTTAATTCCCGCGCAAGACAAATCTCTGTGTAGTGATTATGTAAGTTTGATATGTGTCTGGATCTTTCTATTCTACTAATTATTATAAGTGTGAAAGTTTAGACATTTTGATGTTTGTTGCTCTATTGCGTCGGAACGCCTGAACGTGTTGGGTAGATTATAGGTCCGATACATCACATAGGCTACTTTTCATTGTGAGAAAATAAACGAGAATAGGAACTTCGCAAGTAAAACAGCGGATATTTGCTAGTATATCATAAGTATGTATTTAAATATTATATGAGCTATCTGGCTTCCATAGTACAAGTTTTGCTGAATTTAGAGCTGGGTATTGTTCTGTGATAAACAAGTATTAATTAGTAGTTATAATTTGTTTTAACACATATTATGAAAGCCATCGGGGTAAAAAACACAGGCCCGAATTTGAGAGAATGTACTGAATGCTCGTCAAATCTTCCAAATGAGTCCATCACAATTGATTTGTTGAACTCATGAGATCCATTTATTGAAGTGAGTCCGTCACAATTGCCATCTGTCGCGGTCGACTGATGATAAGTTAGATCAGAACCCCGATCTGTGTACTGTTACGTAACTGACGGAATGATTCCGACACGAGATCGACTCTCTCACTCTCTGTCATGTCCGTATCGAATGACAAAGACAAGGAGTGCTGATCCCATGTCAGGATAATTACGACCGTATTGGGAATCTACTACAAATGTTTGTTTACTTGTACTTTTTTGATAACCAATAAAATAAACAACAATTGTACATAAACAAATGGAAACATTCGAATAAATTTGAAAACATAGCGAGAAGCGAAAACGTAAGCACACAGATCGGACATAACCATCCTGCAAAATAAAATAACATAAATTAAATTACTAGCACCGCCCCGCGTTTTACCCGCATAGTTCCTGTAGCCGTGATTTTCCCGCGCTAAAAAAAAGTTATACTATATTCCAGTTTATATGTGTTCTTAATTTAAATCCGGTACGTACAGCCGTTCCGATTATACCTAGAAACATCCAAACATTTGCAATTTATGGTATTAGTAGGTACGTTGTACGACCTATCAGCGTGGGCAAACTTTTTTTCTAAGGGTTTGACTCACATATTGAGGGTCTGTGGTTTACGTACCTTTGACAGTAGACGTTGTTATTTCCAAGTTGATTATCGCACAGTTCCGATAGCCGGTAGTGAGAGCGAGCGAGCCAGCGCGTACTGTCGACCGATCTTCAAACAATGTGTGTTTCATTACATGTAAAGCGGAGGACTCAACGTTTGATAAGCTCAATAAAGATCTATTGAATGAATGGTCGTAGTAATGCCTGAGCGACACGAGGCTAGTTCTTCAAGCTAGGATAGCAAGCTAGAGCTTCTAGCTTCGCTAGTAAACAATTGCTAGTTTGATAACACTAGCTTGCTATCCTAGATTGAAAAACTAGCCTCGTGTCGCTCGGGCATTAGACAAACGAACTCAAGGCAATAAGCTAGTTATAGTTTGGCTAACTACAGGATGGTAACAACATGTCAAAATAGCGAACGAATGTATTCACCACAGTTGGTTTACTTACTTAAAGTATTTTAAAAAACCGGAAGCACGACCACCGTGCTGGTGGCATTACCACGATGAATGGCAATGCTCATACGTTGGTCTTATTAGTTACGGCTGATCCAGTAATTCCAGTCGGAAGAACGGCGACTGCCGAGCAGGAGCCCCGCGTTCAAATCCCACGCGCACCACTGTCCTTTCAAAGGCATGTGCGTAATGCCCCTAACTTAACAAAACGGTGAAAGAAAACGTCATGAATAAACCGACATGTGCCGAGAATCTTTCAAGGCCACGTGTCATCCACCAACCCACACTGGGTCAGCGTGGTGGATTATGGCCTTGGCTCTCCTTGTAAGAGGAGACCCCGAGTCCCAGCAGTGAGAACATTTAGTGGGCTGTTTATCATACGTTGGGTAAAAAAAAGGTTTATTCCGAACCTGAATAGCAAAAAAATATTAATTTACTTTCCCAACCTAACCCTCTTCCTAGCCTGACCCGAAATGATGTTCCGAACCTGGCCCGCTACCGGGTTAGGTTAGGAACAGCAAAACAAACGCCCGCATTTTGATAATGCATCGCGCCGAACAAGCCCTTAGAAAGGCTTTTGAAAATGACATCAGCTCAGGTCACCATGGGACTAATGTGTCCACACCAAGCAGCTTAAAAATGTATCCACTTCCAAGGGTTTATATTTATTTTGCACCGTTTGACACGCTCAGCTAAATTAGCCAATGTACTGGCTCTAATATTATAATATTTATATTCAAATTTTGCGTTGTATTGTAAATTAACAGTAAGATAATATAATCTAACGGCATAATCTCTAAGACAGCTCAACATTTTACGGTAACAAGTACATGCTTACGTGACAACCACATTTTCCGCTGGACCTAACTTATTTTAAAGAGTGCCTAGAAATTTCATAATTTAGGACACAATATAGTGTTATTTCATGAACAAAGAGATGACGTTTAACATTTCACGGCTTGTTTATGTAAATTTTCATGAAAAGATCTGAATATACGCTAATTCTGCTCGACCTTTTCAAATCAGAAAATCGTCGTATCATTTTCTTTTGTCGGTGAGTTGAACGCGAAGGACGAAAGGATTAGGCTGGGCTTCTAACCTGAGCGAACGAATATAATATGTAGCGGAAGGAGTGAGAAACGGTGTCAGTCTTATTACCCTATAGATAACCGAGAAAAACTCTTTAAAAATCTCTTGGCTTAAAATGGAAATCCAGCAGGAGTTACGTTTCGTTAGTAACTTTAAATAATCGGGTACCATTCCGCTATAATCGTGTGAAGTTACTATCACTATTATACTAGCAGCTACTGCTTAGCTGCATCTCACAGCTCCGGTGGACGCTTAGCCTTTGGACGAATATAGGTAAGCAAAAAGATAGGAAAACAGTTTTATAGCAAGCAAGTAAACAAATCAATATAAGCATAAGATGATCAGGCTTTAAATAGGCTGCTTATCCTTATTTTATAGGCAAGATGGATTCATAAATAATGTCCTTACACGACAAACAAATTATAGGATAATGTCTCTGTTCGCTCGATAGAAAAAACAGTAAACAAGCCTGAAACTTAGTATCGAAATTTGAAAGACTCGGCAAGTGTTGATATAACATAATTTATTTCTTATGCCTGTGATGTCGTCATCAATTGAAGCCTTCAAAAAACATGTCAAACAGTTCTATTTGTCAAAATTGTAGCCTCGTTAAAAGTTTTATAGTTTTTACTTTTTAATTGACTGTTTTGTTTTTCCTTTCTTATACCTACACCATACAGATATACCTATTCATATATTTTAGAGTAGTATGTATTATTATATTATAATTAGTATTCGTATTTATATTATATTATAAGTATGTATTCGTATTTATTTGTTTTTTATTTTATTACTAAGTATCTTTAGTAGTATAATATACATTGTAATTCATCGATGTTATTATAAATTACCTTTCATGTCACATGCACACCCCGTCTATTAACACTCCTCTTATCTTTTTTCCACCCTAAGGTTGCCTGGAAGAGATCGCTCTTAGCGATAAGGCCGCCGATTGTCGCACTAGTTTTATTAGTATAAAATGTTATATTCTTGTAAATTATTTTTATTTGGTGTGTTCAATAAAGTGTCTCTATCTATCTATCTATGTCTTTGAAGCCCTTTAAACCGTAATACCGGAACACGGTAATTTTAGCACACTCCTTCTTGGCGATAGGGTAGTTGGCATAAGTGTAGAAGGCGGACTCAAGAGCCCTACCACTACTTACATGAAAACTATCTACACTTGGATAAAACTAAAAGACGAGAGTTCAAACCTACGCCCTTCTCGACTTTACGCCATGATGGAGCCTAGACTTATTTATTTATTATTAACATTGGTAGGTTTACACTGACAGCTGATGTTATAAGACGACGCAGTTTGCGATGGAGCGTATTTACGTAGATTATCTCGACTTCACCCAAGCAACTCATTCCACAGCCTAGAACTTCTAATTACGTCATTGGAGTCCAATCTTCTTTTCCGAAACCTAGCAACGTCAACGAAACGAGGTCGCTTTTTCAAGCTACAAGCTATCCGGTAGAGAAAATGTCAAGTTAGTGTGTTATATAAATATTGGTGGACAATTATTATTCACACACAGCACTATCTGACCCCAAACTAAGCAAAGCTTGTGCTATGGCGGCCAGATAGCTGATATAATACATATGTAGTTTTAAATATATACTTGTTATACATAGAAACACCCAGACACAGTACAAATATTTAAATTCATCACACAAACATTTGCACGGGTTGGGAATCGAACCAACGACCCTCGGCTTCGCAGGCAGAGTTACTACCCACTAAGCCAAGAGGCCAGTCATATATCATGCAGATCAGCTGCACACTCTCCGAAATGTTTCCGTTAAACATATTATTTTATACAAGTTAGTGGCTCATGTACACCCTGCTGTAAAGCCAGTAGTAAACGCTATCAGCTGTTTATTGCCCTCCACGATAAGCCGCGAGCATCAGTTGTAAAACAACCACGATTACACTGTGACGCCTTTATTGTCCAATTTTACACTGATAGCACCGTACGGGACCGGGATAAATAGTGAACTTTAAATTGATATATATAAAGGCCACATTGACAGTAAAGATAACTTGGCGAAGATAATTGGAATGAGTTGCAAATCCCATTTTTCTTTAATCGAATGCGACAGGATTTTGCAACTTTACTCGAATTACATATCGATATAGGCTGTCCCGTGGCTGATTTGCTGTGCACAAGCTTTAACATTCATAATTATATTGTTTGCCATACATGTTTTGCGTGACTAATTATTTATTATTGATTGACTAAGGACCACTTTTCGACAATGGGTTATGTTACTTGAAATAAATGAAATTACAGCCGCGAGCATCAAAAGTAAAACAAAACAACTACAATAATGAAGTATTCTGTGACGCCATATTGTACAATATTCCACCGAACGGTACCGGAATCTGCAGTGTACTTTAATGTAATAGATATAAGACCACCGTCACAGTAAAGATAACTTGGCATAAATAATTATTGGAATGAGTAGCAAAATTCTTTAGTCGAATCTGACAGCATTTTGCAACTAAGTAAAGTTGCAAAATGCTGTCAGATTATGTAGTATTTTTTTTGAAGTGATGAAACTTCTTTATCGGCGTTGGAAAAAAATTTACCGTCACATTTTTCGGTTACGCGTCACATTTTTCCGTTACGCGCCATCTTTTTTATTTCTGAAACACAATAGCGACGTGATAAATAATATATCAATACTAAAGTGATCAACAAAATCAAAGGCTTTATTTTAATTCTAATTCCAGTGGATTTTTAACCAAAGTAAGTAATTATATCTCTTTTTTCTAATACAAAGTAAAGTGAAATAATTGTATTATTTGTATTCATGTCTATGATAATAAAATCCTTTTGTTTAAACTTTATCTAATTTAACTTTATTTAACCAATTTCTAGAAAGTTCCATGTAGATCATTTTTCGAAAAATAAGGCCATAAAGAAGTTTCACTTCTTACGTGTGTACACTAGTACACGCACACATTTTTTTTATATATAAAAATGTTATTTTGGTTTGTGTACGCTTCAAAAACTCAAAAAGTTCTTCACCGATCGAGCTGAAATTTTAGACTGATTTATAATCCGTATCAAGGATTGTTTTTATCTAATTTTTGTATCACAATGTGCCACAGCGAAGCGAGGCAGGGTACAACTAGTAGTATTATATAGAATATTGACTGTTGGGGATTTCTGGTCTAATTGTTGATTTATGATTATATAATTTAACTGGATGTACCCTGCCACGCTTCGCTGTGACACATTGTGATGCAAAAATTAGATAAAAACAATCCTTGATGCGGATTATATATCATTTGTAAAATTTCAGCTCGATCGGTGCAGAACTTTTTGAGGTTTCGAAGCGTACACAAACCAACATAACATTTTTATAAATAGAGATTTATTGCTGTGATCGAACACGAGTACCTAAAATAAATAAATTTAATTTTAAATATTTCACATTCGATCTCAATGTAACAATAATATTTGGTCAAATAGGAATATGGTTGATTGTCGACCAGTCCACTAGTTTTCAAAGATGCCATAAAACACGTTTTTTTTAACTTTTCTAAGTTTACACTTGACCGCCATCTCGCCTGATGTTAAGTGACGATGCGGTCTACGATGGAGCGTGTTTACCAAGAAAAAACCGATTCACTCTCGATTTGAAGACACCAAGATTATAAATATTGGGAAAAACCCACTCGGGCAACTCATTCCACAGCCTAGGCGTTCTGATAAATCCAGGATTCGTCACCTGTCACAATGTCTTAAACGCGCCGTGACGAGCCTGCATCAAATTTTTGTATCATATCACGGCACCAATCCCCACGGGCCTGCTTCTGAGCTTCGGTGAGGTTGTGCACCCAGCGGGAAACTATCCTCCTTACGCGAAGGTGCGAACTCTTGCGAACACTTCCTGAACCAATCTGCAGACATCTGCCGCTTAAGAAGGTAAAACTTTTTAATTTAAAGTAAAATTTAGACACTCGGCCTAATTTCATCAGAAGCCATCACTACGTCGACGATAACGAAGACGGCCGTCGTCTAGATTTAAGAAAGCTAATTTTAGTTTTTTGTTGATATATAAAAAACCACCGCCCCAATTTCGATAGAATTCATTTCGGAGCATCTTCGAACTTATGATCTGCAAACAAAAAAAGAACCACCAAAATCTATTCACAATTGGCGGAGCTATCGCCTATCATCCCAAAAAAACACAACCGAATTGAGAACCTCCGCTTTTTTTGAAGTCAGTTAAAAATATTCAGATGTGAAGATGGGGTCGTACCTACGACCTCTATGGGTAATAAATTATTCATAATTACAGCTTCATTTACGCGTCATCCCACCCACCTAAGTCGCTAAGTCTGGAGACTCCAGACGCACCGAGTGAATGCGTCCATCGGATCAATTATGCTCAGTAGATCTCCTCACTACACATCTTGACAGGGTCTTGATTCCCGATTATCATTAACAAAACCCCAGATGTTTAACGGTAAAATCTATAAAATAAATTATAAAGAGATACCACACTAGCGCACCATGGTTGTCTACGCGCGTAGTCAAGCACACGCTGGCGACAGCGGGGCGGGCACACACCGAGAGGAGACCAACGCCGGCGGCCCCTGCACTCGCTGCGCACGGCAATCCAATCGGCCAAAACTACACCTAGCATCCAGATGTATATTTTATCCTTAATGTAAAATACTATCATACCTGGTCAAGAAATAAAACATAAATCAATCCAAAAATTGTGTTTGGAGTTAAGAACCCGAACAATTAGGTTTTACCTGCGTAGATCCTGCTAATCTAATTACCAGTGATAAAAAGCATATAAGCACAAAAGCACGTATCATTCTAGAGCATTTCCATCCTAAGGTTGCTTGGAAGAGATCGCTTTTGAGTGTTACTATGCAGTAACACTAGTTTTTAATTGTTTTATTTATTTTTATTGTATTGTTTTGTTTGGTGAATTACAATAAAGAATATATTTATATCTATCTTTATTGCGGCACAGTACTCGTACCTACAGCCTACCTATAAAACTCACACGGTGGGCAATAGAGGACAATTGAGGCCTACCGTCATAGGTCACGTAAAATAATTAGGCTAGCGCAAAAACAACCTACTAACACACTTACGCAGAGCATACCTGAAAGCATACACAAAGTTTACTCGAAGAATTCCTTTGAAAGCATTCCATATACTCACCGTCACCGTCCTCTTCGAATATGACATCTCGTATGGCCGTTGTTCCCCATTGTTTGGTCTAACACGGCAGAGAAGTAAGCGCATTCGTGTCAACTGTATCAACAAATAACAACTGGTAAAAATTCATTAATATTCTACAATTTCTTGGCTTCAAAATGGTATTTTATTTCTTGTTAATGAATTTATTGTTTAAATAATCTCCTTACAACGAAACCATAAAAATAGAAATAATTGTAATTATAAATAATCTCCTTACAACGAAACCATAAAAATAGAAATAATTGTAATTATCATGCATCTCCTCGAAAAACCGCCATTATTTCCATTTTGTACTTACACCAATGGAGAGGCAATTTTTTACAAACATTTTGGTGGAAATATTTTTATCAAAAGACCAAAATCTGTTTTTATAAATAGTTTATCCTTAAATTTGAGCGTAAAACAGTGATAAATTCTACTGTTTCTCTCTTGCTCTTTCAAACACATAAAATCTTTATTGCTGTTTGCATGTAAGATAAGGTGATACAAAACATTTTAATAGTTGACCCATACAAACTGGTTTTTTCTTCTAGAGGCATGCATGAATATGTCTGGCAACACAGCTTCCAATGGTCTGAATTTATACAATGATAATAATAGTCAGCTGCTGCTACTTCACAAAAAACAAATATGGTTAATAATAATTTTGTTTTTGAGAAATTACCTTATTTATCTCATCCAAAATAGAATTATAAAAAAGTCAAACAAACAACATATAAAAAGACATTTAACATACATTTATGTCAAATAAGGCTGCTATCCGATTCAGTCTCTGTGAACATGAAGCTGATAATGGCAACTGTTTGGTTTTTGCTTATAGAGAATACACGCCCAACAGTGAATGAACTCGAACGGGTAGTTACTTAGTGCAAATCCACAGTAGACTCTTATTAACATCTTTCTTAGAATGCTGGCTATAAATATTGATGGGTGCATTTTAAGGACATAAATGCAGGCGTGGGGGACGCGCTGAGTCGAGAGGAGGCGCCTTAGAAAATAAAATAGGCCTAGAATTAGAATGAAATTTGGTTGCGGTCTATTTGGACTGAATGTTTTTCCCAACTCCCCCCTATTTCCTTTTCTTCTACTAATCCAAGATTCATGTAAAAAAATAGAGACCAAAGGTTACGGACCCCGGAGTCTGTTGAGTTACTAAATTCAAATAAAAAAAATGTTTATACCTGTGCCAAGCTGAGGTGACTCGTTAATGTACCCTAATATGTTAAATGCAAAAGTTTGGAGGTCAGAGTTTAAATGTTTGGATATTTGTTGCTCAATCACGTCAGAATACTTCCAGGAATCAGATTGATATTTTCAACACAAATAGATTATAGTCTAGATTCTAAAACAAGGGTCGGCAAGTAGGTAAGTTTAGGTGGGGTCCGGATACCACGGGATATTTTTATACGAGGTCCTGAAAATAACGTATGTGATCATTATGAAGTGCCGTCTTTTTTTTAACCGACTTCCAAAAAAAGGAGGAGGTTATCAATTCGACCCCTATGTTTTTTTTTATTATTTTAGTTTTTAATAAAATTCTATCCGGTCCGAGGTTCGGGGACTCGGGGTCCGCCTATTGCTGACCGCTGGTCTAGAATAACACATACTTACTTAGGCTTTTTGTCCCAGAAAAAGAACGGGATTGGGGACTACGCGGGTAATACCGTGGGCTGTGGGGCCCGTGGGCACTGCTTGTCATATTAGACATTTGAATGTTTCGATACTTGCATGCTCAATCACAACGGAACGCCTCAACGGATCGGATTGAAATTTGGAACGCTGTTAGATTGTAGTCTGAAAGAACACATATACGCTACTTTTTAGGGCTCCGTAGCCAAATGGCAAAATACGGGACCCTTATAGATTCGTCGTCTATGTCTGTCTGTCTATCCGTATGTCACAGCCACTTTTCTACGAAACTATAAAAACTATATCATTGAAGCTTGGTAAGCAGATGTATTCTGTGAACCGCATTAAGATTTTCATCCATAAATAGAAAAAAAAACTATAAATTTTCGCTTATTCCCCACGGCACTACCAAGCTGCCGTGCTGCTGCTATTGGTAGTGCCGTGAGGAATTTTGGGGGTATGCCATACTTTCTCTTCATACAACTGAAACTCAAATTTTTTCCCCATCAAACCCATACGTGTCAAGGCCTATGGGGGCATACCTATGGATAGGCCTTCAAAAATGATATTGAGGTTTCGAGCATATTTTTTTCAAAACTGAATAGTTTGCACGAGAGACTCTTCCAAAGTGGTAAGATGTGTGTGTGTGTGTGTGTGTAACTTCTAAAATAAGACATGACAAAACTAAAAAAAAATATGATGTACCATATAAACTTTCAACGAAAATTGGTTTGAATGAGATCTAGTAAGTAGTTTTATTTTACTACGTCATAAATTCACTATTCGCACTTGACCACTTTTTCTCTCTTAAAAATAATGAGAAACCAGGTGAAACCGTGGGGCGCTCCAAGTAAGTAAATAAATTGGAAATCAAGGCTTTAGTTGGCTTACGTGAGTAAATAAATTCCACGGCTCGCCTGCTGAAATCTTCATTGAATAGATTTTTCAGTGTAAATGAACTCTCGTCCATCGACCATCGGATCCATCATTGTCAACATGTTATAGAATTACTCGTACCAAGTGCGTTTTCCATTTTTAAAATTCAACCTCAATTCTAGGTAAAATTGTAATCCAATATTTGGTCACTATTTCTACTTGAATGTGGTAATTTAATAAGCTAACTGTGAAATGAACGAACTAAAATACCTATTACCTACGATATATGTTGTAGTGGTAGGACTCAAGGTAAGTAAGTAGTAGGCAGACGCGGTCCCAGCCGCGAATTTTGGAGGGAGTCACCAGTACGCCGCCTCAGATTTTGGGGGGGTCACCAGTAGCACCAATAAATCGAGCAAAAAAATACTTTACTAGTAGCGCCCCGCGATTTTACCCGCGTAGTTCCCGTTCCAGTTGTTTTCCCGCGTTAAAAAATAGTCTATGTACATACTATTAGGTATTTCTTAGATTTTTAGTTTAACGTATACGATTTTGGGGGGGTCATGTTCCCTGTGACCTTCGGACCGCATGGCATGGCAGTAGGCTAGTACTGGCCAACAGAAACCAACTGACATAAACCTGTATGAAAAAAGTGGTAGAACCCAAAGATGGTTGAACTCAAGATTAGCCCTGAAAATCTTGACATTGATAATAAACTGCGTCTGTGACATCATTGACATCTGTCTCATTCTAAGACATCTCTGTCTCTGTCTAAAACATCTATCTCGCTCGCGCTAGTTATAAATGGTATTATTCTCTCTCTGTCACACGGTGATGTGTGACCGGAGACGGTGATGGTAGAAAATTTAAAATTTAATTTTAAAATTTTAATTTATGTAATTAGAAAATATTTAAAATAATTTTAAATGCAGTACTTACGCATGAAATGTAATTCCATTACATTTATTTTAGTTTCTAGGGTTATTAGGACACTTTTTGAACGCACAGCAAGACATAATCTTTTATATTTATGTTCAAAATGATCAAAATCAGTGTTAGGTAAAACCGACCGGCGTCCCCCGCTTCCTACAACCGACTAGAACGGAAAGAGTGAGCTCACTCTTCCCAACGTTAACATGTTTCCGTGCACTCTGAAGTTTGGGAGGGCTAATCTTGAGTTGTACGATCTCTGGTAGCACCGTTTGCAGAGTTCGCTTGGGTAATGGAAACCAGCAATAGATTAAAGTATCTTGATGCCTTAAGCAATCGTCCTCTGTAGACCTAAATTGACAAAAAAAATTGGTTGTCTGGAAAGTCGGTTGGTTAATGGGCGATAGTATAACGAGACGTCATAACGAAACATTAATAGATCCGCATCTATCAATGTTTCGTTATGACGTTGTCACGCGTCCAAGCGTACAATGGGCGTAACGGGACATAACGGGACACTTTTCCGTGCATGCAGCCGTCGTTCCTCGATATATTAGACGTTGTCACGTCAAATATGTTAAAACGTACCGTAGCGGCCACAGCCTCAGTTTTGAGGGAGGGTCACCAATAATAAATATTAATATTGGGGGACATTTCGCACGCAACGCCATTTAGCTCCGAACTAAGCAAAACTTGTACTATGGGAGCCAGATAGCTGATATAATACTTAAATATTTTTTAAATACATACCTACTTATTATCCATAGAAAACACCCAGGCATAGTACAAATACTTGTATTCATCACACAAATATTTACACTGGGTGGGGATCGAACCCACGACCCACGGCTTCGCAGGCAGACTTACTACCAACCTACCAACTTAGACACCAGCCCTTCCAACTAAATCGGCTACGGTTTTGATGTTGTTGTCTCTGTCAATTCAAGCGAAAAGAAGAGAGAGCATATCAAAGCTAAGACAGTTTCAGCTAGGCGGTAGACCCTCTGCCCAGCCGAATAATACAAAATGTCGTCTTTTTTCCATAATACAAAATGTCGTCTTTTTTTCCATAATACAAAATGTCGTCTTTTTTTTCCATAATACAAAATGTCGTCTTTTTCCCCGCGTGGTTGCCGTTGTATTACCGCGGTTAAAAAATAGAAATAGTGTACAATTCAATATTTTGTAAAAAAAAAAAACAATTTATTTCTATTTTAGTATGAAAACTAACGTGGTTATTAC
Source organism: Ectropis grisescens (assembly GCA_017562165.1). Classification (NCBI taxonomy): domain Eukaryota; kingdom Metazoa; phylum Arthropoda; class Insecta; order Lepidoptera; family Geometridae; genus Ectropis; species Ectropis grisescens. The sequence continues at coordinate 3,626,246 of CM029783.1, forward strand.
ACATTTTACATAAATACACGGGTAACTCACGTTTAATGTAGTCAGTCCAGTCCGCCTCAAGTTTCGATCGCGTCCGGCGATCTTTTTCAAGGAGAGTGCGCGCGCGGGTTCGCAGCTCGTTTAGCACTCAAATTTCAAATTCAAAAATTCAGTGCTAAACGAGCTGCGAACCCGCACGCGCACTCTCCTGAAAAGATCGCCGGACGCGATCGAAACTTGAGTCGGACTGGACTGACTACATTAAACGTGAGTTACCCGTGTATTTATGTAATTTATTTCTATGTCTAAGGTATTTTCATTCTACTTCCTACTAATATCATAAAATAACCAATAAAAGTAGCCAATGTACTAATGAAAACCCAGACTATCATCTGTGTTCCACAACGTGATCATATTATACGTATACGTACGTTCCGACGTGATGGAGTAACACACATCTGCAAAACTGCTATCGAAAATCCCTCATTTGTTTCACTGGGCCACAATTTGTACATAGCGCGCCGTCGACCCTAAAGCACTAAAGGCTAATTCTAGAAAACTATGTACAATGTTCTTTTGTTATTAAAATTACCTAAGCATTTTTTGTAATCTGGTTCCGATTAATTTTTCTTGATAATACAGATTTGTATTTGTTAAATACTAATTTACGAAGTAACCAATAGGTACAATTCGTAGAATACCAATGCGTAAATATAATTATTTTTATCATGTCTCAAGAACCTTCAACTTTGTCCGTAATCCTGTTTCAGTCGCCGGTCTCAGTAATTTTAGGTAATGTTGTAACATACTTGGTAGGTACCAGAGTTTCATTACACGTGTACGGAATAGAGAAAGAAAGTTCGAAATCTGCCTAATATGTGTATGTATGTCTGTAAAACGATAGGAAAATGTTTTTTTTTTTAAGTAGAATAAAATACACCGAAAAGTAGAAAAAAATGTTATCGTGTACATTTTTTTTATAGTATAGTGACGAGACGAGCAGGCCATGTGGCTGATGGTAAGCAACATGCCGGCCATTTAACAGCACAATGACACGCAGTTATTGGAACATGAAGAGTCAATATCATTACTTAGCACTGCACTTGTCACCTAGAGATAAGATATGTTTTATCTCATGCCCTTCAAACATTGTCCTTCAAACCGGAACACAGTAATGTTTTCACTTTACTCCATGGCGACGGCGCGGCGGCGGAATAACTGGCAAAGGTGTGGTATATAGATCTCCAGCCGGACTCTGCGAATGAAAAATGAAATGAAAGTAATTTATTCCAGATAAAAAATCCATATTGCATTAAATTGGATAAAACAATAATAATTACATTGAATTGATAAATTTAATTTTATACAATTTTGAATTTTTTTATTTATAAGTTCAAAATTAATAATAGTCAATAAAATTATTTGATAAGTTTTTAATTTTTTTTTAATAAAGAGTGACGAGACGATCAGGACATGTGCCTGATGGTAAGCAACATGCCTGACACATAACAGCACAGTGACACGCAGCTATTGGAACATGAAGAGTCCAAATCATTACCTAGCACTGCACTGCGCTCGTCACCCAGAGATCTAAGATCTTATATCTCTAAGCCCTGTAATTTCTCTGGACACATTGCCCTTCAAACCGGAACACAGTAATGTTTGCACATTACTGCTTGGCGGTAGAATAACTGGCAAAGGTGTGGTAAATGTTGAAAGTTGTTAAGTTAACAAAGTCGTCTATATTATAATATGCCTTGCTCAATAGGTAGCTTTTTATTTCATTTTTAAACTTGGTTTCATTGAGGCCTTCCACTTGTACAGGGATTGCATTATAGAAGCGAATACCATTACATTTGAAAGAGTTATTTGTTTTCTGAAGTCTGCACTTAGGAAATACAATTTTGTGTTTATGGTGCGCTTTTGGATTCAGATCAGTTAATTTCTGCAGACGACTTCGATTTTTTCTTACATACATTATACATTCATAAATATACAATGAAGGGACTGTTAATATGTTAATAGTTTTGAACATCTCCCGTACTGATTCTCTAGGTGATAAATTATATAGACCACGGATTGCTCTTTTTGCAATACGAAAACAGAGTTTCTGTCCGCAGCCGAACCCCATAATAAGATCCCGTAGGACATAATACTGTGAAAGTAGCCAAAATAAACAAGCCTAGCTGTTGCAACGTCTGATATTTTTTAATTTGACGAACTGCGTGGGCAGCTGAACTGAGTCGATCAGCTAGTCTCTCTATGTGAGGACCCCATTGAAGCTTTGAATCTAATGAAATACCCAGAAAACAAGTAGATTGTACAGGTTCGATAAGTTCATCCTTCAGTCTTATATCAAGTTTACCGCACATTACATTGCAGAGTGTGAACTTTATACATTTCGTTTTAGTTGGATTAAGTACTAGATTATTTGCATCAAACCATTTGTACGCAATGTCCAAAAGTACGTTTATTTCAGTGAAATCGTTTATTCCTCTCTTAATTTTGAATAGAAGTGATGTATCATCGCCGAACATAACTATTTCTATATTTTTATGTTTCTTTATCATAAAAGGTAGATCATTAACGTATATAAGAAACAAGAAAGGTCCAAGTATGGAACCTTGTGGTACACCCATTCTTATAGGCGACTCATTTGATTGCACACCGTCAACATCGACTATTTGTACACGGTCTTTAAGATATGAAGAAATGAAATTTAGAGCTGGTTTCGAAACCCCATAAAACTGCAGTTTCTTTAAAAGAGTGTCATGATGAACACAGTCGAAAGCTTTTGATAAGTCACAAAATACTCCCAGAACGTCATGATGATCTTCCCAGGCTTTCAATATATAATTAGTTAGTTCAATACCTGCATCGGTAGTGGAACGTCCTTTTGTGAATCCAAATTGGTTACTATGTAATAGATTATTAATATTAAAGTAAGATAAAAGTTGCTGGAGAACAAGTTTCTCGAATATTTTGCTGATGCAAGGCAAAACCGAGATGGGTCTGTAGTTTCCAAGTTCATTTTTGTCTCCAGATTTAAACAGAGGTATCACTTTACTATATTTCATCATGTCAGGAAATGTACCATTTTTATACATTCGTTAAATAATTCTGCTAAATATGGGGCAATGTTATTAATAATCCCCTCAAGTACCTTAACAGATAATCCCCATAAGTCCTCTGTATTCTTAACTTTAATATCTTTGAACGTTTTTAGTATTGCAGTGGCAGTAACATGATGAAATTCAAATGTAGATGAAGGACAATCAACATTTTCTGTCAACAATTTTTCTGCAAGAGAGGGAGACGAAGTTAGATGTTTAGTTGTCTCTAATGGAATATCAGCAAAATAAACCTTGAAGGCATCTACTATGTCCGATTTTTTCGTAGTGACTTTTTCGCCAATCCGAAGTGCGCTCATCATTTCACGACTTTTAATTTTTCCAGACTCATTGTTTATTATCTTCCACGTGCTTTTTATCATATTATTGGAGTTTTTAATTTGATCCCGTATAAATATTGCTTTTGCTCGAATACATAATCGGTGCATGATCGGTGCATGATACGCCCTCCGCGTATTGTGGGCTGTTGTCCCAGTCTTGTCGGAGCGGTGCAGGGCAAAGAGTAGGTACGTACACCACTAAGTACATAATTTAACCACCAGTGGTGACAAAAAATAAATAATTAGTCGGTCAGTTAGATTGTTAAAAAATGTTGTACACGTCTTTTTCTGTTGTTTCAAAACCAAAAAGTGACTCCGTTATTGTGGTTAGAAGTATCGACTGACGTGACGTCTATAAACGATTTTGATGTAGACTTGACGTAACAAACCGCACTCAAGTTTGATGATAGATATCTTTGTCGTTTTTTAATAATTTGATAAAAACAAAAAAAAAGGAACATACATACGGTCGAATTGAGAAACCTCCTTTTTTGAAGTCGGTTAAAAAATACGTGTCCCTTAATTTTTCAAAATCTATTCGACGGACTAATTACGTTGGCAAATTTTTGACACAGTCATCATCCTTATTGTTGTAATATGTTTTGCCTGACCTATATCCTATATATACCAGGGTATTATTGTCTATACTAATGTTATAAAGCTGAAGAGCTTGTGTGTTTGTTTGAACGCTAGGATCTGGCTAACTACTGGTTACTGGTTACTATATGATATATTAAATGAGAATAAAGATTATTTTCCTATGGGATAGGTACTCCATTTATCGAGGAAGGCTATAAACATTACGCTACTATCAATAAAAGCGAAGCTTGATGAAGAGTGTAACAAAAAATATTCCTTTTTGAGAGCGTTCGTTGCGTGCCTTGACGAACACTGAAGTCCGTGACAGCATGTGTCTATCTTTTAAGACTGCGGTGTATAAACATTTGCTAATAAATTTTGTTCTAAATCTGAGTTGGTATGACCAATTTTCGTTTTTTTTATATATATTTTTAATTTAGCGTAGCAACGCACACAGGATCAGCTGGTAATTTAATAAAGATTTAAAAAATAGATACCTATTTATATGCGAATAAATTACGAGTCTCGAGTCAACTACAATGGTGTTTCGTTCATTTACTTTCACGAAATGCGACGATTACCTACTCCCTGACGAGACGCTGTAAGTTATAAGTACTTTGGACACAAATTGTAGATAAGTAGATCTATCCTCGTCGTTTGTAGAGGTTGATTGGCAAGTCCTTGAAGCCTGAACGTCGTCCGAAGGTTCGCGAAGGAGGCAGGGAGGACAAGCCGATCAATTATGCGTATACCGGCCCCTAGAGACCACTAGCGAGATACAGCTTACTGTGTTTTAGATTTGTTACCGAGTGTATTTTATCGGATACGGGTTTCCTGCGCATAGCAGCAACGGCGGAGCAGTGAAATGGAACGAGCGTGTTTGTCGATTTTATAACTAACATATTTATGGTGAATTCGAGTCACCGACATCCGTAATAGCAGTATCTGTAGCTGTAGATAGGTGAAGTAAAGTGTACAACTGTGCCTATAGTATGTGTATTGTTTTACTAAAATTATAAGTTTTCACTTTTATCGGCAATGACCATGATTACCAACTTTTTAAAACTGTGACAGTTGGTCTCATATGCCTACCGAAATCAAGGCTAGCGCAGAAATCGCAAAACCCTACTAAATTAGTCATACAATGTTGCAATGATCTTTTTATGTACTTGTAGGTACATATTACGATTATTGCAAATGGAGAAAAAAACGGATTCCAAATTTGAAACTTGGTTTTGGTTATAAAGTCTGACAACTAAAACCTGTCAAAGATTTCCATCGAATAGGAAGCTTTTCGGACTTTACGACTTTTCGGAACCGGAATCGAAACTCCATTACATCCCTAGTTTCATACTTCACCTGTGGCTAATTAAGTGGTACTGGCACAGAATAAATATTAGTACAGAACCCTCACTTAACGAAACATTTTATATAAATAGCGACTCTTGCTGGGACGCAACAAAGTGCAATTCAGCTCGCATTAACGCTCAATGCCTATCGCGATTTTCACCTAAACATTTGCGCTCTCTTCTAACGCGTAACTCTGTCGCTGTCTAGCGCGGAATGATGCGCATCGAAAGGGTTGTCGACATATCTTATAAAAAATTAAATTAACCTTTCGTTATGTAGGTAGTCAGCATTGTACCTCAGATTATATATTTTAGTTACCTACTTACTTCGTAACGCGCAAGACAGCTAGAAGAGGCCGTAACATAGGGTCGGACACATTGAAATTAAAACAATAAAAGTATACTTTGACTGTTTTTTTTTCTACTTGATTGACAAAATGTTGTTTGATAAATATGTAACATATTTTAATGTACCTACACTAATACATACAACCAGCTTCGATTACAAGCTATTTTATAATGTCCCGTACTTTTTGTACGGTTAGCAGAAAAATATAAAAAATAATGGTATTTTTTGTACAACTAGAAAATAGGAAATATTGACTTCCGAATCGGACTACATATTAAGTTATAGGAAATATTTCAATGTAAGTATACGGTATGAAATAACTTAACACACATCAGATTATGTTCACATTACCTTAACATCAACCAAATTATTTAAATACACAATCAAAATCTGTAAAAAACACCTATAAAAGGCATAACTTCAATATGTACCTACAGAAAATAACTGATGTACATTAATCAAATAACTTACCTTTCTTCGTACTTAGGCAATACAAAAAATGATAATTCTTTGTTTGTTTTTTTGACTCGTGCATCTATATACAGCACAATATGCACGCGACGTCATTTTAAGCGGGAAACGTGTTGCGCGATCTCTCAGCGGCCGTGCGTTCGACAACCACCTGGCACTTGTTCCGTGCGAGGAACGGCCTAGCTGTAGGCTAAAACCGCGCGACCTTGAGCGAGTGAGGATGCACTGGTACTGGTACCATAGAATAGATAATATAGATAGAACGGACACTCCCAACCCCCCGCCAATTTCAAGCTTCCTCACCTCTCAGGCCGTTTCGGATACGCTAGGAGTACTCAACGAAGGGCTGGTATCGAACATCTAATTCCTAACGAAATATCATCATGGTGGGTTGTTGTGCTGTTTACGGCTGTCCGTCAACTAAACGTGACAAGATTAAAAGCTTGATTTAATTTCCTACGGATAAAATAACGTAAGATTACAAACTTTTAAATAACGTTGCTTTATAATAACGTAGTAATTTTTAACTCAAAGTTTGTATCAATCCGTGCCCAAAACTGGCTTACACAACCAATTTTGGGCACGGATTGATAATGCCTGGAGGAATAATTATAGTGACAAAATAAAGTTTCCTTCTTGGGTAAGTGTAAAATAATATGCGAATGTGTCCCTACTAACAAAAATAGATATCTAGGTACCTATCGATCATCGGTTTCGTTTGATTTTACGCGGCAATACATACACCCTTTTAATTAGAGTAGTATAATTTGGCACCATTCTAATTATGTAACTCAACATTATAGCAAGTTTATAGACTTCATCACCAGGTGAACTCAAGGGGCACAACTATTCAATAAAACAATTCAGTAGCCCTAGCGCTAACGCACACATTCACGCGTGTGTACGAACGACATCTGCGTAGTTGTGTGAAGAGTAGGCAACTCCACAGCGGCGGTTGTATGGAGCTTGTTTGGAGTGTCCGGGGTGTGCTGGTACTTTGAGGTTGTGTGCTCAGTATAGGTACCAGCGGATAATAACCACAAGACAACTAACTACCTATATGTAGGTATATTTAATAAATCCGGACTAAAATAAATCACCTAAGCCTTGGTCCTGTTTTACCAACAATATTTTTCTATCCACTGAGTGTATATAGGTACGAGTATAATCTTACTTCCTATTTCCTACTCAATAGGTACCTATTATAACTATGTAGGCTCTGATATTTGTTGCTCAATTATTACATCATTAACTCAAAAGAACTTTAAGCGACCAGGTTAAGGATAAGTAGGTAGATACTCAAAAAGATTATGGTAACAGATAACATATAGCCGCTAGCTTCACTGGCGGCGACTCGCCGAGTCACCTTTGGGGACCGAGTCGCCTTCGTCCGTGGGGAAGCACCTACATATAGAAACCCCGCACGTGGTCCCTGGGTGGTGCTAATCAGGTGACAAACTACCGGTGGTAGGCCTCGGCCGTGGTTGGTTGCCACCCACTAGATTAAGTCACGACGCCAAGCGGCCTAGCCGTGTTCCGTTGTGTAGTCTAGTGACACCATTAGGGGAAAACGGGTCAGAACAGTTGCTGCATAACTACAAGACCGGTCTGTCACACACCAATACTGTACATCGGGAAGCTAGTCATGGAGGGTAGCGGGATCCGAGGCACAGTTGCCGCGACCGACCGCAGATAGTTGGGGGGCCCAAGTAGTGAGCTAGCCACTCATGAAAGGCTGCCCCGCCATCTAGCCAAAAATCCCGGGATGCGCTATCCTGCCGGTTGGCGACCGGATGACAAGGCCAGATAGACATCCCCGGGGGGGCTCGGGCGTCCCCGCAGTCTCCAGGCTAGCTCCCCACTCGTGTATTCGTGTTGTGTGTTGTGACTAATGGTCAGTAGTGTGCGGCCTCGTTTTACTTCCGTTTTTCCCACCGATTCTCTCCCAAAACCAAAATGAAGAAAGTATATAAAAGAAACAATGTTAAAGAGCGGCTGCACGCCTTGTCGATTAAAGTGCACCTCACGAATATCCGAGGTCTGCACTCAAATCTCACAGCAGTCCACCATCACCTCGAGACTGAGCAGCCGTCGCTCTTGTTTCTTACGGAGACGCACATAGATTGTCCGTCGGATGTGGCGTACCTAACGTATCCAGGTTACACCCTGGAGCACAAATTTCGGCCCCGTGCTGGAGTGTGCCTGTACGCCCGTGACGATATCTGCTGTCGGCGTCTCCGTAACTTAGAGGACACAAGATTCTCCGTCCTTTGGGTATTGATAGACACAGGCATAGACAAAATTCTCTACGCCTGTGTATATCGATCTCACAGCGGTGACCAGGAGACCACTAAGCTTATGGATTATTTAAGTGAGGCGGCGGACGCGGCTCAACAGAAGTACCCTTCAGCCCAATTAGTGTTACTGGGGGATTTTAACGGCCATCATAAGGAATGGCTGTACCCATACCGGGACACTGACCACGCTGGGCAGGAAACGAGAAAGCTAGCTTTATCGTTAGACCTAACCCAGCTGGTCCAAGAGGCCACAAGAGTACCCGACGTTGAGTCGCATACACCTTATTGCTTAGACCTCCTGCTGACAACAGATCCAGACCGTTATTCCGTGGTGGTATCTTCGCCGTTAGGCAGCTCCGACCACTGTCTGGTGAAGTCAGTATCTGTCTACCATCCGCCTGACCCCAGCCCTAGAGGCAACCGGCGGATGTGGCGATACAAGTCAGCAGATTGGGATGAGATGAGCTCATTCTTTGCATCTTACCCATGGCAGCCATTGTGCTTCACTTCTGGTGATCCCTCAGTCTGCGCGGATGCTGTGACTAATGTAATACGAACGGCTATGGAATATTTCATTCCATACTCCGACGTCACATTATCCAGCAAAGCTCGCCCTTGGTTTGGTTCTCAGTGTAAAAGTGCTGAAGCATTTAAACATGAGACCTACCTAGCTTGGGTTGATGCTCGACAGCGTAGGGCAAAGGATATACACCAGAAGAAGAAAGCGTTCAACAAGGCTGCTAAGGCATGCAAAAAGGTTCTTCAGAGGGCTCGTTTTGACCACATTAGTCGAATAGAGACTAATAAGTACTAAGAGAACTAGCTTCGTACCCTGCGGGCAGCAAAGCGTTTTGGTCCCTAGCTAAATCGGTCGAATCGAACTTCTGCCGCCCCTCACTGCCTCCAATGCTGAAACCTGATGGGACACTGGCTCACACCGCAATGGAGAAGGCAAACTTGTTTGCATCTCAGTTTGCGGAATCTTCGCGTCTAGATGCTGGTAGCGCGACACCTCCTACTTTACCTGGCAGTCCGACTTCTATGTCAGAAATACATATTCGCCAAATGGAGGTTCGCAAAGTGCTGCGCAATCTGGACGTGAATAAGGCTAGTGGCCCAGATGGTATTCCTGCCGTAGTGTTGAAGGCTTGTGCGCCTGAGTTGTCTCCAATACTGACGCGCCTGTATAGACTCTCTCTCGAAACTGGGCAAGTACCGAAGTCTTGGAAGCTTGCCAACGTGCAACCAGTACCCAAGAAAGGTAGTCGTGCTGACCCTGCCAACTACAGGCCAATCTCGGTCACGTCCATACTCTGCAAGACTATGGAACGTGTCTTAAACCACAGGCTCCTGGCGTACCTAGAATCGAACGATCTCCTCAGTGACCGGCAATACGGGTTTCGCCGAAACCGGTGCACCGGGGATATTCTAGCGTACGTCACTCACATCTGGAGTGAAGCTATCGAGAAGCACGGGGAAGCACTTGCAGTCTTCCTGGATATCACGAAGGCTTTCGACAGGGTTTGGCACGATGGCCTTTTTAAGCAAGCTTTCAGCTTATGGTTTGTCTCCAGGTTTTATAACGTGGATATCGGACTTTTTGAGGGATCGATCCATCCGAGTGGTCATTGATGGCTGCTCGTCGGATCAAATGGCTATTAATGCCGGAGTCCTCAAGGGTCGGTGCTCTCTGCGACACTCTTTCTGCTACATATCAACGATCTGTTGAAGCCCGGTATCTTTGGGTACGCAGATGATAGCACCGTTGTAGAGAGCTACATATCGAGCGCGAGAGCCAATAGGCAACAAACTCAGGTACTGAGAGAGTTTGATCGAGCGTTTAAACTTGACCCTTGAGGCAGTCTCTAAATGGGGCGATGCCAATCTGGTCAGGTTTAACGAGGGAAAGACGCAGGCGTGTCTGTTCTCCGCAAAAAGGAGTCCTTTCCAACAGACTCCTACTTTTCGTGGTGTATCCGTGCCGGTATCCGACCATCTCGAGCTGTTGGGCGTTACTTTGTCATCGACTCTCAACTTTGGCTCGTATATCGAATCTAAGGCTAAATTAGCTGCCAAAAAACTAGGTGTCCTCTCAAAGGTACGAAGGTACTTCAAGTCTGAACAGTTGCTCACGTTATACCAAGCACAGATTCGCTCCTGTATGGAGTACTGCTCACACCTTTGGGATGGATCGGCTAAGTATCAGCTGGAAGCTCTGGAATCGATCGAGAGACGTGCCAAAAGGCTCATAGGCAATGACATTCTCGTGCAAAAAAGACTGCAAAGTCTAGAACATCGCCGGAAAATTGCTAGCTTATCGGTTTTTTATCGGATACACTTCGGAAGTGTGCGACTGATTTGTACGATCTAATACCACCATGCCCTTTTTTCTATCGGAATGCTCGTAGCTCGAAAAAGCGACATCGTTTCATGGTTGATGTTCCAAAGACACGAACGAAGAGATTTGACTCTACTTTTGTGATAAGAACGTCTAGGCTGTGGAATACGTTGCTGAGAGGGTTTTTCCCGATAGTTACAATCTTTGTGTCTTCAAATCGAGAGTGAATCGGTTTCTTCTAGGTAAACACGCTTCATCGTAGGCCGCATCATCGTTGAACATCAGGCGAGATGGCGGTCAAGTGTAAACCTATAAAAGTTAAAAAAAAAACTCGCGTTTACAATTTTGGCGGGAAAACAGGTGTCAGGTTACCTACGTGCGGTTATTTGATATTTAATTATTTACATGATAAATAAAGTCTGGCTATGCCGCCTCCGCCGGGGACTTGGTAAAGGAGAAGGCTCAGGAAAAGCTGGATTGACGTCGTAAGGGACGATATGCGTGTCAATGGTCTCACAGTGAAGTATGCCGAAGACTGTGCGAAGTGGAAAATTAAAGCTTTCCTCTCCTTGCAAGAGAAACCTCCGACTTCCAGCAGTGGGAACAATGAGTGAGCTGTATGTTTATGCTGATATCAACTAAATGGTAAAAATCATATCAAAAATATTTTTTTTGTATTTGTGATGTAATGGATGTATCTATTACATCACAAATACAAAAATTAGTCACTGACAGATTTCAAAGTGGTCTATTGACGTTGACAACTGTCAGTTGTTTGTAAAATGTCAGATGAATCAACAAACATTGACGATTTACAACCTGTACCTATGATCTACGATTTTAATTTTCCAACTGCGTTAATTACCCAAAGTTCCTCGCTAAAAGATATTTGTCGTTTAAATTTTTCAAAAGATTTTGTCGATCATGTCGTTTACGACGAAGGATGTGCAGCTTAAAGATGACAGGCCTAAAACACTTTTATTACAAAAACATTCGGACTACTTAGCTGCGTACGGATTAAACAAGGATGACTACGAATTTTGCATGACTGAATATCTAAGAATGTCAGGTATTTACTGGAGCCTCACGGCGATGGAACTCATGGGCCAATCATCAAGGTAAGATACCCTATAGTTTAGCTACTAAACTTGGTAAGTAAGCAGAATCAACCCGCTTTATCTTCCCTTCTGCTGGGACTAGACTTTCTCTAGCACTAGCAGAGAGTTAGTATACCACGCTGTCTTGCCAGATGCCAGATGACGCAAGTCACACAATTCCTTGATCGCCACAGCCTGCCTGCCTGCCTGCCTGTCCACCTGATCCTTTTTCTCAATAATTTCACGGACTGTATGAAATCCAGTGGTATTTGCTGATTCGATATATACTATGGCCTATTCCTTGTATTGTATACTTTTAACCACACTCTGGGTGTGCTATTATTACCTGTTAGCTACATTAGTTGATAATAATTAAATTACACAATAAAAGTCCTGATTCACAACTTACTAAATATTTCTTCATTATTTTAAAACACAATGAGGTAATCTTTTACTGATAAATTGTGAAAAGAAATTTAAGTAAGTAGTTAGTAAAATAAATGTGTACTATATTCACAAAATTTGCAACTTAATTCACAGTGCAATTCGAACAATCCCTACATGAAGTATACACTCTGTTATCAATGGCTTTGTTACTGAGAATAGTAAAAATGAATATTTGGAATTGATTCCATACCCAAAACTTTTTCTTCATCTTTTTCCGACTGTATTGTAAAACCTGGGTTTTGTGTGATTTAAAGTACAATCTGTCTAGTTTATGTTCTTATCATATGATTAAACCACATTGAACATGATTTTAATTTGCTCACCTTACACATCTAATATAAACTCTTTGATTCAGGATAATAACAGAAGCACACACCATACTGAATAGAACTGTAAACTGGTTACTAAAACTACCATCATTCAGCACATAACCTACCTTCCCTTCGATCATATTAGCCACTTTTATTACTTTACATGATAACAGACAAGAAACATCCTGATTTCATTTGTGAAGTTGCCAATTTCATTATTTTTCCTGGATTAAATAGTAGCCTATGCTAAGGAAAACATCAATAGGAAATGGCATGTTCTGAAAATCTTCCAAAGTCATATGCATCATCCAGCAACTCACACTACCAGTGTGATGAATTATTATGGCCTGACTCTCTCCTTGCAACAGAAGCCCCCGAGACCCAACAGTCAGAACATTTAGATTGCTGTTTATGTTTCTTGTTATTTAGTGATAGTATTCCGAGAGCTGGTAGCAAAAAAACACATAATTTTGGTAGAACTAACTACCAGGTGATCGAAATTGAGGGATTCATTTTGGTCTACTATTTTTTTTTTTTTTTTCAACTAGGTCTGCACCTCTGTATTGGGATATAATTGGAGAGCTAAGTTTTCAGCTTGGCTAAAATACCTACCCAAATTTTGCTACCAGCTCTCAGAATATTGTGTGTTATGGTTTTATCATTAAATTACTCACAGAACTGACTTTTACTTCCTTTTCCAGGATGCCAAAAGATGACATCATAGAGTTCATAGCATCATGCCAGGACAGCGAGAGTGGAGGCATATCAGCCAGCATAGGACATGATCCACACATGCTCTACACATTGAGTGCTGTGCAGGTATACAACCTACATATCACATTTAATATCACATTAGAGGTAGTTTCCTGGATGACGCACTAGTAGCACCCCGCAATTTTGACTGCATAGTTTACGTTCATGTTACTTTCCCAGAATGAAAAGTAGCCTTTATGCTATTCCAGACTAGAATGTATCTTTTTTTTATCTGTTCCAAATTGCAACCCGATCTGTACAGGCATTCCAACTAGTTTGCGCTACAATCATCTAAACAGTGAACAGATTTAAATGACATTTAGTACAGAGGTTATCTATAAAATATAGTATAGCTTGAGATAGGACGTGGGCTTTTAATTTAATGAGAAAAAAGCGTTTGTAAGGGGTGGAAAATAGGATTATAATAAGGGGTGGTTTTTTATAGTGGTAGGACTCTTGGCAGAGTCCGCCTGGGGAAGTACCACACCTTTGCCAGTTATTCTACCGCCAAGCAGTAATGTGCAAAATGTATTATTAATTACAGGGCTTAGAGACATAAGATCTTAGATCTCTGGGTGACGAGCGCAGCGCAGTGCTAGGTAATTATTTGGACTCTTCATGTTCCAATAGCTGTGTGTCACTGTGCTGTTATGTGTCAGGCATGTTGCTTACCATCAGGCACATGACCGAATCGTATCGTCACCATTTATAAAAAAAATAAGAATTTTCAGGCTTTGATCAGATATATTATATTGTATACTAAATGATATTCAATGTTTATAAAAAATTTACAAGGGGTAAAATTCCCAGTGTAAGCCACAGGGCGCAGTTAGTGTTCTAATATAAGTACAACAATATTATGTTCTTATTATGTTTAAATAAAACACTTTTTAGGTAAATCAAATGTAATTAGGCACAGAGCTCAGTAGCATGACAAAAGGAATGTGTTCTACTAACTTACCCTCCTATTTTTATAATTAAATATTATCTACCCACTACCTAACTATTTCTAACTTATTACCTACATTGTACACAACATACCTTTCCCCCAAGAATGACAATAAAACAGAAATATGAAAATGATGGTATCCCAATCTTAACTACACTTTACATACTATAAACTTATTGATATTTAAACCATATACAATAATTCCTTGGATTTATCATATGGGCGTTTATTATGAGTTGACATTTTGTTCTTCTTTATTTTCCCCCCTGAATAACTAGTCTCATAATCCGAAGGGATACCCAGCATTTGTGCCCACTTATCTGCACTCGGTACCTCCAGTATTTCTTGTTCCTGTTCCCCGACTACCTGCTGTTGCTCAGCACACATTGATGGAGATTCCACCATTGCTGGCACTTCCAAACTTTCTACTTCCTCATTTTTTCTTCAGAAATGCTTGTACTCTTAGTTGCAATTAATTGGTCAATGTGTCTATGTACTACATTACCATTTTCTGTAGAGACTTCATAATTTGATGGACCTTGTCTATTTACAACAGTGCCCGGTAACCATCGTGGCCCAACACTGCTATAGTTTCTGTACATGACAGACTTACCTACAGCTGTAGACCTCTGCGGCTTATTAGCGTTCCTGGTTATTTGTTCGTTAATTTTGTGTTGTGTTCTATTATCTGGATGAATAGTGTCTAATAACGTACGTAAGCGTCTATTCATCAACAGTTCAGCTGGAGCCTTATTTGTAACTGTACAAGGCGTTGTCCGTAATCCCAGTAGCATGTTAGAATTTTAACTTCCCATGAAATACCTTCTAATTTTCGCAATTTATCCTTAACAGTTTGCACCATTCTTTCAGCTAAACCATTACTAGCAGCATGAAAGGGTGGTATTCTAATTTGTTTAATCTTATTAGCGTCCAAAAATTGTCGCATCTCTACTGACACGAAAGGTGTTCCATTATCTGAAACTAGAGTCTCACACAAACCATGAGTGGCAAATACATTTCTTAAATGTCGAATTACCGTAGTTGAAGTCATATTGTTGACCATTATTACCTCAGGCCATCTTGAATATGCATCAACTATAATCAAAAAAATTTTGCCTTGGAAAGGTCCTGCAAAATCTACATTTATTCTAGACCATGGTCTAGAAGGAGTGATCCACTCACTTTTCGATTTTGGAGGCATATGCCTATTTTCCAAGCATTTGTTACAACCACTCACTAAGCTCTCAATGTCTTCGTTTAATTTTGGCCACCACACATAACTTCTAGCCAATGCTTTTGTTTGTACAATACCATTATGAGTTTTGTGCAGCGCAACTAGAACTGCTTTTCGTAGTGCAGCCGGTACCACAACTCTACATCCTAACAAGAGGCAGTCCTCATGCAAAGAAAGTTCTGTGCGATTCAACCAGTAAGGTCGCATTTCGTTGTCTGAGGTTTTAGGAGGCCAACCGCTCAACACATAGTGACAGACACGGGACAAAATTGTATCCGCTTGGTAGCTTGTGCTATTTTTCAGCATCCACAGGAAAATCTGAAGGTGACTCTGCCATTAACAGTACGTCACATAACTGGTGTTCCGTTGATCCGGGACTGGCTCAGGCCAGCGACTTAACCCATCTGCATGGCCAATCTGTTGTCCAGGCTTATATACAATGTTGTAATCATGTGATGTAAGAACAAGAGCGATTCTCGTTAGCCTGGGCGATAACACTGCCGGCATAGGTCGATTTGGATCAAAAATACCTAACAGCGGCTTATGATCTGTGACGACTGTAAATGGTCTACCCATTAAATAATTGTGGAATTTGGCTACTCAAACGCTATAGCGGCCGCCTCTTTATCGAGTTGTGAATACCGTCGCTCGTGAGAATGTAGAGTTCTAGAACCCATAGCAATCGGTCTTTCTTGCCCGTCTTCCATGATGTGCGACAAAACCGCTCCCACACCATACTCGGAACTGTCACAGGTCAGTACCAATGGTTTATTCAAATCATAATGCACTAGTGTCGCATCAGAAGATAACACCCTTTTCGCTGCTGTAAAGCTTGTCTGCTCTTTAATTGTCCATTTCAATGTTGCGCCTTATCGAGCAATCTGTGTAGAGGTTCAAGTAAACTCGCTTTATCTGGTACAAATCTTTCATAAAAATTATATAAACCGAGAAACGCTTGTAGTTGTTTTACGTTTTCGGTTCAGGCGTGTTCATAATGGACTCTACTTTGCTTGGTGCAGGATGAATACCCTCAGCATCAATAACGAAACCCAAAACTCTATACGCTCTTTGGCAAATTTACATTTGTTTTTGTTAAGTCTAAATCCAGCTTTACCAATGCGTCCTAATACCACGTCTAATCGCTGTACCATTTCCGTCATATTCCGGCCGCTGATGATGATGTCATCGATCAGCACCGCCACCCCGGAATGCCCGCTAACAATGCAGTCATCAATCGCTGGAAAATTCCAGGGCAGGCCTTCACGCCAAAAGCCAATCTATGAACAGTAAATAACCCTTTGCAAGTATTCAACGTTAACAAACGCGCCGTGTCCTCTGATACAGGCACCTGTGTGTAGGCACGTTCTAAATCAAGTTTTGTGTAAAACTTGCCCCCCGCTACACATGCAAATACTTCATTAGCTGTAGGCATCGGATATGTGTCAGACTCAGTAGCCTGATTCACCGTACTGCGATAATCTCCACAAAGACGTACGTCCCCGTTCGGCTTAGATATGGCCACCACTGGAGTCGCCCATTCTGAAAAAGCAACTGGACGTAACACACCCTCGCCTACTAAACGGTTTATTTCCTTTTCAACTTTATCTTTGGAAGCGTAAGCAACGGAACGCGCTTTTAAAAATTTAGGTGTGGAATTAGGTTTTAAATGTATAGTGACAGGTTCTCCTCTGTAGGTACCGAGCCCATCCCTAAATACTTCCCCATGCATAGATATTACTCTATCTACCTCCGATTGATCCGACACACTAATTGTATTTATATTAATTGTAATGCCTAACGGTTCAAACCAGTTTCGCCCTAACAAATTTGGCCCTGAACCTTTAGCTACAATAATGTTTAGGTCGCACTTTATGTCCTTGTATTGTACTTGTACTGTAGCCTGTCCGATGACCTGAACCGGAGAGTTGTTCCACGTGCACAGCTGGTTGTGGAGAGGCCGTAGTGTAGGATAGCCTGGCCCGGCCCCGCCGCCCCGACGGAGCCGCGCCCACGTCGCTTCGTTCACGAGGGAGAACGCCGCGCCGGAATCCACCTCCATGGAGACGAGCGCGCCGCTCACAGAGAGCTGCACCACGACGGCGGGGACGCGGGACGCCTGCCCTCAAAGTTGTATATCCCGTTCAGGTTGTCTTCCGTCTTCGTGTCCTCGGCGTAATAGATTTTCCCTGAACGACTCTTCTTCTTAGCGGTGCAAATTCTTTCAATGTGACCTTTTTTCTGACAAAATCTACAAACAGCATTGATGAATCTGCATTCACCTCCATGCCGGTCGCCACATCTATAACATAAGCGAACGTTGCCCTTGGCTTGTACAGCGTTGATTTCCATCGGTTCGACGGTTGAGTGTAGCGTCGGTGACGTCACCGTGCCGCTTGCCGCCAGAGACCCAGTCACCGCGTTCTGTATCATTAGAGCGTCTCTTCCTGCGCTCTCAGCTGACAGTAGCGCATCCACGACGTCTCCGTAACGCAAATTATCCTTCTTCAACATTTCAAACTGTAGTCTGTGATCTGTCATCCCACACACAATTCTGTCCCGGAGCATCCTCTCCATGTCCACAAAATTGCACTGGGAGCAAAGTTTCCTCAGTTGAGCAATATATTCTGAAGCGGTTTCACCTTGTCTCTGATCTCTCTTGTAAAATTTATATGATGATGATATTTCATTTGGCTTCGGGCTAAAATGTTTGGTTAGAATTGTTACTATCTCCTGGAATGACACTTCACTAGACTTTCTAGGTGTTATTAATGCAAGTAAGGTCTCAAAAACTTGCGCACCACAAACAGTGAAAAAATTAGCCCTCTGTACAGCATCAGATGTGATTCCATTAGCTTCAAAACAATATCTCAATCTGTCTATGTAATTATCCCAATTATCACATTTCACATCAAATTCACTAAACTTCACAGATTTTCTGTCCATTTCGTTCTTGGGGTTTTGCATTGTTCCAATTTAAACTCGTCGCCACTATTATGTTTAAATAAAACACTTTTTAGGTAAATCAAATGTAATTAGGCACAGAGCTCAGTAGCATGACAAAAGGAATGTGTTCTACTAACTTACCCTCCTATTTTTATAATTAAATATTATCTACCCACTACCTAACTATTTCTAACTTATTACCTACATTGTACACAACAGTTCTGATGATTGATTGTCTTACTAAATGTACCATATTTCCAGGTACTGGCTATGTATGACCGTCTGGATGCGATTGACGTTGAAGCTGTTGTTCGATATGTGGTGTCTCTGCAGCAAGAAGATGGCAGCTTTTTTGGTGAGAGTTTGAACTGTTTCTATCAAGTACCTACTGCAATTCAGCAGAAATCAATTACTTCTAAGTCATCGTCATCATCATCAGTCTATCTTAGTCTACTGTCGGATATAGGTCTCTGTAATGGTTCGCGACTAGTAAAAAAAAATTTACTATTATTATAGGTTTACACTTGACCTCCATCTCGCCTGATGTTAAGCGACGATGTGGTCTATGATGGAACGAAACCTAAAAGAAACCAATTCACTCTCGATTTGAAGACACCAAGATTGTAACCATCAAGGCAAACCCACTCCAGCAACGTATTCCAAAGCCTAGACGTTTTTATCACAAAAGTAGAGTTAAATTTCTTCGTTCGTGTCTTTGGAACATCAACCATGAAACGATGTCGCCTTTTCGACCTACCAGCATTCCGATAGCAAAAAAGGTGAGGTGGTATTAGATCGTGCAGATCAGTCGCACACTCTCCGAAATGTATCCGATAAAAACTGGTAAGCTAGGAATTTCCCGGCGGTGTTCAAGACTTTGCAGTCTGTTTCGCACAAGAGTTTAATTGCCTATGAGCCTTTTAGCACACCTCTAGTTACACAGCATACTCTATCTGTTCCGTAGGTGACAAGTGGGGCGAGGTGGACACCCGTTTCTCGTTCTGTGCGGTGATGGCCCTCTCCCCTCCTCCAGCGGCTCGATGCGATAGACGTCAACAAGACGGTGGACTTCGTGCTCAGTTGCATGAACTTCGACGGGGGCTTCGGGTCCAAGCCCGGCTCGGAGAGCCATGCCGGTGACTAAATCAAACTAATTAGTCCGTCTGATTACTAAAAAATATAATAAGTACACGTCTTTTTTTTTATATAAGCAAGCGTACTTCTTATTCAAAAATTAACCTAACATGTTTGAGCCTGAGTGTTTTTGAGGTTATAAGTGGTTTAGGAGTTAAACGCACAGGCAAAATCAATGTTAAGTCGTGTATTGTATTGATAAATGTTTTTAAGCTATTGCATAGCTTTTATCGCGGGCCTGGGGACCGAATTTTAGTGATTGTGCATCTCTTTCTTATGTTCACAAGAAAGAGGGATGGAAGACCGTAACGCCGTCCTCCCCACTCGGTCATTCGACTTTGAATCTTATTTGTATTAGCTTTACAGACTAAATGCTCTTAGCAGTGTTGCCAGCTTAACGGATTTCCCGTAATATTTTTTATGGTAAACAAATGTCACTCTTCAAAATAAAAACAATTCCGAAAAATTGTTAACATCCCTATTGCTTATGTTGATAAAAATGCATGCAACATGCAATAGCTTTACCGCGGCAGTCTCCGAGTGCCACACTTCTTTTTTATTTTTATTTTACGTATAAATAAACAGTTTAAATGTAGATATTACTTGTAGCTATATATATATTTGTGTAGTCAGACCACTGCCCAAATTAGTATAAATAAATGTCATATGAACCAAAACGTTATCTCGAAGACATCGCTTTTAGCGATAAGATCGCCTTTAGTGGACATTGCGTTTGTGTTATATGATTTGTTTTTATGGAATTATTTGTTGTAATTATTGTGGTGCCAATAAAGTGTTTTTATATTGTACTAGCGGTACCCTGCCACGCTTCGCTGTGGCACATTGTGAGGCAAAATTAGATAAAAACAATCCTTGATTCGGATTATATATCATTGTAAAATTTCAGCTCGATCGGTGCAGAACTTTTTGAGTTTTTGAAGCGTACACAAACCAACATAACATTTTTATATATAGAAATTGTGCGTCCGTTTGTCGTCAGGTCTGATCTACTGCTGCGTGGGCACGCTGTCGATCTGCAAGCGCATGGACGCGCTGAAGGCGGACGAGCTGGCGTGGTGGCTGTGCGAGCGACAGCTGCCCAGCGGTGGCCTTAACGGACGCCCAGAAAAACTGCCTGACCTCTGCTATTCTTGGTACGATGCTCTTCAAAAACAGTCTAATAATCTACCCAATAATAAGATTCGGGGCCCTCTCTCGCAAGGAGAGGGCCTCGAGGAATATGGCGGTTTCCTCACGATGTTTTTCTTCACCATTTTTAAGTTAGCGGCATTACACACATGACTTGAAAACTACAGTGGGTCGAATAGGATTCGATCCAGCGGGTCCAGACCGGGAGTTGCCGATCTTCTGACTAGACCAGACGTAACTTCTTAATAGCTCTTCAAAAACTCTCAATGTGCCAATTGTTAAGGGATCTAAAACGCTCTAACTCAACTTAAAATTGATATTAAACCTCGTTTTTGTTACACATGCGAATCGCGCTTCATTCGAAGGTGCGAAACAGAACGTAAGAGTAACGTAAGTGACGAACGTAACGTGAACGTAAGTGACGTATTCTATTATCATTGGTGCTATTTAATACTGAAATTTCTAAGTTATTAACTTTCTCTTCTAGTGGCAGTCCAATTTACTATGTATTTTATTTTACTGGCATCAGTTCCGAGCTTAGAAAGATTTAGATTATAGAAAGTTCCGAGTTAGTTATTACGGCATGGCCAGTGGCCACGGGGATCGACGGCACAGATACGAAAATAGTTACTTCGTAAACGGCGGTGCGAATGACGACGCGACTATTTGCGCGGCAACTTCTGCAGGCCATTGGAAATTTTTAAAAACTACCGCCAAAAATTGATAATTGCCACATTTAGAAGATCTCGCATTTAGTCGTTTATTTTTTACAGGTGGGTAATGTCGTCGCTGTCGATGCTCAACCGAATCCACTGGGTAGACAAGAAAAATTTGGAAGAATTCATCCTGGCATGCCAAGACGCCGAGACGGGAGGTTTCAGTGATAGACCGGGCGACATTACTGATCCTTTTCATACATTGTTTGGTCTAGCGGGTTTGTCACTCCTAGGGAATAATAGCATTAAAAATGTAAACCCTACATATTGCTTGCCACAAGAAACAGTAGATAGGCTCAAACTAGAACCACAATTACTACACGTATGATAAATTTGTAAATATTATTAGTTAAAATATTATTAATAAGAATTCATGATATAAATGTTATTTGTGTGAGATTAAAATATAATTTATGGATATTAATGATTTTGATTTACTACGAGATTAATTACTTAAGTGGAAGAAATTTTACGCATGTCCTTCAGTCTTTGGTTAGAATAATGTCAGACTCGATACCCCTGACGAACATGGGCCCCATCCGACTGAAACGTCCACCTTTAATACTTACGGCGGGAACTCGGACCGGTCTCGCATTCTTTCGGGAACGCGCCATATCGCTAGATCACGGCATTTTGCCAAACACCAATAAACCACTGGATAATGATTTAAAATTCGTTGGTTCTTAGCTTTGCAATTGTACCTAAAGAACATTTGTAAAATTATGACACACTAATAAAGATGATTTGTTTTTGGGTTTCTATACGTTAATGTTTGTTCCCACGTATACTTGTAACTGCACAAATGAGAAGGAAATTAGATGCGTAGTCATTACATTGGCGTGATTAACACATAAGCTACTTTTCCCGCTAAGTGTACAAAGGTTTAAGCTGCTGAGCAAAGCAAATATTAAACAGAATTTAATTTAAGAACCAAAGTAATACTTTTTGTTAGTGAGAATAAAAGTTTTTCACTGCTTTGGTAGGAAATATATTTTTAGTAATGGCATCTCTATCATTGATAACACACGTCTTGTCATTGTCACAGTAATTGTATCAGCTGTTTTCCGAGTTTTCAGAGTTTTCAGAGTTCCGCTGTCCGCTGATTAAAATGTAAATAAACAAAGTAACAAGGTGGGATTAATAAAAAAAACATATAAAACTATAAAGAACAACGTACAAAAACAATATTTCTGCAATAATGTCGCCGTTGTATTTTTTGCAATTCTTTTTGTTCAGTATTTGTGTTCATTTCTTCACAATTTTTAGTTATATCGTGTACTTCAGTGATAGGTTATATTTTAGTGATGATATTAAAACAGAATATGATTTTATTATCGGTAAGTACACTATAACTGCATACTTATTAAATTTAATATGAATAGTGATAATAGTATTGGGGATACAATGTAATATTTTCAAGTTTAATTCTGTAGTTTAGAGCTGTCTGGAAATAAATGTACGTAATTACAATGTTTTATACTTACATTAATTATAATTAATCAGGGAATTCATTCTTATTAAAACTACGGTATTACAACTAGTGGTCTTAAATGGAAAAACAAGACAAATAATAATCTTAGCAGTTATCAGCAATATTGCATCAAACAATTTAACATCATTCTACTACAAAGGTTAATCCTATTAGTCATGACTAGACAATATTGTTTTTAATAAATCTGCATAATTCCATTATCAAAACGAAAAATCTTTTTTAAGGCCTATGTCCAGATACCTGTCTCGAGACATAACTTGCGATATTGTTACCTATTGATTGCGATATTGTTTGTTTGTTATTGTTGAATATTTGAGGCACCTCAGGTCAGTTAAGAGTTACCCTTCTGTGCTCGCCCAAATTTCGGCAGACAGTAGAGGTCTCTTGTACTAACTGCTATTAGGTTAATTTATACGATACTGGTAAGCTGCTCCGGCTTCGCACGGGTGCAGTGCTAATACTAAATATAAGAACTAACAAAAATGGTTATTGTGGGTTATTCCTGTACAACAAAATAGTATACAATAGGATACTATTGCAGAGTTATTTTGTAGACCTTTTGAAGAGGTACAATATTTCTGTACATTATTTTGATTTAGCTCATATGATTCAGCCAGCACAGCGTTTGCAGTGTAAGCACAAAAAATGTGTTTATTTATGACATTACATTAGATATTTTTAAAATGATCCGTGTTTATCTGCTATTTTATATGTGTAAACCTTTCTCTTGAATCACTCTATCTATTTAAAAGATCCACATCAAAATCTGTTAGGTGGTTTTAAAGATCTAAGCATATATAGGGACGGACAGACGCGGGAAGTGACTTTGTCTTATACTATGTAGTGATAAAAATAATGCAGTATAGCATGTGCAATGGACATTGTAATGAAGAGTTTTATCCACAAAAGATACAAACAAACAATCTCTGAAATCCCTAACCAAATGGAATTATAGCATTGTCATGTGTAATTACTGTATTACTTACCGTCTACATACCGTACAGTCTATTCAAATTCAATCGTACAGTCGTTCGACGAAGCCGTCTAGACGGAGCAATCGTGCGGGGCGTGCGGGGTGAGACGCGGGAAGCGCGCTCCTGCATTGCCTACATTACAATGTTAGTATTGCAGGAGCGCGGCACAGGGCTGATGTCATCCGTATGTTTTAATTTTTTTTGGTAATAAGCATTTTTGTTTGCGACAATCTTACCCGTGTTTAGACGGCGCGGCGTTTCTCCCAAGATTAAAGGCGATGAACTTCTGGTAGTATTTCTTTATACTGTGGTATTTACTTAAGTGGCATAGTTTGAAAACAATATCAGTAATTACTTACTACCTTTCCTTGCCTTTGTTTCAGTGGGTTCTGGCACAGCTGGCTCAGTGTTGGCTCACCGGCTCGCCACAGAGACCAACCAGAGCTTTATTGTGCTTGAAGCTGGACCTCGAAGCCACTCACTCCTGGAGATACCAGTACTGAGTCCATTCCTGCACCGTTCGGTGTTTGATTGGCAGTTTGAGAGTCTATCGCAGGATGGGGCCTGCTTAGCTATGGAGGATAGGGTGAGAATCCCTTTTATAATCAAGTTTATCTTTTATTTAACTCAATGAAAAACAGAAATTAATTAATAAACACTGAAATAAATTCCATCAATTTTCATTAATTAAATTAAAATAAATACTTCAGCCACTCCTCGAGGGTTACATTGTTAATTAGATAACACGCTCAATAAATAAAAGAAGGTTTGAAAAAAAATTGGTGACATTATTTTTCACAAAATGTTTCATAAAAAGTTGTATATTTTACTCACACAAACCAGTCAACAAGTAAAAACAAACAAGTAGGTCAATTTGTTAATTATCTATATTATTATGAAAATTACATAGATATAAAGATGTATTATTTTGTATTTTCAACAAATATAAAATATATTTTAGTACTATTATCTAGATTTACAGTGTTTGACTAATTTGGATCATTAAAGTACTATACAGTATACAGTAATCAGTAGACTACTCCGCTGTTTTTAATGTTTAATTTTTTTTTTGAATTTTTTCTAATAAGAGTTTAAAATATTTTCAGCTGTTTTATTTCTTGTAGTTTGCTATTATATAATAGTTTTAATAATTAATTCTAATTTTGTTATTTTCAGAAATGTCGCTTGCCACAAGGCAAGATACTCGGAGGCTCATCTAAACTTAACAACATGATTCATATTCGAGGTAACATAGATCATTACCTCCGCTGGTTTCATGGCAAATATACCAAAGAATACATCATAAAACAGTTTGAATATATCGAAAATAGCATTTTGCATCTCAACACAATACAATACCAAAGTGATCTAACCGATGCCATAATTCAATCAGCTAAAGAACTTGGCTACAAAATAAATGATACAGATTATCTAAAAGGGTTTGCAAAGGCCAAAGTAAGTCAAAAAAATGGTAAAAGATGGTCAACATCAGACAAACTTCTTGCCAAACATGTGGTCACAAATGCTTTAGTAGAAGGTGTTATTTTAGATGGCAACATTGCCCGAGGTGTTAATGCCAAAATGTATGGTAAAAAGATCAAAATATATGCACGGAAAAAGGTAATATTGTCTGCAGGAGCGATTAATACGCCAAAGATATTGCAGCTCTCTGGTATAGGGCCTAAAAATGTACTCAAACCTCTAAACATACCCATGGTAAAAGAGTTGCCAGTTGGAAAAAATCTACTAGACCACATAGGAACAGGATTAGACTTAGTACTTTTTAATAGATCGGTATCAATAGATGCATTTGATATGATTAATCCTGTTAATGCATTGGAATATTTTTTTTATGGCAGAGGTCCACTGACCACAACGGGATGCGAAGCTGTGGGCTTCGTGTCTACAGCTAACCAAAACGAACCGGATATACAATTCATGGTATTGCCAGTCGGCTTATCATCCGATAGAGGTAGCCTTTTTATTAAGAATTTGGGAGTTAAAGATGATATTTGGCGCAGCTACTTCGTCAAAACGTTAGACAACTATGTTGCCAGTATTATACCTATTATACTACACCCCAAAAGTAAAGGTGAAGTTTATATAAAAAGTAAAAATAGTGATATAGCGACTGTTTTTAATCCAAAATACCTTTCAATTGAAAATGACATCACTACATTGGTAAAAGGTTTAAAAATTATGAAAGATATAGTGGAAACTGAAGCTATGAAAAATATTGGCGCGTACCTAAATCCTTACCATTTTCCTGGCTGTGAAAATTTTAAATATTTTAGTGACTCTTATTTAGAATGCTACGTGAGACACTTAACTTTAACAAGCTACCATCCCGTAGGTACTTGTTCTATGGGGCTGCCGGATTCCGAAGATGCGGTGGTCGATTTTTCTTTTAAAGTTTTGGGAATAGAGAATTTGTTTGTGGCTGATGCGTCTGTGTTGCCAAGTTTGCCAAGTGGAAATATAAATGCTGCTGTGGCTATGATGGCAAGTTTGTTCTTTGATACTAACATTAAGCTTGAAGCTCAAGATTATAAGGTTAATAATTTACATTGTAACAATAGAAATATTTTCTATGATACTATTTGGAATGTGTGTGTTGCAAGTTAATATAAAACGAAAAGATATGATTTCAGAACGAAAATATACCTGTCAAAGTGTTCAAAGTCGAGTTCACAATTTTACCAAAGATGGCGCCAATTTTTGCCAATTTTCCCTAGCAAAATGTAAATTTGCGTTCTAATATCCCCTCATTAGACCAGACTTAGTTAAGTGCAACGCAACAGGATGAGCAATTTTCCAAATACACAAAATATTATTAAAACTCAACTTTAATTAAGCCAAAGGTACCTACTACTTAAGTCACGTGTGATATGTTCGGTCTAGCCCAACTCAAGTTTTTTCAAGTTTTGTAGTGCCAAATATTAATGTAGGTACAAAAATGCTTTAAATAAGAATAAGTTAGTTTATGTTGGTAGAACTCTTTGCAGAGTCCGCCTGGAGAAGTACTTCACCTTTGCAGTAACTCTAACTTTAACAGTAATAAAAAAACTAGGCAGTTAAGTGCGAACATAAATGTGTTCAGTGTTTGAAGGGCAAGGTTTGCATAGAAAGGGCTAAGCGGATAAGATATATTATATCTCAGGGTGACGAGAGTAGTGCGGTGGTAGGCAGTAATTTGGATTCTTCATGTTCAGATAGCTGTGTGGCACTGTAGTGCAATGGACTAGCATGTTGTTTACCATCAGGCACACGTCTTGCTCCTCCCGTCACTCAATATTATAAAATAAGATAATTAGAAAGTATAAAGAAAAGCCAATGATTTTTATTAATTAAATATTTATTGACAATAATAAGGGCACTTCTAGACATAAAATACTGCAGTTTGAGCTAACAGTTTACAAAAACACAGGTTAATTATGTAAGACAAAGTACATATTATGTGATGTTGATTAAATATACAAAGTATA
Source organism: Ectropis grisescens (assembly GCA_017562165.1). Classification (NCBI taxonomy): domain Eukaryota; kingdom Metazoa; phylum Arthropoda; class Insecta; order Lepidoptera; family Geometridae; genus Ectropis; species Ectropis grisescens. The sequence continues at coordinate 3,653,743 of CM029783.1, forward strand.
ACACATATTTTTTATTTCACTTTGTTATTTCCCTATTTTTCTAATAATTGCTTTGATGGGAGCAGTGTTGTAACTACCATCTCAAGCCCAAAGCTAAATCGTTGAATGAACCCCTATAAAATAAATAGTCACATAGTAATAAACCATTTATCAGAAATAAATGTGTGTACTTAGGTATGTAGGGACATACGCATGAAGTTAATAGGTCTGAACTTCTTTTCTTTGTTCCTCACGCTAAGTCAACATCAACCATAAAATAAAAATATATCTTCAACGCAAGAAGTATTAATCTGAAGTTAGTTCCAATCAAAGAGTTTACATATACTACGTATAGGGGCACAAACGGTTTACACCGAACGCACGGGTAGCATCTTTCTTGCCTTGTCGCTCTTGTGTAAGTGTCGCAGCACATCACTTTGTAGCCATAGAAAGTATGCACGTCATCTGCTTACGATTGACACAAAGGAACCGTGCGGAAAATCTAATACGTGGTATATGTAAACTCTTTAGCTTCAATGTTTACTAGCTAACTTTAAGATGTTGAGCTTTCGTGACAGTGTGCTCGTGCATTGTAGGTAAACATTTAGGTAAATACTCTCATAATTTTTCCCGAACGCGCCAAAAGAACTATACCCACAGTCTAAAAGTAGGTATTTCTTTATACTGTGGTATAGGTACCTAACTTCGAAAATAGTACGTACCTACTAGATGGCGCAGTGGCTGGTATTTTTAATGCAAAATGATGCATTTTCAGGATAAAAATACAAATGTCAAAGGTAGTTCCAGATTTCGCCACATATAACACCATTCAACATTAATTGTTAATTTTTATTATCAGATTATATAATTCGGAAGTATCAATGTACCTACTCCTAATTGGACTCCCCGTCTTCCGTTATTAATTTATTTTTTACCATGCTACGGTTGCCTGGAAGAAATCGCTCTTAGCGATAAGGTTGCCAATTGCTACTTTATTCTAAGGTATTTTTCTGTATTATTGTTAGTATTCTTTGTAATTTAAGTGCAATAAAGAGTTTATCTATCTATCTAACATCAATGTTACATTTTGAAAAATTTTAAAAAATCGTTAGCGCCACCTACGGCAAAATCGAAAACTAGACAGGAAAACTATATTACATTTTTTATAAGCCTCATTTTATACAACAATTTTATAACCACTATTTAATTTTACTTAAAAATAAATATATTACGAGAACGGCATATTGTGGTCGCGCTCCAACGTAGACCAAATCTTCGATTAACGTTAGTCGCAAAATTGCGGTCAGACCCAAACCTATAGTCACGAATTTAATTAAAAATGTTGGTTATTGCTCTATGTCGTTCCACCACCCTATATTTACGCCACTGGAATAGAGGGATGTGAATCGATTTTAATACTCCGTCAAGGAATGACATAAAACTATAAAGCACATTGCACACCACCGTACAATTTGTATGACGGTCGCGTGCCGTCCATGCGCACTGCATCCCCCATACAATCGATGTCATGCATTATTTAAATCTTTCGAATACATAATTTAAGACAGAAACGATTCAAATACGCACGATAATAATAAACAACGGTTATTTTAAACGCATATACCTGTAAGGTAAAAAGAAATGCAGTTAAATATATTTATGTCTTTATTGTTACACTGGTATTATTAATTACGCGATATTATTTTCCATGTTTATAAGGTGGAGAGTTCCCGATCCTTCCACGGAGTTGTATGGAGGATGTTTGGTGTGAAAGGTCTCTTTAATAATACTGTATTTCGTAATAATGTAATACCTATGTAGTTTCATTAATTATGGGAGATTTACCGCGTTCATAAGTTTGTGTTATGGTGCATGGAACTGAAGCGAAATATCGGGAACTCGGCCTAACATAATACATAGTCACGGCAAATGCCTCGTGATTAATAATAATTAGAGACCTTTGACAAGCAGTGGGACAACTGAAGTTAAATAAAAAAAAGTAGTATACTTACCTAGTGAGTAACCGTGTTAGCTTAAAACAATGTTTTATTTTTAGGGAGGCATTTGCTTACAAAAAAAAAAAACTTATACAAAAGTATTCTGAAATATTTAGTGTATGGATTGTCTATAAAATTGATGATGTAGGTACAAACACATTCACATGAATATAAGATTGAATAGGCGTTTTCAAAATCTATCTGTCAAAGATATTTCTCAATTCCGCTAACTGTGGCGCCTCTGTCATTTTGTGAAATTTCTCTGAATTTATTTGAACATCATTGGTTTTATTTAATTAAGAACTATCTTTTGACAGCTCTATTTGCTTCTTGACAACGCCTCATGGTAAAAAAATGTGAATAATTGTGAGAGCTCAAACACTGTTTTTGATAATTTAGGTTTTATTAGAAAAATCTGCTAGACGTGAGTAATTTATTATAAAGTTTGACTTGATTGACTAATTAAATTTCACCAACAACCAATCATTCTAGCCCCAAGAAACTGTTGCAATAATTATTACGAACACCTTGTACATGCCTTGTTGTGTAGTTTGCTGGTTGTCTGTAAGAGATTGCTCTCAACAATAAGGCCGCCATTCGTGGCGCTAGTTCATAAATGTTTCTCTGTAATGCTTTAATATGTTTGTGTCACAATAAAGAGTTTCATCTATCTATCTACTCAGTTAATTTAATTATGCCTTCAGGTATAGGTACTCTATGTATGTGCATGTAGGTATGTATGGTTTAGTTTGTAAGTTTAGGTTAGTACCTACCTTTTGCGCTAACTCAAATTTCGGAGTCCGAACAAAAAAGTCCGAGACATCATAACCTTATACATACATATAATATAGGTAATTTTATCCACAGGGCCTATAGATCCCTTAAAAAACTAAAATAATTAGCAGTTACATATAAAAATACTTAAGAAGCATCTTATATTTTCTTTTAATTTCACGGTTCAAGTCCAAATCAAATTTTGTTCATAATGGGTAAATCGCAATATTTTTAGTTGTAGTACCTACTGTCGTTTTACGTAACTATGGATTTGTTAATTTGCGCTATGGAAACAAATATAACATTACAAAAATAAGAAAATCTTAGTAATATGACTAGAACTTAAATAGAAGTTATTAACAACTTTGTACCTAAACGACAAGATTTTCTCAAATAAAAATAGAGCTCTTTACAAATGATGGAAATATCTATCTCCTCCAATAAATAATAATGTAATATTAAGTGCAATAAATAACGTCAGTCAAGCGTTTTCAGAATGACAGATGAATGTGTGAAAAATAGTCCTCAACTCATAAGTGGCATAGCTAGCTATAGGTGACGTTAATGTTTAATTTTTCGTGACCAATTTAACCATACCTACATCAAAGTTCTACAAGTGAAATATGTTTGGGTGGCAGATTGACTCATAGGTATCTGTCACTCTAAAAACGCTTCATTGTAATTGTAAGCTTCAAAGCACGTACAAAATATTTCGTCGATGCCGATTCTTAATTTCAAAATTCAAGATGGAATCATTTTTATGAGCTAGACTATTAGGCTCACATACCTACATATAATCTGGTTAATCATTACAATTTAATAAAGACGCAAAGTCATTAGATAGCTTAATATGGACGGAAGATTACATGTTTTCCGTATTGTGCAACATTTTCCTATGTACACTTAGCACATACTCTAACATCTAAACATCAAACCAACTTTAGCCGATTAAACGTTCTAGAATATACACAAAAAAATAGTCAGGCCTGTCTCGAAGACACATTCTAAAACTATTTATTGCTACAGTGTTATTGAAAAGAGAACATAAAAAGATGGGAGTTTCTCAGAGAATTTGCAACAAAGCAATCGGTCAGGAGAACTAAACTAACCCTTTCATGATTAGCCCGTAGTTCGAGCGAGTGCACATCTGGTGTATGGTGTACCTCTTCTGTCTTTCTCTACATCTTCCGGTGTTATGCCCAATAGATCCAGTATCGGACTCCGTATCATCGAATTGATATTGCCTCTGTGTGGCTTCTTCCTTTCATGTCACACATGTCTCTCACTCAGGGCATCAGGGCCTCGTCTCGTCAATTGGCTCGGACTCATTCAAGCAATGCCCAAATTCAATGTTTCTTCGTTATTACTCTCATCACGTTAACATCATAAAACGAAACAGCAACCGATTAATTTTAGAATGGTCTTTGAAATAAGAGCCCGTTCATAGATTAAAACTAGTAGCCAACTATCATCTACATCCTACAAGGATAGCACAAATTGCTGAGCAAAACGCAATGCAGTTTACTGCTCAATACTGGACGGAACCTCTGATAATGCTTTCAAATACATTTATATACCTACTATATTATGTTTAAGGTTATAAGTACGAAGTGTAAGAAAGAATCACAATCTACCAAATATACCTCTACACACCCTTGTAATGAAAAAGTGAGCTGTAAAGGAACCCTTTAGATATTAATTAAAGTAAGTACTCCATTTGTTTATAGACATTTTACAATCTGGCGAATCAAAAATAAAGTTTTTTTTATCGACATCTCTCATACAATAATTAGGTATCTAGCGCCAAACTTGTTTATGGGAGCCAGATAGCAGATATATAATTGCAAATACATTTTAGATGTACATAGGAACACCCAGACTTAGTGCACACATTTGTCCTGAATGGACATCAAAGCCACGAAGCCAATGTATGAGAGTCTTGTTTATTTTTAAGCAGGTAATTCATATATTTTGTCACGAAACTTCAAACAGTGATAACCCAGGGTTTTTAAATTGTTGTTGTTCATTGTAGAGGTGTACATGATTCATATTTTTTATTACACTCCTTATACATCTACTTACTGTTTCTACCAACCGTGGATCAATATAACAAGGAACATTCGTGATAGGGCAGCAACAAATCAACCTGTTAAAACCGTAAACCAACTCCAATAAAACAGATTTTCAATTCGACTGTACCTACGTTGCTTTTTGTGATGTTATTCGATAAAGTCGATATTCACTATCGGTAAACTTTCGGTGAATAAAGTAAAAAATATGCCAGTCCATGTAATTGAAACAAGTATGATCCCTGAAAAGTGGGGGCTATAAGTGCTTTAATAACTTATGTAACTTTTATAGCAAATATGTATATACTACATACCTACCTAATATTATGTAGTCCAAGATTTAGTAAAAAGATGTTAGTCGTTCTACTATATAGATATAGACTACTAGATACTAGTAGATACTAAGATTACAGTTTTGATATACGTTTTCAAATACTTTTATGTACCTACTGGATGTTCTTACTTATATTATTTGTTTTTCTTCGTAACGTCTCAGAATTACATTCCTGTTTTTACAGGTAATTGGCGATCACGACACCCTTTGTCTTTTACATCCGCAAACACAAAAAAATCCACTTGAATACAACTAAAAAATTTCACCAAAATCGATACAGCCGTTCAGGAGTTTAACCACAAATACACCCTTAATTGTTTTAACATAATAGAAAGATACTAAACTATGTATCTAACGCATCGGTATTAGAGCACCATAGAAGTGCACATTTAATTCGTTTTTCTGTCTATTAATCCACGATCAATATCAGTATCATTATATAACACTACTACACATAATTATATCTAATTCAACACAGTTTGTACATATTCCTTCATAATACTGAACGGTAAAACGTCACGAAGTAGGTAAGTATATATATTTTTAAAGTTAGCTAATAAATATATCATCATATCAATTTAAGTAAATATACTTTTCAATCGCTCTAAATATAATAAAAATTGTGCATTGGACGGATGTTTATCCTGTTTGATAACTAGATATTAGGATATTTTAGTTCTTGAGCTAAATTCAAAGTTTTGAGCTTGATCACCTGATTAAATTCTAAGTGAAGCAATTTCTTATTTTGTTTCGTCATTTTATCGAATTACATGAGCTTGTGTTTTTGAGCAAATTATTACAATTGAGGCAAAAGTATTTCATACTAGTACATTCCACAAACAACAAGATATTTTATAAGTCTCTAAAACAAGGTTGTGCATTCGAGAAAATCTAAATCTACAATCTAATTATTAACATGGTAGAAAAAGTGTAACACTCGCCTAATCTTTCGCTTATGCCTTACTATTGACTAGATACCTACGGCGTAATAATCATTTTAGGAAAAAATAATAATGGGACCTATAAATTAAAATCAAAATTATTTACCTAAAAAAGTACTGACTAAAATAACGGTACGCCACACTTAGACACTTTCGATTAATATTTACATAATTCAATAAGTTTCGAGATTAGTCACAAATTAAAACTTACTTGAAACATGAATCCAAATAGTTGTCCAACATGTCTAACTGAAGGTCATCCCAGTCGGTGGGATTCAAGAGGAGAGACGACAAGTCATCTTCAGGAATCAGTGGCGGAGGCATGACCGGTTCCACGATTACGTTGGCTCCAACATTCTGCTGAAGTTCTATGTCTTGCAACGGCACATTTCCTAAGTTGAAGTCTGGCAGGTGAAGGGTAACAGCGTTTGCAATATCATTCACCAGTTGGTCAGTGTTCTCAACTGGTTGAACTGACAAAATCGCACTTTCCTTTGTTTTGGTAGCACTGGTCTTCTTCTTCTTTGGAGGCCTATTGGAAGTTCGTTGACCTCCTTCTAAATGGGCCAGATCTAACTTCCAGAAGCCTCCTTTTCCCGGTTCTTGCTTAGATCGAGCCACTTTCACGAATACTTTGTTTAGTGAGAGGTTGTGTCGAATTGAATTCTGAAAAGAAAAAAGCAATTATTTTTACAGATAAGAAGGAATTGTTTGTAATTTGTACCTATAATTCTTTCTTTCGTGAAATAACATCTGTCGCATATTTAAAAAATCCTTTAGTAAAATTATTGATACTTTACTATCCATAGTTATTACAATTATTGATTAGGTGCAATAGTATTAATCGTCATAAATAAGCAAAAAGCTCGATTCCAATGACACTCGGTTTATCATATAATTCGCCGATTGGCCTCTCGAAAATTCAATCTACGCCGCCGATCCAATTAGACCTAATCTTATCTACTTCTAACCCTTTATTAAATCACTAGGATTGCTCACTGTACTGATAACTCACCTGCCATGTGGGATCCGCGTTCCTGTAATACTTGAAGTTCTCTCGAATCCATGAGTAAATCGCGGAGAGGGTCATCTTGTCATTGTTATAACGCATCGCCATGCAAATCAGAGTACTGTAGGAGTATGGAGGTTTCTTCTCACTGTCACTGTGATATTCTTCTTTGTTCTCGGTGAAGTCTTTCTGGCATTTCGCAATCGTTTGATTGAATTTTTGAAGACGAGTGTTTTGCGGTGGGACAGGCTTCGCTGGGGGTTCGGGAGACATCGGAAACTGCGGCACTTGCATTATATTGGTAATGTTCTGCAGCCAAGTCAAATTGGTTAAATCCGGTTCGTCGTCTACCGTCATCTTCTCGGGTTTCGGTTTCGGCCGGATTTTCTTCGGTACATCTCGTTCCGGTTGCTTGGTTTCTCGAGAGATGTCTGTCACCGCGAGATCGTCTTGAGTGATGGTGTAAGTTTCTGGTTGTTCGTATACGTATTCGATCTCGACGGTGTGGGATGACTCCGGGACGGTGTGGTCTATGGCGAAGCAGTCTCCGGAGTCGCCGTACAAGTGGAGCCCAGCATCCAGCATCTCGCCGGATGCCGGCGAGAACCCCGTTGTGATGTGCATGTTGTTCTACATCGCTCGCTCCTGCAACCACAAAAAGCTATGACTCATTGCTGAATACCATAACTTTGAACGTTGATGATTCAGCGTTTCGTTTCAAATTATTATTAATATAGGGATTAAAAGAAATGATGTTGGAAGGTATATGAGGAACGTACCTTGGAATGGTATAGGTGGTGGTCGGCGGCCAAGATGGACGGTATCGATCGGTGACGTCGCGCCGGTCAGCGCTGGTGGTGGGACGTGGTGTGCGCGCGGCGGCGGCGCGCTCGCTAGTGGTGGCCCGCGGCTGCAGGTGGCGCGGCGACAGGTGTGTGGATCGATAGACTCCGAGGGGCCCGCATCGCTGATAGCTCCGGACAATTAGTCACGGTTATCGGCCAGGCACGGGCTGCGAACTGGCCCGCGCAGACTCTACTTCAAACCGCCATGGGACAACTAAACTTTTTGCAGTCACATTGTTTGCAGTTAACTTGTGGCCTAAGTACGAATACACAGCGAGAAAGTATTCGTGTGACACTAGTAACTGTAAAATGTAACAATAGGTTTTCGATTGATTATGCTTATTTGGATGACAAACAGCAAATTTTCTTGAATTGCCTGAAAACTTCAAATTTGTTGAAAGCCATCGAGAGAGGAGCTTACAAAATACACGGCTCTTTTAATTCGCATTTTCTGATTGTGTTCAATTACAGTACCATACAAAAACACTCTGATGTAATAATTATTTTGCGTGAACCGCGATTGGTGTAATCGTGACAAACAGTCATACCGCGAGGCGCGGCTAGTCATGAGTTACTTAGGTAACTCCTAAGTGTTAGTTAGATACATGTTATACTAGCGTCCCCGTCTCTCGTCTTACATTTGAGTCGTATCTTTGAAGTTCAATCAAACTGCACACGGCGTACAAATTTGACTAAAACCGGTTAAGTAGTTTAGAAACCCATCGCGGACAAACAACGTGGCACATAATTTATAAATCAAAAGATTATTACGCAGTAGGTAATACTGTTTGTATTTCGCACTCCGCCTCTGTGAAGTAAGCGCCTCCTTATCGGAAACTTAAGAGACAGTGAGGCTCAAAGCTGCGGGTACTTCCGCTTTAGGTATGCAAATCGACTTATAAATAAATAAGTAGACACGTACTTACGCTGTTACACTGCTAGCTCCTTAATAATAAGACGAGCCAATTAAAAGTGAGTTCTATGCCAGTAACACAGTTGAAAAGCGATTCAAGTAGGGGTGTCTTGTGTATGCCTGTAGAATGCGTTGACTTTTATATATGTAGGCACATACACATCATCCTAAAACCTATTATATAGACTGGCCTCGTGGCTTAGTGGCTGCCTGAGAAACCGAAGATCGTGGGTTCGATTCCCACCCAGTGCAAATATTTGTGTGATGAATTCAAATATTTGTACTGTGTCTGGGTGTTTCTATGTATAACATGTATGTATTTACAACTACTTTATTTAAATATTATATCAGCTATCTTGCCGCCATCTTACAAGCTTTGCTTAGTTTGGGGTCAGATGGTGTTGTGTGTGAATTGTCCACCACCACCACCAATAATAGTATAAATATGAAAGTTTGGATGTTTGTTGCTCAATCACGTCGGAACGACTTAATGAATCGAGTTAAAATTGGAATGCAGATAGATTATAGACTGGAATAACACATGGGTTTTAAGCTCAAGAAAATTAAAGGGACAGAAACTAAAAAAGCGTTGATACTTTCCCATGTTAGTAGGCAGAATACCCAGCTGAATTAAGCACTGGGTGTACTGTGTAATATATTTAAGTACGTAGATTGTTCGAAAGAATAATTTCTAAGGTTTATTCACGTCAATCAAAGTTATTTGCCCAGACAATACAAATAAGCGCCGGGCGCCCCTTACAGCGACCCTTATTTATATTAGATAGTTTGCATCTACTTGTCTACTTGAGTAATCCTTCAATGTTATTTTTTTAAATAGATGAGATACTGAGTAACATAGAAATGAAAACAGGCCTGTCCACGACAGTGCTGTGCGACGAAGATTGAACATGAAGAGCCTGTACCAACTGAGCTCGTGACTCAAAGATGTGAGATGATTAATCTCTTTGCCCTATATTTTCTCCGGAGACATTGCCATTAAAAACAGGACATAGTGGATGTCGCATCTGCGCTGAGGGAAATATACTCAGGTATGTACTCCTCAGCGCCCCGTATAAAGTCTCTAGAGCGGAGAAGGTATAAGGGAACGCAAATACCCAGTACCCAACCCAACACCCTCTTCTTAGTGCATACTCAAGAGGAGAAGAAGACCCTGACAAACCAGGGTTACGGGTCGGGCATCGGGTCACGCATCCTTACCATGCATGAAGCTCAGGGATTGACATACGAGTCGGTAATCGTAATTAAAACTAAGGCAAACATGAAGCTGCACGAGAGCGTGCCCCATGCGGTTGTTGCAATCTCACGGCACACGGGGACCTTCACATACTACGCTGACGACACCGACGACGCCATCGGCCGGTTCGTGCGGCGAACGTTGGCTGCATCACCGAGGACCATCCGAGAGTTCAATCTACAGATGCACATCAGGGACAGAAACGCGGTCGTAGTGGAGGCTCTGGGCCAGGAGGAGGCGGCACGATGTCGAGTCGATTAGGTAGGTACTATCGGAATCTCAACCGGTTGTGATCGGCTCATCAGACGAAATCAGACTAACTAGTAGGTACTAGAATTAAGTAGTTTAAAATGTCCACAACACCCCCCTTCTATTTTCCTTTTCTTCTCCTAATCTAAAAAATACGTAAAAAAAGATAATTGTAATGACAAAGGTCACGGACCACGGAGTCTGTGGAGCGACAAAATTAAATAATAAAAAAAAACGGAACATAGTAAGGTTTGCACAATACTGCTAGGCGGCGACGCCGGCTTTTTTTTTAAATAAAGCGTGACGAGACGAGCAATTCATTTGCCTGATAGTAAGCAACATGCCTGCCACATAACAGCACAGTGACACGTATCTATTGGAACATGAAGAGTCCAAATCAGTACCTAGCACTGCAATGCGCTCGTCGCCCAGAAATCTAAGATGTTACATCTCTAAGCCCCGTCATTTCTCTTAACATATGTAGAATTTTAGTAATGAACAACACTAACGTACAATACGTCACATGTATAGCTACAGATATACGACTATTGCATGTCGGTGATACGAAATCTCAAAATTTCACCCATCGAAACAGGGTCGAACGCAAATATCCTGCCTTCTATCGCCTCACAAAATCGCCTTTAGCTATGCCATTGCCATCTCTATCCTTTCAAACGAAAATAAAAGAGAGACACACATCAAAGCTAACAGTTTTCGATCGGCGGTAGAACCCCGCTCCGCTTCTCCACCACCGCCCCGACGCTGCACTACGTAGCGTTTTGGTCACACAAACTCACAATTATTTGCCGTAACAGTGCTCAAAGGAGGTAAAGAAGTTATTATTTAAAAAACATCACGTTCTACGAGCTCTATCGATGAGTAATAGTTATTTCAGTAGTTGAAGCAAAGGACCAAGCTCGCCCCAAAGCCGGTTTCATAACAATACGAAACAGTGAAAGAAGCGGCTGAGTCACCAACCCCCAATAAAGGTCATTTGCCGGAGGTCGCGCCGTCAACCTCACGGCGCGCACGCCATGGACGTGACTTTCGAGAGTTTTACCATCTTAACTTCTTAATGAGGAGTTACGGTTATTGCGCGAGCTTAGCACCAAAATTCACAAGACTTGTTATGCAGTCTCGGTTGGTGTTACTTTTGAAGTACATAATCAGCATTTTTTGAGGTTTCTTGCTTAAAAATGTATACAATATTAGTGCACACCTGTTACACAACACTATCTAGCCCCAATTTAAGCTGATTTTATCCTGGGAATCAGTTTTTTTCCTGTTCGTTAACAAGAGTGTGCCGTGAGCTAGTAACTAGTAACCTAGTATGTTAAGCACTATTGGCTAAATTTAGTGACTGGATTCATAAGCAAGCAATAATAGCTTCTGTTATATTCTTAGTACCTATGCTAGTTTACTGAATCCTGTTACACTTATTCTACACTTCTGAATTCAGTCAAGTCAAGCCAAGTGTAATCTATTTTAAATAAATACACGCGTAACTCACGTTCGATATAGTCAGTCCAGTCCGACTCAAGTTTCGATCGCGTCCGGCGATCTTTTTCAAGGAGAGGGCGCGCGAGTGTTCGCAGCTCGTTTAGCGTTGAGTGCTGAACGAGTTGCGAACACGCGATCGAAACTTGATTCGGACTGGACTGACCATATCAAACGTGAGTTACCCGTGTATTTATTTAAAATGTGTAATAACCACGTTAGTTTTCATACCTACTAAAAGTGTAATCTAGCTACTACGTTTTTTGTTACTCGTACTTTTTGTTACGTTTAGATACATTAATACTGTCTAACAATAATATATTTGTACTTGCAACGCCCCGCGGGCTTACGTAGTTTAGTACTTAAAAATCGAAAAAAGAGACCGAAAGATAGAAAACTCTTAGAAAATATCTACAAACAAATAGCTTTGGGAAACGGACAGCCAGAAACTCAGTTTTTGCAAAGAACCTTTTCGAGCGCTCTGTCGACAAAAAGCTTGTCCAAAATGCTAGCGTTTATTAGCTCAGATAAGCAAGTTCAACGTGATAATACCTCAGGCTTGCTAAACACACTTGGGGATATCCCCGTAAATACCTAGTAGCATGGTTTTCGTGGAAGCGTAAATCTGGGGATTGGACTTGGAAAATTGGGGAGTGACGTATCATGGGAGAAGCTTATATCTTATACCTACCCATTGAAGATGAGCATATACATTTACATTTTATTTATATTTACTTATTACATTTACATTTATTTTTGAGTTACATTTGTTATGATTTTTAAAGATCTTGCTGCAGTCGAGAGCCTATAATAGCCTATCCAGGTTTTTAATTGATGCCCTAAGATATTTCCAGAATGAAAAAAACTGTCATTCTAAAGAGATACGCCAAGATCGAAAGATGAGATTCCGTGTCGGATCAATCCGACTGGGTTCTGGGTTCCGAATCGCTAGAACAAGCGATTTCTTTCGCGATAACCGAAAAAAATCCACTTTTATCAACATAAAAGGGGAGTGACATTAGGGTTATTTTTCTACAATAATTGGGAGAGGGTAGGTACTTGGTGCCGGAACCTGCCGGTGCCGACACGGTGGGTGCACCGGGCCGCGACACCATGTGTCAGGACAAGGGACGCTATCCTTGGGGACCGTTTGCGCGGGAAATGTATCTATACCACAATTTGCGCGGGAATTGTTTTATCATAATATGCTGTTCTTAGCGATAAGGTCGCCAGGTGTTACTATATTTTAGGTCTTTCCGTATTTTTGAGTTATTATGATCGTGAGTACGATAATTAGGTATATTTACCTACTTCAACAAATATCTTAGTAATATGTGAAGCTAAAGAGTACGATTATAATCAAACAATCTACTTACCTGATCGAGTCTGCTCTGAAACTTAATGCACCTGTACTATAATAGTACCTAGGTAGTCTAAAACATCTGTACAACGTTGATATGTCAAGTAGAAAGCTTATAAAGATGTTTAAACATAATTACTAAGCATTTTAAAAATGACTGATATTGATAAATTAACAAAAAATAATAGGTACGTGATATCATTATTTACACCAAATTTACCTACTTATTGAAAACTAATTATATTTCATTAGAATCATTTATTCGATAAGCTCTACATTGTGATAGTCGGATAACTTCGAAACTAACATTAAAACTAAACCAAAAATCGACGAATATTTCACAGTAAGAACAAATAAGATGCTGAATGTTTAATTGAAAGTAAAGTACGAAATATCCATAAAAAAAAAAAAAAAATTTCACAGGTTGCAATAGCATAGGTATTGTAATTTGTTGAACGGTACTCCATGGAAGAATGGCCATTGGCCAATGGCCATTCTTCCATGGAGCACACAGAGATTGGCCGCCAATCTCATTTTTCAAACAAAATAAAACGCAAACGTCATGTTTGGCTTTAAAACAGTTCAGAGCTATTTTAATGGGTTATGCATTCTTAAAACTCCTCATTGTAGGTACCTGGAATACGTTGCCTGAGTGGGTTTTCCCCGATGGTTACAATCTTTGTGTATTCAAATCGAGAGTGAATCGGTTTCTTCTAGGTAAACACGCTCCATCGTAGACCGCATCGTCGCTTAACATCAGGCGAGATGGCGGTCAAGTGTAAACCTATAAAAGTTAATAAACCTAGGTATGTCCTAAATGTACGAGATCCATAAGACGCTTGAAGCGATCCAAATCGATAATTAATTTAACTGACTGACACTTAACGAAGTCATTACATTAGACATGTCTTTGTAGAATCACTTAATAAGTTAGTAAGTAGGCATGTAAGTGTAATGTGTAGTCGCAACTTGACACTGCTTCAGCGAAGGTGCCGTTAATCGCTTGTAAACAACTCACAGGGGTGGGTAAATCGATTGTAACCAATAAGCAAAATGAGTACTGCCATTGACACAGCTTAACAACAGAAGTAAGCTAACATGAAAATAATGGTAGGACTCTTCGCAGAGTCCGCCTTGGATCTTGGATCCTGGGGAAGTCTACTGTTATTCTGCTCCCATCTTTGTAAATATGTTACAAACATTAGGACCGGAACATATTTGAATGGAACTATTTCTTGAGAAATTACAGAGGAAAGAAATAAATACCTAGTCTTGGGTAAAAACCTGGTCAAAACCAGAGTGCGAACCATGGCTTCTGCTCTGGTAAATTGTTTCGGTAGAGAAAGTTTCAGCCGCCTCATGGTGGACGAAGCTCTCATGAACCATTTTGGAGCCATTGTGATGGCTTCAAGGCTGTCTGGTGTTGGTGAAATTGTCCTCATTGGAGACGTCAATCAGTTGCCTTATATCGACAGGGAAAATCTCTTCGAAATGAGGTATCATCGCCCGAACCTGGTAACAAAGATCAGCCAGGAGTTGCTCTGCACATATCGAAACCCAATGGACGTCGCATATGCACTGAGGGAAATATACTCCTCAGCGACCGTATAAAGTCCCTAGAGCAGAGAAGATATAAAGAAGCGCAAATACCCAACACCCTACTAAATACCCTCTTTTTAGTTCACACGCATCCTTACCATCCATGAAGCTCAGGGACTAACATACGAGTCGGTAATCGTAATCAAAACCAAGGCAAACATGAAGCTGCACGAGAGCGTGCCCCATGCGGTTGTTGCAATCTCACGGCACACGGGGACCTTCACATACTACGCTGACGACACCGACGACGCCATCGGTCGGTTCGTGCGGCGAGTGTCGGCTGCATCACCGAAGACCATCCGAGATTTCAACCTACAGATGGCCATCAGGGACAGAAATGCGGTCGTTGTGGAGGCCCTGGGCCGGGGGGAGGCAGTTTAGGCAAATGGCAAAACCCAATTAGGCAAACACTCGATGTCGAGTCGATTACTAGCGGAATCCCAACCGGTAGTGATCGGCTATACAGACGAGCACTAAAATTAGATTTTAAATGTACCCAATGTGTTTTCCTCTTCTTCTGATTATGTTTTCCCGCGTAAAAAATTGCCTATGCACTAGGTACTCGATATTTTGTAAATATTTCGATTTTTCAATTTTTTGCGCAGTTTGAAAATGACAGATAACTACCTAGGTAACATATAAGCACATTGCATATAAGTACAGTGCTTTTAATTTTTTTTAAGCAAACGGAAACATTTAGTTAACAGGTTTTACAACTTTACTGTAACAGTAACAGAATAATAACAGTAGGTAACCAAAGAAAATGTAAATGACAGTAACAGAATAAGAACGATTGTTGACGAACAATAATGCACGATTTAATGTACTACGAGTGTATTGTCAAAAAAAATACAGTTATTTTTTTCAATCTCCAGCGCTCTTGTAGTTCCAAATTGTGCAAGTACCTACGTATAAAAATATGCTAAAACAATAGACTGCTATTCTTCCACTGTCGCCGTAGCATAACTGACACCTGCACACCATATGCCGCCCCGCACAGCGCTCGTTTGCCGGACCATTAGTACGGAATTGATCGTTATAACTTACCGAGGGGGACATTGGCTGTTGTTTCAAGTGGTTTATGCCACTTGATGGATTCGCTACTACGTATAAATGACAATAATCACACGAATATTAATATATAAGCGGAACCAACGATGTGGATCACGCTTAAGGGTCACTTTTCTTTAAGTACGAAAGTACCTAGTATTGTTGTGTATAGTATTTTCAGAGTTGATGACGATGATCCTTCTAATACTATAAACGCGAAAGCTTATAAGTACCTTTGTATGGATAGATGTTTGTTACTCTTTCACTTAAAAACTACTGAAAGGATTTGAATGAAATTTGGTACATAATGGTGTAGTATAAATAACACATAGGCTACTCCTTATCCCGGGAAAATAACGGGGTCGGGAACTACGTGAGTGAAACCGTGGGCACTGCTAGTGGCTCATAATCCAAAAGTTAACTTCGGTAACTTCGGCAACTTAACTTCGGCGTTGTTGTTGATTCAACTGTTCAGTTGTTTTTAGCTGAAGCCACAAGCTCGTGCTTTTGTTCAGAGAGAGTTTAGAAAGGCTTTTTGAAGTGAAAATTTCCTTTTTTTTTTTTTTTTTACCTTTTATAGGCTCACACTTGACCGCCATCTCGCCTGATGTTAAGCGACGATGCGGTCTACGATGGAGCGTGTTTACCTAGAAGAAACCGATTCACTCTCGATTTGAAGACACAAAGATTGTACTTAGTTGTCCTTAGTTGCGTTGAACACTTTTAGTAGGGGGAAATCTAATGGCTTCAAGTCACCGACATGCTAATATCGGGCGGCGGCGGAAGGCGGAGCGGAATGTGCGCGTTAAGGTCTAAAATGTCGGTAAGGTCCAAAGACGACGAATGAGCAATAAAAGTCGAAAACTATGACGCCCACTTGTACAACTCCGCTCCCACCCGACTAATAAAATACACTCAAATATGGACTTTATGTCATGCCTTTTAAGATATACATTACCTATACATTGGCAACATAAATTAGCAGACGGCTGTCAGCGAACGGTCTGCTAATTTGTGTTGCCAATGTAATCTGTATCTTAGCATGCATGATATAAAGCCCATATTAAGTCAACGCATACCTTTAGACGCTTTTAGGTTTGTGCAATTTTGTGAGTTCGCAACACCGACATGCGTCCACTACTTTTTTAACTTGTATAGGTTTACACTTGACCACCATCTCGCCTGATGTTGACGATGATGCAGTCCACAATGGAGCGTGTTCACCTAGAAGCCGATTCACTCTTGATTTGAAGAAGAAAATTGTAACCATCAGGAAACCCCCACTCAGGCAACGCATTCCACAGCCTAGACGTTCTTATCACAAAAGTAGAGTCAAACCTTTTCGATCGTGTCTTATATACCTATAGGATCCATAGATTTCCACAATGACCGGTCGTGTGCCGCCTCCATCCACCGACTTACCGCGACCGAGACAATATCATCGGTTCATCGTGGGGTGGTCCTACACTGCGTCTGCCGGTTCGTGGTCGCCATTCGAGAACATTCACTCCCCAGCGGTTATGGCATGTCCTTTGCCACTTCAACTTGCTAATTTTAAAAGGTAATGTCGGTGACTTTCTTTGTATTTACCGCATCAACTTTGATTACGTATCAACCGAGTAAAATTCGCTTGAACAAAGACACATATACCTTTATAACAGTTCCTAGTGTGTTACTCGCCCTCATTGGGAATATAGATTACCTTCACATGTTTATTAGGAAATTAAATTATTCATTTGCCAAGAGTGTTAGTAGAGAATATGTTAGAAAGAAACGGTGTTGCCTGACTCTGTCCCATTTTTGAAAAGCCAATGATTTTGATAAGATAATAAATTGGTCTTTCTATTTCAGCAACACTTATTTACAAAACAGGGCATTTCATTAATAGATCGTTTTGCTATCAGGCCGTTTGAATCTTATGTCATTCCGATAATAATGTGACGTTTTGCTACTAGGGCATTTCAATCCTGTGTCGTTTTAATACGTAGGGTACTAGCGGCCCGACCCGGCTTCGCTCGGATAATAACCTAGATACCAACTGCAGCGCCATCTGCCGGGCTGATATGGGAATCTAAACTATCCAGAGCCCTACCCCAACGTATACAAACAAAATCATTAAAACCGGTCGAGCCGTTTAGGAGGAGTTCACTTACAACGAAAAGTGGTATTGATTTTTATATACATATATAGATTGTGCTTTTAGATCCTTCTGATATGTAAGCTGTCTACTCTAGGCATACGTCACTAGTACCCACTTGGTTTTAACTGAACACATGTACCAAAGTTCTTAAATATAATTTAAGATTCCTGTTTGGTGTTTAATCACACATAAATTTTATAACTTTTTATTGGATTTTGGGATAAAATAAAACACATAATTATAACTTGCAATTGTTTTTACTTACAATACAATACAAAAATAGTGGCTAACCTTATAAATCTATTAACATGGTTCTATATTTGGTAGATACGAGTAACCCTTCTAGTTTGTTTTTTATTTACAATATCAAACAGTCAAACCAAAACGATAGAAAAACAAAGACCAAAACAAATTGGCTGCATTTAAATTTTGTATAATTTCACAAATTTTAGAAAACCACATTAATAGTGTACGATATAATATTATTGTATTAATGTTGCTTATTAGCGACAAATTTTGGCCAAACATTTAGATGTATTGAATTGTATATGAAGAACTAGATGCCCGCCCCGGCGTCATAGAATAGATAATATAGATAGAACGGACACTCCCAACCCCCCGCCAATATCAAGCTTCCTCACCCCTCAGGCCGTTTCGGATACGCAAGGAGCACTCAACGAAGGGCTGGTATCGAACATCTAATTCCTAACGAAATATCATCATGGTGGGTTGTTGATTGTTGTGCTGTTTACGGCTGTCCGTAAACGGGACAAGATTAAAAGCTTCATTTAATTTCCTAATGATAAAATAACGTAAGGTTAGAAACTTTTCAATAACGTTGCTTTATAATATTACAAGCTTTGCTTAGTTTGGGGTCAGATGGTGTTGTGTGTGAATTGTCTACCAATATTTATTTATTTATAATAACGAAGTCATTTTTAACTCAAAGTTCGTAACTTACACAGCCAGTAACTTATGTGCCCAAGCACGGATTGATAATGCCTGGAGGAATAATTATAGTTACAGAATAAAGTTTCCTTCATGGGTAAGTGTAAAATAAAATGCAAATGTGTACCTACTAACGGAAAGAGATATCTAGGTGATCTAATCTATCATCGGTTTCGTTTCATTTTACGCGGCAATACAAATACCCACAGATTTCTGAGTCTGAACAAACAATTTTGAAATCTGTGCAAACACCCTTTTAATTAGAATAGTATAATTTGGCTCCATTTATGTAACTATATTTATGTAACTCAACATTATAGCAAGTTTATAGACTACTTTACGTCACCAGGTGAACTCAAGGGGCACAACTATTCAATAAAACAATTCAGTAGCCCTAGCGCTAACGCACACATTGACGCGTGTGTACGAACGACATCTGCGTAGTTGTGTGAAGAGTAGGTAGCTCCACAGCGGCGGTTGTATGGAATTTTAGTGGAGTGTCCGTGGTGTGCCGGCGTTGCCCGTGGTACATTATATAGTACTCATCAGGATCCCGTACATTTACAACGGTGAAAGAATGATTGAAATCGGTTCAGTCATTCCTGAGAATATCGCTTTCAAACAAAACACCTCTTCAGCTACCTGCTACGCCACCTGTCGGAAATTGTTTGTACCAACACAGATTTAGAAAAAATAAATTGATTAGCAAAGGTTTTATATTCAAGAGGTATGTAATCTGTGTTATTCAATGACGCAATCTTAGACACAAGCTATCATGTGTCATGTCAAAGCACGAAACGTTCGAAAACTCTCAGAAAGGATTTTTTTTCCCCGATTTTGTTACATTCTTGATTCATGCTCCGCTTCTATTAATAGTAGCGTTATTTTCTATAGCCTATAGCCTTCCTCGATAAATAGACTATCCAATAGAAAAATAATCTTTCAATCCGGACCAGTACTTCCCGAGATCCTAGCGTTCAAACAAACAAACTCTTCAGCTTTATAATATTAGTATAGATTATTATAGTGTTATATAAATTTATATTATACATTGAAAATAATAACGAAACGAAAATAAAATATGGAAAGTATGGGCTCAAATCAATCAAAAGTTATTCCCGATGGTTATATCTACTTCACTAATCTTCAAATCGAGATTGGATCGGCTTCTTCTAGATAAACACTCACTATCGTATACCGATCGTCGCATACCATCAGGCGATATGGCGGTCGAATTGGTAAACCTATAATAGTAATAAAATCCCTTCCCTGGACTTCCACGAACAATTCAAAACCAAAATCAGCCAAATCAGTCCACCTGGTCTCGAGTTTTAGCGACACTTACGAACAACAATTGATTTGTATGCAAGGTTATTGGTAAAATCAACCTGCACCCAAACAAGAACAAAATTAAAAATTTTGATTAACCCCCGACTACCTTAGATTTGTTATCTGTAGAACATTCTACTAGTCAAGCCCTTTCATTTGATACCCATATTAAGGGAATTGTGAAAAAGGAAATGTAATTCGCCATTTTGTGGTAGCGGCCATCTTGGATTTGAAATTTGTCATAGTGAAAAGTATTCTACTAATCAAGCCCTTTCATTTGATACCCATATTGAGGCAGTAGTGAAAAATATTATATAATTCGCCATTTTGTGGTGGCGGCCATCTTGGATTTGAAATTTGTTATAGCGTTTAGTACTCTACTAGTCAAGCCCTTTCATTTGATACCCATATTGAGGTAGGTTGTGAAGAAATATTTTGTCCGCCATTTTGTGGAGGCGGCCATTTTGAATCGTATCGGGTATCAAATGAAAGAAAGGGCTTGACTAGTAGAATGTTGTACAGATAACAAATCTAAGGTAGTCGGGGGTTAATCAAAATTTTTAATTTTGTTCTTGTTATTTAATAAAGAGTGACAAGACGTTCAGGACATGGTACGCAGCATGCCTGTCACATAACAGCACAGTGCCACGCAGCTATTGGAACATGAAGAATGCAAATCATTACCTAGCACTGCACTGCGCTCGTCACCCAGAGATCTAAGATGTTATGCCTCAACTACTTGGGCAGATTTAGACATTTAGAAAGCTACTGACCCTTAATCACCCTCTTAGTTCTTTATATAGGTAGTTGGTACTCCTCATACACAGTTACTGTAGATGGGTGAGGAACCAGTGCGCGCTGTTGATGAGGTTGTCCATTTCGGCCGGCTGGCTCGACAGCGAGTGGTTGTCGTCATACATGTACACTCTGGGAACAACACACTTCATATAAGCCGATGAAAAATAATACTAATAATTTAATGTTCTGCGAAAAACCTAAATCTGACTAACCTAAATTCAACTGAAAAACTAAAAACCTAAATTCAACTGAAAAGCGTAGACCGCATCGTCGTTTAATATCAGCTGAGATGGCGGTCAAATGTAAACCTATAAAAGTTTTAAAAAAAATAGCAGTCATAGGAACTGCAGAGAGAAGTGTTATAACTCAGGATTTGATAGCTTACTTAGGAAACTACGCGGGTGTAACCGGAGGGCGTGGTCTGGCGTTCATGGCATGGCCATCTAGAAATGCGTCAGCATTTCCCATTGGCTGACGCATTTCTAAGTGACCATGCCATGATGGCCAGGTTACGGCCCTTTCAGCATTTCCCATTGTCTGGCGTATTTCTCCCTAGATGGCCTATGGCCACGGTCCCGAGTTTACCCGAAGATCTCTTACCATTCCCGAGCGTGACGCTAGAATTCAATTCACAGCCCACGAAACATCTGCCTGTGGCGCGCCAAAAGAAGTTTACACTTCAAAAATTAAACTCAGACGGATCAATTTCGTCGTGGCGGAGTCAGGCGCGGTCCCAGCCTCGAATTTCGGAGGGGGTCACCAGTACGCAGCCTAAGATACCACCGGTATAAATACAATTAATCGAGTAAAAAAATACTTCACTAGTAGCGCCCCATGGTTTTACCCGCGTAGTTCCCGTTCCAGTTGTTTTCCCGCGTTATTAAATAGTATATCTACTATAATATATTTGTATTTTTCTTAGATTTTTAGTTTAACATATACGATTGGGGGGGGGGGGTCATGTCTCCTGTGTGCCCCCCTTCGGACCGCGCATGGGCGGAGTAAACAAAGGTATCATCGATGTGATACCTATATATGCAAATTTTAGATTTGTGTTGCTTTTTTTTCAAAAATTACCGTTGAACCGATTTTGATAAACTTTATATAAGACCACATCATTTTTGTATGATATTCTACCAAACAAAAAATGAATCATCAAAAGCAATTTACAATACAAGATTTATTTTAAAAGCTGCCGGTTAATATTTAATTGTTTTGTTCCCATTGTTGGGACTCGGGAGCGCTAGGCGATGGCGGGTTCAACCCACGACCATTCGTCTGTGCATTCGTCGATCGAGATTCTCATCTCACCTGGTCTCCACTCCATTGGCCTGCAGCCTCCTGGCGTAGTCCAAGCCCTGGTAGTACGGCACGCGCTTGTCTCCGCTGCCCAGCATCATGGCCGTGGGCGCGCGGACCTTGTGCACGTGCGCCAGCGGGGAACACCTCCTCATGAGGAGCAGCTCGGCTTCCGATAGCGGACCCTGCTCGGTGAACTCGAAGCCTGCTTCTACGGCGCACCTGGGAATGATTTTCAACTGAACACATGCTCGCCTAATTCTTGGATCAGTTTTAGGATAATCTGTATCACGATTAGCACGCAAGGCCGGATCCAGCTTTGGCTCCAGTGGGGGTCACGGGGATCACATAGTCGTGGTCAAGTCACAAAACTGTGCAACAAGCACATGCATGCTTTTAAATCAGTGGTCCACCTAGGTACTGGACCCAGCCCAGGGGGGGTCTTGACCCCATGACCCCACTCAGGATCTGTGCCTGTTAGCACGACAGCATCGCCCGGAAAGCACGGAACTATTTTTTTCTTAATGTGAGTTTTTGAGCCAAATGGGAGTTTGCATTCTCATAACATGCATGACTCAAAACTTAGTCCAAGTCAAGCCAAGGTCTGCCAGTGCATAAGCTTTATACCTATAAGGACAGGCATAAAAATAAACATCACATTTTGTGTTCCATCGGGTTGAGTAGCGTGAAAGCGCCAACGCACCCTAGGCGAACCGCACATTGTGGCTGTAGAATTGGAATCGAACGCGTAGGAACGTGCTC
This sequence comes from Ectropis grisescens, assembly GCA_017562165.1. Classification (NCBI taxonomy): domain Eukaryota; kingdom Metazoa; phylum Arthropoda; class Insecta; order Lepidoptera; family Geometridae; genus Ectropis; species Ectropis grisescens. The sequence goes on from CM029783.1 coordinate 3,676,890, forward strand.
ACTGTTCGATTCCAGAAGTGGTTCCGCTCTTCCTAAATCGGCTACGGCTTTGCTATTCCTGTCTCTATCATTTCAAGCGAAAATAAAAGAGAGAAAAGTCCCGTTGCGCAGGTGACGTCGTTAATGGTGAGGTGAAGAATTCGAAAGTGCCGCCACAATCCCGTCTTAGGAACTTCTGTGAGGGTTTTTTTAGTAACATGGGGAAGAAGGGGGACCACTTGTGCTTCGAGTGATACATATGCCGACAATCCCCCGCAAGTGACGGGTATACGTAATACACATTTCCTTTGCGTAAAAAAGTTTTAATTCAACCTTTTCAAGCTATATTATTTTATATATAGTATTATATATTATATATATAGTATTTTAATATCTTACACTTAGCAAAGTTTAAATTGTTTAGTGTAAACAGAGTTACAAATATGTTTAATTAAGGAACGGTTTAGTTTGCTGTCGAAGGGTCGAAGTCATGAAATCTGCTATTTCATATATCTTTCAGGAGCTGGGGTATTTTTTCAGATACCAAAGAACATATGTATAGTAACAAACAGATATATCATTACTGGTTTTCCTTACACCTGAGGCTTGGAATAGACACCCTAAATCGAATGAGTTGAGAAAAATGAAGCAGGTTATCTTTCGCCAGTGTCTGTTTTAATGTTAATTGAACACGATTATGGGTTCCTTTGCAATTTGCGGTTATCGGAATCGCGAATATCGGAATATTGTGAAATGTGATTTAATAATATTATCAGTGCTATAAACGTAACATTGATGATATCTGATGAATATTGCGGCTTTATATGAAGATAGTTTTGTACGTAAAAGGGAAAATACAGTACAATATTTTAAAGCTGAAGAGCTTTTTTTGAACACGCTTGTCTTAAGAACAACTAAACCGATTTAAAAAATTCTTTCACCGTTGCTTTTATACATACGTCATATAATATATACCACGGGCAAAGCTGAGGCGGCAGTATGATATGTCAGGCATGTTGCTTACCATCAGGCACATGTCCTGATCGTCTCGTCACTCTTTATTTAAAAAAAAAAAAAAAAAAAAAAGATATGAGAAGTATGGAAGGGGGTCGTCGACAGCTCCACCGACCGGTATCTTGGTAAGTGAACTACGTATTTTTCAATAGCTTGTTTTAGTGTTAGTTTGTAAGTTAAGTTTTATAGTATGACTAACAAATGACACGTTAATCGTGGGAATCCACAAATCCATCTAATTATTACAAATATATGAAACTAAATTTGAACATATTGTGAAATAAATATAATTAATTATAATAGATCTGACTAGATACCAGTCTAAGACTCACCCATCAGAATTGTCAGCGTAATGGCCTTTAGTGGCCAAGTCAATAAGTGGGTTCCTCATGACCATGGCTCGGAACCGGCCAGGGTACTCCGCGGCTAGGAGGGCTGCCACCAGCCCTCCGTAACTACCTATTTCCCGTTTACCAATATTTATCATATGGAATCTTTTGTACAGATGAAAAAATACTGATTGGACAGATTTCGAAATAATTGACGGACATTATTATAAAACAAACGCGACCAATGTTTTTTATAGAATAATGTGTCATTCTCATTTAATTTAAATAACAGGTATAGTGTCTATGACGCAGCTAACTAACTTAGTCAGCCGTTCAATCAACAGCCTAGCCTCTTTACTAAGCAGCACCGTTGGTGTTTGATTGAACGGCACATTAAGTTAGTCACTGCGACATCGATATCATTATTTGCACATTCATGATTTTATAAAATCTGATGAAAAGATAGTTTTCTGTCTTAAGATGAAAGATATTGCATTAACTTGCAAATCCATGCCGATAGGCAGATTAAAGGATATTCTATTGTTTTTTTACGTACTTATTATAGAGTAAAGGGACGAGCAAGACATGCGCCAGATAGCAAGCAACACGCATGCTCACAACAGCGCAGTTCCACGCAGCTTTTTGATCATTTAACATCCAAATCACTACCTATCACCGAACTGCGCTCGTCTATTTTCTGTATAAGTTATAAGATGGTCTATCTTTTAACCCCGCAAGTTCTCTAAAACATTGCCCTTCAAACTGGAACTAAGTGCTATTTTCATATCATTGCTTGGCGATAGAATAAGTGGCAAAGGTGTTCTTGCCTAGGACTCTATAAAGAGTACTGCCACTACAAAAATAATTTATGCACATTTTTTGTTTCACTTTGTTGCATATTGCATTTATGGTAAAAACTATTCATCGAATTCAAATATATGTATTTATCGAATTTATCGAATACCTCCATTTAAAACGACGTGTGACGCCCTGTCTCTTTCCAACACGGTGGTGAGAGCGAGATAACAGTCGGCAACGTCATAGTTTCCAACGTGACCAATCAGGGACCTCACGTTCCTGTCGCCGGCGCCAGTCGAACCACGGTAGTTGCATCTTAATGACGCAAAACCTAAAGCACATTTTACAATGGCAAAAAAGTTGCTAACGTTTGTATTTCTATTGAGAAGTTTTATTGTACGGGGCAAATTAGTAAACTCAGCGTCACCGGTGACGATAATCGGAGCCACTATGGAATAGGCATGTTAACAATTTTTCGGATCTACTTTTATTTTGAAGATTGACGCATGTTTGCAATAAATAACATTTAATTTCTAAATATTAGTATTTTCGATGAGCAAATATACAATATTAGACTAATTTTGAATTTTGCCGCTAAAACACTAACTACTGACATGACGTCACTAGTCGCAAGTCACGTGACAACAGGTTAAAAATATAGCATTTAAAATCATTTATAATAAATTTACTACGTAATATTAAATTATAATAATGTGATTTTTGATATTTTACTAATACAAACTATCATAAAATTTACAAAAAAACATTAATTTGTGATTACCTTTAAAAATATGTATATGTCAATAGAGAATATTATCCACTGTATATTTATAACGTTAATTTCAAATTTGTATTATTCTTGTACCTAATGGAAGACACTGCCTTTTGCAACACAGTCTTTAGAACTAAAGCAAAAGGTACCGAAATAAATTATGTTTTATGTTTTTATGACTAGTGTTAAGATCCCTATTCCACAATGGTAAATTTAAGACTTTGTAAAGAAGTAATTTATTTGAGCAATTTCGTTGCAGAACTTCATTGGCAGCACGGACTCTATTTGTACTGACATAAAGTTAATATTTCCAAAAAAAATATTGTGATGTGAAACGGCGATGTGGTCGATGATGGTTATCATAATGATTTATTTTTTAACAAGGACAGATTTACACTTGACATCATGGTATAGATTTACTACGATAACATGGCCCGCCCCTCCAAATTACTGTTTTAATGTGTGTAGTCACATCCTTACGAAAGAGTTTGTATGTAGTTGTAATTATTCGTCTGCAGTAGCAGTACGCACACATGCGTGGTGGTGCGTTGTATATTCTTTCACAAATACTTTCAAACGTTTTGAATTCTGGAGGGGCGGGTCATGTTATCGTAGTAAATCTATAGGCATGCCTACAATCAGGCACATGTCTTGCTCGTTTCATCACTCTTGATTAAAAAAAAACTATCTTATATTGTGGACGTCGTCGATACAGCCTAGAAGACGGTAATTGTTTTTGTTTCAAATAAATTATTTATTATTATATATTTTTTTACAGTTTTTAGTGGAGGAAATGCATTTACGGCTACCCTTCCGCTTGAGGGAGAAGGTCGAGTCATGTACACTCCGCGAGGCATAAGCTGAGCTTTGCATTTGTGTGAGTGTACATGGATAGTGTAGGTGTGACAACCGGCCTTAGGCGCGGCGCCATTCTGTCTCGCTGCGTTCCTGCCTGATTGGTGATCACTCACACTAATGCAAAGCTCAGCCTATACCTCGCGGACAAAATTTCAAACTCCTGCCTGATTGGTGATCACTCACACTAATGCAAAGCTCAGCTTATACCTCGCGGAGTGTACTCTTACTACTCGCAACCACCAAACATCAACTCGGCAACAAAAGCAGCCCACTTTATACCCCTTTATACCCACCGCTGGGACGAGTTTCAGCAGTGAAAGTAAAGCCCAGACATCCAGAATGATAATCCCTTTCATTCCAGTGACTTGATTGGACACGTTGGGTTCATTGCGATGTTTTATTTCACCGTTAAAGCGTGCAGATGACAACTTTGTAGGTATATACAATTGGAATAATATTTAGATGTGCAGATGGGGTATACTGCGTAATAGCTGTATATCTGTAACTATACAGATGACGTTATATGCAACAATAGTACCGTTTAACTAAACTTTTTTTTTTTAATTATAATAGGTTCGCACTTGACCACCATCTCGCCTGATGTTAAGCGATGATGAGATCTACGATGGAGCGTGCTTACCTAGAAAAAACCGATTCACTCTCGATTTGAAGACACCAAGATTGTAACCATCAGGGAAAACCCACTCAGTCAACGCATTCCACAACCTAGACCTTCTTATCACAAACGTGTAGTCAAATCTCTTCGTTCGCGTTTTTGGAACATCAACCATGAAACGATGTCGCCCTTTTGTGGAACGAGAAGTCCGATAGAAGAAAGGGCAAGGTGGTATTAGATCATGCAGATCAGTTGCACACTCTCCGAAGTGTATCCGATAAAAAACCGATAAGCTAGCGATTTTTTAAAACTTCAAACTTCTACATTTTCACTTCAATCGCCAGTCCCAATTACTGCCAAATTTTGACTGTCTGTCTACATCCCACCTTACCAAAGCGGTTTCGCTACTATCAACAGTGAAAAATGACGCAAAATTTTGAAAATCATGACACAACTCACCAATCATTAATATCGGTATAATTGAACATGGTAGCGACGTCTACTACTGGGTTTCTTGACACCACCGCTTTGTAAACCTCCGGATACTGCCCACTCAAATGTGTCACCAGGAATCCGCCATGCGACCCCCCAAACAACACCAAACTTTGCTCGTTTATAGGGAATTTAGTTAGAGCGACATCTGTTGCCAGTTTGCAGTCTTTGACGTCTGCGTCCCCTGCCTTGCCCGGGAGGTATCGGAGGAAGGCGTCGCCTGCGCCGGTTGATCCGCGGTAGTTAATTTGAAGAGACGCGAACCCTGCAATTTTGAAACGGGCAGCCTGATACATTGTTTTAAGCTAACAGGGTAGCGGACTAAAACATCGAGCAACTCGATCTTCCGCGCAAGCACGGAAGGGCAAAATCTTTCTGTCATTTCTTGCGGGAGGGAAAAGTTGCACACTAGCGCAAAACCGCACTATTACATACAAAACATACCTGTACCGATCCATTGCCGATCATACTCACACAGCCAAATCACTAACACATAAAAAACAAATCACCATTCACAAGTCTAGCTCCGCCCTCACGCCACAGTATATTTTCAGACTCCATGGGTCACGCGGACTTGTACTTTGACAGAGGGGAAACGCTGTGTATGCCTACTCACTCAGTTCCGTGTTGCTCGCTGACTAAAAAGCACTAGAGTTACGAAGCGTTTAGTTTTCGACTCATTTATTTTGATCTGTTTACATCGCTGTGTTTGCACAACGTCGCTGCAATGGTGGTACAAGTTCAAGACCAGCGAACAAAACATATTGCTGGACATCGAACCGTGACACAAGGAGATGTAATTTCTCCAAACTTGTTCTCAAGAACACTAGAGTATTTGTTTAAAGTGCTGGATTGGACTTGGTCAAAACATCAATGGCGATTACGTCTCTCAACTACAATTTGCGAACGACATAGTCGTGATGGTGGAGTCGCTGGAGGACTTGCAGTGGATACTAGACAGCCTGGCTAATGCTTCTCCACGCATTTGGAAAGTCATGTGCAAAGTTTCTTAAAAACGTGGTTCATGTTATGTCTTAAAGGTATGTATGGTTAATTGTGTGTTTTAAAGATATTATTTCTAACAGGTATGATTGATGCTGTTGCTCAACTTTTTTTGTTCGATCAACTTTTGAACGTACACATCAATTTCGACAGACCATTAGTTACCTCCTTCGTTGTAGTACGGCGCACTCGCAAAAAATACCACGGGAACTACAAAATGTTTGATAAACATTATCCTGAATCTACAATTATCCGAGAAAACGACTTCAAATCAAGACAAAATGAAAATGAAAAATTAGGGCTGTCATAATTTCCGTATTTGTTTGTCTACTTCGACCACATCGCCATACCAGAAAGCAAAACACAGTAAAAAATATCGTCGGTACAATGGTAAACTAGCCAATTAGATTTGTTGGTAGTTTTGACTTAAGTAAATCGACTTAACTTCATCACAAGCAATAAATATGATAGATAGATAGATAAACTCTTTATTGCACTTAGTTAGAACACAAAAAACTAAAATATAAAACTTATTATGGTATTTTAATAAAAATATAATATATGATATTAATCTTCACTTCACTTAATTAATCTACTATTTCACTTACTTGAATAGTTTCTATAAAACCCCTGATTTACAGCACATTTTTTAAATATCTTCCGCCTCCTCAACAATTCGGCATTTGCAGATTTACTAGTTTATTATTGTACCGACGATATAACTAAAGGAAGATTTACGCGACTTAACGTTTTGTTGAGTAAAGTCGCTCATTAAGCGAGATAGCAGTCAAGCGTAAACCTTTGAATGACTAAGAAGAAACACTTACCAAGCATATTGAACATTGTAGTCTCCAACGCGTATGCGTTGACAAAACTGGAGTGCGGTCCGCCGTGCGGCCACACTATGAGGGGCAACTTCTTGCCCTCCTCCGCTTTGGGGGCGAAGTATATCGCGGAAAAGGAATCTGAAATAGTTAAAGTATAAAGCTAAATTACTACATAATGTTCCCACTGCGCCTCGAGAACAGCACAGTGCCACGTAGATTTGAAACTAGAAGAAATTACTATAAACGGCTTGTTTTAACTACTTATTATACCATAGTGTAATAAGTCATACAGTCGTTCGACGAATACATCTACACGGGGCAATCGGTACGGAGCGAGACGTGTGAAGCGCGCTCCCCAGTTGCGAACACGACTATGTTAGCAGTTTGGGAGCGTGGTTAATGGTTGACGGTTGACACATTTATAAATATTTTTTCATTATTTTATAAATGTGTTTCTAATAATGTTGCTGATACTTTACAATTTTAACAATAAATGAATAAAAAATTGAGCATTCATTAACAAACATTTTTTATTAGTCACAGCCCTACACGCTGCGCTACATGTCACTTCGTTGTCGTAATGTATCGCAAGTTTATAGGCGCCGTCCCACTAGTCGTTTTTTTATACTGTGGTTACTGATTACACGGAGAGCACACAGATATCGCTTCCATACTAGGTATAGCTTGGTGGGGGTTGAGGAGCATTCATTCTAAACAGTATTCATAGAATACTTACTGACATCGTCAGCGCCATTGTGCGTAAGTTGTAGATACTCGACATGTGCGGATGCGACAGGTGGGTCTTCCGTCTCGCTCACTCGCAGCCAGGAAACTTGCCCCTCGCTGCCTTTAGGCGGCAGACGAGCTACGTATACCTATATCACAGTTAGGCTCATCAATTAAACAGTAAAAACTATATTTCTTAGCTTCCTTTTTAACCCCCGACCGAAAATAAAAGAACAAAATGAAAAATGTTGATTAACGATCCCACGACTACTGGATTTGAAATTTGTCACAGTGCATAGTATTCTGCAAGTCAAGCCCTTTCATTTGATACCCATATTAAGATAATAGTGAAAAACCAATGTATTCACCATTTTGTGGTGGCGGCCATCTTGGATTTGAAATTTGTTATAGTGTATAGTATTCTACTAGTCAATCCCTTTCATTTGATACCCATATTGAGGTAAATTAACGTAAATAGACGTCAAATTTATAACACCCCTTTTTAACCCCAAAAAAAGGTGGGTGTCTGTCTGTGGCACCGTAGAGCTCAAACAGATGGGCCGATTTCGATGCGTTTTTTTATTTGAAGGTTAAAATCCGTGCGATGTTCTTAGCTATGTTTGGTAAATATCGATTCAAGATGGCCGCCTCCACAAAATAGCGGACAAAATATTTCTTCACTACCTACCTCAATATGGGTATCAAATGAAAGGGCATGACTAGACTATCATACACTTAAACAAATTTCAACTCCAAGATGGCCGCCATCACAAAATGGCGATATACATTTTTTTTCATTATTTTCTCAATATTATGCTCCTCATGTGGATACATGAGGAGCATAATATTGAGGGGTTAATTAATTATAAAGGGGTGTTATAAGTTTGACGCGAATGTCAATCATCTAAAAAACTATAGTTACTTGTCCAGGAGTGGTGAGATTGGAGTAGGTGGCCAGAATGACGTCATTCTGCACGTCCAGGATGGAGGTCGAGCCGGGAGCAGTCCTGATGGAGATGTCTGTGATGTTGCCCGTTTCTGAAACAATTTATATACTTCTACTTTATTATGTAATTTATCAATTTTTGACGTTAGAACGTCTAATAAATCGATGAACGCCGGCTGCATGCTCGAAAAAGTGTCCCGTTATGTCCCGTTACGCTCATTGTACGCTTGCGCCGCATTCACCAACACTTTGTTATGACGTTGTCACGTTAAACTATCGTCCGTAAACCAACCGACTTTACAGACAACCAATTTCTTTTTTTAAGTTTTACTACTCTTGGCGCGTTTGAGAAAAATTGCGGGTAGAAGCTATTTTTCTACAACAGCAGCGCCCCGCGGTACTTAGTTCACATTCCCGTTATTTTCCCGGGATAAAAGTATCCTATGTGTTCTTTCAGACTATAATCTACCTATGTTCCAAGCCGACCCATTTCAACCCGATCCGTTCACACGTTACGACGTGATTGAGCAACAAACATCCAAACATTGACATTTATAACATTACTAGGAAGTAGGATACTTGTAAAATCTATACCAGAGGTAATATCACAAAGCTGAGCAAGCGTTCTACCGACTAACTAAATCGGCTTTAGCTTTGCTATTGTCATCTCTATCATTTCAAACGACAAGAAAAGAAAGAGATACATAGCTTCGATCGGCGGTAGAACCCCAGATTTTTTGTTTGAACTCACTAATCTCAGGAACTACCGGACCGATTTCAAAACTTCTTTCACCGTTGGATATGTACGTGATATGGAAACATTACTGTGTTCCGTTTCGAAGGGTAATGTTTCCAGAGAAATTACAAGGCTTAGAGATATAACATCGTAGATCTCTGGGTGACGAGCGCAGCGCAGTGCTAGGTAATGATCAGGACTCTTCATGTTCCAATAGCTGCGTGTCACTGTGCTGTTATGTGGCAGGAATGTTGCTTACCATCAGGCTCATGTCCTGCTCGTCTTGTCACTCTTTATTTAAAAAAATAAATGAAAAGATCTCCGAGTGCTATAGGTACCACAGGCGAAGCCTGGCGGACCGCTAGTGTATACATACCATCGAGCAACTCGATCTTCCGCGCAAGCACGTAAGGGTACTTACTCCCTTCCGTATGTAACGTACGTAAGGCTACTGCCATAGCTAAAAAATATTGTTCAAATCTTTCTGTAATTTCTTGCGAGAGGGGAAAGTTGCACACTAGCGCAAACCCGCACTATTACATACAAAACATACCTGTACCGATCCATTGCCGATCATACTCACACAGCCAAATCACTAACACATAAAAAATAAAGCACCATTCACAAATCTAGCCCCGACCTCAGCCACAGTGGCGTAGCGTGGGGGGGGCAGGGGGGGCCCATGGCCCCGGGCGGCACACGAAAGGGGGCGGCAGAAAAGGAGCATAACGAAAATAATACGTTGCATGATTGAAAAAAAAACTTAGATTTAACATTTCTTTTCGAACAGATAAATAATTAAAAAGTGAGGTAGTTAAGTAGGTAGAGAGTTTCTCGGATTTCATTACTTATTTTTTCTTAGGTACTAGTATCTCTCGTTGTGTATTTTATAAGCATTTATTTAACTTGCCTTGTTAGTAAGTCAGTATCAGACAAATCTTGCGAGTTAAATTAGAACCACTTCCCGTCGTTAGATTAGGTTGAAATTTGGTTTACTTACGTAACTTCGGTAATAATGGAATAATATGGTACTATGACGCTGATTCCAAGATGAAGTCAGGAGGTGGTTATAGGAACTCCTAAACTAAACAAGATAAATCCACCAAATTTAGACTCGTTTGAATAGCCTAGGTATTGGTATACGAACTATTTTGAGGTACTTTTGTCCTCCTCATGATGCAAAAACTATTTCACATTAAAAATAGTCCATTTATTGAGACTTGCGGGATACCAATACGCGTTCCAAATTTCATAACATACTTAAAGCTGTTATTTAGATATTAAAGTCCTAAAATCGTCATTATTAACATTGGACTGAAGTATAGACCAAAAAGATTTCACTCAGTTCCAGACGACCTAAAAAGTTCAAGTTTGGCATCCAGATAGGATCAAATACAAAGGAATAAATCAGAAACTAATCGTTTTTAACTGACTTCAAAAAAGATGGTTTCTCAATTCGATCGTATATTTTTTTAATGTGTGTTAGTTTATAAACAAGAAGGTGAAGAATATATTTAAAAAAAAATTACGCGGGTCGGAAAAAGCTTTTGACTTGCAAATTTTTTTGTACTTGCTATTTATTTATTTTATAAGTATTACGCTAAAAATGCATAAAAATGTTGTGTTATGGTGTAAGTGGAAGTGATGTGATGAAAATAGATATGATTTTGTGTGTTTGCGTAGTGTAAGTGCTGTGATAAAACAGTGATACGAGTATATTACAACAAAAACTTTTTTGCAATGGATGTGAATGGCAAATTTATTATTTCGTGACAAGTTCAATTAATGTGGTAAGAAATTAATGTCGTGAAAAAGAGACATAAATATAATAAACATAGGGACTATATTATCTTTCTCGTTTTGGTGAACTTGTGCACTGTATTTTGTTTCTCGCTCTAGCATCCCGAGATTACCCGAAAATCTCTTATCATACCCGAGCGTGACGCTAAAATTCAATTCACAGACCACGAAAAATCGGTGTAGGCGTGCCAAAAGCAGTTTTCACTTCAATAACTTTTTAGTTTCAGTTCTAAGTATGAGGTATCCCTAAAATTATTTGTTTTTTTTTATAAAAATCTTAATGGGGTTTATAGAATACATCTACTTACCAAGTTTCAACAGTGTAGTTATCATAGTTTTTTTTTTTTTTTTTAAATAAAGAATGACGAGACGATCAGGACATGTGCCTGATGGTAAGCAACATGCCTGACACATAACAGCACAGTGACACGCAGCTATTGGAACATGAAGAGTCAAATCATTACCTAGCACTGCACTGCGCTCGTCACCCAGAGATCTAAGATCTTATATCTCTAAGCCCTGTAATTTCTCTGGACACATTGCACTTCAAACCGGAACACAGTAATGTTTGCACATTACTGCTTGGCGGTAGAATAACTGGCAAAGGTGTGGTACTTCCCCAGGCGGACTCTGCCAAGAGTCCTACCACTACAAACAGTTTCGGCAAAAAGTGGCTGTGACATGTGGACGGACGGAGAGACAGACAGACAGACTTGAAAAATCTATAAGGGTTCCGTTTTTACGTTTTACGGAACCCTAAAAAGTATAACACATTTTTAAACCAAATTGTAAAAAAAATGTACTTAACCATATTTTTATCTTGAGTTGCAATAAGATGGACGATATAGCTATATTAGTTAGGTATTAAATATAATACTTGAACTTTAAATTATTTATAATTAAAGTAGGGGGCGGCAAATTTTCGGTCGGCCCCGGGCGGCGAAAACCCACGCTACGCCACTGCTCAGCCACAGTATATTATCAAACTTCATGGTCCACGCGGACTTGTACTTTGACAGAGGGGAAACGCTGTGTAAGCCTACTCAGTTCCGTGTTACTCGCTGATACATACCGATATCAACAACATAGCTCCTGACTTCGTTCTTCTGCGGAGTGGAGAAGAGCAGCCTGCTGCCATCCTCGGAGAAGCAGCACTTCGGCAGCGCCTGGTTGTAGGCCCCGTGGAAATTCTCACCGGACGATATCTTCTTCACAGTGTCCACTATATCTACCAGAGGGACTACTTCTTCCTGCAAGAAAATGAACCTTATGTATTCGAGATAAGTACTTTTTTGCAAACAGTCCGGATTTTTTTTTTAGACACAGATGCCTAATATCATATTTTTATACATATTTATAGAACAGTGGCGGGATGAGCAGGACGTATCCTCGGTAAGCTACACACTTGCTCATGCAGTACAGTGTTATGTTGCTATAGGAACATGAAGAGACGAAACCATTACTTAGCACTGCACTGCGCTCGTCACGGTGCAGTGGGTACAGGGCATAGATAAATCTTACTTCCGGATATAATATTTATCTCTACGCCCTGTAATTTCTCAGGAATCTAATATACGAATTAGATGCTTAATATATGAGTGTTGGAAAATAAACTGTATTCCATAGGTGAAAGAATCGTTTTTCCTGACAAGTACCTACTACAAATACGAACTAGATGTCGAGTCACGTAACGATATCTGAGTGTTGGAAAATAGGCCGTATTCAATAGCTCACAGAGTCGTTTATCCTGATGACCAACTGGTGGCAGGCGTGGTGCGGCCCGTCCGCCGCTCTCTGCAGCCACACGAGGTCTCCGCGCGGGCTGTACCGCGGGCTACGGACCGCTTTGCCCTCCGCTGACAATTTAGCTGTAATATACAAACAAGATATTATAAACAAGATATTATAAACAAGATAATACAAACAAGATATTATAAACAAGATATTATAAACAAGACATTATAAACAAGATATTATAAACAAGATATTATAAACAGGACATGTACAGGAGTCTTTGCAGAGTCCGCCTGGGGCCTAAGAAAGGTCCTTTGCCAAACCACATAACGTAATAACACCCTTGCTGGTTATTCTAAAGGTACAGTAGTGATAGGACTCTTTCCAGAGCCCTTTGTGGAAGTATCACAACTTTGCCAGTTATTACGACGCCAAACAGTAATGGGAAAACATCGCTGTGTTGCGGTTTGAATGGCAACGTTTCCTTCCAGTGAAATTCCAGGGCGTATAGGTATTCCAATAGCTACGTGACACGGCAGCTATGAACAGGCGAATTGCTTCCCATCAGGCCCATGTCCTGCTCGTTTCGTCACGATGCCTTCCTTCGCCGTTTTTAATTTAGCGGCATTTCGCACATGACTTAGAAAAGACAATGGGATACGTTCGCGTACCATATGAACCAGGGGCTCCGGATCGGCAGCTGCGGTTCATCGACTAGAGCAGCCGTAACTTTACAAAGCACCTAACATGGAATCATCACAGAAAAAAAAAACATTCCAATCCTTCGCTTTCGACTCGGTTTTCGCTCGTTACTTATCTACGTATCCATACTATACAGGGTATCAGTTTTATTATTTTACGACTTACTCAAGGCTCCGTCTAAGGTCAGCGAGAATATGAAAGAGGGTCGGTTGGTGCAGAATATCAGCCCCAAGCGGCGGGGCTCCGTGGGCCACGCCACGCCCACCACGGCGCGGCCGCCGGGCGAGAACCGAACCTGCGACGAACGATAACCGTGTAATTTATTTTTCAACACACTTGCTCATAAAGTGGTTCTAATTTCACCGCAATCAGGCATGTAATGAATCAATTACAGCTATGTAAAAGTGAAATACGAATATGTAGACTGAATAAAATGATTGAATGAGCACTCTAGCACGAGCACTATAAGATGTCTGCCTACACCGCGGCAAGAAGCTAGAAGCGGCTACAATAGAAGCTGAAGAGCGCGACAACCACTAGTGGCCGGTGGCCTGCTACCTTTTAACTCATGTTGTACCATAATAGACTCAGACAGAGATGGTTTAATTGCGCTGCTTCTGATAAAAAAAAAGCGTCACTATGAAAGATGGAACCATAGTTTTAACTAAAGCCAAGAGACAGAAGTGTGGTATTTCGCGCGATAAACCCGTGTGCGGCGACTCTTAAATGTATTGATAACTACAGGAAATAGGTCGATGGCATATCATAATAAACATATTGTGGTTGAGGTTTGTAAATAAATATCTTTAATAAATATCTTTACTCATCCCATAAATAAGCCAATTTACATGAAACAAATTAACACTCACATTATTCTTTGCCTTATACAATCAAATATCACAGAACCTGCACTAAGCAAAGCTTGTGTGGCAGGTTTCTGTATCCCTTTAAATGACTTTTATAACAGACTGAACAAAGACAAAAAGTCAGTAGTCCGTGTGCGACAGCATAAAATAATAATTGATGGAAAGAGTAAAATATTTTGACTGAATAAAATTACTAAGTAAAAGAGTAAAATATGTTAAATAAAACGATTGATTGATAGGTTAGATAATCTGGAACTCACTTGTCCGGGACAGCACCCGGATGGCAGGTGGTCCAACACGGTGACACTCTCATCGGCTAGCGTGCACACTACTATCACGGACGAGTACTTCCCCACCAGTTGCTCGCCCCAGTCCTGCCTGTATATGAACTCTTCGCCCTGGGAAGAAAAAAAAATTCAAGCATATTACATAACATAATATATTACATACCAAACTATGTAAACCCATATGAACAGAACATTCATAGTTAAAGAACACCAATTTCGTTTATTGTGTTGAAACGTGTGAGGTCAGCTTCGTACCCACTCTACCCATATCAACGTTTTTTTTACTATTTTAAAAATACAAACCTGCATATTATAGTCACAGACTGAATTTTATGAGTAAATCACATTCTCAATCCGGACTCCGTACAAATAATATCGAGTGCATGTACAATACATGTACTCGATAATATACGTTCTCATACATGTACCTTGTAAAGGTACACAAATATACGCACTCTCGTACGTAGAGTAGACGCATTAGTACATGTATACATAGCCGTATTCGTACACATACAAGCGTACAGCCGTACACGCACTCGTGCACGTACACTCACTCGTACTCGTACATATACACTCAATCGTACACGTACGCTCAGTCGTTCATGTACACTCAATCGTACACGTACGCTCAGTCGTGCATGTACACTCACTCGTACACGTACGCTCAGTCGTGCATGTACACTCAATCGTACACGTACGCTCAGTCGTGCATGTACACTCACTCGTACACGTACGCTCAGTCGTACACGTACACACACTCGTACACGTACACTCACTCGTACACATACACTTACTCGTACACATACACTCACTCGTACACGTACACCCGTACATGTACACGTACACACACTCGTACATATACACGGACTATTATTTAGGAATAATAGACTAGAAACAGACGTAAGTTACCTTTTTAGGAGCTGCATCTCCGGCACTATCGTCATCCTTTGGCTTCGTCTCCCCTTTCCTCTTGATGTAAGGCTCACATTTTGGCGGCTTCCTCTCAGCAACGTACACTATTTTAGTTTCGTCCTGATCCCAATCAAGATTACCAAACTCCGCTGAAATTTAAAGAAAACATTTTTAATTTTTCTCGTGGTCATGTCGATCTTGTTTAAACGCGATCGACATGACGATAAGTACTTTAGATCACTATAAGCATGGTGCAATTAGTCCGTCAGGCAGACAATTTAAACACGTATTTTTTCTTTTGTTTTATCACAAACAAAAATGAGGAAGATTCTTATGGAATAGAATACTTAGAAGTTGCGAATGACGTAATGTCACGGCTATGTCGATTTTATGAATGTAGACGTATTTTCACAATGCCCACTCCGAAAGATTGATGATTACTAACTTTGTATTTTTTTTATTATTTGATAAAATAAAAAATACGTGTCCATGTCCCATAATCAACCAGATAGACTAATTAGAATGGTACATTTATGACACAGTCATCGTCCTAGGACATATACGTAAACTAGCATAGGTACTACCTACCTGTCGACATTGTTTAAACGCTTGGGCCGCCAGACGTCACGTATTTTCTGATGAACTAAATGTGTACCTTTGAGTAGAGTTAGTAGAGTCTTGAGTAGAGACCCCAATATCTCAAAATTGGCCGTCTAATCAAGTTAGCGGGTAAGCATGTGTTCTTAGTACGTACCTACTAACTCTACTCAAAGGTACACATGTCGTTCATCAGAAAATACGTGACGTTTGGCGGCTCTGGGATCTTGGACTATAGAAATTGTATGACAATGGGTCGTTTTCAAGATGCAAAAAGACCTGTCAAAGACAGTTCCCAATTTCACCATAGGCGGCGCCAATGTTTTATTTTATTTGTTATGCTGGAGCCATACTAACGGGAAATGCCATTAATTATCGTGTTAACGGACGTTAACCGTAGGTGTGAAATACACCTAATGGACGTGTACCGAAGGTGCATTTTACAAATACGGTTAACGTCTGTTGACGCGATAATTAATGGCATTTCCCGTTATAGTGACCCAGGCTTTAGAGAAATTTCACAAAAACAAACAGTGGTGCCACACTTGGCAAAATTTATAACTATGTTGACTTTTTTTTGCGTTCTATAAAAAGAGTAAGTTACACGAATAATATACAAAAAAATAACGAGAACCACTATGGTCCACTTTAGATATTTATATGTATTATAGTTCAGGACATAAAAACAGAAAACTAATTATCAAAAAGATGTACTTACAATCAGCGTATACATCTCCGTGCAAGTCTAAAGCAGTAAGGTTTATGCAGTGTGCGAGGATGTTCTTCTTCCAAACTTCTAGGTACTGTTTTTTGGCTGCTTCTTTGCCGTCCTTCTCTTCACGGATTATTGCTTTGTACGTCTCTTTTGGAGAAATTGCAGTCAGCAATCTACAACAGATAACAAAAAATAAAACAACAACACAATAATTATGTGTTTATTCAGACATCACTGTGTTCCAGTTTGAAGGGCAATGTTTCCAGAGAAATTACAAGGCATAGAGATAGAGTGCTAGGTAATCATTTGTTTTTTTTTGTTCCAATGGCTATGTGAGACTGTGATGTTATGGGAATGTATATTGTTTACCATCAGGCGCATGTCCTGCTCATTCAGTCACCCTTTACGAAAAAAAATAACCTTCATGATTTTAATATTAGCAGAAAACTGATATGTATTAACTTACTCGTTGCTGATGTCAGCCCCAAAATCACTTTGTCCCAGAACACGAAGGTTTTCATCCAGGTTATAATGGGTAGCATACTTGGTGCTCTTCCCCTTTGTCCAAGTTCCTCACGGACCATTCAGCTGTCACCTTGTCACCAGCTTTGTTCAACTTGCCTGCTACTATGGAGGGTATCTTGGACAAGGTTTTGTAGGTGTTCACAATTGTCTCTATCTGCAAAATATCACTTTAAATGTATTTTTCACTAGCAGGTCCCCACAGTTTTACACGATTAGTTTACGGCCCCGTAATTTTCCCGCAAAAGTAATCTGTAATTTGCATTTGCAATTCAAGTACAAGAAACAAATTATTGAGCTGTGTTAAAATTAATATCCAAACATTCATTTAACTGTTTTACTAAATAAATAAATTGTGACTGACACTACAGGCCAAAATGTGGCTGATTCCACTGTCACTTTGGACTGCAAAATAGAAATATTTAAAAAAATATACATTAGAAATTAATGTTACATAACAAGTGATAGGAACAAACACTTTTTAAAGGTACAAAAATAGACAAATAAGTACTTAAATTTTTTTTGCCTTTAATTACAAATGCAGAAAACCACTATAGTAATTAAAAAAATTAAGTTCATGTAAACCAAATCAAATAAAATGAGGACGTTGCTTGATATTTATAATTAAATTGTGTTTCTAAATGGTTGTTTTTTTTAATTTACCTGAGTTGCCATTTTCAGCATTACAACACAGCACCTTCACTGTTCTTATCAGGAGACTGAAATGTAATTCAACATTTATTTTAGTATCAGCATTTATTTAGTGAAATATTACATAAGATAAGAGTAATATTTCAATTATCATATCTAATACATAGAACCTTGAATTCAAAATGAGATAGGTATATTTGAGCATCATTTGGGATTTGGAAAGCATTGTAAATTTCTCTTGTATTGTAGATGTATTTTCAAAATGGTTACTCACAGCATGGTAAGGTAGATAAAATCAACCTGTTTTAGCGTTATTATTACTATAAAGAAGGTAGATTGTCAACTTAACGGTCATAAAAAGAATTGGTTCACAATAAATAGCTCTCAATAAAGACCTTTGAAAGGAGTATTGAGTATTGTCACATAAAGCCCATTAATCGAAATATAAACTATCCTATCTTTTAAGTTGGATCAATCTACACACGGTATCCAAATTTCATTAAAATCGGTTAAGTAGTTTAGGAGTCCATTGCGGACAAACATGGTGACAGGAGATTTATATATATTAAGATTAATAAATAACTATAGCTGGTTGCCTGGAAGAGATTGCTCTCAGCAATAAGGCCACTATTTGTGGTGCTAGTTCAAAAGTTTATCACTGTAACTTTTTAATTTGTTGTACCACAATAAAGAGTTTTCTATCTATCTATCTAACTAAATAAATGAAACAGATAAGATACAATCTTCTTAGCATTCCATGGATTCACCGTACGGGTGCCGGGTTCATCGTGTGGCAGATGGGGAAATCCAGAGTAGATCCGGAGACTTGTGACTCGGGCGTAGGTTTAAAAGGCCCCTTTCTGACGTCCATCGACACTCACTTTCACTACTCTAGATTATTTCTACTAGAATAGATTCTACGATTTGGAGTAATAATGTTATCATTAGACACAAGCTCTGTAATATAGCTATTGCTCAGTTACCTAATGAATTATTTCACAATTTCATTTAAATCTACTAATAGTATAACACAGAAAAGTTTTTAGTTTGAACACACTTATCTCCAGAACTACTGGACCGATTTCAAAAATTCCTTGACAGTTGGATGTCGATGTGATCCTTAGTGCTATAGGTTATATATTATGTACCACAAGTGAAGCCCCAGAGCTCTAGAGCTATATTAAATATATCCACTGTTACACTCTTATTGCCCTGGGAACTGGGAATCATACAGTCTAGTTATTTGCATAAAAATGCATTGTCATTTATCTCAATATATAACTGCAAATCACATTGTAATTACGTTCTCCTTTGTGTAAAATAATACATTTTAGATGAATTTCATAGACATTTATATTGGCATCTACACATTTAATTTTATAAATGTCAGGTTTTTAATTCAGAATATCACTAGATCCACATAACACTCTCACAATGCTACAATAAACTCATAATAGAGCAGTAAAGTTGCGGTCATTTGTTATCATATGCAAAAGCTAGAAGTTCACTGAACTATAGATAAAGGTTTTTGTTCAAGGGCACTACTTATTATTAGGTAGACATTACAGACCAAGAAATATGACCTTTCAAGTTACTACATAAACAGAACTGGTAAAGCTTTAATTTCCAAAATCTAGAATTTCAGTATCCAGTGGCGGCGATCTAAATTAAACTCAAAATAGGTATCAATACTATTCACGGTACTCACCTCGAAAATTAGAAACAAACTATGAAATTATACTGTAATTAACACTGCTTACCTACAGTTTACTGAGATACTCTTTAGATAGCAGATACCGTTTACGTATTTTGTAAACAAAGATAGTAGCTATAACGTAGTGATTACTTCCTCTGTGATAGTAGCAGTCTAACAATCACAGATCACTAAATTCACTAATCACTAGCAAGTAGAATGTAAATTACTACGTAACTTATATACAAATGCCACAGATCACTATTGACTATACTTATATTATACTCCTGATCAGTGCTACCAACTCTTAAAAATATTGCCCCCTAACTTGCCCCAATGCCCCAAACCTAAGTTATTAACATTTAACCTTACATTAGTCATAATTACTTTAACATCCCACTAAATTTTTAAACACAAAGCAAACTTAATGTCAATCATTAGGTCCTTAACTTAATTCCATTTGCTTAAGCTAAACAGATACCTTATTCGTCCTTACTGTATGTGTAGTGCCCATGACAACTGTGTAGGTACAATACGAGCACAATCTAGTCGAACCGAGACCGCGGCCAGCATGCTGTAAGGGCTCCCGCGCGGGCCCTAATCAGATTCGATTTTCCTGATGGCAATCCCTATTTGACACGTAACGTAGGTATTTAGAATTGAAATAAAATAAAGCTAAAAGCTTATAAATTGGTTTTAGAGTATTAACGCCCCTAAACTGGCAGAATAACGATGTAGGTACTTATTGAAAATAAGATATACCGTCTCTTTCACTTTTAGTTGTAATTTTTGCAGGATATGCATTGCAAAACATCATTTTAAACGAGTACACAATGTGGCCGGTTAGGTGCTAACTCTTATAACGACTGACGTAAAATTAGCCTCCGTCTGGCGTTTCATCTTCTGTTGAGTGGGGATCTTTTTGCAAAGCCAAGCTGAAATCCTTCGTTTTAAATAACGTTGATAGCATTTCGAGATGACCAATGGCCATGGTCCCGAGCTTACCCGAAGATTTCTTATCACAGCCCACGAAAAAATTATCTGTGGCACGCCATAAGAAGTTTTCACTTCAAAAACAGCAATATATTATTATATATATTACTTCCGGAAGGATTATTTCGAAATGTGAATCAATTAGAGGACATTTATCGAGCAGATGAAATTATAAAGACGATGATAAAACATATCTAAGCGAATGGGGGTAGGGTGGCATTTTTCAGTTTTTGCCCCGCCCAAAAAATATTGAAGATCAGATAGAGAATATCAAAGAGTTTACATTTACTACGTTAGTTAGTTTGACGGGGCCCTTTCCGCATTTAGCCTCTCATTGGACCATTGTGCGCTTCTCAATTGCCTTCTACGCCAGCCATCATAAGCTATCCCACAAGGCAAGCAACCTATTCAGGTTGTTGAAGGCCTCTGGTACAGCTGCTGGTGAATGGACCAATTCTGTCCGTTGATCTGCCACGCTCCTGCATTCCATAATCACAAACATGCTGTGGCTTTTCTTCCTCCTCCATGCATCCCCTGCATAGAGGCCTGTCTGTCACACCTATAGTAAATAGATGCTTATTGGCCGGTCAAAGCACCTATTTACTATTTTACGGAGTTTGCCCCGCTAGATCTGATGAGGTTGCGGGCATGTTTTTTTGATACAAGACCGGTCTGTCACACACCATTAATATACATTGGGAAGCTAGTCATGGAGGGCGACCGACCGCAGATATTTGGGGGCCCAAGTAGTGAGTTAGCCACTCATGAAAGGCTGTCCCGCCATCTATCGAAAAATCCCTATCGCGCTAATGCGCTATCCGGCAGGTTGGCGACCGGATGACAAGGCCAGATAGACGTCCCCGGGGGGCTCGGGCGTCCCCGCAGTCTCCAGACTAGCTCCCCACTGATGTGTTTGTGTTGTGTGTTGTGACCAAATGGTCAGTAGTTTGCGACCTCGTTCTACTGCAGTTTTACCACCGATCCCCTCTCAAAACCAAAATGAAAAAAGTACACAACAGAAACAAGTGCAAAGAGCGGCGTGCCCTTGTCGGGTAAAGTGCGCCTCACAAATATTCGAGGCCTGCACTCAAATCTCTCAGCAGTCCACCACCACCTCGGGACTGAGCAGCCGACACTCTTGTTTCTGACGGAGACGCAAATCGGTTGTCCATCGTATCCAAGTTTACTCTGGAGCACAAATTCCGGCCTCGTGCTGGAGTGTTTCTGTAAGTGTACGCCCGTGACGACATCTGCTGTCAGCGTCTCCGTAACCTTGAGGATACTAGGTTTTCTGTTCTTTGGGCACTGATAGACACAGGCATAGACAAAATTGTCTATGACTGTGTGTATCGGTCGCACAGGAGACGACTAGGTTCAGTCGTTCAGTCTCAGGTATCTAAGTGAGGCGGTGGACGCGGCTCAACAGAAGGAACCTTTCGGCCCAAATAGAGTTACTGGGGGATTTCAACAGCCATCATAAGGAATAGCTGTTCCTATACCGGGACACTGACCACGCTGGGCAGGAAACGAGAAAGTTAGCTTTAACCTAATTAATTTAGACCTGTAGGTGTTGCTGATATTGGAGATGGAAATGAAACCACGTCACTGTATAAACTGCTGGCTATATTGATCTTAACTTTACAAGTGACGCGGGGCGAGAGACTAGCTCGCTCTCCGCTGTCCTCCACTTATGTACTACATCAGTCACGTACCGTACGTGCTCCTACAACCTTATCTGGCACGTACCTACACGTACGTGCTCCTACATACACCCCCCTTCTTAAAAAAGAGGAGAAAAACATAATTACAACAATCCAAAAAAACATTATTAAATCACAACTTGTTTACAATATCGAATTACGATAAACTTGTCTCCTGAACATATGTTTCCTTGCTAACCTTGGCACAATGACTTCGAACCGTTTTGCTCACTCAGCGTTCTAGCTTGACCTATTGTTTAAAGCGAACTGGCATTTTTTACAATTCTGCCATTTCCGTATCTTGGAACGCGGATGTAAATATGGTCGATTCTACGCGTGACAATGCATCAGCGATGTATCAGCATATGTGCTCCCATTACGTGACGTATATCACTTGCAAATTCACTAATAAACAAAAACTGTGGGGCACGTCTCGGTACTTCCGATATCCGTGGTACTTCCTTATTTGACTTTATTTTCTAACACATATATATGAGTGGTTTGTGGTCTGTATAAACCGCAAAATCTCTACACTCAATCAAATCTCTAAAATAAATTATACCAGAATAAATCGCCAAAAGTCCTTTGTCGTATGTACAGTACTTTTCTGGGATTCCGCGGGTTGCAATACCGCGCCTATACTAAGGTCTGACGCGTCTGTCATAAGAGCTACTCTGCCCCTGGACTCGGGTGCGATAACGTGGCAGCATTTTGTAAGTTTTCCTTACACCTTTCAAATGCTCTAATTGTCTCTTCAGTCCATACTATTCTACTCTTATCCTTTTTTGCACCGTGTAAATACTTATCTAAGATTTCTTGCACTTGTGCAGCGTTTGCTATGGGCGCTCTACAAAACTTTAACATACCCAAAACCTGCGTAACTGCTCTACCGTCTTCGGTTTTGGATAGTCCTGAATAACCTTGACTTTATCAGGTAAAGGACTTAATCCATTTTCCGAGACCTCGTAACCTAAAAAATCTATTTAACTTTTCTCAAAAATACATTTTCCTATATTCATTGCCATTTTATATTTCTGCAACTGCTCCTAGTTTTCCGCTTGCTTCTTATTTCACGCACATGGCTGCTCCCAACGCGTAGCATTTTCCTTGAACCGGAAATGGAACCTGCACAGCCAATCTGGATCACCTGGAGCTCTTCTCTTCCGCGAACCAGACCTATTCTCGTTCCATCTCTGCCGGCTCCTGCTTCTCCCGCGCTCTCGGCCTTGATCCTCGGTGCGTAATGAGGCCACTTCTAAAGCGAGTTTCTTCATCTGGTCTTCATTCTCGACGCTCCCGAATACAGCAGCAATGTCGTAGGCGGAGGTGTTCTCTACAATCATGTCCACCATACTTGCCAAACTGTTCAGCGCCTGGTCTTGAAATATCGCAATAACTGTTCTGACGGAGGCTGGCATCCTGGATAGCCACAAGCTTTTTATCGTCTGCTCTGAAACCTGCGCTGTTCGTCCCAACTCTCTCATACGCCGGAGCAGATGCGTAGGCTTCTGCGAACCCAGTTCTAGCTCTGACATGAGCTTCTGGAACTGTCGCTCAGCACTCTCCTCGTAAACTTGCAGCAACCGGTCCTTCAGCGCCGTATACTTGTTGTTTTCCGGCGGCGCTGTCAACAGGTCATTCACCTGTCGAATTGAGTCTCTCCCCATTTTTGAGATGTTAAATCTTGTCTCATCTCCTTGTTTCCGCGGTGTCATTACTGCTTCAAACTGGGCAAACCATAACCGCGGCATGTCAACCCAAAAATCAGGAAGTCTCGTTGACACACCTATAGCGGCCAGGGTCAAATCATCGGAATGTGTCCGCTCATCATTCTTGCCTTGCTGACCCGCTTGCCCACTTACTGACGTCGTTTGCGGAAACATTGTCGGAAGTATACAAAAATTACGCAGCAACACCAAAAAATTTGTTCTGAATCTTCACTGTTCAATTTCTGTTTGGGGTCACCACTGTAGACCCTCTGCAGATCACGTCGGGAACAGGAGATCACGAGTTCGACTCACGTCGGGAACAGATCACGTCGGGAACAGGAGATCACGAGTTCGAATCACGTCGGGGTCACCACTGTAGGTGTTGCTGATATTGGAGATGGAAATGAAACCACGTCACTGTATAAACTGCTGGCTATATTGATCTTAACTTTACAAGTGACGCGGGGCGAGAGACTAGCTCGCTCTCCGCTGTCCTCCACTTATGTACTACATCAGTCACGTACCGTACGTGCTCCTACAACCTTATCTGGCACGTACCTACACGTACGTGCTCCTACAGACCTAACCTAGCTAGTCCAAGAGGCCACAAGAGTACCCGACGTTAAGTCGCATACATCTTATTGTTTAGACCTTCTACTGACAACAGACCCAGGCCGTTATTCCGTGGTGGTATCTTCGCCATTAGGCAGCTCCGACCACTGTCTGGTGAAATCTGTATCCGTCTACCATCCACCTGATGTCAGCCCTAGAGGCAACCAGCGGTTGTGGCGATACAAGTCAGCAGATGAGATGCGCTTTTTCTTTGTATCTTACCCATGGCAGTAATTGTGCTTCACTTCTGGTGATCCCTCAGTCTGCGCGGATGTTGTGACTAATGTAATACGAACGGCTATGTAATATTTCATTCTGTACTCCGACGTCCCATTATCCAGCAAAGCTCGCTCTTGGTTTGGTTCTCAATGTAAAAGTGCTGAAGCACTTAAACAAGAGACGTGCCTAACCTGGGTTGATGCTCGATTGCGTAAGGCAAGGGACATACACCAGAAGAAGAAAGCGTTCAACAAGGCTGCTAAGCCATGCAAAAAGTCTTATCTGTAGTTAGTAATTTACATTCTCTTTAGTATTATAGTGATCTGTGGACACGAGATCCGACGGACCGTGTACGCAGTGTTTCCACAATGAGGGGGAACTTCCCCTTTTGAGGGGAAATTAGGGTCCAGAGGGGAAGAAAAAGGGGAAAGAGATGTAAAGGGGAAATCATGCCTAATCAAAAACAAATACAAAAACTTCGTCATATTAAGGAAAAATTTCAATTTCGTATAATTAGTCTATACAGATATCAGTTCCAATGAGCATGAAAGCTTAAATATTATTGAGATTGTTAGCAATTAAAAAATTTGAATCTCTCCCGAGGGGGGGGGGTGCTAATACTATACCAGAATACGTTTTGAGGGGAAAAAAGGGGAAATCTTAATTGAGGCGAGGGGAAAGGAAATTATTAAAGTGGAAACACTGCGAGCACGGACCTATACCACACAATTTAGTCGTGCGCCAAATGCAGCGAGCAACACGGAAGGGAATATGCATACACAGCGTTTCCCCTCTGTCAAAGTACAAGTCCACGTGGACCATGGAGTTTGATAATATAATGTGGCGTGAGGGTGGGGCTAGATTTTGGAATGGTGCTTTTAATTTTTATGTGATTTGGCTGTGTGAGTATGATCGGCAATGGATCGGTACAAGTATGTTTTGTATGTAATAGTGCGGCTTTGCGCTAGTGTGCAACTAGGAAGAATGACAGAAAGATTTGAACAATATTTTTTAGCTAAGGCTACTCTCCCCTTCCGTGCTTGCGCGGAAGATCGAGTTGCTCGATGGCCAAATGTGTCACTGAAATGAAAAGATATGATCATATCTTTTCAACTCACTGAAGTATATCACTCATTTAGTTCATAAGATCAGTTACTTAAACTCGTATTTAGATCATTTGAAGGAGAACCAGTCGAATGCATCATTTACTTAATTTAGTTCCTTTGAAGGAGAACTAGACAAACGCATCATGTATCACTGAAATAAAAAGATGTGTTTTTATCTTCTGATCACCGTGCATTTTTTCGTTCAGTGGTTTCGTCTAGTTCGCCTATTATTGAAGTTAGACTCTTTCATTAGTTAGTTTACTGAACTAGAAATGAAATGTATGGCTGTAATTGCTGTGAGTAAAATTTGTTGAGGCAATAATAGTTGAAAATATAATTTTATTGAAATGTAACAGTGTAAAATTGTTGGTTTTCATAAATAACAGATATCAATTCTCACATGAACTCAAGCTTAAGCTTGACCACTAAGATTTTTTTCTTCTTTCACTTGCTCTGCCATTTCATTAAATTATATTATGGATTACAATTTATTCGATGGCTTTCAAATGAGGAAAAAATATAATTGAAAAAAATGTGTGCGCTTAAGACCGCACGGCAGAAGTGAAAACTAAAATAAGAAATACCTACTTATATTTAAAGACCACTAAATAATTTTAATAAAAATACAAATTATTTATAAATCTAAAATTAGTATATCCCTAGTAAGCACAGCAACACGAGAATAACATGTGGCGAAATGATTAGTATCTATAATACCCAATAAATTAAAAAAAAAATACGCGGTTCGGAAATAGGGTTTGACGTTTGACTGACTAGCAAATTTTTTTAGTTTGCAATTTATTTATTTTATAGGTATTTAGCTAAAAATGCATATATATGTTGTGTTTAAAGTGCTGTGATGAAAATAGGTATCATTTTGTATGTTTACGTAGTGTAAGTGCTGTGATAAAACAGTAAAACGAGTATATTACAACAAAAACTTTTTTGCAATGGATGCGAAATGCAAATTTAATATTTCGTGACAAGTTCAATTAATGATGTAGTGTGGTAAGTACCTAGTAGTTAATGTTGGTATAAAAAGATATAAATATATTAAACACAGGGTCACAGGGACTTATCTTTCTCGCTCTGACGCGCTTGTTCACTGTATTTTATTTCTCGCTCTAGCATCCGGAGTTCATCCGGAAATTATTATCATAGGTACCCGAGCGTGACGGATAAAATCATTTCACAGCCCACGAAAATTTTGTCTCAACGCGTCTAAGAAGTTTTCACTTCAAAAACCTATTTAGTACTTACCAACATGTAACCTCAGAACATTATTTTCCTCTGATAATGACACAATAAAGTTAATGATATATCCAAAACAGATACGTATCGCTTATTTGCAAAAAAAGAAACATATCGCTCGTTCGTGATGGACTAATGATGTACAGATAATTATGTTTGCAGTCGTGTGTAGTTCTTGAATCAATTCATCAAATGGACTAAGTCTTAAAAGTTTGTAATGAAACTAAACCAGTGAAGAAATAACATAACGTAACTGGTCGCTCGCTCGTTCTACTACAGATATGTATGTTTTCAAACTGAACTAGGGAAGGAAGAACTAAACGCAAATGAAGTACTTCATTTGAATTTGAACGATTCATTCAAGAACTACACACAAATCACTGGAACTTACATTCTCTTTGACTGGAACTACACACGACTATCACACAACACTATCACTATATAAGTTGTATTTACTTATGTATTAGACTCATTTTTATTTATTGTATTTTGGATGATTGTGTATATTATGTATTAATTTGTTTTATATAGTAGTATTTAATTAGTAGTATTAGGAAAAGTGTCACCTCGCTCGCCTAACCGTGTTTGTAGGCGAATTTCCTTTAAGCTGGTTGCCTGGAATAGATTGCTCTAAGCAATAGGGCCGCCATTTGTGGTGCTAGTTCATAAGTGTTCTAGTGTAAGTAATATTTCTGTTTTTGTGTCACAATAAAGAGTTATCTATCTATCTATGTATACAAATAATAGCATAACACCTAAACAACTTAGATACTTACGTAGTATATTACGTTCTCTTTGCCTTTTTGCCGTAGTATATTACATTCTCTTTGTTTTTGCCTAAGATACTCTATACTGAACAGTGAACACAGACTAAGTATACAAGTATAGAGTCTAGCCTATAACGTAGTGATTACTTCCTCTGTGAGTCTATTATAGAGAGATATACGATATACTACTGAGAAAATGTAAACATTGTAAACATGGCAGAATTTGTGGCTGGTAATTTAGTAATTTGAGCTTTTAAATTAGCGTACCATACGTATTACTATCCCGACTACCAAATGCAAACATCCTAATCGTTCTCTAAGTGCTTAAATAATGTATTTCGCTTTTCATTTTAGGTGAAACGGTGCTTTGTTATCACGGTCCCCTCATTTACCAGGCAAAGTGTCTCGCTACAAAAACTGCAGAAGAAAATAATTTTCTGTACCTAATTCATTACGTTGGCTGGAGTAAAAGGTATGTGTTGTCAATTTTGTATCTAACTTCAAATGCTAAAAATAATAATTAATAATCAAGATGTTCAAGCAGTAGGTAGAGTACCCATCCCAGCATGCTGGCGGCATTACCATGGTTATATGTTGAAATAAATTAATGCCAACGTTTTAGTTACAGGCTCACATGTTTTACCCAGAACACTTTGCAGCACTCGTTTTGAAAACTTACTTTGATTTATCTTCTGATAGTTATATAGTCTGATAGTTACTTTGATGAGCTCTCATGCCTTATGGGACGGACTAATGTCTCAACTCCAAAACAAATGTGACCACTTCCTTTTTTGCAGTTCTCATTGCAGTTTTGTAGTAGGTATAATTTTGATGATAATAAAAGCACTGCCTATTAAAAAAACTTAAATTAGATATTCCAGTTTCAAGAGATTCTGTTTTGCTCTTAGGTGGGATGAGTGGATGCCTGGAAGTCGAATTTACAAGTACAATGATGTAAATCTTCAAAAAGCAAAAGATCTATTCAACGCCCACAATAAACGAAGTAAGTAACTGTGAATCAGTAAATTATCTATTATATTGTGCTGTATTGTACTTAAATACAATAATTTTCCTGCTTTCTTTTGTCTGAAATCAAAAATCTACATAATGTTACAAGTTTTCTCTGAAAAAGAACTATAAAGGCAATTAAGTATTCTCCGGGTGAGGAGTGCAGTGTGGTGCTAAGTAATGATTTGGACTCTTCATGTTCCAATAGCTGTAGGTCACTGTGCTGTTATGGGCAGACATGTTGCTTACCATCTGGCACATGCCCTGCATGTCTTGTAACTATATACTATAAAAAAGTAATTATACAAGTTCTAAATGCTACTTAAGTACACATCCACTGAAAACCAGGTGTTCCATTATAAGTTATGCAATGGCAGTCTACACAAATTCATAATTTATAGTAAAACTATGTTATCATAATTGTGGTAAAAATTTACAGGACATGAAACCAAATTATTGAATATTTCAGAAGGAGATGACAAACCAGCTAACAACTTAAAAAAGAGAAAGTTATTGGTAAGTGTAATGTAATAATAATGAGGTAGGCCTGATGGTTTAATACCTATTTGGTAGTAAGTCTGCCTGTGAAGACATGGGTTGTGTGTTCAACCCCCACACAGTGCAATATTTGTGTGATGAATACAAATATTTGTATTGTGCTTGTATGTAGATATAATAAATATATGTTTCAAAATATTTCTCATGTAATTATATCAGCTATCTGGCTCCCATAGTTACAAGATTTCCTTAGTTTGGGGCTAGATTGTGTTGTGCGTGAAATGTCCACCAATATTAATTCATTTATTTAAAAAAAAAAAACTTTCCTCAAGGATCTTCATATTGATAAATTTGTCACTGATACAGTCTACTTTGAAATATAATAATTAGATCATTCAGTTGTAGAAACATTCAGCAATAACAGATGGGGAAAATAACCAGTTTCATTTTATTGACCATGTGAAGATCAGACAAATCAGACCTAAACAGTGCTTTCAACTTTACCATAGTTAATGGAGTTATAGAGAGATGTCTCACGCTTTAATGACTAGGCATAGGCTAAATTAATTAATTATTCTATGAAATGAAATTTATTTATTCAGTTGAAACATTACTTAACAAGAACAAAATTAAAAATTTTGATTAACCCCCGTCTACCGACCCGATTAAACCCTTTCATTTGATACCCATATTAAGGGATTTGTGAAAAAAAAAATGTTTCACCGTTTTGTGGTAGCGGCCATCTTGGATTTGAAATTTGTCATAGTGCAAAGTATTCTACTAATTAAGCCCTATCGTTTGATACCCATATTAAAGTAGTAGTGAAAAAAATAATGTAAATCGCCATTTTGTGGTGGCGGCCATCTTGGATTTCAATTTTTTTATAGTGTAGAGTATTCTACTAATCAACCCCTTTCATTTGATACCCATATAGAGGTAGGTTGTGAAGAAATATTTTGTCCGCCATTTTGTGGAGGCGGCCATCTTGAATCGATATTAACCAAACATAGCTAAGAACATCCGCAACGGATATCAACCTGAAAATAAAAAAAACATTGAAATCGGCCCATCCGTTTGAGCTCTCCGGTGCCACAGACAGACACACACACAGACAGACAGACAGACAGACAGCAGACATCGACATCAAACTTATAACTCCCCTTTTTTTGGTTGGGGGTTAAAAACAACATAGCTTACTCACATAATACGAACATATACTCAAAAGTATCTAAGCATGTGAAAACCATCAGTTGTACCATTAAAAACAATTGAAAACAATTTTTTTTTCCACAACATTAAATACCAAAGATTTATTGCTTAGAAATAACGAGTGACATCACGTCTATATACGATTTTTATATAGAGACGACGTCACAATCCCTTGTTTTAGGGAACAAGGAAGTTTGATAATCTATAATATCTATATCTATGCCGATTTTTAATAATTTGAGAATACAATAAATACATGTACCATATTTTTCTATAATCTATCTGACATACTGATTAGAATGGATGTATTGGACTCAGTCATCATCAGAATTCCCATTAAATAAAAATATACATAGAGTTCATCAGATATAAACAAACTGACATCATCATGATTATTAATAAAATTAAAAAATATTATTAATATCTTTTCAGGAATATGATATAATGGATGAAAATCATGATAGTGTAGATATTAATGATGAAATTATAAATGATAATGAAAAATATGCAGAAGATGTTAAGATGCACAATATTGAAAAAAACTCTGATGACAGTGATAACATCACAAAAATTGCTGAAAAACACAATGAAATGATGATTAAAACAGAAAAAACTAAAGATGGTATTGATATCATTGTTGAGAATATTATAGATGGTAATGAAAATGAAAACATTACAAAAAGTAAGGAAAAGGTGCTAAATCATAATGAAACAATGTCAAATAGTAATGAACATTCCTTTGAAGATAATGAACTGATAACAATAAGAGACTTATTGGATAATAATAAAAGTATCCCTAAACCTAATAAAACACTTATTAATGCAGAAAACACAGATAAACTTACCAACATTAGTAATAGTGAAACAATGAGTACAGTAAATAAACATAATGAAATAGATGAAAATAAGAAGATAGAAAACAGTAAGATCCCAAATCATAATGAGGCATGTCATAAACAAACATTTGAAGAAAATAAACAGAATTCAGAAGGAGGCTTGTCGAATAATAATGAAAATGTCACTGAACCTCATGATAGATTTATACATACATATGAAGATAACACAGATAAAAATACAAACAATGATAATTCTGAAAAAACAATTACAGGTAATAATGAAACAGATGAAGAAAATAATGAATTAGTTGAGAATGAATCAAATGAAGACTATTTGTGTTCCTTCTGCACCAAAAAATTTAATACACAATGTGACTTAGATGAACACTGGTTGAAACATGTCCTACAACTGGAACATGTAAGTATATCATACAATAGTAGTAATATATATTTCAATTATGATGGGTGAACCACAATCATAAGTTGATGAGCCTACTTATATCTTAGTGTAAAAAATGTAAAGAAACTAGCACCTCATGTTTTCCCGTAATAAATAAATAACCCGGCATTAAAAAGTAATCTATCAAAATTCTGAATTGGTACCAGATCCCTTCAGCCATTCCAAAGTGATTAAGCAACAACCATTTTAACTTTAACATCTATAAATTAGTAGGATAGGATTGTTATCAATCTGTCTGTTGTTCAGTTTATTTTTAGTGGATTTTAACAATGGTGGTCTATGATGGAGTGTGTTTACCTAGAAGAAACCGATTCACTCTTGATTTGAATTGAATTGGTACTTTCTTTTGTATATATTATTTTTGTTTGATCAAACTAAGCTTAATTCCTGTATTCTCTGATGTTGCACAGAAGTATAGTTTAAAATTTAAAATGAAATTATATGCGACATTACCAGCTTTTGCAGAATTATTCTCATAACACTCATATTTAATTTGAGTCATAGGTAATCTACAGAATTCCAATAACCACTGTTTGAATGGTAGAAAAAAAATCTCTTCCATACAAACATGAAAAATGTTTTTATCACAAGCTTATGCTGGTCCCATGGAATAACTGGTTTTATTTTCAGTCTATAAACATGTTCCATTAGTCTAGCATGCAAATTATATTTAAAAAAAACCTTTTTTTTTGTTACAGATGCAAAGTTGCTGTGTAAATTTGGATCGAGTTAAAATTTTAAAATGTGATTCATGCCCAAGATGTTTTTTGGAAAAGTCAAAGTTAAAAATGCATACGAAAAAACACTTTTTGGAAAGAAAAAATAGGGAACAAACCATTAAGAATATGTTGAAAATTAAGCAAGTATGTATTAAATTTATTTAATTTGATCTCATATCTCTGGGTTAAGAATGCAGTGCAGTGCTAGGTAATAATTTGGACTTTTCATGTTCCAATAGTGTGACACTGTGCTGTTATGGGCAGGCATGTTGCTTACCATCAGGCACCTGTCCTGATTGTCCCATATTTCTTAAACTATAAAAAACATCAGAAAGTAATAAAACCGTAACTTAACAAATGTATTAATTACTAATTTGTACTTTTACTTTTATAGGTGTCAAACAAGGTAAAAAATAAACACATTACAATAATCTCTAAGAAGAGTAACAAGGAAAATAAAAGTGACAAAAAGAAAGTCTTGGCAATGGCCGAAAGTAAAACATCAAATCATGGAACAAAAATGGGTGACAGTGAAATAATTACTATTGAGGAGAATGAACAGAGCAAAATAATTGAAAACAAAAGAGATACTACGGAAAAACATGTGTCACATAAAAGAAATAATACATATTTAACTAATGGGTTAGATGGGAATGACAATAATAATTATAATAAAGCCAAACGTTTTAAAAAAAGCGAACTGGAAAATAACAACATAGATGAAATTATTGAGTTGGATTGTAATAAAAATAACGAGGAAGGAGAACTTTCTAATGAAAAAGAAAATGAACAGAGAGATAGTGAAAGCAATGAAACCAATGATCTGAATAAAAATAAAAGAGATGATAATACAATGGATATTAACAAAACTCACAATGTAAACGAAAAAGAATTAAATGAAATAAGTGAGATTCAAATGAAAAATCAAAGCAAAGATAATGTTGAGAGAGCTTATAAGGTTGAATGTGGTGATCCAAATGTTACATTGAATAAAAATGGTCATAGTGTTAGGGCTGGAAGTGAATGTAACATAATTAATGAAAATGGAATAATTGGAATAAATCATGACAAAGAAACAAATGAATCAAATAATGTTATTGATGTGAATCAAATTATCAAAACAGAAGAGATAGAAACTAAATCTGAACTGATTATTGGAAACGAAAACGAAATTCATCAAATTGAGATAACTATAGATATGAATGCACCAGAGAAGAAATATTCATGTGGGTTATGTACCAAAAAATTTCTTACAAAAGTAGAACTTGATTATCACTGGAATGTTCATATGCCAATATTAAAACATGTAAGTATGCGTATGCAGAGTTTATCCAGTGAGTAGTAAGATCCAGTACCACTAAAAATAACTATTAATGGGTTATTGAAGTAACATGTAAATTTTTGAATTAAATTTATAACAAACCCCATGTTTACTGAGAGACGGAAAACTGTAGGTTTAGAATGAAATGATGGAAATATGATAAGGAGGCCTATGCCCTGCAGAGACATATCTGGTTAAATTAATAATAATGGAGTTATGAAGGCAAATATTTACCATAGTAAAATTAGTATGCAGATTTCACAAAACTACCCACTTTTCATTGTTTATTAATTGATATTTACTAAGTACCCTCAGTTTAGTATAGTCTTTCAATATACTAATACAAAAATAATGCACTAGAGTTACCATGAGCTTAACATCAGGAAAGAACCGCAAAACGGGGGTCAAGTGCAAAATTATTATCGAAAAAAATTGCTAAGATATCATTACAATAAGTGTCAATATAAAAAAAATATATACTTAATTTTTAGATTAAATAAATGTTTCTTTTTCTGATCGTTCCCAGGTTGCTAGTAGTAGTATTAACATGTAATAAAATGGTGTGCTATGCCATTGTCAATTTAGTACCGAAGTTCTATGTAAACCTGAAATAGGCATGATGATTCATTTTTGATTGAATGTGGCATCAAAATACTACTCAATTACTGATACATAGGTGAAATAATCACTTTATTATCTTAAAAACTTACCGTGATATCATGATTTTAAAATCACAATTTTAGATTTTCCTAAAAACGCTTCATACAAAAACTCTACTAAAGCGTGACTTCACAGTCTGGTATTTTGTATGCGTCGCGCGTAAAGTTTGTATGTTAGCTATATTCAATATTGCGTTTAGGAAACTGGTTTCATAACAAAGCCACTTTAAATTGAATGGGTGAGCCAATGGTAAATACATTTTCTATTAATTTCGTATTTTTTAAATGGACCTGCCCATTTTAAAGGTACGGAATTATCAGCTTTAAATTATCATAAAGTAAGTTAAACAAAAAGATGTCAAAATGAACGTTGGTACATATTTTGATGTATTTAAATATCATCATAATATCATATAATTTAATAAAATTTCAGGATCAGTCATGCCTATTGTACGGTTTGATGAGCAATGTTTTCGGAGAAATTGTATTTAGAATAAGTATGGTTGTTGTACAATTCAATCTCATTTATATACTGATGTCATTTATATCGTGATGAGTATTTAACTAATGAACTTCATTTTCAGATGGAAAGTTGTTCTGTGCAGTTGAATCGATCTAAAATATTCAAATGTGAATTTTGTCATACCTGCTTCCTTTATTTAAATAAGCTGACCGCGCATCTAAGGAAACATTTTCAGATTAATCCGTAAGTTCACTATTTGCCTAATTATTCATTTTTTAATAGTGGTAGGACTCTTGGCAGAGCCCGCCTGGGGAAGTACCACACCTTTGCCAGTAATTCTACCGCCAAGCAGTAAGGTGCAAACATATAAACATAACTGTGTTCCGGTTTGAAGAGCAATGTTTTCGGAGAAATTGTAGATACAACATTGACTATTTTAATGGACACGTATGAAGAGCACTACAAAATCCCAGAGGATGTGGGTGTTTCGTCATCCAGACCGGACATTTTCCTTTTTTCTAGAGCTACGAAACGCATAGTCCTTGTAGAACTTACCGTACCGTGGGAAACTAATATACCTAAAGACCACGCGATGAAACAAAATAAGTATTACGACCTCCTAAACGAATTAACAAAAAACGGCTGTGTAGTTAGTTTATACGCTGTAAAAGTGGGAGCGAAAGGTATACCAGTAAAATCTCTCTATAACCTGCTGAGAGACCCTTGGCTTATCCAGAAGTGCAGTAAGTTCTATACTAGAACGAGTATCTAAAACTGCACTAGTAGGCTCATATCAGATTTGGCTGGGCAGGGAGAGAAAAACGAGTCGTGAAGGTGAGTGTTGATGTACGTCAACACCCCCCCTAAAGAAAAGGGGCTCCTTAAACCTACGCCCGAGTCACAAGTCTCGGGATCTACTCGGGTTTTTTCGCTCTGCCACAGGAAGGGCCCGGCACCCGCACGGTGAATCCATGGAATGCTAAGAAGATCGTTTCATACGGTTGTTGTACAATTCAATCTCAATCTCAGTATGACGATCGCAGTCCAGTAATCAACAGGAAAAAAATGTTTAAGTATATACAATTTGTAAAATTTTAAAAGCAATTCAAATTCAAAATTAATTTATTTCAGGTAACCCACATACATTAAATAGCACACAATAATAACAATATCAATCATCATAATTTTCAGTCATAAATCAGTAGTAAAATCAATAATGTGTCGTTTTTTTTAGGCTGAAAACTAGGAAGGATGATGAAAATAAGCCCTACAAGTGTGAAGACTGCGGATGGGGATTTATGAAGCGAAGTACTCTGGAGGCTCACTCAGTGCTCCATCAACCGTTCGCTCACATCTGCGAGTGCGGCATCGGGTACTACCTTAAATGCGACCTAGACGCCCACCGGCGCCTCGTCCACCCAAACTCGGCACCCCCAAAACAAATAACCCCCAAACAAGACGCCACACCAAAACCGAAGTCCAATCCAAACCAAAACACAAACAAAGGACCCAAACTCAGACCCACCCTAACTTCAAAACCTAACAACAAAATAAAACCTAGAAAGACCGGATACAAGAAAAAAATATTACAAACCCATTTGAAAAAGGACGAACACGGCAATTATAGTTGCACAATTTGTACGAACACTTATACGAGCATCGACGGTTTGTGGAAGCATTTATGCGGGGACCATGCCCACAAAAATGATGATGGCACATACGAGTGCAATATTTGTAGCAAAACTGTGAAGTACGCTGCTTTGAAGGTTCACATTTTCGGTCATCTGAAACCTTACACCTGTCATGTATGCAATAAAAGCTATACACAGAAGGGGGCGCTCAATTTACATCTCTTGCGACACACTGGCAACAAATCCTTCGCTTGTGACATCTGCGGTAAAGCGTTTTACAATGATAGCAATCTCAGGCTTCATACCAGGACACATACGGGAGAAAAGCCGTATGAATGTTGGCAGTGTGGAAAAGGATTCAGCGACCCGTCTGCTTTCAAACGTCACCTAAACATACATACTGGGCTGAAGCAACACAAGTGTGAAATGTGCGGAAAAGCCTTCTGCGATCCGTCTGCGCTATATAGACATACCCGCATGCACCAGGGGTTTCAGGTGCCGTGCACGGAATGCGACAAATCGTTCAAATCTCTACAAAGTATGCGCGATCACTATAAAACTATCCATACCATAATGACAGATAAAGACAAATTTGAATGCGACCACTGCTGTCGACAATTTACACGAAAATTGTATCTGATGAGTCACATGATAAGGACACATTTAAAGCCCAATCCTGACGACGCTCGTGACTGCGAAATTTGCGGTAAAAAGTTTCCAAATAAATGGGCTGTGAAATCACACGTAATGCACACTCATCTTAAACTCACTCATCTTAGACATACATGTGGTATATGTGGTGCGCGTTTTATATACGAGCATGCACTGAAACGTCACAAAATGAAATTACACGGACCCAAACTAAAGAATAAAAAATTTGAATGTGATTATTGCCATAAATGTTTCTTTGACAAATCATTGCTAGGAAACCACATCATTCTAAGTCATTTAGGCATAAAATGTGAAATATGCGGTAGATCATTCTCCACATCTGTTTTTTGGAAAAACCACAAAATAGAAGGCTGCAGACGTTGCACATTTTGTGGAACGGCTTTCCCAACTCCGTCTCAGTTGGAACATCACTTAATCACTAAACACATGCCAAAGAGAGATCAGCCGAGGCATGAATGTGAATATTGTGGCAAGGAATTCCCACTTTTAATGCAATTGCAAAAACATACCAAAACACATACGCAACCTGCAGACGCTTTTAAGTGTCATCATTGCAGTAAAACCTTCTCATACAGACAGGCGATTGTGACCCATATTTTTACTAAGCATATGGTGAGCCTGTATTGCGATGTTTGTTTCAAAAGATTTTACAGGGAAAGTGAGTTTACTGAACACAAACGCAGAGCTGATTGTACCTCACGTTATACTCAATGTGATATATGCGACAAAAAGGTTTTGGACATGAAAGGACATCTCTTGACCCACGGACCTAGGAGAGTTCAATGTGATATTTGTCATGCCAAGTTCACTAATAGGGGAACCTTAATTAGGCACAATCGACTAGTGCACAAATTTTACTGATCTGATCAATGTGAAGTGAGGCCGTGAGACAGTAATAAAAAACTTAAATTGTAGGAATACAAGGTATTCATATATAGAAAAACTCAATATGTATCTTGTACTTCTCTCTATATGTAACAGTTCCCGGAATAAAATTATTAATCGTTTTTTTGTCGCCAAAGGAAGTCGTAACGAAATCGAGATAGTCCAAGAAAGACTTCTTTCAAGGATTTATTTTTACCCGGGCATGGCCAGAGTGGTGAAATGTCGCCTTTGCTCTTTTGAAAAAAGACGCTGCGTCCTAGCAGTGGGAATATTTAGTAGAGACTTTAACCAGCTAAAAATCAATGTATACCTAATTGTAATTTCGTTCAATAGGCAGCCAAGTAAAACGCGGTCCTATGAATGTTAGAAAATTGTGTCTAATAATGTTGGAATTGTAAACAAGGTTAGGAAAAGGACCTATTTTAACGGTACATTTGGAATCTTTGACAAATCCAGGGCTTTTTTATGGGAGCGCGCGGGGACATGCAGTGCCCCCAAAGACGCACTGGTGGCACTCAGAGTTCTCCAAAGAATATCCATACAAAACTTCGGAAAATTAGCGCGCCTCAAAAAAGAATTATCAAAAAAAAAAACGCATGGACAGGTCCCGGTCATTGTACATATTTTAATAACGCCTTATTTCAGGCCTGATTTGATACTAAAACTTGGTTATTAGGCTGCTTTTCCACCAGAGATGTGCTATGCTACGTTGCTAAAGTACGTTGGATATCTACCAATCGTATTAATTGGTCGAAATAGCATAGGGTTGGTGGAACCAAGTTCAACTAAGCTATTTTTTTTAAATGGAAGTATACATGCATTGCGTGCAATGCAGCTATGTGTGTGTGTATTAGATGGCAG
Organism: Ectropis grisescens; assembly: GCA_017562165.1. NCBI lineage: Eukaryota > Metazoa > Arthropoda > Insecta > Lepidoptera > Geometridae > Ectropis > Ectropis grisescens. The sequence continues at coordinate 3,716,043 of CM029783.1, forward strand.
CTATGTGTGTGTGCAATGGAGGGTAACTATTTATGTGCAGATGGTATAGCTTCTCGACTGTCGATACATTGTTGCATCGTATAGATCGATCGAGCTACGCATCTTACTACGCAGCGATTATCTTCATAGCATGTAAGCGAGTAAGATACTTGCCATGCTAACATTAGTGGAAATAGTCGCTTAGTTTCCAAGCTTAGCTGCGTAGCATCTCTAATGGAAAAGCAGCCTAATAGGGAGTATAGTACGCTTGTTTCGGCTAGTAAATACTGTTGCGTAACCCTGTTTTATGTTTAGTCTATGTTTTATGATCATTTAATCCAAATGTTTATAGTATCAGTGCCTATGCATTCGCCAAATAAGTGTTAATGTCTAAGTAGATTATTTTAACATGTTATATTTTATCAAATGCAGTGTCCGGCCGAAGGTTGATTTCCGTAATCTGTTTTTTTTTCCTAACAATGTGTTTAATTACTTAACCATAACTTTGGCCCATATAGGCCGAAGGGTAAGGTTTCGCCGAAAGTGGCAAGAACCGAAACCAAAGCTTTGGTCGGACACTAGCGTGTAATTATCATTGAAATAAGTATAACAGTTAAATGTTATGACGGAATAAATTAATTTGAAATTTTTTCTTTGGCACTTTTTATTTTTAAACCTTTTAAACAGAACCGCTTTTCCCTTGTTATTTTGGCAGTATTCCTACTGGGGTCTAATGACTAGGGTCATCATTGAGATTGGATTCCGGGTGGGCTCATTTTTTATATACACTTTAGGGGTAGTAGCGACAAGACTAGGTGGGGTCGGGGTGCTCCGAGTCGGGTCTGGGTCATTCCTAATCTACCCGGTCCGATTTAGTCTTAGCAAGGTGGACGGTGGTAAACTACCCCAATAATATTGTGTAGGATTCCGCCGAACCCCAGAATCCACAGTCACCTTAGCAATTTAGCAACTCACGTACTGTTTTCAACGCCATGGTTGTTATGTCAGACAGCGCCATGAGTGTTAAGAATCGAAACAAAAAATTGTCAAAGCGGCGACTAATCTTTCGCTTTATTACATTACAGCTAGCGGTTGTTTTTTGATCAGCCGCTTTCAATCTGGCTAATCGTCAAACCGCCGCTTTACAAAACGGCTAGCAGTAATGTAATACGGCGAGCTATACGATCCGGCTGCGGCATATACATCGGGTTGAAATTTAGAACACAGATTATAGTGTTTGGAAGACCACATAGGCTGCTTTTAATCCCGGGAAAACCAAAGCAAACGGAACTACACGAAGCGGTGCTCGGTGCTAGTATGTAATAGGTAAGTAATAAAGGTGGGGGTTAAAAACCACGTGATCTGGTTTCACTGCTAGCAGTTAGAGATAAGTGCCGCATAAAAACAAAGAAAAGTTTGTGTCTGGACTACAAAAGTCTTTGATCGACCTTGTTATCATCATATAAAACAATTCGTTCATATTAGGTACTTACCTTATCATTTGTAAAACACAATAGACATTTAACGATGAAAATATGAAGTTTTATTTCCCGTTAGCCGTTAGAAAGTTATTTTCAAATTCGCTAGATATGACGGGCAATCCGTTAAGTTGGTAACACTGTACTGAAGCGGGGAGAGGGTGAATATGGCGACCAAATAAATATTTAAATATTGCCCCATAATTTTGGCGCGTTTGATTGTGAACGACTATTACCGGAATAACCCAATTTTCGGGATTACCAGAACACATCTTACCTCAATATGGTATCAAATTAAAGGGCTTGATTAGTAGAATACTCAGATAAAATCCTCTATGCTATAATACATAGTGTCAAATTTCAAATTCAAGACGGCCACGACAAAATACCTAGCTACCTATAATTACATTTCTTTTTAACCGACTTCAAAAAAAGAGGATGTTCTCTGTTCGGCTGCGTGTTTTTTTTCACTACTCCCTCAATATGGGTATCAAATGTAATAATGAATATGGGTACGAGATGGTCGGGATTAATTCGAAATTTTCAATTTTGTTTCTTGTTGGTTTCGCTCTTCGCGACTTCCCTTCGAATCGGTTTCACGAATTCGACCTTTAAAACAATTATCAATAAAGCTGAAATTTCTGTAGTTGTTTCAGGCTTTTCCGATCCCCTGAAATTGTCCGTTAGGTTGTGTTTTTATGGTTGTTTTGTTCAGTTAAACGAATCTAAAAAAAAAAATGTCGATACTTACCTAATAATGTTTGTTTATAAATCACACGAACATTATAAAGGCGAGTGTATGTTTGTTCTAAAGGCACAATGGATTGAACAAAAGTAGGTAGGTAATTAAATTTCTTTTTTTTTATCAAAGATTTTCAGATTGTATGTAAGGATACCAAAATATCGCCAATGATTTTTTTGTTGCTCATCAAAAGTGAACAGGGGAAAAAAACCTCGGTTAGCTCTGGTTTCATAATTTCTTCGAAAGCAGTTATTCTCTCGCTTTTTTTCGTGTTGTTCTACTCACAGAACAGATATCAGGTGTCTGTTCTATGGTTCTACTCCTTCGAAAGGGAAAGAGCAAATAAAAACATTTTTTTTATTTAGGATCGGAATATGGATATGTTATTACAGGAATTGGATAAATGTTTTTATTTAATGAATTAATAATTAATTTAACCATTGATTAATTAATAATTAATTTAACTATTGATTATTAATAATTAATTATTGATTAATTAATAATGAATGTAATTATTGATTAATTAATAATTAGTAATTATTGGAAAAGTATTTCAGATCAGGACGTCTACTCTCTATCTACGAAAAAACGTAATTTCGAAATAAACTCGCGACTCAATCCGTCGTTTAGTCCGTTCAAATGTTCTAAGAACTACTTATTAGACTAGGCTTAGAACATTTAAACGTCAAATAATGTTCGATCGGACGAAACGAAGTAGAACCGGAGTAGGAAAGTCGCGAGTTTATTTAGAAACTACGTTTTTCGCAGAAAAAGAGTTTCCTGTACTACACAGGTCCAACGAACTCAAGGAGACAAATTTACTAGAGTAAGTTAATTGTAGATAAAAATTGTTCATATATTATATATATGTATAATGATATATGTGTTATAATGATATATTTTCTTAAATATCTAGTATATTAGAAGGCTAGTAAGTACTATCAAGTAGACTACTACATAAGACAATCTGTGAGAACCAAAGAGTTTACATAATATAGTATATGTAAACTCTTTGGTGACAACTACCATAACTACCTACAGGACTTTACTGACTTTTAGGTGTTTAGGTAAGCACAGACGGCGCAGGAACCTAAGCCTAACTTAAACTAGGAGTATCATAGGTAGGTACTTATTATTAAAAAAAAAAGGAACATACATACGGTCGAATTGAGAAACCTCCTTTTTTGAAGTCGGTTAATAAATACAACTATCTAGCTAAAAAAGAGAAAGATGGGACAGTAATGCACCCTGTTATCAACCCGTGATAATTCTTGGTACCCTACCTAATGTGTTTTCAGTATCTATTGTGTATGTATGTATGTATGTATATCTGTATCCGTATATATATATACTGTGTATTTGTATGTATAATTTATTTAACGAGTAATGAGTGTTACATACTATTATGTACATAATTTTGGTATTATAAGTGAGTACCTATGTTAAATCATTGTTTGTTATAGATTATTAGGTATGTGTAAGTTGTGTTTTTTCCTTACAAACTTTAATTAAGTTAAGGGACACTTTTGTACAGTTTATATCCTTTTTCCGTACAAGGTTGCCTGGCAACCGCCTGGAAGAGATTGCTTTAAGCAATAAGGCCGACAATTAAGACTCTCACCCGTTAGTTACTAACTTTATTTTTTGTTATGTTTTTGCTTTAACCTTTTAATATATAGTTTTTTATTTATAATTTATTTATTGTACCTACGGTATTTTATACGGCAGGATTACGAGACGAGCACGATTTACCGCTGATCGTAAGTAATATCTACCTACACCATGCGCGGTCCGAAGGGGGGGGGGGTCACAGGGGACATAACCCCCAAAATCGTATATGATACATTAAAATCGAAAAAAATGTCTATTAATACATAGACTATTTTAACGCGGAGAACAACTGGATCTGGAACGGAACTACGCGGGTAAAATCGTGGGGCGCTACTAGTAAAGTATTTTTACTCGATTTATTATATTTATACTGGTGATACCCCCCCCCCCCAAATCTGAGGCTGCGTACTGGTGACCCCCTCCAAAATTGGAGGCTGGAACCGCGCCTGACCTACGCCTTATATCGTTGTGCATAACGCTGTATATTTACTTCTTTATCAATGAATACGCATTTTTTAATCAAGTTTTCCATGGTCCACATCTTGTCTAAAGAGTTGGCTAAGAAAATAAATATTTCTCAAGACGTATCTATAACGTTAAGTATAAGAAGTTTCTAGAAATAATTTATCCATCTACTTATCATATTTATAACGGCAAACCTATTACCTAAATCTATATCTAAAGCCCGAGGTACCTACTACACTGAGTAATATTCAATTCATTCAATCTTAAATATCTCAGTTCTAATGTACTTAGGTACGTACTCCCCCGTGTTTACGTTAACTCTATTTTATCTTGTTAGCGGCTGGCGATGTGTTCTGAGCTCTACTGTGTGAATAGTAGGGTGTATTGTGGAGTGTTTGTTTTGTTTGCGGTGTTGCGTTGCCGCGCCGTGGCCGTCGCGCCGCTCGATACGCGCGCGCCGTGCGGCCCGCGCGGCGCCGATGGCCGCATCCCCCAGTGCTCCCGGGCCCACCGACGAGTAACCCTCGTCATTACTATCACTACTCACTAAAATCGCCAAACAAAACGAATTCACAAATCAACATTTGCAAATTCAACCGAAATAAATACGCAAAAAAGTAACAAACGACGAACGCCGGTACCGTACGCAAAACAAAAGACGATCGTTCATATTTTGCAATCTCCTCGAACGCCGCGGTTCCTACGAATTAATTGTACTAAACATATTCCAATTTGCGGAAGTTTTTTTTCGTGTATTGTCAGTTTGTAGTGAATCAATTTGGTCGCGAGTTGTACCCGCGCTAAATTCAAAACTTCGGAGACTGCGCGTAGTTGCGATAATTTTTAAGTAGGCAAAGTTAAGTTCAGAAATGAATGAGTTAGATCTTATTAAGGAAGTTGAGAAACGTCCTATTCTTTACGATAAGTCGGTGAGTGGTTTCAATAAAACGAAGTTGAGAGACGAGGCGTGGAGGGAAGTAAACGAAGCTCTGAATGTCACCGGTAATTTAAGTTCTCTTTCTGTCATCATTTTGTACTGTGCATGATTTTGAACATGTAAATATATCAGAGGCGTAAATATCGCCGCGCCATATCAGCAGTGTGCTAATATCAAAATATTCGCAATATCAGTTAATTAGAATGGACAGCGATATCAGTTTAACATTTCATGACAAATTCTGATTTATATGGATTTGTGCATCGTTGTAACTAGTCCTGAGCTCAAGAAATGCGCCTGTACTTGAAGTCATATGCTAAGTTACGGTTTAAAATACCAACCGACATCAAAAAGGAGGAGGAATTTTTTTTTTTCATATTTTCGCTATCTACTCGGTGACGCTTGAACCGATTTATTTTTAACCCCCGACAAAAAAAAAGGGGTGTTATAAGTTTGACGTCGATGTCTGTCTGTCTGTCTGTCTGTCTGTCTGTCTGTCTGTCTGTCTGTCTGTCTGTCTGTCTGTCTGTCTGTCTGTCGGTCTGTCTGTCTGTCTGTCTGCCTGTCTGTCTGTCTGTCTGTGTGTGTGTCTGTCTGTGGCACCGTAGAGCTCAAACGGATGGGCCGATTTCGATGCGGTTTTTTTTATTTGAAAGTTAATATCCGTGCGGGTGTTCTTAGCTATGTTTGGTTAATATCGATTCAAAATGGCCGCCTCCACAAAATGGCGGATAAAATATTTCTTCACAACCTACCTCAATATGGGTATCAAATGAAAGGGCTTGACTAGTAGAGTACTAAACACTATAACAAATTTCAAATCCTAGATGGCCGCCACCACAAAATGGCGAATTATATAATATTTTTCACTACTACCTCAATATGGGTATCAAATGAAAGGGCTTGATTAGTAGAATACTTTGCACTATGACAAATTTCAAATCCAAGATGTCCGCTACCACAAAATAGCGAATTACATTTCCTTTTTCACAATTCCCTTAATATGGGTATCAAATGAAAGGGCTTGACTAGTAGAATGTTGTACAGATAACAAATCTAAGGTAGTCGGGGGTTAATCAAAATTTTTAATTTTGTTCTTGTTTGTTTTACGCATGTACCTATTTCATAGCTGGTTAATTTAATTAACATTTAATTTTTTACAATTAGAAAATAAGCATGCAAATTACGAATTAAAGTTAGGAAATGTATTGCAAATACGGTTCCTTTACGTCGAGCATAAACACTTCTTACTTTAAAATCCATTAATAACAATGTTTTTTTTTCCAGAGTCTGAATGCAAGAAACGCTGGCGCTCACTGCGCGACTCGTTCATAAAGTTACAACGCACGCACGGCGGCCGCACGCGATGGCCTTACCACCACGCCATGAGGTTCCTCATGCCTCACGTCGAGCCCAAGGCGGAGGGAGAGGTCTCGTCTGGACGCAGGTTCGTCTTACACACATCGATACACCCTAATTAGTTCGATCACATGCTCGTCTTGATGTCAACTATGGCCACAAGTTCGTCTTACAATACGGAGAAAAATAACATGTTCGACCACATGCTCGTCTTCGCGTCAGATCGATCGCAGGCCTGAATAATAACAAAGTGAGGCCTTATTCCTTAACTGATCCTGGAGGGTTCTACCAGGATTCTGAATTTTCAATCTTCTTTTAAAGTACATATAAAATAAAATAAAAATACCTATTTGTGTTTCATAAATAAATTTCATTTTGAAGCCACGACTTTTTTATTAAAGCGATGTTCTGTTAAACGTTACCTCTGTTGTTAGTTCCAGTAAGAAGAAAGATTCAGAAGACTCTGACGCGGAGGAGGAAGCGAGGCAGCGCGCCATCCAGAGCCTGCCAGAGCTGCCGTTCCTGTCCCAAGACTGCAAGTACGACGCCGACGACTCGCCGCAGCCCTCGCCCAAGAAAGCCAGGCTCAACTCCACCGCCTCCGAAGAGGAAAACAGCAACCCATGCCTCTGCAACAGGTAGCTTGAGAAACAATAACATCAAGTTTAGTTACAAACGTATTTTTGGAGCACACCAAAGGGCGGTCAGGTTCAACCCAGTGGAAGTCACAGTTATGACCCCCATGACCACTCCTTGGATTCGCCCTTGGGTACATCTACAGCTAAGATATATATTTATAATTTTACCATTCAAAATAAACGTTTTTAGACGAGACTAAAATAGCCTAAAAACATGCAATAGATGGCAATTTAAAATATGTAATTTCACTTGAACACATGTAGGCCAAATTTGAGGTTTCGTAATGTTAAGTAAGATCCTACGACTGTCAGTCTTTCATTAATTAGCATTGAGCAAGCAGAGCATTCTAAAAAATACGAAAGTCGAACGAAGTCTTTTGCCGCTCAAAAATTTGGCTTATTCCCTAAATCACATTAGGTTTTCCCCTGCCGGAGCGAAGATTTGTGAAATTTTTGTCCAAAAATCCCCTTCCAAAGTATCATAGGACATTTATTTCAAGTTATAAACACTCATAAAATGGAACACAATTACAATTTCAGGACAGTCACATAAATAACGCTATAATTAAAAAAAAAACTAAATACAAGAAAAATACACTCAACACAAAACTTAATGTCAATCATAATATTTAATGAATTTGATGTCATTTGCTTTTAGCTAGACAGATACTTTGTGCTTTCTGTATGTAACGTGCCTATGACAGCTGTGAACAATAGGAGCACAATCTAGTCGAGCCGAGAGCGCGGCCAGCATGCTGTTAGGGCTCCTGCGCGCGCGCCGCACGAGCGAGCCACCTCTCTTGCGCAATGTCGCGTAGAAGCAATCAACGCGCGCTTCCGCGAACATTACAGAAGCACTGCAATAGCGCGGGAGCGCCACCAGCATCCTGAATGCGTTGTTGAACTGGACACGGAGGGCGTTGTACGACTTCTGCGAGTAATTTGTCCACAGGCGTTATGGACAAACATTCCACAAATGCCCTTTCGTATTTCACTGCCAGGGGATTTTTGGTCTATCACTGAAATTTCACTCCGGGTCAAATACAAAACATATAAACATCCAAACATTGACATTTTTAATATTATTGGTATAAACTTTAGTAAGACTATTGTTAATTCAGAATAACCCGGCTACTCCGTACCACCATTTTTTGATATACGTGTGTGATTCCAGATCAGATCCAGATGAGCTGTTCCTCTTGAGCTGCGCCCCGACGCTAAAACGTCTGAACTCCAAACAGAACGCCGTTGCACGGCTGAAGATCCAACAAGCGCTCTATGAAGCAGAGTTTGGCGTCCAAGTGGACATGCCATACGTCTCCCCCCAGCGACAGCTATCCGGGCTCTTTGGACTAAGAGCCTAACACGTTTACAGGGATCACAGAGTTACGTGTTACGACTATACTAAGCCGAAGGGAAAGCTTTTGTTTCTGAGAAGGAGCCATAGCTGGCTTCAAATGCCTTTACTACCTAACGGGTTTTGGGTTAGCGCAGACGGTGCAGGACCCCAGAGAAAAATCTTACGGTGCCCGCAATTTGAACACGCTCTCACAAATTAGTTCACCATAACATATTTTCGACGGCTCCTAATAGACTGCAGGCTCGTGAACAAAATTTATGGGTCAAATGAACCACCAGGATACCTATGTAGGATGATAGAAGGGTATAAAGTAATAAGATTCAGCACTATGCCGTCACTTGTAAGCTGTCCAACTGAGTGCAGTTGAAGAGGGGGGGTTGCAACCCTCGATCATTTCTCCTTGTCGCATGATTTTTGTACGGCGTTGCGAAATAATGCGTCAGAAGAGGTATTAAAACTGTATGGAACCTATGCCGTACGTAATCAAATGAACAAACTTACTCTGTAAACCATCAGAAAGTCATGATTTTTTCTGACAAACTTATAATTTTTAAAGTTTCAATACCTCTTCTAATCCATTAAAAAATCATGCGACAAGAAGAAATTATCGCGGGTTAGAACCCCCCCCCCCGGGGGCTATGAGTCGAAACTTGTTAGTTGACTTAGTAGTCTTAGGATCCGCTGGAGAAATTAGGTCGTCATCTGGTGGAGAGGCCCACGTGGATAGAGAAAAAAAAAGTTTTTTTATATAAGTCCCATTATGTATTTATGCTTTCATATGCATTTGGTGAAAAGCTATTAATTTGGTATTACAAACAGACACTTCAATTTCTATTTATTTATCTAGATTTATTTAGGTTTATTCTTACGATAAAAGCTATTTGTAATGATGACTACAATGCTTGGCTTTCGGCTTAGTATAGTCTTTCTGCGTACCTGTACTATAGTTAGTTTTAGTACATAAAAATGTAATAGCGTTAAATCTTAAGTCCTTCCTTGCTGTACTATGAAGTAAAAAGTCGTATGTGTAAAATAGTCGTCCAATATGATGGGTTTGGGGCACAATTAGTAATGGTAGAACTCCTTACAGAGTCTACTTTGGGAGATACGACAACTTTGCCTATTACTCTATTGCCTCACACTATTCTATTTCTATAGAAGACATTAAACAAGACTTAATGAGGCAGGCATTTTTCAAGGTCAAAATAGAACTCTCAAAGACAGGTCTTAATTTTGAAAAATAAATATGTGTAACAACCACTGTAACCACGTTTGCTATTAATTTTTTTCTTTCAAAGTAAAACATCAAACTGACCAGTGGCTCAATTGTGGCTCTCTGCGTACTAGGAACACCTTAGGCGTGACGACAGGTCCTGCAATTATATTAAATTATTTGATATAATGGCAGTATTTAAATAGAACAAAATATGTACCAATTTTAATTTTGATATTTTTTAGTTTAACTTACTTTACGATCATTCAAAGCTGGATAGGCAAGTCCATTTTAAAAGTACGAAATTATTAGAAAATGTATTTACCATTGGATAACCCATTCAATTCCAAGCTACTTTTGTTATGAAACCAGTTTCCTAAACGCAATATTTAATATAGCTACCATACAAACTTTACGCGCGACGCATAGTAAACACGGCACTGTGACGTCACGCTTCTGTAGCGATTTGTATGAAGCGTTTTTAGGAGAATCCAAAAGTTTCCGAGCAGAAAGTTCAAGCTTTTATAATATCGTGTTATGCATCCTTTATTAATCTTTTTTGAAATATGCCGTACACTTTTTATTTAAAATATACACCACCACGATATGTGTTTTTTTTTCTTTTTTATTGGTCGAAATCATAAGTGTTGTCTTCGTTAAGTTAACGAGTGATCTCTAATGTACCTATTCTTCGACTGGCCATAGTTGGTGTTGTCTACCGACTGAACAGTACTTGGGTTCGATTCCAACCCACTACAAAATTTGTGTGGTGAAATATTTGTATTGTGTCTATAAGTTTCGCGTTTCCATGTGTAGTAAATATTATTTAAAATTATGTTTGTGTTATATTAGTCATCTGGCTTCCATAGTACAGACATTTGTTTAGTTTGTGGTTAGGTGGTGCTGTGTGATACGCGTTCATCAAAATTTATTTGATTTATTTATACTTACGTGACGCGAATAGGTATGTACTTAGCTGGTAAAATGACATATTACATTATTGTCATTAATACAGGGATATATATGGCGGTAGGATGAAGAACCGAGTTCTCGATATCTCGGCGCAGTTTCGTGCGCACAAAACAACATACATTTCTGTAGTAATTTGACTCCAAACGCAAATGTGTGTCTTCAAATCGAGAGTGAACCGGTTTCTTCTAGGTAAACACGCTCCATCGTAGACCGCATCATCGTTTAACATCAGGCGAGATGGCGGTCAAGCGTAAACCTATAAAACTTTAAAAAAAACTGGCCCTAAGCTCTAGCTGTCCCTAGGTCTACCCAGTGGAATTACTACACTATAGAATGAAGGAATAAGTGTATACGTCAACTCATTCACAAAACTACCATTTAGTCTTATTTTTACTGTTGTGAGGTTTGTTACACTTGTCTGCCATATCGCCTGATGTTAAGTGACAGCGCGATGTTCGATGGAGCGTGCTTACCTAGAAGAAACTGAGTCAGTCTCGATTTGAAAACACCAAAATTGTAAGCATCATGATAAACCCACTGAGGCAAAGCGTTCCATAGTCTAGACGTTCTAATCATAAAACTGGCGTCCAACCTCCACATTCGAGTTTTTGAAACGTCATCTATAAAAAAAACGATGTCGCTTATTCGTGCTACCCTATTATGCAAAAATGGTATTGAGGTGGTATTGGATCACGCAGATCAGTTGCATACTCTCCGAAATGTAACCGACGGTATCTCACTGAAAATATCGCGGAATTAATGATAATAGTGTACCTAATTAATTATAGTTTATAGTCTAAGATCCCAGAGCCGCCAGACGTCACGTATTTTCTGATGTCTATGAAATGTGGACGATTGAGTAGAGTTAGTACGTAGGTACTAAGAACACATACTTACCAGGTAACTTGCTTAGACAGCTAATTTTGAGATATGGGGTCCAGAAGATACATTACTTACTTCACGTATTTTCTGATAACTGATTTTCACGTATGTTATAGGCAATATCTTTAAAAATAAGGCCACAATACACAGACACTTTCCGTCGGCCGTTTTACTTAACTGACGCTTTAAAACTCCCAAAATAATAGAGTTTTAAAGCGTCTGTTAAGCAAAACGGCCGACGGAAAGTGGGGAGTATTTGGGGCCTTATTTTTTAAGAATAAGTTAATAAAGAATAAGTAATTTTGGGTAAGCATATGTTCTTAGTACGTACTAGCTCTACTCAATCGTCCACATTTCATCCATCAGAAAATACGTGACGTCTGGCGGCCCTGGGATCTTACTCTATTTTACCAATGTTTGATTAATACTAGACCAAGTTCTACAGAAATTGTCTTCGCAGTTGACATTCTCCTGTATTTTGTATTCGTAACGTTAACGAATAGATTTAGAACCTACTATTTTTAATAAATTACTACTAAATATTTACTTTTTATTATTTATAAATATGAGAAAAAATATCACTACTCCTGCGTGTGATTTAATTTTTAAAGTATTAACTATACGACAAATTCATTATATTAAAAAAAAACATCAAACATTTTTAATTTAATGAACTAATCATTCATATATTAAGTAACACGTATTGATTCTTCATTCAATATTCGGCCAATTATTATGCTCGATTTCAGAGTTGGCTCCGCAGCAGTGCTATAAATGGCATTTTCACACAAATACGCTCTGTCCTGCCAAAAAAACAGCGCGATATTTTGCCTAATTTCAACATACATGTATGTAGGTAGATACATATTGTGTATGCATGTATCTGTATTAGACTGCAGACCCGTGAACAAAATTTATGAGTCAAATGAACCACCAGGAGACCTATGTAGAGTGATAGATGGGTATAAAATAATAAGATTCAGCATTATGCCGTCATTTGTAAGCTGTCCAACTGAGTGCAGATGAGCATTCAAAAGCGCAAGTAGAATGGTAAAATTTGGTCATTTGTTTTTTCTACGGCATTCTTACTATCAAATAGATCCATGGAAAATAATGAGAAAAAAATAGTGCGCCACCAAATCGGAAACATGTTTGATTTTTCGGAAATTTTCAGTGAAAATTTGGTCATTTGATACTTGTACAGCATTGGTTCCATACAGTTGCAATATATCGTCTAACCCATTATTCCGGAACGCCGTACAGAAATAATGCGACAAGAGGAAAATATCGAGGGGATCAATCTCCTCTTGTCGGTGATCCAGGGAGGTGATTTGATACAATACGGCATCGGTTCCAAAACATTATCTACGAGTCGTACAGTTAAAAATAATGCCGTAGAAAAATGACTGTTCATTTAAATGTTTATCGATAATTTCCTTAATTTCAACGTATACTTGATTTATAAAGGTGGTAGGTCATGTGATACTGTACGGCACCTTATTTTTCTAAATGATTTTGCTAAAAACTATTGTTGTATAGTAATGACGTACAAAAAAACGTATTCTAAAAAAAACAGAGGAATTCAGGTCTGGCCACTCCTGCGCCCCTAGACCAGGAGTCTACGCCCTGTGCCTGGGCGCTGCCGTTTACGGCACTGTAAAAGTTCGTCTTAATTATATGTCGTGTTCAGATTCAAATAGTATCTTCATGTTCCAATAGCTGCGTGTCACTGTGCTGTTATGTGTCAGGCATGTTGCTTACCATCAGGCACATGTCCTGATCGTCTCGTCACACTTTATAAAAAAAAAAAAAAAAAAAAAGTATAACCGCCTTTATGTTTTTCAGACTTGGAACCGGACTTGGCAGATGACCCTCGATTTTTTATAGACTAGAGTAATGATACGAGTAGGACACGTGCCTGATGGTAAACAACATGCCTGCCCATAACAGAACAGTGACACGCAGCTATTGGAACATGAAGAGTCCAAATCATTACCTAGCATTGTACTGCGCTCGTCACCCAATATAAGATATATTATCTCTATGCCCTGTAATTTCACTGGAAACATTGCCCTTCAAACCGGAACACAGTGATGTTTTCACATTACTGCTTGGCGGTAGAATAACTGGGAAAGGTGTGATACTTCCCCAGGAAATATACCTAGTTGGAACACGCCGGTTTCCTCACGATGTTTTCCTTCGCCTTTAACGTCGGTGATGATAACCTTGTAGGAACGTCTCCATTTGGCAAAATACTCAATAAAATCGCACGATCTAACCACCACTATGGCTTTTGCAGATAGTTTCATGTAATTTCTACAAGGAAGCAAAATGAATATCTATTGAAATGAGGTAAGCAAACTGACGCTTTCCCCCTTTGTTGGCTCGATAAATTAGCAATATCTCCCTATGACCCAGGGATTATCTGCCAAACTATTTTGAATCTTACCTTGTTTCTCATAATGTTCATTTCATGTACGTATTAGTTTGTTGATGAAAATTGAAACTGTAATTTGCATACAATAGACACCTTGTAAGTTGTAAGTTTACAATTCATTATGCAGGCGAATACTACCAGCTACTTTGTAATCAACTACATCCGCTGTAACTTCAGAAACTAAAACCTATCGATTTTTATCGCATACATTTCGGAGAGTGTGCACTGATCTGCACGATCTAATTGCACCTAGCCCTTTCTTCTATTGGACTGCTCGTAACTAGAAAAAGCAACATCGTTTCATGGCTGACGTTCCGAAGACTCGAACGCAAAGGTTTGACTATACATTGCCGGGGTGGGTTTTTCCGGGTGGTTACAATCTTGGTTTTTTTCAAATCGAGAGTGCATAGGTTTCTACTAAGTAAGAACGCTCATTCCTGGACGCATCGTTGTTTAACGATAGGAGAGATGGTGGTCAAGCGTGAGCCTACTAATCCCTCAAAAACCTCTCATCGGAAGTACTGATATCTTCTTAGTTCTATTAAATAAGCTGCTGGTATTTACTGATAATATTTACTCGTTTAATTTTATACTGACACAAAAAATAACTTTCCGAATGAATCGAAAATGTTGTCACCCCTTCAAAAATAAAACCATCCACCACGATGGCCCAATGCAGATGTGTGGATGACCCATGACCACTAAAGACTCTCGGAAGATGCCGGATTCCTCAAGATGTTTTTCTTTACAGTTAAACCCAGCGGTGATGAAAATTTGTATACCTGCCCTTGGAATAATATTCAGAGCTGCAGACGGGTTTCGAACCTACTTACTTCATTATAAATGTGTTAATTATGAAACGCTTGTTCTAGCTATTTGTCCACCACGTCTTCGCTAGGTAGTTTGAATAGTTTATGCCTATGTAAGCTATGCGTCGTAATCATACCTAATCGTTTAATTGTGGAATTTGTGAATTAAACAAAACTAGTTAGCCACTTTACCAGGGGTTCCCAAAGTGTGCGCCGCGGCGCTCTTGGAGCGTAAAAAGCAAAGAGACTCCTGAGTCGATGCTCTCTCATTACAGGAAACTACAAGCTACGGAGTGGTGCATAATTGGGAAGTGGCGAGATGATTTGCTTTTCGAAATTATCGTTGTCTAATTCGATTTTGAATTGTTATATATTTCAGATAATGTTTCTTTTTTTAAATTAGAGTTAGTATCGAGTGGTTTGAGACCACTTCCTCACCTTCCTTCCTTCCTTCCTCACGCAAACACATTAAAACGGAACAATTTTCAGTCGTTATTGTTTTAGTTATATAATCTAGAACTTTTCAAAGTCAGAGGTTAATGTGAAGGAATGGGTCCAGATCTAAGTCAGCATTCGGCTTCGAAGGAACGGTATTTCAAATCAGCAATTGATACGCTGTGTACAACATCCTGGCTGGCAGCTGCTTGTAGCTATAAGTCCATATTGCTTGCTGCTGCAAGTAGTTGCACACTCTCCGAAATGTATCCAAAAAGAATATAAAATACCGATAAGCTAGCAATTTTGCAGTGATATTCAAGACTTTGAAGTCCTTTTCGCACAAGAGTGTGGTTATCTCTGAGCCTTTTGGCACGTCTCGATCGATTCCACAGCCTCCAGCTGTAACTTAGCCGATCCGTCCCAAAGGTGAGGATAGTACCCCATACAAGAGCGAATTTATGCTTAATTTAACGTGTCAACTGTTCAGATTTGAAGTACCTTCGCACTTTTGAGAGGACACCCAGTTTTTTGGCAGCTAATTTAGCTTTGGACTCCATAAAAGACCCGAAATAAAAGAGCCATGCTTAATAGATACTAGTATCTATTGAAGTATGGCTTTTGGGAATGGGAATTGTGGTGTTGACTGGTTTGATGGAGTTAGCGACGACGATTACGGCGTGCATGACCTGAATAAATTCAGTAGGTACAATCATTGCCTGGATACCTGGCCCAACAAGCTCTGCACTAGTACAAGTATGGCTTAGTTTGGGGTCTGATGGTGTTGTGTGTGAATTGACCACCAATATTTATTTACTACTGGATTTACCGGACCAGGACCGGTTTACGTAAAAGTAAAAGAAATTAAATCGGGGTGACAGCGACAGCCAAAGTGGAGGCCAGAAGTGTCACCAGCGGCACAAAAAGTGGTGAAATCACTTCCTCTGTGGCCGCTACCAGGGCGGAAGTGGTAGTTCTAGAAGAACTGCAGACTAATCACCTCTCACACTACAAATTATGATTTTAGTTAGGGTAACAAAAACTAACTATAAGAGGACCACGTGCACTCATGTGCTGAAAAAGATTGGGAGCCCCTGAATAATATTTTATCGTTGCATAGCTAGAAAATTAAAAGCCAATAAATAGTTTCTACGTATAAAAGTAAGCAGATTTCAGTTCCGTGGTGTTGAAATCAAATTCCACTGTAAAGGTTTTTATTGTTTTAATCGACTGCAAAATGGAAATGTTTACTTAATTCAAAAGTTCTATTCAATTCAACAAAGTTCAATGCCTGTGTCTCTTTTGTTTACTTGTATGTTAAATTTTTGGTTGGTGTCATCAATGTTTTTACTCTAATCGTATTATATCTACAAGCCAGTATATTATTACAGTAGGCACGAACGTAAGACTCTAAATGTGAAAAAACTTCAAAAATTACCAACTTCGGATGAAATGTATGGTTCATCAATCATCAACAGCCCTCTAAATGTTCCCACTGCTGGGACTCTAGGTCTTCTCTCGCAAGGAGAGAGTTCAGGTCATAATCCACCACGCTGGCCCAGTGCGGGTTGGACGCATGACTTAGAAAGGTTCTAGGTACATGTCGGTTTCCTCACGATGTTTTCCTTCACCGTTTTAAGTTAGCGGCACTACGCACATGACTTCGAAAAGACAGTGGTGCATGCGGGGTTTGAACCCGGGTCTCCGGATCGGCAGGCGCCGTTCTTGTAATGTATGGTTACGTAAATGGAATTAAAGCCAAAATAAGGTACCATAATCACATAAAAGTGCAAGAGTGCAGTTAAACCTCGTCGTAGCCGTTATCGGCATATATGTATATATATACATTTAAATAAATAAATATAAATATTGGTGGACAATTCACACACAACACCATCTGACCCCAAACTAAGCAAAACTTGTGTGATGGCAGCCAGATAGCTGATATAATACTTATATAGTTTTAAATACATACTTATTATACATAAAAACACCCAGACACAGTGCAAACATTTGAATTCATCACACAAATATTTGCACTGGGTGGGGATCGAACCCACGACCCTCGGCTTCGCTGGCTTTATTTTTATTACCACAGATATCAAGAAAGATTTGGAGTTCCGCGCCTGATGAACATTTGCATACCAGCTGCAAGCTTTGGATTCATTTGACAGACTCTATATACCTCATCGGACAACCCTCACAACAACTCACGACAACAATGTGCCAGCGTAGTGGAATACGGCCTTGACTCTCTTAGTGAAAGAAAACCCCGAATCACAACAATGTTAAAATTGACAGGGCAGTTTATGCTTAGGGCTAGATGATTAGATATTGTAGGATAAGTCTTGATATGGTAGGACTCTTTGCCGATTCCGTCTGGAAAAGTACAACACCTTTGCCAGTTATTCTACCGCCAAGCAGTAACGTACAAACATTACTGTGTTCCGGTTTGAAGGGCAATATTTGACCAGTGATATCTCTGGGGGACTAGCACAGTGCAGTGCTAGGTAATGATTTGTACTTTTCATGTTCCAATAGCTGCGTGTCACTGTGCTGTTATGTGACAGGCATTTTGCTCTCTCTATATATAAGAGGAATGCTCGTGCTTATAATCTCGAATGAGGAGATTTGACTCCAGTTTTGTGATAAGAATGTCTAAGCTGTGGAATGAGTGGTCTGAGTGGCGGTTCCTCAATCGTTACAATCTTGGTGTCTTCAAGTTTAAAGCACTGTGCACTGTGCTATTTTGTGGCAGCCATCAGGCACATGTCCTGCTCGTTTTGTAACTCTATGCTTTAAAAAAAAAGAATAGTTTTTATAAAGGGAAGTACGAGATGGCAGCCAAGTGTAGGCAAACATATAGGACCAGTCAAAAATATCACAAACATTAGCATAATATACGAGTATAAGCCACTGTTCCTGATGAGGAAAAGGTTTACAGGCGTAGCGTTGTCATTTGCTTGTAACGCACAATGTAGGTAGATATTGTATTACATATTTCGTCAGTAACTCATATTTCACGATTAGTAAAAAATGCGTACCTAATTGATTCAAACATATGTTTTTATTATTTAAATTTAAATAAAAATGCTAGCTGAGCACGCAAACTACACCAAAATTACCATCAGCGCCCCGCGGTTTTACCCGTGTCGTTCGCTTTATATTTTTGGGATAAATAGTAGCCTATGTGTTCTTTATGACTACAACCTACTTGTGTTCCAAATTTCACACCGATTCGTTTATACGTTACGACGTGATTAAGTAACAAACATAGGGGTGTTATAAGTTTGACGTCGATGTCTGTCTGTCTGTCTGTGTGTGTGTCTGTCTGTGGCACCGTAGAGCTCAAACGGATGGGCCGATTTCGATGCGATTTTTTTTATTTGAAAGTTAATACCCGTGCTCTTAGCTATGTTTGGTTAATATCGATTCAAAATGGCCGCCTCCACAAAATGGCAGACAAAATATTTCTTCACAATTTACCTCAATATGGGTATCAAATGAAAGGGCTTGACTAGTAGAATACTATACACTTTAAAAAAATCAAATCTAAGATGGCCGCCACCACAAAATAGCGAATTATATTTATTTTTTCACTACTTCCTCAATATGGGTATCAAACGAAAGGGCTTGACTAGTAGAATACTTTGCACTATGACAAATTTTAAATCCAAGATGGCCGCTACCAAAAAATGGCGAAATACATTTCTTTTTTCACAACTCCCTTAATATGGGCATCAAATGAAAGGGTTTTACTAGTAGAATGTTGTACAGATTACAAATCCGAGGTAGTCGGGGGTTAGTCAAAATTTTGTTCTTGTTTTTAAATAAAGAGTGATGAGACGAGCAGGACATGTGCCTGATAGTAAGCGATATGCCTGCCACATAACACCACAGTGACATGCAGCTATTGGAACATGAAGAGTCAAAATCGTGAATCAATTGATAAATAATTAATCTTAGAGGTTTCTAACTCCGTTATAAACGTATTTTTGCGCTTTCACAGCAAACACACGCTGAACTCTACGAAATAGATCAAAATAATAGGCTATAGTAAACCATATAATATGCTATAGTATAGTAAACCATTGAACAGGCCCACAAAACAGTCCACGATAGTAGGTACTACCTATATTTAAGACTAATTTATATGATAAATAAGACTATATTTAATACTAGTAACGCCCCGCGGTTTTACTCGCATAGTTCCCGTTGTTTTTTCGGGATGAAAAGTAACCTATGTGTTCTTCCTTCTTCCAGATAATCTAACTGTGTTCTAAATTCCAGCCCGGTCCTATCATACGTTCCGACGTGATTGAGCAACAAACATCCAAATATCCAAACAGCCATTGACATAAATATTATATATTAGGATCAGCGTTGCACCTGTGCGAAGCCGGGGTCTGTAGTATAATAATAGCGGGACATGTGCCTGGCAAGCAACACGCCTGCCACATAAAAGCACGCAGTGACATGCCGAATGACATGAAGAGGCCAAATCATTACCTAGCACTGCACTGCGCACGTCACACAGATGTATCAGAACATTTTAGTTATAAATTTCGAAATTTAAAAAAATAAAATAATTGACATATTCAGGGGGTCCCCACACAACAGATATGTTTTTTGTCATATTTATAGATAACTAGCTGTACTCTGCCACGCTTCGCTGTGGCACATTGTGATGCAAAAAATATATAAAAACAATCCTTGATGCTGATTATATATCATTGTAAAATTTCAGCTCGATCGGTGCAGAACTTTTTGAGTTTTTAAAGCATACACAAACCAACATAACATTTTTATATATAGAGATGGTACGGAATCCATCGTGCACGAGTCCGACTCACACTTGGCCAAATTTTTGTTCGCAACTCAGTTACTACCACTACTGGTTAATATCGAACGGAAATATATAATAATAAAAACTGATATCTAAACGTATGTATGAATGAGAACTTACCTAATCTCTCTTCATTAAAATTATAAATAGGGTCATTACTGGAACGGAGATAAAAGATACGCAGAATTCAACATTTTAAATTATTTACTAACTGTCTTTATCAGTCACAAATACACGTAGCAAAAATATCACACATCACAAATAGTTACAAAAAGAAATAGTGATTCTATCACTTATTACTTAACTACTTACGGATATTCCGTAATAGGAAGATATTTCTACGATAACCACGATTTAACAGTAATAAATTTATAGATAAATAACAACTGTACTTCCTAAACACTAATTCAGGATCGTCAGACTTTTAAAAGAACCCTATCATTTTAGTAAGGCACTTCTTAATAAAATCTTTCTTTAAAAATTGAGAGAACAAGTGAAAGAGAACCCCGTTTAATAGACCAAACAAGTTTCACTTTTATCCTTTTCGGAAAATTATATTTGTTTGATACATTTTGACAGTTGATTTATTTTTTTACTTTACAGTGGCCGTTTTGAGAAGTTATTTAAACTGGTACACAGAAGGCGAGATGGGTTCCGCAACGTCCTCTAACGTTAAGTCTCGTCCGTACCGTTGTAGTAATTCCAGCGCAACCCCGTTCGTCCACCCGAAGCCGTCCTGCACACCGTACTCCCTTCCCCCGCCCTGGTGCCCCGGCTGCACCGCGCTGTACTTCTCGAATAACTTCTTCCAATGGCTGAACCCGATATAGTTTGCCCGGACCCAGAGCTGGGCCTGCTCTCGCGCCAACTGCGTCGCCTCCCCGTAGCCGCTGTTCTCTAAACCGCCTATCAAGATACTCTGCAGCGGCGGCCACGCGTTCGGATAATCCCATTGCTCACCCGAATGCAGAATCGACGTCGGCACGCCCCCCGGAAAATCCAACGCCCCCGATGATAACAAATAGTCCACTATTTTGGCTGCGTACTTAGGGGCGTCGTAAGGCTCGATCGCACCTGTCCACAGAGGAGTGGCACAGCTCGGGTAAAAGTGTTTCCTCGGAATCCTCGCTTCTGCGTCGTAATCGTACCATACACCGTCCACGGGATCCCACATGACGTTCTCTATGGCGCTCCGCCAATACTTGGCAAGGCTCCACCATTTCTGCGCTTCGCGTCTGTCCTTGAGGCGATTGCGAAAGTCGCCAGCTAATTCAAGTGCACCGGCAAAAATAGCGTTAAGGTCGACGGGGAGGATGCGCTTCGCATGCACGTCGGTCAGGTTGCCGACCACCTCGTCCGCCGCGGTCACAAACCAGCGTGACGAGAAGTCCCATCCGCTTTCCGCGGCACTCTTCATTTCTAGGTAAAAGTCTTCGCGCACTGCATCATTTGGTAAAACACGGGCGGTCGTGTAGTCTTCGTAGTAAGACTCGGGTCTGGGCCCTTGACCTTTTCTGTCTGATAGATACCGCAACAATACATAGTTCTTACCCTTTACTTGCACAGTCACTTTCTTCCTATCCAGCCAATACTGCAGCTCTTTCTCGACGGTAGGGACGTGCTGCTGAAGCCAGGCGAGGTCGCCGGTGGCCGCGAAGTAACTAGCAACCATCGCCGTCAGTAGCGGCGGCTGACTGCGACCCAAATAATATATTCGACTCCCGTTTGGAATGTATCCGATCTTTTCGACGAGATGTAGCAAATTTTCAATCATTCCCTTTGCGGTCTGTGTCATGTTGCTGATGAGAAGGCCTCGCACCACCCAAAATGAATCCCAGTAATATAACTCCTTGAAACGCCCTCCGGGCACTATAAAACCATTGGGAACAGGAATAAAACTATACTTTTCAGGATTCTGAATGACTTCAGGCTTCACTTTTCGACCCAATTTCGCCCAAATACCGATCACATTTTTGGCGAATTGTTTCAGTTTCGGGTCCCTTATCTGGTCCAAAATGGGCGGCTCGGGGTTGAAGTCTGGTGGCATCCACTCATCGAGCTCGTCGCCGTCCAAGAAATGTTGGTCGACGAAGTTAGTCAATTGATCTCGGGTAGGGCTGTGCTTTGTTTTTTTCATGAGCTTTGAAAAATCGGCGACGGTGTCATTCTCTGCGTGGACGAGCTTCAAATCTACGAAGGACTTAGAATCAGGGAAGATGCGCGCGAGCTGAACCCTGTGGAGTAGTTCACCCGAGCAGTAAATTGAAGACGTACAGGGCGGAGCGGTGGAAAAGGCTTGAGCACACGCGCTGAGGAGTCCGAGCACGGGATAGAGTGGTACGAGCCGCGGTGATATTCCTGTTCTCAGCATGATTGTTTGTTAAATATTTTCCGTCGGACTCTAGCCGGCGCGTAAAGTGCGGAAGCGCGCGTCGATAAACATAACCTTTGTACTTGCGGCGACGTTAGATGTGGACGAGCGCTGCAAGGCGAGTGACCGCGCGTCCGTGGCGAAGCGCGCGTGCGACCCATCGCCAAAGTGTGTCACCGGCGCGAGGGTCCCGCCATCCCGGCTGATGATACGGCCAGCGGCGAGCCCGCGCTTTCACTGCGAGCGCCCTTTCCCGGCTAGACGGCGCGGTGAGCGCGTAATCTAGGCCACACTCAAGGTCTCGACCTTGTTACATTGCTTGTACGTATCGTCTTAGGAACTAAATAAACAAATGGCACGTGCCCTCCCGTCGGAATCTGAACGGAAACTGTCAAACTGACAGCTCCACGTCACAACTGACAACGCCTGAGCAGGCGCACAAGCGTTTGTCTAAACCGCTTTCGTGACAATCCAATGAGAATTCATGTAGAGTTCATAGTGTCATCGCCGCACTGTGACGTCATAACTTTGGCAAAGCAAGTGCAAAAAGACGCCAACAGCGTATGAATTCATTGATTTCCTATTGTGGAATAGACACTAGTCTGAAGTTTATACGTCTCTGGATATTACGAAAGAAATGATAACAGTTATTACGTAATTCATTTATCTCTTTTTCATAAGCTTAATTATGCAATTATAGGTTTGGAAATTATAAAAAGCGTAATAATGAAGTTCCTATAGGTCCTACAATGTTTAAATTATTTAATATTGTCCATACTAGTATTCCTTCAATATAAATTAGTAAAAACTCTATTGATTTTAAATAACGGCTCCATACATAATAACACAAAGCATGTTTTATTTCCGGTAGGTAGTCTGTTTACTTACCTCTGGACTAATTTTACAAAATTTCGTGGTATACTACAAATTAGACAAATTTCCATACAAAAGGACTATTACCATTATGGCCAGTGTCGTCAGAAGTCAATCTCAATTTTCCCCCCAAAATGTTCTCGAAATCCCCCCAAAAAGCGGGGTTTCTAGAAAAAATCCCCAAAGTAAATTATATATTAATTTACCTCTAAAACAAAATTTTACGCTGACGACCACCTGAATTTCTCTCCAAAATGTTCCCGAAATCCCCCAAAACAATCGAGTTTCAAGAAAAAAAATCCCCAAATTAGATAAATATTTCCTAACTTTTAAAACACAATTTAACGCTTTTTCAGAAATAGCTTTTGTTACTAGTAAGTCTGCCTGCGAAGTCGTGGGTCGTTTTAAAAAACCATTATAAAAATTTTCGCTCGATTCGTTTTGGCCGTGGCTGAGCAAAAAAAATCAAACACACTATATTAGTAGGATACACACTAAATGTACTAAAATGGTCACAGCGTTATCAATATATTATCTGTCGTTGCATTTCTTCATAGGCTTATTAGTGTGTGTGCAACAAGTCCTTTTTAGGTTAATTTTTGACGTGACAACGTGTAATAATTCGATGAACGACGGCTGCGCATGCACGAAAAAGTGTCCCGTTATGTCCCGTTACGCTCATTGTACGTTTGCGCCGCATCTATTAATGTTTTGTTATGACGTTATCACGTTAAACTATCGTCCGTAAACCAGTTGACTTAACAGACAACCATTTTTTTTTTCGAATTATTTTTATTCATCATCAAATGAATGTTATTTGATTCCGGATGGCATCTATAGGTATAGTGTTTCAGAAAAAACCCGCTCAACCCGCTAAACTAAACTAAGCCCGTTCGTAAAAAATGCTATAGTATTAAACCATTTAGTGAAAATAAAAAAGTTGTAAGTATTATGTATTGTTATTTTATATTTTTGTATTAAAATCTTAACGCGATTCACAGAATACATATACTTACAATTTTTTTATTGTGGCCAAAGTTCTTATAGTTTCGATAAAAAAAGACTGTGAAATACGGACGGACAGGTAGACAGACAGACATGACGAATCCACAAGGGTTCCGTTTATACTTTTTACGGAACCCTAAAAAGATTAAAAAAGTTTCTGTAGAACCAATATTTATAATTTTCCCAGAGGATTGAAAATACGCATTTTTTGTATGACAACTAATGTGGTTATTACACATTTTAAATCAAAACACGCGTGAAAACTCACACACTCACACAAAAAACTCACTGACAGTCGACTGAGTCGGACTGGACTAACTATATCACATGTGAGATACCCGTGTGTTTGTTAAAAAAAGGACTTACTTACTCATTTAGATAGAAAAAAAACAACGTAATTAACACAGCCATTATTTTTATTGTGAATAGATAATGTAACAACCTTGTAAATAACTTACGAGCTATTAGAATTTAATGTGTGATGATAAGTACAATAAAATCTACTGTTTCTTTGCTATGTAGCTTAGGTATTACTTATCTACTTAATCTTCAATTTCCAGTTGCTAAAATAGTAGTTGCAAACTGGCATGATTTTTATGAGCTAGTTAATGCTAACAGTTCAACTTTGTTCATTACATCATCAATAAGGGTAACACATGCCCTGTTGTCGTCGAACTAAGAGCCCGCGGACACTCAGAACGGTCAGTTCTAGTTCTAGTGACCGATTAAGAGTTCCAACGCTCACACGCGGCGTTCAAACTCTCGCGTTCTAGTTTCATTTGGGTCTTTGCACATGCAACAGGTAACTAGAAAGTTCATCATCCGATGAAAAATCATTGCTCTTGTGGAGCCTAGCAGCTCCTAAAAA
Source organism: Ectropis grisescens (assembly GCA_017562165.1). Taxonomy (NCBI): domain Eukaryota; kingdom Metazoa; phylum Arthropoda; class Insecta; order Lepidoptera; family Geometridae; genus Ectropis; species Ectropis grisescens. The sequence goes on from CM029783.1 coordinate 3,741,323, forward strand.
AAAATGAAGTACTGAGCGCACCGAAAACACAACGCTGTCCCAAGCCAAGCCGCGGCTTTTTTTATAGTCTGCATCACTTAAATCATATAAAAAATTTCTTTCCCTAACCGATTCAATAAATTTTTCCGAGTTCTTCACCTCTCACATCATGGCGTTCAGGCGTTCCCTGTCTCGGTAGGAAAAGAACGTTTCACTTTGACCGCCGCCGTTTGACTACTCGCTGTTTGCGTTGTTGCTGTAGAGACGACACATTCAAATGAACGCCCGCTCCGTCTCGAAATTTGAGAAATACTCGCAACATTTTCTATTATTGAATTGTTGAACATACCAAAAAAATTTAAGTTTATTTTAAAAACATTTTGTGTTCAATTATTATTTTAAGTATTGTTTCTTTTAGTTTTGTTGTAATTTACATTATATTTCTCAATTGTCTAAACGGCTATTATTGTTTTAAACAATATTTATAAATTGTTCTCGAAGTTGAAAGGAATGAGTAATTCATATAAACATATATGTATAATGTTAACTTCATATCTTTTACAACTCTACATGCTCTAGAAGCTATTTGCACCTGATGCAGTCTATGATTTGTTGCATAGGCTAAATAGTTAACACTCCTGGGACTCGGCCCATCTCTTGCAAGGAGATAGTGTTTTGTTTGTTAGGTACATTTATTTAAATTTTATAGAACAGCTGGTGTTTTCGTTTGGCCCATACTTAACATTGTTTAACGGTCAGTTCCGTTCATCTTCATGGCTTATGTAGTAGTAGTAAAATGTCTAATTATTATCAAACTAAAATTCACACATTCATAAAATAACCTGCCCCTAACGGCATCTGGCACAACGGCCCTAATACTCTGTAAGCATTACCCTGCTGAATGGCGATGGACAATCTTCGCACCACGTACATGCCGGGGGGTCTATCGCCTAAGCGAAACGATCTTAGTTTTGATCATGTCCTCTCTTTTCTTTTCCGATTGAAATTACAGAGACAGGAATAGAAAAGCCGATTTAAAGGCTTATTGCACTTAGCTAAATTTAGTCGCTATCGAAACAATCAAGTGTAGGTAATAAGCATTCAGTGAGCTAGTAGACTTGCTTGCTAGATTGCTTGCTTCCAACTTGTTTCTCAAACTACTTTTGAATTCAGTCGACTAAATAGTGTAATAAACCATTAGTGTAATAAACCTTTAGACAGAAAAAGGCGAAGCGAGAGCGACCCCCGTTTTAACTCATTTGATGTCGCTAACTAAATAATTATGTAATAAATAAGGATAAGTAGTAAGTAGTATATAATGCAAATATCTCGATATTTTGCAGTCGCGCGGCTACCATAGGCAAAGAATTCATCAAGCCACAGGATTTATGAAACTTTAATTCAAATCGACAAACTTTAGTCAAACTATTAAGAACTCAAACATTTACAGGATTTCGAAAATAATTACAATTTGTTTGTCCAAAATTATAAGTTAATGAACATCATTTAATAAGGACACTCAGAGTAATATTTCATGTCCATACTATGTTATATTTTAGATAGTTATTCAATATATGTATATTAATGATATGGCACTTTATTGAATCTATTCGTAAGCCTTTTTAGACTATTGGTAGCATGTTTTTGTAATATACTTATAAGTACAGTAAATAAGTAAACAAAAGGATGTTCTTAAACAAAAACGACTAAGTAAGTACGCATTCTTTCTGGTTACGAATACTTATTTATAATACTTTGATAACAACAGTTATTACGCTATTTCACAACCAAGGAACAACATCCATATGTAATTACTTACTAAGTTAAAAACCTATCTTGATAACTACGAATAATTACTAACAATTTTCTCACTCTAGGTATGTTTTCACATAATTGGATTTAATTCTACAGGTAAAATAACAAATCTAATAAACTACACCTACTGTTTTCTAGTAAAAATCTATACGAGGTATGTAATCTGTGATACAACCCGTTTCTTTGTAGAAGTCGCCACCGAAAAAGTATCTGTGGATTGCGCAATACAGGACATGAACATGAAATGGAAGTAGTGAACGTGTTATTAGGTATACTAGTTTATGCGAAATCCTACATAAACTGGGATAAGAATAAAGATTGCACTAAAATCAATAATTAGATGTTCACTAGATCACTAGACTATTTCAATAATTATGAATCATATTTAAGTGGTTACATAATATGTATTTAGATAGGATCTTCAATTGATCACCATTGAACAAGGTGCATGAAACCGTATCAAAATATCGGGACACATTCCACCATATAGCGATGCTAAATTTCCCGTTATTATTGAAAGTAATGTGGTCGTGATAAATAGCCATTTTAAATTAGTGATTTATGTTATTAGTGATAATAATAAACATAAAATAAATATCAATGGGCTCTTAGTCCCAATTAAAACTTGTGCTATGGCAGCCAGATAGCGGATATAATAATACACTTATATATTTAGATACATACTTATGTGACATAGGAACGCCCTAACAAGGAAAAACAACCGTTTTCATCACACAAACGTTTGTCCTGGTTGGGAATCGAACCCATTACGGCTTCTTCAGCAAACTTACTTCTTACAGAACAATTTTAAGTAAGTAGGTGTAGGTATGCATGTTTTCTAGTTTTCGTTGTTTGGAAAACAAACTTGGTTAAAGTCGTAAGGAGTCATGCGGAATAATTGATTATGTTGTACTACATTCGGGAAACGGTTGATTAGATTTGTTTATGACCTGAAATAATCTTTCTACTTATGAATATACCTTGATCTAATAATACTAAAGTTTCACTGTTATTATTGTCGTTATTCTTCAGATTCATTCACATCTTTCGTGTCAGCTGATTCATTGTCGTCTTCAATTTTAGCACAATTAATTTTCTTTTCGTTTTTCTTCTCAGCTTGTAGAGGGAGTACTTTGAGATCTTCTCTGGGCTCCACACTGTCTGAAGCAGTCATCACTTGCCCATAGTCTTCAAGACATTCTAATACCACCCCGTTAGACCAACCAAATCCTTCTTGAACTGAATATTCGCCACCCCCTCCGAACCTACCAGGAAATTCAGCATCGTATTTCTCGAACATTTGATTGTTTTCCAAGAACCCTTTGCGACAGATCCTCACCCACTCTTGAGCCAAATAAAATGCCATTTTCTCACCTTCCTCGGTTTTCGTAGCTTGCAAACCTTTAATAACAATGCTGACCTCTGGAGGCCAAACATTGGGGAAATCCCATTGCTCGCCGCTTCTCGATAGAGATACCGGAATGCCTCCAGGATAGTCCAAACCCTGAGATTGTTTCAAGTATTTAATTACTTTGGGAGCGTGTCTGAGGATTAATCTTTCTTCAACTGCCAGCATCCAAAGAGGCGCTACATTGCTAGGAAAGAAATATTGACGATGCTTCGAATTTAATATATCGTAGTCGTACCATATTCCATCTTTTTCGTGCCAAAGCACTTTCTCGATTGCATCTCGCCATTGTTTTGCTAAGAATCCCCAATGTGTTGCTCGACGCACATCTCCAAGGATAGCATTGAAAACTGCCACATTTTCTAAAGCGTTAGCAAATATCGCGTTCAAATCGACTGGTACGATGTACCTTGTATGGATATTGGTCAAGTTACCTGAGTTGTCACCTTCTGGGCTGATGAACCATCTCGATGAGAAATCCCATCCACTTTCAGCTGCACTCTTTATATCGATGTAGAATTCGGTATGATCCTGGTGACTGTCAGCGTTTTGAGCTGTATTGTAATCTTCAGCGTAGGACTCTGGTCGGGGTCCAGAGCTCGGGGCATAGTACCTAAGTAAGGTAAATACTCTATCGTCTTTCGTGAACGTCACAATTTGCGTATCCATCCAGTAGTGGAGTTCCTTTTCTAGTGATCCAATAACACTTTTTAGGAATGCTGTATCCTTAGTCTTCTCGTAGTATCGTTTTACCATGGCATGAATAAGAGGAGGCTGACTTCGCTCTTGGTAATACCATCTGCTGCCGTTAGGAATGTGTCCGAGTTTGTTGAGCAACTCAATTAGATTTTCGATCATTCCTTTGGCAGTGTCCTCCATTCCAGTAATTAGAAGTCCTTCGATAATCCAGTACGCATCCCAGTAATAAATCTCTTTGAATCGTCCACCCGGGACTATGAATCCGTTAGAAACAGGTATAAAGCTGAATTGTTCTGGTTTCTCAAATACGACAGGTTTAACTCTCCGGCCTAGAGTAGGCCAAATTGCATTTATATCTTTGGCGAACTGTTTGAGATCTGCATCCCTAATTTTATTCAAGACCGGTGGATTTTCGTTGTAATCTGTTGGAGTCCAATCCTCGAGTTCACCGCTGTCGTCAAAATACTCGTTGACGAAGGCTCGGAGTTGATCTTGAGTGGGTGCGTTGTTGGAATCATTGAGAAGTTTCTGGAAAGCGCTCAAGGTGGTGTTTTCATCAGTTTTCATCTGGAGGTCAACAAAAGTCTTGGAGTCGGGGTAGAGGCCTGCGAGCTGGACGTGGTGGAGGAGGTCGCTGTCGCAGTAGACCGGCTTGCTGCAGGAGGGAGGCAGGTCGTCGGTGACCACCGCCGCTGCAGCCAACACCACCAGGAATAGTTGCTTCATCTGAAAATGACAACGGAATAAGATAAATGGTTTGCAAGAAATAAAACATCCGCAAATTTTCTAAATCTTTTTTTGAGGTACATTAGTACACTTGTGATATAAAAGGGTCTATTCCCATAAAATAATATATTAAATAGGTACTTTATTTTTGTTATGACTAGGGTAATTTAGGTATATAAAATTACCTAAATTCCAGTTAGATTATCTTACTGCAATTTAGGTAACTTAAAAGATTTAGTTTTGACAAAACACAAATCATATTATTTATACAAATAAATAAAATTGAAATGTCTGTTTGTAACATTAAAATAACCGCTTTTTTACGACATGCAAATGAATGTACATACTGTACATAAATCAAAAAAGAGTTAATTACTTTGTTTTGACGTGACAACGTCTTATAAATTGGTTTGCCGGGTGACACTTCAAGAAACTGCGTTACGCTCCGCTCACGTTATGCGCTCACAACGAGAGCGAGTGAGAGGCACGCGTCCCTTCCACTCGGGCATGGTTAGCCCGCCTAAGAGCGAGAGAGACAGACATAAAAAGTGAAAGGCACGCGTCCCTTCCGTAAAATTATTTTGGCACTCAAAGTCGTTGTCACGTAAAGCTTTCGCCAGTATACCGACTTTACAGGCAACCAATTTTTTTTTTTTTTTCAATTTTTGTCTGCCTGTTTGTTGCGGCTAATATGCCAAATGTCTATATCTAGGTCGATTATGATGGGGCTTTTCCTACTAGATAACTAATGTTTTAATGCATAAGTTAGGCATAGATTAATAACATCTATGAACTATTCTAAGAACTTTGGCTACTCATACTTGAGTAAAATAAAGAGGGTTCCGAGACAATAACCCTTAAAACGCGTGAAAACTTGGGCAAGTAATGTTTTAAAAGGGATTAATAATTTTGGAATGTGTGTACTTTCCATAGTGGTAACTTTTGTATTGGGTTCGACTGCGAACATCATCAAATGAAAAAGTTTGATTTGGATACAAAAATCCAAGTAAGTAACCTCTTGTAATTCTGTAAAAATTAAATGATTTCAACGATTTAAAAAAAGATATATCACTAATATTATATCATAATCTTTGTAGTCAATTAAATTGACGTAATACCTCCTTCAACTAACTATTCAATAAGTGTAGGGGTACGTTTTTCATTCAAATAATTAAAGACGGTTTTTGCAAAATAATAGTTTATGCCAAAAAAATAAAGCGATTATCTGATTGGCAACATTGGTAATAAAACATGTTTTTTGCCGTTTACAACCAAAGACATTCATGATCTGCGTAATCTTTCAACAAAAAATATTTTTTAACGAAGAATAAAAAATATCTGAGTAGGTATTTCCTGGTGGATGCAGTTTCGGTGTCTTCAAGACTAGAGTGAGTCGGGTTGTTTCTAAGGTAGCCTACCTCTACCAACCACTGTAGTGGTAGGACTCCTAGCAGAGTCCACCTGAGGAAATACCGGTAAGAGAGTAAGCCAAGCAGTAATGTGCAAACATTACTGTGCACCAGTTTGAAGGGCAATGTTTCCAGAGAAATTACAGGGCTTAGAGATATATTATTATAATATACTATAACATTTTAGATCTCTGGGCGACGAGCGCAGTGCTAGGTAATGATTTGGACTCTTCATGCTCTAATAGCTGTGTGTCACTGTACTTTTATGTAGCAGGTATGTTGTTTACCATCAGGTATGTGTTCTGGTCGTTTCGTCACTCTTTATTTAAAAAAAAACACATCGTCGGTTTACATCAGACAAGTGCCTACCTAGGTACTATCATTGTTATAAAGCAAGCAAAATTATTTCAAGGCTTATTTCTCGAAATTCTTAGAATAGGCATGACGACTGATCCTGGAATTATATTAAATTATTTAAACAATGACAGTATTTAAATAGAACAAAATATGTACCAACTTTAATTTTGATATGTTTTTGTTTAACTTACTTCATGATTATTCAAAGCTGGATGGGCAAGTCTATTTTAAAAGTACGAAATTATTAGAAAATGTATTTACCATTGGATAACCCATTCAATTTCAAGTGACTTTTGTTATGAAACCAGTTTCCTAAGGACAATACTTAATATAGCTAAAATACAAACTTTACGCGCGACGCATAGAAAATACGAGACAACAACGTCACGCTTTAGTAGGGTTTTGTATGTAGCGTTTTTGGGAGAGTCCAAAATTGTGATATCACGGGAAGTTTTTAAGATAACAAAGTACTTCATTCACCTACGTTTCAGTTATTGAGAAGCCTGTTGATGGCACATTAAATCAAACATGAGTCGTCATGCCTATTCCATCAATATATTGGAAAGACCTTTTTTACAAAACTAAAATACAATAAAAATATTGCACTAGTAGGTACATGACAATAATACATGTTTATATCATGTACCTATATATGACAATACATTAGCCGACTACCGATCCCGAGACCCTGTTTCGGATCCCATGCACACTTTTCGAAGGTTCCTTTCGTTTTAGGTAATGTCCTCACGATGCACCTTTTTTAAGGTGAAGGAAACTGACATGTTCACCACCCCGCACTGGCCAGCGTAGTGGATCATGTCATTGACTCTTTCATTGCGAGAGAAATCCCCGAGTCCCAGCAGTAGAAACACTCAGAGGACTTGTTGCTTTTGAGTCGAAAATAAATTGTCGTGAAAAACTTTTAGACCGCAGCGCAGGTGCTAGTATTTCAATAGATACGTGGCGAGTCAAATGCTGTAGCTCTATAGAAACCTGATCGCGCCGGATCTGGTTTACATGTGATAAAAAATAAGAGCTAGATGGCTAAAAGTGTTCTATGAACTCAGTCCAACTAATACATACCAAGTAGGTATCTATGTTTATTTTTGTACGCTCGATGATTTAAACGGGTGTTTTATACTCGTAATATAAGTACAGTGAAGAGACGGCCAAAACATGCGTCTCATGGTAAGGCAGCACGAATCTGAAAATTAGCACAGTGTCACGGAGCTATTTGAATATGAAGAGTACAAATCATTGCCTAGTGTACTACGCACGTCACCCAGAAATACCCGCATATTTATCATTCTCGTTATTTTCCCAGAATAAGAAGTAAATGTTATTAAAGTATATAATCTAAATGTGTTCCAAATTTTAATCCGATCTGTTCAGACGTTTTGACGTGATTGAGCAACAAACATCCAAATGTTTGCATTTATAATATTAGTAGGGTAGTATATGTATTTTAACCACATAATTTACAAAAATCCAAATTCCTATAGCGATTTAACCTTTTAAAAATTTGACTGCTTCTTGGATCGCATCACCGCATCAGTCTTGCGAAAACATCGATATAAATCAAAAGATGTGTCTTGAGCACCTTGGAATTGTTAACAAACTGCTTTTCTGTGTGATTAGTTTACAATTACAAATCTACTTGACCCCTAGAATCGCTAGCGGTGAGGAATGTTGCGGTCCTACTTATTTTGATTGTTGACTACAAATAGTGATAGGTATAAACATCCGGCGTTCACTCTTTCTTACAACCGAATAGAACGGAAAGAGTGAGCTCACTCTTCCCAACGATAACATAATTTCGTGCGCCTGAAACTTGGGAGAGCAAATCCATTAATTTATATCGATGTGCGAAAATACAAACATGGCGGTAAGAATTTACTCTTTAACTTCTAGGTCATGTGTTGTTTTTCTTGTGCCTAAAATCGCAAACAAGAATGCCCTTGAACAAGTTTAGAGACAAGACTATAACATTATCAGCATTGAGTGCAGAAAATGTGTTGTTTTATTATAATTTCATTGATTCCTTGACCTAGTGTTGTTGTCCATTTACGCAATTTATTCATTTGCTGTTAAAAATCAGTAAAAATAACTGTTTATCTCACGCATTACTTTATTATACAGTTTATGTACTTACTCGTTGTAATTTAGTCTAAGATACGCGTAATCCCGGATGACTAACCTCGTGGCTTAGTGGGTAGTAACTCTGCCTGCGAAGCCGAAGGTCGTGGGTTCGATTCCCCACCCAGTGCAAATATTTGTGTGATGAATTCAAATGTTTGCACTGTGTCTGGGTGTTTGTATTTATAATAAGTATGTATTTAAAACTATATAAGTATTATATCAGCTATCTGGCCGCTATAGTACAAGCTTTGCTTAGTTTGGGGTCAGATGGTGTTGTGTGTGAATGGTCCACCAATATTTATTTTATTTATTTATATTTATAATGTAGACCTAGGATTATTTTTCGTAGATATCCGATTTTGGAAGAATTATTTTCGAAGTTTTCGCTTTTTGTATATTTTGTTGACTTGGAAATGATGTGGCAGAACATTTCAACGAACATTTAATTAGCTTTAGGAGATAAGCTTAATTAATTAAGCTTTAGAAGATATTATGGTATTTTAGGCTCCTATAGTTTTTTTATTACATGTACCTGCCTAATTAAAACTGATACCGTACCTGTTTATATCTAAATGAACAATGAGGCATTTTCCGACGAGATAAAAATAATGGTTCGAAAAAACGACGATAGGAGGCGCTTGTAGGTTTTAGATTGCGATGCCAATGTCAAAAGCCACTGAGCCACATAGTGAGGACCACTGGGAACGCTGAACTTAGCTCGCATAACTGTATCGAACTAGTTCGCTCCTATCTTTCGTTCGTTCGGTCTTTTTCATATATTTTAGAAGACAATATTGCAATTTCTTAATTCATACTGCGCTCCAATATTCTTCTCTATTTCATATAATGTAAAAAACAAAAAATGTACATGAATTGAGAAAAGTTCCGGCTGGTCTCGTCAAGAGAATGGCAACTGCCGATTGGTATCCGAAGATAATAATTATTCGAAGATAATATGTGCGTAATGCCGCTAACTTAAAACGATTAAGGAAAACTTCGTGAGGAAACCGACATGTACCTAGAATTTTACGAGGTCATGACTGTGTCACCAATCCAATCCCAAATTCTGGTCTTGACTCTCTCTTACACGGATATTGTCAAAACCTTAGATTTGGATAGAAATGTTAGTAATGTTTTACGTAGTAGTTAGTAATGTTAGACGTAACAAAAGCGCCATCTATCATTTCTTTGTTTTTATCTCTTCAAAATGTATAGAAAATCTGTATCTAGAAAAAAATACGTGGTAGAAGTGATACTTTAGAAATGCTCAACTTTCTTTTTACTGTCGCTTTTTCGTTTAATTGATTTTCAAATCACAATGATACTAAAGAAATGTTCACTACAAAATACGAAGTCTAATAAAATCGTTGAATACGTAACATACAATTCGGGTAAAAGTGAACTAAATCAGTCAGTTGACCATGCGGCATTACTGAACAATAGTGGATCGCCGAAAAATAACGGTCACGGAACAAGATAATCAATGAGCTAATTCGCATAGTTCACTAAAATTTAAGGAGCGGTTCTTTATACTCGTCGTTTGGTAACTAATGTCCCAACACTATTATTTTTTTTATTTATTCTTGGCCATAGATACTAGTCCTTCAGCCGCAGATAAATATTTTCGTATCAGTGTTGCCATTTATATTTTTGAATCTTCCTTTTACTTGTGCTTAGTTTGTGTCTCTGCATCGAGAGTTTTAAAGATTTTTATTGAAAATCGAACGTGACAGTAACGATTTTTTATTGCATTATAAATTTAATTGAATATTTTTATTCCCAATATTTTAACACTAAAAAAAGAAGAAAAATTGTTTTAGTATGAAATTTTTTCTTCGAGTATTTAGGGTTTATAGAAGGTAAACAAACCAAACACATCAGCTGAGCTGAGAAGAAAATTATAATATATCCAAAATAAGTGATGTGTTTGGGAAACCTCCAATATTTTTAGTTAGCGCAAATAATTTAGATTAACACCTTTTCCCTGAACATTGGGAGGGGGGGGCTTCATAGTAATTACACTTTTGAGAGTCTATGGTAGAGACAAATCTTTTTGAATCCACACTATCGCCATCTAGTGCGTACGTTAGAACTATTTTTGTCTCGTCGGAAAACGGCTCATTATCGTGGATAGTTCTTATGTTTTATGTTATTTTTAACCCCCGACCAAAAAAAGGGGTGTTATAAGTTTGACGTCGATGTCTGTCTGTCTGTCTGTCTGTCTGTCTGTCTGTGTGTGTGTCTGTCTGTGGCACTGTAGAGCTCGAACGGATTGGCCGATTTCAATGCGGTTTTTTTTATTTGAAGGTTAATATCCGTGCGGATGTTCTTAGCTATGTTTGGTTAATATCGATTCAAGATGGCCGCCTCCACAAAATGGCAGACAAAATATTTCTTCACAACCTACCTCAATATGGGTATCAAATGAAAGGGCTTGACTAGTAGAATACAATACATAATAACAAATTTAAAATCAAAGATGGCCGCCACCACAAAATGGCGAAATATATAATTTTTTTACACTACTACCACAATATGGGTATCAAATGAAAGGGCTTGACTAGTAGAATACTTTGCACTATGACAAATTTCAAATCCAAGATGGCCACTACCACAAAATAGCGAAATACATTTCTTTTTTCACAACTTCCTTAATATACGTATCAAATGAAAGGGTTTGACTAGTAGAATGTTGTAAAGATAACAAATCCGAGGTAGTCGGGGATTAATCAAAATTTTTAATTTTGTTCTTGTAGTTCAGTTATAACAGTGTGATGGGAATTCTCCATGTAGGTAAGTTTTCGTGCATATTCTCCGTATGTGCGTAAGTATAGTCAGTTTCGTTTGGAACGTTGAAGTAATTAAACAATGAATTATTCGTGATTAAGCCCCGTACTATATACACATTTTATAATTAATTACTTAATTACTTAGTAAGTTCTTCAGGCATTAGAGGTTATCTGATATCAACTACTAAGGTCCTTTTATACTAAAACTAGCTGCGTCTCGTTGTTTCACCTATCTTCTTAGCATTCCATGGATTCACCGTGCGGGTGCCGGGTCCATCGTGTGGCAGAGAGAGAAAAACTCGAGTAGTTCCCGAGACTTGTGACTCGGGCGTAGGTTTAAGGGGCCCCTTTCTGACGTACATCAACACTCACCTTCACTACTCGTGTTTCTCTCCCAGCCCAGCCAAATCTGATATGAACCTACTAGTGCAGCTTTAGATACTCGTTCTAGTATAGAATTTACTGCACTTCTGGACAAGCCAAGGTCTTTCAGCAGGTTATAGTAATTGTATTATTATAGTTATACTATTTTGCTGGTAGGTATACTTCTAGCTCCCACTTCTACAGCGTATAAACTAACTACTTAGCCGTTTTTTGTTAATTTGTTTAGGAGGTCGTAATACTTATAATCCCGATAACCCGATAGTTATAATCTTGGTGTCTTCAAATCGAGAGTGAATCGGTTTCTTCTAGGTAAACACGCTCCATCGTAGACCGCATCGTCGCTTAACATCAGGCGAGATGGCGGCCAAGTGTAAACCTATAAAAGTTAAAAAAAAACTTATTTTGTTTGTATTGTAGTAGGAAGTTTTAATTTATATATTCTCACTTTGTCAACCTATGGATGCTAAGAAAAGCTCTAGATTATTACAAAGGAGCAACTAATAGACGAAATTCTAATACCAGCCTGATTAAAATAATTCAGATAAAATAATGCAAATTAATTCTAAAGAAAACATCGATTTACATTTATTGAGACGTAAATAACCAATGTAAAGTGTTAAGTGTCCTTTTGTTCTACTACAGTTAGTGGATTCGTCCCAGACCTACTAAGGCAATGTTTTTCACGCTGCTATCGGTATTAGCTGCCCGTATCGCCTCGCCCTTGCCCTTGCTTTTTATCCTAACAATTACTAACATCGTTACGTTTAATCACACTTTGGTATTTGGAAAGAAAAAGGCCTCTCAAGGAGTATGCGTCCCACATTGTGAGTTAAATAGAACCGCTATAGAAATTTTCATCATTTTCGTCAAATGAACTCTGAGGTACAAAAAGGTACTTTGAAGGTACTTTGAAAAATAGAGGATGGTTCTTCTCTATTGAATTTGTCAAAATTGAGTGAAAATGTTTGCTAGCATTTTTAACCGACTTCCAAAAAGAAGGAGGTTGTCGATTCGACCACCATGTCCTGACCACCTGATTTTTCGAGAACACCCTGACCGATTTTAAAATTTATTTTGTTCGGATGGATATGCTATCCGAATGGGTCCCATATAATATGCATATAGCCTATATGCTATTCCAGGCTATATGCTATTCCTATAAAAAGGCTATTCTTTATCACAAGAAAATAACGGGTACGGGAACTGCGCGAGTAACACCGCGGGCCGATGCTAGTTCTACAAAAATAAAGTACCTACTACTAAATAGTTACAGATGTCTCTATATAACTCATTAGTAGGTGCTATCCAAAGAGTTTACATATACTACGTTTAGAGTTGGCACAAACGCTTTACACCGAAAGCACGGGAAGCAAGTTTCTTGCCTTGTCGCTCTTGTGGAAGTGTCATACTTTTGTCGCGGCACATCACTCTGTTGCTTTAGAAAGTATGCACGTCATCTGCTTACGATTGACACAAAGGAAACGTGCGGAAAATCGTAAAACTCTATACGTAGTATATGTAAACTCTTTGGTACTATCTGTATAATGTAGCCTCTACCTACTACTTAAATATTATGGGCACTCGAAGTATGCAAACACTGATAGTGTGGTGGAAATCAGTTCCGGTCGCGTGCCGGAAAATCAGACATTAATCGTGAAAAGCCATCAACGTGATCTTTATAAGATCAGGAATCACGTTTCTGTTCTGCATGAAAAACATAAAAAGGTACCATAGTAATGTATTTAAGTATTATAGCTACTTTTTATAACACATACTTATTGCCGTTCCTTGACTTTGTCACTTATCGTAACCAATTTTGTTGGTTAAATTTTGTTTGGTCATAATGATCATTTACCACTGCTTTTCTCTGTACTGATTTGATTTTTATAATTGTACAACTTTTCGGTTTAAGTAAAACTTGAATAACAATTTGCAATATGACATTGGGTTTATGGGTCTTTACGGTATCTACCTACATGCACTTTTACGAGTATGATTTCATTACTTTGCTAATTAATGTCTATTCGTAATAATTTATATAAGATTCGTATATTATATATAATATGTATGTCCGCCGGTCCGGTCCACCCGTGGTACACATATATCTTCTTCTCTATATATAAAAATTTTATGTTGGTTTGTGTACGCTTCAAAAAGTCAAAAAGTTCTGCACCAATCGAGCTGAAATTTTAGAATGATTTATAATCCGCATCAAGGATTGTTTTTATCTAATTTTTGCATCACATATTATACATACATATAACATACATTCAACTGCTATAGTCCGTCCATATAGCCTATAGCAGTTGCTTACAAAAGCCGTCATGGTGCTGAATCTTAGTATTTTATACCCTTCTATCATCCTACCTAGGTCTCATGGTGGTTCATTTGACCCATAAATTTTGTTCACGGGCCTGTGGTCTATAGAGTTGGTGGCGTTGACCATAGAGGTAGTTATATAGATAAGGGATGTACACGTACAACTCAGCCATGAATGGAGAGTCAGTCTCGTTAACTATCTATTGTTAACTGTAATGTCTCATTGAAATGTTTTTAGTTATTGTTTAGTGGTCTGCGCGTCACTATTTATATTTCCATAGCTTATTATTTCTAACGTATGCAACTAAATAGCGGTGGTCACTGTGCTCAGGTACAAAACGGTTTCGTTACCTGAAAATTGGACGAAAAAACAAGCGATTAGGTTGCCATTTTCTGTCACTAGCTTTATGAATATAAACCGACTTTAAAAAAAGAAGGAAGCTATCATTAGACTATCACATTTTTTTTGTTTATTTTTTATATTGTGGCTAATAAATTGATAAAGAGTTTCTATCTATATATTTACAAGGCAAAGGCTCTGAAGGGGTACACACATAAATAAAAACAGTACGTACCTACTAAGAATATCAAGACTTTGCAAACGTTAGCTGAGTCATGCGCGGTCCGAAGGGGGGAGGGGGTCATAGGGGACATGACCCCCCCCCCCAAATCGTATATGTTAAACTAAAAATGTAGGAAAATTAAAAATGTCTAAAAGTAGATAGACTATTTTTTAACGCAGGAAAACAACTGGAACGGGAACTTCGCGGGTAAAATCGTGGGGCGCTACTAGTCAAGTATTTTTTTGCTCGATTTATTGTATCTCTACTGGTGACCCCCCCCCCCCAAATCTGAGGCTGCGTACTGGTGACCCCCTCCAAAATTCGAGGCTGGGACCGCGCCTGAGCTGAGTAGCTATTTTTCGAGGGATGTAATCTGGGTCTGAGTCTGAGTAGTTATTAATTAGGTTATTTAGGTTTCAAGTCAGAGTCAAATGATGTCTTCTAGGTTAAGCACTCTTCTTCGTAGACCGTATCGTGGTTTAACATCAAGCAAGTCAGCAGTTCTGCGTAGATCTACATATCTACTTCTATACTAAATGTTATAAAGCTGAAAAAGAGGTATTTTGTTTGAACGCGCCAATCTCGGGAACTACTGGACCGATTTCTTAAAATCTTTCACCGTTAGATATCTACGTGTTATAGGCACATATTATGTAGAGGTACAGCGGGTGAACCCGGGCGGACCGCTAGTTGTCAATAAAAATACATATATTACCAGGCCTTATCTATGGAGCACAGTGCAGCCCATGAATGAATAAATGACTGCCATATTTCAAAACTAAACTGCAGTCAAGTCTTTGAGTTCTTTCAACTCCAGGGTTTTTACTTTAAGAGTGGGTGGATTTTTACTACTTTAAACTCTCTTAAAATACAAATTGAAAAATGGCTAAGGTAAGAATTTTGATCAGAAAGGTCGTACTATAAGAGTACACCCAGATACAAACATAGACTCCTATTTTATTCTACCCTACGTATAAAATTAAGCTGCGTAAAGTTTAGAGCAACAAAAAGTTTTTTTAAATTAAGGAATGACTAGACGAGCAAGACGTGCCTGATGGTAAGCAACATGCCTGCCACATAACAGCACGGTGACACGCAGCTATTGGAACATGAAGAGTCCAAATCATTACCTAGCACTGCACTGCGCTAGTCACCCTGAGATCTAAGATCTTATACCTCTAAGCCCTGTAATTTCACTGGAAACATTGCCCTTCAAACCGGAACACAGTACATTACTGCTTGGCGATGGAATAACTGGCAAAGGTGTAGTACTGCCCCAGACGGACTCTGCCATGAGTCCTACCACTACTCTACCACTAAGTAGGTTTCTATTTTGTCCTCGGAGTAAAAAGTTGCATATAGCTACATTATTTCATATTAAAAACTATTTATGTTCAAAATTTCAAGTTTTCCCGATCAGTTCATTCGGCCCAGATTGAATAAACAAATATATAAACCTGAATGTTCATAAAATGAAATAATGTTATAATATGAAATATTATGCTACTTTTTACTCGCACTTATAATATTAGTCACATTAGCAGGATGTTATGAAAAGTTGACATACATTTATGTTTCTCCTGTTTTATGGCGTTGCAAAAAATATGTACAATGAAAATAACAATATGGTAGGTAAACACTCAACTTCAGGATAACAAGGTACCTGTGACTGTTCCTGAAAGAATTTGAAAACGGTAAATACTCGTAATATTTGCTTTGTGATTACTTTCAAGTATGTGATAAGTATTGAGTAAACTCAAACTAACAAATCATGTACAACCGGTACATGATTTTGTAAATTTGCATATTTCAAAGGTGACTAATCGAGTAAGTAACTTTTCTTTTACATATTTTCAACTCTCTACGCAAAACGTTACGTGTTATAAGTTTGAAGTGTTGTGTATATGTGTGTGCCAGTGTGGCTTCGTAACTTTCGAACGGATGGACCGATTTTGATTATGTTATTTTTGTTACATTTGTAAGTAAATCAGTCGGGAGATCGGGAGTGTTCTAGAGACAGAGGTCAGTAGAACTTTCGTAAGGCTGTAGTAACCTACGCTGGCCTTCGTACTAGGCACAAACCAATAAAAAAACTTGTCATTTACAATTAGGTACCTACTTTTATGCATCCTCTTAGGTACTTGGCCTATTTTTCCTGCACAAGGCCTTCGGCTAACTTCGTTTTAGCTCCGTTAAATTTCCTATATATTCATTCCAATAAAGATTATGGTAGGTTTTCCTGTTTTTACTCGACTGCTCCAGTATCTATTTATGTAGTTACTAGCTGTACCCTGCCACGCTTCGCTGTGGAACATTGTGATGCAAAAATTATATAAAAACAATCCTTGACGCGGGATTTACATATCATTCTAAAATTATAATTATCATTATTAGAACTTTGGAAGAGCACTAGTCATTGCAACACAGGGTATCCTACAGCAATGACTAATGTCAGAATATAGAAATATGTCCAGAATGTACTCGATTTTGTTAAATTAATTTTCAGATGTACACCGATAATTAAATATGTTATGCCCATGTATTATGAAATATATTCATCGAGAAAATTATTTCATGTCGTAAAGTTGTCTAATGTAATTATTTTTGTTACAATGTATTATTAAAATTTCAGCTTGATCGGTGCAGAACTTTTTTGAGTTTTTGAAGCGTACACAAACCAACATAACATTTTTATTATATATATATATAAATATGTGTGTTTTTTTATGTCGTATTTGATCGACTACATCTCACGTGAGTAATATAAATGTGTAACCTTCATATTTGTTTATGTGACAGTAGGTAAAGATGAGAATTCAGTTGCTTAGAAGATGTCGCTCTTAGCGATAAGGTCGCCATTTGCTGCAGTAATTATAAAAATGCGTCCTTTTATTTATTTATTTTTGTATTGTTATCCAATAAAGAGTTAATATCTGTCTAAAATAGCAACGATAAAAGTTTCCGTGATAACAATGCGCAGGTTTATCATACCGATAAAGTTAAAACAAAGTAAACTCATTGAAAGATAAAAACATACCACCTAAGTACACAGTTAAATACATAACTTCTTTTCTTATTCCGGTCTTGTTTGTCTAATGACTATTTACAAATAACACGGAGGTTGAACATAGCTATGCAATAACTAGCGACCCGCCCTGGCTTCGCATGGGTGCACCGCTGATACTAAATATAAGTACTAATAAAAATGGTTATTGTGGGTTATTCCTAAGAGATATATACATAAACTATTGCAGACTTTTTTTTGTAGACCTTTTGAAGGGATACAATATTGCTGTAGATTATTGTGATCCAGCGTTTGCAGTGTAAGCGTATAAAATGAGTTTATTTGTGTCATTACGTTAGAAACCTTTAAAATTATCCATGTTTCTCTGCTATTTTATGCACATATTATACATATAAACCTTCCTCTTGAATCTCTCTGATTATCTATTTAAAACTTGAACTTTGTTTATTTTTACTTGAATTATCTATTTATAAAAAACTCGCATCAAAATAGGTGGTTTTAAAGATCTAAGCAAATAAATAGGGACGGACAGACGCCGGAAGTGACTTTGTTTTATACTATGTAGTGATTATGAAATGAAAACATCTTCTTTGGGCATTTTTGCGATGAGAAAAAACAACCGGACTCGCCATAATATAACCATTAACGACACCGCTGTATACACAAATGCTGTATAGAAGTATATAGAGTAGAGCAGGGGTTCCCAAACTTATTTTGTCTACTGTCGACTTTGAGAATAAATATTTTTTAGTGCCCCCCCCCAATTGTCAATTAATTAATATTAGTCGAGAGCTCGATGAAATTATAAATCCCCTTCAATCCTCTACACAAAGCCCCCATTTTTTTTCTGAGTGTCTTACCCCCTTTTAGGCCTGCAGAGCCTACAAGGGGGCATTGTTTATATATTTATTAAAATTTAGTTCTCTTCTGTGCAGTTCAGTACTCACCAAAGGGCACAGAAAGCCAGGAAAAAGAATGTTAGAAAATAAATGAATTAAAGAAGAAATAAACGTTATCGCCCACTTTAGGAAAGGCTAGAGTAGATGTACTCGAATACGAGTACATCTACTCTATCGGTACATAATAATGTATCGCAGTGTACATGTGTACATCTCATCATCATCATCTCATCAGTGTTCTAGTAGCGCCTTGCCGGTTTACCCGCGCAGTTAACATTCCGTTATTTTCCCGGGATAAAGAGTACCTATATGTACTATTCCAGACTATAATCTCACTCTATTCCAAATTTCAACTCCTTCAAATCCAACTTTAGTAGTTCTGGTGTGATTGAGCAACAAACATACAAATGTCCAAACTTTGCAATGTTCGACGTGATTTCCAGAAAACTAAACCTACTTCACGATTTGAAAAGTAAATTAGTACTGATTATTTTAATCCATCCGAATTAATTCATATTGTCCTACTACGAGTAATATTATAAAAATGTGTACGAATGTTTGTGCCTCTTTCAAGAAAAAAAAGCTACAGAAGGAATCGGATTTAACCTAATTCAGAGGAAAATTAGTTCATAGATAGATAGATAATAAACTGAAATGACACTACGGCTCCTTTTGATCCATCTCATCAAAATAACGTGAACTACGCAAGGGATGCTACTAGTTGTAATAATAAATGTACGTAGAGTTTGATTTAATTACCTTTTTAATCAAGTGTTTTGTTTTTTTTTTGTGCACGTGCTAAAATCTATTTGACAATCTTTATCGTGAAAACTGCGCAATAATGGAGTTTTTTTGGATATACATGTTGGTTTCCTAACTATATTTTCCATCACCGTTTTTAAGTAATTTGCATTACGCACATTACTTCGATAAGACAGTGGAGCGCGTGGGATTTGAACTCTGGAGGTCCGGTTTGGCAGTCGCCGTTATCCCGACTAGACTGGTAGGATTTTGTGCTACTAATATTATAAATGGGAGAGTTTTGATATTTAGATGTTCGGATGTTTGTTGCTCAATCACGTCGGAACGTCTGAACAGATCTGGTTGAAATTTAGACAGTTAAATTATAGCCTGGAATAACACATAGGCTACTCTTTATTACGAAAAAATAACGAGAACGGGAACTACGCAGGTAAAACCACGGGGCGCAGCTAGTAATGTCATATTGTCAAGATCCAAACAACTCGAGAGATATGTGGTAATCTATGCAATGAAGATAATCAAGAGAATAGATAAGATAATGAAGAAAACATGTTCTAGAGAACTAGTCCTTCAGAAACGTACGATAAGGACTCAACAGCATTGTTTTTCAACTGTAACTATTTGTCATTGTTTGACGTAATTTCATTTATTTGATAAAATAATTTAATATCCTAAAAACAAGCCACGTTTTTATTAAACTGTGCATGTACAATATAGTTTTCTTTGAGAGATGAAATGAGATGAGATAATGTAATTGAGAATCTGATGGCCAACAGTCAACAGCACCCAAACTATCTTCAAATATTGTTGTTAAAATACGAAGCATGAGTGTTTATTCATTTTAAGGTGTCGTCCACAAAACAATTATAATACTAATTGTAGTTATTATTGCCCTAACCACCGCACCGGTAGCTTGCCTCCTGCCCCGCTGCTGGCGGCTATCTAAGTTTAAGTCAAACAACATTATAAGAATAATGTTGTTTTATATAAATATCAATATTGTAAAAACTTGGACTCAAGAAAGGAAATAAATACGTGAATTATAATACAACTGAGTATGCATAAATAAGTAGATAGAGCAATATCTAATAATATATTAAATATAACTACGTTTCTATCAACTTGAACCAAAAATACCCACAGTAAAATGAAAATTAATAACTACTTCTCAATAAGCCACATTCTGTAGAAAAAAAGGTTTACGTGACTGAGGGAGGCCGGATCTTAGCAGCCGTAACACAGGTCTCCAGCCTAGCACGGCTGCTAATGGACTATTAACTTAGATTAAGTATTTGTTCCAAGTGTAATTAAGAATTTTGATGTTTTTAAGCCAAAATAATGATTGAATCCATAAATTTTAATTTAAAAAAAAATAGTGTTGAAAAAAAAATATCGCTCGCTCCATTTGATTTCTTTTAAAATTAAGTGTCCAAGGTAAGAAGAAGTAGGCAATTGAAATTTCCGTAGTAAGTGGTTTCGAAGTTAATTGTAAGAATGACAGATCAGAATGTTTTTTGAAGTTAAAAAAACAGAATTAATAAATAAATAACAAGGCGTAGCTAACAAGTTTTTGGTACTATTTCGTACGACTAACAAGATTTTCTATTAGCTCTATGCGAAAAAGGCTATTCTAATAAGCCCATAACTTAGTACATCAACTTAATTATTAGGTTACCTTAATGTATTTCTAATAGTCCAAGATCCCAGAGCCGCCAGACGTCACGTATTTTCTGATGGATGAAATTTGGACGACTGAGTAGAGTTAGTACGTAGGTACTAAGAACACATGATTACCCGCTAACTTGCTTAGACGGCCAATTTTGAGATATTATGGGGGCCAGAAGCTACATTACTTACTTCACGTATTTTCTGATACCTGATTTTCACGTATGTTATAGGCAATTAATAGGCAAGAACGAACTGAAATTCCATGAGTATAATCTGTGTTAAAGTTACCGTTAATTGTTAATACCATCAGTTTATAATAACTCGCGTTTCGACTGGTTATTCATCACATCAGAAGTATTTCTAATATTTGTCTTTGTATTTGAAGCTTAAATTACGTTTGCATGATAGCAAAAATAGTGTATTTTAGCAATAGCAACCAGACTTTAAACCAGATATTATGATAGGACGTTCCTAACATCCTAATCGGACGTTAGGATATTTTGGGAGGGAGAAATTTTTGTATACTTTCTGGTCGCGTTTCTTCACGCTGTATGGACGGTCGAGTCAACCCCAAAGAGCGGAACAGAGCTTGTCCCGCGCGGGACATCCCATCCAACACATACAATTCGGGACGTCCCACCAAAATCGTGATCTCTGGCAACACTGCACAGAACCCTCGGTTCGTGAGTCTGACTCGCTTATTGTTTTCAAATCGAAAACAATCAAACTGACCGTCAGATCAGACCTTGTCCTTGGATGGATCAGACTCATAAATAACTCAACAACACCATGAGGAAAACTATTCTTTACATTTTTCCTTTCCGTCCCAATTGCATCTATTTATTTTGTAGATGGATACTTACTTCATTTATTAATTTAGTAATTAATACGGCAAATAGCAAATCGCGTTCGTTAATTTCATTTTTGTATTGATTCACGGGCAACTCACGTTTAATATGTCCAGCCTGACTTAAGTTTCAGTCGCTTCCGGTAGACTTATTAAAAGAGACACGCGTCATCACTGCTCTTTTGGCAATGTACATATTTGTGAGTAACCTGTGAATTAATAAAAAATATGTAACAACCTTGCTTAATACGTTAATTTCAAATAGAAACAAACAATAATTTTTTGCATAAACATTTATTGTTTGTTAAATTTTGGTAAAAATTTATTGTTTGTTCAATTTTATCGTCTATGAAATAAATATGTGAAACATATACATAATTGGTGCTACTTTTAGATTAACTATAATGTTACCACGCGAATCTCACTATAACTTATTTTTTTTTAATAAAGAGTGACGAGACGGCAGGACTTGGTACCTAAGCAACATGTCTGCCACATAACAGGACAGTGACACGCAGCTATTTTAACATGAAGAGTGCATTACCTAGCACTGCATTGTGCTCATCACCCAGAGATCTAAGATTGTATATCTCTAAGACCTGTAATTTCTCTGGAAACATTACCCTTCAAACCGGAACACAGTAATGTGTTCACATTACTGCTTGGCGGTAGAATAACTGGCAAAGGTGTGGGAATTCCCCACTACAAATTAAATTTGTTCACGAAATCAATGTAACACGTGGTGCGGCTTGCCAGTTTACTTGAATGAACTTGGCTAGCCACACTGCAGATTGTCTAGATAGCCATAGCAATCACATTATTATTATCGTAAAGGCGAAAGTTTTTTTTGTAACTTGTGACTACTTACGTTTGTTCCCACGTTTCCCTGCAACGAATGCATGCATGGATTTGAATTAAATTAAATACATAATTACTAAAATATATACGTAAAAGTACTTTTTATCTCTTAATGGTTCGCTTGGGATTCTTAATTAATTGATACATTTGCGTGAATCGTATTTGCCGAAAATATTTTTTTTATCTGTTAAGATACACGATTGCATGATTCTACATGATTGTCGACTCCGTACATCTTTCTAAGGAATATTGGTTATCACACGATAGACACATGTTAACCATTTTGACCTAAGTGTGGAATGGGCTTTATGTTGATTAAGTGGACCCATAGCAACTCAATCAAAAATGTAGGTACACGTTTGCTAAAAAAACAGACTATTTTGTAGCAATAAAACGAAGAAGGTGGTAATTAAATCAGGTAATCTATAGTTCACGGTCATTCGTGTCATTTCTATTAAGCAGCGGACTGGAACTTCGTACGGATTGAACGACTGTACGCTGTATTAGATAGGTAGATACGTAGATAGATAGGTACTTAGATTATAGGTCCAAGTAAGGTACTACACAGGCTAATAGGTATCCATTTTTGTGCAGGTTAATCTCTTAATTATTCGATATAGATAACTAATTACATATATGTGACAGCCATGACCTTTCATGTTTGTTGCTTCATCCTTGAACTTCCTATTTTTTATTTACGTTTTAGTTTTTGACGTGACAACGTCTTATAAATTGGTTTGTCGGGTGACACTTCAAGAAACTGCATTACGCTCCGCTCACGTTATGCGTTCACAACGAGAGCGAGTGAGAGGCACGCGTCCCTTCCACTCGGGCATGGTTAGCCCGCCTAAGAGCGAGAGAGACAGACATAAAAAGTGAAAGGCACGCGTCCCTTCCGTAAAATTATTTTACCACTCAAAGTCGTTGTCACGTAAAACTTTCGCCCGTATACTGACTTTACAGGCAACCAATTTTTTTTTTTTTAGTTTTATTACCGGGCGCAGATCCGCAGCAAATTTTCGCAATGTTTCGTGCGTCTTAAAAAGCTCTTGACTCAATTATCAAAACAGATCAAAGCAATATCACTAGCATGTCAATTGTAGTAAAGCTGAAATTTTTATATCTATACCAACATAAAACTAAAATTTGTTACCTCGGTAGGACGATTACGTCATCATATCGTCCTACCTCGCTGTCTCAATGGAACAGTAAGTTCACAAGATTTCACAAAAGTTTAGGTACTCGTAGTTTAAAATTTTGGTCAACAGAACATCGCGGTAATGCTCTCCGACTGTTTTCAATCTTGGCACGCCATTTTCGTTGATAGCGAAATAAGCTAGTGTCCGACCGAAAGTTCGGTTTCGGTTTCGGTTTCGGCCGAGTTTCGGCCAAAAATCAAGTTTCGGCCACAGTTTCGGTTTCGGCCAAAATCGGCCGAAACTTTTGCCGAAACCGAAACTTAACAAGTTCAAGCACGTTCACGATCGCCTAACTTTGTTTTCCGCGGCAACGCTTTGACGGACGCTGTCGGCCCTTTTCGGGAATTATCGTGTGCCATTCGGATAGTTCTGTAGCAACCAGCGATGCCAACCGTACGAGGTTCCTCAAAGTAGTTCCACAAATGCGAGATTAGTCGTCTTTCGTACGAGGTACGAGGACACTACTAATTAACCTCGTACAAATAAGTACGAGATTATAATATTGCTATTATAAAATAGTGAAAACTAGAGCCTAGAATCAGAACTTGTAAGGACTAACAAGACTTCTTACTGATTTCTTATCTATCCTATTATGATATATATTGTGTTTCCATTTCATGCCCTAATTAAGGCAAAATAATAGGTAAATTGCACCAAATTTCAGTATTTAAATAAATTATATACTTGACCACGTGAGTTTCGCTTTCGGTTTCGGTTTCGGCCGAAACTGAAGCCACGGCCGAACATTCGGTTTCGGCCGGAAAATCAGTTTCGGTCGGACACTAGAAATAACGTATTACTTAAAAACTTATCTTGTTTTTTTTAGTGTATACTAATGGGTCATCGCTTAGATTTAAATTATAAACTATGGTTTCGTAGTGAAAATAACTATAAAATTCAAGAAGATTATTTTGAAATCAGTAAGTATACCTTTGTAAACTTGTACAGAAATAAGCGTGTCCAAAGAAAAAATGAACTTTTTTTAGCTTTGTATAGATATCTGCTTGTCTAATTCCGTACTTATATGTTGCACACATATGTAGGCACAATTATATTTATTATATTTAAAAACTGGTTCTCCAATTACGTATCAAAACCAGTGCGATTAACATTTCGGTACGTAAAAAATGTTGAAATGATTATTTTTATTCAAGATTACGGCGGCGGCGCGGCGGTTGGAAACGTAAGGCTGAGATTTAATAGATTATTACTAATATATATATTATAATAATAGATAAATCACTTTATTTGCACACTTTGAAATGTGATGTAAAAAATAATAGATCCTCCATTAAAATTGTTGACGATCCTGGGCTCACAAACAAGTAACAACCATGCAATAAACAGTTTAACTATCTTTATTTTATGTATCTATCTTAAAGGGTAGGACATTTTACTCTTTTGCTGCTTTTTTAAAATTTTCACAAAATATATTATTGGTTACTTAAATAGCTACTTCTATTGTAGCCTTGACTAAAGTAAAACATGTTGAAAAATTCCTGTCATGGTGTAAAAATAGTTGTCCGCCAATTATTTACAATTTGCAACGCTACGTCTGACTTGGTTGATAGTTTGGTAAGCATCAGATAAAAAGGCACTTTTAGAACTCTATAGGCAGCAGCATTTTTGCAAGCTCAGTGATATAAATTAGCCGTAGTATTATAAAAGTTTTTTTTTATGAATGGCTCTTTGTGGATTAGCCTCACAATTCCGCCAAAGACACGTTAAATGATAGACCGTCAAACAAAGAGATAGAGGCCAGTAATATGAGTATTGTATTATAAAAGTTGATTTGAGATCAATCTGGTCTATTTGAGTTTATTTGGCAGTTATTCAATCATTTGACGTCACAGATGCCGCAATTTTGCCTTTGCGAAATATTCTATGAGGATTTGACTTTGCTAATAATATATTTTAAATTATTTTTGAGTCAATTAAGCCTTAAATAAATATTCGAAAACGGCGGTAATTGTTTAAGAGGTGTATTTTTTTTAAATCCAGGTTTGTTGCTATGGTTTGTCATCGGGAGATATAAA
This sequence comes from Ectropis grisescens, assembly GCA_017562165.1. Taxonomy (NCBI): domain Eukaryota; kingdom Metazoa; phylum Arthropoda; class Insecta; order Lepidoptera; family Geometridae; genus Ectropis; species Ectropis grisescens. Next base: position 3,767,204 of record CM029783.1, read on the forward strand.
GACAGGTCGGGAATTCTGTAAATACGAATATACTACTCTGTAGAGGTACCTACATACTGAAATACTGCTATTACATGGGATTCTCAATTTTTTTGATTTTTTACGGATTTCTTGCGGTATCGTCAGCTACTAACTTGTTGAGTGCGATATTTAAGTTTCTCGATTGAACCTTTCACCCCCTTTTGGAGTGAGTCCTGACACATATATCATGGATAGCATAGACATCACATCAACCTACAGATGGCCATCAAGGACAGAAATGCGGCCGTAGTGGAGGCTCTGGGCCGGGAGGAGGAGGCTTAGGCAAAAGGCTAGAAGTGGGTTTAAAATGTTCACAACACCCCCCTATTTTCCTTTTCTACTAATTCAAGAAATATGTAAATAAAACATATTATTGTAATGACAAAGGTCACGGACCCCGGAGTCTGTGGAGTGGCTAAATTAAATAATAAAAAAAAAGATAGCATAGACATTTCGAGAGATAGACAATGTGAAGTAGTTTTAAGATTCTGATGACTTAAAACTAGCTCGCCGAGTATTTACTGGGTTTCAACTCCATCAAAGTTAGGCGCTCTTTCGACCACTTCAAAACAGGCTATGAAGCGGGACATGCGCTTTAGACGGTTTTTTGAACAGGTGAAATCTTGGAAGTTCACGTCACGGTCATGCGGAATACCAGTAACTATATCTGTAGCTCTACTGATGACGTATTGTGCAACATTAGTGCTGTTTAAAACTAAATTTCTAATTTGTAAGTTTTCACTTCTCTATCTTTCTATCGTTTTCAGGATTCCGTAGCCAAATGGAAAAATACGGGACCCTTATAGATTCATCAGGTCTGTCTGTCTGCCTGTCTGTCTGTCCGTCCGTATGTCACAGCCACTTTTCTCCGAAACTATAAAAGCTATACTATTGAAACTTGGTAAGTAGATGTAATCTGTAAACCGCATTAAGATTTTGATACAAAAACTTGAAAACAGCAAAAAATTTTAGGGGTATCCCATACATAGAACTGAAACTCAAAAATGTTTTTTTGACGTGACAACGTCTTATAAATTGGTTTGCCGGGTGACACTTCAAGAAACTGCGTTACGCTCCGCTCACAACGAGAGCGAGTGAGAGGCACGCGTCCCTTCCACTCGGGCATGGTTAGCCCGCCTAAGAGCGAGAGAGACAGACATAAAAAGTGAAAGGCACGCGTCCCTTCCGTAAAATTATTTTACCACTCAAAGTCGTTGTCACGTAAAACTTTCGCCCGTATACCGACTTTACAGGCAACCAATTTTTTTTTATCATCTATGGATAGGTCATCAAAAATGATATTGAGGTTTCTAACAAATTTTTTTTCTAAACTGAATAGTTTGCGCGAGGGACTCTTCCAAAGTGGTAAAAAGTGTATCCCGGCCCCTGTAACTTCTTAAATAAGAGAATGACAAAATTAAAAAAGTGTATGATGTACGTTATCATGTAAACTATCAACGAAAATTGGTTTGAAAGATAGGTCAATAAGGTCTAGGAAGTAGTTTTATTTTAATACGTCATACATTCACTATTGTAAATACTTACACTGATTATAGTAACAACGAACTACAAGAAATTTAGTATTATGTTACTTGCTGCTACGGAAGCCTTCATGGGCGAGCCCGACTCGCACTTGACCACTTTTATTTATAGATCTGTGTAATAAAAAGTATAGGCAAAGAGTTTACATATACTACGCATAGAGTTGGCACAAACGCTTTACACCGAAAGCACGGGTAGCACCTTTCTTGCCTTGTCGCTCTTGTGGAAATGTCATACTTTTGTCGCGGCACATTACTCTGTTGCCATAGAAAGTTTGCACGTCATCTGCTTACGATTGACACAAAGGAGGCGTGCGGAAAATCTAACTCTATACGTAATGTATGTAAACTCTTCAGCAAGTGCCGTAAGTCAGCGATGTGTATCGCGCGTGTTAATCTGATATCTGACAGCCAGGAGTGTTATCTCCGCGAAGGTCAGGTCAGGTGAGGTTGCGCAATCCGCTGTGCCAATACACGTGTCCTAGAAACTTTTTATATCTACGTCGTGTTGACATCACACATGTGTTTTATTTGCTGTCAATTTTTTGCCCACAATAAGATTGGCATGAATAAAATGAGTAATGTTGTGGTTTAGAAAAGTGTGAAATTAAACATTGAAGAGTAGTTCGGTTAACTGAACTAACAACCGGACTACTGACACTACTCGAAGAAGATTAGTGCTTGAGTATTTCCAACCCATAATATTACCGCGTGCCTACGAATATGACTTTCAGAAAACCCATCTCTCTTCTGACTTCTGAGGATAAGACAAAAACCTCCTGACTAAAATAACCATTAGTTAGGCGACAGAATTACATTTGTAATAACATGCCTGTGACTGTATAATAATGATTTTACCGAATCTACCAAATGGATCTAAGTATCTATGTACATACAAACACCGCAAAAAAGTATTTATTCTTTTACTGTGGGCAGAGGCGTTATTAACAAAACTAAAATACAATTACACTACACTACAAACCTACCTAACTAACAACTTACACTAAGTACACCTGAATTATCCATAAACCACTGTAGGTCTACAGATAATCAAGATATTCAAACCCACTACCAATCGAAAGCGTACCCAGCATGCTGGCGGCATTACCACGCTGAATAGCAATGCTTATGCGTTGGGCCAAATAAACGCCAGCAATTTAGTCACGCGTCGCGTCGACCAAGCGCTCGGAAAGGCTTTATTTATTCTTCGTTTAACCATCAATGGGATATATTGGTGGTTAAACGAACATATAGCTACATATTTGAGTTAAAACCCGATTCAGAAATATTTTTACCAAAAACAAATCTTATTCAGGTCTTGTGAAAATAAAATCAGCTAATAGCGATCAGCGAAATACATATTTGCATTCATGAATATTTATAAATTTAATGTTCAACTCAATTTATATCTTATTCAGTTTCTTGCTTTTGATTCCGAAAAATAACGTACACAAAAATGTTTTTACTAAAATTTCGAATCCGTTTGTAAATTATTGTTTTCTGAAACGCAAATCCATTAGCTGCAGGTTACCTTGTTTATTTTAAGAACATTTAAAAGATATTGACCCCAACGTTGCTGAATAACACAAATTTCAGTTTTAAATTCTGTACCAAATATTTCTGATTTAAAAACCAGATTTTATCATCAATTACGGTTGGTTAACAACGCATTCCCGTAAAATACCAATTTTTATGAATATGTTTATTATTATGTATTTAATTTCCATAAAACACACTGTTTAAAAACTAAACCTTCTTTGGCGAGTAAAGTTTTGAATCGGTGCGACTTTTCACTTAAAAACATAATTTTATCGCATCAATTGTCCTGCAAAAACTGTACTCTTGGGTGCCCAAAATACAGGCTCAGCCTAGTTTGGGACCCACCACATAAACCGCGGAGCCAGCTATTGACACTAATTCAACAATATCAATTAGTATTCATGTGCTGTTATTCTTATGGAAATAAATGACTCTTTTTTTTTTTTTTATTTTTTTTTTTAATTTAGGCAGTTTTTACTTAGCCACTGATACACTAGGTCTATCACTTAATGATGAATATTATGGACAAACTGCAGGTTTCCTGGAATGTATTAATCTGTTTTGACGTCCTTGGAAAGCAAAATGATAGTGTATTTTAATAATGCGTGCGCACAACGACAACCAAAAAATTTGGCTGATAAATGCACGCGCACACCTACACAGTGATAGTTGCTTGCTTTTAAAGGGACCTATGACAGTTGGTTCAAGCGACCTCTACTGCCTAGCTAACTTTGAGCTTTTTGTTGCATATTAGTAGGTAATACTTCCAAAGAATTAATAAAGTAGTTTATTTCTTGCGCACTTAGTAAGTATACATACATGCTCTTTTCAAAATGTGCATGTATACTTACTACTTGATTTATACTGTCAATCTCTAACATAAATTATCTGTCGAATAAACTACTTTTGGAGTGGTAAACGGAGTGTAGATTAACAATGTTAAAATGAAGTGACAACGACAATGAAGATGGAACAATAAATGGTTCTGAAGTCTGAAGTGCTGGAAGACAACGGATCTATTTTCCTTTATACAGTTTCATTTCAAAGCAATAGATAGGTACAAGGTACATACTAACTAAATGCACAAAGATTGAAATAATTATAATTGAAAAATCCTTTTGTTGATAGATATTTTTACAAATTTTATTTGGGGATTTGGTTAGTATCCAAAATATTATATTTTATGTCCCGAACGGCACTTCCATCTCGTTTGATAAGTTGTGCGATAGAAGAAAAGAGAACACTAGACCTAATTAGATGATGTTCTAAATATAATTTTAATGAGTTTGTTTTCAGAAACAAAAAAACTAGTTCCTTTCTATTAGATCATGATCGGTAGTGGTTTTTAGGGTTCCGTAGCCAAATAGCAAAATACAGGACTCTTATGGATTCGTCATGTCTGTCTGTCCGTCCGTATGTCACAGCCACTTTTCTCCGAAACTATAAAAACTATACTATTGAAACTTAGTTAGTAGATGTATTCTGTGAACCGCATTAAGATTTTCATACAAAAAATAGAAAAACACAATATATTTTGTGGGTGTCGTCTCATACTTAGAACTGAAAGTCAAAAATTTTTTTTCCATCAAAACCATACCTATCATTGGGTTATCAATGGATAGATCTTCAAAAATAATATTGAGGTTTCAACATGTTTTTTTTTCTAAACCGAATAGTTTGCGCGAGAGACTCTTACAAAGTGGTAAAATGTGTGTTTGTCTGTAAATTCTAAAAGTTCGACGCGCACTTGACCACTTTTATTTAATATCAATCTACAACCAACTATGCGCTTATTTCATTTTATGCAAATAAACATGAATATCACGGGGAACCGCAGACTGTTCCATTACATTCCCATGTTTATTACGTGTGATGACACGAATAAGTAAACGGAGCATCAATATGATAGATATAACGTAAATTTATTGTCAATAATCTTATAAAGAAACATAACAACTAAACTTATATACATAACCATATTTATATGATAGATAACATTTTAAAATTGTATTGTCTCGTTTGAAAACGGCCCATTGTAAATTGTAGATTTTAAGAAACACAAAAAAGTGAGTTTTAATAATTTATTGAAGTGTTGTAGATTCAGTTGTTGTTTTTTTATTTGTTGTATGTCTTTTGCATACCCAAAGGCAGTGTATGGCGACCTACTTTTTGTAACCATTCCATCTATGAATGTACCCATGCTACGCTAATAATTAATTACTTAAACTATTACTAATTATTTTATAGTACAAAAAACAAGGGTGTTTCCTCGTGTCTTAACTGGTTTCCCGACTGGTTTATTCCACGTGTTCCAAATATATGAATTGTGCGCAGTACAGCGTCACAAAATATCATCAAATATTACGAGTAAGTACCTACTTACCTACAGTGGAGTACAAGCACCACCTGACCCCAAACTAAGCAAATCTTGTACTATGGCAGCCAGGTAACTGATGTAATACTTATATATTTTTAAATACATACTTATTATAAATAGAAGACACCCAGGCACAGTACAAATATTTGAATTTATCACACAAACATTTGTACTGGGTGGGGATCGAACTCACGACCCACGGCTTTGCAGGCAGACTTACTGCCAACTAAGCCACCAGGCCAGCCATATAATAAGTAATTATATAAGTGTAACTTCTGTTCATCGACGACATCGTTCGTACGGTGAGCGTTAGCTGGTATCTCTCTACGTAGTCTGTGGTTAGCTGCACCGATAACCGAAGTCCATCAGAGAATTCAGCTTACAGATGGTCATCAGGGACAGAAATGCATCCGTAGTGGAGATGGTGGCTCTGAGCCGGGAGAAGGAGACCTAGGAAATAGCAAAACCGGACTAAACCGCTAATTTAAAAAATGTCTGAGTAGGTACTATGGCAAGATATTTCTTCTGACAAACAATGCGTGGTTGATAATGTTAAAGTAACTTTATTTCAGATTCTAGACAAAAATAAAGTCGTTTTTATAATGTGGTATTTTCAGAATGAAAAAATATCCATCGAAACTAGTTCTCGATTTCAATAAAGGTGGCATCACTGTTTCATTTTGTTAAAAAAATAAATAACCGTAGGTAAACAATATCAATTGATATATGTAATATTTTTTCATTCATTTGTTCCCTCAATTAATTAATTAAATTGTGGAGAAGGATATCGGTCTTCAGAAATACGGTTATAAATAACGCAAAAACAATAATTTCTTTTGCTATTGTACTTGTATTTTTTTCTTAAAACTGCTTTTATTATTTAATTTGAAACATTTGAAAATACAGAAAATACTTATTTATACACTACACTGTGACAAGCTCCTTGATATTTTAACTTTAATCTTTGTTAAATTCTAATGATTATTTATTATTATTTACTCAGAAGTGTTCAGAATGAGGTCGTTCATTTAACAATTTCATACGAACAAAGATAGTGTTCCTGTACTTAAAATCAAAAATACGCCAGGAAAGTAAAATAAAATTTCATTACTGTCGAGTTTTCGCGCCCCAGTCGAACAATAAATCATAAGAATAATTATGTTTTAAATTATTTTTCCATTTTTTTTATTAATAAAGAGTGACGAGACGAGCAGACACGTGCCTGATGGTAAGCACATGCCTGCCACATAACAGCACAGTAACACGCAGCTATTGAAACGTGAAGAGTCCAAATCATTACCTAGCACTGCGCTCGTTACCCAGAGATCTAAGACGTTAAATCTCTAAGCACAGTAATTTCTCTGGAAACATTGCCCTTCAAACCGGAACACAATAACGTTTGCACATTACTGCTTGGCGGTAGAATAACTGGCAAAGGTGTGGTACTTCCTCAGGCGGACTCTGCCAAGAGTCCTAGCCACTACGAAATGTTTTGCTATTAATTGCAAAGGTCTCATTCCCGCGCGCGCGTTGAAATCTTTTGCTATTTATGAACTGTATTCTTTCAGTTTGCAGGAGATTCAGTCGCGGAGCTTGTTTTCAAAGGTCTTAGAATAGATTTCCGTTGGCAAAATAAATAAAAACTGTTAAATTCCTGTCTGTCAATCTGTTGGTATGAACAATAAAGAGTATCTATCTACCTATCTATAATAGAGTAAATTTTAAGTTATATAGTGAAACTATTTTTTTTGACAGATTTGACATATCAAGAAATTAACAGGTTTTGGACAGTGTAAGCATCGAGTTTTTTTGGGAGTTTTCTTTTATTGTATAATTTTAATATATTATTTCTGTCATGTGGTTAAATAACGACTTGTAACTAAGATCACAGAATACTCGCCACGTGCGGGTGAATTCCGGTCAACTACGCGACATAATTGCTGTTCATCTCGGTGGTTTATTATCGCTACATGTTATTAGTTACGATAATCATTGTAGGTACCTCCAAGTTTATGTGCAGTGTCGGGTTTAGGACGTCCATACGAGGCGAGTTGAACATCCTTTGAGTAGGATCACGGAGTCTGGGGAGCGAGACTCGGGAACTCGCGGTGGGCGATTATGAGATATACTAATGAAATCATTCGATTATGATAATGTCTCGAGATAACTCGATTATAGCGGTTAGTAGTTACTATTAGTTACTAATTTCATAATCAATTATCAACATTAGTAATACAACTGCGTGGCATCTTGTTGTCTAATGCCTACTTAATGTCCGGGAATCCGTCTGTCTATTCGAGTAATGCGTCTAGGACTTCGGAGTAAGAGAATGGAATACTTGGAAAAGACACGCAGCTGATATTCCTAGGGGCCAAGTAAAATTTCTAAGTCTTCTAGGGGGTCTTCGGCGATCACTCTGATTAGCAGAGTCCTCAGTTGGAGAACAAGTATGTCTGTGAAGTGTAGCCGAAACGGGCACACGATATAAAATGTTATTTAGAGTGGCCACAGAGGCGGAATCGCTGCTGTCCGCTGTCGTGAGGGTTGACTTCTACTGATCTTAGTCAAGATGCTCGATAATGAAAAGTATGAGAAGAATAACAATCAATCAACCGACTCACACACAACTTTTACGTTTCAACGATATCGTGGTTGATGTTCCAAAAACTCGAACTAAGAGGTTTTATTCCACTTTTATAATAATTATATCCAAACTTAGCGCCCTAGACTGCAGCCTAATTAGCCTTAGGGTTAATCAGGTCCTGAGCACCTCTTGAGTTTACCACGAAGTTCCCATTGTCGTTATTTTGCCGAAATAAAAACTAGCCTGTGTGTTAAATCCAGTCTTTAATCTGACTGAGTTTAAAATTTCAACCCGGTCTGTTCAGCCGTTGTGACGTGGTTTAGCTACAAACATCCACACTTCCGGATTTATAATTTTAGTAGGATTACAAACTCATAACAAACTCGCAAAACGAAGCTGATATTTGCATCAAGTTTCGTTGCGTAACTGTTAACATCTAAATAAAAACTTGATTTAAACACCTAGGTCGTTCGTGGTTGAGCAATTACATATTTATTATCTTATGGACTATGTTGAGGTTTCTTAATTGTGATGTCTGGTATTTAGACACGAAATAATTCTAGCTGAAGTTACATTCATACGAAACACGAATCAGTTCTTATTCTTGACTAGTTGTGCCTCGCGGTGTCTCATATCTTACCTAAGCTGTTAGGTTAGTTAACTAATTTGTTTTGTAAAATACAAGTAGTTGTACCTGTATTTTACATCTTTAGTACATTATTTGTCTGTTTGTGAAAGCCTCCTCAAAATATCCCAATTACAATGTTACTATATCGAGATGTAAATCGAGAATGTATCGGTTTATTTAAGGTAAGCGTGCTCCATTATAAAGCGAATACCTAGTCGCTTTACATCAGGCGGGATGATCAAGCGATCAAGATAGGATTGCATCTTTGCATCTTTGGTTTGAAAAAACATTGACAGTATTCTCGCCACTTCTCTTTACCAAGAGATTATTAGAAAGTTTTATGTGTTTTTAATTATGATCATTATTGTTGTAGGTTTAGGTGGATGTTTTTTTTTATCGTTTCTTTTTTCTTCGATGTTTTGTAAAACAAAAGTAAGAATAGCAACGTCAAACAGTTTAAATACCTATAATATCAAAAAATCATAAATTCATCACTCGGCGCAAAGATTCAAACTGGCAGCTTAAGTTATGGACAGTATTTGCATCAGAATGTAAATTCAATTCAATTGCAATGTTTATGCAATAATAAAGGGTTTAAAAAATAATTATCACTTACTTCCTTTCACGCTTAAAATTGAGAACGACGGACTCGTATTCATTTAAATGTATCCTTTCCACATTTACGGATATATTTAAATACATCCGTACCCCGTTTTTTACCTATTGAATAATTATTACCAATTTCTTTTTTTTCAAATTTACTTAAAAATTATATACCTACACGGATTACGTAACATTTTTTATGAAAATAAGAACATAATTCAGCACTATAAAACAGGTATATAAAAACTAGAATTTGTTCCTATTGACCCTGAAACCGATCGATTCGCTCGAACTATTCAAATAATGTAATAACAGTCACCATTAGTTTTTTTTGCATTAAAAACTCTTTGTACTTAATTTGAGTTTGCATTAAACTTAATGCTAATTATGCCCGTAATTAAAATTAATGATAAAAATATGAGACAAAAAATAACAAAGCGAACATACCTCGTAAACAAAACCATGCAGTTTTGCAGCTCGCGAAATTTGAATCAAATAAATTATATCACAGAAAGACTAAGCTATCAAAAAAAAATCGTGTCACACTCTTCGTTGACTAGAGTATCACTTAATGTTATCACTTGATAAAGGACTTTATATCGTTGTTTATAAGTATTATTTTATTTGTCGTATCGTAACATGTTACGGACGGCGCGTGCGACGTCCGCGAGTGTCGGCGTTAACTGCGACGGGTCAGTGATAGCGGAGCCTTAAATTGCGCGACCTCCGAGTATACTACCTGTTGGTTTAATCTGTGACGACGCAGAGCGTAGCGCTTGCACATCCTCTGTAACCGTTCAGTTATTGGGTCCATGTCATGACAGAATGCCCAGACGCGGCGCTATAATCGCATTTGTCAGGCATATTATTATGTTTAACGTATATCCTCTTGATGTTATATATGTCAAGGTTTGGATATTTGGACGTTTGTTGCTCAATTACATCGTTACGTAAAAAAATTCGAACGTCTAACTAAAACTACTCGTACATAATTTTTTTTTTTTTTTCTAAAGTTAAAGTCAATTTTTTTTATTGATAAATGGACAATTTACATGTCAATTAAAAAGAAAGAGCATACAATTGTATACTTTTCAAAGTTTGAAATGAACACTTCACGGTATTATAATAATTATCATACAGTAAACTGTCAAGCATTATACGAGTTTAATATGCTATTGCAGGGTATAAGCTCTCCTTTGTCATGTCATCGTCCTCGGTAATCGAATCCAGGTTCGACCCGTAATAAAAACGATATTTTTATCATCAACGCATCTTGCGCTTGACGTCCTACACTCCGCTTATATTGCCTCAGCCACCACTCGGAAAGTACATAAATTCTTATCTATTTGCTAATTGATAAGAATTGACAACTATAATGACATACTTTTTGCTACAAAACATTTCTGGGTTTTCCTCATTTTAGTACAGTTAGGAGAAATATCTGAGCCTCTTGTGTAAATGTCTCAATTCTTATCAATGTGCAATTAATTGACAATTATAATGACATATTGATGAGACAATTATGTTTTATCAGTCACCTACAGGTTGATACTGGTTTAACAGGAAAAACAATAATTTTATCGCTACTAATAATGAAATAAAAATGAATGCGTTAATATTTTTTAGAAGATGGTTCTAAACTCATAAATCGGTCAAGCACTAGTCCGGCTTCTGCCGCCCGGGGTGCCACGTGATGCATGTGTCATCAGAAAGCAACTTGCGTCGATGGTATTACTTATCTGATGTACAATCCCGAAGAATGCTCGCCGGTTCGCTCTACGCCGATTTCGTCGGGAAAGAGCGAACTTCAAAGCGCGAACTGAAACTGGCAGTGTTGCGGTCTAATGCGAAAGTAGTCCCGCAACTCTGCCAGCAAGAGATCAAAACGACAAATCCCCTTTTCATGGGTGCTGAAAAAAGACATGCAATTTTTTCTCCTTCGTTCGTTCGTTCCTTCCCTTCGTTGACACACCGGAAGATTCCCCCGAAACGAAATCGGGAATGTTCTCTACTCTCTACTATTTTCCATTTCTTCCTAATTCACGAAAAACTCGTATGTTAAAAAAAATTCAAATGACAAAGATCACGGACTCCAGAGTCTGTAGAGTAGATAATTTTAATTTTAAAATAAATTAAAAACGTTTTTGTAGCGGAAATACTCGACAATGACAGATACTACGAGTTAAAGTGGCGAGAAGAAAAAATCTCGCTCATCTGCTAAGGCGGAAATGGACACGTGTGCGAACCCGAAATTTAGCTCGCACTTTGTGTACAATTGGAAGACGTCAGACCTAGAGTTGGGCTCTCCCAAGGATATACCGCTTCGCTGGTTGTCAGCACGTCACTAGTGTGGAGGGTTACGTCCCCGAGGAATTTGCCCCGAGGTAGGCTCGTAGGGCGCTCTCTGCGTAAGGGTGCAACTCTGTCACTAAGCCATGGCCAGATAAATTCGTGGGGGTTTACTTGGTAGAGATACCACTCTAAGTGGCGTCTCGCCCGATATACTCGTCATATCACTGCACAACGAACCTGCATAGATGTATTTTCCTACGAAATACTTCCGTCGCTCTCCCTGAACTCTACAGTGGAGAAGTAGTAGGTAGGCCACGGAATCACAGACCTGATCCTAAGATTTCTACGCTATTAGTTGCTCTATATTCGGTAGGCAGCAGAAGTTTAATAAGACCTCAAGATCTTAAAAAAAATAGATTTAGTTCTACATCACTTCGCTCCAAGTTCATACCAAACGACGTGCATCAAGCCAAGTTTTGGCCAACTGCGTGTCAAGTCTATTTTCGTAGTTTAGTTTAATACTATTAATGTTTGTTTATCAAACACCATGTGTGATCTTTCAAGTGATGTGTTATCAAGTTTCAATTTGTGTCATTTGTGAAATCGGCCTTTTTATTCGTTGTCCTTATCTGCCTGCAAGTTTGCAACACGCGTCGTCGTGACTGAATTAGTTTAATCAAAATATGTGGCATGTTGCAAATTATGTGTAAGGCTAAGAACTCACTAAGAACTCAGCGATTTTCATCCGCGCCCTCCGCAGTTGCGGGAGCGCAGCTTCTGTACAATGATACTTATGTAAAAACTTAAAGCACAACTCACGACGCGTTTTACGCCCGCGGTGCGCCCGCAGACTCGGCAGGTCGTCTTGTGATCGTCCCCCGACCCCCAACACGTTTGCGGGAGAAAATCTCAACCGCTGCGGCTGCGAAACCGCGAAAATAAAAGCGGTCTCGTGAGTTTTGAAATAAAACCGTAGTTCCGCAACCTAGTGTGCGCGGGTGAAAATCACTCCGTGAGTTCTTAGACTGGCATGTTATCTTATACCTTTAAACGAGCAATTCTTGTAGGTATATTGGTATATATATATATGGAATCTGAATCTCGGAAACGGCTCGAACGATTTTCATGAAATTATGTATACAGTGGGTTTCGGGGACGATAAATCGATCTAGCTAGATTTTATTTTTTAAAAACATCATTCTAAGCGCGTTTTTAGACAATGAAAAACTCCTACAATGTCATTAGAATACGATAACTTATTTCGCTACAGTTCTTTAAGTCTAAATGGCTCAGACGAAATATGCTCGCCCTCGGAGTCAACAGGTCCCGGTTCGAATCCTGATTTTTTTCTGGGATTTTTCTTTTTGTTCTATTTTTCCTGAGAAAATCTTATACTTAGAGCCTTTTATAAACGCATTTAATTAGTATCTAAGTAGGTCTAAGTAAGTCATCACTATTTAATTCATACCTACCTAAATATCATTTAAAAAAACCGAGCAAAGCTCGGTAACCAGGTACTTTGTTTTAAACGCCCAACTGCGCGATGTTGTGGGATATTTTGATAAGTGAACTGAAGCATGTATCTGTATGTGTTCCAAATCTTAATAGCTCCGTAGTACTGTGCTGATATACGTATGCGTGTTGCTTATCATTAGACACATGTGTTGTTTGTCTCATCCATCCAGATTATAAATACTTACTTTATAGGATTGTAATAATAACATGACTAAATTACCTACTCATTGGAGGCAGGGCTATGACTGTGGGCCTGCCCCCCAGTAACAACTTACTAAGCTTAAAAACAGACGTAAGCAATATACTTGACGTCAACCATACCATGAGCATATGCCTATATCCTTATAAACTTATAAGACCTACAGTTCCTACAATATTTATTACTTTTTCTGCTTTTATTTCGTGAATAATCGCTGTTTATACATATACACGCATACCTAGACTTCATATAGCCATCCTTCTTTCCTTCATATAGAGTTCTATATTATAGACCTTCATATAGACCTATATTTGCTTTGCCTTTGCTCGGTGATTTAAATACATACCGATATTCTCAAAAAAAAAAATTAACTTCAAAAAAGAAAGGCGGCCGGTTGGATTCGAACCCGGACCTACCATATTATGACCGCCCATCTTCCCGACTGAGCTAATACTGTCGCGCGCCGTCGCGAAATTTGCCGTCGCATTCTAATCTTTTTGTAACAGTTTTTCATTGTCTAAAAACGCGCATAAAACGGCGTTTTTTTTAAATAAAACCTCGCTAGACCGATTTATCGTCCCCTATACTTGAATGATGATCATGAAAATCGTTCGAGCCGTTTCCGTGATTCAGATTCTGTATATTACATACCTACAAGAATTGCTCGTTTAATGGTAAAAGATAAGATTCATAAATATTTCTTTTTATATTTATTTTTATGGGTTATATCGGACTCGACACCACGAGGGGTGTCTCTACCGCAGGGCCGGATCTACCATATGGCTTTTTGGGCTTCGGCCCAGGGCCCGGTGAATTCAAGGGGCTCCAGCTAAGTGAAAGCTAAAAGGTGAGCTCCTAAGTAGTATTAGCCTCCTCAACGGCCTCCTAAACTGACGGTCCGGCCCTGCTCTACCGACTAAAACCCCCACGATCTTCAACCTTTTCCGCTTACGGCGAGTACGCGAGGACGCTCCCGTATTCTTCTGCGAAAGCGCTGTGGCTTGCCCGTCTCTGGACTTCCTTTTGAGCACACCCCGGCGCACCTGAACCTATGATACGCCGTGGCTACCTTGTGGACCAATCAGCAAGTAGGTGTCAGACTCCCCCGCCTCACTGTCATAAAGAGTCGCAAACGAAAAGCTAAATTAACATGTTGACATGAATCCTTGAGACTTTCCCCACCCCAAAGGATCTCAAACGCTATAAAAGATGTTGTCACTTCAAAATAAGTAAGTAGTTACTGCTAAAGCAGAATGAGGTGTATGTTAGCTATGGTGACATAGTGATGTCCCTCGACAAAAGTATGACACTTCTACAAGAGCGACAAGACAATAAACGATCAGACCTGTGCTTTCGATGTAAAGCCTTTGTTCTAACTCTATACGTTGAATATGTAAGTGCCAAACGGGCAGCCGTCGCGCACGTGCACTCTCCTTGAAAAAGGCCGCCGGACGCGGCCGAAACTCGAGTCGGATTGACCGACCGTATATACGTGAGTGTCCCGTTATCCCATTAAATATGTAAACTCTTTGACTGCTAACCATTGCCAATTTATGTTGGTCATTCTTGTATTTCGTCATTCGCTTGTTCCTTATCCTTCCTAGGTTTTGTGGCTGGGACCAACTCATCTCAAACAACGGGCAAAACCTAGTTAACATGTCTCAGGCAGGAAAACCAAAGTTCAATTCTGCGTAGTCGAAAGAATAATTTTGTTTTGTAAGATACCTAATACTACGTGTGGTTTTACCAATAAATAACTTTGATGGAACTGTTAATAAAGATTTTTGCCTTCAAAAATTTAAGGTGTATGTTAAGTGAGCACGCAGGTTTGTTCAGTTATATCCCACTAAATATTCCCACAGCTGGGACTCTGGGACTTCTCTCGCAAGGAGATAGTCAAAGCTATAAACCACCACGCTGGCCAAGTATGGGTAACGGAGGACGATTGTCGACGCCAAATGTCTTTCTAGGTAGGTATCTACATGCAGATTTCCTCACGCTATTACACATTGTGACCAAATCTTAGAATAATTTTCGAGGTGTATCCGTGCCGGTTACTGATCATCTTGAGCTTTTGGGCGTTACCTTGACTTCTACGCTCAACTTTGGCTCGTACATCGAGTCCAAGGCTAAATTAGCTGCCAAAAAACTAGGTATCCTCTTAAAGGTGCGAAAGTACTTCAAATCTGAACAATTACTTTTGTTATACAAAGCACAGATTCGCTCTTGTATGGAGTACTGTTCGCACCTTTGGGATGGATCGGCTAAGTATCAGCTTGAGGCTCTGGAATCGATTGAGAGGCGTGCCAAAAGGCTCATAGGCAAAGACACTCTAGCGCGAAAAAGACTTCATAGTCTTGAACATCGCCGCAAGATAGCTAGCTTATCGGTTTTTTATCGGATACACTTCGGAGAGTGTGCAACTGATCTGCATGATCTAATACCTCCTTGCCCTTTTTTCTATCGTACTTCTCGTAACTCAAAGAAGCGGCACCGTTTCATGGTGGATATTCCAAAGACACGGACGAAGAGGTTTGACTCTACGTTTGTGATAAGAACATCTAGGCTGTGGAATGAGTTGCCTGAGTGGGTTTTCCCCGATAGTTCTTAGTAATCTTGGTGTCTTCAAATCGAGAGTGAATCGGTTTTTTCTAGGTAAACACGCTCCATCGTAGACCGCATCGTCGTTTAACATCAGGCGAGATGGCGGTCAAGTGTAAACCTATAAAAGTAAAAAAAAAAAATTATCTCCAAAACCCCCTTAGTTCTAAATTAAGCTCAGACACCCGACTATCATAATTTTTGTGACATTTTTGACTGGCCTCGTGGCTTAGTGGGAAGTAACTCTGCCTGCGAAGGCGAGGGTCGTGGGTTCGATTCCCACCCAGTGCAAATATTTGTGTGATGAATACAAATGTTTGCACTGTGTCTGGGTGTTTCTATGTATTATAAGTATGTATTTACAAGTATATAAGTATTATAACAGCTATCTGGCCGCCATTTTACAAGCTTTGCTTAGTTTGGGGTCAGATGGTGTGTGTGTGAATTGTCCACCAATATTTATTTATTTATTTATTTATTTATTTATCTACGATTGCACCGTCCTGGAAAAGGTAAGAAAGTTTTAGTTTTTGGTCGATATTTCCTAAACCTCCACACCGTCTTACTCCACTCTACCATTAAACTCAATTCACCATCAGCGCAGTTATCGCGTAACATACGTACAAAAAACATACAACCGACTTATGAACCTCCTTTTTTGAAGTCAGTTAAAAATATTCATACCTGCCAACGGGATTCGAACCTCCGCACTCAGGATTGTGATATTTGACCAACCAATCTATTAATCCATTGATAAACCAATCTCGTTAACTACGGCAAGTATCCAGTAATTAACGATACCTATATTGTTATCGGCAATTACAGGATACGAGTATAAACGACAATAAATGTTTCAATAAAATACACAAATATTGACGGACATTTCTCACTCAACACCATCGAGCACGGCTATCGAGCCATAAACTAAGCAAAGTTTTTATGTGAGCCAATTGGCTGATAATATGATAATACAGTACACTTATGATACACTAGCAGCTCCCCACGGTTTCACCCCCGTAGTGTAACTTTGCCACGATAATAAAACTATTTGTAGCCTACTTGTAGACTGGCCTTGTGGTTTAGTGGGTAGTAACTCTGCCTGCGAAGCCGAGAGTCGTGGGTTCGATTCCCACCCAGTGCAAATATTTGTGTGATGAATTCAAAAATTTTTACTGTATCTGGGTGTGTTCCGCGTATAATAAGTATGTATTTAAAACTATATAACTATTATCTGAGCTATCTGGCTTCCATAGTACAAGCTTTGGTTAGTTTGTGGTCAGATGGTGTTGTGTGTGAATTAGCCACCACCAATATACACTTACGTTCTATTCCAGACTATACCATCCATCCACCTACATGAGTTTAAAATATCAAACCCGATCTGTCTACTGGTTCAGACGTGATAGAGCACAAAAATTTCTAAAATCGAAATTTTCACATCTATATCTATACTAATATTATAAAGCTGAAGAGTTTGTTTGTTTGTTTGAACGCTAGGATCTCGGCAAGTACTGGTCCGAATTGAAAGATTATTTTTCTATTAGATAGTCCATTTATCGAGGTAGGCTATAGAACATAACGCTACTATCAATAGAAGCGGAGCATGAATCAAGAATGTAACAAAATGAGAGTTTTCGTAGCGTGCTTTGACCACAGACTAAGTAGAGAGATACACTTGACATGACAGCATGAAAGCGATTACGTCAACTTCAACTTAAAATTGTAATTTTGGCTTCCATTTGGTAATGTCACCATAATTTCGCCAATGTCCAAGATTGCATCATTGAATATAAACCTTTGCTAATCCAATTTGTTTCTAAATCTGAGTTGGTACGACCAATTTCCGACAGGTGGGGTAGCAGGTAGCTGAAGAGGTTTTTTGTTTGAAAGCGATATTATCAGGAATGACTGAACCGATTTCAGTCATTCTTTCACCGTTGGATATGTACGGGATCCCGATGAGTGCTATATAATGTACCACGGGTGAAGCCGGGGCGAACATCTAGTTTATAATATATAACTAGCAAGTGATAGTGAATTGACCCCGGAGTTCATCAAATTGGACGCTTTAGGGATTATTAATAATCTACTTCCGGAAAAATCGAAAGATAAATACCTAAAAAAATGTTTTACATAGCCCTTTCTTTTAATTGCCTTGCAGAAGATTTGAAAAGTAGAGTATTCACCTTTGAAGTTAAAAACTGTCTTGTGTCATAGGCGGCTTGGATCCCTCGCTTCACTCGGGACACTACAACTCCCGAGCGAAGCGAGGGAGTTAACTCGAGTCCCTCGCTGCCCTCAGGATCCAATATGACGCCCATGACACAAGACAGTGCTTTACTCCCGAATTGCTTGGTGAATAATCTACTATTATCTGTCGGTGTTAAATAAAGAGTAAAAATCTATTAAAAAAAAATACAATCGTTCCATACAAACTTTTGCGTTTTACAATATTAGTAGGTTTTGTAAAATTATGATTTAAAGGTAGGATAGAAACACCCAGACAGAACAATTACCTGAAATCATTAAATAAATATTTGTCCTATGCGAGAATCGAATCCATGACCTACGATTCTGCAGGAAGACTTTCCAACAGACCTACAAAGTCCGTCAAATACTCTCCTAATTTGTATGCAAATCGTGCAAGCGACAAGACAAAGTTTCCTATCGAATCGAATGCATTTTATGTTTAGGTAAGTATGGCGGGTGCTTCACGTAGTCGCAGGTGATAAGAAGAATGAACAATAGGTGATGCACGTGAGACCTTGCACGAGTGTCAGCTCCGTAAACAGCTTCAGAGGAAAATCGGCACTCATGACGTCGGAGTGGCGTCATGAACATGATCCTCTTTTCATTTAAGTACCTATTAGTACGTGTTTTTGATGTTCTTTGGCGCGTTAGGGAAAATAATGAGAGTATTTTTTATTCGTGCTTACTGTCACGAAAAACCGACACCCAGAAGTTGGCTAGTCAATGTTTTAGTTAACATTGTAACTAACTTCAGGTTAAAACTTCCATGTAAGTGATATCCCCTATATATGTACAACGGGCAAAGCCGAAGTGGACCGCTAGTACTAGTATATATTATAATACACTGACACATCTACGCAATTTTTTTTGTAATCCTTTTCTCCGTGATGGCGATTTCCTCACTCTTTTGAACTGAAGGAAAGTCCCAGTAGACTCTTTCCTCCATTCTCTACAGTGAGTAGGTATACTTACAACTGTGTCTGCGGTTGCGTTGTATTGGTACGTGTTCTTAAGTTTTTTATGTGATTTTATACGCGACGGGAGTACGGAATAAATGCATTTACGGGAGTAAATGCATTTCATAACCGTCCATCATGACGGGACACGGCAGGTGTGTCGGGTTCGAGACCATAGACAGACAGAAATGGTCCCCCCTACCGACTCAACCCTCCACAGATTTCTCCTGCTTGACCATGGGTCAGGGTTGCGGGGTCACTTCTCGCACTCACTCCTACGACCCTAACCCACTTGGCTCTGACCTTGCGAGCCCGCCTTGCGAGGGGCGTTAGTAACTCTGCATTTTGGTCTAGTGACGCGGCGGACACCAGCGGCGTGTCACCTCTTCGAAGGCCTATCCCTAGGTGGGTTGCCGGACGGCCCTAAACATCCGGCGCCCCAGGCCTTCCAGTGGAGACGGGATGCGAGCCAGAATGACTCGCCCCCGTGTTCACTTCCGGCTCATTGAGTGGATGAGCGAATCCTCCACCTCACACGACCTTTTGCCGTTGAGCATCTTGTCTAACGTGGTCGGCACCGAGATATCTACCAGCACCACCGCGGCTATGGATAGCCGCGGTTCTGGCTCTAGCCTCTTGACCAATATATCAGCCGATTAAACTTCCCAAGTCCCTCTCCCCAACCTCTACACGCACTGCTCAAGGGAGAAAGAGCACGTGTCGAAGTTTCCAACCCCGGCCGAGATTCACCATCACACAACAAGATGCCACCGAGGCAAGTTGTTGTGTAATGCCCAGGGTGCACCACGGGTTTCCGGGCTATAATCCCCAGAATACGTCTTTTGCATTCAGCTCTATCACTGGTTTTTTCAATACTGGCTCTTTGCGTTCTTATCATCATGAAATGAAATCAAAATGAAAATTTGTTTTTATATCAGAATATTGTAATAAACTGTTACCAATGTTTATTATTTGATTTATTCTCTCCATACGAGTACGCTTTATCTCATACGTTCACCTCAATATTCGTATCTTTGCTGTTAGCAATCTCCTTTCGTCTAATTCCTATGTTGTTCGTTCTTATCCATATATTTAATTCAAAAGTTTATACCTAAGTTACAAACAAATAATTCTACCTCTACAATCTGGATACAAATCTACAATGATCCGGTTCAAGTCATGTCGCTTTTTTAATTTCAGACGGGTGTAGGTTCGAAGCACTGTAGGTCGTCGAACTTTTGGTTTTAATGTAAAGCATCAAACTAAATAATAATTTTTATCACAGATAAAAAATTGTGCTTGACCGTCATAAAGAATATATTGAAAAACAAAACTATAAATAAGACGTGTTATTACTGTTCCCTTTATTTTTGCAGGTCTACGGTATATTTCACCATATTTATGATAATTTTGTAATGGGTATGCTTTTCATTGTACACCCTACTAATATTAGAACCACGATAAAGTTGTTAAGTAAGTAAGTTCGTTTGTCGATAGGCAGTAGAGGCCACTTGATACCAACTGTCATATTTCCCTACTATCCTATATCCTACTAATACTCGTATGATAAAATGTCAAAGTTTAGATGATGTTTTCGGATCCTGCGCTAACCACATACTAAGTAGAGAGGCGCTAACCGTAAAGTCCGTTAGGTAGTTTTTTTTTTCAAAATATCTTTATTAAATATAAATGTTTTACAAAATTTGTACAAATACCAGTGTAAATTTATCCTAGCAGTACAAGATAATGTAAGATTACATATTGTTTTTTAGTACAGTAGCTCACTTAAAAACTTAGGAATATGTTAATTACAATTTGATCGTCCACAATACTTATTAATAGATTTTTTTTAAATATAGAGTGACGAGACGATCAGGACATGTGCCTGATGGTAAGCAACATGCCTGACACATAACAGCACAGTGACACGCAGCTATTGGAACATGAAGAGTCCAAATATTTACCTAGCACTGCACTGCGCTCGTTACCCAGAGATCTAAGATCTTATATCTCTAAGCCCTGTAATTTCTCTGGAAACATTGCCCTTCAAACCGAAACACAGATTTACTGCGTAAGACATCTATTTCGTTACGTTAGCTTTAGTTTGAGACGAACGTTTATGAAAAAAACCAAAATAACTGAAAGTTGGTTATTACCTTTTATTCTATCGGACTTCTCGTTCCACAAAAGGGCGGCATCGTTTCATGGTTGATGTTCCAAAAACGCGAACGAAGAGATTTGACTCCACGTTTGTGATAACCGTTAAACCGTTGAAGACAAACACAGCCAGTAACTATAAGTCCTTTCTAAAAAATATATAAATAGTTAGGTAGAGATTTACTACGATAACATGGCCCGCCCTTCCAAATTACTGTTTTAATGTGTGTAGTCACATCCTTACGAAAGAGTTTGTATGTAGTTGTAATTATTCGTCTGCAGTAGCAGTACGCACACATGCGTGGTGGTGCGCTGTATATTCTTTCACAAATACTTTCAAACGATTTGAATTCTGGAGGTGCGGGTCATGTTATCGTAGTAAATCTCTATGTAAATATAGTTTAGCTTATTTTACTTTTTTTTGTGATAAAATATCGGCAACGGGAACTACGCGGGGCGCAGCTAGTTAGTAATATGTAGTACCTGTGTACCCCAGTTCTGTGAAGGGCACCTGTGATAGCTCTGTCATTCATTTAGCACAAGAATGCGTCTTTGGCGCTTTAATCAGAGCATGCGGGACGCGGGTGGCTATTTGCGTAAGATACTAAAAGGATTATTATTATTAGACTTTGCTAAATTTAATCGACTGAATTTAGTCGCAACAGAATTCAGGGAAGTGTAATAGCTTTCCATAAGCTAACATACTACCTAAACTCAGAATTGATTGCCTTGTGGAAATTATGGAAGCCTTTAAACTATATCACAATTAATTGATGTCGCTGACTTCGTTCTGTCTATTCCGAACTTGTTCTGTTGACAGAACTAATGGGATTTCCCCATTAGTTCTGTGACTTGTAAGACTATACTTTACTACTTTACACTGGACTTGCCGTCTCTACTCTCTACTATTCGCACCTGTTCTGTTCGACTATTCCCACCTGTTCTGTTCGTCTATTTCCATCTGTCCTGTTGAGTAGTTCTGCTGACAGAACTATTAGGATTTTTTCCCCCATTAGTTCTGTGACTTGGAAGACTGTTATAAATAAATAAATCAATATTGGTGGACAATTCACACACAACACATCTGACCCCAAACTAAGCAAAGCTTGTAATATGGTGGACAAATAGCTGATAGAATACTTATATAGTTCTAAATACATACTTATTATACATAGAAACACCCAGACACAGTGCAAACATTTAGGTTGAACGTCATGTGCGAGATGGGTGTGATGCGCGGAAGGAAAGGTTTTTTTTGAGGGTCTTTGTATTGTTCTGATCCCTAAACAAATACCCAGATTGTGGGCTGGTTATTTGTTTTTCTTTATTTACATTTCATAGCCTCACACTTATCAAAATGTATGAAGTAATTTAAAGTTCCTACTTTTTATTTCCTCACATTTTTTTTTATTACGAATTAAGTATTTTCAATAAGTAGGTATTTTCAATATCATTACAAAATAAAACTGTAAGAATCGAATTCTGTAGGTACATTCCAGGTTTTGTTATAGGTACCTATTTACATATTTAATATCTTTCAGATTTACTTTTTATACCAAAATTGAATATTAATAAAATTTGTTTTGCAGCTTTTAGAATAAAAACACATTGTTATTATTGATCTTTATTTTCCAAATATATTTCACTTAGAAACTAAGAAAATCGCTGTCATATGCCGGCGGTTGGTTGTCGTAGCCGAGTTTCCTGAGGTCCTTGGACACCATGGATAAGGTCAGCGAGACTGTCCCGTACGACTCCGTGCGTAGTACTGGAACAAATAGGATACTTTTGGACTCTTTTATTTTGTTTAAGCAACATGCCTGCCACATAACAGCACAGTGACACGCAGCTATTGGAACACGAAGAGTCCAAATCATCGCCTAGCACTGCAAGGCGCTCGTCACCTATAGATCTAAAATTTTATATCTCTAAGCCCTGTAATTTCCCTGAAAGAATTGCCCTTCAAACCGGTAAACCGAACACAGTAATGTTTGCACATTACTGCTTGCCGGTAGAATAACTGGCAAATGTGTGCTACATCCCCAGGCGGACTCTGCCAAGAGTCCTACCACTACAAACTTAAATAACTTTATTATTAAACAAATAATCCTACATAACTACTATACTACATAGCTACTAGTTATACAGGGTTATTGGTAATCAGCCTCTGTATCCTTTTATTAAGTACATTAAATACGTCACCTTTTGTTTTACTGTTTATAAAAATTCGTATTTTTTTTTCCATACAAAATAAAAAGGTGTATTTGCCGATCTAAAAGCATCGAACTCTATGTAACGACTCGTACCAATAGCGCGCGCGCTCTTTAACGCTCGATACTCGTAAATGATGTGCCGAAGTAAATAAACACTAAACGGCCGCTAAACAGTCCTAGAGAGGGCAACAAACACTATTTTTTATGGGTATGTATAGAATTTTAACAAAAGTTATTTGTTTAAACATACAGAACATGCCCTTAAACGGATGCAGGCTGATTAACAGTAACCCTGTATATATCTGCAATCTACAGAAGCTGCGGGCCTGCAACGACGGCAGTCGCAGGTCAAAATCACTCCATGAGCTCTTAAGGTAGCATTCGGATCAAGACGACCGCGACGCGAGACCGCGACTCGAGACCGCGACCGGCGACCGCGACCCACTGCTTTATATGAATTAATAGGAAGTGCTGACGGATGCAAGCGACTGAGTCGCGCGACGTGTGGGCGTGGCCTGCCGGCGCCTTGCGTCGCGCGACTCGGTCGCTCACAAGGCAGTGCCGTGGCGCGACAGATGCAAAATGGCTGTGTTTTCTTCGCACGAAGACGAAATTTTAACAGATTTAGTTAGTAAAAACGCACCTTTACTCGATACGAGGCTTCAAGCTTATAAAGATAATGTGTATCGGTTTTCATCCTTTTTTTCGGAATTAGAGC
The DNA here is from genome assembly GCA_017562165.1 of Ectropis grisescens. NCBI lineage: Eukaryota > Metazoa > Arthropoda > Insecta > Lepidoptera > Geometridae > Ectropis > Ectropis grisescens. The sequence continues at coordinate 3,791,398 of CM029783.1, forward strand.
ACATAATAAAAGAAGGATATCATCGTCTTCATCTTCTTCGTTTTCTAATAACTGTCGAAGAAATATTTTTCTGTTCATAGTTAAAATGCGTCGTGATGGAATACAACCGTTCAGTTTAGTAACTGCAAGCATACTGAGTTTCGTATGGGTCGCACGACTCGTGTCGCGTAGATTCGTAAGTAGCTGTCGCCCTGCGACCTGCGACTGGTCGCCGGTCGCGGTCTCGGGTCGTGGTCTCTCGTCGCGGTCGTCTTGATCCGAATGCTATCTTTAGCTTTACAGCCTACGAAAAAAAATGTGTAGTACGGTAAAAAGAGTTCTTATTTCAAAATGTTATCGAAAAATGTGACGATGACGCAAGTTCCATGCTTTATGTTAGCCCAAAAAAAAAACAACGATCCAAGACGTTTTCACTATAAAAATATGTAGTACTATACTGACGGTAGTTGTCCTTCCCGCTGGCCAGCATAGCGGGGTCGACCAGCTCGGGGTGGCGGCCCGTGAGCCAAGCCAGCCAGCCGCCGAGCACCGTGGCGGGCACCGGACGCAGCAGCGGAGCCGAGGCTGCGCGCGCGCCGCTCGTGGAGGGACACTGCGCCAGCGCGTACCCGCGCAGACTGTCACCGGAGATCGGGTTCTCAGCGCGCACCGTCATCACTACCTGCGGCCCTGAGGAACGTTCACAAAAGGCATGATGATTAAACTAAACGCCTAGACTGTGGAATGCGTTGCCTGATTGGGTTTTTTCCGATGGTTACAATTTTTCTTCTTTGGAGTCTTCAAATCGTGAGTGAATCGGTTTTTTAGGTAAACACGCTCCATCGTAAACTGTATCATCGTTTAACATCAGGACGTCTCTTTCTACGAAAAACGTTATTTACGTAACTACGTAAATAATGTAGAACGGAAGTAGGCAAGTCGCGAGTTTATTTCGAAATTACGTCCTTCGTAGAAAGAGAGTAGACGTCCGGACTAGACGGCATGTTATTCACAAACGCTCTCGAAGGTACGATTGCATAAGTATAAACAGCCCACTAAATGTTCCCAGTACTGTAGCTCTGGGCCTTCTCTCTCATGGAGAAGAGAGGAGAGAGAGGAGGAGTCAAGGTCATACTCCACCACGCTGGTCAAATGCGGGTTGGTGGATTACACATGACCTCGAAATATTCTAGGTACATGTCGGGTTCATCACGATGATTTCCTTCCCCGTTTTTAAGTCAGCGGCATCACGCACATGTCTGCGGAAAGACAGTGGTGCGAGTGGGATTTGAACCCGGGGGGGGCTTCGGATCGGCAGTCGCCGTTCTCCCGATTAGCCCTAACTTAATAACGAAGATATGCTTAAGCGCTGGATTGGGCTAGACGTGGCATCAATATCAATGGTGAGAACTATATCGTCATAACGGTCATTGGAAGACTTCGACGGTCGTTAATGATGTATGGTCTATCTAATACATTTTTACACGTAGGTCTCCGGATGAACTTGGATAAAGAAAATATGATATATCATAGTGAACGAGCGCGTAACTCCAGGAGTAGTTACAATAAATATTATCGCTCCAGAAACTGTTCAAAAGTATGTGTACGCAAGGCAGACGCTCAAACTAGGAAAGCACAATCTAGAAAGTGAGGCTATGAGAAGGATTCAGCTGGGTTAGATAGCATGTGGTAAACTAAGTCTTGTCTTCTTGTCGTCTATCTCACAACAACAAAAGATAAAAGTCTTCGATTAGTGTGCCCTACTGTCACCTATGGAGCCGAAACGTGGACACTGGTAGTTAAGACGGTTCACGAATTCAAAGTCACATCCGAAAGCAATGGAGACTGCTATGCTTGGAGTTTTTAAGGGTTTGATACGAAGTTATCCGTTAGAGAAGCAAGGTCACCAACATAGCTCGACACATTAGCAAGCTAAAGTGGCAATGAGCCAGTCATATCTTTCGGAGAACAGATAACCGTTGAAGTAGCTGTGTCCTTGAGTGGAACGACTAGGCAAACGCAGTGTAGGACAACCTGAGACTAGATGGAATTATTGATACGTAAAGTTGAGGATCGAGCTAAGTGGTGAGCTTAGAGAGAGGCCTATATCTAGCAGTGGGCTAAGGCTAAGGTAGGCTGATGATGATGAATCATTGATTTGACACCAGCTATGTACAGTAGATTTGGATCAAAACATTATTGCCGATAAATAAGTTTTGGGATCGGGTGAGGTGTGTCAAAAATTTATCAAGTTTATGCCGATGTGCGATAACACAACACAGGTTAAATTAAAGCTTGAAATTAGGAAAAGTAAAATTTGGCGGTAAAATTTTAATAGCCTAGGGGCGGCAAATATGTAAATTCGCCACTTCTCTACACCATAAAAAATGGGAGACCAGGTACGAACAAAGTTTTTCGGAAAATAAAGAAGCAACGCAATTTAAAAATATTATGTATTTATTTATGGTAAGTATCTTCATCTGAAAAATTAAGTTGGCAGCATTAGTCACGGGCAGTTTTTACGCGTCACTTCCGTTTTCAATTATTCTAACGGTGTTAGTCTCACATTTTTTTCAGTTCGGTCGCCCATCAAGATCTCGTCCAAGCCTGGCGTAAGGAACTGCGTTCTGATAACTTGTGGGAGGAATCAAGGGCGGATCCAGCCATGACCCCCTGGACTGAGTCTAGAACCTAGGTGGAACACACGCACGCACTCACTTGTCACACGGTTTGGTAACTTAAACACAACTATGTGACCTGGTGCCTCCCAGTGCAGAATCCGTGTTCGTACGATATACGCGTACCACAAACCGAGAGTAGTGCCCAAATAAGTTTCTTATAGGAGTGCTGCACTCTATCACAGGACGAATATTTAAAAATCAATATAAAAGCTGCGCCAGAAGCTTTTAAAAATATGTATTTGAAAGAAAATACTGTTCGTTTTCCTAAGATACTGTTTAATATTCTTCGCAGACTTCTTTAAACTTTTTTTACTTCTTGTAAACCAAAAGTTGGCAACCCTAGTTATTATCTTATCTTCCGGCTGAAGTACTAACAATCTAGGTTAGTTAAGTACTTACATTACATCGGGTACTTCCCCAAATCACTCCCGTAGGTGTAGGTATATCAGTATATCACTACCAAACAGTGCCAGTGGTTCGAAGAAAACATAAAAGTATGATTCGTCACGAAAGATTAACACAGGTAAAAGCAAAATATATCTAGTCACCAAATTGAGTTAGCGACTACCTATCGTATGAACAACTATATATAACTTATCCTATGAAAACCTATCAAATAGCTGATATTAAATAATACTAGCATAACAAACATACAATCAAAAACAAAAAGTGGCATCGTTTCAGAGACTCGAACAAAGAGGTTTGAAGAGGTCAAATCGAGAGTGAATCGCTCCATCGCAGACCACATTGTTGCTTAACATCAAGTAAACTGTAAACCTATAATAGTTTAAAAAGTCAACCATGGAAAACTTCTTTAAACAGCCAAAACTGAGAGCGCAAAAAAAAAAACAAAAGAGTTAAACCAAATCTTATAGAGTTATATTTCAGACAAGCGTACAACACTACTACTGATTTTCAAAAGAACACGTAAGTAGTTTAAATTGTTAAAGCCGTGGTAGGTGTCGCTAACTTAAAACGATGAGGGAAAACATCGTGAGGAAACCGACAAGTTCATAGAACCTTTCAAGATCATGGCTGTGTCATCCACTAGCCCGCACTGAGCCAACGTGGTGGATGACCTTGACTCTCTCAAGGCCCCGAGTCACAGCAGTGCTGCTGCTTATGTGGTAGTCTCAACGGTGAAGGAAAACATAGCAAGGAAACTGGCATGTTCTTTAAAAGACATTTTTCGAGGAAACGTGTGATCCGCCAATACGCATTGCGTCAGCGTGGTGGATTATGAACTAGACTCTCTTCTTGTGAGAGAGGACCAGCCTATCTACCGCCGAACTAAATCGGCTTTAGCTTTGCCATAGTAGTCTCTATCATTTCAAACGAAAAGATAAGAGAGAGCAATATCAAAGCGAACACAGTTTTAGTTAGGCGGTAGTTAGTAGTTTTAGTTTCGGTAGATTTGCGGCATTTCAATGTATAAACCCATCGAACTCTTAAAAACGCAGGCGATGCAAAATCAGGTGACGTCTCCTGATTTAGTCTCAGTCGCAACAAGGAGTTGTGTACGTTCGATGACAATTGTGTACGTTCGCTGACAATTCCATTTTAAAAATTTTCAAACAAATTTTCGCCACGTGTTGTCTTTAGATTATGGCATACCTCATCTTCGTTTCTTTAATTATATCGATGTATAAACCTTAACATTTTTTCAGAGTAAACAATTAATTTATAAATAACCATTAATTTTTAAATAGTGACCATTTGTTGAGAGTTGATTACATTTAAAGAGAATTAGATAAACGTTTAGGCATAAGTAGGTACCTATATTGAAATGTCTTGTTATGAGGATAATCTTATTACGCAATTCGTGAGTATTTCTCAGATTAATTTGAACATTGTTTATTCTTTTAGTGGAACTTGATATTTATTAATATATTCAACGAGTCTTTTCCTAGGTTTTTTTTAAGTGAATCATAAATAATAACTGACATTACCTACCTAGCATTTTTTATATATGTATTTATGTAAGTACTAGCTTTTACCCGCGACTTCGTCCGCGCCACATATTTATTAAAGTAATTGAGGCAGTACCTACTCGTATGTCTACTACCATACAAATTCACGTTTCCTAATCAAAATCGGTCTTAGTCAAAGTTTTATATTTATTAATAAATGTACAATTTACACGACAAATTACAAAGAAACTATGTTCTCAAAAAATTAATCAAAAACAGACTTTAATTTAAAATCATATTGGGACGTTCCACCAAATTTTATTAGAGTCTATTAGTAGATATTAGTAGATATATCGACTGATTACATGAACGCAAATTTTAGTTTGTTGTTCATATTTCAAAAACCGCCGCACTGATTTCGATAAAATTTATATAACCACCTCTGAACTATAATCTACCAACCAAAAAAATAACCATCTAAATTGATTCACAATTGGAAATACAACTGGATTGATAACCTCCTCCTTTTTTGAAGTCGGTTAAAAATAGCATACAAAGAGTGCCAAGATCCTTCCATGCACACTTTTACTGCTCATTTCCACTCTTTTCAACTCTTTTTCTGTGATAAAAAGTCGCCAATGTCCTTTTCTAAGTCTAGGTAGTCTATCTGTGCACCAAATTGTAACAAACTCTTTAAGTGGCTTAGGCGTTAGACGGTAACGGAAAGAGAGAGTTACTTTCATATATATAATTTCATATTAGAATTGAAAACAGGTGTTCCTGATCATTTTATAGGAGGCAGTTGTAAAAGATTACCGAAAAGTAATACGTTTACTCCTCCAAAAAACTCATTTTCACAGTTCTTAATTTGCCTTAATCGAGCGTCCATGATGCATAACATTTGATAAGACACCATGGAAATCTCGTTGACTATCAAAAATTCTGTCTGATAGTCTGATACGCCATTTAGTGGCTGCGCCCATCTTAAGTATTGAGGTTGTATAGTGCACTGTATTCTTCTTGTCAAGCCTTTTTATTTGATACCCATGTTGATGGGGTTCATAAAACCTAAGTTATCCGCCATTGTGTAGAGGCCGCCATCTTGGATATTAATTTTATATAATACATTGTATTCTACTGGTTGAGCACTTTCATTTGATACCCATATTGATGGGATTGATAAAACCTACGTTATCCGCCATTGTGTAGCGGCTGCCATCTTGGATTTCAATTTTTTATAGTATATTGTATTCTGCTTGTTGAGCCCTTTCATTTGATACCCATGTTGATGGGATTGATAAAACCTACGTTATCCGCCATTTTGTAGCGGTCGCCATCTTGGATTTCAATTTTTCATAGTATATTGTATTCTGCTTGTTGAGCCCTTTCATTTGATACCCATATTGATGGGATTAATAAAACATAAATTATCCGCCATTTTGTAGCGGCGGCCATCTTGAATTTATAATGATAATGAATAAACATAATTGTATTGTCATCAAAATCCAAAGTGTATACAACATTTCAGATTAATCGGTTGACAGGAAGAGGGTGAAATTTGAATTACTAAATTTGACCCAAGAATAAATAATAATAAATAATAAAAAAACCCAATTCCACCCCCGTAGGTACAGTTCGAAACTACAAAACTGCTAAAACATACATTTTATGGTTTCGTGTTAAATATCTAGACGTAAAGTTTCATAGTTCTTCAACAATGACGAAGTTTTCCATATAAACTTTCATCCCTTATTTTAACCCTTTTAACCCTTTTTTCGGAACAAAAAGTAGCCTATGTCCTTTCTCGGGATCTATTTTATCTATGTATCAAATTTCATCAAAATCTGTTGGTTGGTTTAGGCGGTAAAGACGGACAGACAGACAGACAGACAGACAGACAGACAGACAGAGTTACTTTCGCATTTATAATATTAGTATGGATGTACCTATGCTTTGAACAAGTTCAAAATAACGATATCTGCTATTTTCACGACGGCACGTTCATAGTGCTAGTAACTTATAAACGGTGAAGGAAAACATTCTGAGGAAACCAAAAAATTGGCATGTTCCAAGAACCTTTCGAGGGCATGCATCATCCACCAACTAGCCCAGCGTGGTAGATTATGGCATTGACTCTCTCCTTACAAGAGAAGAGTCCGAGTCCCAGCTGTGGGAACATTTAGATTTAGTTGGCTGCTTATGCTTATTATGTATTACTATAGCCGGAACACTGCCTTCACTGTGGGCCTCATAACGAAGCTCAAAGTCACACAGCGAGCTATGGAGAGAGCTATGCTCGGAGTCTCTTTGCGCGACAGAATCCGTAATGAAGATATTCGCAAAAGAACGAAAGTGGCCGACATAGTTCAAAGAGTAAGCAAGCTGAAGTGGCAATGGGCAGGCCACATCGCTCGCAGAACTGACAACCGGAGGGGAAGAAAGGTTCTCGAGTGGCGACCACGAACCGGAAGACGCAGTGTTGGACGGCCTCCCACTAGATGGACAGATGACCTCACAAAGGTCACTGGAAACCGCTGGTTGCAGGTTGCGCAGGACCGTTCGTTGTGGAAATCTAGGTGGGAGGCCATGTTCAGCAGTGGACGTCTTGCGGCTGATGATGATAGCCGGAACACATGCGCACTCTTTTAGATTTTACAGGTTCATAGCACGCAGCCATATTCAGCTGATCTACTGTGCGTCCTTCTATATCGCATCGCGTAATACGTGCAATGCTTCTCATTCGCACACTTTAACTTGCTCCATTTTCAAATTTCAAAGACGTTAGACGAGCCACCTTAATCATGAACAGAACACAGAGCAATTAAATTACACCTTCAGCTTCACTCTTAAAACCGGAAAGCTGAGGGATGATGATTAAGCGCAATGAATAATGTTCATCTTTATGGCAAGCAAGTCAGTGTTAAAAAAATATTATTTATTCAAAATTTTAATAGATTAAATCCTTGACCATATTTTTGGGCAACCCCATTTTATTTGATAACATATATTTTTCATTCGGCAAGCAGATGGGTGATGGGTGAAGGTCGATGTATATATAAGAAATCTTAGCCTATAAAGAAAAAATGTCAGAAACTTACAGCCGGAGATATTCGTACTACTGAATACCATTTCTATAGGCATATTGAAGGTCACCCGCTCTGGGTCAGCCCCAGGACAGGCCATTTGGCTAGTGCCAGAGTGTAACCCCGTAATCGGTGTCCAGTCTGGACCCCACACCACCTCATACTGTATGTACAAAAGATCATCGAACACTCCCGCAGGAAACGTTACATATTCAATTTGTCCACTAAATGATACCAAAAACTTTGTTACATCGTTGTCTTTCATTGCATAAAATACTTTCGTAATTTCGTTTACTACCTAAATACAACGTTAGCAAAAAACAAAACGAAAACAAAACAAACGTTACTATAGCAACGGCACGTGTAAACGTGTTGCTAGTTCAAAAAACGGACTACGTTCTCAAAATTACATTGGGAGTTGTTTTCGCTTTGTTTTTTGTTATTATTATTTGAAAATACAAACTGAAAAAATATACAAATTGAATTTCACATTAATCAAATCAAAACTTTATGCCGGTTTGACCACAATATTGATTTTCATTAATATTTACCGGTTTTCGAGAAGTTGATAGCTCTTATGGCAAGCCCAGAGTCAAGCCATAGACAAAGTAAGAAAACCACTTCCGCTGTGCTGCTTTATCGACATGCTTAAAAGTTTTGCGGCAAGATGGCGCTTGATGCGCTTTCAAAAACTCAATCGGCCACCATTGTGGAGTCGATTTTGCTAAAAAGTTTGATGGTTTTCAAGTTTTTCGTGTTGATTATCGGTGAAATACGACTTTGAATGTCGTTTACAAAACTGGTCAATTCTCTATCTGCCTAAAAATAACATCATACACTAGTAAAACGCGGTATTTTGCAAATCTTTATGCGTCCAAAATGTCACGCGAAGTAAGCATCACATTCGAGAACACCATACCATGCACAAAATAAATTGAATTTTCTTTGAAAATAGTGTTCGTAAATCGCGTGTGAGTGGCTTCACTCGACCCTGATACATGTGGAATGCAGTGCAAACTCGGACTGTGGATGTGCACGTGTGAAAACAATTCAGAAGTTTCTGTACACGTCGTAAGGGGGGAGCTCAGTTACGCGGGTGAAGGCTTAAAAGTTGCCGGCATCATTATGGTGGACTGAGGGAACGTTTGTTGACGGATCGTCGTAAAGCGGTGTGTGCTGAGGGCGCCGCCGAGCCGAGCGCACCATGTCCGGCTCGCAGCACAATCCGAACGGGCGCCAGTCGCAGCTGGGTTCCGGGTGGAGCCCTCTGCAGGTGGTGATTATTATTCCTCTATGTAATACACGACCCAGCTCATTTTCGTAACATCCTGTCGGAAGTATCCAAGCACATGTTTCGCCACATACCGAACGTATCTTGCAATATTTGCGCGAAATTACGATGATATAAAATTCATCATTCTATTAGCTTATAAAAATGCGCATTCTTTGTGTGAAATGAATTATTTAACGGTGTCGTACCGAGTATACCTACTAGCCAATCAGCTGTTCCCATTGACAAACATGCTAATGAGCTTTCCATGTTTTAGTTTGAATACAATCTAAATCCACTTATATCAAGAATTTGTTTGAAATACCTACCCATATACATAATTTATATTATTTTTCCATATAATGATTTTATTGACTATATCATAGTAATTTGTAGAGACTTCTAGAAAGTCCTGTCTAAGTTGTAATGCATAGTTTACAAAACAAACTTCATCACAAGTTTGTTAGAAACAAATACAAAAGTTGTAACAGTCAAACAAAGTTACTTTAGTTCTACATAACAAACTTCTTGAAAACAGAATGCTATGAATATTGAAGTGAACTTTTACTTATAAAATTTATTCCTAGAAGTACTTACTTACATAATGTTCCAAAACATTTGTTGGGATGTTTGTGAAGCCCTTTGAAAGTCCCATATTAATAATATGTTCAGTAGACACTGATGTAGTAGTAAGTACATATTAAGCATAAAAGATCCTGCGCCTATTGCATTAGCCCAAAGTTGGCTAGGCAGTAGAGGCCAACTGACATAACAAGTAGGAATTAGGACAAGACTGTAATACCCTTAATACAAAAAAAAAGTGCAAAACGTTACTTTCGGGGTAACAAATAATTGTTTATTATCTCTAAAGTTAAAGCTTTAAACTTATGTAAAAACATGCAAAGAGGTTAGACATGGCTGTGTGAAACAATACCTGAAATTGACCTTTTGCAATCAATATTCTGTTTTTTTTTAGATCTTGATAGTAAATTATTATTCCAAACTTTGTTTTTTTTTCAAACTTATTTAGAAATACCTACTCAAACTTATTTAGTTTTTGTATTTCATTCTAGGATTAATTTGCTTTTTACTAAATGCAAATCTATTGATTAAAATGTTATGTATCATACTTAGTGGAGTGTCAGACCTTGAATTTTAATGTCTTTAGTCAAAACAAAATTATACTTTTTCCTAAATACATGCTTTAAACCTTCTTAGTTTTTTTAAAGAAGAAGCAAGTTTGTTGAAATCTAAGGGGGTGACCTATGTTCAGAAGTGGACGTCTTGCGGCTGATGATGATGAAATATTTGAACAGTAGATAAGTAACAAAATCATGTAAATCTGGTATTTGGGCTAGCCTGGAAAACTTCTGGTTCAACCAATCATATCAGGTGTTACTTTTGGAGAGAGCCTTGCACCTAATGGAAACCAATTACATTTTTATGCTACCAATTTATCCCCAAAACTATGTTAGTCATTAACTTGTGTTGCATAGATTAGCAAACCAAATATGTAACAGTTGAACTGATAACTTGACTAATTTGGTAAATTTGACATGAAATAGGTATGTAAATTAATTGGCCTGTAAAAATTATCAATTAAATTAAATGTTAGGAAAATTTAAGCAGGAAATAGGTGTATTGGATTATATTGCTTGCCTATTAACAAGTAAAGATTATGTTAGCAATTGAATCAATCTTATAATTATATAAAAACGTTATGTTGGTTTGTGTACGCTTCAAAAACTAAAAAAGTTCTGCACCGATCGAGCTGAAATTTTAAAACGATGTATCAAGGATTGTTTTTATCTAATTTTTGCATCACAATGTGCAACAGCGAAGTGTGGCAGGGTACAGCTAGTTAGTAAATAAAACTCTAAAGTAGCTAAAGTAAAAAAGTATGTGTGCCTTGTGGTTTCACCCAACATTTGATTTGAAGAGATTTTGAAACAGTTACAGAGATGTGTTAGATAGACTAATCTACTTTAAGAATTGGGCTATAAAAAGAAAACTCAAATTGAACTGGTATTTATTACTAGCTGCGTCCCGTGACCACGGGACCACCCACACCTTAGCTAAACCGATAATAGAGATTCTACTCCAGAGATTTACAAACTTTGAGTATTACATTTATTTATTTATATTTAATCAAAATTTTAATCTACGTCCATGAATTACTCCTGTTGTTGTACTAATTACATTATCCTTCGATTCGAACATTCATTCCCTTCTTCACCCCTTTTTTTTTCTAAAACTAGCCTTTCTCATCAAGAATCCAAGATTCATATAAATCAATAGTTTGAAGTGAAAGGGTAATACCTAGACAGAATTACTTACACATTTATATTATGAGTAAGTATTAGTCCATTCAAACAAAAATAGATCAGTTTTTATCATACTACTAACATTACAAATAACAAAACCTTGACCATATTTGACATAACGAAATCGAGAGAATAAGAAAAGTTCAGGATGTCTAATTGCAGTACTGAAATTAAATTGGCGATAAAATACGTATTATCTGGTAAAGTGAAAACAGGTGGAGTAAGTTGTTAGCACATTGCTGGTTGAGATAAGGCAGACAAAGATTCAAGGCGCCATGAAGATAGATAGATAAATAAATAAATATTGGTGGACAATTCACAGACAACACCATCTGACCCCAAACTAAGCAAAGCTTGTGTGATGGCAGCCAGGTAGCTGATATAATACTTATATAGTTTTAAATACCCAGACACAGTGCAAACATTTGAATTTGTCACACAAATATTTGCACTGGGTGGGGATCGAACCCACGACCCTCAGCTTCACAGGCAGAGCTACTACCAACTAAGCCACTAAAGTTCAAAGTTCAAAGTTAGGGCAACTAACTAGGGCAGATCAATGATGTTATGACTATAGGGAGCCAACCCTACACTCGATTGGCAACTGAGACAGATAGCATAGTTAGAGGCCTATGTCCCACCTATGGGATAAACAAGACTATAGATATTATGATGATATGATATATACATGATTTCTTAACATAGTCTGCTAAAATATCAGCTATTGGTTACTACGGGAATTTTGAAGAGTACTTACTAGGTTTGATAATTATGTGATAACCAGATAAAATAAGTTAACAGCTGTAATGAGTATAAAGCATAATAGAATGAGTCAGGGCTCAATATGATTATTTTGGAGGAAAGTATTGTTTTCCCCTTTGGTTTACAACATTGCAGAATAGAATTTGAACATACATTAATAATACATTATTAATTTTAGTTAGTAAATTTGCATCATTCAAGACATCTATCCAAAATAACATACACACTATAAGTACATAATATGTACAATTATAGTAACAGGCGTGGTGACTGGAAAAAAAACTAATTAGTCATTATTAAAAAATAGTTGTTTCAAAAACAAAAAATGAAGGTATAGTGCACAGATTTCTAAAACAAAAGGCAGATGGAACGTGCGGAACACAGATCCTTAGGTCCAGAAAGCAAATATCAAACGCCAAAGCAAATACAAACTCCAGTCAGTACGAAACGGACTTCCGTCTCGTACTAGAGTCCCGTGTGATTTTAAGTTTTGTTTAAGATTATGCCGTCTTGTCTCTTCAAACATTGCAAACATTGTTCCCAAAAATAAGAAAAGGGAAGAGGAATATCGTTTCATAGGAAAGTTTGAATATTTTTGCTGTTATTTATATAATTTAGGCGATTTCATTTCGATTGATGAATAGGAACACAACACCTCAACGAAAATTGGTTAGTGTTGCTATACTAAATTGAAATTATTTTCCCTAAAGTTAAGGTAAAATATAGATTATGATTTTTTGAAGATACTCGCAGAGCAAATTATTTATGTAGATTGTATTATTCTATTTTAAGCCCTATTTTTATAATCGTATTTTTTTTAATTTAATGTCGATCGATGCCTAGCATAAATCCATGTCATTACTAGTGTTTATAAAAATACTAATAGTATTGATGAAAACTATAGTTATGAAGAAAGTTTTTAATACTTGTAAGTAGGTATAGCGTCTCCAGTCCAATTTAAACGTTTGGTACTTGAACGACGGAACTTTGGGTGGCGATGTGAATAATGTTACAACTTATTTACAAAAACTCTTAGAAGGTTTTCGTTGGTTTGTATCAACATTTTTGAACTTTTCGTTTGCGACACGCGTCCAGGCAAAGATTGGATAATGAACATATTGAATGATCTGGCCCCCCAACATCAAGTCAGTTGACAAAAATTCTCTGCACCTCCTGTGTTCACCGATATTAAATGAGTAGTTGCCACCTTTTGTCAAGCATAATAGTCAAAATTTCACAAGAAGCTCCGATAGAATACTCAAAATAAACACACACATTACTTTTACTATTCGGCTTTGTCTTTTTATTCCGAATTTTAGATAGATAACTCTTTATTGTGACACAAAAACAGAAATATTACAGTAGAACACTTATGAACTAAATTTTCTGTACGAATATTCGAATTTTTAGTTGCATGCAAAATCAAAATTCTTAACTTCATAGGATGGAAATAGAAAGCACAAGAAATCCTTGCGTAATGTATAATCAGTGTAATAATAAATTATTTTAACATTATAATATATGTGTTTATTATACGCGAAGATTTCCGAAGCTTAGCAAGCAACATTGGTGGGATTTTTTTCTTAAGACTGGGAACATTACACGCACACCAACGTGAGTAATTTGACAACGTCGGTGAGAGCTGTCACGCATACATAACGAATTACTGTCCTCACAGTGTCGTTCACTAAGGTTTCATCTGTTTAGAAATCTGTGGTATAGTGCTTAGAAGTAGTGACTGACGTCACATTCTATGTTATATGATTCTTATGTTGACTTGACGTCACAACTCTTCCACTTTGGAAGTTTGATGGTCTATATTAGGGTTTTGCAAGTAGTTTTAGGTAGGGTCCGGATGCCTCGGAAAGTTTTAACAAGGTCCAGAAAATAAAAAAATCATCATAATCAAGTGCTCTCTAATTATCTCTTATTAATTTTTTTGGTTTCAAATCAAATTCCATTTGGTCCGAGGTTGTTCCTGACAGCTGGTCTATATCTTTATCGATATTTAATGATTTGATAGATCAAAAAATATGTGTCTATTTTTTTTTCGAAATTATGTTATTAGTATGGTATATTTTTGACCCAGTCACCATCCCTTATTAGTGATGATAACATTGTATGGTTATACCATGTAGCCAATTGTTGCATGGCTTTGAAAATAACATGATAGTTTTTGAAGTAACAACAGTTTGTTTTTTCGTTTTTGATTAAATGTAAAGCAGTAATGTGCAAACAGTGTTGTGTTCCGGTTTGAAGGGTAATGTTTCCAGAGAAATTACAGGCTTAGAGATTTAGATCTCTTCTCAGTGCAGTGCTAGGTAATGATTTGGACTCTTCATGCTCCAATAGCTGCGTGTCACTGTGCTGTTATGTGGTAGGCATGTTGCTTACCATCAGGCACTTGTCCTGCTCGTCTCATCAATCTTTATAAAAATAAAAGCAGACGTACCCAACCAACCTTGTGCATGGTCAGCAACCACAAGCTCAAACCACACTTCAGTTGTGAGCTTCACCTATCCATATATAGCTGCCACAACTGCAGATTGATATGATTTGATTTGCTAAAATTTTAAAGGTCAATCCTTTCTAGAAAGACTTGATGAATCCTTTTTTTTTCAAACCAGAGGCTCTAGACAGCTGAAACCGCATTTCAACTGCAATCCAACTGCAAATTGCAGTTGAAGTGGAAGATGAAGTTGGTAATAAGCCTGCCTGCAGAGCCCTGTGTTATGGGTTCGGTTACCATTCAGGGCAAATATTTTTGTGAAAAATGTATTGTTTTATTTTATTTGATTTATTGTGTCTGGGTGTTTATATTTATGTACCAGTAAAATACTTACCTTTTATATATATAAGTGTCGGTTGGTCTAGTCGGGAGAACGGCCACTGCCGATCCGGAACCCTGGTTCAAATCCCACACGCACTACTGTCTTTACGTAAAGCCGCTAACTTAAAACGGTGAAGGAAAATATTGTGAGGAAACCGACATGTACCTAGAATCTTTCGAGGTCGTGTGTCATCCACCAAACCACACTGGGGCAGCGTATTATGGCCTTGACTCTCCTTGCGAGAGATGGCCTCGAGTCCCAGCAGTGGGAACATTTATTGGGCTGCTTATGCTATGATGCTAATATAAAAGCGGTGTGATGTAAACGAGTGACGTTCAGTTACAGATGGCGAACCTGCTGGCGCGCGCGCCGCAGGCGCACCTGCCGCCGGAGCGCGGGGTCACGTGGCACACGCCCACGCCGCCGCCGCCGCACCTCTACCACGTGCCGGCGCCTTCGCCCCCGGACCCGCTACAGGTACTACTTATTATGTTAAAAGGTTCTATAGAAGTTCGCCTCAAGTGCTTAAGTATTTTTTGAAGTGAAAACTCTTGGTGCACCACGTCAGATTTTTCGTGAGTTGTGAAATCAAGGGTCACGCTCCTAAATGAAAGAAATCTTCGGTTGAACTCGAGACTATGATCGTCTAGTCTAGATGGCTATGCTTAGAAGACTAATCTAGATGTCAGTGATGCAGTGTTAGGTATTGATTTGGACTCTTCACGTTCCAATAGCTGTGTGGCATTGTGCTGTTCTGAGCAAGCGTGTAGTTTGCAATCAGCCACATTATCTTTTCTGTAAAAATTAACATAGGAGCAGAGAAATATGTGCTCATTTCGATGCGCTTTTATGCTATATTGCTTAAAGCCGAGTCACACAGGGGCGGGAGCCGCGAGAAAGCGATCCGATAGCGATCCAGTGCAAAGCGATACTACCCGCAGCCCGCGGCGGGCAGATGGCGAGAACACAGCCGGTGTGACACCAAAAGCGATCAAATTGCTCACGACCTTTCGTAACACAGCATCAAGTCAGACAGCGACGAAGAACAAATTCTTCTCTTATTAGCAATGTACCAAAAAATAGTTTGCAAACAAAAATAGTTTTGACATAAATATTGTTTAGAAAAGAATGACATAACAACATATTTTAACTAAATTGTAGAAAAAGGTAATGGTAATAAATTTATAACCACTGGGAACAGGGGTAGTTCTTTGGGGAAGGCCTACTTTTACGTACGCGGAACCCGGTTACACAAGGTACCGTGTCATATTCCTAATATTCCTATGGATTTTAAGATAACGTCCCAATCGTTTTGATATTGGGTGGTAGCAGAGATTAGTGCTTTCACGTTGAGTTAATCATTACCATTGCCGATTAGGTCGCGGCGGATTCCCATGCTGGTAGCGTAATTTACCCAACAAATAGAAAACGAGATATGTTTGGAGTGTTCGGTTCGATTCATAAATAAAATACAAGAAAACTACGAGTATATCGCACGATTACGTTGTAAAAAAATACAACTCGTGAGATCGGATCGCGATCGCTACGCGAACGCTCTGTCCTGTGTGACAGCTTGTACTGACTACCGTAGAATACAGCGCCCGCGCCGGCCGTCCGTCGCGCGTCCTTCCCGCGAAGCATGGCGAAGCGATCTCTTGTTTGTCGTCACGATCTTGTCGCGCGGGAAATCGCATCGCGCCGGATCGCTCCCGCTTGCTATGTGTCAGGTTGCATACAAATTCGAATATTACAAAAA
This sequence comes from Ectropis grisescens, assembly GCA_017562165.1. Lineage (NCBI taxonomy): Eukaryota > Metazoa > Arthropoda > Insecta > Lepidoptera > Geometridae > Ectropis > Ectropis grisescens. Next base: position 3,807,994 of record CM029783.1, read on the forward strand.
TTCCCGTCCCGGATCGCGATCGCTTTCTCGCGGCTCCCGCCTCTGTGTGGCCCGGCTTTTACTAGCTCTACCATTCGCGCGTTGCTACGCCACCATTCGAAAATAGGTAGTACTAACTCAGAAACCTCTGGGCCATGCTCAAGTTTGCTAAAGATCACATGATCAAATGCATAGTTCACGATGCCATAAAGGATATACAAAAAATATTTCTATGTATAGATTTGAAAGTATGAGTGTGTTGTGTTTTTGCAGGCGATGAAGAACGCGGGCAGCAACTCTGTGTTCCGGCACACGGCCACCCCGCCAGAGCTCTACAGGCACACGCCCACGCCCCCCGACAAACACATGATGAGGTGACCACTCCTATTTATATACTGGGACGATTAACACGGGATATGGACACAAATGTCGGTGAACATATCTCACACAGCACCATCTAGCCCCACGCTAAGCAATGATTGTACTGTGGAAGCCGGACTGCTGATACGTATCTTAATGTATCGTGTAAAATTTTATGATGTTTGTTCCTTTCTTCCTAGTGAACTGTTCACCGAGTCAACCGATATTGTCCGACTTGAGAAATAGGATAGTTTTTATTTCAATTAATGGTTTATAAATGACAATCAATAACGGGCCGCAAGTAATATTTATATAATTGTAAATACGTATTTGTTTATTATTCATAAAAACGCCCACAAACCGACAAGGGCAGATACAAAAACCTAGGTCATACGGTCTCTCCCCCCTGGCGCCAAAGCTGGATCCGGCCTTTGGCAAATAATGTTTGTATTCACCGCAAAATATTTGCCATATGCCCTGAGTGGCTTTTGAATCGAACCCTACTACTACCTACCAAATATTCCACTGGGGTAGTTGATTTCCAGCCGCTTAAATTAGACGGCATATTCCCAATTTTTTTTCTTAAAATGCTAGGTTTAATTGGCTTTTAAACTTTCGGAATTTGCTTTCTATAGAAATACTCATATAGAAATCGTCACACAGGACTTGAATACGTCCACCGAGAACACGGCCGCTGTTACGCTGCCGACGGCGAGATAATTAAATAAAAACATTAATCGTAATTAACTCCAGTGAACTGTTTAAAAAAAATTGGTTTGCACTTAATCGCCATCTCGCCTGATGTTAAACTACGATGCAGCCCCGATGGAGCGTGCTTACCTAGAAGAAACTGATCCATTCTCGACTTGAAAACACCAAGATGGAACCGTTGGGAAAAACACAGTCAGATAACGCATTCCACAGCCTAGCTTAGTTTATTCCTATATAGCAGCGGGGTAAAGATAATTATGGTTATAATTTAGGTATCTTCATGTCGAGATGGAAGCGGCGTTACGATAAATGCGGGATCGCAATCAAGTGCAAAACTGTAATCGTTAAAAGGCTGTCAATACTATCCTCACTTCTACGCTGTTTCATGGACCACTTTCACGTGAACATTTAAGGTGCCGGTTCGCACCGCGACCGCGACACGTGTCTCGGTCCGCTCTCGCGGTCTCTGCGCGAACTGGCACCCGTACAATTCTATAAAGAAAGACAAGTCTCTGCGGCGCGAGCCGTCACCTTTACTTGTATCTTTACATATCGGAGACTCGCTTTACCATAATTATTACCACGGCAATCGTCCGACAATTGAATGAAAATATTACATTTGGACTTCACGATCTAAATTATTATTTTATTACCTCGACGTTTCCGCACTGTTTCAACCTTCATAGTCACGAGAAGACTGAGGGTAGATCGTAATTAAGTCGTGTGTCATATTTTCAAAATTAGTTAAATCGCGAAATATTACGGAAAAGTAATAATAATTATGACCAAGATAGCCTACTACAATACGCTCATGTCTATTCTGGGATTAAGTACAGGACAAAACTTAAAATCTACAACTTACAATGAAACTTTTCCGCCTCTCATTAATTATTAATAACGAAATTAGATATAACCAAGTTTTAAAACAACAACAAATTAATAATGTTTTAATAATATTGCAATATTAAAAGTAATATAGTTAACAATAATTATAAATGTTCGTAATTATTTCAAACAAGCTAGTCGAGCCTTAAATGGGCCGTAAAAAGCCGGGCCACACAGAGGCGGGAGCCGCGAGAAAGCGATCCGATAGCGATCGAGTGCAAAGCGATAGCGGTCCGTATCATGTCACACAGAGCTACTGCCCGCAGCCCGCGGCGGGCAGATGGCGAGAACACAGCCGGGTGTGACACCAAAAGCGATCAAATTGCTCACGACCTTTCGTAACGCAGCTTCAGGTCAGACAGCAACGAAGAAGAAATTCTTCTCTTATTAGCAATGTACCAAAAAAAAGTATAATAAAGTAAAAACCCAAAAGGATTTGGGTTCATGATATAAATATTGTTTAGAATAGAATGACATAACAATAAATTTTAGCTAAATTGTAGAAAAAGGTAATGGCAATTATTAAACTGAAGTGTGGGAACACTTTTGCAGTATATCCTAACATTCGGTTTTAATTTCTAACCACTGGGAACAGGGGTAGTTCTTTGGGGAAGTTTAGGCGTACACTTTTACGTACGCGTGACCCGGTTATACAAGGTACAGTGTAATTCCTATAGATTTTAAGATAACGTCCCAATCGTTATTATATTGGGTGGTAGCATAGATTAGCTTGTTAATTATTACCGATCAGATCACGGCGGATTCCCATGCTGGTCACGTAATTTAACCCTACAAATATGAAACGAGGTATGTTTCGAGTTTTCGGTTCGATTCATAATTAAAATACTAGAAAACGAACTGATATAGTTCGTTTTCTAGTATTTTTCACGATTACGTTGTAAAAAAATACAACTCGTGAGATCGGATCGCGATCGCTACGCGAACGCTCTGTCCTGTGTGACAGCTTGTACTGACTACCGTAGAATACAGCGCCCACGCCGCGCGTCCTTCCCGCGAAGCATGGCGAAGCGATCTCTTGTTTGTCGTCACGATCTTGTCGCGCGGGAAATCGCATCGCGCCGGATCGCTCCCGCTTGCTATGTGTCAGGTTGCATACAAATTCGAATATTACAAAAATTCCCGTCCCGGATCGCGATCGCTTTCTCGCGGCTCCCGCCCCTGTGTGACTCAGCTTTAAATCGTAAACAGTAAGTTGTACAAAAAAAGTTGACTGAAAACATAAGCGAAATTGCGAAAAATTTGAAATTTTATTCTAAAATAATCGTCTATGTACAGGTATGCACCAGACCTGTGCCACAGAGCTGTCACTTTCTTGATCACGTAATCTGCACCCATTAGTCAGTATTCAAATTACAATAAAATTCTTTATAAAATAAAAATACATTAGCCAAGATTTTAGATTTCCAAATTCGTAAAAATTGCAATGTGAATCCAATTTATGAATTTTAAGATGGGCACTTTTGGTTGGCGATTTGACGAGCGCGAAGACTAAATTGATGGCTCCAAACTTGTGTTTCTAGTATTTAGGTATTTGACATTTTAAATTATATTATTTTATGTTTAATGTTTCCTACATTTGACAAGTAATATTTTACAAGACTATTGTATAACAGAAAATGTATGAATTCTCTTTTTTTTTTTAAATAAAACCGGACATCCTTCTATATACAAAATACATTATTTTAAAACAACTTTTTTTTTCAAGTCACTCCCTACTATAAAAGAAATTTAAAAAACAATGTGAAAAAGAAAAGTGTTTTAATTACTGAAATGTAACATGTGAGATTGAACAAATTGTAACAAAATTAACCAGCAATCCTTTTTGCAGACACACTCCATCGCCGGGCGATGTGAAGACCGGCCCGCCGATGCCGCCCGTCGACCTCTACCCACACTTAGGCCCAGGCAGAGGTAAGACACGGCCATCCTAACCTGAACACTCCCTCGAGATATGCGAAGTAACTACGCTGCTACGAGACTTCCACCAATGGTTAAACGATTATTGACGTAAGAACTTCTTTAGCCGCGTCGCGCAAGAGAAAACCTAATAGGTTCGCTTCATGCTAATGGGGTAGCGTTGGAGCGGCGGCGTAGCAGCAGAGCAGGACGTGCGCGACACCTTATGTGTGAAATCTTGCGAGTTCGCCTCACCGACATGCGTAATAGAAGTATATCTGTAGCTGCAGAGGTGACGTATTGTGCAACATTAGTATGCCCTAAATACTAACACTAAGCACTACATACTAAAATTCTAGGTTAAAAGTGTTTCATGTATATCTTCTTCGGCAGTCCCTATGACTGCCATTTTTTTTTCATACCTGCTCACACCTCACCAGGATACTTCCTTTTTGTTTACCGTTTAGCCTGCCTCGCTTATTCCACATTTAACCTTACTCTGAAATACAAAACAAAAATAGCAGTCTCTGATCAAAGAAATTTTTTTTAATGCCATAAACTTGCCCTAAGAATCTACTTTTAGGTATGTAAGTGCTTTAGTATGAAAACTAACGTGGTTATTTATTACACATTTTAAATAAATACACGGGTAACGTCACGTGTATCACTTCAGTGCTAAACGAGATGCGAACACGCATGGGCACTCTCCTTGAAATAGATCGCCGGACGCGATCGAAACTTGAGTCGGACTGGACTGACCATAACAAACGTGAGTTGAGTTACCCGTGTATTTATTTAAAATAGATAAGTGTTGTTCTGTAATTTAATTAGTTAATACATGTGGGTAATGTTACGTTCCAGACAAGCTGGTCCGAGAAGAGTTGCTGGCGTACGCCCGCGGCGTGGACCTGTCGCTGGGCTCGCGGGCCAACGGCGCGCCGCCGCCCGCGCCCCCGCACCCCGCGCCGCCGCCGCACTCGCCCGCGCTCTCCGTGCGGGACGCGCCCACCATCAACAGGTAAACTACTTGTCCACGAAAACGACTAAAATAATTGTCATGACAATTTTTCGAGCTACAAGCAGGATGATTGAGATTATTTATCTTATACCTTTAAACGACCAATTCTTGTAGGTATATATATATATAGAATCTGAATCTCGGAAACGGCTCGAACGATTTTCATGAAATTATGTATACAAGGGGTTTCGGGGACGATAAATCGATCTAGATAGGTTTTATTTTTTAAAAACATCATTTTATGCGCGTTTTTAGACATTGAAAAACTCCTACTATGTCATTAGATTACGATAACTTATTTCGCCACTGTTCTTTAAGTCTAAATGGCTCACACGGAATATGCTCGCCCTCGGATTCAACAGGTCCCTACACTCGGGATTTTTCTTTTTTTTCTGAGAAAATCTTAAGCCTTTTATAAACGCATTTAATTCGTATCTAAGTAGGTCTAAGTAAGCCATCACTACGTAATTCGTACCTGCCTAAATATCATTTAAAAAAGCCGAGCAAAGCTTGGTCAACCAGGTACTTAATACTAATATGATAAACCTGAACAGCATATATGTTTGAACGCGCTAACCTCAAGATCTAATGGACCGATTTCAAAAATTTCTTTTTTATTGTCATTGGATATGTATGTGATCCGTGAGTGCTATGGGCTATATATTTTCAACCACAGGTGAAGCCGACATGAAAAAAATTTTGCATACCTCACAAGATGAAAACATAATGGACATGATTGTACATATTACACGTTGAAGAGAAAAGAGAAATTACAGGGCTTAGAGATATAAGATCTTAGATCTCTGGGCGACGAGCGCAGTGCAGTGCAAGGTAATGATTTGGACTCTTCATGTTCCAATAGCTGCGTGTCACTGTGCTCTTATGTGTCAGGCATGTTGCTTACCATCAGGCACATGTCCTGATCGTCTCGTCACTCTATATTAAAAAAAATATACTTGTTAACAAATCCCAAAATGTAATTCGTATGTTGTGTATTAATATTTTGTAAATTATATTATACATCAAAAGAAACTAAATAAATAACATGTCAATTCCAATTCAAGTTTATTATTAGTAATATATAGTTGTTTAAAATATGTATATTTATTGCCAGCTACCTTGCTTTAGTATCCTGAGGCAGTGCTAAGTTTGGGGCTTAGATGGTGTGTGAAGAAGTATTGCTCAATATATTGCTCAGTATATTGAGCAATACTTTTTTCCTATTATTATATCAGCTATCTGGCCGCCATAGCAGAAGCTTTGCTTAGTTTGGTGTTGTGTGTGAATTGTCCACCAATATTTATTGAATTAGCTGAGTGTGCAGTTGTAATGGTGATATGTTGGTTGGCGCAGCCTGATCGGGCGCGGCGGCGCGCGGCGCGTGGACTCGCTGCTGGAGCGCCTGGGCGGCGGCGCGCCCGCGTCCCCGCACTCCGTCATCGTGCACGGCCGCGCCGCGCCCACGCCCAGCCCGCCCTCCTCCAACGAGGTAACGCTCTCATTACGGAAAAAGGCCCCCTAGTCCCTCCTCCAACGAGGTAACGCTCTCATTACGAAAAAAGGCCCCCTAGTCCCTCCTCCAACGAGGTAACGCTCTCATTACGAAAAAAGGCCCCCTAGTCCCTCCTCCAACGAGGTAACGCTCTCATTACGAAAAAGGCCCCTAGTCCCTCCTCCAACGAGGTAACGCTCTCATTACGGAAAAAGGCCCCCTAGTCCCTCCTCCAACGAGGTAACGCTCTCATTACGAAAAAAGGCCCCCTAGTCCCTCCTCCAACGAGGTAACGCTCTCATTACGAAAAAGGGCCCCCTAGTCCCTCCTCCAACGAGGTAACGCTCTCATTACGGAAAAAGGCCCTCTAGTCCCTCCTCCAACGAGGTAACGCTCTCATTACGGAAAAAGGCCCCCTAGTCCCTCCTCCAACGAGGTAACGCTCTCATTACGGAAAAAGGCCCCCTAGTCCCTCCTCCAACGAGGTAACGCTCTCATTACGAAAAAAGGCCCCCTAGTCCCTCCTCCAACGAGGTAACGCTCTCATTACGAAAAAAGGCACCCCTAGTCCCTCCTCCAACGAGATAACGCTCTCATTACGAGAAAAAGGCACCCCTAGTCCCTCCTCCAATGAGGTAACACTCTTATTAGGAAAAAAGGCACCCCTAGTCCCTCCTCCAACGAGATAACTCTCATTATGAGAAAAGGCACCCCTAGTAGGCAAGTGCAGTGTGGGATACCCTGCAGCCAGGTGGAGCAACGATCTGCGTAATGTTGCGGTGATAAAGGTTGTGATTACAAGAGCTACTGATCAAGCTCAGTGCCCTAAATTGGGAAAGGCCTAACGCATCAACTTAGAAAATAACAAGACAATGTCCAGTTAATTACTAGCAGAGTCTCAACCCTTAGTGATCGGATTAACCGACGCAATCAGACTAGTCTCTGTGGATCATAATCAAAGAAATCACTACTCCCCCTATTTATCTCTCATTATCCAAGACAAATAAAAATTAAAAAAGAGCCCAAATGACACAGGACACAGACCTCGGTATCCATGGAGTGGCTAATTTTAATAAAACAAACTAGTTGAGGTATATGTCCAGCAGTGGACCATAAAAGGCCAATTATAATGATTACTGCATACGCATGTGCGTAATATAAGTTTTTTTTAAATTCACTAGCTAATAAGGCTTGTTCGCATTAGGCTAGTAAATTAGTCTAATAGAGAGTCATTTAGTAGCTGAAATACTCGCTACTATTCAAAAATCGTTCGTACCGTGCTTTAGTACTCTCTCTAACTTATTTTATTGATTACACAAATTTCCTCATTCACCTCCTCTAAAATAGCCATTACGATTAGCTTATTCATTCATTTATTTTATTGCGTTGTAGGCTCTTCATGTTGCGAAACGCTACTCACTTGTGAACTCACAAGTGAGTAGCGATTCTCACTTCGTTTTCACACACAGACTAATTCGACAAGTTCGAACCTGTTTAGTCGGCCAGCCAATGAGCGCACCGCTCGCAACGAATGCGTGGGGGGGGGTGTACTCGCCTGTTGAAAATAGAACAAAATGGATTGACTCGACTAAATCACTTCCTAAACTACTCGACTAAATTTTCACTGTTCATACACGTTTAGTTGCTAAATTACTCGCCACTAGGCTAAGTTACTAGCCTAATGCGAACAAGCCTATAGAGTGGCTCTAATTTCACCACAATGAGGCATATATGTATAATTACACCTGTGATCAAACTGTGACTTTTTCATTGCTATTATTCCCAAATCTGTAGTCTAGGTCTTATGGGTTGAGTTGCTTTGTTCTTAAAAAAAATTTGGTACAAAAAGATCGTGTTCAATGGAACAAAATGATTTTTTATTACTATTTTCTTCACAAGTGTTGAAAGATGTTGTATGACACCTGCGTATTGATGATTACCGTCCTCGTGTATCTTAAGACCCTCACCTAACGGCTCGGGTCTCAAAGGTGCCTTACACGATACTGTGTGTTGGTATGTTTTCATTTCTGACTTGTAACTTGTCGTTACCTATCAACCATTTGTTTTGCCCCCAGGACTCTGCGGACTCGTTCGCGGGCGCGCCGGGCTCGAAGCGTAAGCGCAAGCCGGAGCGCACGGTGCGCGTGCCCGCGCCGCCCGGGCCGCTCGCGCCGCCCTCGCCGCCCGCGCCCGTGCCCGCGCCGCGCCCGCCCTGTCAGTATACCACACATAATCATTTATTAATAACATCTTCTGTTGTAGTATAGCATCTTTAGATAGAGAATAAGTAAATAGATTTTTTTTTTTTTTTTTAAATAAAGAGTGACGAGACGATCAGGACATGTGCCTGATGGTTAGCAACATGCCTGACACATAACAGCACAGTGACACGCAGCTATTGGAACATGAAGAGTCCAAATCATTACCTAGCACTGCACTGCGCTCGTCACCCAGAGATTATATATTTACTTAAGATCTTATATCTCTAAGCCCTGTAATTTCTCTGGAAACATTGCCCTTCAAACCGGAACACAGTAATGTTTGCACATTACTGCTTGGCGGTAGAATAACTGGCAAAGGTGTGGTACTTCCCCAGGCGGACTCTGCCAAGAGTCCTACCACTACAAGATCTACAGTAAGAGAGAGACTAGTGCAACAAGTTGGTGGCGTAATGGTTGATTAATTATATATTAAACGGTTTTATTTAGCTTACTCTGTTTGTTTATTTTCTTTGGTAGAATTTAGTAATTGAAATTTCATTCTCTTCCTGACTACTGATTGATCTGAAATTTGGTATACATCTTTGGTTCTGATTTCTGATGACAATACAATTATGTATACTAAAATTTAATGTAAATTCAAGATGGCCGCTGGTACAAAATGGCAAGTAACATTTTTTTTCAGTCCCATCAATATGGGTATTAAATGAAAGGGCTTGACATAAGAAAACTTGCAATAATGATGTACTAAATGAATTGAATAGAATTCTTTTTAAAAACTAAGAAATTTAAAATATTTTATTTACTTAAGACCATATTTATACCACATTTCAGACCAAGCAGTAGTCAGGAAGAGAGAGAAATTCCAATTACTACATTCGACCCAAGACAACAGAGTATTCTAAATAAAACTGTTTAATATAGAATTAATCCAACACCACCAACTTGTCGCACTAGTTATTAAGTTTTATTTTATAATTGTTAATTGTATATCCTATGTATTTAAGCTTTTAGTACATATATCTGCAAAATTACCATGACTGTTTACAATAAAACCAATTAACTTAAAACATTGTTTACTCATTTTATTGTTGTTACGTGCAGCGCCGTCGGTGGCGCAGTCCCCCCTCTGCGGCGCCGGCGCGGCTGTCCCCGCCCGCCGAGAACGGGCACCCGGCCGCGGCGCCCGCGCCCGCGCCGCCCGCGCCCGCGCCCCGCCCCGCGCCCGCGCCTGCGCCCGCCGACCCCGCCGACGACGCCAGGAGAAAAACACGAGCAGGTATGTACCACATTAATGTGTACTTTGCAAGTGTGAACCTTATAGCACCGATAATACCGAGTGACGGTTGAAGAAAAACACAATCAGGTATGTACACTCCGCGCTGAGCTTTGCATTAGTGTGAGTGATCACCAGTCAGGCAGGAGCTTGAAATTTTGTCCGCGAGGTATAGGCTGAGCTTTGCATTAGTGTGAGTGATCACCAATCAGACAGGAGCGCGGCGAGACAGAATGGCGCCGCGCCTAAGGCCGGTTGTCACACCTACACTATCCATGTACACTCACACAAACGCAAAGCTCAGCTTATGCCTCGCGGAGTGTACCACATTAATGTTAACTCTGCAACTGTGAACCTTAAGATATGAACCGGTGATACCGAGTTACGGTAGAAGAAAAACACGAGCTGGTATGTACCACATCATTGAGTATTTTGCAACTGTGAACCTTATAGCACTGATGATAAGATTGAAAATAAGATTCCAACACCCATGAACACCGAAGCGACGGTAGAAGAAAAATACTATACGGTATGTAACACACCATTGTATGCTTGGCAACTGTGAACCTTATAGTCGAAGACAAGATTCTAATTTTGAATACTGGTGACGACGTTAGGAGAAAAACACGATCAGGTATGTACCATATTACATTCTCTTTGGTATGTACTACATATGACACAATTCTATTTATTGCCATTCGTTTCGTTGTGTGCTGCGCAACTGTGAACCTTATAGCCCTATGATACGAGTCACAATATACATGACGCTTACGAATATTGATACGTTTGTATGCTCCGTAACAGCTGTGAACCTTATACCCCGATGAAACGAATCCAACACTGATGACGACAATAGAACGGTAGAAAACATGATTGGGTATGTACTATGTACATGTGTCTTACGAGGGTCAAACTGAAAGTTCTTAGAAAATCAAAAACTGATTACATTAGCCAGTTATTAGTTTTATTATATCTTTTCAAAATATTGTCCATTCACGTCAATACACCGCTGCATGCGATGGAACCACTGGGAAAAGCACTTTGCCCACTCGTCCTTAGGGGTCTCTTCAATGGCATCGCGATACGCAGCCACCGCTTCTTCAGCATTCATAAACCGCTTTCCTTTAAGTTTTTCTTTAATTTTTGAAAATAAATAAAAATCACAAGGCGCGAGGTCGGGGCTATACGGCGGGTGACCCAGTAATTCAACGTTTGATGTCGCCAAATAGTCGATCGTTCGCTTGGCGGTGTGCGATGAGGCGTTGTCGTGGTGAAGGAGGATCCTACTGCGAGGTCGTTTCTCTCGAACTTTTTCCAAGACAAGTGGCAAACAATTGGTAGTGTACCATTCTGCAGAAACTGTTTTTGATCCTCTAACACAATTGTTGCGAAATGACCTATCCTTCCAAAGAACGAGGCCACCATTTTTCCCCCGCACTTCGATCTCTCTTCACTTTAGTTGGCAACTCCTCGAAAGGAAACACCCACTGAGCAGATTGTCTTTTGGTTTCAGGATCATAACAGTAAATCCAGCTTTCGTCACCTGTTAGTATGTCGAACACAGCATTTGAGTCACCTCCGTTAAATCTTTCAATCATTTTACGGCACCAATCCACACGATGGAGTTTTTGAGCCTCAGTCAAATTATGAGGTATCCACCGGGCGCAAAGCTTCCTGACCACTAAATGTTCGTGTAGGATTTTGTGCACTTGACTCATACCGATGCCTAAGCTTGTCCGAATCTGCTGATAGGTCACTCTTTTGTCAGTCTCTATCATACGCCGCACAACACAGATGTTATCTTCAGTCGTCGCCGTAGAAGGCCGTCCCTCACGTAAATCATCAGTGAGATTAGTGCGACCACGTTTAAACTCATTAAACCAGTTGTAAACAGTCGCACGAGATGGGGCTTCATCGTGAAAGGCCAATCGTAGTCTATCATAACTTTCTTGTTGACTTAAATGACATCGAAAGTCATAAAAAATCATTGCACGAAAATTTTCTCGTGTTAAATTCATGTTGACGTGACACAGACAATTTTCGATTTGCCGCCAAATCGTAAAACAAATGACAAATGAATGAAGTATATACTCAGTAATATTGGCAAAGAGTTCTATTTTCAAATTATAGAATTATTTTTTTATTATATTGTTTATAAGTGGCCAGTTCTAAGAACTTTCAGTTTGACCCTCGTATGACAATTGACACTCGCTGTGTGCTCCGCAACTATGAACCTTATAGCCGAAGCAAGATTCTAATTTTGATTAAATACTGATGATATGAATACTGATTGTAGGAGAAAAACACGATCAGCCATGTACCACATACATGTACAATGTACATATCTTACTATAATTGATACTTTTGTGTGCTCAGCCACTGAGAACTAGTATTCTCAAACATACCCAGTTTGTATGGGTCAACTTTTAAAATGTTTTATATCTTATCTCACCTGCTAACAGCAATAATGATATTTGTATAAGTATTTGATGTGAGAACAACACTGCTGTCTTCATTAAAAATAGATTTGATCAAGGGTTATCTGAGTCACAATTTAATGAGGTACCTGAGCGTCAGCGAATTGTTGTTGCTGATGCCGAGTTCTGTTTAATTTGCTGACAGTAATCTTGTGACGGAATGCATCTCACGTTATGGGGACATATGAAAGTACTGGTCACACATCTGATATATATAATATCATCTGATAAATCATACAGTTGTTCGACGAAGACGTATAGACGGGACGATCGTGCGGGCACTTCTCTAGTTGTCTCTGGAGTCTCAGGTCCGGCGAGATTGAAACAGGTTCATAGGTTGAGAGGCAGAGTAACCTTTTGAGAACTGACTGGGGAGTTCATTCAGAAGTTCAACTTTATACAGGGTTATTGGTGATCAGTCTGCATCCGGGTATGTCATGAGTTTTAAACAAACAACTGTTGTTAAAACTCGATACTTGTCCCAAAAAAAAATGATTGTTGTCCTTTCCAGCAGTGTTTAGTGGTGGTTTACTGTTTATTCACTTCGGCACATAATTTATCGAGCGTTAAATAGCGCGTGCGCTCTTGTAATGAATTGTTACGATGAGTTCGATGCTTTTAGACCGGGCTAATACACTCTTTTTATTATGTATGTGAAAAAAAGTTACGAATTTTTATCAACTGTAAAACAAAAGTTGAAGTATGTGATGTACTTAACATCCCCTTAAAAGGTTGCAGGCTGATGACCAATAACCCTGTATAGGCAGAAAATACTGCAGAATCGCCAGGTTCGAAATTGAGAAATTGACTTTCTGTAGGATCACCAGTATTAGGGTTGTAACAAGTGCAATGTGTTGTGCCCAGATTCAGCGGAGACGATAGCGGAGATAGCGGCGATGATCGCGCACGGCGGCGCGGGCCCGCCGGCCGCGCCCGCGCCCGCGCCGCCGCCGCTGTCCGTCGACAAGCTGAAGAGCGTGCTGGCCTCGCCCGAGCCGGAGGAGCGGCCCGACGCGCCGCCGGACCGCGCCGGTCAGTGCACACCCGCTAACAACGACTAGCTAAACATAACTAGTAGAGAAATTCGATCATAGAGCAAAATTGATCTATGCTCAGTTTGACCACAGATTAAGTTTTTTTTTTTAAAAAACAGACTTCAAATATAAAAATAAATTCAGCCACTCAACAAAATTGCATAAGAAGCTAAGAACTAAGTCATTGAGATAAACGTAAGCAAATTTTAGTTTTTTTATCATATTTCGAAAACGGGTACACCAATTTCGATCAAATTGAAATGGGACCACCTCCGAAGTATTTTCTATCGATCAAGAAAAGAACCATCAAAATCAAAGGCGCGCCAAAAGATGTGTTCACGTCAAAAATGTAAAGCTCATGTAACATTTTAATGGACTAACTACGCTGCATACCTAACTTCTTACACTAAGCACGTCTGAATTATCCATAGACAATTGGAGGATCAATAGAGGTCTACAGATAATATGTTCAAATGAAATGTGTATTTTTTATTAAAATAAAGTGTAATGCAAGTGTGAGTGTATCCACCAACTCGCACTGGGCCAGCGTGGTGGTTTATGGCCTTAACTCTGTCCTTGCGAGAGGAGGCCGGAGTCCCAGCAGTGGGAACATTTAGTGGGCTGTTGATGATGAAAGTGTAATGTGTTGTGCAGCGAGCGGCGCGGGCGGGGAGTCGAGCCCGAGCCTGGCGCGCGCGGGCGGGGCGCCGGCGGCGGCGCGCGCGCGGGCCGGCGCGGCGGGCGGCGCGGGCTCGCCGTCCGAGGCGCGCGCGGCCGACGGCGCCGCCGCCGCCGAGCCCGCCGCCGCCTTCGTCGAGGTCGAGAACCAGCTCGAGAAGATGTTCGCCGGACTCGAGGAGGAACAGAAGGACCATAAAGCCGCATCAGACGCTGAGGAGGCGCCAGGTAACTACTATACATACTATATTATTATCTATATCTACTCTACCATATACAGGGTATAGCGTTACGATTAGATAACTCTATACTTACAGGCAGGGGACATCATGATGGTCCAGGAAATAAAAAATGTAAGACTCACAGTGTTTGAGATAATCGTAATTTTAGAAATTGTGAAAAAACTTACAACCTGTGCCAATTTTTTTTTTTTTTTGTGGTAAAATGGAAAAGAAAGTAATTTTCTCAATCTGCTTTTTGTTGCATGGATACCTTGGATAAGTGTACTTACCCAAGGCTACTATACTATAAAACGGTTTATTAACTAAACAAAAATCTTTAGTTCTTATTACCCTACTGAAAGAAGGGTTACATTTTTCGCGCGTATCTTATGTGTTTGTAGATTTCTTTATTCTCACGTATCTTCCAAACGGCTGGATGGATTTTGACAATTGAGATATCGTTGGATACATTTCAATCACCCAAGTGTCGTTAGATAGTATCAGAAAATGTTTGATATTTTGCAGTCGGGTTTTTGAAGTGAAATCTTCTTTTGGCGCGGCACAGACGGACTTTTCGTGAGCTGTGAATTGAATTCTAGCGTCACGCTCGGGGATGATAAGAAATCTTCGAGTATACTCGGGACCAATGGCCATTGGCCATATATGAAAGTGTCAGCATGTCCCATTGGTTATGTAGAAATGCTGACACATTTCTAGATGGGCATGCTTATGGCCACGCCCTCCGGATTCCGTAGTTTCCAAAGCAATCTATCAAATTCTGAGGTTGAAAGTTTTTACCTCTATCGGCAGTTCCTATGACAGACAATTTTTTAAAATAATGTAACTGACGCACTAATGAGTTTCTTTTATAGTAATCTTGCCTATTGTTATTTCAGCGAAAGTGTCAGCGCCCCCCAGCAAGCGACGGAAATCGGCGCCCGGTCGGGGGCGCGACGCGCCCCCGCGGCGCAAGGGGCCGCGCAAGAAACCCGAGCCCAAGGGCAAGCAGGCCGGGAAGGAATCCCGCGAGGGGTACGACTCTGGGAGCAACGCTAGCTCGACCAAATCACGGGGACCATATATACAGGTAACTATGTTATATGTATTTTGTATTTGCAGAGTCTGTCTGGGGAAGTACCACACCTTTGCAAGTTAGGTAGAATAACTGCCAAGTAGTAATGTGCATCACACTGCGCAAGATTAAGTGAGGACGATGAACTCTTAATTCATTTTTTGCTATGATTTTGACTAGATCTTGAGATCCAATAATTTGCAAAACTTTAATACCAAGTTTTGCAAATTATTCCAATATATTTGATGTGTATGTTAATTTTAACATTGTAAAATATTTTTTGATAACAAATTGTATGAAAGCCTGTCAACTAATGTAGTTGGTTTGTCGTTTTAGTTGTGAATTGAATAAATAAATAAAAATATTGTGTCCCGTTTTGAAAGACAAAGATTTATTCATTTATTAACAACATTGTTAAGTTTCAGCATTCAGCAACATTATTAGAAACATATATTTATTACTAGAAACAATTATTGATGATGAACTATATTTAAAAAATAAAATAAAATCAAAACATACGTCAGCCCTGAACCCCGCCCCCAAATTATTGACATAGTCGTGTTCGAAGTTTGGGAGCGCGCTTCCCGCGTCTGGCCCCCACGATTGACCCGTCTAGACGCTCGTCTACGGACTGTACGATGCAAGCGTCAGTAGTGAAGTGTAAGCCGAGCTGTCACCCGAGGTGCTGTTTCCAGATCCGCGGGCCGCGCGCGTCGCCGGTGTCGGTGTGCGTGATGAACGCGGCCACGGGCGAGGAGGAGGAGAGCGGGGGCCGCTCGCGCGCGCGCGCCGCCGAGCGCCGCCGGGGGCTGCACGCCTCCACGCTGGGGCTGCGGTGAGACCCATCACGTTATACCAGCGGTCTCAATCAAACATTTACCCTGAGCACTACTGCAGGACCTACTACTGCAAGAATTTCAACTACATACTTAACAAAGTCCACATCAACAACCTGCCGAAGCAGAAGACGTTGGCGTAATTGTGCTCACCAAACATATCACACTTACATAGCACAACCGGATAGGAGCAAGAAATGAATAGACGATGAATCTGATGAGTTAATATAATATTATGTTACAACTGATTAAAAGCTAAAAATGAAAAAGAAGACTTTATCAGCTGACTATTATTATCATTGTATAAATTCATACCAATAGAATTTGTGTTGCCAGACATATTGCATGCCTCTAGAAGAAGAGGCCAGTTTGTACGGGTCAACTTTTAAAATGTTTTGTATCACCTTATCTTACCTGCAAATAGCTATAAAGATTTTTGTACTTGCACCTTGAAATTGGTAACAAACTGCGTCTGTGTGTGAAACGTGGCTGGCTATGATAATAATAATTTTATAATGTAACTAGCGGCCCGCCCCGGTTTCACCCGTAGTCCATTATTATTCCCGGCAAATATTCGATTTTTTTCTCACCGTACAAACCATCCTTGGACTTCAACGAACATTAAAAAAAACGCCTACCAACACATTTTGCGATTCACTTTTATATTATAGAAGAATAAATTATAATTTATTGACGTGTGTGTGCAGGTACGACGCGGCGACGCGCGACACGACGTGGGTGTGCGCGCTGTGCGGGCTGGCGCCGCACGCGCGCGCGCTGGGCGACCTGTTCGGGCCGTACCCGCTCGACACCGAGCTGGCCGAGTACCGCGCGCTGGACGAGGCGGCGCGGCGCCGGCTCGCGCTCGCGCCCGACGGCCGGCCCGAGGCGTGGCTGCACGCCGACTGCGCCGTGTGGGCGCCGGGCGTGGTGGCGGCCGGCGCGCGCCTGTGGGGGCTGGCGCGCGCCGTGTGGGCCGCCGCCGCCGAGCGCTGCCTGGCGTGCGCGCGCGCTGGCGCGCCGCTGGCCTGCGCCGCGCGCGCCTGCCCCGCGCGCGCGCACCTGCCCTGCGCGCGTGCCTCCTGGCGCCTGCACGACGACGACTTCCGCGCCCTCTGCCCGCTGCACGCGGACTGATCGAATCTCCCCGCCCGCCGACTGTATTATACCCACTGTAGATAACGAGATCGCCGCCGACGATAACGGTGCGCTGTAAATAATACTGTAAATAGTTTGAAACGTAGGACCCGTCTAGGTAAACCTGAATTGTAATATAATCGTCGCAATCGATAGGGTGTAAATGCAGTATTCGTTCGCGAACGATCCGGGGAGCGCGTCGGCTCAGAGGCTTCCGATGAAATGAATATATCCGGTGTGGGGTTCGGACTCCGCGGAAACGGAAATATAATTGAATCCGGCGACTTCCACCGCTACAAGCGGTAACGATTTTGGTAAAATTTTAGTATCTTAAGAACAGATTTCGCAGTGGTGTTATACAGAGCACACGCGCGACAACTCGGTCGAATTTTGTTAAAATTTTAAAATTCCAAATTATTATTTTGTAAATATCTTCTGATGATTCTGAATTTAAATATCTTTTCTTAGGTGAATATAAAGTAAAGATATTTTGTTTATTTATTTACTTGTAACATGATCAAAACACTTTTGTTTTGAACTGTTCTGAAGCTCATCTTCACTGTACCCAGTACACATCCTCAGACTATGCAGCTCACCTATGAATGAATTTCTCTTCCGCTCTGTAATCGACCAAGTCTCCGCTTGGGTGAAGTCCGGGCCCGATCACCTCTTTATAAATAGTGTTAAATCTTACGTTGTTGATATATTCACTTCGTTGTGATTACGAAATAATTAACATTTAGGATCGGACAATGCAGTGATATCTGTGAGGAATTCTGAATACTATCAAATTATTTCCACCTCGCGTTTACCCGACCGCAAAACGAGCGGGGTCACATTTTAAAACAACTGTTCAGTTGCCATTTTTAAATAATATGAAGAACTAGTCTAATAAATAGTGTCTTGTGATTTTTAAAATTTATGAAATCGTTTGGGATCTTTAAAAAAATTTACAATTTTAGCTTGGTACGGGGTATGCGTGCATACTGCATTGTTGGCGGGTTGTATTACACACCGTTGTGTAGTGATTTAATCTAATGGTTATTTATACCGTGAAACTTACGCTTATTTGAAACGTCTCAAATGTTTTGAGGGATTTCATTACCTGACAAATACTAACTTAGAAACTCTGTATAGTTTATTTATTTCTTCTCTCATCACACGATCCAGCATAATACTTGATTATGTAAACACTTGTGGGACGGCCGAAAGTGTGACTTGTGGTCAACCTACTTCCATACAGTATAGAGAGGGTGCTTTAGGTGTAATATCTTTATGTTCTTTAGTGTATCTGGTTATCTCCAAATGTCATTGTTGAATGCTATTTGTCAAATGATTTAAAGTAAAAAATCTATGGTAAAAGCAGACAGAATGAACTTGTAACAATAAGTCAATGATTTAATGCCATTACATCCCAATATCTTTGAAAAATTTGGAGCATCCACACAATAAAATAGTCAAACACACTATTATACCACAAAACAATAAAGAAAAACAGTGATTAAACTTAATAAATTCCGCACTTACTAATGTGCTGGATTAACAGCGTTGGCTATCTCTTTCTGAGAGAAAGGCCAACAAATCCAGCGACAGGACCATAGTGGTATATTTCTGACTAATGGATATTGCACCTATGGCAATCTTAGCCCCGCAGTTGTAGACAAAGATAGTATGATTGAGCTTAATTAAGATGACGACGTCGTTATTAAAAAGTAATATTTATTGAAATACTCTATATCCATCATCATTCCTACTCAAAAGTTATATAAATGATGGAGTTACTCACATAGGCCGTACACTTATGGTCGATCAATGTCCATGATATATTTTTTAGTACAAACATGTCATGCTTAAATTGTCTTAGTAATCGTTTATGTACTTGCATTTCCCTGTCTTTTTTTTTTCGTGTTGAAGTGAGAGATATGACAACAGCAATAACGAAAGCAATTGAGTTAGGCATAGACCCCAAAAGTCCTAATTTTTTTTACTTTCGTTTCTTTTTATTAATCTTTCTACTTTATGTATTACTCATTGACTTAACTAAGTACTCTTACCTTTTTTATTTATATTTTTCTGCACTCGGGTATACATGTAACGCAGTCGGAAATATTCCGATATGTGTCTTAGCAAAGAACATAACAAAGACCGAATATCACTTCCAATTCATTCAGTCATCAATTCGGAATCATTCTGAACGCGTTGTCAATCGGGATGTCGATTCCGTGCCGGATTTTTTTCAACTGCATTGTCAATTCACACCGGGATAATTCCGACTGCGTCGAGGAAATTTTAGGAAGTTTACACCCAAACCACATGTAGTTGTAAAACATGTAGTTTAGGTGTGCCACATATTTTAGTAGCTCGTTAACAAGTTCTGCTTATTCTGGTTTAGAGAGTTTTGTGAAAAATGTCTACCAATTTAAATGAAAAATGGCCACCAATTGGAATAAAAAATCTCCATTAATTTTAAATAAATAATGTCCACCAATTTCACTGCCGTGCTGGCATAAATCTATCCTGGTGGCACATTTCGTGTTGAACCGCCGTATTCCAAGGTACACATTTTTAATTAGTTAACGTTTTCATGTGTGATATTGTGTACCAAACGGGACACACGCTCCCTTTGAAAAAGGCTAGACTACAAGAATGCGGCTAGACAGACCAATCTAGTGAGTAAAACTGTTAACAATTAAAAATTTGTTCAGAGCTATTGTGATACAAAAACCTGTAAATTTTTTGAGTAAAGTTAAATCAGTGTATGCTGATTTAACTTAAATGTTCGATGTTTGTGACGTGAAATGAACGCGGCAAACTGAGAATAACATCAGAGTTTGGGATGCGGCATTGGTTTTCGTTGAGACTAAGATTGATCTATGTTCATACCACCAACTGAATTGTGCTAGAGTAATGTATCTCATGAAATATTACTCAACGTCTAAAAATATAACCCAAGTTTTCTAAAAACATCTCTTAACCGTAAGCAGACTGTTGATTTTCCCTTTTTTATGTATTGAAAACACTACACAAGACTTCATGGAGATCTAAATTGTTATTTAGTTATCTCGACGTTTTGACAGCGTTACCTTTAGCCGTGGCCGTGGTTTTGGAGAAGATTTCTCGTGATCACGTTGTTATTAATTGGCATGGTGACTAAAATTAATTAGGATTAGTCCGTCAATTAGATTATTAAAAAACATTGGTATTTTTTTATTTCACAAACAAAAAATGACGAAGATATAGTGCTTAGAAGTTACGAGTGACGTCACGTCTATATACGATTTTATGTAGATGTGACGTCACAACCCTCCACTCTGGAAGTTTGTTGATCTATATCTTTGCCAATTTTAAACAATAATTTGATAAAACAAAAAATAATTTCCATATTTTTCCATAATAATCTACCTGATATACTAATTAGAACCTACCTAATTATAACAATACCTGATAGAATATAATTAGAGTATATTTTTGATTTTTCATCACCCCAATTCTTGTGTAATGTTTTCAATATGAATTCAAATCGCGTAATGTTTTTTTATCCCAGATTATATCCATTATGTGTCACGTAAAGCAATATTAATGATTACTGCCGGCTGTACGAGTACAGCGCATTAGTAGGCAAAGTACGGACACTAGCGTTACCGGTAACGTCACAAACGCTTGCAACTACTTATAGAATACGTGGAAGCGTGGTTGATGATGCTACCAAATTAAATGCACTAAAGCATGGTTCATGACGCTAGCAAATGGAATGTATGGAAGCATGATTGATGACGCTATTGACTTGAATGTAGAAAAGCGTTGATGACTACGCTAGCAAATGGACGAAACTTTGGATGATGACGCTACCAAATTTAATGCACTAAAGCATGGTTGATGACGCTAGCAAATGGAATACATTTTCATGCATTAGGTTTGACATGGAAGATATTTATGGTTACTTTGTCCTCAGATAAACGCATTAAGGTGGTATTATCCATGCGTTAGCGTTTCGCTAGTGTTCTTACTTCGTATACTATTCCCTGACGCGATATCTGCGTTCGTCAGTGCCTTGAAGAGTTTGAAAAAGTGAAAATTACTAAAATAACAGTTTAATAATTTTCACTTGGCGCGAAAAAATGATAATGTTAATTCACGAAAATACTAGCCCAAGTATAAATACGTAACTAAAAGCGTACGTGGTTCGAGAGAAAAGTTGAATAAATGCCTCTGGCGGACGTTAAAAGAAATCTAATATTTGTTAGTGCCGCGTGACGATAACGTTCTCGCTACACGTTCACACTTGGGCCAGTAGTGATTACCATATTGAATTGTAATTCTATATAGTGTTTAGCTAACGATTCTATGTAAAAAAATTCAACACTTAGTCACTTTGTACTTGAATGTGTTTCTAATTTTCATCTAAATTATTATATCTACATATTATAACTATTTTAGTTTATACTAAAAAAAATGTTACAATTAACAATATCACAAAACATTTGAAAAGTTTCACGTAAATATAATAAAGAGGTAAATAAGGAAATTATCTTCATTTGCCCGAAGTGCGGTGGCAGAAAATTATTGTACTCTAATTCCAGTGGTTAGGCAAAATAGACTTTATATAGAAAGAGTTAAGGTACAAATTTACTGTAGGGAGAGGCCAGTCTAGTGTTTGTAAAGCTATCAAATCTTTGAACAAGACGCAAGGAAACAGAATCCGTAACATCCAAAGCCTTCGTATTTGTAAATGGTGTAAGTTTTTTATCACTTACAGGCAAATGATTACTTTATTAAGTATGTAATTGTTATAAATTATATTTATCATGACATTATAAGCAAATTGAAATACAACATGTTTAAAATGAGGCAAATTAGCTTTTATTTAAACCTAATTTTTTATATTGGCCTGTGGCAGTCGGGCTCTGGACGGTCTACTCTCCTACGAAAAATGTAAATTCGAAAGAAACTCGCGTCTTTCGTACTCCGGTTCTATTTAGATCCGTTGTTTCGTCCGTTTAAATCTCTAATTAAAGTAGGCTTAGAACATTTAAACGTCAATGTTCGATCGGACGAAACGAAGTAGAACCGGAGTAGGAAAGTCGCGAGTTTATTCCGAAATTACGTTTTTTGTAGAAAGAGAGTAGACGTCCTGATGGCCTCTGCTACTTACTGGACTTTGGTTTAGCGCAGATGGCGCAGGACCCAAGAAACATTTTTACAAGTTGGTTCCCGAGACCGTCACGGCGTATCTTGGGGTCAGGTGAGCTAGTGACGGGGTGTGTTGAAATGAACAGGTTAGACAGCTAATTAAATCTCAACAAGTTATTTGCTGTTGGGTCAAAATGGCGGAATATCATTCAGGAAGCTGGGGTTAAACAGCTTAGCTGTGTAGTAACGAGGTTAAGCTGTTGATTGAACGGTTGCTTAAGTTAGTTGGCTGATACATATTATATTTATATAGTATTTAACTAGACTAGCCCTTTTATTTGATATTCTATTGTAGGAATTGCAAAAATAATTTAATCCGCCATTTTGAGAATTGAAATCCGCCATTTTGGTTCGATTTTCGTCAAACATATCTCCAGACTTATCCATATAGAAATCCGCCATTTTGGTTCGATTTTCGTCAAACATATCTCCAGACTTATCCATATATCAATTGATATCGATTCATAGGTTCGGGAGCTATGATGCCAAAGATACATAAAACTTATAACTCCATCATTTTTGCATCGAGGACTATACAAAAAAAAATGTAGTCCCTGGAACAGATGGAAGTGAAAACTAATAGCTTAGAATTTGATAGCTTACTTTGGAAACAACGCGAGTGAAACCGGAGGGCATGGCCATGGCCATCTAGATCATCCGAGTTTACCTGAAGGTTTATTTCATTTACGAACGTGACGCTTGAGTTAATTTCATAGTCCACGGAAAATCTGTAATACGAGTGTGTGGTGCGTCAAAAATCTGTGATGTAGGTTTCACAAAACCAACAGAAACGAAACCGGTTTAATAAATGGTATCATTTATTTTCAAGTAAAGCTGATCTCCCCAACATGTAGGCTGCAGTAATAGAAGGAGCAGGTAGCGATCCATCGTCCACTGCGGTCCCAGTCAGCGCCGCGCCGTACGCAATAGGTACTCCCGTGCTCGGTGTACCCCGCCACCACGGCGCCTCGTAATCTGAATAATATACGTAATCCGCCACTATGTGACATCTAACACCGATTTTCATCTACAACAGCTATTAACATTTCCGACTATTCACCTTTCAAACAAAACCAAAATCGAAAATTGGCCAAAAATTGTGATGACAATTAGGATTTTAAAATTTTATGGTGTAGTGCTGCACAATTTTAACCCTAAAGGCAGCATGCTACGATGCCACAGACTCACAAACACACGGCAAACATAACACAAGATTCTTTTTCCATCGAGGATCAAACAAATTTCTGTAATATAGGTTTCGCAAAACCATAAAGTAGGTACCTACTACATCAATGTAACACCCCGTCGTTATGTCGGGGATTAAACAAAAGTACTATCTGTAAAGTAGGTTTAAAAAAAGTAAACGCAATCGGTTTTATAGATAGCATCATTTATTTTGAAGTAAAGCTGATCTCCCCAACATGCAGGCTGCAGTCATAGAAGGAGCAGGTAGCGATCCACCGGCCACTGCGGTCCCAGTCGGCGCCGTACGCGATGCTCCCGTGTTCGGTGTAGCCCGCCACCACGGCGCCTCGCTCCACCAGCTGGAAGCCGCCGTACATGCACGCAGCTACCACTAGCTCCTGCCTGCTGGGGTGGTACTTCAGTCTCCACACGCCGCCGCTCGTATCTACTTCTGATAAACTCGATTTGAGGTTCCGCGTGTCCCAGATACGGATTTTTTCGTCGTAACTGTAAATAAAACCATATTGTTTTGAAGTGAAAACTTTTTGGCCGTATGTATAGACTGAGGTATAAGTTTTCAGTTCTATAGGCGACCCCTATGATCTGTATATCAATATTTTTATATTTATCAGTTAAACTTTAGTCTCATATGTATAGGTTAATGTTTATTATTTTATATGCATAGTTATATAAATATGTACCTAGTATAGGTATGTAGGCTATTACCCTTTATGCTGGTTGCCTGAAAGAGATTGCTCGGCCGCCACTTGTGGCACTAGTCAATTAAGTGTTTATTTGTAATATTTTAATTTGTTTGTGTCGCAATAAAGAGTTTCTATCTATATATAGTGACTGGACGAGCAAAACATGCGCCTGATGCTAAGCAACACGCCTGCCCATGATTCCAAATCGTTACCAGCACTGCAATGCGCTCTTCTTCCAGAGATATAAGATAATTTACCTCTATGCACTGTAACTTCTCTGGAAACATTGCATTTAGGTATAGCAGTTTTTTTGGGGCCTGGTAAAGGGTAATAAGCTTTTCAGCTGCCACCGACGTATAGGGCCTGTTGAATCGTACCTTCCCGTCAGTAGTTCGTACTCGACGTCCGTATGACTCCTGACGGCGGTGACCCCGGCGCCGTGACTCCTGTTGGTACTAACCGCAGCATTCGCCACTCTCACGTCGTAACTCTTGAACAGACAGTCGTCTCCACCTGGAAAATTACAAGGTTACAATTTGTTACCTCCATTAGTCTGTTACGGTTAGTGAAGTCTATGTGAGATGAATGTAGCATATACAAAAATCTTTATTGCACTAACTTACTTACATAGGTATATCAGGTAAGATATACCTATGTAAGTAAGTTTGAAATAACCACATACAAGTGTTCAATGTATTTTTGGAGTGAAATCTGTTTTAGCCTGGCTGAGCACTTTTAATAGGGAAAAATATTAAGGGTCGCGTCATCGAATTGCTAATGTAGCGTCGGGCAGACAGAAACAATGGTTACTGACGCGTAGAGCGGCATAAAATAATGTCATAAGTACAAACATAAAATTGGTAAACTAAACGCTAGTTAAAGTACTCGTAGTTATTGACATTAAAAACCATTAATAAATCAGACTGCAGGTATAAAATATATATTATAGTAATATGTAGTGTGTAATGTGTACCTATATGTAGTATACTTACCTAATCCAGCAATTATTTGCAACTAATAAATTAAAGAATTGAACATCGCCGAAAAATTGCTAGCTTTTCGATTTTTTAACGGATACATTTCGGAGAGCGACTGATCTACATTGTCTGATTCCACCTTACCCTTTTTTCTATCGGACTTCTCGTAGCGCGAAAAAGCGAACAAAGAGATTTGACTCTACATTTTTGTAATAAGAACGTATAGGCGTTTCATGAATAGATTTTTCCTAATGGTTACAATCTTGGAGCTTTCACATCGAGAGTGAATTGTTTTTTTTTCTATGTAAACACCTTCCGTCGTAGAACGCATCGTCGCGTAACATCAGGCTAGATGGCGGTCATTTGACATATTTTTTAAAAACATACTGCTACAAACTTACCTGAATAGAATATGTCCGGATTCCAGTAGTTGAACGCTCCTATCCAGGCCTCGAACCCATGACTTTTCCATTTCCCGACTTCCTCTAAACCATTTTTAGCTACCCGCAAAACCGTTACGCTTCCCGACGAATCACTGACGATTACGCTCGGATTTTCTGTCTGCGTCTTATTCGTCGACCAATCAAGCGAGAGAGCTAAAATATCCTCGCCAATAGAGTAATCGAGCCATAGTTTCAAATTCAACGTTCCGTTTTCGTCAAGCAGCCGATAGAGTTCGACGGTGCCTACTGACGTCACCGCGGCTAATACGGGATGACCTGATACAAGATGGTAGCACCATTTTTGATCGAGAATTCCTGCTGTCTCGATGGTTTGGACCGGTGAAAGTTCTGTAGTTGAATCGTCGATAGAGAAGAGGTAGATTTTGCCCAACCTCGTTTGCTTCTTTGGAGCGTTATCTGCAAAAACCACAAGTTACCATATTATTTACTGAAGTGAAAACGTATTTAGCCACCACGTAGTAATTCGAATGCGAAATCTCTGTGTAGCAGTTGGCAAGTGACTGGCCCCATAGCTCTATTAGTAATGAGTCCGCCCACTGTGCTGGATGCAGGTTCGATTCCCATCAGGACATAAAATAATTGATGAAAGGACGAACAGGACTTGCAATACGCCAATAACAGCGCCGTCCCACACTGCGATTTGATCATGGAAGAATTAAGTTACTGTTTAGTACCTACTGCGCATCACCCGGATATATAGGTGCCAGGCGTCCTTAATAAAGCCAGACAGAAGTAGTTAAGGCGCTGAAAAGAGCCAAATGCCACAAATTTAACAAAATGTATATGGTTTGATATGTTGAATAAAATATACTTATGTTATTCTTGAACATATTTATAATATACAATAACATAGATGCCCCTATGATTTCAAAACAAGATTAGGAAAAAAATCTAGACTGGAAAAAATCCTAAACTGAACTCTAAAATAAGTTTTAGACGTAAATATCAGTGTAATTAATAAACATACGAGATTATTAAATTTGTTTAGATAAACGAAATTTTTTTTTTGTTTTTTGATTGCGCGTCTGGACAAAATAAACGGTCCAGCTTTTTTTGTTTTGTTCACTTTTCGCAAACGAGCGAACGCCGAACGTGGTCGAGCGAGTGAACTTAACGCAGTCATGTTTATTCCTTTTTTGACGTAGGTAGTGACGTGACCTATTTTTAGTGAGGTACACTAGAGTCCAGCCTCTTTAGCTCTTTACCACCGGCCAACCTGGCTGGTCTATCCGACTATTAGGTTTGGCAACTCTCCCTGGAGATATAAGATGATTTGTCTCATTGCCCTTGTGTTGTAAGGTTGCAACTTGCCTCCACTAGTGTTGTCCAGCTGGTACGTGCCGCAGACGAGCACGTGGCGGTAGGGCTCCACGGGACACCACTCCGTGGAGTCCGCGCTGTAGCCGGTGTGCCACCGGTGCCTGGTGCTCCAACGCATGCCGCTTTACTGCAACACTAACGTTTAAAACTTACCAATTAATAACATAATAATATCTACCCGGATTGGGTATTTATTGGTAGACATTTTACCACGTTTTCAACAATGGGATAGTTTGCGGCCATCTTGCAGTAAATAGTCCTTCTTTTTGATGTGAAAACTTCTTTGGCGCAACACACACAGATTTTTCGTGGGCTGTGAATAAAGCTCATCGTCGCTCTTGTAAAAAAAAACTTCGGATGAACTCGGGACCGAACGCATTTCTAGATAAGGCTTGCTTAAGACTAATCTAGACGATGTCCATGCTTATAATCTAGCTACATATCCGGATGGCTTTGCTTAGAATACTTATCAAGACGACCATGCAGCGCCCTCCGGTTTCACCCGCGTAGTTTCCAAAGTAAGCCATCAAATTCTGAGTTATTACACTTCTATCGACAATTCATATTTCCTATGACGCATCCGGCGACTTTTTAAAAGGTGAGTGCACGAGTGTGACAGCGGATCCTTTCGCACTGCGCGCAACCAAGCTCCAATTTAGTAGGTAGGCCATCTCAGTGTAATCTAATTAGTTACCCATCCTAGTAAAATATTGTTTATGAGAAAGTTTGGATGTTTGTTGCTCAATCACGTCGAAACAACTACGTATCGGGTTATATTTAGAACACAGATTGCTTGTGGTCCGGAATAGGCTTATTAAGCACTTTAACACGGGAAAATTACAAGCACGGAGTCTATGCGAGTAAAACCACGAGGTACTACTAGTCTATCAATATGTACCGTCACCGTAGGTAGTTATTTGGTTCTCCTGTCTGGGGGCTAATAATAAAGAATTTGGTTGTCTTATCCATCGTACATATTTTCTATACATTTGCTGGATTTGGTAGAAATAATTACAAGTTACCAGGACGCTGTACGTCCACTGAATGTGCAGTTCTGGTTCAACTGTATACTGATAAATAAAACTTATGATGATAAAGATAATGGTAGGTATAAGACTGATTTTTTTGTATGACGTCCAGGTTACCTGTAGGTATGTATAGGTAGGTAGTGACTGTTAAAAATTTGTTTCAGAAAGGGGTCAAACACTAACACTATAAACTAAACTAACCGGCCGTTATCAGCTTCCATAGATTAAGCACCCTGTGGATCGGGCATGAAACGAATCTGCTTTAATTCATAAGTCATCAGCGGGGGCGCAGGACGAGGTAAAAAATCGCGGCGTGATAAGCCGAATATCCATGTCACGTGGCACTACTTTCCACCAGTGATTGGACAAAACGAGATAAGAGTTATGCAAACTTCTAAGGACAGAGCAGGATGCAAAGAAAGACATCAACGGGTTCAACGGTAGGTTAGATGTGCAATTGTCTTTGTCAGTTTCTAACCCCGTCATTAGACGGTCTACCTTTCGACGTAATATTAGCAGAAATGTGAGGCTAAATCACAATAAGTAAGACTACGTGCAAAAACACGTGGTATCCTGGGACACCAAGTAGGAACCAGGTAGGAAGTACCTTCGGATAATTTAGAAGCAACACAATTTGCAAAAATATTGCTTAGCGGGGTTAATTTTATAACCATTTACTTATGGTACTATCAACTGAAAAATAGAATTTAAATATAAAATAAAAGTTATCGAAATAATAAAAGTTTAAAAAGCAATACGGGTCACAGCATCGATATAATTACAGAAACGAAGATGAGGTGTGCTATAATCTAAAGACAACAGAACGTGGCGAAAATTTGTTTGAAAAATTTGAAAATTGAATTGTCAGCGAACGTACACAACTCCTTGTTGCGACTGAGACTAAATCAGGAGACGTCACTTGATTTTGCATCGCCATAGTAGAAGCGCGTTTGCCGCTTCTGCCGTTTTTAAGAGTTCGATGGGTCACAGTCAGTTTTTACGCGTCACTTCCGTTATTTATTTTTCTTACGGTTTTAGTCTCACATGTTTTTCGGTTTGGTCACGCAGCAAAATCCCTACCTCCTGCAAGCCTGTTTTAAGAAAAAACTTCGTTCCAAAATTGTAAATTGAAAACTAAGGCGAAATCGTAAATTAAGACGAATCAAATTATTTAGACCCATTTAATAAAAATATGTCCATACATGAATACGCAGACTAACGCTATGCTTCGAACAGTTATTCAAATATCTTAGTAAATACATAGTCAATGCAAACATACATTTACTTGTCTAAAATTTGTACTGCGTTGTGGTTCACGACTTACATTTAATTTGGGACATAAGACGAGATGTCGTCTTTTCAAAGAGGTAGCATTTTCTAGAAACATTTGCGCACATTACAACGACTGATCGGAAAATATTCTTATAAATTAATATGTAATAGGTAAATATTGCTAGACATTTCTCATACAACCCCATCTAGCCCAAAAAAATTACACAATTTAAACTGAAGTAGACCAAAGGGTTTACTATATATTACAAACGCTGATATATAAATTATATGTTCTAATATATTTGATCTATTTTGTACTAAGTTCAACAAGGTAAAATATTAATACTTTTGGTATTTAGCTACATGTTGGCCACATCATGGTTAAATTATTGGGTTAAAGGGTTGTAATTATGGTACGGTGAGCTGTACGTACCTAATTAATAATTTACTTTTACATGGAATAGACATTTATAAGTTTTTTTGTGGTAAATATTTGCGTTGTAATGTGCACAAACCTTTACGACACGAGTGGCGGTTGTATATGAAAAGTTTATGTATACCTACTTAGTGTTCTGAACGATTAATGGGAAATCACTACAGCTTGTATCCACTACCGACAATATCAAGTCAAGATACTTAAAGATATTTGTTTTTGCATTAGAGATTTGTCATCCGTAAAACAAATATATCTCTCTAGTTCTGTCCCTGCCTGCCTACATATCCTGCATGGGGACTGGCTTCCAACTTTATCTTACCAAGCGGGAAAGAAAAAGTTACGTAGTAGTTGGAAGGATTGCTGTTGTCAAGCTTGCTTCCATCCTTACCGGTAGAAGAAATAAACAATTATTTTTCTCCAATTTCTTTCATTTTCCCCAAAAATAATTCAGAACACCGTACAACAGCAATAGGCGTGATCGAAGAGAGTATCTAACAGGACTGCCTCGAAATCTACCTTAACAATCAACACTTAGACGATTTTTATAAAGTTAAAACATTCACTTGTCAAGATCAAAAAGATTAATATTAATAAGTATACCTTTCTTTCCGTATCGTATACACATTGCGATAGCTCCGACGTTCATCAAAAGTTATGGCCGCGCTATTACGCTAACAGTTATAACTTCCCAATGCATTAGCGTATGTTGAATGGTTAACACATGGAGTTTAAGTTAACAGCTGAAACTCATTAGTGTGGACATAACTACTTGATTCTCACAACTAACTTCCCCTGTGCAACTGTGATGATGACCCTTATAGACATTATTAAACGTTTCTCATTAATTATAGTTAGGTACATGGCACATTACAGCACCGTTTAAGAGGTGTTGTTTCGTTACGATTTTGATAATTAATTAAAACCAAGCAGTTCCAAATCATTTAGTATTCCACACACTGCAAAATTGCAGTGTGTGAAACAGCTTGCATTTTTTTAACGAGCTTTTATATCGTGTGAAATCAGTGAGAATTCTAAAACTAACCCTTTTACCATTTCTATAGAAGCCATCACCACAGTCACTCATATCTACCTACCATCTATTCTACCAACATCTACTACAGTTAAAGTATACATGACTGTTAGAGATAATTTCAGAATTACTTGGGTATGTGAGTAAATAGATTTGCTTTGCTATGCTGTATTTTCTAATGTTCTACAGGGTATTCATGCTGTTTGTCATCTACATTCAGAGAGGCAAAAACTGAGAGTATAAATTCCGTATTAAATCGAATTGGAGTTAAAACTGTATAACATACTTATTTATATATTTATAAATAAAATATTTTTTCACACAAGCAATTCTGATGTTATTTCAAACATTATTACGATCTATTTAAAGAATATTTTTTTATTTCAAAACGTAATGGGAAATTCCGTTAGGCTTTTAAGATTCCTATATGTGTAGGTCGACAATACACACGAAATACTGAACAGCATGTTACTCTGATAACTGGACATTTCAATAACTTTGACTCTTTATTATGACATAACCGATGTTAACTGTTCGCCATTGAAATTTATTATGACATAACCGATGTTACTGTTCGCCATTGAAATTTATTATGACATAGCCGATGTTAACTGTTCGCCATTGAAATTTATTATGACATAACCGATGTTCCTGTTCGCCATTGAAATTTATTATGACATAACCGATGTTAACTGTTCGCCATTGAAATTTACAGTTATCGTAATAACACTGCAAGACTGTACAGTGTTATTCAAAGATTTCTTTTTCAACTTTTTTACTGACGCTAAAAAAACTCTGTAGTCTACAGAGAAGCAGTCCTGTGCATTTTGTAGGAACATTAAGAAACGTGAAGTATCGAAAAGTCATTCAATTAAATGGACATAATTACAAATAACAACGTTAAGTAAGTACTTGTATTAATTAATGGTAACTTATCATAGTTATGTTAAAATTATTCGTAATATCTTCCTTACAACGTAGACTACATCTAAAAGTATACTTCGTGCCAGCTGGACCAATGTTTATTTATGAATATAAATAGGTAATTTCTTTGGTTCTTAAATATCTATATGCGGTTGATCAATTAGCTTGTACGTCGCTAAAGTATAGCCGTTCGACTAGGCCGTCTCCTCTATTGCTACGAAAAACGTAATTTCGAAATAAACTCGCGATTTTTCTACTTCGATCCGTCGTTTCGTCTTCACATTTGTGTTCGATCGAAAGAAACGAAGTAGAACCGAGGGTCTACCGCCTAACTGAAACTGTCTTAGCTTTGACATTGCTCTCCTTTTCTTTTCGCTTGAAATTATAGAGACCGCAATAGCAAGGCCATAGCCGATTTAGAAGGGCTGGAGTAGAAAAGTCCGAGTTTATTTCGGAATTTCGTTTTTCTTAGTAAGAGACGTTAGTTAGACGTCCAGGCTTGCATGCGCACTGCGGCAGATGTTGAAGCAGTAGTCAATGAGGTTAGCATATGGACGCCGCGTTCAAGGGTGTAAACCAGGAATGTACGTACGACGTGACCAAATATCGGCTGGTTGACCGGACTACCACGGGCGTCGCGGCCAAGATATTGTAGGTAGATATTTTATTGCTCCACGGCGTGATTTTATCATCTCCATATGACCGTGTTAAAAAATATATTACATATCGAAAATTAAATGTTTATAACTTCTGCTAAAATGAGACGTTAAATTATTACTTTTAAACAAAATAACTCTCTATTTTGAGAGAATCTATTAATTTGTTTCATCGCTCGTTCAAAATGGTTTTGTTTGTTGTGACTATTCAGGTTTGAAAGAAATTCAATTAAGATGGTAGCAACGACCAGGCACGGATCCAGGGGGGTGTCATGGGGTCATGACCCCCCCCCCCCTCTGGGCTGGGTCCAGTGACATGACCACGACTATGTGACCCCCGTGACCCCCCTGGAGCCAAAGCTGGACGACTGCTACGACATTAGTTCAAAATGTGTTTATGTGACAAAAATATTTTCGTTGTCTCAATGATGGTGTCCTTCACACGTTTTTGTTTTTGTCATTTGTGTGGCGGTTTTTTATCAATAAAGGAGTAAAACTATTCATGACCAATAGACATGGGGTGCTACTATAGAATAGAACAAAAGAAGTGGTATAAAACTGGCCTAGTTCAAATTTTCACCGTTGGTTTCGAGTGTTTTGTGGTCAAACACAACACATGTTGAAATATTGTAATGATGATAAGTTTCCAAAATTATCTCTGTTTAGTAAAAATGAATTGTCACAGCTGTTATACAGAAGCTTCCAGTTGAAATTAAAACTAAATTATATACAACTTAAGGTCTAAGTTTAAACAAAATTTACCAAAGGTCAATGAGCATATTGGCTTACACACTACATCGCGATTAGTGTTGAGGTCAGTGACATGGCATACTTTATTCTACCCAAAAACTGGGTGTTCAGAACAAAACAAGAACAGAGGAATTGGATTGCTTTTGTTACAAATAAGTAAGTCACAGTATAACTGTAAATACCATTGGTTTATAATCAAACTAATTTATAAATCTAGTTTATAACTGTGAGATTATAAACTATCCTACCCTACATGGGTTTATACTCTCACGCGTTTTGCTATAAACTGACGATATTTTCATTATTACGTTGACATAAACATTAATTATTACTAGTATAGATTGGAGATTTCTGCAATAAATTTATAGGGTTTCCTCAAATATAGTGATAAAAAATTGCGTTCATTTTCATAATATTTATCTATAGTTCTAGAAATAAAGATAAAATCTACCAGTCCAATGATGAATTTGAGTATATTTTGAATTAGGATAAATTGATAATTACTTGTTAATATTTATTTTATGACAGACACACAAACAGGTTTCACAATTCATGCTAACTGAATCAGGCAGACTTTTACAAAGAGTCCATGTTCCATATTACTTTGTATAGTGCAATTTATTTCATTTAATTATCCCATTTACTAAGGTGCGTAACAATCACATTAATATTTCACATCTATTCCTCCATTCTTGATAAGTATGTTCTGGTTCATGTTTTTACATAAATATAAATTAATAATATCAAAGTATTTATTGCCAACAAAGAATGGACTATGCCATTTCAGCATCACCATATCAATTAAAATCATAATATTATTTACACCGTTTTACTTATTTTTCTTAACCCTCTGGCTCCTTTGGCATTATAATGCTAAAAAAGTTGTCACAAAATTTCCATGTTGTATATTCAATTTGCCAAAGGGTTTCTTTTTTTTGTGCAGTCAGGTTTCAGGAGCATGTTTTTGTAAAAAAAATATTATACAAACTTGATAAATTATTTTTCTATTACAAATAGCATCTGCATTTGACCAGGTAAGAGTTGATGCTATTTTAAAAAGAAGTAAATTAACCAACCTGTTTTTATTTTGTTGGACTCAACCCATTGGATATACGGATAATATATGTAATACAATTGGCACAACAGATTAAAGAAATTACTCCAATTTGACAATTGGTTCTTTAATCATTAAAAAGATGTTACACTATAGACCTTCTCGAAGACTATGAAAAATTATACTATAGATTGTAAAAGTGCACCAAATATGATGAAAGTAATATCAACAATATGACTTAAAATATTAAATCAAGCTATCAAATAATTGATGTAAGGTATGTTCTTCATATGATATTTAATATTTATACATAGTAAAATATTTTACAAGATGCTGACAAGTAAAACTCAGGACTTACTAAACAGATACTTTCCAATGGAAATATTGGTTTTTCAACCTTCAATATTTTTGTTGCTCAAGTTCACAGAAGTTTTTCTTTAGAATTATTTTTAATAGGTATTATTTTTCATCGCTATCTTTCTCTACACTTTCAAGTTTATATATTATCAAAATTCTACAAAAGTGATGCATGCACTGAACCTTAAAGGTATGAGGAATCTAACATATTTTCAAAATCACTTCACTTTTAATACATTGTTATTTGCATATAAATATTAAAATATAGGTATTTGTATGTGTATGAGGTAGATGTTCACAATAAATGTTTCAATCACAGCCTGAATTCATTCAAGACCTAACTTTCCAACTTTGTAAAAAATATAAGGAATTTAATATATTGCAGACTGCAAAGGATAACAGTAGGATCTGGTTTTTACAATTTAATGACTTCTCATTGCTATATTCACTTTTATATTTTGTTTTATTGAAATAGAAGTCATCATGGTATACATAGTTCACATTGATTCATAATAGTCGCTTCATAGGGCTTAGTACAAGTGTTTCATAATGATGTATGTTACAAATTGTTATCCAAGATACAGTTAAAACACTTTCTAATTACAAAAACAGAAAATGTATTTGCTGTTACCATAGCAAGAATCTGATTGGCCATTGTAATAAAAGTAATTACTTATTCGCATCTTGTTTTTCCCGTTAAGATGTTACCAACTTTGATATTAAATAGGTCCGTAAAATAAACTGATAAAACGGTGACCAATAAAAGCTCTTACATTGAATAGCCATAATTTTAGTAAACCATATTAGGTAACATTTTGAATTTATACACGTTTAAACATAATTGTTCATCCATAGCTAAAATTATAGCTATAAAGGCAAATCTGTATACCCCATCTATTGCAACCAGAGCCCACTATAATCCAAAGAGTAAAGAGCCAAAAAGCTACACATTAATATTTTGTAGAGCAAATTAATGTTTTCCTTATATTTATTTCTAAGTACCCTGAATTATTAAATATTTCTCTTTAGATACTAGTAAATAAAATGCTAAATTCTGTGGGATCAACTCACACTATCAATTAGATAATAAAATTGAAATGCATTCCTAGCAACTTCAGAGGTTTGTTTGTTAATCTTAGTAACTGATATAAGAGTTAATGATTGGAGATTGTCTTCTTGTGACAAACAAAAGTTTAAATCAAACAAAAAACAATCTGCCATTTCAATCATTGCCTATTTCTCATTTTGCTAAAAAACTTCTAGATTCTCTACAAATTGACTGTGACAACATGTTGTGGGATGATCTACTGCCTTGCAGACCGCTCCGTTTCGATGAGACACTCTCTGACCAGGATGCGAGCATGAACAATGCCCCTCTTGAGACGCTCAGCCGAGCTGCGGCTGCCTGAGTAGCTTGGTCTCACCTCCTTACCCATTTCTTCGATCACCGCCAATAGCTGTGCGTATTTCGACATGCTGTTGTCCTTATCTTTCCCGTTAGATGACGGCGAGGATGCTGGGACGGTGGATATCGTGGCGTGACTGTTACCCCCTTGGCTTAGGTCTTTGTGTACACTCTTCCCACTCATGGGGATCGCAGTGACAGTGACGTCACTCAGCTTTGATTCGACTGCTTGGATGTCCATAGCTTCCATCCTTACCTGAAAATAATCACGTCTATGATAACTATCTCAGTAGATATGTGATACGACAAGATAATTATTGACTTACCCATTAAATATTAACTCATTTGTCAGTAAAAAACTGGCTCCAATAGCACTACGCGAACGGCAAGTGATAAATTCAACAATAAAAATGTGGGGCATACCTATAGAATATTGAGATCCTGACGATACGGTGTTTGGTCACTATGTAAATCAGACTGGTTTTAACTAAAGCTTTCGGAATGTTACGAAATATTAGTAAATATAAACGAAATTCTTAAATAAAACCTGTATTTTACAAACAACAAACAACTCCACAAATCACCACATTGACAATTATTTTTTTTTAATCACCTTTGAGCCAATCACCAACAAGCGGGTTTCAATACGTTTGATTGGCTTGTTTGATTTGTTTCATTTCTTGCCATAGCCACAGACTAAGTAGGCCATAGCTACTAAAAATATGTTTCACTCAAAACCTTCAATATTACATTATGGTTGATGGTGAATGGATAATTATCTTTTAAACCAAACAGAATGATATATTTATGTAACATTGATGGCATATTGATTTAACAAATAATAAGAAGAACAACAGTGGTGTCATTTCTTTATGACAATGCTAAAAGTTAATTAATCACAGCGTACTTTCACAGTATTTTAATATTCTTAATTATATAGGCGGTGTCAACAACGGTTACATTATTTCAACGTAGTCTTAGATCTCTGGGTGACGAGCGCAGTGCAGTGCTAGGTAATGATTTGGACTCTTCGTGTTCCAATAGCTGCGTGTCACTGTGCTGTTATGTGTCAGGCATGTTGCTTACCATCAGGCACATGTACTGATCGTCTCGTCACTCCTTATTTAAAAAAAAAAAAAAAGGTACATTATAAGTTCAAACATTTTTTCCATTTCCAAAAATGCCCAAGGCTCCTACAGAAGTTTGTTTTCACTTCAACAACTCTTTATACTTATGTTCTTTATCACATTTAAACACTGCCAAACCACATGGAACAAGAGATTGTTCCAAAATGAAATATAATTCATTATGAAATGAAAAAAAAAACGTAAAATGAAATATAATTCATTAAGTTGATGGTTGTATTTTACAATATTCTAATAAAAAAACCTACAACCACCGTTTAATACGTAGACAAAAGCAATTTTTTTGAAGTGATAACTTCTTTTGGTGCGGCACAGACAGATTTTTCGTGGGCTGTGAATTGAATTCTCGCATCACGCTCGGGAATGATAAGAAATCTTAGGGTAAACTCAGGATCATGGCCATAAATGCGCGGTCCGAAGGGAGGTCACAGGGGACATGACCCAACACCCCCCCCCCCCCCCCAAATCGTATACGTTACATTAAAAACCTACAAAAAATAAAAATTCTATTAATACATAGACTATTTTTTAACGCGGGAAAACAAACTACGTACTACTACCTACCTACTTAGTCTGTGCTATCTACGACCTTCACCTTCTTCTTCTTCAACTTCTTTTATCTATGGCTTCTGAATGCGGCTTGACCGCAACTTCGCCAATATCTTGAGTGTTGTTGCTGGTACGATCTTTCAGGGTTTAATCGGTGAAGGCGCAGCATTATGTATACATGGGCCGTTGGTCGGTAGGCTTCTTGTAATTTTACTGATTGTTAGTCTAGATCTACTGGAAGGGACAAACACATGACGTCACAAAATAGATATAAATGTATAAAGACAAATATATATATTTCCATTCATAGGATATTTACAAGAATAATAGATAGATAGA
The DNA here is from genome assembly GCA_017562165.1 of Ectropis grisescens. Lineage (NCBI taxonomy): Eukaryota > Metazoa > Arthropoda > Insecta > Lepidoptera > Geometridae > Ectropis > Ectropis grisescens. The sequence continues at coordinate 3,846,091 of CM029783.1, forward strand.
TAGATAAACTCTTTATTGCACTTAACAAAACAAACAACTTAAAAAAAAAACAAACAACTTAAATCTTAAAATATAATAGCAAATGGCGACCTTATCGCTAAGAGCGATCTCTTCCAGGCAACCATGGGATGGAAAAGAAGTTAAAGTATATATAGAAAGACGGAAGTAATAGTACTAGATAGATACATGATCATAATTTGATGCTATTGATTTTAATAAACTTATTAAGTACATAAATAAAAGGGGAGTATACTAGGGGGAGTAGGTTGGAAAAGGAGGCAGGACGGGGAAAGTCATCTGGGATTAGGTCATGTAAGGAACCACGATTTTTAGTGCACTCAAAGAAAATGTGGGCAGTTGTGCCATCAGCCAATCCGCACTCACAAAGGGTCTTCTTTAATTCTTATTTTAGCCAGGAACACTGGGGTACAAACAAAGCCCAACCTTAGGCGGCAGAGAACAGAAGTAACATGCTTGTCAACTTTTTTGAATTTGTAAAACCAGGGCCTAGGTGGAATGGCGGTCGTAGGTAATGCTTGACGCAAAGAAGTTGGAAAATTGACGCAATACGAATAGGGACCCGAGGTATTTAATCTGTGAGGGACCCCAATGCCATAGACAATGACGTCGTTTAATGTCAAACACAAATGTCAATCACCAATTGATTGATTGATTCAAATATAGATAAATGTCAGTCGGACGGACTCTTGTGCGGGTTGGTTGTGTATAAGATTTTCTTTCTTTCTTCGCTCTTTATTTTCACTTTTCGCTAAGAAAACCTATTTCGGTGCCCACAACGCGTCTAATAATAAAACCGACATCACATTCCAGAGCGGAAATACACCGCCTCGTCTGGCCGAAGTTAGAATTAATAATAGAACCGATCATGTTACAGAAAGCAGCAATGAAATGAATGTAAATAATAAAACAAAAAGTGGTCGGTGTCAAGTGGAGTGTCCGCCCACGAGCGGTGGATGGAGTGGTGATGAGATTAGTGGGATCAGTTTAATGGGCTGAGGATGTGTGATGAGGGCGAGCGCGCGTCGCGTCCCAGCTCTCTTCTGCTGGACGCGCCGCCGCCGGAACGGGAGCCTCTGCACTTCGACGTGCAGCTCATCGGCGCTCCGCCGGAAGTCGAGCAGCTTGTCAACAACATCAAACAAGTCGCCGAGGATTTCCTGTACCATTGGAAAACTTTTCCTATCGGTAAGGGAATCTCTTATCTCTTTCCTCAGGAGATTCAGAAAACGTAACACAATAACTGAGAATTATTTTTAAATTGGCCTGGGTCAATCCAAGGTCTTTCTTATTTTATTTATGTTCCAGAGAAATTACAGAGCATAGAGATAAACCATCTTATATATGGGTAGCAAGTACAAGTTCCAAAAGCTGCAAGATACTGCTGTTATTGTGGCAGGTAGAGCAGACATTGTGGTCATCATCATGTGCATGTCCAGATCATCTCGTCACCTTAGCTTAAATTTTTTTTAAGTAATGTGTTTATTAGAAGTATTGCCTATCCCAGGGTAACTTGTAAGAAATCGCTTATCTAGTTAAGAAAGTATTAAGAATTCAATCATAAAAATAACATTTATTATGTCAGTATGTGTGTATAAAAACACCAAAATAAAACAGAGACAGAAAAAAAATGGGTAATGATTACTGTAGAGATCTGAGTTTTAATTAACAAACAAATAAAGTTCCTATTTATTCAATTAACTATAACTTGAATAAAATTACTCAGAAAAATGTGGTCTTAAAGCAATAATGGGTAAACATTCTCGAGCATGCAACATGAACATGAGAATGTAGTAATTGTTTATAGAAAGTATGTAATCAAACACACCAACATAATTTCTACACAATGATATTATTTCAGTTTCTCCCGTTGGAATGCGTTACCAAATGCCATTGTTTAGTTTTTGTGCTGTTATGAAATTCTAATGAGAATGTGTGCTGTTATTGTATTCACTGTCTATTTTGGACTCTACTATTTCCAATCAAGTGATGCATGAAGAGCAATAGTCTATACATTATGCTATTAATTAACTCTTCGCACATTGAGGTAAAATGCTTTTAATGTTAATTTACTTACTGTGAATCCTACTTATTGGATAATTGTCGGGAAGCTCCTTACACAAGCTTGTTTGTTCATATTCTTAATTAATAAAATAATTATTTATATCTCAATTTAAAAGTAAAAATAAAATTTAACAAATATGTAATTTCCACATTACATACAATTTACATTAGTACATTAAATAAATGAGAGTACATAACTTACGTAATTTAATTATGTAACATAAACAATGTAAACAAATTAACAAAAAACGGCTATGTAGTTTATACGCTGTAGAAGTGGGAGCGAGGTCCTGTGTCACAAGTCTCGGGATCTACTCGGGATTTTCTCTCTCTGCCACACGATTTACCCGGCACCCGCACGGTAAAGCCATGGAATGCTAAGAAGATCGTCTCGTCTCTCTAGGAAATAGTAATGAAGTAATATAATTAGCCAATATTATATTATAATTATTTTAACACATAATCTATATATACATATAAAAATCGATGCCACTTTTCATTGTAAGTAAACTCCTCCTAAACGGCTCGACCAATTTGAAAGATTTTTTGTATACGTTTGGGTAGGGCCCTGGATGGTTTAGATTCACAAATCACCCTGGCAGATGGCGCTGCAGTTGGTATCTAGGTTATTATCCGAGCAAAGCCGGAATAGGCCACTATATGTAAACGCACGCTTAATTATAACACTCTTATACTTAACTGAGAGAGAGAAGGCCTAGTATATTTTTCCTTCCTATGTGTAAAATCTTTTGTTATTTGAATGATGAATAAATTACAAAAGTAGTAGGTAGGTACTATGTGAATTAACATCTATGTGTAGAAAAAGTAGTCTATACAAGTTTTTATCACTTTAAATTTAGCTTAATTATGTTAGGCTACAAGCTATACTGTAGGATGCAGCTAATAAATATATACCACTCTTAATGTATGTGTTTCTCAAATTGTTTATAAGCCTTCAAGTTGTGAAGTTTAGGACTTGTTATTTCTTAAAAAAAGTCAGTCAAACAGGAATATATTGTTTTTTATACATTTTATATTATTTGTTAATCTTATAATAACCTATAAAATAAATCTGGAATAATATACAAAGAATACTAATTAATGGAAAGAAATTTAAAGATATTAAGTAACTCATGTAAATAAGTTTAAGTTTTAGGAATTATTTGTTTTGAGGAGTTGTCTATACCCACTGTATTCCAAAAGTTTATTCTGTATTGAATAAAATATACTGTAATGAGTACTAGTATGAGTTACTCAAATTAATAATTCAGTTAGTTTAATCCATTATCTTAATTTTGCCCCCAGTCCTCCCACCATCCCGGTTCACTGGCCCCGGCAACAGACTCTCCGATATCATCATACCACCACCATGTGATGAACTGGACACTGCGGCCTTAGATGCCGGCACTGAACCTGAACCCCTGTCTCCAAAACAGCTACAAGCCATAAGGGAGAAAGGGTAAGTATCTGTTAATGAGACAGACATTGCCAATGGCAAACTTGGGTAAAAGTTTTATGACGATTTACACCACTGTGTGTATATGTTAGCTTATTTAACTAAAGTATTTCGTAAAGTATTCGTATTTTAAGTCGTTAAACTCTTTTAAGAACAAACTGGACAGATGGATAGTAAAAGACAAAATCATTTTAACAGACAATTACCTATAATTTGTTATTTCAACACTGAGATATAGGCACATCAGCAAGAGCTGCTCACCTATTATTCAAAAAATAAATAAAGTATTATTTCGCGACACAACGAATTTTGTTACCAAAAAACGCCAGCAGTTTGGTCACTTTCCTGTCGATTGAGCATTGGAAAAGGTAAAAAATGTTGAAAAGTTAAATTTGTAGGGACTGTTCTAGTCCAACTCTTTTATTTGATACCATATTGAGGGAGTAGTGAAAAAAATGTAGTTCGCCATTTTGTGGCGGCGGTCATCTGGGATTTGATTTTTGTAATAGTTTTAGTATTCTACTGGTCAAGCCCTATCATTAGATATACAAATTGAGGGAGGTTGTGACAAAATATTTTATTGGCCTTAATGAGAGGCCTAGAGGCTGCCAACTTAATCAATATTTACCAATCATAGCTAAGAACCACACAACGGAAACTAACTTAAAGAAAACCGCATTGAAAGTGGTCGATTCGTTTGAGCTCTACGGTGCCACAGACAGACTGAAAGAAAGACAGACAGACAGACAGACATACAGACATCGACGTCAAACTTATAACACCCCTTTTTTATTTGTTTCTTGTGTTGTCACGTTATGGTACGATTTTTACGACAGAGTGACGTTACAACCCCCCACTAAGTTTGAAGAAGGTTGGTGATCTATAACTTTGTACAGTGATACGTAGCTATTGGAACATGAAGAGTCCAAATCATTACCTAGTACTGCACTACGCTCGTCACCCAGAGATATAAGATGTTTTATCTCTATGACCTGTATTTTCACTGGAAACATTGCCCTTCAAAGCGGAGCACAGTAATGGTTACACATAACTGTGTTTGCCTGGATGTTTTCTATGTAAAATAAGTATGTATTTAGAAATATATAAGTATAAAATCAGCTATCTGGCTTCCATAGTACAAGCTTTGCTTAGTTTGGGGTTAGATGGTGTTGTGTGTGAAATGTCCACCAATGATTGCTTGGTGGTAGAATATTTGCCATAGGTGTGGTACATTACTTCCCTAGACGGACTCTGCAAAGAACCCTATCAATCATTTAAAGAATAACATTGATACAATACAATATCTGCATTAAGTATTTTACATAACAATGGCAATCCATGGCCATATGAAGCCATGGGCAAGCAGCCAAACCGAGAATGTTATCTATAATATTAATATGTAAAGCATGTGAAGCAAAATCTTTGGACTCGCTTTTACGAAAATTGCGCTGACAGAGGAGTATACTTTGCACACTTATCCTACAAATTTTCAGTAGTGGTAGGACTCTCGGCAGAGTCCGCCTGGGAAAGTACCACACCTTTTGCCAGTTATTCTACCGCCAAGCGGTAATGTGCAAACATTGCTGTGTTCCGGTTTGAAGGTCAATGTTTCCAGAGAAATTACAGGGCTTAGAGATATAACATATTCGATCTCTGGGTGACGAGCGCAGTGCAGTGCTAGGTAATGATTTGGACGCTTCATGTTCCAATAGCTGCGTTTTACTTTGCTGTTATATGGCACATGTCTTGCTCGTCTCGTCACTCTTTATTAAAAAAAAATATATACTAGCATTTCCCCGCGGTTTGACACGGGTAGTTCCCGTTCTCGTTATTTTTTCCGGGATAAATAGTCTCCGATGTGTTCTTCCAGATTACAATCTAACCGTATTCCAAATTTCATCCCGATCCGTTCATACGTTACGGCGTGATTGAGCAACAAACATCCAAACATTGATATTTATAATATTAGTAGGATACGAAGTTTGTATGATTGTTCTTCAATCATGTCGGAACGTCTGAACGTCAAATTTGGAACATAGAGTATAGTATGGTAGGTTACTTTTTTCACTGGTAATTAATTCAAACGGAAATTGAATGGTCAAAACTGAGGGCCCTGCTGGTAGTTTGTAATAAGAAGTATTGTTTGTTTAAATGTACAGAACATGGCCTTAAATGGATGCAGGTTCATTACCAGTAACCCCGTACAGAAAAGGAGAGCAGAATGTTAATTTGCGTTTTTTTTTACAATACGCGCGCACATTTTCACTAAAAACTGACACCCTGAACTTAGGTAGTCAACTTTTTAGTAAACATTGTAACTACGAGTAACTTTAGGTTAAACCTTTTTGCGTGAAGATATTATCTATTCCTACGATTGTAGGTAGACTTCTTGAATACAAGGAACAAAAGAAAAAGTATTAACTTTGTTGCTTGCGGGCGTACTTATTAAGTACACACATCATCATCCCATCATCAGCCCGTATTCATCCACTGCTGGACATAGGCCTCTCCTATAATACGCCACTCAGCCAGATCCTCGGTCTTACGTTTCCAACCGCCACCAGCCGTCTTTCGTATATCATCACTCCATCTAGTCTCAGGGCGTCCTACACTACGTTTGCCGATTCGCGGTCTCCACTCCAGAACCCGCCTACATCAACGGTTATCGGGTCTGCGACAGATGTGACCGACCCATTGCCACTTCAGTCTGCTAATACGCTGAGCTATGTCGGTGACTTTAGTTCTCTGACGAATTACTTCATTGCGGATGCAATCCCTCAGAGAAACCCTAAGCAATAGCCCTTTCCATAGCTCGCTAAGCGACTTTGAGCTTTCGGACCATACATAGTACACTACACACATACTTTCTTCTCAAGATGGCTCATTCAGAAAATTTCTGACAAATACATCTGCAGACCAATCTACATATATGCACATGTACAATATACATGCAAGGAAAGGAAGTGGCCTCTCACCCTCTCTTAGTCATTAACTTCAATTACAGCTTACATTCAAACTGATGAGTTCAATCAACATGCATTCACTTTTGTATGAAATGTTGTATCATATTTCCTTTAGTTTTAAAGAAGAGTATGAAAATTTATAGGGTATTTCTCGTTGACATTGAACTATACAATTTGGCAAGTAATACTGTGTTCAGTAGGTACATATATAATAGTCATTGTAAAATGGGCTATATTACTTGTTTGCTTTGCTAGGAGTAGGGACCGTCTTTCACAAAATGAAAAGCAAGGTCACATCCACTACGCTGACCAAGTGCGCGTTGGTCGATAAAAGGTGTATTTCTTGGAACACGCTGGTTTCCTCAAGATGTTTTCCTACACCGTTAAAGTGATGATGACAAACTTGTACATTTGCTATTGGAAAAATATACAGACGTGCAGACGAAATTCGAACCTACGACCCCGCAAAAGGCGTGACGACAGGTCCTGCAATTACATTAAATTATTTGATATAATGACAGTATTTAAATAGAATAAAATATGTACCAATTTTAATTTTGATATTTTTTAGTTTAACTTACTTTATGATCATTCAAAGCTGGATGGGCAAGTCCATTTTAAAAGTACGAAATTATTAGAAAATTTATTTACCATTGGATAACCCATTCAATTTCAAGTTACTTTTGTTATGAAACCAGTTTCCTAAACCCAATATTCAATATAGCTACCACACAAACTTTACGCGCACTCCGACGCATCGAAAATACGACAGTGACGTCATGCTTCTGTAGTGATTTGAATGAAGCGTTTTTTCACGGGATCACGGGAAGTTTATAAGACAACAAAGTAATTCTTTCACCTATCTTTCAGTAGAGTAGCCTTTTGATGGCACATTAAATAAAACATGAGTCGTCATGCCCATTGTGAAATAAGACGTTCTCGCCGAACTGCCCTATTTTTACTGCGCATATCGCGATATGGCCGACCAAATCACGATTTAAGAAGGGTCCAGTCATATCGTGATCTGACCAATCCAACAATAAACACACGACATACATTATAATAGTAGCAGTGCAGTTTCCTTCCCCTTCCCATTTTTTGTTTCAGATAACATAATCCAGTGGGCTAGTAGACTGATACCTACTTAGTAAAATATTGTCAAAATTGTTAGTACAAAAAAATGGAGCAAAGAAAAAACGAATTATAGATTAACTATTACATATTACATTTCAGAGCGGATGGATTACATCAGCTATCTGGCCGCCGTAGTACAAGCTTTGCTTAGTTTGGGGTCAGATAGTGTTGTGTGTGAATTGTCCACCAATATTTATTTATTATTTACTACTAACTCCTGATCACTGTCCGCACAAAATGGCTCAGGAAGGGAGCCCTGAGGTCTTCGGTCATTATTTTCAGGATGCTTTTGTGACCGCCCCGCACTCGCCTCATTAACGATGCAACTTTCTTCCAATTGACTGCGTGGAAGCCGTCCGTTCGCGTTTCCGTAAACACTTCAAAAGCGCTACAAAAACGACGCAGACCCAACATCATCCTGAAAAAATTATTATTACGGATACGCAGAGTATCCAGCGCTCTTTTGGTACACGCCATCCACAAACTACCCGTGCAGAGACCCTAACAAAAGGCATTGAAAATTTTCCCACGATAAAAATATTATAGCACATAAGCTAACTATAATAGACTGCAGGCCCGGGAACAAAATTTATGGGTCAAATGAACCACCAGGAGACCTATATAGGATGATAGAAGGGTATAAAGTAAATAAGATTCAGCACTATGCCGTCACTTGTAAGCTGTCCTACTGAATTCAATTGAAGATTGAAGGCTTCTAAACCTCGATCATTTCTCCTTGTCGCATGATTTTTGTACGACGTTGCGGACTAATAGATTAGAAGATGTATTGAAACTATAAAAATTATAAATTTTAAAATTTCAATTATTAGGTTGTCGGAAAAATTCATGATTTCCGACGATTTACAGAGTAAATTTGGTCATTTAATTATGTCCGGCATCAGTTCGATACAGTTTCAATACCTCTTTTACAGTTTCAATCCATTATTTCGCAATCCCGTACAAAAATCATGCGACAAGGAGAAATGATCGAGGGTTGCAAACCCCCATCTCCACCTGTACTCATTTGGACAGCTTACAAGTGACGGCATAGTGCTGTATCTTATTACTTTATAGCCTTCTGTCATCCTACGTAGATCTCCTGGTGTATCATATGACCGATAAATTTTGTTCACGGGCCTGTAGTCTATAACATTACGAGTAGGTATAAGTATAATCCTTGTTCCAAGTTTCAACCAGGTCCGTTTAAGTGTTTCGACGTAGCTGAGCAACAAACGTTGATATTTATAATATTTAGTAGGATGCAAGTAGTGAGATTCAATTCCAATAATTGAGTCTGACTGCATGGTCAAGCGCGGAGTTCCTCTAAATTGGCTCAAATGGTTCGGGTCGCGGCGTGATTGCGTGGGCGCACTCCGCGATACCAGATATCTAGCCGTGTTATGTCATACGCCGGCTGATGGTTGCGTTACTTGGTTACATTGGTATCAATTACACCTACGTTAGGCATTAGGTAAAGGAATACTCTACCTGATACAGATTATTGAACATTAAACAAACTAATCTCTATATATAAACATGTTATGTTGGTTTGTGGACGCTTCAACAACTCAAAAAGTTATGCACCGATCGAGCTGAAATTTTAAAATGATATATAATCCGCATCAAGGATTGTTTTTATCTAATTTTTGCATCACAATGTTCCACAGCGAAGCGTGGCAGGGTACAGCTAGTACTTAATATAAGTACCTATATATTCGGATCTTCGTTCGCGTAAAATTTAGTGGATTTTAGGAAAGGGACTAATCCCCATGGGCTCCGCTTGAAAGAAAGGAAGAAAGGGGTGCCAGGAAAGAAAGTACATAGAGAAATACATATTTAGATGCGATTACATCAGCGGGCAATGTTTTTTAGTCTATATGTATAGGTATGAGATATGAAACCCATAACATACGCCTTCACAGGCAGACAAACTTACTGTGTATTAAGTCTGAGACACTAGGCCAATTTGGTCGTATTTATCTCTAGACATTAATCTTTTGCATAAAGTCATAAACCTCACTTTCGAATCTCACGTCAAGCGTTTTTTTAACGATGTAAACAACAAATGCTGATATTATGCTTCTGATCAATGCACGAGATAATTCTCAGTAACCGATTCAGTGAAATTATTCAGATGAGACTCGTGTATTCTTGCCATTAAAATTCATTTATTACGGATAATTTTCATTTCAGTGTTGTTTTGTATTGCGCGCCTACCTACACGTTCATTTTCGGTTGGTCCGCAATATATGTGTTGTGTGCGCAGAGAGTTCGAGGTGCCGTCGCGTCACTTCCCGGGGCAGACGCACGTGTGGCGCGTGGCGGGCTGGCTGCAGCGCGGCCGGGCGCGCGCGCGCGACGCGCTGCTGAGGCACGCGGCACGCGCGCTGGCGCTGCTCGTGCTGGTGGCCCGCCACCGCCTGGCGGGCGGCCCCACGCGCGTGCTCTCGCTGCGCCACGCGCGCGCCTCCGCCGCCGCCGCGCTCTACAGGTAACACCGCTCGTGCAGGTAGCGCGCCACCGCAACGCAATATTGTGGCCCTGCCCTAACGTGACCCGCGCTCGGGCGCTTCTCAACCTGGTGGTGCGCTTCATCGCGCCGGTGCGCCCATCAGGCCTGTACCTATCCCCTTTTTTTAGAGGTAACGCATACCCTTTTGCCTTCGGGAGAAGGTCGGGTTATGCCGAACTCGACACCACGGATGCACATAATGTCCCTACCGAATAAAACCTCCATTGGCTTCCACCTTTGCCAATTACGGTGGGAACGCTCTTGCATTCTTCCGCGAACTTGCAATGATTTACCCGTTTCCGCACCCTCGCACACTAGCTGAATCTGAAGGACGCCGGTACCACCTCAGGAACTAACCATTTAGTCGCCCTTGGTCCCCCCGCAACGGGTTAGGCTTGTGGTCACGCCGCTTACTTTTCAGCTGCAGAGAATAGTGAGAGCGCAGCGGCGCACCGCAATACAGGCACTTCACATCCATCTACAGCCCCACCGGGTTCGTCACCTAAAGAAAGAGTGGCAACTCCGTCAAGGCTGCTGCGGTCAGAGAGAGCCGCACAACGAAATACTGATGGTTCTTTCCCACCACGGTCTACACCGCGATACCCTCATCTCCGGTGCCGAAACACCCCGCAACCTATATTACCGCATCGTCGTCGGCTCGGAGGCAAAGCCCTAGATGAGCCCCACAGCGGGTTCCTCTTAGCTTTTTTTTTTTTTAACTTTTATAGGTTTACACTTGACCGCCATCTCGCCTGATGTTAAGCGACGATGCGGTCTACGATGGAGCGTATTTACCTAGAAGAAACCGATTCACTCTCGATTTGAAGACACAAAGATTGTAACCATCGGGGAAAACCCACTCAGGCAACGTATTCCACAGCCTAGACGTTAGCTATTCCTAGCTTCACCGTGACTGACCAAGCCACGACTACTGAGACCCTCCACCAATCTGGAGGACGCCACGGTATACATGCGTCAACGACAAATGTTTGGACATGTTGATCTCGCACATCTCGGGTTTGAAATAGGTGAGAAGGTTCTTTTGTCGGTTCTTCTTAAATTATTTATAACGGGTTGCTCACGTTTGATGTGGTCAGTTCAAATGCCAAACATCGTAGCGCCAAATAAATAAGATCGCGTGCATATTGTCCGTGAAATAGGCCACCGAAACACCGTCCATATTACACGTAGATACCCGTTCATTAGGCAAAAATATAAATATACTATGTTTTCAAAGAAAAAAGTAATTATTGATGATGTATGCCTTGCCTATGAGTTTGGTGATAAATATGATCATTTCTTTTCAGGTTGTTAGATCTTCTGATAGGCATGCCATCGATGGAGGCGCGTGATCTCGAAAAGAAGATAAGAGAAGAGAGGTCGCGCTACTTGGTCGCCGAGCTGATATGCGAGGTACTAAAGGAGCTATATATCTCTGTGTTAATGAAGTAGATTGTTTGTAGTCGCAACGGATTTCATGCAGTATGTGTACATGTAGCCGGAGCAGGAGGAGGACATAGCGAGCGTGGCGGCGTGGGTGCACCGCGCGCTGCGGCGCGGCGGCGCGGACGGCGGCGAGGCGCGGCCGCGCGCGCCGCTGCGCTACACCACGCCGCAGCGCACGGCCGTGGACCTGCGCCTGTACCGGCGCGAGCTGCTGCGCCGCGCCGCGCCCGCGCTGCAGGCGCTGCTGGAGCGCGAGGCGCGCGGCTGGTTCCTGCACTTCCGCGAGCGCGCCGCCGCCGAGCTCGCCGCGCGCCGCGCGCCGCCGCACCACGCCTGCGAGGAGCTGCGCGCCGCCGCCATGCGCGAGTACGTGTCGCGCGTGTGCGCCGCCGTGCGCGCCAGCGCCGCGCTCGCCGCGCTCGGGCCCGGCGTGCCCGCGCTGCTGGCCGACCAGCTGCGCGCCGCCGCCGCGCTGGAGCGCGCCGAGCGCTCCGCCGCCGCGCGCCTGCAGGCCGGCCTGGCGGGCGCCGAGGCGCGGCTGCGCGCGCGGCACCCGCTGCTGGCGCGCGCGGCGGCGTGGCGCGCCGAGCGGCTGGACGCGGCCGCGCGCCGCCTGCGCCGCGAGCTGCGCTGGGCGGCGCGCGAGGAGGCCGCGCAGGCGATGCTCGCGCTCGACCTGCCGCAGCACCGGTACTTCCTGCTGCGCGACCTGGCGTTCCTGCGAGACCGCGAGCCGCTGCTGGCCGCCGAGCTGCGCGCGGCGACGACGCCGACGCGCACGTTCGTGTGGGCGCCGCGCGCGTGGGACGCGACGCCGAGCGCGCAGCGGCGCGGGCGCGGCGCGGCGGCGCGCGCGGTGTCGACGCGCTGGCCGGGCTGGCGGCTGGGGAACGCGGCGCAGCGCGCGCGCTGCTGGGGCTGGGACGCTGTGCGGCTGCTGGCGCTGGTGGTGGCGTGGCGCTCGCCGCTCGCCGTGCGCACGCTGCTTCGCCGCGACCCGCTGCCCGCCGACGTCGAGCTCGCGCAGGTACTGTCGCTGGCTGGCTCAGAAATTACTTTAAAATATAATTCAATTTATTTAGCCACACAATTTATCAAATTTAAAGAATACATAGGCGTTAGCGCTTAATTGAGATCGATATTTACGGGAGGAATTACGCAATAGGAAACCGTTTCGTTATCCCGATGTTAATGCAATGGGAAACTTAGCGGTTTTATTTTGTACGCTAGCATCTGTCAGTGTAACAGTTTCCTCACTTTACCCCTCCCCGCGGTAGTAACGTGTCTCACCCCGCAGCCGCCGGGCTCGCTGACGCCGGCGCGCGCGCACACGCACACGCTGTGGTCGCGGCTGCTCGCGCTCTGGCGGCACGTCTCCAAGGAACGCAGCCGGATCGACGCGGAGCCCGACACCGGTCAGTCAAACTGCTACCGAGGCCTAGCATCTACTCGTAGAACGTGCCATTTACAGTCGTGGTCATGCATCATCCCACAACCCACACTGGGCCGCGTGTTGAGTAGCTTTTATTTTGATTAATGGTCTGGACCGAGTATTAATGGTGGCGGCCATATTGGACCGATTCTCATCAAACACAGCCTAGAACACTCCCGGCTAATTCACCTAACGTATAAAATCGGTTCATCGATTCGGGAGCTACTATGCCACAGATACAAACAAAGAGACACAGATACGTCAAACTTATAATACTGTGCTTTTTGCGTCGTCGGAGGTTAGTAAGATTTTTTATACGATTTTGGGGGGCCACACGCGACATGACCCCCCAAAATCGTATACGTTAAACTAAAAATATAAGAAAGTACATACATTATTTTTCAACCCGCGAAAACAACTAGAACGGGAACTACGCGGGTAAAATTTTGGGGCGCTACTAGTAAAGTATTTTTTACTCGATTTATTATATTTGTACTGGTGACCAAAATCTGAGGCTGTGTACTGATGACCCCTTCCAAAATTGGAGGCTGGGACCGCGCCTGTCCCTTTGCCATGTTAGTAAGCGAATCATAAAGCTTCCATGTTTGCGCGCATAATCGCTCTTAGCTGAGTTCGCCGTTGACGAATACGTCAAGGAGGACTATATATATCCATACTAATATTATAAATGCGAAAGTAACTCTGTCTGTCTGTCTGTCTGTCTGTCTGTCTGTCTGTCTGTCTGTCTGTCTGTCTGTCTGTCTGTCTGTCTGTCTGTCTGTCCGTCTTTACCGCCTAAACCAACCAACAGATTTTGATGAAATTTGATACATAAATAGAATAGATCCCGAGAAAGGACATAGGCTACTTTTTGTTTCGAAAAAAGGGTTGAAAGGGTTAAAATAAGGGATGAAAGTTTATATGGAAAACTTCGTCATTGTTGAAGAACTATGAAACTTTACGTCTAGATACTTAACACGAAACCATAAAATGTATGTTTTAGCAGTTTTGTAGTTTCGAACTGTACCTTGGTGGAATTGGTGAAAGTCTGGAAGTTCAATATTATTGAAGATAAAACCATGAAACTTTGTATCTAGACACTTGAAATGGAGTCGATAAACGTTTGTTCCAGCAATTTTATAATTTCTAACTATACGGGATACTTATATAACCGCTTGCTTGATACACTGTCCGCTTTTCGCGTTTTACAAATTTGGCGGGAAAACGGGTGTCAGGTTACATAAGTGCGGTGTTTATGTTTCGGCATATGAAGTGCCGCCTTACTTTTACCCGTTTGAGCCATTTACTCTCAAGAACGTTTCAAGACGCTTCTAGCGGTATCATTTATTTATAATTAATGTACTTAAATAAATTCAAGATGGCCGCCGCTACAAAATGGCGGATAATTTATGTTTTATTAATCCCATCAATATGGGTATCAAATGAAAGGGCTCAACAAGCAGAATACAATATATACTATAAAAAATTGAAATCCAAGATGGCGGCCGCTACAAAATGGCGGATAACGTAGGTTTTATCAATCCCATCAACATGGGTATCAAATGAAAGGGCTCAACAAGCAGAATACAATATACTATAAAAAATTTAAATCCAAGATGGCGGCCGCTACAAAATGGCGGATAACGTAGGTTTTATCAATCCCATCAATATGGGTATCAAATGAAAGTGCTCAACCAGTAGAATACAACGTACTATATAAAATTAAAATCCAAGATGGCAGCCTCTACACAATGGCGGATAACTTAGGTTTTATCAATCCCATCAACATGGGTATCACATAAAAGGGCTTGACAAGAAGAATACAGTGCACTATACAACCTCAATATTTAAGATGGGCGCAGCCACTAAATGGCGTATCAGACAGAATTTTTGATAGTCGACGAGATTTCCATGGTGTCTTATCAAATGTTATGCATGGTGGACGCTCGATTAAGGCAAATTAAGAACTGCGAAAATGAGTTTTTTGGAGGAGTAAACGTATTACTTATCGGTAATCTTTTACAACTGCCTCCTATAAAATGATCAGGAACACCTGTTTTCAATTCTAATATGAAATTATATATATGAAAGTAACTCTCTCTGTCCGTTACCGTCTAACGCCTAAGCCACTTAAAGAGTTTGTTACAATTTGGTGCACAGATAGACTAGACTTAGGAAAGGACAACGGCGACTTTTTATCACAGAAAAAGAGTTGAAAAGAGTGGAAATGAGGAGTAAAAGTGTGCATGGAAGGATCTTTGCACTCTTTGTATGCTATTTTTAACCGACTTCTAAAAAGGAGAAGGTTGTCAATCCAGTTGTATTTCCAATTGTGAATCAATTTAGATGGTTATTTTTTTGGTTGGTAGATTATAGTTCAGAGGTGGTCATATAAATTTTATCGAAATCAGTGCGGCGGTTTTTGAAATATGAACAACAAACTAAAATTTGCGTTCATGGAATCAGACGATATATCTACTAATATCTACTAATAGACTCTTATAAAATTTGGTGGACCGTCCCAATATGATTTTAAATTAAAGTCTGTTTTTGATTAATTTTTTGAGAACATAGTTTTTTTGTAATTTGTCGTGTAAATTGTACATTTATTAATAAATATAAAACTTTGACTTAGACCGAATTTGATTAGGAAACGTGATTAGGTACTGCCTCAATTACTTTAGTAAATATGTGGCGCGGACGAAGTCGCGGGTAAAAGCTAGTATATATATAAGCGAATCATCGTGTGTGTAGGTTTACTAGGCGGCGGCGTGACGCGCGCGCTGCGCCGCGCGTGGCTGTACGCCGTCGTGGGCGGGCTGGGCTCGGCGGCGCTGCTGCTCGTGTTCCCGCTGTGCGCGGCGGCGGCGAGCGCGCTGGCGCTGGCGGCCGCCGCGCTCGCGCCGCTGTGGGTGCCGCCGCTCGTGCTGCTCGTGCACCTCAACAACATGCTGCTCTACGACGTCGACTGCCCGCGCCCGGCCGCGCTCAACCGGTGAGCTGCCCGTCCAGCGAGCGGTGGAAACGTTACGGGATCGGTGATCTTGCAACCACTTTTCAACTCAACTTGGGGAATAACCTAGTTCCGTGAAGATAGCTTTACGAAAAGTGTGATCGGGCGAGGCGAACGGAAGTTCAGAAAATTTAGTAAATATATAGAGAACGTTACTAAACTGTGATCGAGCGAAACGAACGGAAGTTGGGAGGAAATCGTAACTTTGTGAAAATAGAGAGCGTTACGAAAAGTGTGATCGGGCGAAGCGAACGGTTAGTTTAAGTAAGTAAAAATATAAAGAGAGTTACGTTTCGTTTACGTATTATATTACTACGACGTCGACTGCTCGCGCCTGGGGGCGCTCAACCGGTGAGCTGTGCGTCTAGCGAGCGATGGAAACGTTACGGAATTTGTGATCTTGCAAACACTTTCGTAGTGAACTTTACGCACGTTTGATTTTGGGTAGTAAACTGGTTGAGCAACCAGAGCGTTACGAAAAATGTGATCGGGCGAGGCGAACGGTAGTTTATATAGGGAATTATAAATATGTTAGTGAAAATAAAGAGTGTTACAAAAAGTGTGATCGAACGAACCATATGGAAGTTCAATTCAATTCATTTATTCGCGTATATGGGTACAACAAGTAAAAACATTTTATATAAAGAAAAATAACTCCATATTCTACCTTTCGGCATGCAAATAACAATAATATTTGTTTCGGTAGCTCTTAAAGGGTGAGGATTGCAAGAGAAAAGTGGTTTGGATTTGACTAATGTTTAATAATATTAATAGAATGTTAATTGTTTTCGAATGCACCCGGTCGCGGCGGTTCCGTAAAGTGCATTAAAAATGTTTGCGTTTCATGCGCCGACAATGCTGACGACGCATCGCGCGCGTAGGTAAATTGTGTGTTTGGTGTTACACCGAACATCTTGCCGGGGGGCAAACGAAAACATTAAGTACATAGTTTAAAGTTATAACTAATAATATGTTTGACAAAGAGCATGAACGCATAAAAATAGTAATTAATTAAAGGATAATTTTCTAAAGGTCGGTGAGGTTCCGTGATCGGAGGTACTACACTTGACACTATTGTTTTGTTTAAAATCGCACACTTGCACTTTTTCACTTATGGCACTGTAAACGTCACTGGCGCGTGCGGCGGGCTGCGGCGGGGTAGGGGCGGCGGCGGCGCGGGCTTCGCGCCTGCCGCCCGCGGCCCCGGCGGCGGCGCGGGCCTCGCGCCTGCCGCCCGCGGGACCGTCGGCGTCATTTTTTTGTCGGCGGTTTTATCGGCTTTCTCATGTTTATCGTTTCCAGGTTGCGTCTCGTTTTCTTGTCTCGATTTCTCTAGAGGTAAGACAGACAATTTTACTACCGGCCTTTTCAGCATTCCATTCTTCGTTTTTAAAGTCACTACTCTAACGTATCCATCGTGTCCCGGATGGACTTCCACAACTCTGCCCAACGCCCACTTTCCTGGTGGTAAATTCTCCTCCTGGATGACTACTACGTCTCCTATTTCAATATTATGTTGTGGTGTTTGCCATTTGCGTCTAGCGGTCAATTGGCTTAAGTACTCCATTTTCCACCTCTTCCAGATATCTCCAAATATCTTTTGAGTTAGACTCCATCGTGTCCTCGCATCTTCTTCTGTGTCAATGATAGTTATACCTGATCTTCCTGTTAAAAATTGAGCTGGTGTTAGAACTTCAATGTCATCTATGTTTTCAGACAGCGAACAGAGAGGACGTGAATTGAGACAAGCTTCTAGTTGACACAAGATTGTCGCGTACTCTTCAAAGGTAAGTTTTTGTTCGCCTATAACTCTCTTAAGATGGTATTTTAAACTCCGCACAGCTCGTTCCCACAAACCTCCGGCGCTTGGCCAGGAAGGAGCGTTCCAATGGCACTCTATTTTCATCTCTGTTATTTCCGTATAAAACCATCGTTGAAAATGTTACAAAGTTGTCGCCATTCTTCTTGCAGTATTCGGTTAGCGCCAACGAAGTTGGTTCCGTTGTCGCTGTATAAGTGTCGCGGGGCTCCTCTTCTCGCCGACATACGTCGCAGCGCAGCGAGAAATGCTGAACTTGTTAGATCCGTCACTAGCTCTAAATGTACGGCCTTAGTTACCATACAAATAAAAATGGCAATGTAGCCCTTTAGAGTTTTACTTCCGCGTCCTTTGTTGGCTTTGATGTTCACAAAACCGGTATAATCTACTCCGGTATGGTAAAATGGCATGGCTTCGTTGACTCTTGCAGAGGGTAAATCTCCCATTAATTGTTTTTGTGTTCGTCCTTCACTCCTGCGGCACGTCACACACTGCCTTAGCTGTTTCTTCACTACATTGTTTCCTCCTACTATCCAATATTCTTGTCTCAGTTTGGCCATGGTCAACTTAGCTCCTCCGTGAAATGTTTCTTTATGGGCCTTATCAATGAGTAGGGTAGTTAAACGACACTCCTTCGGGATTATTTTCGGATGTCTCATTTCAGCTGAAATGTTCGCTTCTCTTAAGCGACCTCCAACACGCAATATGTTTTCACCGTCAATAAATGGATTTAAATGCAGTAGCATACTTTTCGATTCAACTTTACCATGTTTACGTAATAAATTTATTTCCGTTCCAAATCCATTTATTTGTACGTGTTTTATTATTACGGACTTTGATTTCTGTAATTCTCGTAATGTGAGATATGTTGTAGGCACTTTGCATTGTTTCGGGGTCAGCGCGCGCAAAACCCAAGAAATGATGCGTTGCACTTTTGTGAATGTGCTATGTTTTTCTAACAAATGGTCAATTACGTTATCATTTTTATTTTGTTGAACTGGATGCGACGTGTATGATTGTTTCTCCTCCTCTTTTGTATAAAATGTTTGTTTTGCAGTTTGAGGTATAAATACGGGTAGCCACGACGGACCTTCCCACCACAGCGTATGTTCAACTAACTGAGATGCAGTCAAACCTCTGCTTGCAGCATCCGCCGGATTTTCCGACGATCTCACGTATCTCCACTCTTTTACAGGCATCACCTCTTGTATATGTTTCACTCGGTTGGCAACGAAGGGTTTCCAGCGGCTCGGTTCACCTTGTAACCAACCGATAACTATCTTAGAATCAGTCCAGCCATACATCTCAATTTCATGTTGGTTTAATGACTGTTTAATTTTGTTCATAAGATTTGACAGTAAATATGCACCGCTCAACTCTAGTCTCGGCAATGTTAATGTTTTCTTGTGTGGTACAAGTTTGGATTTTGCGGCGATAAGAACAATTTTGTTTGTTTTTCTCACTTTCGCGTATATTACACCGGCAAACGCTTCGATAGAAGCGTCACAGAATCCGTGTAGTTCAATGACGTCACGTTCATTCGATGATATCCATCTAGGTATTTTGCAATCATTTATTTTGTCAATGTCCGCTTGTAGTTTAGACCACTCGTTATAAATGTTATCTGACACCCGCTCGTCCCAATGCGTGTTTTCTTTCCAGACTTTTGAAATATAATTTTTAATTTTGTGCTTAGGGGTGTCAACCAACCTAATGGGTCAAAGAGTTTGGATATTTCGGCCAGTAGATTTCTTTTGTTGGTTTAGATGTTAACTTGGTTATTTTACATTTAAATGTGAACGTATCATTGGTTGGGTTCCAGCACAACCCTAGTGTTTTCGAGACAGTGTCGGTTTTAAATTTAAAACGGTTTCTTCTTTCTTACTGTTCAGTTCTTTGTTAATGTTCTCTAATATTTCTTCACTATTTGACGACCATTTTCGCAGGTTAAATCCTCCCGACTTCAAAAGATTAATTAAATCATCGATCAGTTTCTTTGCTTGTTCCATAGTATAAGTTCCGTGTACTAAGTCATCCATATAAAACGACTCCTCCACTACTTTCGCCGCGTCGGGGTAGTTTGCCCTTTCATCCGCTGCTAGCTTCCGTAATGTCATCATGGCCAAAAGGGAGCAGCCCTAGTGCCATATGTTACTGTTGAAAGTTGAAATGATTGTAATGGTTGTTCGGGACTATCTCTCCATATAATTTTTGTAGTGGCTGATCAAGTTCGTTTATTAATATCTGTCGGTACATTTTCTCAATGTCAGCAGTAAAAGCATATTTGTATTGTCTCCACTTCATCAGCAAAGACATCAAATCTTGTTGTAGGTTAGGTCCAGTAAACATTAAATCATTCAATGAGCGCCCTGAAGATGTCTTGGCGGAGGCATTAAATACAACCCTCCATTTTGTAGTGGTAGATTCGGCGCGCTCTACTCCGTGGTGAGGCAAATAACACTCTTGCTTCGAATAACTGTTGACTGGTGTCATATGTTTTAGATCACTATACTCTTGGATAAATGTTTTATAGGCTTTTGCTAACCTTTCTTGTCGTTCAAATTTTCTTTCCATGTTTCTAAATTGCGCTATAGCCTTCGTTTTTGATTCTCCTAGTTCTTCTTTAAAATTAGCCTTCATTGAAGTCTTACTTCGTACCGTCCATCTATGTTTCGTTTCACGTTCTCCTGGTAATGTTTAATGCAATTGAGGTCTTCATGCGTTAATTCTCCCTGTTCCTCAATGTCTTCCACTTCCCAGAAATGTTTGATGTCCTCTAAGCAGTTGATTACCACGTTACAATGGTAAGTTCTCGCATTACCACACAAAAGCCAGCCAAGTTGCGTATGTTGCGCTATTGGTTGTGATGCATCTTCTGTTTTAATTATCCCACTCAAAAGAATGTTACTGTATATGTCCGCCCCGAGTAGTAAGTCTACGGGACGACTGACGTAGAACTGGGGGTCGGCTAGGTTAAGATTTTGTATAATAGGCCACGATGGTTTAGCAAATGTTTTGTTTGGTAGGCTTTTAATCAAATTATTCATAATTATTACCTCGGCCTTAAAGGTAAAGTTGTTGTAAATAGAACCGCAAGTAATGTTAAGTTTTCCCCTTACAGTTATTCTCTCTTTGTCCTACTCCATATATAACTCCTTTGCAGTTTTCTCTCTTAATGTTAAGTATCTGAGCAGCTTGTTCCGTTATTATTGGTATATTGGTAAAAAATTTGCAACCTATGGTTAAAAATGTTAAAGATTATAGACTTTCTAGTTATCAACCAATGTCAACAACAATCAGACGTAATAAGCCAATCAAAGATCAATCCTGATCTTTGTAGCCAATAGACCGCCAATAACAAGCTAGCATGAAATAAAGCAGGCTGTTCATGGTCATACAATGCTATAGGACAATTTTACTGATTACAATATGTTTTTTTTTTAAGTCAATTCCGTTGTCTTGTAATTTTGCAAATTCATATTAATTAACGTAAAATAACTGATTTATTTAGTACATAGTAATGTCCTAAGAATAATTACAGATTTATAAACGTCATAAATACAAATAATGTCACATAAATTTGTCAATAATAAAAAATAATTTTTACACATTCACAATAACTTAGTCAGAGAGGCTACAATAATCTACTTCAAATAATCACGTTGGGAGGGAAACATTATTTAGTGAAAATAGGAAAAGAGAGTTACGTTTCGTTGTTATATTACTACGACGTCGACTGCCCGCATCCGAGGAACGTCAAGCGGTCAGTTCATCTAGCATCCCGTTTAGCATTTTTTTATCACTTTCGATTTTTGTTACTTTCATATTTTCAGTTCGGTCGCGCAGCACAATCCGTCTCTCCTCCAAGCGTGCCGTAAGGAACTCCACTCGGTCCAGTAACTAGAATGTTCGATCGCAGGTGGTTCCCGCTGTTCGAGGTGTTGTTGTGGCGGTTGCTGGTCCTGGGCCTGGTGCAGCCGGTGGCGGCGGTGCTGGTGGCGCTGGCGATGGTGCCGCTGGCCGGCGCCGTGGCCGCGGGCGGCGCCGCCTGGGAGGCGCTGCGGGCCGCCTGGGAGGCCGTCGCCTGGCGAGCCGTATGTTCTCTATACTAATATTATAAAGCTGAAAAGTTTGTTTGAAAGCTAGGATCTCGGGAAGTACTGGTCCGAATTGAAATATTCTTTTTCTATTGGATAGTTCATTTATCGAGGAAGGCTATAGGCTATAGAACATAACGCTACTATTAATAGAAGCGGAGCATGAATCAAGAATATAACAAAATCAGGAAAAATATTCCATTTTGAGTGTTTTCGTACGTTTCGTGCTTTGACATGACACATGACAGCATGTGTCTAAGATTGCGTCATTGAATATAAACCTTTGCCATAGATTACATACCTCACCTTTGCTCACAGATTAAACACCTCCCTTTGCTAATCTAAATCTCAGTTGGTACGACCAATTCCCGACAGGTGGCGTAGCAGGTAGCTGAAGAGGTGTTTTGTCTGAAAGCGATATTCTCAGGAATGAATGAACCGATTTCAGTCATTCTTTGATGGGATCCTGATGAGTGCTATATAATGTACCATGGGCGAAGCCGGGGCAGACATCTAGTCTTAATATATATAAACTAGCGACCCGCCCCGGCTTTGCACGGGTGCAATGCTGATTTTAAATATAAGTACCTAGTAATATAATTCTGGTCCGGCGGCAAGACGTTTCGTTTTACGTAGTCACATAAGTTACAGTTTTTGTGATGGATACTTTTTTGGCGCGACGGACGCACGCAACGTGTTTATTGATGGAACGAAACGTGCTTCACACTAAAGATGGCGACAGCGGTTTGTTTGTCAGTGCCATCAGAATTTAACGAAATTCTCCATATTCCGAATTTTGTAGACATATGTTGTCAACTCAAAATCAATATTTTTTTATGTTTTGTTATTCATAAGGCCCCTTGACGAAATTAATATTATAGATTACGCGGCACGTTGTTTGTCCGCGATGGACTCCTAAACTACTTAACCGATTTTAATCATATTTGCACACCGCGTGTAGTTTGAGTGAACTTGAAATATAGTTTTTTATTTGGATTAAGTGTCTTTATATGACAATATATTTATATGATACTAGTTATACTCTAGTTTAGAAACTTAGTTCGTAGCCCGCTTATACGACTCGAGTAATAAATACCTGTCACTCAAATATGGGCTTTGTGCCATGCTCGTTAAGATCAAAGAGTTTACATACAGCGTGGCGCTTTGGTGCCGACATTAAATGAAACCACCTATAAAATATCATATTTTGACCTATTCTGTCAAATTAAATTTCATTTATCGTTATTATTTACTGAGTTATTCGCAATTTTCCAAAATACCGTAATAAAGCAGCCTGTATCTAAAATTTCCTGCGCAGAGGTTATTACACCGCAGCCCACAGTCCATCCGATTTATCAATTAAAAATCAGGCGAAAAGCAAATACTAAAGAAACGAGATAGGCGATGTCCTGCAACACACTTGTAAATGTTTGTGAATGAAATGCAGACGAAAGAGACCTATTAACTAATGTTAAATGTAGTCTTTCTCTTTCTTTTATTTTTCACTAGTTTTGTGCTAGCCGCCGGGATGCGAAGTTGACCGTAGTCCCTGACACATTTCTCTAAATGGCGCGTTAAAAATGATTGAATTGATTGAAAAAATGAATTTTGTAATCTAATTATTCCCGAAAAAGACGGTTACATGTTAATTTTGTTCGTTCTTTTAGTGTAATTTATTTTTAGAGTCAGTGTCAATAAGATTAGGTTGCTTTTCGTTTTGTATGTGTGTGACTCTGATTGTGTTGTGAATAGTTATTTAATTAGTGACGTCGAACGTACAGTGTTTTCTGAGTGTACCTATGCACATGTGATTTTAGTCTGATAAGTCCTACAATAGGATTTTGACAATCGACTCAGAGCATGTTTTCGACCGTTTCGCGCGCCCGCTCAGGCCGGGCGCGCGTTGCCGTTGCGCCAGTAGGAAAGGTAAGTACACCGGCTTAATTCGATTTTAAACAAAATTACTTTTTCTCTCAAAGGGGTTTATTGGTGTATCAAAGTCATGTGCGTAATGCTGCTAACTTAAAAACATCGTGAAAAAACCGACATTTACTTACTTACCTACAATCTTTCAAGGTCATGTTTATGTTAACCACCAACCGCACTTGGTCAACGTGGTGGATTATGGCCTTGACTTTTTCCGTGCGAGAGAAGTCCCCGAGTCCCAGCAGTGGGAATATTTGATGGGCTGTTTATGCGAAGTGTCCTTGATTCTGACAACGCATCTTACTTCAAAAAGCAATCATTTTGTAATGTTTCGCCAAAGTTACAATAGATACCTGCCTACGCATTTACTTTATGTTATTTTATTAGCCTTATTATTTGGTAGGTATTCGATTTGTTAGTGATGAACAGGCATAAAGTTGACGGGGAGTCCCTTTAGGAACTTTTCGTTCGATCGCTTGATACAATTATAAAGTTTGTTAGATTTTTTTTTTTTTCAAATTAGCGAATATTAATTTTTCACACCTTTTGTATGATTACTGGTCAGTAACCCTACCCGTGTGTTCATTTAATGTCGGCACCAAAGCGCCACGCTGTATACTACGTATAGATTTGGTACAAACGCTTTACACCGAAAGTACGGGTAGCATGTTTGCCGCGACAAAAGTATGACACTTCCACAAGAGCGACAAGGCAAGAGCGATCAGACCCGTGCTTTCGGTGTAAAGCGTTTGTTCCAACTCTATGCGTAGTATAATTATGTAAACTCTTTAATGACAATACATTTCTGTGAATATTCTGAGAAGTAAACAAGTTGTCGTCGCGCAGGTGATCGTGCGGCTGGCGCGCGTGCCGCGGCACGACTCGGCGTTCTGCCGGCGCGTGGCGGGCCCCGGGCTGAGCGCGCCGGGCTACTGCGCGCTGTCGGCGGCGCAGGCGGCCGCCGCCGCCGCCGCGCGCGCCGAGCTGGACGCGCTCGCCGCCTGGGCCGAGCGCACCGAGCGCGACATCGAGCGCCCGCTCCGCGACTACAAGCAGTTTGTTGAAGCGTGCTTCGGACCCTTCTCCGTGCAGATCGCTAAGGTACGCTTCTGTCTCGACACACACTTCACAAAACTGTTAGTGATCGTTCGGCTAGCGCACCAGACGCGTCATGACCGCACCGAGCGACACATCTAACGCCCGCTCTGGGACTACAAGCAGTTTGTTGACGCGTGCTTCGGGCCATTATCCGGCAGATTGCTAAGATACGCTTCTACATATGTCGACGTACACACAGAACATATTACTACATTATATTATTAATACTATTTTATTTATTTTAACTAGGCATCTAGCTGTCCTTGGAAACATCGTTCTGTCGATTGAACTTAACTGCAAGAAAAAAACGTACGACGGTTTAATTATTATTTGAATTATATACATACAAGTGTATATGAAATAAAATTGTATATTTAGTAATCACCGTTATTACCAGCTTGTATTTAGTCTTAT
This sequence comes from Ectropis grisescens, assembly GCA_017562165.1. NCBI lineage: Eukaryota > Metazoa > Arthropoda > Insecta > Lepidoptera > Geometridae > Ectropis > Ectropis grisescens. The sequence goes on from CM029783.1 coordinate 3,871,483, forward strand.
AATCCTACCACAGTATAAAGAAATACTATCAGTAGTTCATCGCCTTTGATCTCCGAAGAAACGCCGATAATGTCTAGACACGGGTAAATAACACCGCAAACTGAACCGCGCTCACGAAATACTAACATTATAATGTTGGCAATGGCGGGAGCGCGCTTCCCGCGTCTCACACGATCGCCCCGTCGAAACGGCTTTGTTGAACGATTTGTAACTATGTGATTTATGAGGCTGATGCTACAGTAAGATGCGTGGTTGTCGCAGTCGGGGTCGTACCTGTCGCTGGAGCGCGAGTGCGCGGCGCTGGTGGGCAGCCTGCGCGCGGCGGCGGCGGCGCGGCGGCGCGAGCTCGCCATGCCGCTGAGCGCGGCGGCGCGCGCGCGCTGCCGGCTGCCCGCGCCCGCGCTGCGCCGCGCGCGCGCCGCCGCCGCCGCCGAGCTGCGCCGCGCCTGGCGCCGCGAGCCGCGCGCGCCCGACTGGTGGGCGGCGCGCGGCCTCGAGCCCGACGACTGGTCCGCACTCGCCACCGCCGCGCTCATCGAGGTAACACACGTCTCTACAGGACGAGCGCGCGCTCTCAGCTGATGGGAGCCTGGTACCGCGAGCCGCGCTCATCGAGGTAACACACGTCTCTACAGGACGAGCGCGCGCTCTCAGCTGATGGGAGCCTGGTACCGCGAGCCGCGCTCATCGAGGTAACACACGTCTCTACAGGACGAGCGCGCGCTCTCAGCTGATGGGAGCCTGGTACCGCGAGCCGCGCTCATCGAGGTAACACACGTCTCTACAGGACGAGCGCGCGCTCTCAGCTGATGGGAGCCTGGTACCGCGAGCCGCGCTCATCGAGGTAACACACGTCTCTACAGGACGAGCGCGCGCTCTCAGCTGATGGGAGCCTGGTACCGCGAGCCGCGCTCATCGAGGTAACACACGTCTCTACAGGACGAGCGCGCGCTCTCAGCTGATGGGAGCCTGGTACCGTGAGCTGCGCTCGTACACAGACCGATAATAGTTATTGGTTATACTAGAGTGCAAAGTTGCTTTAAAAGTTCACTTTGTATGACCCTCCTAAAAAAATTGTTATCTGTAATTGTTGTGTAAAAAAAAATCGGTTTACGGTCGATAGTTTAACGTGACAACGCCATAACAAAACATTGATGAAATGATTGCATGCAATACAATCGAGTGAAAGAGAGATAGATGCGGCGCAAGCATAACGGGAGACTTTCGTGCGTGCAGCCGGCGTTGATCACGTTAAAAAATCCCCGGATCTGATATATTATAGCACATGATCTACAATATATTATAGCAATAAAATAGGTGATGGTAATGTGTGCAGGCGTTCGACGCGGAAGTGGTGGTGCCGCTGGAAGAGGGCGCGGCGTGCCTGCCGCTGGAGAGCGGGCCGGGCGCGCGCGCGTGGGAGGCGCGCTGCGAGCCGCCGGACCTGCTGGGCGGCGGCGACGAGCGCGCCGCGGCGGCCGCGCCGCGCGTGCCGCCGCCCGCGCTCGACGTGGCCGCGTTCAACCCGCGCGCGCACCACAGCCCGCCGCTGCCCGCGCCCGCCACCGTCGCGCTCGTGCTACACAACAGGTGCCTTTACTTTCTCAAGTAAAACGTGAATGAACGTAACGAGAGCGTCACGAAAATGTGATCGGTATCAGTGATCGGGCACGCCAACGGCAGTTGAGAGGAAAATATAATAAAGTAAAATCCCAGGATCGCCAGACGTCACATATTTTTAACGAATTAAATGTAGACGATTGAGTAGTCTTAGTATGTACTATGAACACATACATACCCGCTACCTTGCTTAGACGCCCAATTTTGAGATATCAGGAAATAAGTATTAAAAAATATACCTTACTTCTCGTAAATTCTTTCAACTGATTTTCACATTGCTATAAGCAGTGTCCTTAAAAATAAGTCGCCATGTCGCCAATACTCCCACGCACATCCCCTGCGCCGTTTTACTTTGCAGACCCTTTAAAACTCAAGAAAATTACTTCACGTAAATTCTGATCCTCTACCTTATATGATATGTTCGCCAGACAACTAGTATTTCAAAACCTCTTATAAGAAGACAGACCGATCTAAGGGGCCAATCAACCCCTAAACTCGGTAAAAAAGATAATTTTGGTGTAATTTTTAATTTTTTGCAGTTATGTCAATGTTGTTCCAAATGGGTGATGTGTGGTTGCAGGGACTCGGAGAACCCGGTGCCGCTGGAGTCGGATCTGGTGGCGGAGATCGTGCGCGCGCTGGAGGAGGCGCCCGAGGGCGGCGCGCCGACGCGCTGCCGCGGCGGCGGCTCCGACGCCGACTCGGGCTCCGGCGACTCCGACCGCGACTGCGACTCGCGCCGCGACCACTACGCCAGGTACCGCACACTCCGTACCCAGGCCTCTGTTCGCATTTCTAAACAATACTTATCTTTCTTAATGTAGTCTGTTCTTTTTAGTAGTGGTAAGACTCTTGGCAGAGTCCGTCTGGGGAAGTACCACACCTTTGCCAGTCATTCTACCGCCAACCAGTAATGTGCAAACATTACTGTGTTCCGGTTTGAAAGGCAATATTTCCAAAAAAAATTACATGGTTTAGAGATATAATATCTTAGATCTCTGGGTGACGAGCGCCGTGCAGTGCTAGGTAAAGATTTGGACTCTTCATGTTCCAATAGCTCCTTGTCACTGTGCGGTTATGTGGCAGGTATGTTGCTTACCATTAGGCACATGTCCTGCTCGTCTCGTTACACTAGATTAAAAATAAAAACCGGTTTGAAAGGCTGAACCAGTGAAAGTACTGGGTTATGAGATCAAACACCATATATCTCGGGAGATAACTCAAGTTATCTCTTGTTTGTACACAGGAGTACGGACGGCTTGTCTAATGGCAGCAACAGCAACGGGAACAACAGTAACGGGAACGCTAACAACAGTAATGGCAACGGCAACAACAGTAATGGCAACGGCAACAACAGTAATGGGACGGGCGGTCGCGGTGCCTGTCGTTGGACGCTGACGGGGCGGGGCGTGCGCTTGCGCGCTGACCTGGCCAGCCCCGAAGACGTGACGTTGGACGCCGAACGACGGGGGACCTCCGTCTGAGAGACAAACATTACCCTGGACACTCGGTCAGAACTCACTATGTATCATCATATACATACTCTCCACTACATCACGCCCTGGACACTCGGTTCAAACTCCCAACTATATAATACACACACCGCTCATATATCTCTGTACGCGTTCAACTGTGTGCGTGACCCCTAGGATTGCTACAAGAATGACGAAAACTTAGACACGTGCGTCGAAAACTCTCTATTCGAATGAATTTGATTGATTGACGAAGCGAAGAATGATCACTCCATACGTAGTATCTATTCTGTGATGATAGAGATAATTATTAATGTGTGTTACTGATATGACGTTGAATACGCCTAAAGAACTCCGATCGGAGACCGTGGCATAGATTGCGTGGGGTGGGGAGTGACTCATAGTATCTGGAGATACCAACATGTATACTGCGATTGTATGTTTTGTGGACAACGCTACGGCTGATACACTCTAGCGGAAAACCTTATATAAAATACAGCCGCTTCGGGAAGAACTATCCAGTTGTACACCAAAGGCTATATTATTTTCTGAACGGTTACCGACTACGTATCCGCCGCAGTTTCTAAAACGAACGTCATAGAGGTCCCAAAACGTCCGGAGTATACTGTCTAAACTAACATAATACTTAAACGAAAAAGGCATGCTCACAGCATCCATTTTTTAAAATAAAAAAAAAGGTTTTTGTACATTAAACCCACAACCATTTGCAGAAAAGAACAGACAACTCAAGTGTACCAATTTAATATGCGTGTCACGAAAAACGGACGCCGACTAAAGTTACTAACAGTTACTAAGTAAACAGTGTAATTAACTTCAAGTTAACTCATTCAGTCCCACCATTATTTTCCAATAGTTCCAAGCGATGGCCGCCTAGTTGAACATGCCTGGCGTGTTTGCGGCGTAACATAAGTTACCATTTTTTTTACAAAAAAACTAATCGTTAGATTCCGCGGGCCACTTCAAAAATATTTAGCTTAACTTCTTGCGTTCGTACACGCTCATAATGTTTTGTCTTGTTTTTCTGTCAATATGGTTTGTAAGTCTAATGTTCAAAGATTTGGAAGAAAGATCTGAAACTGTTAATTTACAAGCTTTAACTTGTATGAACGTCCTATAAGTTCACTGATCGAAGTTCAAAGAACTTACAACTCATTTATAAAAAAATATTCTTATGTTTATACTCGTGAAGATACATTTTTCAAACCAAAATTAAGTATTAATAGAACGGAAAATTTGGTAGCAACTATTAATTCGGAGATCGTATGATCGCATTGTGAATTCGAGATATCCTAACGGATACTTTTCTTTCAATGGTATGCATCGTGTGCCCACTCAAACCTAGCTAACGTAATTGATTATTTCATTGATTCTCCCCCAGAGAGATAAAGAAGGTTCAACTCCAGGCAGTAGAACCATAAAATAGGCTGTTCAGGCGATTTCCAAATTAATATGTAGTACCTATTTGATAAGAATGCAAAAAGATTTTCCATAAAAATCATCAAAATTAAAAAATTGCTGTTTATATTTTTATCATCTCCATGTAGCTGTGTAATGATAAATTTACAAGCAAACTCAAATTCAAAACACAAAATTAAATGTAACATAAATAAAATAAAGTGAGTTAAATTGTATAGTGTTAAGACGCCACGCCACTGCGATTTATTTAACTTTGCGTCTCACTTTAGCAGCTACAAATAGAGGGAGACGAAAGAATATTAACGTTATGCTTTTAGTGGGTTGTGGTTAGAGGTTTAGAGTTACTAGGCCTAAATTAAATTATATTAGTTATAAATATGGAACTTCACGATTTTGTTTATGATTTTGCGATTGTTAGAGACCGTTTGCTATCTGAATGTTGACAGCAAAAATAATCTTTAAAAAAGATACTTACAATAGTAAGAAGGTGAAGTCGTAGACTAACCCGCCGACAAAAGTCATCAACTTGCTGTGTCGGCGGGTGTGGTGTACAGAGTCCTTAAGACAATAGGTCATGTCATTGCTATTGGCATGTCTTTAATTTTGATCAAAAATGTTACTTATCCAGACATATTGCATGCCTCTCGAAGAGGCCAATTTGTATGGGTCAACCATTAAAATGTATTATCACCTTATCTTACCAGCCAACGGCAATAAATATTTTTTGTATATTAAATCAATTGTTTTTATCCAACAATTTTTCGGATGGCAAACGGTTTGTAACAGTTTTATATCGCCAAAAATGATCACAGCTTAAGTCGTAAGTGCGTAAAGGAATCCTTTAGATTCCATTCCTCAGTCTAAGTGCACTTCACGTCATACAACGATAGATGTAGGTGTAAGATTGTATTCTCATGTATTTATGCATTTACATCATTTTGCCCTTAGATAATGGTAACTTACGCCATTTTGTCAGCGATCTGTTGGGTAATGTGTCTTAATAGTATCGCTTGTGTCATTGGTATTGTAATACTTTTTTATTGAATTAGCTTTTTATATTCATGTCTTAGGTTGTGCGTTCACACATTTGTTGACTGTCTCTTTTTGAGAAAATATCTTATGGAAAGTATAAACTGAGGGATCGTAACGTATGTTTTAATGATTTCAAAATGTATGCCTATTTTTTATATGTATTGTTATTGAAATTACGTTTGACTTTAACTCATAGTAGGAGATCCCGCTATACAACGACCTTCACCGAGCTGTTTATTGAATGAAAAGTGTTTTATATGTAATTTAAGCCAACAAATATATTGTACCACAAACAAATATAAAAAAATTCAGTCCAGAATATGATTAATTAACAATTAAAATTGTTTTTTTTTAATATTTCACTTAAATGATTAAATTTTAGAAAAAAAATATAACATAACTTATTATTTTGGCTTTACTCAATGTTTACGAAATCTCATTACTAAATTCAACCTCTAAGGGTGTAAACAACGGGATGGAAGTTTGTATGAAACATTTTATTCCTTAAACGTATTCGCATAAAATTTCGCACAAATTGAGCATGATCAAAATAATGAATTATGTATTACAGTATTTTTCAAAATTCAACCTCCAAAGGGGTAAAATATGGGATGAAAGTTTGTTTGAAACTTTTTATTGTTTGAAAATATTTGCATGAGATTTCGTAAGCACTGAGTAAAGCCAAAATAATAAGGTATGGTATATAGTTTTTTCTAAAATTTAATCATTTTAAGTGAAATGTTTAAAAAAATAATGTTTAATTGTTATTTAATCATATTCTGGACTGAATTTTTTTAGACAACCCATTTGCAATATATTTGTTGACATATTAAATTACATATAAAACACTTTTCATCCAATGATCAGCTCGGTGAAGGTCGTTGTATAGCGGGATCTTAGGCTAATATTGTTATTGGAATTATGTTTGACTTTAACTCACCTTGTTGATGCAGTTAAAGTGTAACACGTTCGCCCAGAATAATATATGCACTCTTCGTTTGAAGACAACCAGGCTCTAAACTTACATGTATGCACCTTGCACTACAATAATTACAACAGAAAACTGTTGAAATTGTTATAGTTCTCAAAAAATAAAAGGCACATTTTGACACTTAAGAAATACCATTGAATGTGACTTGAACGAAACTAAAAGAAACAATAAAATAATAATTAATTTGGCATTTTAAATAATATTTATCAATTTTCAGAATGTGCCTTATATTTTTTGAGGACTGTAAAAACATATTTATTTGTGTCAATGTTGTCAAATCGTATCTAAGTAATTGATAACGAGGTTAAAACCTTACATAGTTAGGCTTTATAGCTCTCTACGCAATATTATAAACTTTTACTAGAACTTACGAAGTTTGTAAATAAGATATTTCAGCTTACCAGTCGCCTGTGCCGGCCAAACCATCGATATAGGTGTTCATTACCCACAACATTGCGAAAATGACGACAATCTTCAAAAGGTTATCCAAAAATGTAGAATAAGAATTATTTTCAAAAATATAAATAACATTACAATTATAGATGTAACGGTAAGCCTAAAAATTAAGTCATAAGGTCTGTGTCGCAGGGTCCAGAGTACAAATACCTTAAATAAATTATGCATAGAAAGCTGAAAGGTATATGTAACACATACATGGCCTTAGACGTTTATGTGAGACTATTCAAGCAGTACCTATGCGTAGAAATTAAAGACTTTGTAGTAGCTAAATATACCGAATACCCAAACTACAGATGAGGTGGTGTATATGTCGCAGCCGGATCGTATAATTCGCCGTATTACATTACGACTAGCCGTTTTGAAAAACAGGGCCGTTTTGTAAAGCGGCGGTTTGACGATTAGCCAGATTGAAAGCGGCTGATTAAAAAACGCTTTGAAATTTTTTAGTTCCGATTCTTAACACTCATGGCACTGTCTGACTTATCAACACCCATGTCGTTGAAAACAGTACGTGTCTTGCTAAGGTGACTGTGGATTCTGGTGTTCGGCGGAATCCTACACAATATTATTGGGGTGGTTTACCACCGTCCACCTTGCTAAGACTAAATCGGACCGGGTAGGTTAGGAAGGACCCAGATCCGACTCGGAGCACCTCGACTCCACCTAGTCTTGTCGCTACTACCTCTAGAGTGTATATAAAAATGCGGGAGCCAGAAGCTCTGCGGTCAGGCCTGAGTGTCGCTTCTCCATACTCGGCCTACGCTCCACTACGGAGGTCGCCGAATCGCTTCGCTCGCCACCTCCCTCCCCCCTTCGTTGCGCTCGGCCTCGCATGGCTCGCTCCACTCAGGAGCTTCTGCCCACCCGGAGTCAAATCTCAATGATAGACCCTTGTATAAGAGCACCATATTTCTTAGGTGTACCATCACCAATATCAAGTTAGGGGCTTTCAAGTTTTATGTGATTGGTAAAATGTTTAAAAAAAGTGTAAGAAATATGCCAAGAGATAATCTGTCAGCTTTTTCTGATTAAGTAATACAATTAATGTTCCTTTTTTATTTTGTAAGTATGGTCACTCTACAATTTAAGCAGTAGTACAATGCGGCTAAACGTTGCCCGCCGTATTGAAGAACGTATCGCAATGACAATGCGGCTAATTGTTGAATCGCCGCATTACAATACGGCCGTTTTTCAAAATGGCTAGCCGTAATGTAATACAGCGGAATATACGATCCGGCTGCGACATATACGTCGCGAAAGACAAATGCATTGACACGAATTACACGCTGACATGTGCACCTTTATTTTGAAATTAATTTTGATTTCAGACAAACCTACTGCACATTAAATTTCAGAGTGTGAACTATAATTTGGCATGGGATAGCAGTATTTTTATTTGTGATTTACGGTAAAAACATTTAGAACGACATTTATAACCCTCGCAGTGCAGAATGTAGTTGCCTAGAAATAATTTAACATTAGCAAAATGTATTATCATTTTGGTAGTGTTGAGGAGAATGAACAGATTTAGACTTTATTCCATCGAGTAGTGCCTAGAAGTTAATAAATAATGCATTTAATTGTAAATATACGTTCATATGATTACTTGCGCTTGTCACTGAGGCGAGGACAATTATTTATAGTTATACTAGAAGTGAAAAGAATTACGGCGCTGATACAGTGATACATTGAATGAAACTATAATACAAAAATTGTAGAAAAAATACATAAAAGCCATTGATAAATAGAAATCGGCATGTACCAAGAATCTTTCGAAGTCATACGTCATCCGCCAACCCACACTGAATCAGCGTGGTGGAATGGTGGATGATAATGTTGACTTTTTCCTTGCGAGAGAAGGCCCTGAGTCACAGTAGTGGGATCATTTGACTCCTATCACTTGTTGTTCAACAACTTCTTGTTCTATAATCTCTTGGCTTTGCGTTATAATGGGACGTTGTGCGTACCAAAAGCATCTTTAAAAGTTTACATCGATGCATATTTGCATTGAATTGTGCTTGTTTTTCTACAAATAAAATGTCCTAAAACGCGCCATATTCATATATGTACCTCTATTATCAGCTAATATCATCATCCCTATCAATTGACACGCGCAAGATATATTACAGTACTTGCCTCTGCGGGACCAAGTGAGAACTCTAAGAGTACATAAGAACAAGAGTTTTTATTTACAGACCAGTCGTGTCTTCTATTTATAATTTATTTCTTTGCATTTATGAAAGATGATAAAATGAAAAAAAAAATGAATGATGTAAAAATACGTCCTGTCTCTCTCTCTCTATCTGAGATTTCTTCTCACTTGCTCTCGTTGAGAGAACATGAGTACTTTACGTATGAACAAGTACTAACAATGCCTGAAACCAAATAGCAAGTATGCAGCTAATTAGTCATAGGATAGAGTTAGGAAAAATAATGCAATTAAAATTGTCGTACGTTTAGGAGCTATGAAATTATTATAGGGGCGGCTATTAATTACGTGAGGCTTTCAGGAAATGTGGTCGAGGCAAATCTCTTCTAATATTAATTTGGCGATAGAGGGGAGCGAACATTAAGTTTTTTTTTTCACTAAGAAACAGTAAAAACCGATTTAAAAATTATTTAAATTAAGTAAAACACGTTCCATCTGCCACATAGCCAAACATCATGAAAACCCCCTGTTGGGAATGGGGAAAGTAATAGCCAGAAATCATGAGTAATCACAGTAATGTGCAAACATTACTGTGTTCCGGTTTGAAGGGCAATGTTTCCAGAGAAATTACAGGGCTTAGGGATATAAGATCTTAGATCTCTGGGTGACGAGCGCAGTGCAGTGCTAGGTAATGATTTGGACTTCTTCGTGTTCCAATAGCTGCGTGTCACTGTGCTGTTATGTGTCAGGCATGTTGCTTACCATCAGGCACATGTCCTGATCGTCTCGTCACTCCTTATTTAAAAAAAAAAAAAAAATTACATCACGCTTGAATCGATCAGAAAAAATTCACGTAATTAATGGACGTGCCTACGTCAATGACACTCTAAATAAGATGAGCTTGAAGGCCTAAGTCAATGTTTTCATTGTTCGTGAAATTCCGTACCTAAATAGTTATTTTAGATTGTTAGACACACAAAGGGTGTAAGCCGAATGGGACATGTTGTACTCGGTAATAGGAATAACGGAATAGGAAATGTCAGCTATGGAATACGACAATGTAAATTGAACAGGAGATTGATAAACTCCATTTTGAAAATTCTAAAATATATCCTGGTAATTCACTGGGCCCGCTATTTTGTCTCTTACATAAATCAGAGGGTCAGGAGTTTGTACTTTATAAACATTGTTATCTAAACAAATATTTCGTTATTCGTTACGCTATTTTTTAAGTATATTAATGTAAATTATGTATTTATAATTTTGACTATTTTAACGTGTTTTGTGATTGTCTATTATTATCTACAAATGAGTATTTATGAAATCAGACAAAAGCTTTCTCTAACAGATTATCCATACACCTTAAATACCTTTCAGGACGAAATTGTGTCGTCCTATTTTGCAATACCTTTACGGGATTTTGTACAAAGTGATTGGTTTTAGCGTTAAGGTTTCATACATGTGTATACCTACTGTGCAAACAAATAAATTTTGAGCGCCCGAAAACTGGAGTGGAATTATGATCAACAATAGATTCATAAACGTCGAGTTTGGCATGTCCCTTTCGCTTTTGGAAACCTTTTCTGTGTCACTTTGGATTTAACAATATTGTATTAAATTATTCTGACTAAGGGTTAGGTTATTCACTGTATGGCGACTGAATCAGCTTGCCTCGCTTTTAAACTGAACCACACCTGTACCTACGCCCTAACTATCGCCTTTGATATTGTTGTGTTTTTCATTTCGTCTCGTAATTAAAGTCAAATAAAAAAATATATAACAGTCCTAGGGACTGCCTAATGGAGGCCTCGATACCAGGAGTCACAGTTGCGGAATACTGGGCAGCACAAATTTAAAATATTCACACAAAAAAAAGACAACATCATCGACACGAATAAGAAGAAGGGACTGCCGATACATGGAAGTGAAAAAATAATTTAGGATCGCTTCTTTTCGAATAATTAAAAAACGAATAAACTTAATCAAATTTGCATTCGGTAGCCTTTTTCGAAAAAGATGCGATCCCATTTGATTCTAAAAAGACCGCCGAATGCGGTTGCTAATTAAAGATGTTTAACAACGACATTGGGTTTCGTGGTACGTAGAGGAGCGCCGTTCAAGCCGATTCCGTCCGTTACAGTGTGGTTTAACCCGTATCATAGTTTCAGCTCAAACTTTACGTCATAATATGTACCTCGAAGTATCACGCATACATTTTTTATAGGTCATGATATATATCTTAGACTAAAACTATTCGCTTTTACTGGCGTAAGATGCTTCGAATACAGGGTTACACGAAACACTAGTACTAAGTCGAAAGGGGTATTTTCTTTCTACTCATTACGAACAATTCAAAGGCGCTTTATTAGAATATTGTTGTTAAATTAAATCTGTATATTTAACGAGAGATCCACCAACACAAGTGGTTTGGGATCACTACTACAACACTAGTGTGGGATCCAGTGCACGCCTACAAAACACTGCCCACATGGTCCTTGTCGTGTCTCGGTACCTACTCAAGTAATACTTGGGAAATTAGACTCAACGGTATCTGTTATTTAGGTATCTGGGAATTGGAATTAGCCACGGAATATTCGAAAAAAAAACAGCTGTTTCATACAAATTGTCGCTTCCAAAATTATTTTTCAAAAGGTAGGTACAGCTGATTTTTTTCGCCACTTCCAGGTTGGTCTTATGTTTAAAGTTGTTCAGAAAGACAACAACGCGTCCCTTTCGGTTTCCTGTAACCCTGTATAAATTATAGTGAAGGGCATTAGCTTCTTTCGTCACATCAAAGCTTTAACTACATAACATTTATAAAGCTCTCTATATTTAAAGCCAAAATCGAGATTATATACATATTTAATTTATCAAATATATTAGTGTTTAAGAACTTGAAATGCAGTCTGTTTAGTTGTATGTACTTTATAATGGCAGCTTTACTGTGTGCCAGGTTGCTCATTATTTTGTTATATGTTGCTTAGTGGAAATATTTTCTTTATTAAATAGTTTACAAAAACAAAAGTCAACATACACGACGTAACAAAATTCATTAAATAACACTAATCTACAAATAACACGCCCTTAACTGTTCCGGTGTCCAATATGCCCCAAAGGTTTTTAAAGGCGTTTTCACGATGCATATAAACCTGTTAAACATCTCAATCTCATCATAAACGGCATAAATGTTTTATTAGATACATTTTACATACTTGGTGAATTTGAGAACTATCTTTAATAGGTCTATTTGCGTCTTGGAAAACTCCTCATGGTGCAAAATAATGTTTGAATGGCGCTAATGTTTCATTTTGTTAGATACATTTGATTTAAGCATACGTCAATATTAACAATATGATATGTCAATATTCACGAATAGATCTGTCAATCTGAAAACTCATCAAGTTGTCAGATGGCATTGTGTGTGAATTGTCTACCAATATTTATTTTTATAAAACTAAAGATCATATAGTACTCCAAATAACAACGTGACGGAGTTTTCTGACAGCCCCATATAATGAATTTGCCACGGGCTTCAAATTGCAGTTATACTACTGGGCAGCGGGGTAATAGCTGGTTTATTCTGATTATTTAATATTCACACTCGTGATATTCTTCGATAAACAAGATCGATGTTTGTAAAAAGGTAATATGTGCAAGTAAATATCACTCATAACGCATTCAGTTAAGTGATGGAGGATAAAACTGTACTTAACGTGTCTTCAGAATAACAGATATTATAACTGATGGGTGAAAATATAATAATATGTCCAATATTTTGTTTTCCTTATTTCCTGCGAAGCTGAGGGTCGTGGGTTCGATTCCCACCTAGTGCAAATATTTGTGTGATGAATTCAAATATTTGCACTGTGTCTGGGTGTTTCTATGTGTAATAAATATGTATTTACAACTATATAAGTATTATATCAGCCGCATATATATATATATATATATAGCCGCCATTTTACAAGCTTCGCTTAGTTTGGGGTCAGATGGTGTTGTGTGTGAATTGTCCACCGATATTTAATATTTACAAAATGAAACATTAGCGCCTCCTCTGGGAAAATTGATAACTATTTTTAAAACCCCGATATTTGTGTTCTGAAAACTATTAGCCTAAATTAGCTCAAAAACTACAACAAAAGCTTTTTACTTAGCTTCAAATGAATTTGTATCATGAATTCGTGATTTACAGAGCAATGTTTAGATGACACAGATTTTTTTAAAATAAATTATTACAGAAATCATAACGTCGTTTGCTTTCTTGTTCTTTATTTCCTCTCTGAGCTTCTTTCTCAAATGCGGTGTTGTATAAGGTTGTGCCCCCAGTTGACAAACTTATAGCAGTTTACCTACTGGGGATCAGCGTACTAAGTGAACCTAACTCCAACAGAATTTGACGAGCTGGTCACTGCTATGAATTATCTAGCATACATATAAGCAGCCCACAAAAAGAAAAGACCATAATCCACCACGGTGGCCCAATGCGGGTTAGTGGGCGACACATGGCCTCGAAGTTCTAGTTCTAGGAACATATTGGTTTCCTCACGATGTTTTCCTTCAGTTTTTAAGTACCGGCATTACGCACGTGTCTTTGAAAAGTTAACTGTGCGCGTGAGATGTAAACCAGGGACTCTGGATCGGCAGTTGAAGTCTGTCGACTAGACAAGCCGTAACTCAATTATATAGGACTCCTTACAAGTCTTCCATATTAGGAGTCTTAAAGGTTTATGGGAAAGAAAAGCGCTTCTTGCTTCCTGAATAGTTTTAAATTTTTGGCTTAAACCTCTCGGCTCATTCGCAATATACTATTATCTTGTTGGATTTGTAACAATAGGAAATTATTACTATTTATTGCTTATCAAGTGTTCTATTCCATCATTAGCGCAAGACGTCCACTGCTGCACATAGGCCTCCCCCCTTAGATTTTCACAACGAACGGTCCCGCGCAACATGCAACCAGCTGTTTCCAGCGAGCTTTGTGAGGTCATCTGCCCATCAGTGGGAAGCCGTCCAACACTGCGTCTTCTATCTATTCTGAATGTTCTATTTATGACTACTAAATTCCAAACCGTTCCTAGACCCCTGGCCAGCGTGGTGGATTATGACCTCGACTCGCTCCTTGTGAGAAAATGCAGAGTCCCAGCAGTGGGAAAATAAAATGAGCCTGTTTTACGGTGAGGGTTAAAAGGATGTAAAATAAAACAAGTAAATTATTGAATCGAATTTAAAATTTATTAAACCTACCTAGCTATTAAAATTATAAACTTCGCTCTTTTACACGTTTGTATCACTTGTTCTATAAAATGTAAAGGTGTTTTCGAAAGTCCAAAGTACGAGGTCAAACATTTTACAGATAATTTCGAGGCAAACAAGCCGTACCTTCTCCAATTCAATGTGTGCCTAGTTAAATTTGCCATTGAGAGTTGTCACTCTCAAAACTTAATTTTAGAAAAAAATATAATTTTAAGTGATTAGGAGCCTAGTAGGTAAACATTTCTTGTTCTGTATTCATAAGATCTTTTAATTACTATTATTTTACATTAACAGCTAAAAATAGGACTTGATGTCGGTAATTTCGTCACTAGTTGTTATTACACATCAAACCATAGAATAGTCGGTAGTTTGATTTCTCACTCTCACCATAAGACTATACCGCTTTTAAGGCGAAAATCCTAGAGACTTCCAGTTAAAATGGAATAGACAAAAGAAGTTTCACCTTCATTTCAATAACAGTAAAAGCGAAATTACATTTTTCAATTTTAAAAACATTTTAATAGTTTAAAATTACGTACTATTAATTGCATTAATTAATTTTGAATTATGTATCTTTGAACATATAAGATAAGAAGTTTATAGAGATTCTCGCCGGGGCCTAAATACCACATTCTATTCATTTATTACGTCCAAGAAAATATTTTAAATTAAATGGAACTAGGCACACTTCAAAAGCGCGTACGTTGTCCTCGTACATTCGTACATCCAACTTGAGAATAATGCAATTTAAAAAAAAGCTATATTTCATCATTAGAAACTGTAAGCGAATACAAACGCATTAAATTATTCATCTAAGTCTATTGCTAATGTAACAATTATAATTGTATAAAATTTGTTGGGCCTACCTACCTAGTGATTAAATAAAATAGAAAAATATAAAACAGAGTTATTATGCATACGCAACAAACCTCTTTTTATAAAAAAAAACTTACAACTAAAACAAAACTACATGGTATTACTGTTAATTGAATATTTGATTTGATTATATAGAAAAAAAAAGTGTTTGATTTTTTATTCCAACGGCAACCGCGTATTTTATTTTATTTAATATAATTGAATAACCCTTTATAAAAGAGCAATATCAAACACTTTAGTATTGGAATGTTGTAGCTGTGAAATACTTTAGAGAACGCAAGTATTAGAACTACAGGTACTTAAGATTGAATACATACATACTAAACGGCGCGGCGTGTAATTCCAGTCTAAAATACAGCCATTTATTGCTCAAATTTTCCAATTTTAATGTAGGGTTCTTGTATTCGTTCATCGTAGCAACGAAATCAGGTTTTAATTGATTGAATTGAAATAATTTTAAGTTATAATTTCGAATGATGTTAAGTCGATCTAATGGGTAATGGACTAGTGTCACTGCAGTAAGTTTTATCCGATTATTCTTTCTCCGCAGACTTCGATTAATTTAAAAGTAAATGCATAATTTATCCATTAATAGGCTTTAGTGCCTTTATATGGAAGGGAACCAAACAAATCAGTCTCATGAGAAATACTCTCTTTAGAAAAAAATCTAACCAGATAAGTAATAACAGTAGAACGTATGAATTTACGCGACGGCCGTCGGATAAACACAGTAGGATTCCACTGAAAAGGTATACTAAGCTGATAGAAAAACTCGCGATACAACACAATTTTCTGTAAAAGTATGATTCTTCAGTGAAGTGAAAAAATAAAAGTCCTAACCCCCGCACAATGAGGGTTTTCAAGATGCACATAGATTTTGTCCAAGTTCTCAATTTTGTCAAAAGAGGCGCCAATGTTGCATTTAGTGAAACATCGGCACCACCTATGGTGAAATTGATACTATGTTAAGGGGCGGTTCCACTGAGGCGGAGCGGAGACGAGCTATGCCGCGATTCACCAGCCACATGGCTTGGAATCCACACATATATACTTGGATTTCAAGCCATGTGATGGGTGAATCAAGGCACAGTTCGTCACCGCTCCGCCTCAGTGGAACCGCACCCTAACAGGTCTATTTTCATCCTGAAAACACTTCATTTGTTGCCCTTTGCTTAGTATAACTTTTCTGTCTAACCTTGTATATAAAAATATAACGTAACAGAGTGATTAAACATTTCAAAATAACAAATGCCACTCGCCTGTAATCTAACACTAACTATAAACAATTGATGCAATGTATGTAATTAAACAATTCAAGAAAAACAAAAATTATGATTCGTTAGTTCGGAACTAAAATAACGATAGAGATTTACTACGATAACATGGCCCGCCCCTCCAAATTACTGTTTCAATGTGTGTAGTCACATCCTTACGAAAGAGTTTGTATGTAGTTGTAATTATTCGTCTGCAGTAGCATTACGCACACATGCGTGGTGGTGTGTTATATAGTCTTTTACAAATACTTTCAAACGTTTTGAATTCTGGAGGGGCGGGTCATGTTATCGTAGTAAATCTCTACAAGTGCGTAAATCTATGGTTATTGAAAAAGAGTACACTACTATTTTTTATACTCTAAATAAACTAAGAAAAACTTAAAGCTCGATAAAAAAATTGGTTGCCTGTAAAGTCGGTATACGGGCGAAAGTTTTACGTGACAACGACTTTGAGTGGTAAAATAATTTTACGGAAGGGACGCGTGCCTTTCACTTTTTATGTCTGTCTCTCTCGCTCTTAGGCGGGCTAACCATGCCCGAGTGGAAGGGACGCGTGCCTCTCACTCGCTCTCGTTGTGAGCGCATAACGTGAGCGGAGCGTAACGCAGTTTCTTGAAGTGTCACCCGGCAAACCAATTTATAAGACGTTGTCACGTCAAAAAATGTTTTTTATCGAGCTGTACGAATTTCTAAGTTGTTGTAGTTGTAAATTCTTAGTTAACTTAGAGTATAACGTATTATTAATGTATCTGTTCTATGACAGTCTTCAACTGTTTTAAGTTGTATAGGTACTCCCTTTGTGTAGGTTATTTAGAAATCAAAAAAAATCTATGATGTTACGATAGCATTTGTCTAAAACGATAGGTAGGTATGTATATTATATATGTAAAGTATCTAAGTAATTTTTTCTGGTATTCGACGTAACTTTTTATAGAATATAAAAAATAAATATAGCTCTAATACATGTTAGTATCTAAATATTTTAATATGTATAATTAGAAATACTAGCAAGCTAGACTACCAACTATGGCCACACAGAACATTTTGATTCTTAACTTTAGTGCTACACTCTCGACGTCTAGCGAAATAAAACGACACTTTTTAACCACTCCTTCCGACTTCAGAGAGCAGACACTGACCTAACTACGCTGGATGTGAAACTGGACTGTAAACCGAAACCACGACACGGACAGACACTATTACTTTCCTGAATTTTATTGCGATTTTAATTTTAAAATTTCTCTGACAACACGGTAACAATATGTTTTTATTTGCAATAAATCAATTTTCCAACACCGGATTTTGTAATGGGGTACACGGATTTTGTATGTACATAAACATCTCTATTATATTAATGAAAAATACATTGAAGTACAGTATTCTAATTATATAGCCTCATTGTTGAAAACCAGGCTACAATCACTTCTATAGTAGTAAGCATATAATCAATCTTTGCTCGTACTTTGGTAACGCTACCAGCATAGATTGAACCGATTTCCCGATTATCATATACATCAATAAACATTCACACGTAATCTCAGACGAATTTCTCAAAACTATACGGTCAGTACGTGACGTTACGATATGTTGCCCTCTCTCGGGTCAAACTACAATCATGGCTGCTAAAACAAAATAAAAATCTATTGATTAGATCAGTAGTCAGTCTCAGATAATATGCCTGGTACAATACAAAAGCAAAGCCGAACATGCGTAACTCAAACGACAGCTTTAATATACACCATAGATTGATGTGTACAAAATCGTAAGTAGTGACTCTTAAGACGTGCTGTGTCGTCACACGTTTAGGCCGAACTTTTGTAATACATTACAATTAGACCAAGAAGTTCAGTTGCCGTATTCATTTACATACAAAGTGTGTGTTAACCTTTTGACCGCCGTAGTCGCTTAAGCAAAATAAGTTGCGGTTTCTGTGCGCCAACGACCTATAAAACAAGGTAGACAAAAAAACAAATTTTTATAATTGGAGATAAATACTAATGATTACTGTTTGTTCATGAACCATTCTTCAAATTAGGACACTCTATCATGGTGTTAGGTTCATGAGAAATAAAGTCATAAAGAATAGCTTAGTCATAAGAAACAATCCTTTATATATCAAAATCAATTAATCTTTTTTTTCATTTACCGGACAAATAACCATTTATTTATTTATTAACGTGGCATTCAAAAGGTTAAATTGCAAAATTTGAGGTATTTACTATGACTGACATCATCAAACAAACCACACAAATAGATAAATCGTTTTATGAGAAGTCGCACAGTTGACGCAACAAGTTAGGTACTTAATGAAGAATATTGGAAGAATAGGTCGCATTCCAAATTCTTTTCTCGGTTCTGAGGGTCTTGCCCTCATAATGAGAACATTTCGAATTGATGTTACAATTCGAAACATTATTCTTATTCTTGGGTTGTGAATACAGCAACAGAAATTCATTTTCGACCTTTAGTGCTAAATAACGTCATCCTTACGGACTATCAATCCGATACATCGATACTCGAATCGCAAAATGTGCCGTGTCGACATACGAGTGTAGAAAATAGATACATACCTATTAAATTATTGCAAATAGTCCGCTAAAGAAAAGCAGTGTCTAAGGCTAAGAACTCATTGACCGGTTTCAAACCGCGCCCGCCCGTCACCTGCAATGTTCGCGGGCGAAAATCACACCCCCAGCGGCTGCGAAACCGCGAAAATCAGCGGTCTCGAGAGTTTTGAAATAAAACCTGTCACCCGTCGCGATTCGACCCCCGCGCACGGGCGCGGTTGGAAACCGCTCCACGAGTTCTTAGCCTATAATTACCTCACATAGATGAGGTTACTAAATGTATAGAATTTTATTAAAGACCACCAAAATATATAACGTTAAATATTTAAAGCACCCGTTAAACGTTCAATTGAAATCATCAATTTTATCGTCTGTTACGGAATAACAAATTGTAGCAGCAGTAGCAGTTCTATAAATCAAGTATATTACAAATCAAGACATTTTGAAATACCAAAGATAGGGTTGGAATTGACCGCTATCTCGCCTGATGTTAAGTGACGATGCGGTCCAAGATAGAGCGCACCACATCAACAGTATACCCGCCAACGTAAAAACAAGTATTGGGATGCATCATGTAAGATGCCTAATTTCTTCTGTGGATATTATTGTTTTGCATTATAAATTACCACTTACAATTATACTGTAATATACCCTGAAATTAATACATAAATCAGATATTGCTTGTGAATTTAAGTTCACTCCTTTCAGCCACGAGAAGATGCATCCTCTGTGTTAGTAATAAAACAAAGGTTAGTATTACTAGATTATGTTCATGTATGGATGTGAGAGACTGACAGTTCCGATTGGGCGTGTAACGGGTGCCTTAGTTAGCTCTGCTTCTCTTTACGGGACCCAACATACAAATACGATCTCTGTGTAGGCGGTCCAGCGTTTACATCATTATTGCTTTTGTTTACAATGTAAGACAACGACGCATCTACATCTCGCTTAATTTATTAAAGTCCATTACAATTTGAAAACTCTACTTACGACTAATACCTTAAATTCTACATTTAATTTGTTATTCATATATTGATATAAAATTAAAACATTTCGAAATATAAGTCGCCTAATCATCTCATAGCTTACAATGGGTAAACAAATAAATTTCTTTATAAAATCGTTTAAATGTACACATACAAACGCCTATTAACAAATGCGTCTAAAGTCGAGATAGTCGATTCATGTCCTGTCTCTTTCAGTGTTTGAAATTTTGAACTTGATCGAAGGAGACAAAATATGAACAAATTACCGCAAGTCTAAAAGAGTATTACACATTTATTAATAAGTAAGTAGATATTTGTTACTTTTTAATTTATAAAATAGTGAAGCAACCTTTACAAATAAATAAACGAGAGTTCGTGATTTGTTTTTGTTTCCTTTTGATTGCAATTGTTCAATTGTGTGCTCGTTCGTGAGTTAGTAAATAGTTTTTGGTCCTGAAGCTTTTAGTAATATTATTTAGACGTTTTGTTAGTAAACATAAACTACAATATAATTTCATAATATTAAGATAGGGTTTGATTTTAGTTGATTGTTTTTGAAATACTATCGGTACAAAGATTCCCAAAGCATCATTGCTAATTGTCATAAATATACTAAGTATAGTGATAATTGTTAATACGTGTACTTCATATTATAAAAAATCTAAGCCCAATTTCATACTAAAATGACTAAACTTGATTAGATGGTTGAAATCCAAAGTGGATAAAACGGAGAAAGACATTTGATACAAACATATACTTTTTCCGAAGTATGACCCACTAAAAGCCTTGTCTTCCGAATTATTGGAGAACACTAAAAGTCAAATCCGACTTTGTACCATTTCATTTCTACCACGGAAACACTATACAATGAGAAGTTTTCGTTAAGGTCGCTTTTCGTTCGCTGGCTACTATCATGTCACAGTAATTTATGTTTATTTCAATTAGGTGTTTTTAAGATGCAAATAAACTTGGCAAAGATAGTTCTCAAATTCGCCAAGCGTGACGCCAATGTTTCAATTTGTGATCTTTTATAACAAAATACAACATTGACGTCACCTATGGCATAGAATAGATAATATAGATAGAACGGACACTCCCCACTCCCCGCCAATTTCAAGCTTCCTCACCCCTCAGGCCGTTTCGGATACGCTAGGAGCACTCAACGAAGGGCTGGTATCGAACATCTAATTCCTAACGAAATATCATCATGGTGGGTTGTTGTTGTTACTGTTTACGGCTGTCCGTCAACTAAACGGGACAAGATTAAAAGCTTTATTTAATTTCCTAATGATAAAATAACGTAAGATTAGAAACTTTTCAATAACGTTGCTTTATAATATTACAAGCTTTACTTAGTTTGGGGTCAAATGGGGTTGTGTGTGAATTGTCTACCAATATTTATTTATTTATAATAACGAAGTCATTTTTAACTCAAAGTTCGTAACTCACACAGCCAGTAACTTATGTGCCCGAGCACGGATTGATAATGCCTGGAGGAATAATTATAGTGACAGAATAAAGTTTCCTTCATGGGTAAGTGTGAAATAGAATGCGAATGTGTACCTACCAACAGAAATAGATATCTAGGTACCTGATCTAATCTATAATCGGTTTCGTTTCATTTTACGCGGCAATACTAACACCCACAAATTTCTGAAACAATTTAGAAATCTGTGCAAACACCCCTTTAATTAGAATAGTATAATTTGGGTCCATTCTATTTATGGAACTCAACATTATAGCAAGTTTATAGACTACGTCACCAGGTGAACTCAAGGGACACAACTATTCAATAAAATAATTCAGTAGCCCTAGCTCTAACGCACACATTCAGGCGTGTGTACGAACGACATCTGCGTAGTTGTGTTAAGAGTAGGTAGCTCCACAGCGGCGTTTGTATGGAATTTTAGTGGAGTGTCCGGGGTGTGCCTATGGCGAAATTGAGGACTATTTTTCATTCTATTTAGTCTATTTTCATCTTGAAAAGACGTTATTGGATACAGTAGGTATGTTGAATTTTCCGTTACTTGCGCGAGGTACAGCGCTTTTACAACAAAGCTCAGACCACACACACGCCACAGTTTCAAAGACCAACTTCAGAGGGCACATAAATAAATGCGTAACAGTGTTAATTTTTTCAAGACAACGATATTCCGGTAAGTCGGTCCTTAGTGATTGTTTGCAGTCTCAGTACTTGGTACCTACTAAGCCACGAGGCCAGCCGTATGTTCAAAAAGTTACGCTCGTTTTCTGAGATTTCACTACTTCAGAGAGAAATACTTCCTATTAGTAGCGTGAATCGGTACATATCCCGTTAAAATCAGTGAAAACTGTGTTCGGCTTTAGTGTTTCCTCTCATCTCGAATTCTTATAGTTCAATTCTGTTTGTTTTCTAAGATTAAATTAAATTAAATTTAGTGACATTTCTCAGAACGCTTGCAATAGAGTAAAATTGTATAGATAACTAACTACCTACAAACTATAACAAGAGTATTCAGTGAGTTTGTAATTTGCCATAATAAAACTAAAACTAAAAATAATAACTACCAACACCGCTACATCAAGTATAACGCTTGTCTGGGAATGTTAATATAAAAATGCGAATTCTAACAAGCCACCGAGATTGTGACAACAATGTGATTAATACACACTCCATTTCACATAGCTTGGTGTCACTGGAGCTGGCTGGCTGCTTTAGGCCATAAGTAATTAATATTCACAAAATTATGAATATTTTATTTAACAAAGATATTATATTTTTGAGCAAAATATGTAGGTACACTTCGTCAAAATTAAATAAATAAATAGGCTCCCATACAACTAACACCAAACTATGTGAACTGCAGTGACCAAATATTACACAGGTTTATTGATCATCCAGCCTCAAGCCACATTACATATACAGAAACATGTCAACGATAGTCACACTCATTATCTGTGTGTACTTTAAGAGAAGTACTTTACTGTACCTTTGAACACTAAATAGATAGAATAGAGTAGTGTAACGATCGTCCACTGAGTGTTCAAATGTATTGCAACATCATAGACAGATAGACAGAGGTACCTGTAGTAATTATCATACTATATTGACATGAAAAAAGATCAAAATCTTTTATCAAAACAATGAATTTGATAACTTAATATTTTATTTATCTAAAAGTGGAGGGATGTATGTAGCATGTTTAAAGAAATAAAAAACTCATTGAACAGCCTCAGCATAGGACAAGATTACAAAAGAAACTAAAATAGTAAAAAATATTTTCTGGAAAATATTCAATACAATTGTACTACAGAGAATCTATACTAAGTCTGTCAATCCAAAACAATATCTATATTATAATTTATAATATTGCTAAATTTACTCAATGGTTCAATAAACCTGTATAACAATTGTTTTTTTGTCATAAAAAAAAAATCTCTCTCAATTTTGTCAATTCAATAATTACTATAATTCACACACTGATTTTAATAAATATCTATCATAATCCTATAAGTTGAGTACAAAACATTTGCGTTACATTAGAACACTTTGATAAAATACATCACTTTAGGAATTGAATGATCTATTACATAATACACAACATATTTTGTTTGTGATATAAATTAGTTTGCAATCTTATTCTAAATATGTTACATAATT
This sequence comes from Ectropis grisescens, assembly GCA_017562165.1. Classification (NCBI taxonomy): domain Eukaryota; kingdom Metazoa; phylum Arthropoda; class Insecta; order Lepidoptera; family Geometridae; genus Ectropis; species Ectropis grisescens. The sequence goes on from CM029783.1 coordinate 3,895,239, forward strand.
ATGTATCTTAATCCATACTGTATATAATAGTTTTATCTGCAGATAATAAAATAGATGAAAAGATCTTTATGTAAACTTAAAACGAACAGTATTAGATTTTCATAGATTCAAATTTTGTTTATACGACAATAAGTGTTTTTGATAATGTTGATTTTAATATTTCAAGGAAAATATTGTGACGAATAAGTTTGGTTATTTTATTGGTCCTTACTTTTGGCTAAATAAATAATTGGTTAGTTAAAACTTGTCAAAAGTATCTTAGTTATTCGTAAAAAATTTATATGTAAAAATTGGTTTTCTACCAGTTTTTACTATTGTAAAGATTTGACAACACCATAAAACCTCAATCCGTAATTTTCTTTTTGTATCACAACAGCAAAACAAATGACGTACTTAGGTTTTGTCATGTTACAACAGTTAATAATCTTGTTACTATTTAATATATCGATTTGTTACATATAAAAAAGCGAGAAACTCAACTTTATCAACATCTACAACAGTATTATACGCAGTCATTAAATCTTATTCCAAACATGCATATTTGTTTTATTCATAAAAAAAAACTTTAAAAATCTCTTTAGAAGTACTCGGTTACATAGTGCAGTTCTAATATCGGTACGACAGAATGGTTTGACAGAATTAATAGTAGATACAAAATGCTCTATTATAGTTCCCATGTTGGATGAGCGACTACTTACAAGCTAGGTATCATAAATTCTATGATAAATATGTATTTAATTAATGTCCACCGCAAATAGAGTGAAAAAAAACATCTACATGAGTCATGGAACAATCTATTGTCACCAAAGCGATGAGGTCAGCGTATATACATTTAGGGCGAAAAATAGGATTCATGCAGATCTAAAAACTGATCCTTAGAATAATTCTAAACGATTTCAAAACGCACTGAACATTTTATATCATTACAAAATCTTGGTTTGTTCCTTTAATCTTTATATATGAATACTTGAAAAAATCAAAGTTAATTGAATGTCTATCTTTGGCCCATTGTGCATATTCGTCATTAGGGCATCACCCGGTCCGATCCGGGCGCGATATGCATATTTATCTGAACCGAATAATCCTCGACTTAGCCCCCTAAATGCCACGAAAAGAGTTCGTCTTCAACATCAGCCTGCGACGAACCCGTCCTATATTATACGAATGCAAAAATAGACTATGAAAGCTTCGAGTGCGGCGAGCGACGTCGCTCGGTCAGTGCAGGCGCTGCACCGGCACCTGGCAGTACGGGCAGTCGGGCGCGGCGGCGGCGCACGGCTCGCACACCACGAAGTGGTTGCAGGGCGCCAGCGTGACGGCGCGCGCGCGCTCCTCGCACACCATGCACTTGGTGGCCGTCTCCAGGTACACCGCCTTCTCGATCTCCTCCAGGTCGGCGCGCGTGGCCGCCTCTAGCGCCTTGAGCGCGGCCAGCGACAGGCCGCGCAGGTCGCGCCGCGCGCCCGCGCCCGCCGCGCCGGCCGCGCCCGCGCCGTCCAGCTCGCGGCGCAGCGCCAGCGCGTGCGCCAGCGCCTCGTCCCGCTGCCGCTCGGCCAGCGCCGTCTTGCGCAGCGCGTCGTCGAGCTCGCGGCGCCACGCGTCGCACGCGGCGCGCGCCTGCGAGATGCGCTCGTCCCAGTGCGCCGCCGCCGCGCGCGACGCGCTCACCTCCTCGCGCAGCCGCGACAGCTCGGCGGGCGGCGCGCTCGACGGGGACGCGGACGCGGCCGCCGGCGAGAACTCGAACCCGAACGAGGACTTGGGCGGGTGCGAGCCGAAGGCGGGCTCGTGCGAGTAGCGCAGGAAGGGCGGCAGCGGCGAGCCGGCGGGCGCGTGCGCGCGCGGCGGGCTGAAGCGCGGGATGTTGACGGGCGCGGAGGGCGGCGGCACGTCGCCGTCGAGCTCGCGGTCGAGCGCCGCCATGAGGTCGAGCGGGTCCTCGAGGTGCAGGTCGTCGAGCGCGTTGCCCACTACCTCCTGCAGCACGGCGGCGTCGAAGGCGGACGCGCGCGGCGGCCAGGCGGCCGCGCCCGCCGCCTCGCCGCTCGAGCTGGACGCGCCCGAGCCGCCGTTGGCGAGCGGCGAGCCGTCCCGCGGCAGCGCGTTCGCCAGTATATCGGCCAGCGACGTGCCGCACTCGCCGCCCTCGCGCATTGCGCCGCCCTCCTCCGCTGCTACCACACGACACACACATATACTAAACATCCTAGTGGGCCCACATTTTTGAGCATTGAATTAAAAGCTAAACAGGGTCAAAAGTAGTAACACTACAGAGTAGTAGTAACATTACATACATACCACTATCTTCTGTTGTTGTTTACGGTCACGTCATAAACAAATTGTGTATTGGAGAGATGCAATGTTGCCATACTATAATCGTTAATGTAACATTGAACAATTTTGAGTAGATGACAATATAGTGTTGCATAGACTATTAAAGTGGGCAAAACCACATCATCAAGCCCCTTTTCTTTCGTTCGCAAGACCTACCCAATAAATATTTATCCTACTAAACATGGAAAAATAGGACTAGGAGGTAGAACTAAGCATTACATTCAATTATTAATGGTTCAGAAATATATCTGAAATATTTTAAATTTAGCTAGGATTTTAAGTGTGGTGGCATCGCATCCAAAGAGGCCTCGCGAGCCGCGAGGTCCCTTCAAGTGCCCCAGGTCTAGCGACATCACGGGGCAGTGTAGCGGTGAGTACTCACGCTCCACGTGCGCGAAGGCGCAGAAGAGGCCGCGCGGGCAGTAGCCGGCCTGCTGCACGTCGTTGCACTTGGTGGACTTGTAGATCTCGGGATGGAACTGCTGCTCGGTGCGCGTGTGGCAGTATCCGCAGCCGTCGCCCGCCTCGCAGTTGGACGGCTCGCCCCACTCCTCGCCGTGCTTCACGTTGGGGCACGGCGTGCTGCGGTACTTGTATTTGCGCGGCGACCGCCGCTTGTCCTGGATACCGCAACACATTCCTCAGCATATCCATGTTTAATCTATTCGTTCGTGGGGTTTAATCAAGCCATATCAATCATAAATCTTAATGATTGTAAGCTACATAAACCTAATCCCTGTAATGACTTTAAGCTACATTTTATAACAACAGCGAGTTCTTCAAAAATTATGGTAAGGTTAGGATAAATAATTATTGTAAAAAAAATATCACTGTTCATTACAATAAAATTGTAATAAAGATATAATAAAATATGTACTAGACACTTCTTACATGCACGAATAATTATTTTCGTATAACGAATGTTCAATTTAAAGAATTGAATTGTGTATACTATTTATATGCTTTCTTTTGTTTTTAGCCCCCGACAAACCCCGGACACTCCACTAAAACTCCATACAACCGCCGCTGTAGAGTTGCCTACTCTTCACACAACTACGCAGTTGTCGTTCGTACACACGCGTGAATGTGTGCGTTAGCGCTAGGGCAGTGCATCCTCACTCGCTCAAGGTCGCGCGGTTTTAGCCTACAGCTAGACCGTTCCTCGCACGGAACAAGTGCCAGGCGGTTGTCGAATGCACGTCTGAGCGCTCGCGCAACACGTTTCCCACGCAAAATGACGTCGCCATGTATAGTGCTGTATATGGATGCACGAGTCAAAAAACAAAGAATTATCATTTTTTCCTAGTTGTACAAAATATACCATTATTTTTTATATTTTTCTGCTAACCGTACAAAAAGTACGGGACATTATAAAATAGCTTGTAATCGAAGCTGGTTGTATGTATTAGTATAGGTAAGTACATTAAAATACGTTACATATTTATCAAACAACATTTAGACGATCAAGTAGAATAAAAACAGTCAAAGTATACTTTTATTGTTTTAATTTCAATGTGTCCGACCCTATGTTACGGCCTCTTCTAGCTGTCTGGCGCGTTACGAAGTAAATAACTAAAATATATAATCTGAGCTACAATGCTGACTACCTACATAACGAAAGGTTAATTTATTTTTTTTATTAGATAATATGTCGACAACCCTTTCGATGCGCATCATTCCGCGCCAGACAGCGACAGAGTTACGCGTTAGAAGAGAGCGCAAATGTTTAGGTTAAAAATTGCGATAGGCATTGAGCGCTAATGCGAGCTGAATTGCACTTTGTTGCGTCCCAGCAAGAGTCGCTATTTATATAAAAAATTTCGCTAAGTGAGCGTTCTGTAGTAATATATATTCTGTGGCTAGGGCTACTGAATTGTTTTATTGAATAGTTGTGCCCCTTGAGTTCACCTGGTGACGTAGCCTATAAAATTGCTATAATGTTGAGTTACATAAATAGAATGAAGCCAAATTATGCTATTCTAATTAAAAGGGTGTTTGTACAGATTTCTAAATTGTTTCAGAAATCTGTGGGTGTTTGTATTGCCGCGTAAAATGAAACGAAACCGATGATAGATTAGATCAGGTACCTAGATATCTATTTCTGTTAGTAGGTGCACATTCGCATTTTATTTTACACTTACCCATGAAGGAAACTTTATTGTCACTACAATTATTCCTCCAGGCATTATCAATCCGTGCTTGGGCACATAAGTTACTGGCTGTGTGAGTTACGAACTTTGAGTTAAAAACGACTTCGTTATTATAAATAAATAAATATTGGTAGACAATTCACACACAACACCATCTGACCCCAAACTAAGCAAAGCTTGTAATATTATAAAGCAACGTTATTGAAAAGTTTCTAATCTTACGTTATTTTATCATTAGGAAATTAAATAAAGCTTTTAATCTTGTCCCGTTTAGTTGACGGACAGCCGTAAACAGCACATCAACCCACCATGATGATATTTCGTTAGGAATTAGATGTTCGATACCAGCCCTTCGTTGAGTGCTCCTAGCGTATCCGAAATGGCCTGAGGGGTGAGGAAGCTTGAAATTGGCGGGGGTTGGGGAGTGTCCGTTCTATCTATATTATCTACTAGCTTTTACCCGCGACTTCGTCCGCGCCACATATTTATTAAAGTAATTGAGGCAGTACCTACTCGTATGTCTACTACCATACAAATTCACGTTTCCTAATCAAAATCGGTCTAAGTCAAAGTTTTATATTTATTAATAAATGTACAATTTACACGGCAAATTACAAAAAAAACTATGTTCTCAAAAAATTTATCAAAAACAGACTTTAATTTAAAATCATATTGGGACGGTCCACCAAATTTTATTAGAGTCTATTAGTAGATATTAGTAGATATATCGTCTGATTACATGAACGCAAATTTTAGTTTGTTGCTCATATTTCAAAAACCGCCCCACTGATTTCGATAAAATTTATATGACCACCTCTGAACTATAATCTACCAACCAAAAAAATAACCATCTAAATTGATTCACAATTGGAAATACAACTGGATTGATAACCTCCTCCTTTTTTGAAGTCGGTTAAAAATAGCATACAAAGAGTGCAAAGATCCTTCCATGCACACTTTTACTCCTCATTTCCACTCTTTTCAACTCTTTTCTGTGACAAAAGTCGCCGTTGTCCTTTCCTAAGTCTAGTCTATCTGTGCACCAAATTGTAACAAACTCTTTAAGTGGCTTAGGCGTTAGGCGGTAACGGACAGAGAGAGTTACTTTCATACATATAATTTCGTATTAGAATTGAAAACAGGTGTTCCTGATCATTTTATAGGAGGCAGTTGTAAAAGATTACCGAAAAGTAATCCGTTTACTCCTCCAAAAAACTCATTTTCGCAGTTCTTAATTTGCCTTAATCGAGCGTCCATCATGCATAACATTTGATAAGACACCATGGAAATCTCGTCGACTATCAAAAATTCTGTCTGATACGCCATTTATTGGCTGCGCCCATCTTAAATATTGAGGTTGTATAGTGCACTGTATTCTTCTTGTCAAGCCCTTTTATTTGATACCCATGTTGATGGGATTGATAAAACCTAAGTTATCCGCCATTGTGTAGAGGCCGCCATCTTGGATTTTAATTTTATATAGTACGTTGTATTCTACTGGTTGAGCACTTTCATTTGATACCCATATTGATGGGATTGATAAAACCTACGTTATCCGCCATTTTGTAGCGGCCGCCATCTTGGATTTCAATTTTTTATAGTATGTTGTATTCTGCTTGTTAAGCCCTTTTATTTGATACCCATGTTGATGGGATTGATAAAACCTACGTTATCCGCCATTTTGTAGCGGCCGCCATCTTGGTTTCAATTTTTATAGTATATTGTGTTCTGCTTGTTGAGCCCTTTCATTTGATAACCATGTTGATGGGATTGATAAAACCTAAGTTATCCGCCATTGTGTAGAGGCCGCCATCTTGGATTTTAATTTTATATAGTACGTTGTATTCTACTGGGTTGAGCACTTTCATTTGAAACCCATATTGATGGGATTGATAAAACCTACGTTATCCGTCATTTTGTAGCGGCCGCCATCTTGGATTTAATTTTTTTATAGTATATTGTATTCTGCTTGTTGAGCCCTTTCATTTGATACCCATGTTGATGGGATTCATAAAACCTACGTTATCCGCCATTTTGCAGCGGCGGCCATCTTGAATTTATAAATAAATGATAACGCTAGAAGCGTCTTGAAACGCTCTTGAGAGTAAATGGCTCAAACGGGTAAAAGTAAGGTGGCACTTCATATGCCGAAACATAAACACCGCACTTATGTAACCCGACACCCGTTTTCCCGCCAAATTTGTAAAACGCGAAAAGCGGCCAGTGTATCAAGCGGTTATATAAGTATCCCCGTATAGTTAGAAATTATAAAATTGCTGGAACAAACGTTTATCGACTCCATTTCAAATGTCTAGATACAAAGTTTCATGGTTTTATCTTCAATAATATTGAACTTGCAGACTTTCACCCCCAATTCCACCCCCGTAGGTACAGTTCAAAACTACAAAACTGCTAAAACATACATTTTATGGTTTCGTGTTAAATATCTAGACGTAAAGTTTCATAGTCCTTCAACAATGACGAAGTTTTCCATATAAACTTTCATCCCTTATTTTAACCCTTTCAACCCTTTTTTCGGAACAAAAAGTAGCCTATGTCCTTTCTCGGGATCTATTCTATCTATGTATAAAATTTCATCAAAATCTGTTGGTTGGTTTAGGCGGTAAAGACGGACAGACAGACAGACAGACAGACAGACAGAGTTACTTTCGCATTTATAATATTAGTATGGATTCTATGCCCCCGACCAAAAAAAGGGGTGTTATAAGTTTGACGTCGATGTCTGTCTGTCTCTCTGTCTGGGTGTGTTTCTGTCTGTGGCAACTTAGAGCTCAAACGAATGGACCGATTTCGCGGTTATGCGGTATTTTTTATTTGAAAGTTAATATCCGTGCGGATGTGCGTAGCTATGTTTGGTTAATATCGATTCAAGATGGCCGCCTCCACTAAATGGCGGACATAATATTACTTTAGGTACAACCCACCTCAATATGGGTATCAAATGAAAGGGCTTGACTAGTAGAATACTATACACTATAAAAAAAACCAAGATGGCCGTCACCACAAAATAGCGAATTATATTATTTTTTTCACTACTGCCTCAATATGGATATCAAACAAAAGGGCTTGACTAGTAGAATACATTGCACTGTGACAAATTTCAAATCCAAGATGGCCGCTTCCACAAAATGGCGAAATAAATTTCCTATTTTCACAACTCCCTTAATATGGGTATCAAATGAAAAGGTTTGACTAGATAGTACAGATAACATATCCGAGGTAGTCAGGGGGTTAGTCAAAATTTTTTATTTTGTTCTTGTTATCACCAATTGAAGTGTAAATTACACATTTATGAACTTTGTTTAGCCGCTGCTTTAGCTGCCCATATGTTTAAATATACATTAAAGTACCTGGTTGACCAAGCTTTGCTCGGTTTTTTTAAATAATATTTAGGCAGGTACGAAATACGTAGAGATGACTTACTTAGCCCTACTTAGATACGAATTAAATGCGTTTATAAAAGGCTCTAAGTATAAGATTTTCAAAAAAAGAAAAATCCCGTGTGTAACCATCAGGATTCGAACCGGGGCCTGTTGAATCCGAGGGCGAGCATATTCCGTGTGAGCCATTTAGACTTAAAGAACAGTGGCGAAATAAGTTATCGTAATCTAATGACATTGTAGGAGTTTTTCGTTGTCTAAAAACGCGCATAAAATGATGTTTTAAAAAATAAAACCTAGCCAGATCGATTTATCGTCCCTGAAACCCGCTGTATACATAATTTCATGAAAATCGTTCGAGCCGTTTCCGAGATTCAGATTATATATACATATACCAACAAGAATTGGTCGTTTAAAGGTATAAGATTCATGATACAAATGCATAATGCAATCGCGTTACTTTTACCTACATAATAAATACAGTATAAAATTTGCTAAAAAGCAAAATCCAATGCAACTGTAATACTGAATATTAGAGTGTTTAATAAAAAAAACTTAAATATAAGGACTATGAAATTCCAACATACCTTGCTATTGTGATATTGAGGGCAAGCATACCCTTGTCTGCATAATCTGGGAGGGCGTTTGCATGGTTCAGTTTTATATGATGATAGCACATAATTCGTATCTGTAAAAAACAAAATTATTAGAGAAGACCGACGAAGACACAACCAAAAAAATCGTCAAAAATAAATGGTCAAATATCTGAATTGAATGTTAAATTGAGGTTGGTTTTTGTGTTTTCAGAGAAAATAAACTATGGTAAGCAAAGTTTACAGGAAATTGGGTTCACAACCTGCTCTTCTAAAGCCTAACTAAATCGGTTTTCGCTTTGCTATTGCGGTCTCTATCATTTCAAGCGGAAAGAAAAGAGCGAGAAGTATCAAAGCTAAGACATTTTTCGTTCGGCGGTAGATCCCAGGGTCAGAAATAAACCATTCTAATTAGTTCGTCAGGCAGATTATGGACAAATATGGGCACGAATTTTATGTTTTATCAAATTATCAAAAATTTACAAAGATATAGATCATCAAGCTTCCGGAGTGGGTTGTGACGATAGTAAAAAATTGTACCATAACGTGACGTCACTGGAAACTTTTAAGCATTGCATCTTCGTAATTTTATATTCGTGAAACATAAGAACAAATACGTTTACAATATTTTTGAATAATAGGGATGTTAACAATTTTTCGGAACTTTTATTTTGAAGATTGGCCCTCGTTTACTGTAAAAAATAACATTTTATTTCGAAATATTAGTATTTTCGATGAGTAAATGTACAATATTAGACTAATTTTGATTTTTGCCGCTAAAACACTAACGACTGACATGACGTCACTAGACGCAAAACATTGGCCGCGATTCATGACTGTATGTCCAGTTTATGTATTTTCTTATCATTCCTTGAATACAAATAATAAAAATCGTCGTCGCTAAAATCGCAAACTATAATAAAAAATGCAGAAAAGTACAGTTTAATCAGTTTCAACAGTTTATTTTGCGACTAGTGACGTAATAATTCATAATGTTTATAATGTATCTACAGGACTTAATCACGATTTAATTCATTGTTTAAATACCTCGACGTAAAAAAAAAAAGTAATAATTCATATTGGTGTTTCCAGTCACGTGATAACAGATAAAAAATATAGGATTTAAAATTATTTACAATAAATTTACTACGTAATATTAAATTATATTAATGTGATTTTCGATATCCTATTAATGTAAACTATCATACAATTAACATTAAACATTAGTGTGTGATTGGTGTTAACATCCCTATCTAACTGACGGACTAATGAGTGTTTGTTCGTCGTGTCGACTATTTTTTACGTGCAACCGGCGTTCGTCGATTTATGATACGTTTCCACGTCAAAAATAAAATGTTTGCAAGCATTCCTATTGTGTTTTAGACGATTCTTACAAACAGTAAATCGATTTCATTCTGCAGTATCGATCGTAAAGTGCTGATCGCTTAATATCACACGAGACGATGTAAATCTTAAGATGTGAGAGATTAAAGAAAATATTGCCTAGACCCCTATTATGTATGTATGTTACCTGATTTCTCGAGAACCTCTGCACCGATTTTAAAAATTTTGTGTTCGGATACCCATCCGAATCCCATCCCATGCTTCCCGAATGGTCCCATATAAATCTTATCGAAATCATTCAGGTGGTTTTTGAAATATGAACCATAAACCAAAATTTGCGTACAATTTTCTGGATGAGGTAGTTGTAGATTTCACAAAAGTTATGAAACTCGATCCTGGATCCTGTCAATACGAAATTGTGTAAATGCTTTAATAAAAAACTGGTTTTTAGCCCCCGACCAAAAAAGGGGCGTTATAAGTTTGACGTCGATGTCTGTCTGCACCGTAGAGCTCAAACGGATGGGCCGATTTCGATGCAGTTTTTTTTATTTCAAGGTTTGGTTAATGTCGATTCAAGATGGCCGCCTCCACAAAATGGCGGACATAATATTTCTTCACAACCTACCTCAGTATGGGTATCAAATGAAAGGGCTTGACTAGTAGAATACTATACACTATAAAAAAAATCAAATCCAAAATGGCCGCCACCACAAAATGGCGAATTATATTATATTTTTCATTACTACCTCAATATGGGTATCAAACGAAAGGGCTTGACTAGTAGAATACTTTGCACTATGACAAATTTCAAATCCAAGATGGCCGCTACCACAAAATGCCGAAATACATTTCTTTTTTCACAACTCCCTTTAATATGGGTATCAAATGAAAGGGCTTGACTAGTAGAATGTTGTACAGATAACAAATCCAAGGTAGTCAGGGGTTGATCAAAATTTTTAATTTTGTTCTTGTACACTAAAAAGGGTAAAATAAACAATTTTCGTACAAAAAATTAAACCGACTTCAAAACCACATATTATAGGCACTCAAAAGCGAAAAATAAACTAAAATCATTATGATAAGCGCTACTCACTCATCTATTTGAAGTAGTGCCTATATGTGGTTTTGAAGTTGGTTTAATTTTTTGTACGAAAATAGTTTTGGTTGTATAGACAGTTGTTTCAAACATGTTTATGCAAATCAGTAGGATCTACCAAAGTTATACCGATAAAAGAAGTAACTTATGAGGCGATCTTCTTAGCATTCCATGGATTCACCGTGCGGGTGCCGGGTCCATCGTGTGGCAGAGAGAGAAAACTCGAGTAGATCCCGAGACTTGTGACTCGGGCGTAGGTTTAAGGGACCCCTTTCTGACGTACATCAACACTCACCTTCACTACTTGTTTTTCTCTCCCTGCCCAGCCAAATCTGATATGAGCCTACTAGTGCAGCTTTAGATACTCGTACTAGTATAGAACTTACTACCTATAGCATAAGGGATTACGTACATATCCAATGGTAAAAGATTTTTTGAAATTGGTCCTGTAGTTCCGGACATCTAGTCTTATGTTATATTCGAGTTCACCAGAAGATTTCTTTCATTTATGAGTGTGATGCTTGAGTTCAATTCAGAGCCAACGAAAAATTTGTCAGTGGTGCGCCAAAAAAAGTTTTCATTTTAAAAAAGCAAATTACTTCACCTTGCCACTTGGGGTCTTCGGTGACGAGGTTCCGCTCGCGGTCGAGCGCGTTGGGCGCAGTCTCGTCCTGCTCTAGATGTGAGGTGACGAACTCGCGCGCGTCGAGCACGGGCGGCCGCAGGTCGGGCGCGCCGTGCGCGAACGCGCAGTGCGCGCCGTTCTTCGTGCACAGCCCGCGCGCGTCCGTGTCGTGCACGCACATGCACGTCTTGTAGTAGCGCAGGTGGTAACGCCGCTCCGTGTCGCCCGCCGTGCGGTGCAGGAACGGACATCTGCAAATACATTTTATACATTTACAAATACATATTATAATATCACCATTTGTGCCCAAAATTTTAAGTTTAATCACTTTATTTCTGTATTTATTGTGGTATAATAAAGTGATTTATATTGTATTGTACATTTACATTATTTTTAACCCCCCAACCAAAAAGAGGGGGACATAATTTCTGAATTGTCCACATTTTGTTTTCCATCCTAAGGTTGCCTGGAAGAGATCGCTTTTAGTGAGAAGGCCGCCCACTGTCGCACTAATTTACTATGTTTTTGTTGATTTTTTTGCTATGTTTTTTTTTTGGTGTGTCAATAAGCAGTGTCTATCTATCTATCTATAAGTCAGGTTTTACAAATTTAGTAAATACCATATTACAGGGCATTGAGATAAAACATCTTATGCCTCTGTGTTACGAGCACGGTAATGGCAAAAGAAAAAAAATCACTTCATTCAGATAGTATTGAGAAAAGGATTATTTGAAGGATGTATGCATACTTTCTGTGTATAAAATTAAATCCCGTGTACGTTTTATCTTCTCTCCAAACTTCTCTTTTTTGTGTCAGCTCTCAAGAAAATAAATTACAGGGCAATCAGACAAATCATCATATATTTTTAGGATATGAGAATGAGATAGTGTTTGATAGTGCATTGGGAATCTTCAATAGATGAGTAGCACTGTGCTGTTATGAGCAAGCAGGCTTGTTGTTTACCATCAGCACTTGTCTTGCTCATCACACATAAAAAATAAGTACTTGACTGATACAAATATACCCAATCACAAGGTAAAATGTACACTTTTCAAAATTCTGAAACCTTTTCACAGTATGTGAAAAGCAGCAGGTTACCACAAACATAATGACAGACATACAAAATAGGATCTCTGTTTTTACAGTATTATAGAATTTTACATTTTGAACCCATTTTAAAACTATTACTGGTGGCTTTGTGAGTAATAAATATGTACACATTCCACATAAAAATAGGAGTATAACACTTGGAAATGTGTGTAGGTTAAAACTTTAACTAATTTAGAAATGTGAAAGTTTGTAAGAATGTATGGATGTGTGGATGTATGTTTTGTCTTCCACGCAAAAATGACTAAAGGGATTTGGATGATATTTGGTACATAGAGAGTTTTTTCCCGAGAAATTAACTGGATCGGGAACTAAGCTGCTAGCTACTAGTATTATGAATCCGAAAGTTTGAATGTCTGTCACTGAATCACATAAGAACAGCTGCAAGGATTAAATTTAAATTTGACATAACATAGATTTTAATCTGGAATATAGCATATTAGCTGCTTTTTACTGCGGGAAAATAATGAGGATGGGAACTAAGATGGCAAAACTGTAGGGGAACTGCTAGTTAAGATATAAATAGTAAAGAAACAGCATGATTGTGACACAAAAATGAATGTTATTATAAGTAACTCAATTTTTGTTTCCACAGCTAGCCAAACGGCCTCTTATCACAAGGAGAGAGTCAAGACCAGCCACAAGAGTAAGCCACACATTTTTTTTATTTTCTCTCTCACACAGAAATTATTACATTATAAATATCTTAATCAAAGTGAACTTATAAGTATTAAATTATCTATGTGAGAGACTGATGTCTGTACTAGGAAAAAAACTACATATTGATACCTTAATTTGCAAAACGAATAACTCTATAGTAGCAAATTTCACAGGGGTCACACTAAATCACCACTATAATCTATAGATTTTAGAGAAAATACATAATAGATGTTTATGAAAATACCAGTTATGCTATAGCGTAACTGGTATTTTCATTATTTTAAGTGTTTATTAGTTATTAAGAAACACAATACCCAAAGGGATGTTTGTTTTTTCTTTTGATGCTTTTTTTATATTAAGTTTTTAGTGGGCCCTGTGAAATTTGCTACTATAGGTAGAGTTATTCGTTTTGCAAATTAAGGTATCGATATGTCAATACTGTCTAAGATGTTACTTGTCTACTCTCTTCAACACAAGGGGCACCTTTGAGATTGCCAGGTGAAAATACTTGATCTTCCCTATATGGAACAGCCAAGGTTGTATACTCATTCATTTCATACTCTCTGTACATATCAATATACCAATGATAATTACTTAGTACACAGGTATACTTAGGATATTCCATTCTTTCTAATCTGGGACAGGACCTATGGCTCTTGTAAAAACATGACCAACCCTATGTCAATAAATAAATAATTGTCTCGATTTAGAGCCAACTATGACTACATTTGTCTTTTAACAAACACACCTATTAATTCACCTTTTTCCCTATAGGTAAGATGTCAAGTCAAATCAACTGTAAACAGGTCTTTTCTAATCATGATTTACTAAACATATTTTTATAATTTATTTATACTGACAACAAATTCGTTGCTATTAAAACTTGTAGGTACAATATTAGTTACTTTAAAAAGTTTCATGTATAGTACTGCTAATACTGCTGGCTGCTTGCCTGGAAGAGATTGCTCTCAGCAATAAGGACACCTGTGACACTAGTTTGTAAGTATATTATTGTAATTTTTCTGTTTGCTGATCATAGTAAAATGATCCAGGTACCTACTTATCTACTAAAGTCTAAAATTGAATTTTTTTTTAAATAAAAATAGAGCTATTTTATACACTCAAATAAGTAGCAACAACTTTGATTGCCTTTGTCTAACAAGTGAAGTTATAGATGACACAATAACCAGTGGAAATCAGTAAAGGAGGGAAAACAAACAAGTCTATGTTATTGTGTATAATTCACTCAGTTATATGGGAAACAGCTTTCAAATACTGTTTTTCTTACAAGATTTAGTTGCGTGAACAATACAGAAGGTCAAAACAAGGGACGTAAACAAAGCAAACTCAAGTACTCACTCGTCGCCATCCTCACAAATTCCTGAAGTTTCATTATACTTTGTGCAATAATTATCAGCACTATAATTAAACGATCCGTCTCTTTTTCTAACTGGTCTTCTTCTTCTTTGATTATTAAAATGCCAATGAAAACATGTAAAAGGTCTATGTTGTGTACATTTGTGTTGTAAGAACGAGGGACACTGTTCCACTCGAAACTCCTTCAAGTATCTGTAACATAACATCGGCGGATTAGTAAACCCAGCCGTTTCACTGCAATCTCCACTACTACACCACATCTAGCGATTAATTACTTATAATGGTTTGGTTTTTCTGTTTGGGCTGCTAACAAAGGTTTGGATTCCGACGGCATTTTGGAAAACTAATATTGCGCCTCTTGCGTCGCGCAGGGCACGCTCATCGACAGCGACCAATTAAAATTCAATACACGATCACGTGATAACAATAATGTAGCACGGGAAATCTAAGGGAATTATGCCTGAGATGAGCTACAAATAAAATAGTCTTTCTAAACATTTTCTGAGAGATAGGAAACCTTGAACTCTAAAAACTTATCTGGATATTTTTGTCAAAAACTACAAAAAATTAGAACGTAACCAAATTGACAAACCTGTCAATTGGATGTTTTCTATTTGTTTCACTCTTACTTATTACGAGACAAGCTCCTGGGTGAAACAAAAAATAGGACAGTGTTGTTATTTTGTCTATGTCTATGTTTTTTTTATAGCTCAACAAAAATTAAAAATGCACTGGGTTAATAAAATTTCAAGCATCATTTCTTGATATGTTTATTAAACTTTCAGAATTTACATAATGTATAAAATTATTTAGAAAAAAAAACTAAACATTTTAAAAACTAAACATATATGTATTACCATTTTGCACCATTTTGATTTAATGGGGACGGAAATTGAGACGTATTCGGAGAGACAGAAATTAGAGATGAAAAAAGAATCGAATTATTATTGACATTGACGAAAGCCTTGCATTTTTTTTCTTTGTATGTACAATATTAAATAACATCGCGGCACTATAAGACATTTTCAAAAAAAAAACCAATGGGTAATAAATGTGTAATAAACTAATAAATTGGTGAAAACATAATATTAATATGTCAAAATATTGACGTTTGATTTTTAGACAATTATTTTTGTTATTTTTATACCTAATTACTCTAAGATATATTTAAAAAACTGTAAAAATAGAAACACTGGCGCAACTTTTAGCCGTATAGACAAAAATTGGAAAATGAGTGTTTAGACAACTATTTTACAGGTATTCTTGCAGTCTGAAAACGCCTCATGAACCAATAGTAACCTCTTACGTTTTGAAAATACGTCATCATGGTGATGCTGTCAAGTGGTCAATAAACATATTACAGAACAAGAGAATTGATGCCGTGTCGCAATCAAAGATTGCGTTTGTGAATCAGGATACTGGGTATTGTATTGATTTACAAAGCAATCAGACCGATAAAATTCAGAAATTTTTGTTACGATACGAAAAAAAGTTCACATATAGAAAAAAAATATTTTTACTAAATCTTTTCAAATAACTCTCCTCCACCCTCTATACAAAGTTTCATGCGCCTGAACTAATGTTCAAAACATTTTTTCCAGTCCTCCGCAGACACCCCTTCCATGGCCTTTTCAAACGCTGCTAGCGCGTCTTCCGGTGAGCTGTATCTCTTTGACGCGGTTTTTAATTTAAGGGAAAAAAGAAGTCACACGGAGCCAAATCAGGAATGTGAGGAGGGTGTCCCAAGACTCTGACCGGTGTAGAGTCCAGGAAGTCCCTCGTTTTAATCGCAGCGTGTGCGGGCGCATTGTCGTGGTGAAGAAGGACCCCGCGCAGTTCGGTCGCTTGTTGCTCATTGCAGAAAAACTTCTGGCAGGCATTTTATGCTGTACCATTCGGCGTTGCTACTTTGGTCTCGAAGTGGAATTGAAATTAGGTACCCCGTCAAAATGAAGCGATCAAAATTTTCCCTGCGCTCCTAGATCGCTTCACTTTTGTAGGCATTGGTTCATTTGGAAACAGCTAAACTGAAACTTTGTTTCTGGATCGTTTTTCTGTAACAGCCGTCGTAGGACGACCATTCCTTTGTTCGTCCCCCCAAAGTAAAACGACCGCGTTTGAACTCGCTATACCAGCGGTAGATGGTTGCTTTTGAAGGTCCTTCATCCATAACAGTAATTCGAAGTCGATCAAATGACTCATCAGGTTTAAAGCCACATTTGAAACCGTAAAAAATAGTAGTATCTCATACATAACAATTTATTTTTGCAATCTTTCTGAGTGGCCTGGTACCTTTGTTTCATAAAACCACATAATAATTTTATTTTTACAATAACTTTGGTCAAGAAATTTTTTTTTGCTGACAGCAAAAATT
The DNA here is from genome assembly GCA_017562165.1 of Ectropis grisescens. Classification (NCBI taxonomy): domain Eukaryota; kingdom Metazoa; phylum Arthropoda; class Insecta; order Lepidoptera; family Geometridae; genus Ectropis; species Ectropis grisescens. The sequence goes on from CM029783.1 coordinate 3,912,300, forward strand.
GACCAAATGAATGATTCCAGATATATCACTGTCTGATGAATAAGCATCCTCATCATTTGTCGTATCTGAATCCGTGCTGCAGAATTTCGCAGTAATATTACATCACATTTATAACAAAAATGTGTGCGCTTAAGACCGCACGGCAGAAGTGAAAACTAAAATAAGAGATACTTATTTTTAAAGACCACTAAATAATTTTATTAAACTTAAGTCAATTTCCTTTAAATAAGTCAATAAAAAAAAGTCAATTTCCATAGACAACGTAACACAATTCAAATATTTAGGCAGTGTGTTAACCAATGATTCCAGGCATACACAGACATTAGAATAGCAATGCCAAAAAGAGCTTTTAATAATAAAAAAGCATGTGTTCAAAGCCCGAATATCAAAGCATATTCGCAAGAGGCTGATTAAGATCTACATCTGGAGTATTGCATTGTATGGCAGCGAAACGTGGACCATGACTCAAAGGAATAGGGAAAGATTAGAGGCATTCGAAATGTGGTGTTGGAGGAGAATAGAGAGAATCAGCTGGAAGGAAATGAAGAGCAATGAAGAAGTTTTGAAGATGGTAGAGGAGAAAGTAGCATTAATGGAAACAATAGAAAACAGAAGAGGGGAAGATGTTGGGACATCTGATACTATGATACGACACGACAACTTCATTAGAACAATAATGGAAAGTAAATTAGAAGGGAGGAGGAAGAGAGGTAGACCTAGGAGAAGTTACATGAACCAAGTGAAGAAGAAGATAAAAAAATGTAGTGTCGTATCAGGAAGTCAAGGAGAAGGCGGAGTGTAGTACATGGAAGGAACTCCACCGACAAGAGCGTTGCTCTTAAATTATGAATGAATGAAATAATTTTAAATAATTAATTATTTAGAAATTGAAAATTAGAATACACCTAGTAAGCACAGCAACACGAGAATAGAATGTGGCTGAATGACTAGTGTACTCATGGCCAAGAATAAATTCAAAAAAAATTACGCGGGTCGGAAATAGCGTTTAACTAGCAATTTTTTTAGAATTTGCTATTTCTATGTATTTTATAGGTATTTTGCTAAATATGCATAAATATATTGTGTTTATAGTGTATGTGTAAGTGCTGTGATGAAAATAACTATCTTTTTATGTGCTTATGTATTGTAAGTGCTGTGATAAAACAATGATACAAGTAGGTATATTACAACAAAAACTTTATGGCAATGGATGTGAAATGCAAATTTAATATTTCGTGACCAGTTCGATTAATGTGGTAAGCACCTAGAAGTTAATGTCGCGATAAAAAAGACATAAATATAATAAACACATGTACACAGGGACTATATTATCTTTCTCGCTCTGACGCGCTTATTCACTGTATTTTGTTTCTCACTCTAGCATCCCGAGTTTACCCGAAAAGATATTATCATACCTGACCGTGACGCTAGATTTAATTTCACAGTCCACGAAAATTCTGACCAGGCGTGCCCAGAGATGTTTTCACTTCAAAAATATCTTGTGATTTTTTTACGTGCTCAAATTGTTTTTGCCTCTCCTCAGGGGCTTAAATCGTTACGTTACTAAATTCTTACAAGCAATATTATTGGCATTGTATATAATTATGAAGCTAGAATCCCTATTTTACTAACCTCGCACTTGATTTTAATAGGACCAACGGGTCGAGTTGATTGAACGGACTATACAGAATAAGTAATAAAAAACAACACACAAAACTTGACCCGGTAGTGAATAGTGGTCACCAACAGATAGTTGAGGAAACCTGCTGGTACACTCGAAAAATCAAAGAGGTTGTTGTAACATAAAATGTCTCACTTTTATTAAGTCCTAACAGAAAACTTCCAAGATCAATTATGATAGAAATCGGCCCATCCGTTTGAGCTCTACGGTGCCACAGAAAGACACACACGCACACACACACACACACACACACACACACAGAGAGAGAGAGAGAGAGAGAGAGAGAGAGAGAGAGACATCGCCGTCAAACTTATAACACCCTTTTTTTGTTCCTACGTAAGGGGGTTAAACACAAGGTCTATCTATTTTTAAGTCAATGGTAGGTCAATGATCTGTTAGACAGTGATGTTTTTTTAGTAAATAATGTCAAAACTAATATTTACTCCATTAATTTTCTTCGCACAACCAAAATAATTCTTTGAAAATTAATTTTCGCTAAGCACCGGCACGTTGGCTCGTCAGTGCCAGTGCCAATATTTTTAACGATCATAAACACAAAACACATTAACTAAAATTATTCGTAGCCGCTTCGAGGACTCTTTAAAATGAAAAGTTGTCTATGATTACAACGCTATAGATTTTATGGTTCAGCCAATCACAAACGAGCTTTATCTGCCAATCATATTGTCTAATTTTTATTCGGTTGACCAATCATAGCCAAGTTTCACGGCGTCAGTTTCGCCCGCCATTCTCTTCAGCGCCATTTTGAGCATATGATCGTTGTGTTGTGCATTGTTTGTGAAATTCTCAGATTAACTTCCGAGTTTTGAGCATTTTCAAGTCGAATCAGCAGCATAAAAAGGTAAAATTTAATACTCTCAATTGTTTTAACTTCTTTTTAGTGTTTTAATCGTGGTTTCAAGAACCTTCTGGTCTAAAAGATGAATATCGCTGTTGAACAACTTGTGAAATTTCTTGCTTCGCGTCCTCAAGCCTTTAGTTTGTCATTAAATATTTTATATTTTTCAGTAAAACATGGCACGTACCAAGCAAACAGCCCGTAAATCCACTGGAGGAAAAGCTCCCCGTAAGCAGTTGGCTACAAAAGCAGCCCGTAAATCAGCTCCTAGCACTGGTGGTGTAAAGAAGCCCCATCGTTATCGTCCGGGTACAGTGGCTCTTCGTGAAATCAGACGTTACCAGAAGTCAACTGAGCTGCTCATTCGTAAGCTGCCGTTCCAGCGATTGGTGAGAGAAATCGCCCAGGACTTCAAGACTGACCTTCGTTTCCAGTCTGCCGCCATTGGCGCTCTGCAGGTGGGCATTATTTCATAATAGCAGTGTATCCTCTTGTGTATGCCTATGTATATCCTAAATACATACATAATGTCGTGTACGCGACATATACCCCATAAAGCTAGACCGTCATTGTGTTTTCTTTTTGTTGCAGGAAGCCAGTGAAGCCTACCTCGTCGGGTTATTCGAAGATACTAACTTGTGTGCTATCCACGCTAAACGTGTCACAATTATGCCTAAAGACATCCAACTCGCTCGACGAATCCGTGGCGAGCGTGCTTAAATTATACTTTTAGTATATAAACGTAAATTAAAAATCCTAGATATAATTTCTATACATTGTAATGTTTCACATTCTTTCATCATCTCTATTCATTATAGTAAGGAGAAGCTGCAGAACTGATTTTTTTAACATTCTTATAGTTTAAGTTGGGTTATATGTTGCTCATTAAAATCACTTCGATTTATTGATGACATGTAGCGATTGGACCCAAATTTTAGTGTTTGTGGTCAGATAATGTATGTGTAGTTTTGTCTAGGGAATATTATAGACATAATTTACCTGTCTGAGGAAATTACAGAAGGAGAACATAAATTTAACTTTGCACTTATTATATTGTGTAATTGTACTACTTTTCGGTGTTAACGTAAATAAATGTAATGTAGAATATATTTTGTTTTACTCTAATTTTAGCACCTTCTATGCAGTTACAAATGTTCTATCAATGTATAGTAGAACCTCGATTACCTGAACATTGATACATAAGATACATTGTTGCTGTATAATGTTGTCGATTGAGGCTATTTTGAAAGCATTAACACTTTTTTGTTAGACATTGAAATGCCATCATCATACATGTAAAAGTAAAGGGTGTGGCTTTTGAACTCTCCCAAGAAACCCACAATTCGATTAACCAAACTAGTCTCTATTATGTCAGGTCTTAGAGAATGAGTAAATATGTAAACTCTTTGGTTCGGGTACCTAGTTCAGTTTCTACTGTATTTGAAGTTATAATAATGATACAGTTAGAACCTCGATAATCTGATCAAATTGGGAAAGAGACCAGTATGGACAACAAAAACTGGGTTTTGGTAAAGTTCACTAACACCAATTTACATAATTTTATTTTAAATTGAAAATGTTGATATAAATATATACCTAATGTGTATTTTCAATACCTCAATAAAACTAAATTTTAATGTTTTTTATGAAACTCAATTTTATTTGATGAATGACAACACATGTAGTTTTTTTTTCTATGAGGAACAATTTCTTACAGGGCTTAGAGATATAACATCTTAGATCTCTGGGTGATGAGTGCAGTGCTAGGTAAAGATTTGGATTCTTCATGTTCCAATAGCTGCGTGTCACTGTGCTGTTATGTGGCAGGGATGTTGCTTACATTAGGCACAAACATGTCCTGCTCGTCTCATCACTTATTATTAAAAAAATATGTATATTTTGCATCAATACTTGGACAAAGTAAGTTGTCTTAATTTGGATAAATGAGGGTTGGCATAATCAACATTCTACTGTTTTTATTTTAGTTTTTTACTTTAATTTCTTACAGTAATAAGAAATAGTAAAGAGATTATTCTAGGTTAGATATTAGGAAATGCGTATTCATCTATCCAGCCAAGTTATTTGTGCAGTAGGTAACTAAACAGTTTCTTTTACACAATCAAGCTTGGTAGGGGATTGCTAGTAATAAACATACCATCTTACTGAAACAAAATATTATATTGGAGCAAGACAACTTAAAATAAGCCCCAGACATGAAGTAAAAGAGGATGTTTTAATAAATAACTAATTTTAATGTTTTATTTTAAACAATCTTTTGAGGTCTACACTACAAATTTTCTTTATCTTCTATTTAGTTGCAGATTCAGCTTCTATCTCTGCTAGCCTTCTCTCAATGTCTTCCACGCTTTTCCCGTTCTCTTTGTTATATCTATATGATTGTAATAGCTGTTCTTTCTCGAGACCATGTATTCTGTCATAAAGTGTTTTATTAAACTCAAGATCAATGTCATTCTCTTCTCTTAAAATACAGAAATAGATTAAGAAGACAGCTACACTGGCAACAACAGAATATGGTTGGTACCATGGCATGTCTATTTTAGTTCTCTTCATCACTGAAGTAACAGTTCTACGGGCTGCTGGACTGGCTGAAAATTTGATTGGTTCGTTTTCATTGTCCGGTACATGGGTGCTTGCTAGTCTATATCTTGTCTGATGGCTTAAGTAATTCCTGTAATTTAAAATTTTTCACATGACTAGTTTTGGGATATTTTAGAGATCAGGGTCTTGTTGACCAACAAGTCTTGACAGGTTCTATGAAACTGTGACTCAGTACTCAGTGGTAAGTTTCTATGACTCACGAAAATAATGTGTAATAATAGTCATAATAATTATTGTAGGTACTTGTGCAATGGTATAATAAATCGAAACAAGGTTTCATTTTCACCTAGATGGTACCTATGAAGAAAAATAGATTGAACTGTATCGTTACCTACTAAATAATTTTTTAAATTCAAGTAATCGTAATTAATAAGATTTCAAATCAAGAACATTCATATTCCAATTCCAGAGTTAACCTAACCTGAGATGTTGGATATTTCTGGTGAATTTCATGGTCTGGAACAACATTTTAATGGCCGAGATAGGAATTTGGAGCATTTAGTTGTGAATAATAAATGCAAATACTGCTGAATATACTTCTGTTTTAAGTTAGTATCTTACAAAATGTTAAATTCAAAATACATCCCCATTTTCAGGATAAATTGAAAATTATACAAATAATCAAATAAATCACATATGAATTTGATTGTCAATGTCACTAAAAACAATACTGTCAAAGATTTTTTTTTTTAATGACGGCTAGCCACGACTTAACTATTAGCGTTTGTTCGACACAATTTACGAAATAATACGACGTAGCGACGTACCTACACACTTTTACGTCCGAGAAAGGTAGAAAAATTCTCCAACTTCTTTGCTCTCTTACATCTTACGTCTTACGTACTAGCACAGACTAAGTAGAAAGACATACTATAACTATAGTTAGAGATACTATCAAAGATAATGTATATTACTACGTACCTACCACCATACCACAAACATCTGACAATTTCTATACAAGTGTTGATTTTATAGTTTTATTCCCCAATTTTTTGAGCAGCCATTTGCACTGAATATTGAAGAGCATTTTTGATTCTGAAAAAGACACAATCGGTGGTTTAGCAGATTTATATACCTACTTGCCTTTAACTTTAAATGTTAGATCAAACTATAATCAGTGCCAGATAGATTGGCAATCACTTGGCAATAAAGTTCGTTCATCTACCTCTTGTCAGCCGCTAGTAACCAAACGAGTGTACCTAAATTAAAATTATTATGCCAATATCGATCACAAGTAGATACCTACATCATTTTATCATCGATTTTCAGTACAGTTCTACATAGTGCAAGATCACACATGAGTTATATTTATTCGCTTATCATATTACATAATCTTTATATTTTTTAACCCCCGACCAAAAAAAGGGGTGTTATAAGTTTGACGTCGATGTCTGTCTGTCTGTCTGTGTGTGTGTCTGTCTGTGGCGTAGAGCTCAAACGGACAGGCCGATTTCAAAGCGGTTTTTTTATTTGAAAGTTGATACCCTTGCGGATGTTCTTAGCTATGTTTGGTTAATATCGATTCAAGATGGCCGCCTCCACAAAATAGCGGACAAAATATTTCTTCACAACCTACCTTAATATGGGTATCAAATGAAAGGGCTTGACCAGTAAAATATAATACATAATAACAAATTCCAAATCCAAGATGGCCGCCACCACAAAATGGCGAATTATATTATTTTTTTCGCTACTACCACAATATGGGTATCAAATGAAAGGGGTTGTCTAGTAGAATGTTGTACAGATAACAAATCCGAGGTAGTCGGGGGTTAATCAAAATTTTTAATTTTGTTCTTGTTGTCCATTATTTCTGTAAAAAGAGTGTTTTCCCACTAAGACTATTATTTTCGATTATCTATACCTAATTTATTTTAATAATTTGTAACCAACATCAGTTTTCATAATTATTCCTCTTTAAGAAAAATAAGTACCTATTAGAACAGCTTTTGTATAAACAATTACGAAACTACTTTCTGAAAGAAAATTAAAACGCGTCTTTGCTTTGGCTATTTTGTGACGTCAGGCGCTAGAGAAGGACCACCTTGAGTAGGTACAGAGTCCCGAAGCGTGACCGATTTACTTGATACTGCTTGGCGGTATAATGTCTGATATTAATTTTCTTGGAAAAATATAATTTACGAGTCATTGATTATCATAATTGAATAGAAAATTTAACAGGAAAAACTAAGGTTATCAATTAGGTCACAAAATATTTTTTAACCCCCGACGAAAAAAAGGGGTGTTATAAGTTTGACGTCGATGTCTGTCTGTCCGTTTGTGTGTCTGTCTGTGGCACCGTAGCGCTCAAACGGATGGGCTGATTTCGATGCAGTTTTTTTATTTAAAGGTTAATAACCGTGCGGATGTTCTTAGCTATGTTTGGTTAATATCATAATCATAATAATAATCATAATCTTTATTGCGTAAATGTTATCTACATGTCAAATTAAAATATTATAATAATGTCAGGTTACAAATAAAATTAATATACAGAAACAGAAAATACCTGTTTTAGCAAAATTGATTGTATGTACTTGAGTACATTTATTTATAGCTTTTACACTCAAGAAACTCCTTGAGGCTATAGAAATTCTGATCGACAAGCCAGTGCCTCAGGCGAGACTTGAAACAGGCCTGGCTAGAAGCACCAATTACGTGACGAGGTAGCCTGTTGTACACAGTCGGTCCCATAACATGAGTGAGCTTGTCAGACTTCGTTAGTCTCCTGGGAACTGGCTCTAGTTGCCCTGCGCGTCGTGTAGGATATGCAGTCCGATCTCCACATGTAGTATATGTGTGTAGGTTTTCCCTCACATACAACCCTACTTGGAGAATTACTATACAGGGCAACGTAAGAATACCCAGTTTTTCAAAATGCGGTCGTACGGATTTGTCGCTGCTAATGCCTACTATCGCTCGTACGGCCCTTTTTTGCATGCGGAAAGCACGCTCCCATTCCGCGGCGCTTCCGTACAGCTCGGCGCCGTATTGTAGCAGAGAGTGCACCGTGGCGAAGTAGCACGTCCGTGCCACCCGCGTCGGCACCACCCGCGCCACGCGGCGTAGTGCATAGCACGCACTAGCAATTTTTCCACATAGTTTATGTATGTGATGTTCCCAGGTTAGTACCGAGTCAATTTCGAATCCTAGGAAGTTTGTAACTTTTGTTTGCTTCAATTCGATATCATTAATGCGAACTCTCAGTTGTTTATATCGTTTTCCCGACAGGTTGAAGTGAGTAAATTGGGTTTTATTCAGATTCAACGCCAGACCGTTGATTCCAAACCACCCATAGAGCTGCGCACTCACCTCGTTCAACTTCATTTCCAATTCTTCAACCGTAGCGGCAGTGACCAACGCGGCCACATCGTCAGCGTACATAAAGACATCTGCCGATGTTATAGCATCCGGCAAGTCATTTAGCAATAGGGAGAATAGGACATTAGATACTGAGGAACCTTGCGCGACACCCATTGATGAGCATAGCGGGTCCGATCTCACTTCGCCCCCGTTCCCGACCACAATTTGGGATCTACCCCGAAGAATGCTCGAGGCAAGAGATAACGCGGTATCCTGTAACCCATAATGATGCAGCTTTCCCTCGAGCACGTCATGGTCAGCGACGTCGAACGCCTTTGAGAGGTCGCAGCAGATCACAGCGACGTGCTGCTTCCCCTCGCGAGCTTGGACAATAGACCGGACCAGCTCCCGGGTTAGTGTAGTCGTGGACCGTCCCACTCGGTACGCGTGCTGTCGATCAGAAAGCTGCTCGGTCTGAGAGAGGAAAGTCATGAGACGTGAACTTAGGCCATTCTCGAAAATTTTCGCTACTTACTGCGGGTATTATCGAAATAGGCCTGTAACCGTCCATATCATCCCTCTTGCCTTTCCCCTTGAATACAGGTGATACCTTTGCAGCCTTTAGTATCTCAGGATAATTTCCTTCGCGTATACATATATTGAATAATTTAGCAAGGATCGGTGCGAGAGGAACCGCTGCTACTCTAATTAACTTCATATTCAACCCGTACACGTCTTTGGAAGTTTTTGGAGGAATCCGTGAAGCTATGAGTCTGTAGACTTCATCCGTTGTAAACGGACGAATCCTCAGCGTGCGATCAGCGGGCACGCGCGCCGCGCGGAGCCCTGGCGACGTCGGCGCGCGGCGCCGCCGCCGCAGCCGACGCGTTTAGGAATTTTGCGTTCAGGCAATTTACCGCAGCTTTCTTGGATGTAAACAAGGTGCCATCGCTGTCCCTAATGACATCAGTAAAGTCTAGATCAATGGAATTGTATTTTCCTCTCTCTAAATTCACTACATTCCACATTGCTTTACAAGAGTTCCCATTTTTTTCGATGATATTGGAATAGTAATTCGATTTTGTGAATGTCAATAACTTATCATATTTTTGTTTCATGTCATCCAAAATTGTATTCAAAATGTCAAAATTAGGATTCAATTTACTAAATTCAATGGTATCAAATAAGAGCGATTTAAAATTTTTATATCTGTTGATACCCAGTTATGGCTTTTCTTCTTACAGTTAGTTTTTCGAAGTGGAAAACACGATTCGAATTTTGTTCGAATTATATTAGTAACCGAGCTGGCAGCACGTGAAGCGGTTTTGCAGCGCAAAAATACATCGTTCCAGTCTACAGAATGGAGTGACGATATAAAATTTACATTACTGTCCTGGGAAAAAGACCTAGAGTAACAGGTGGTCGGTTTAGATAACGCATCTTCGCATGCAATCTCAACTCTAACGCCAAAGTGATCACTCAGGTCAGTAGAAATAGCAGAAGTGCGGACCAAACCTGTGGATAGATTACTGTACGCTTGGTCCAGGCAAGTACTCGTTGTCGGTGTCACTCTTGTGGGGAAGTCGACTTCAGCTACCATGCCATGGGCAGAGAGCACATCACACAACCTCTTCCAGTCTGGACTGTCGCCCAGGCTGTTAACATTCGTGTCTCCTACTATTAAACAGTTCACGCCTAAGTCACTAACCTTGTCGATCAGACGCTCAATGTATTCTAAAAATTCAGAAACGTTGGCCAAATTGGTCCTATATATACAGATTATTGTCAAATTATAATCAATTAAATCAATGGCAGATACTTCGCAGTATCTTTCTCTACTTAAATTAGTTATGTCAGAATTCTCGGTACATCGTACGTCGTCCTTAATAAAAATACAAGACCCGCCGTGTCCTATCTCCGTTCTACAGAAATACGAAGCGAGTTTATAGCCATTTAAATTGACACATTTTAATTTATCAGCCGACAACCAATGCTCTGTTAACGCTAACACGGTACAATTTAATTCACACTGTAGTAAAACTTCGAGTCGTTGCGATTTCTTCGTCCCTAACGAGGCAATATTTTGATGAGATATGATTACGGTGCGGGAGTTGTTGCATTCGTTCGTCGTAGCCCGCTCCGCTGAGTCACACATGCCCGCGCTGCGGCGGCCCGGCGCGACTGACGGCGCGCGCGCGCTCCAGCCGGCCGGCCGTGGCCGGGCCGGCGGCGGGCCGCTCGCCCCGCTCGGTGCGGGGCTTTCTCGGAAACCACCAGTCTGATAGTTTTACACCCGGCGGCCACACCGCGGGGTCGCATATTTTTTCATAAAATCTTTCGGGAACACTTATTACAAAAGCAGAATGTAGATCTGTTTTGATGTCTCTTTTTTAGTACAGAGTAATCGTCACAATTGACAATTTTTTTGACAAACTTGTTGATACGGTCTACAGTCGTGTCAGGTTTGAATGACCAAGCTTGGATGTGCTTACGTTTTTCAACCGTTTGTAGGGTTTCGTCCTCCATACCGGAACCGGTTACAATCCACCGCTGGTTTCTCGAACTACGTCTACGTTTGACTTCCTGCCAGTTATCAAAATGTTTCCCACTTTTTTGTTGATCCAGAAAGGATGACGATATGGCGGCGTTTTCTCGTTCGTTTGTACGCACCATTAGATCAGCTGGAAGTATTGTCCCCTTCGGTTCGACTCGGCTTAATTCGGGAGTATTCGTAATGATACCAACTTTGTCTTTACCGACCGGTGTTTGTTGTTTATTATCTACCTTCAATGTTGTTTTTTTTTGTAGCCGCTGCGACGTCGCTTGTAGTGTTAATGTTCACCGCTGCGTTCAGTTTGGCTTGACGTACAGGGCGCTGCAGCGCTGCCGGGGGTGTTACGGTCGTCAAGTCCGCAACCAGTGCAGGAATTTTAGAACTACTCTCAATTAGTGATTTTAATTGAGAGATAGTTTGTGTTTGAGTAGAAATCATCTCACCTTGTTTCGTGATTATCACATTGTGGCCGCGTATGGTGGATTCCAGGGAACCAATTCTCTTCACCATTTCTTGCAGGGTCCTCTGCAGATCTCGTACAGCAGTTTCGAGAGGTATTTGCGTCATATTTATATTTTTAATCGTGTAAAAACACCAAACCAGTACTGCTTCTCGGGCGACTACCCGGCGAATATCGATTCAAGATGACCGCCTCCACAAAATGGCGGACAAAATATTTCTTCACAACTTACCTCAATATGGGTATCAAATGAAAGGGCTTGACTAGTAGAATACGATACATTATATCAAATTTCAAATCCAAGATGGCCGCCACCACAAAATGGCGAATTATATTTTTTTTTCACTACTACCTCAATATGGGTATCAAACGAAAGGGATTGACTAGTAGAATACTTTGCACTATGACAAATTTCAAATCCAAGATGGCCGCTACCACAAAATGGCGAAACACATTTCTTTTTTCACAACTCCCTTAATATGGGTATCAAATCAAAGGGCTTGACTAGTAGAATGTTGTACAGATAACAAATCTGAGGTAGTCGGGGGTTAATAAAAAATTTTAATTGTGTTCTTGTAAAACAGTAAAATCAAACTGATTATTAAAAAATAAGTCATTTCATGGACTATTTTTTAAAATCTATTCATCAATTAGAAGTTATTGATACAAAAAACATAGGTGGTGGTACCTAAGTGTGTAGTCAGTGTGCTAAGTAAATTACAACAACTATTATTATAAAGCTAAATAGTCCAAGATCCCAGGGCCGCCAAACGTCACGTATTTTCTGATGGATGAAATGTGGACGATTGAGTAGAGTTAGTACGTACTAAGAACACATGCTTACCCGCTAACTTGCTTAGACGGCCAATTTTCAGATATGGGCTCCAGAAGATACATTGCTTACTTCACGTATTTTCTGATAACTGATTTTCACTTATGTTATAGGCAATATCTTTAAAAACAAGGCCCCAATACTCCCAGACACTTTTCGTCGGCTATTTTGCTTAACAGACGCTTTAAATAATATGCTGAGAATAATAGCGAACAATAAACAAAGAAATAGTTGTAGACCTTATTTTATTGAAGAAAAAGTTTGACCCTACCCTACATACTTGAAACCATAATGCTTGTAAGAAAAAAATTCTTAAAAAAAAAATTGAAACTCTTTAAGTTCGACAGAAATAAACGCCGCCAAACGAAACTAGCTTTACCTGTTCCCAACCTCGAATTATTCAAAACCTATCGTCGCATCAGAATCCATACTAATATTATAAATGCGAAAGTAACTCTGTCTGTCTGTCTGTCTATCTGTCTGTCTGTCTGTCTGTCTGTCTGTCTGTCTGTCCGTCTTTACCGCCTAAACCAACCAACAGATTTTGATGAAATTTTATACATAGATAGAATAGATCCCGAGAAAGGACATAGGCTACTTTTTGTTCCGAAAAAAGGGTTGAAAGGGTTAAAATAAGGGATGAAAGTTTATATGGAAAACTTCGTCATTGTTGAAGGACTATGAAACTTTACGTCTAGATATTTAACACGAAACCATAAAATGTATGTTTTAGCAGTTTTGTAGTTTCGAACTGTACCTACGGGGGTGGAATTGGGGGTGAAAGTCTGCAAGTTCAATATTATTGAAGATAAAACCATGAAACTTTGTATCTAGACACTTGAAATGGAGTCGATAAACGTTTGTTCCAGCAATTTTATAATTTCTAACTATACGGGATACTTATATAACCGCTTGATACACTGGCCGCTTTTCGCGTTTTACAAATTTGGCGGGAAAACGGGTGTCAGGTTACATAAGTGCGGTGTTTATGTTTCGGCATATGAAGTGCCACCTTACTTTTACCCGTTTGAGCCATTTACTCTCAAGAGCGTTTCAAGACGCTTCTAGCGGTATCATTTATTTATAAATTCAAGATGGCCGCCGCTACAAAATGGCGGATAACGTAGGTTTTATCAATCCCATCAACATGGGTATCAAATGAAAGGGCTCAACAAGCAGAATACAATATACTATAAAAAAATTAAATCCAAGATGGCGGCCGCTACAAAATGGCGGATAACGTAGGTTTTATCAATCCAATCAATATGGGTCTCAAATGAAAGTGCTCAACCAGTAGAATACAACGTACTATATAAAATTAAAATCCAAGATGGCGGCCGCTACAAAATGGCGGATAACGTAGGTTTTATCAATCCCATCAACATGGGTATCAAATGAAAGGGCTTAACAAGCAGAATACAACATACTATAAAAAATTGAAATCCAAGATGGTGGTCGCTACAAAATGGCGGATAACGTAGGTTTTATCAATCCCATCAATATGGGTATCAAATGAAAGTGCTCAACCAGTAGAATACAACGTACTATATAAAATTAAAATCCAAGATGACGGCCTCTACACAATGGCGGATAACTTAGGTGTTATCAATCCCATCAACATGGGTATCAAATAAAAGGGCTTGACAAGAAGAATACAGTGCACTATACAACCTCAATATTTAAGATGGGCGCAGCCACTAAATGGCGTATTAGACAGATTTTTTGATAGTCGACGAGATTTCCATAGTGTCTTATCAAATGTTATGCATGATGGACGCTCGATTAAGGCAAATTAAGAACTGCGAAAATGAGTTTTTTGGAGGAGTAAACGTATTACTTTTCGGTAATCTTTTACAACTGCCTCCTATAAAATGATCAGGAACACCTGTTTTCAATTCTAATACGAAATTATATATATGAAAGTAACTCTCTCTGTCCGTTACCGCCTAACGCCTAAGCCACTTAAAGAGTTTGTTACAATTTGGTGCACAGATAGACTAGACTTAGGAAAGGACAACGGCGACTTTTTATCACAGAAAAAGAGTTGAAAAGAGTGGAAATGAGGAGTAAAAGTGTGCATGGAAGGATCTTTGCACTCTTTGTATGCTATTTTTAACCGACTTCAAAATAGGAGGAGGTTATCAATCCAGTTGTATTTCCAATTGTGAATCAATTTAGATGGTTATTTTTATGGTTGGTAGATTATAGTTCAGAGGTGGTCATATAAATTTTATCGAAATCAGTGGGGCGGTTTTTGAAATATGAACAACAAACTAAAATTAGCGTTCATGTAATCAGACGATATATCTACTAATAGACTCTAATAAAATTTGGTGGACCGTCCCAATATGATTTTAAATTAAAGTCTGTTTTTGATTAATTTTTTGAGAACATAGTTTTTTTTGTAATTTGCCGTGTAAATTGTACATTTATTAATAAATATAAAACTTTGACTTAGACCGATTTTGATTAGGAAACGTGAATTTGTATGGTAGTAGACATACGAGTAGGTACTGCCTCAATTACTATATGTAAATAAATATGTGGCGCGGACGAAGTCGCGGGTAAAAGCTAGTTTACAATAAATTACCTGAAACTTTAAAAATTATAAATAAAATTTAAAAATAAAATTAAGTCCCAACTCATCGAAAAAGGTTTCATCTACAGCACACAAGAATTTATGGCAGATAGATGGTAAGGTCCCATTAATTTATAAAAGTGTAAATAGTACTTTTTTTAATTCTACAGCTTCCTGTAACATTTTCTTAATGACTATATAAACTTGACATTTATATGAGATCATATAAATGTCAAGTTTAATCTCATGTAAATGTTTAATACATTTTATAATTACATCTCTCGGACGAAACTGTGTTGTCGTCCTGTTTTGCAACACCCTAACAGGGTCTTTGTACACATAGTTATAGATTTTAGCTATAAAATCTATCTAATAAATTTAATGTACGTACACTGTATATTTGCACAGTGTACATACATTTAGTAGATAGATCTTATAGATAAAATCTATAACTATGTGTACAAATAAATAAAACTCGCAAAATAATGACTTGACTTTACTTAAATTATCATACTCCATTTGTAAATATATAGATAGATAGATACTCTTTATTGTTCCCACCAAAAGAAAAACAGATTAACAGACAAAGAAAAACAATAACAGCTAGTGCTACAACAGGCAGTCTTATCGCTGAAAGCGTTTACTTCCAGGCAACCTGTGGGTGGAAATGGTGTTTGATATTTTTAACCGACTTCAAAAAAGGAGGTTTCTCAATTCGACCGTATGTATGTTCCTTTTTTTTTTTTTTTTTTGTGTGTTCGCGGATAACTTCTTCATATGGATGAGTGAGTAGAGGTTATAATAATTACCTATATTAAATTATTTTTCGCTTTTGAGTGCCTATTTGTGGTGTTGAAGTCGGTTAAATTTTTTGTAACAAATAGTTTATTAATAGCGGGGTGTGCCAATCCAGACTACATCAGTTAAATACAAATTACGTAGATAGATATATGTTTATCAAAAACTATTTTAAAGCCTTTTCCGAAAAGACAGACCGATATATGGGGCCAGTCATCCCCTAAACTCATAATCTCGCACATAAATGTTTTTATGTACATTCTGGACCCCGTATCTCAAAATTGGCTGTCTAAGCAAGTTAGCGGGTAAGCATCAGCTCTTAATACGTACTAGCTCTACTCAATCGTCCACATTTCGTCCATCAGAATATACGCGACGTCTGGCGGCCCTGGATGTCTACCTACTCTCTTTCTACGAAAAACGTAATTTCGAAATAAACTCGCGACTTCCCTACTCCGGTTCTACTTCGTTTCATCCGATCGAACATTATTTGACGTTTAAATGTTCTAAGCCTAGTCTAATAAGAGCAGGCTTAGAACATTTAAACAGAAAAAACGACGGATCGAAGTAGAATCGGAGTAAGAAAGTCGCGAGTTTATTTCGAAATTTCGTTTTCGTAGAAAGAGAGTAGACGTCCTGGGATCTTGCTCTAAAAGGGTTTGAAACCGCCGCTAGAAAAGCCAATAACCTTAATTGTCAATCCAACTACCACGAACAATAAGAGGTTTAGCCAGAAAAGCGAGGATCTAAATATAAATGAGTTACTTAAAGCAGTCTTTTGTGCAAAATTAGCCGAACTTTAACTTATTTTTTTTTAATTAGCTGAATTAATTTTCATTGAACCTTTGTATGAATCATGTTTGAAAAATATTTCAATCACCTTTTAAATTCTTCCCCGCATTCTGGTTCATTTAATAATCGGTCACGTTCAACAATCAAGCTCTGTCGGTTTTTTAGAACACTTTTCAACAATTCTGTTTTTTGATTCATTAAGTTTGTATTATCCTGAGGTATTTTCTTGGGTTTACTAATTGGTTCTATGTACTTAGGCATTGTAAACAATGCCCAAACGTCGCATTGATCGGAAACTTTATGTACCTCATTGCACAGCTTATTCCGAAGTTCCCAAACTTTTGAAATACCTTCCTCCTGCAAACAAAATTGAGTTGAATTGGTTGGATAAAAAATACAGGGTTTCACAGAAATGCCCGTAGGTAACATACCAGAAATTGGCATGTTGTATAGTTGTAACATCATTATGACGTACTAATAAAATAAAATTATATGATTTTACTATGCTTATATCGCACGTGAATAACAAAAAGGGGTCAATTTCAACAGACTCCTACTTTTTGAGGTGTATCCGTGCCGGTTCCTGACCGTCTTGAGCTTTTGGGCGTTACTTTGACATCTATGCTCAAATTTGGCTCGTATACCGAGTCCAAGGCTAAATTAACTGCAAAAACTAGATGGACTCTCAAAGGTGCAAAGGTATTTCACGCCTGAATAGGTGCTCACATTCCACATTGTGTCAAGCACATATGCGCTCTTGTATGGAGTATGGAGTACTGTTTGCACCTTTGGAACGAATCGGCTAAGTATAAGCTGGAGGTTCGGGAATCAATCGAGAGAGTAGTGCCAAAAGGCTCATAAGAAATTACCTACACTGTTTCTGTAGGTAATTTCTTATGAGCTGTACTATTTCTGTTCAAGCAATAAAAAATAGCATTGACTTTATAGTAGAACCACTAACTTACATAATAAACATGTCCATAGAAACCGGCTGCTTCCCAGATAGTTTAAAGAAAGGACTTATTTTACCTTTGCACAAAAAAGGTTCTACGCTTGAAATGGGTAACTACAGGCCCATAGCCATATTACCGAGTTTTTCAAAAATATGGGAAAAAGTATTATACAGCAGAATAATTTCATTCCTAGATAAAAATAATATCCTAAACGTTAACCAATTTGGTTTCCGTAAAGGGGAAAATACAACTTCTGCAATCTTCAAATTGCTGAAACAAGTCTGGGATAAATTAAATAATAAAAAACTGGCATTGCACTCTTCATAGATTTATCTATGGCATTCGATTGCGTTGTACATAAAACTCTTCTAGTGAAACTTGAAGCCGTTGGAATTAGAGGTAAAGCTTTAGAATTAATAGGTTCTTACTTGAAAAACAGATGTCAAGCCACCGTTATAGAATCCTATCACAAAGGAAAAAAGACTATCGAGCAAATCCAGTCAGAATTCAAAAACATAGACTTAGGGGTGCCACAAGGTAGTATACTTGGGCCTTTGCTGTTCCTTATTTATATCAATGACCTACCATCTATTACTGAATACTTGTGTGTCATGTTTGCCGATGACGCAACAATTTTCATACCGCAAAATGATCAAATTTCCTCAGAGTTTGAAAAAGAAATCAATAATACACTGAATAAAACTTCTGATTTCTTGAGTTCCATAAATCTTTGTCTAAACTCTACAAAAACCAAATATATGCAATTCGGAAGCCGTAAAAAAATGCCATTAAATTTAAATATTATTCATAAAAATGTCAGTATAAATGAGGTAAATGAGGCAAACTTCTTGGGGATCACGATAGATCATTATCTAAACTGGAAAGCTCATCTCAGCAAAATTAGATGCAAATTAAGTAGTTCATGTTACGCACTATCTGTTATAAGTGGTATTGCATCAAAAACTGTAGCAATAAACGCTTATTATGGGTATGTTTATCCGATATTAAGTTATGGAATAATCTTTTGGGGTAACTCTGTGGAAGTACAGTCCATATTTGTGCTCCAAAAAAGGTGTTTACGCAACATATTTCGGATGAAAAACACTGATACACTACGTGAGGTATTTAGATGCAATAACTTTTTAACTTTGACTAGTATTTACATTCTAGAATTGTGCATGTTTGTTCAAAATAACAGACAATCATATTTTATGGACAAATCGACTCGTTCAGATAATCTACGAACAAAACACAGATATAATTTATGTGTACATCAAATAAACAATACAATGTACGAAAAAAGTACATTCGTAAGCGCAATTAAGGTCTTCAACCACTTGCCACTGAAACTGAAAACTTTAACTGGAAATACGTTTAAATACAGTCTAAAGAAGTGGCTGATCTCTAAAGGATATTATAATCTCAAAGAATATTTTAGTAGTGAAAATGTATAATAGTAATTTTCCACCACTCTTTGTGCCATTCTATTTAAATTTGTGTATATAATGTCAAAAATGTGAAATTGTACACTATTGTGTTTTTAATGCACAAAAACATTGTATATTCGTATTGTGCCATTCTATTTAAATTTGTGTAAGTATATAATGTCAAAAATGTGAAATTGTACAATTATTGAAAACTATTGTGTTTTTAATGCACAAAAACATTGTATATTCGTAATGGATAAAACTGTTGGAACTAAGTATTTAAAAATTGTAACATCATTTACCTCATATTCTATTCTATTCTATTCTATTCTATACACTTTTGTGTGGAAAAGAAAAAAAATTTTGAAAATCGCCGCAAAATCGGTAGTGTGTCGTTTTTTTATGGGATACACTTTGGTGAGTGTGCGACTGATGTCGATAATCTAATACCACCTTGCCCTTTTTTCTATCGGACTGCTCGTAGTTCGAAAAACTGATATCGTTTCATAGTTGACGTTCCAAAGACTCGAACGAAGAGGTTTAACTCTATTTTTGTGAAAGAACGTCTAGGCTGTGGAATGCGTTGCCGGAGTGGGTTTGTCCCGATATTTACAAATATCCATCACCATCATCACCATTACAAGTGTCCATC
Organism: Ectropis grisescens; assembly: GCA_017562165.1. Classification (NCBI taxonomy): domain Eukaryota; kingdom Metazoa; phylum Arthropoda; class Insecta; order Lepidoptera; family Geometridae; genus Ectropis; species Ectropis grisescens. The sequence continues at coordinate 3,931,808 of CM029783.1, forward strand.
CTTCACCATCCATCGTCCACCATCTTGGTGTCTTAAAACCGAGAATGAATCGGGGGTTTCTAGGTAAACACGCTTCATATTAAGGCATGGTGGTCAAGTTTAAACATATATAAAAGTTTAACAAATGGTTATTTTTCGGTATCCATTGCGAAACAGAGAATCAAAATAAGCTATCACCAATGGCTCCAAGTAGCCAAGTACCTTGCACGCAGCGGCCGCACCCTGGTAGATCACGACAAATCGTGGGCCAAATCCGCGTACTGATTCTGAACCCAATCGAGTTTGTTTTTAATAACCGTTTAAAATTAGGAAAGTAACCAAATATGGAATAGTATTCTAAAATGGAATACAGCAATTTCTCGCAAATAAATACTCCTAAGTTCTGAAAACAGTGTTCTTCTATTTATTCCTATCATTAAACTCGCATACGATTCTCGACTTGTCAGTCGGGCAACGCTTGTAGCCGCGGTGAGAGGTTTTTTTGGCTTTGAGAGGAAGGTTTTTAATTAACTTAAAAAATAACGGTATTTTCTCAATACGTAGTTAGAAATAATATTGTATGTTTATGATTATGCATTGTTTACAATTCTATTAGAAACATAAATAACTTTTTAAAATTGTTTAAATTTAGTGTTAGTATCTCATAAAAGTATGAAGTATCTCATAAATTATTTATAGTTTTATAGTAGTCCATATTTGGGTACCTATTCCATAATTAGGTACCTTCATGTTGATTTTGTTTTTAGGACCATTTTATGTTTTAATTAAACACATGTAAAACAAGACTGTCAATAATTTAAGCACATCTGTATCACTGATAATAAGAATAAAAATAAATATATACAATTTCTTGTATTTTTCTATAATAACTCAAAAAACAAAATGTTATTCCACAATTGGTTACTTTCCTCTACCGAGAAAAGATTGTCATTCTGTGCCCGAATCGTTTGGACTGCGTTATGAATCAGGGTACTAATTGTGAAGACCTTACATCTTCGTGTTAACCACGTTAACTATCTGAACATTATAAGCCTATACGTACGAGGTTCTGTTGCAGCCAACTAGCTTAATCAGCCTATCAATTTACAGCCTAATTACCTCTTTACTAATAGGTAATACTAAACAGCGCCGTCTAACCAACTGTTAAACTGCTAATTATGCTAGTTGGCTCCGACTCAATTACTCAACCTCGTACTTATAGGCTTATGATGTTAAAAAATGGTAATCATAGGTATGTGATTACCATTTTTTAAGTGAAAGCTTCATTTGGTGCATTTCAGACAGATTTTTCTTGGGCTGTGAATTAACCTCAAGCATCACGCTCAGGAATGAAAGAAATCTTCGTGTCAAACTCGGGACCATGGTCACATGCGTCAGCATTTCTAGCCATGGTCATAGCCACGCTTTCCGGTTTCACCCGCGTAGTTTCCAAAGTGAGCTATCAAATTTTGAGTAATAAGTTTTCACTGCTAACGGCAGTTCCTATGACTGCCAATTTATTTCTATTCCTTAGTGATTCGGGGCACTATGTAATCTGATTATTTATTTTTTACCTGTTTGGTTAATATAGACGGTAAAAACGTCAAGGTACAGCTAGTTTAGATACTATACAAGAACAAAATTAAAAATTTTGAAGAACCCCCGACTACCTTAGATTTGTTATCTGTACAACATTCTACTAGTCAAGCCCTTTCATTTGATACCCATATTAAGGGAATTGTGAAAAAGGAAATGTAATTCGCCATTTTGTGGGACCGGCCATCTTGGATTTGAAATTTGTCATAGTGCAAAGTATTCTACTAATCAAGCCCTTTCATTTGATACCCATATTGAGGTAGTAGTGAAAAATATTATATAATTCGCCATTTTGTGGTGGCGGCCATCTTGGATTTGAAATTTGTTATAGCGTTTAGTATTTTACTAGTCAAGCCCTTTCATTTGATATCCATATTGAGGTAGTTTGTGAAGAAATATTTTGTCCGCCATTTTGTGGAGGCGGCCATTTTGAATCGATATTAACCAAACATAGCTAAGAACATCCGCACAAATATCAACCTTCGAATACAAAAAAACCGCATTGAAATCGGCCCATCCGTTTGAGCTCTACGGTGCCACAGACAGACACACACACAGACAGACAGACAGACAGACAGACAGACAGACAGACAGACTGACAGACAGACAGACATCGACGTCAAACTTATAACACCCCTTTTTTTGGTCGGGGGTTAAAAACGTCAAGGCACAGCTAGTTTAGATACTATAAAATGAAAGTACCGATTCCGATTTCAACTGCTGCAGCTTTTGTTTTGAAGCTTCGTCTTGCGCACAGAGACTGGAATAGAATGCTTGTGCTTTATTCACTTCTGCTTCCATTGCATCAGCTCTGGCGGTGGTTTCCACGAATAGTTCTTTCAGTTTTCGAGTCGCCATCGTTGTGTCATGCAAATTACGTTTTAAGGATGCCAGATTTGCCTCCACTGTAAATTATGCAAATAAATATCACAATATTATTCTTACCTTAGGTTTAAAGAATTGTATTTATCATTTAAGACATCTCACATGATTAAAATAACATAAACAACATTTGGTTCACACATTACGTAGGTATAAATAAAAACAATACAAAACCCACGAAAAAACTAATAAATACTAGGTACCAACTTAACCTAGTGGATCGGATTGAAATTTGGAAGACAATCTGGAATAACACGCAGACTACTTTTCATAGCGGGAAAATTACGTGAGTGGGAATTACGCGGGTACAACTTTTATTTAAAAAAATGGCAGTCATAGGAACTACCGATAGAAGTGAAAACTACACGGGTGAATCCGGAGGGCGTGGCCATGCCAATGGCGATGGCCAATGGCCATGGCAATGCCAAGTTTTCCCGAAGATTTCTTATTATTCCCGAGCGTGACGCTAGAATTCAATTCACAGCCCACGAAAAATCTGAATAAGTTTTCACTTCAAAAAAGGAAAAGGACTTATCCCAATCATCGTTATGAACCAATTTTCACCATAAGACCAACTTTAAGATCACCAAAAAGAAGAGGATATTTCATGCACTTGGTCGTATCAAAAGGTTTAGGTTCATACCTGTATTTCGAACAGCTGTAATCCTTCATATTTCTGGGCTGACTCCATTATCTAATATGATCTACAAAGCTGCATTCATGAAGCAGGGCTGATCTGAAGCAGTTTAGATCATGCTGATCTAAACTTGGCCTTTTTTTAACCCCCGACCAAAAAAAGGGGTGTTATAAGTTTGACGTCGATGTTTGTCTGTCTGTGGCACCGTAGAGCTCAAACGGATGGGCCGATTTCAATGTTGTTTTTTTTTATTTGAAGGTTAATATCCGTGCGGATGTTCTTAGCTATGTTTGGTTAATATCGATTCAAGATGGCCGCCTCCACAAAATGGCGGACAAAATATTTCTTCACAACCTACCTCAATATGGGTATCAAATGAAAGAGCTTGACAAGTAGAATACTATACACTATAACAAATTTCAAATCCAAGATGGCCGCTACCATAAAATGGTGAATTATATTTTTTTTTCACTATGCTACCACAATATGGGTATCAAACGAAAGGGCTTGACTAGTAGAATACTTTGCACTATGACAATTTTCAAATCCAAGATGGCCGCTACCACAAAATGGCGAAATACATTTCTTATTTCGCAACTCCCTTAATATGGGTATCAAATGAAAGGGCTTGACTAGTAGAATGTTGTACAGATAACAAATCCGAGGTAGTCGGGGGTTAATCAAAATTTTTAATTTTGTTCTTGTCAATGGTGCGGTGCGCGTATCTCGTGAAAAATGTGATATGTTTTTTCTTGGTTAAAGTTTCAAAGACTCGAACGATGAGGTTTGACTCTACTTAGGTATGGGATAATGATAAGAATGTATAAGCTGTGGAATGCGCTGCCTGAGTGGGAATTTCCCGATGGTTACTGCTACTACTATCACTACTAAAAAAACCTAGAGGTACAAAATTAAATCGTGAAGCTATGAAATTTTTGAAGCCCGACATTTCGGTACCTACCTAAACATTTTTCCATATACCTACGTCCGTAGCTTTATTCAAAATAGGATTGTATGTGTAATTGTTGAGATCGATACGTGGTACTTACAGGCACGCTTCTCTTTTAATTTAGCTTCTTTGTCCTGTTCTTGAAGTTTTATTCTTTCTATAGTGTTTTCCATTTCACCATCCATGCTGACGCTTTCAAATTCTATTTAGATCGCCGTTGGAGTGAAGTCAGTAAATTTTGTCGAATGCAAATTATGTTATTTAGGCAAAGTTTTAGTCAAGTATTATAAAAGACAAACGACAAACTTTAGTAAGTACATTAAATACGAATACGTATAGGTAACGTAAAAAATACAAAGTTTTAAGTATTTCCCGCCAAGGTATTTTTTTTCTGTTTGTTACTAACTTTTCTGTTTATGTACCAGTGATTCTAAACGCAATCCGAACGGCTTAAATTCGGAATAACAATTTAAATAGAGAAGGAGAGAAGGCAAAGACCAAGAAATGGGATTCCGTGTCGGATCAATCCGACTGGCCTCAGAACTCACAATCGCTAGGTAGCCTAGAGTCTGCGCCATCATTCAAGTCCTGTAACAAAAACCTTATTTACCTGTACTATGAATACACAAACAAAAGCAACCAAATATAGAACGAAAATGCGCCAGTAACGCTACATGTAAACGGACAACAGTTATGGCGAGGACTCTACACGTATCTTTTTACTTAGTCTGGGGCCTACACTACATCACTTCATAAAAACTATTTTTTGACAAACTATTCTTCCTCAAAGCCACCTCAAAGCTATCTCCCCTCTTTCTCTTTCTACGTATTTCCCTACTTAGTCTGTGGTCTGAGGTCCAGGTCGCTATGGAAACAGAGTTGTTTATTGTTGATCTGTGTTATAGTTGTTGATGTTTATTATTTCCTATAGATTTATTCCTTTATTCCATTATTACCTTATGCAACTGATGAGAGTATTATCTATCTACCTAGTCTGTTACCTGCATCAATTTCGAGACATAGCCAAAAATGGAAAAGCCAGATTCTGAAGGATTTGTAAACGTAACGTGGCCGAGCAGAAATGTGCCTCATGGCGGTATTTTCCACACCAGGATAGCCCAGCCCACAGAACATCAACAACAATTTCTAAAGGGTAAAAATACTACTACTGTAGACTTTAGTTATGTTTAGTCTCAAAAGAATCGGTATATTTGTTCGAATATACGTTTTATTCGGGCGCGAATTGAATTCGAATCTGGACATGTTTTTTCACGCGGTTTTGTGTTCTGTTACTGAAAATTGAGCGATTAATTATTAAAGGTGTAACAGGATAAAGAAGGGTCTGCGTTTCATAGGACAGCTTTAAACGAATCAAGTGTGGATGCAGCTTGACTCTAGGGTACTAGAGAGTCGCCACTCTGGGCTCGCACCCCGTCTCCATAGGAAGGCCTGGGGCTTCGGATGTTTAGGGCCGTGACCCCACGACCCTGACCCTGACTTTTGGCCATGCAGGAGAAATCTGTGGGGGTTTTAGTTGGCAGGGGCACCACTATGTACTATGTAGTAGTGTACATGTCTCGAAGTCTTAACAACATTGTATAAGTGTGGCCACCTAGCACCATGGTTTTTATTTTTATTTGAATAAGCAACTCCACAGTCTGTGACCTTTGTCATTTGTTTTCTTTTTTTACATGAATCTTGGACTAGGAGAAGAAAAGGAAATATCCCCCATTTCCTAAATTTTGAGTAGGGAACATTTTCATTCTAATTCTATCCCTATTTTATTTTCTTAGTCGCCTCCACCCGGAGGAGGCGTCTCCCATGGCGCCGAACCCGACATACCTCACCATGTCCCTGCGTGGTGGGTATATGTAACTGTATTTCCCCCACAAAAAGTGTTATACCATTACGAAATAACTGAAAAGAGGGGAAAATAAAGAAAAAAACAGGAGGCAAACATTAAACAAATTATGGATACATTATTTAATACCGCCTTGCTTTTCTTATATAGAAATGCTGGTAGCTCAAAAAGCTATATCTTTTCATGGTTCACGTACCAAAGATTCGAACGAGGACATTTGATTCTACTTTTGTGATAAGAACGTTTAGGTAAAGCTACGGAATACATTGCCTGTGTTTGTCTCGATGGTTACATTCTTTGTGTCTTCAAATCGATAGTGAATCGTTTTCTAAGTAAGCGCGCTTCATCGTAGACTGCATTGTAGCTTGTAGCATAATGTCAGGCCAATCAGGCGAGATGACGGTCAACTGCAGTAAACCTATCATAGATCATAATTTTATAAAAATAATCTGGCGATCGAGTTTTGTGCCATTAAAGAGAGGCCTATTGTTAATGATGGAGTAACTGGACCATACATGTATTTATAACTTCATCCGAAATTGTTGTCACAGTTCTTCAGGACGAGTCAAAGCTGAACCTGACACTGCGACAGAACAGAGGATACGGTCTGCGGTCTGAAGACAGGGATCAGGACTCCGCGTACTCAGTCTCACAGTCTGTGCCCGCACCGGTAGCGGTGCCTCGACCGCGAACCTCGCGGCGGCGGTCATTGTCTGCCATACGCAGCTCAGGCGTCCTCGATGTCGACACGTAAGAACCCTCACGAGTAAACAGACCTTCAATTATTCTTCTGATTCTGAATTACGAGAATAATACGTTGGCCCCATCGTGCAGACGACACTATTGGGATGGGAATTTACAGTACCCAATAGTTATGGCTTTCAATGTGGCTTTTGGCTGTTTTTTTTGTCAGAGAGCGGAAAACGCAACATTACACCGCCACTGCAAGGGAGGATCGAACTTTGGCTCAAGGGGGGGGGGGGGTCACATGGCTCCAGGGGGGATCATCGGGTGACATAGTCGTGGTTATGTCACAAAACTGTGCGATAACCACATGCATGCTTTTAAATCAGTGGCCCACCTAGGTACTATACCCAGCCCAGGGGGGGGTCATGACCCCATGACACCCCCACTGGATCCGCGCCTGCGCCATAGCATCAATAATCGAGGAATCGACTTTTTACAGGATTATGGTTCGAGTGACGTGACAGGTGAAACGGAGCTTTCAAAAATCCTATTATTTAGGTTTCGAAACTTGTTTTTACCGACACTTTTGTTTTCTATCAGGACTACATGGTACCTCAGACTTTGTTCGTCACGCAGGTTTCGTCCATTGAAACGTGGGGAAGATCGCGAGCGGATGAAGGACAAGCTGGCCTATACGATGGCGAACGGAGACTCCCCAGATCAACAACCACCTCCTGTACCTACACTGAAGCAAAAGCCCGCTCCCAAACTCCCCACTACTAAGGAAACTTGGAACGATTGTACGTAAATAATATTAAGTCGTTTTCAAGATGAAAAAAGACCGGTACTTTACCGGTATATACTATCTTTGTAAAATATACTTACCGGTATCTTTATAGTTAGTATAGGTACTTTCTATAAAGTTCTCAATTTCGCAATAGTTTGCGCCAATGTTTCATTCTACTAATTACACTTTGCAAAATGAAACATTGGGAACTAACTATATTTGACAGACTTTTAGCATTCTGAAAGCGCCTCAACAAACAATATTCTACGTGACATTTGCGGGATTGTGAGCTTGTGAGGCTAAACCACAATAATAGCCATTAATCAAGAGTTGAGTTGATCAAACAGTTTACGTGGTTTATATTTATATACCTAGGCCACTTGAAGCCCACAGCCATCGGTTCCTTTTTTCCATTATAATTTTTTTGGGTAGTCTCAATTTCATTTGTATAAAAAGCAGAATATCCATGTATTTATAATTTATAAGTACTGCTATTATTATTATTATAAGATAATGAACTAAGTAGTTTTTGCATAACGTTTTATGCTATGGTCTTATATTATGTAGGTATAGACCCACAGATCAGATACCCTGGTAGGTTATTGTCTTTGTATAGGCCACATACCTTAATCCAATCTTTGCATTTTCTCCAGTGGTGACACAAATCCGCGAACGTGCTGAATGGCTAGCGGAGATGGAGTGGCTCGGCCACGCAGCCCCACATCGCGAGATTGTCGAGGTACGTTGAAATTTGCCCTGTATTTACTGAAGTGATGGATGGGCCTTTTGAACAGTGAAAGCCACAGGTGTTTTAGGAATAGTGGTAAAAATAATTAAATTTTTGGACAAAGAACGTGAAGAGTTTTGGCGATCATGATCATCATCTTGGTATTTGTCCTACGCCAACCGCTATAATAGTTGTCTAAACTATATTATTAACTTCGGACACTGGTAAAATTTGGTCACTTTAAACCTATTCACAGGAGCAAATAGCGGAGCGTATGCGTGCATTGGACGCTCTAGGAGTAGAAAGCGTATGTTCGTCGGCGCGGTCGGCCAATCATTCGCTGCCGAAGTCCGCAACACAATCCGTAGCCTCATCCAGGCATGAAAAAGATGGAGGTAAGAAACCGTCAACACAAACGTAGTGGAACTCAAATACCTAGTAAGGTAAATTTAAGTATTAAGGAATAACTTTATACTTATCGACGCTTAATACCTTCATCAGACAATATTTTCATAGATTTAAGTTTTGTAGGTTGATTCTTTCTAAAATAACTGTGTAAGTATTATTTTCTACAGTGCCTTCGTCCGCGTATAGTAAAGAAACAATTAAGAAGTCGGATAAAACTAAACAACCATCATACATTTCTTCGGGACGGAAATCCAAGAAGCCAGAGCAAGAGAATGTGATGGCATACAGCAAAGTCAGCCAACTGTCCCCGCTCCGCTATTCACCAAGAAGACGTGTATAAAAATAATTTAGAACACTATTATTACAGCTGCTGCTGGAGTAAAAATACTAAGAATTTATACCCTTCAATCACATCAGAAGAACAATTGTACAATAATAATATCTATACACTAAATAATGTAAACCAAAACCTAATAATATTTTTGTGAAATATTTTTTATACTTAACAATAAATTTGCTAGCTTACATGTTGTATCACTACTGTTCATTCAAATTCCCGGTTTCTGCTCGTTATCTTAGGTTGAATAGCGAGGCAATACGCCTTCCGGCGCCTAACAAGGAAATTCGTATTATGTGTCTGACCGTCTCTAGGAGATGGGGTGTCGACATTATCTAAATTGCGTCGATCACAAAAGGGACTTCGGGAACATCATGTTCATTATTCTTTTGCTAACAATGTAAGTTCTACATTTTATTATGTTTAAATGGAGGCTGTTAAATTTTATTTGATATTTACCCATAATATTTTTGTTTCTGTACTGCTAGTAACGTTTCTCTTGCAAGTCGCGTTGAAAAAGCAGCGGGCTTGATACTGGCTCGAGGTGGTTCGAAAGGAGTGCCTCTCAAGAATCTCCGAGAGGTTGGAGGAGTAAGCTTACTGAGAAGATCGGTGACTGTGGCGCAGCTGGCTGGCTTGGTAGACGTCACCGTATCCACGGACCACCCATTGATAGCGTTGGAAGCTTTGAGATGTTAGTTTGATTTGGAATCAACATTAATTTTATGATCGTAAACGTACCCATTATCTTTGTATGTATAGTGATAACTAATTTGTTGTTCGGATTCTCTTTTATCAACTGTAAATATCTTTTTTGATACAGAGAGTTGTCCAAGTGTTACTCACGTTAAATAACAAATCGAAACAGTTGGAAATGTAATATTGTCATAAGATTTTTGTTTCAGCGAATGCGAAGGTTTTCCGCCGAAGCTCAGTAAGCGCATCCGATTGGGCACCGTCTATCTGGGGTGTAGCTGAATTTCTAAAGCATAGACAGGACATTGAAATATTGGTCTTACTTCAAGCTACGTCACCTTTTACGAAACCTTCGCATGTAAAAGCTGCCTTGAAGAAAATTCGTATTCCGTATGATTGTGTATTTTGCGTAACAAGGTGACTTTTAAAATAAAGACCCGGTTAATGTACCTTAGGTACATACGCACCAAATATGTAGATGTCAAATCCTAAGAAATGATATCCTAAGAATAATAATGCTCTAGAAACGTAAAATAAGTAATGTTCCCATCATGCGTGATCCGAAAGGAGGGGGGGTCACAGGGGACATAAACCCCCCGCCCCCTCCCAATCGCATACGTTAAATTAAAAATCTAAAAAAAATAAGAAATATCTAATAAATAAATAAATAATATATTATTATATTGGTGGACAATTCACATTTTTTTAACGCGGGAAAATAACTGGAACGGGAACTACGTGGCTCTACTAATAAAGTATTTTTACGCCCCCGGCGCCCCCCCCCCCCTCTGGGGCTGCGCAATGGTGGATCCCCTCCAAAAATCGAGGCTGGGATCGCACCTGGTTCCAATGGATTTAAAATTAATTTTCAGGAGTTTCAAACTTCGATGGCACATAAATAAGGAGCGGCTACACCCGTTAAATTTTAAGGTAGACCATAGACCAAGGAGGCAAGACTGGTGCGGAGAATTATTGGAAACTGGAGCATTTTACATAGCACGGAGGCACTTATTGAATGAAGGAGTATTTCAAAACCATAAGTATGAAGTATAGAACCATCAGTTTAGTTTAATGTGTAAACTTATCTTACTCGATCCTCGATGCAAAAAATAACTTGTGGTAGTCTTATTTTTATGTTTTGTAACATTCTCGCAAGATGACATACCTAACTGCATAAATATCTAGCGATAAAAAAATACGCAAAACATCTAAAAGAAGTGACAGACATTTATGATAATATTGACTTTGATTATTCTTCAGAATTTGACAGTAACACGTATTGTTTATTTTGATTTGAAGTTTGTTTTGAACTCTTGCGCAAGTGAGATTTCCGTCCGATTAGCTTCGCCCCTTTATTTAAATTGTTAATTGAACTAAAGTTATTCATCGGCTATATTTTGACTCTAGCCGTATTATAGTGATCTGTGATCTAGCCGATAAACCTATATTTATATTTACAGTTGTACAACGTTGGAAGTTTCATTAATTGAAAGCTTCGAAGTGGATACTAAATTAGACTTAGCACTTGCCAATGCTATTCATGAATACAGCATAGTTTAGAATAATTTAATACGACGTTTGAAGAACACCAGGTAAACATTATGTGTTATACATTATGTGTTATACATTATACACATCATCATCATTACATTATCATCATATCAAAGAAAATTGGCAGTCGATTAGTAGAGCAGTACACAGTATCTTTTAAATTGTTTTAAATCGCCCAAAGTACCTATATCTTAATATATATAAATCTCCTGTCACGATGTTTGTCCGCGATGGACTCCTAAACTACTTAGCCAATTTCAATCAAATTTGCACACCGTGTGCTGTATTATCCAACTTGAAAGATAGGATAGTTTTTATTTCGATTAATGGTTTTTAGGTGACAATATCCGAGCGAAGTCGGAACGGGCCGCTAGTAAATTATAAAATTACATCAGTTTAGGTATAAATTAGGAGTACTTACTCTCAGAATAAAAAATGGTACAACAATGGTTGGAATTGGAAAAAACAATACATTTGAATAAAATTGTTGTAAAAGTTTTGTTTATTTGTACATTATTTAATGATACGTTGCTTCACTCTTCACTCTGCCACTTATTCACTGTTTGCTCTTGTTGCTGCTGTTGGCGCTTTGCAACCTGCTGGCGGAAGGCAGGTTGGCTAATTTCACCTCAAACAATAGCTCTAGGCCTCTAGTCTCTAGGCGATATTTATACTACCAAAGCAAATCGAAAAAGCTTCGACTACTAAAAAAGAAATATGTATGACAATAAAAATATTTTATTGCTTCCACTCTTTATTTTTTTATTATGATTTTATTGGTTCTGTACCTAAAATATCCTTGTAATTGAACTGTTGTTCATTGAAGTCATGTTCAAACTAATACTGTAAATATCAAAGTATGTATGGATAGAGTTTGGTCCTCTTTTATGCAAAAACTACTGAATCATAAATATATTATATGAATTATATAAATGTACTTTGATCCAGATCCCTCTGGATCAAATTGGGTACATAATAGTCTGATGTGCCACATAGGCTACTTTTCATTCTGGGAAAATGACGAGATTAGGAACTATGTGTGAAACAGCATTGTGTTACTAATCATATATGTATAAATTGTAATATGATTTTGAAAAACTTAATTTAACTTAATTCAATTATAGTATGACCACATCATCAGACAATATAACTTATGAAGAATTAGAAGCAATTGATGTGATCACTGTTGACCTCGTGCCAGAGCGGAAGGGCCTCATCCTAAAACACTGCGAATACTATGTGAGCTCTCGACGGCACGGGACCACTGTCACACGAAGATATAATGACTTTGTACAGCTGTATGAAGTGTTATCTGCAAAGTATCCTTATCGGTATGTAAAATAACTTAGTGTTTATGCGGTGCGGATGTCATGTCATAGTTTATGAATTGATAAATTCAATGATTTTATTACGAGTAAAATCTACACTTTTTGCCTTCGCATGGTAAATTGTAGATTATATCACAAATAATGATCTATGCCAAAAGGTATGTGATGAATGATGAATGTAATGAACAATTTTGATTCAATTCATCTCAAAATTTAATTGTAGACTTACGTAGCAAAATGCCTGTGTTATTCCAGACTAGGTATCAAATAGACCAACTTTCATCCTGATTTTATTTGTTGCCAAATTTCATCCAGATACCTTAATTAATTCTCGCTTGAAAGAAATAAGAACATGAAAACAGAAATACAAACTTTGGCTTTTATAATATTATAAATTAAAGCATTACATTAAAATAAAATAAGTTAGAGTAACAATATGTGGAAGACGTTCACCTGATAGTAAGCAACAAGACTGCCCATAACAGGCAAGTGCCATGTCTCAGCTATGACTTCAGCTTAAATCAGCTAAGAGTCCAAGTCACTGCCTACCACTTCACTGTGCTCATCACCCAGAGATGTAAGATCTTTAATCTATTAATGACTGATGGATCTCACTAGATGGACAGATGACCTCACAAAGGTCGCTGGAAACTGTTGGTTGCAGGTTGTGCGGGACCGTTTGTTGTGGAAATCTAGGTGGGAGGCCTTTGTCCAGCAGTGGACGTCTTGGGGCTGACGATGATGATGAATCTATTATGCCCGAGCTACACGAGGCTAGTTTTTTAAGCTAGGGTAGCAAGCTATTCTAGCTTCGTGTAGACAATGCTACGCAAAGCTAGTTTTGTCTACATGAAGCTAGAAATGCTAGCTTTACTATCCTAGCTTTAAAAGCTCGGGCATTAGGCCAGTAATTTCTCTTAGCTCAGTAATATCTCTGGAAATATAAATGTTTTGTTTTAATCTTTTTACACCATCTTGTAGTGCTGTGTGTCGTCTGCCCCCGAAGCGCGTCGTAGTCGGCGGCGGGAGCGCGGCTTTCGTGCGCAAGCGTCGCGCGGCGCTGCAACGCTGGCTCACGCTGGCCGCGCGCCACCCCGTCATGGGCCACGACGCGGACGTGCGCGCCTTCCTCTGCGAGCCGCGGCCCAAGTTGGACAAGCCCCGGCATGACGAGTTCGAACTCGCGGGCACACAGACCGAACAAGAGGTACATAGATAGCTTTTGCTTGTCTACATCCTACTAATCCTATTCGGATTGTTGGATGTTTGTTGTTCAATCAAGTCGTAACGTATGAACTGATCTGACTGAAATTTGGAAGACAGTTAGATTTTAGTCAGGAAGAACAAATTAACTAATTTTTTTATTGCAGCAAAATAACAGGAACGACGTGAACTACGCGGGTAAAACCGCGGGGCACTGCTAGTACGAAATAAAAATACGAAAGTTTAATGTTTGTTGCTCAATCACGTCGAAACGGAAATTTATCTCGGAAGTCTCGAATAACACAAGCTACTTATCACGTGAAAATAAAGGGAACGAAAACTGTAAAACCGCGGGGCGCTGCGCTGAACCGAGGTACTTGACGTATATGTAAACTATAGACGGCGTGTGCTTGGGACGGGATTTTATTCTTGTTATTTCGCATCACCGACATGCGTAATAGCAGTATTTCTGTAGCTATATAGGTGAAGTATTGTGCAACCCTGCAACCATACCACGGCAATTATTTCTAACAGGTGGATTGGTCCTATGTGTATAAAACTGATTTAACTAATACAATTTTTGTCATTGCTAACTGGAAGGAATCACAATATGGTGAGTAAAAATATGTATAAGTACCTATACATACATCAGTATTTTACATACATAGATTTACATAGTACCTACTCGAATATAGTCATACAGAGGACATAATCCCAATGAATATTTTAATTGTAATGGGATGGGACGTGGGACATACAGTTTGTTTGGGTTTTAAGCTCTATTGGGCTGTTTTTTTGCACACAGGTACAAAAATCGAAAAATAAAACGGTGTATATGCTAAAATGCTTTGTATTTGAGAGTTAACGAACCGCGTACGCGGAGACCGCGACCGGATTATGGAATTGTATAATAATAAATATTATATACAATTCCATAATGTCAAGTGCCTATCGCGGTCTTTGGTCGCGGTCTCCGCGGGAACTTGTACCTTTAGAGCTTTTTTTTTTTTTAACTTTAATAGGTTTACACTTGACCGCCATCTCGCCTGATGGTAAGCGAGTGGAGTGATGACGATGCGGTCTACGATGGAGCGTGTTTACCTAGAAGAAACCGATTCACTCTCGATTTGAAGACACCAAAATTATAACTATCGGGAAAAACCCACTCAGGCAACTCATTCCACAGCCTAGACGTTCTTATCACAAACGTAGAGTCAAACCTCCTTGTCCGTGTCTTTGGAATATCCACCATGAAACGGTGCCGCTTCTTCGAGTTACGAAAAGTACGATAGTAAAAAGGGCAAGGTGTTATAAGATCATGCAGATCAGTTGCACCCTCTCCGAAGTCCGGTGTGTCCGGTTATCGGATAATTTTGCGGCGATGTTCAAGACTTTGAACATACAAGCTATATTCAGCACAAACATAAATGCAAATTTATAGGGATATATAATACAGCTAAAGCTGGTTTTAATCTTTACCAAAATGTTCCAAAAAATATTTCAACCTTTTTTGTGTTTCTCGTTTCAGGATGAGGAAGAGACTCTTGAAGAATTAGAAGCAGCCTTCGCGAGTGATCAGGAACAGCTGCGGATACTGCAACTTGGGCTGGGGCGGCTAGAACAGATCTTCGAGAGAGGTTGGTCTCACTTCTACGAGTATAAGTCTATATGAGCAGCACGAACAGCATATAGGAAAAAGAAAAATATTCTTTGTTCGATAATCTTCCCACAGTATAAGTAAATCTATACTTTTCTATACTAATATTATAAAGCTGAAGAGTTTGTTTGTTTGTTTGAACGCTAGGATCTCTGGAAGTGCTGGTCCGAATTGAAAGATTATTTTTCTATTGGATAGTCCATTTATCGAGGAAGGCTTTAGGCTATAGAAAATAACTCTACTATTAATTGAAGCGGAGCATGAAACAAGAATGTAACAAAATCGGGAAAAAAATATTCCCCTTTTGAGAGTTTTCGTACGTTTCGTGCTTTGACATGACATATGACAGCATGTGTCAAAGATTGCGTCATTGAATTTCAGTAATTTGTGCATTGAATATAAACCTTAGCTAATTTTTTTTTTCTAAATCTGAGTTGGTACGACCAATTTCCGACAGGTGGCGTAGCAGGTTGCTGAAGAGGTTTTTTGTTTGAAATCGATATTCTCAGGATTGAGTGAACCGATTTCAGTCATTCTTTCACCGTTGGATATGTACGGGATCCCGATGAGTGCTAAATAATATACCACGGGCGAAGCCGGGGCGGGCATCTAGTTATAAATAACTAGTAACAGCTTGCGACGTTTCACACGGCAAGGAAACATCTTAAGATACTAGGCATCATAAAAAGTATAAATAATATAAAAAAAAATAAAACATAAAACATACAATCTTTTAATGATTGTATTATCTTAAACACACTAAATACTAGATATGATTGAAATAAAATTACATTTTGCACTGGGGTTTCTCTCATATGTCAAGAAAGAGTCAAGGCTTTAATTCAGCAAGCTGACTCCGATATAAATTACCGGATGACGCATATCCTCAAATGACGTTGTATGGTAACTAAGGCCGTACATTTAGAGCTAGTGACGGATCTAACAAGTTCAGCATTTCTCGCTGCGCTGCGACGTATGTCGGCGAGAAGAGGAGCCCCGCGACACTTATACAGCGACAACGGAACCAACTTCGTTGGCGCTAACCGAATACTGCATTCTTCTGAATGGCGACAACTTTGTAACATTTTCAACGATGGTTTTTATACGGAAATAACAGAGATGAAAATAGAGTGCCATTGGAACGCTCCTTCCTGGCCAAGCGCCGGAGGTTTGTGGGAACGAGCTGTGCGGAGTTTAAAATACCATCTTAAGAGAGTTATAGGCGAACAAAAACTTACCTTTGAAGAGTACGCGACAATCTTGTGTCAACTAGAAGCTTGTCTCAATTCACGTCCTCTCTGTTCGCTGTCTGAAAACATAGATGACATTGAAGTTCTAACACCAGCTCAATTTTTAACAGGAAGATCAGGTATAACTATCATTGACACAGAAGAAGATGCGAGGACACGATGGAGTCTAACTCAAAAGATATTTGGAGATATCTGGAAGAGGTGGAAAATGGAGTACTTAAGCCAATTGACCGCTAGACGCAAATGGCAAACACCACAACATAATATTGAAACAGGAGACGTAGTAGTCATCCAGGAGGAGAATTTACCACCAGGAAAGTGGGCGTTGGGCAGAGTTGTGGAAGTCCATCCGGGACACGATGGATACGTTAGAGTAGTGACTTTAAAAACGAAGAATGGAATGCTGAAAAGGCCGGTAGTAAAATTGTCTGTCTTACCTCTAGAAAAATCGAGACAAGAAAACGAGACGCAACCTGGAAACGATAAACATGAGAAAGCCGATAAAACCGCCGACAAAAATGACGCCGACGGTCCCGCGGGCGGCAGGCGCGAGGCCCGCGCCGCCGCCGGGGCCGCGGGCGGCAGGCGCGAAGCCCGCGCCGCCGCCGCCCCTACCCCGCCGCAGCCCGCCGCACGCGCCAGTGACGTTTACAGTGCTATAAGTGAAAAGTGCAAAGTGTGCGATTTTAAACAAAACAATAGTGTCAAGTGTAGTACCTCCGATCACGGAACCTCACCGACCTTTAGAAAATTATCCTTACTATTTTTATGCGTTCATGCTCTTTGTCAAACATATTATTAGTTATAACTTTAAACTATGTACTTAATGTTTTCGTTTGCCCCCGGCAAGATGTTCGGTGTAACACCAAACACACAATTTACCTACGTGCGCGATGCGTTGTCAGCATTGTCGGCGCATGAAACGCAAACATTTTTAATGCACTTTACGGAACCGCCGCGACCGGGTGCATTCGAAAACAATTAACATTCTATTAATATTATTAAACATTAGTCAAATCCAAACCACTTTTCTCTTGCAATCCTCACCCTTTAAGAGCTACCGAAACATTGGTCCTTCGAGCAAACGCGAAACATTGGTCCTTCGAGCAAACGCGAAACATTTCGTCCTTCGTAAAGGGTCTCGCGATTCGTGTGAACTGTGAACTGTGAGGCAAAACGAACTTTAACATTAACATTTGAACATTAACATTAGTGAAAGAGTGTGGATTACAGTGTCATAAGGAGAGGTTTCAAGATTTGACGCAACATCTAACAATTTCAACGACTTCAAGTAAGATCTTTCCTTACTAAATTATCAAGTCAACATGGAAGGTGGACAACATTACGAGAGGCAGCTGGAGATTAAACAAAAGATTATAACACTATTTACTAACTTTAAAAAGATGGTGCTGAGAGAAAGTCAAGATTGGAATATTTTAAAACACGTTCCGAAACATTAACTAACCTATGGGCAGAGTTTGAGTCAATTGATAAAATATTATGTACTTCCGAAAGTAGGACACATACATATTTTTCAACACAATGTTATGCGAAAACGCGTGATATTTTCTTAGAACTTTCCACCTTATTAAATGATGGCTATAACAAATTAACAAAAGATTCTGCTTCTATGGACTTTGCGGGAACATCCAGTCAGAACAAGCCTGAATCGGGTGGCGAGGAAGATGACGAGCAGCCGCCATTGCTGCCACCGTCTAACAAGACCGATAGAAATGTTGCCTTTTTCTCGCCAAAGAAACAGGACGCAGGCTCGCCTAGCAAACTTGATGAGATGTACCGCAAGCAACAAGTGAATATGAGAGCTTTTGCACGGACTGTGAACAACATCGATGTGGAATTATTGATAGAAAAGTGGGAATTCGACGATGCTCTCAAATCACTTGAATATCGTTGGTCAGTTATCGATTCGTTGCATTGGGAGATTGAAAGTGAAGCATACGAAAGAGATATCATGTATGAGGTAGTATTTAACCGTGAGGAAAACACATATAATAACTTAAAGAAACAGATTAACAAAAACTATGGTCGGTCGCACACAGGGACAAATCAACTCCAAAACTTGACATTCCAATCTTCTATGGAAATTATAACTCATGGGTGTCTTTTAAAGACTTGTTCATTGAGGCTATTCATAACAACACAGCTCTATCCAATGCACAGAAGATGCAGTTTCTGAAGAGCAAAGTTAAGGGAGAAGCCGAGCGCCTCATCCAACATTTGCAAATAAGCTCTGATAATTATTCAGTATGTTGGAGCATTTTAAACAACAGATATAACAATAAAAAATGATATTTACTTCTCACATGAACATTTTATTCGGGCTACCTAACATACAGCAACAGTCATTAGGCCTAATTAAAAAAAATGTATGACACAACTACGGAATGTCTACATGCGATTAGGAATCTAGGAATAGATATTAGCACTTGGGATCCCATGCTAGTTTATGTTTTATCCCAAAAACTGGATTCAGAGACACACAAAACTATATTGAGTCTCTTAAAATTCAAGAGAAATACCGGTTTTGCAGGAGTTTTAGACTTCATGGAAAGTAAATTCACTACGCTAGAGTCATCCCGACGCAAACAAGAGTCTACGGCGCAGAAAGCCCATTCACAACAACCAACGCCCACGCCGAGAAAATCTTTTCCAAATTTCAATAACCACAACAAATTTAATAACCAAAATCATGCAATTAACCGAAGTTATGCAAATTCAAACCCCACAGTTGCAAAATTGCATCATGTTTCCGGTATCAAATGTCCTCTATGTAACAATGCGCACGGAATTTATAATTGTAAATTATTTTTGCAAATGCCAGTGGAAAAGCGCTATCATACAATTAATCGACTTGCATTATGTGTTAACTGTTTATTCACACATAATGGAAATGCATGCAATTCACTAAAAACTTGCCATAAGTGCGGTGATCAACATAATACACTTATACATGAGGCTTTTGTAAAGTCTACGTCAGCAAACCAGACAACAGCTTCATTAACTAACACGGCTACAGGCTTAACAACCAATAAGAAAAATGCGGTAAACACGTCTCAACTATCACCTAACGACGATACGGAAGTTTTGTTAGCGACTGCCTTATTAAACGTGCGAAAAGCGGATGGAACATTTTATACTTTAAGGGCTCTTATCGATCAGGGCTCTCAAATTTCTCTAATAACGGAACAAGCTGCTCAGATACTTAACATTAAGAGAGAAAACTGCAAAGGAGTTATATATGGAGTAGGACAAAGAGAGAATAACTGTAAGGAAAACTTAACATTACTTGCGGTTCTATTTACAACAACTTTACCTTTAAGGCCGAGGTAATAATTATGAATAATTTGATTAAAAGCCTACCAAACAAAACATTTGCTAAACCATCGTGGCCTATTATACAAAATCTTAACCTAGCCGACCCCAGTTCTACGTCAGTCGTCCCGTAGACTTACTACTCAAGGCGGACATATACAGTAACATTCTTTTGAGTGGGATAATTAAAACAGAAGATGCATCACAACCAATAGCGCAACATACGCAACTTGGCTGGCTTTTGTGTGGTAATGCGAGAACTTA
Organism: Ectropis grisescens; assembly: GCA_017562165.1. Taxonomy (NCBI): domain Eukaryota; kingdom Metazoa; phylum Arthropoda; class Insecta; order Lepidoptera; family Geometridae; genus Ectropis; species Ectropis grisescens. Next base: position 3,951,940 of record CM029783.1, read on the forward strand.
CCATTGTAACGTGGTAATCAACTGCTTAGAGGACATCAAACATTTCTGGGAAGTGGAAGACATTGAGGAACAGGAGAATTAACGCATGAAGACCTCAATTGCATTAAACATTACCAGGAGAACGTGAAACGAAACATAGATGGACGGTACAAGTAAGACTTCCAATGAAGGCTAATTTTAAAGAAGAACTAGGAGAATCAAAAACGAAGGCTATAGCGCAATTTAGAAACATGGAAAGAAAATTTGAACGACAAGAAAGGTTAGCAAAAGCCTATAAAACATTTATCCAAGAGTATAGTGATCTAAAACATATGACACCAGTCAACAGTTATTCGAAGCAAGAGTGTTATTTGCCTCACCACGGAGTAGAGCGCGCCGAATCTACCACTACAAAATGGAGGGTTGTATTTAATGCCTCCGCCAAGACATCTTCAGGGCGCTCATTGAATGATTTAATGTTTACTGGACCTAACCTACAACAAGATTTGATGTCTTTGCTGATGAAGTGGAGACAATACAAATATGCTTTTACTGCTGACATTGAGAAAATGTACCGACAGATATTAATAAACGAACTTGATCAGCCACTACAAAAATTATATGGAGAGATAGTCCCGAACAACCATTACAATCATTTCAACTTTCAACAGTAACATATGGCACTAGGGCTGCCCCTTTTGGCCATGATGACATTACGGAAGCTAGCAGCGGATGAAAGGGCAAACTACCCCGACGCGGCGAAAGTAGTGGAGGAGTCGTTTTATATGGATGACTTAGTACACGGAACTTATACTATGGAACAAGCAAAGAAACTGATCGATGATTTAATTAATCTTTTGAAGTCGGGAGGATTTAACCTGCGAAAATGGTCGTCAAATAGTGAAGAAATATTAGAGAACATTAACAAAGAACTGAACAGTAAGAAAGAAGAAACCGTTTTTAAATTTAAAACCGACACTGTCTCGAAAACACTAGGGTTGTGCTGGAACCCAACCAATGATACGTTCACATTTAAATGTAAAATAACCAAGTTAACATCTAAACCAACAAAAGAAATCTACTGGCCGAAATATCCAAACTCTTTGACCCATTAGGTTGGTTGACACCCCTAAGCACAAAATTAAAAATTATATTTCAAAAAGTCTGGAAAGAAAACACGCATTGGGACGAGCGGGTGTCAGATAACATTTATAACGAGTGGTCTAAACTACAAGCGGACATTGACAAAATAAATGATTGCAAAATACCTAGATGGATATCATCGAATGAACGTGACGTCATTGAACTACACGGATTCTGTGACGCTTCTATCGAAGCGTTTGCCTGTGTAATATACGCGAAAGTGAGAAAAACAAACAAAATTGTTCTTATCGCCGCAAAATCCAAACTTGTACCACACAAGAAAACATTAACATTGCCGAGACTAGAGTTGAGCGGTGCATATTTACTGTCAAATCTTATGAACAAAATTAAACAGTCATTAAACCAACATGAAATTGAGATGTATGGCTGGACTGATTCTAAGATAGTTATCGGTTGGTTACAAGGTGAACCGAGCCGCTGGAAACCGTTCGTTGCCAACCGAGTGAAACATATACAAGAGGTGATGCCTGTAAAAGAGTGGAGATACGTGAGATCGTCGGAAAATCCGGCGGATGCTGCAAGCAGAGGTTTGACTGCATCTCAGTTAGTTGAACATACGCTGTGGTGGGAAGGTCCGTCGTGGCTACCCGTATTTATACCTCAAACTGCAAAACAAACATTTTATACAAAAGAGGAGGAGAAACAATCATACACGTCGCATCCAGTTCAACAAAATAAAAATGATAACGTAATTGACCATTTGTTAGAAAAACATAGCACATTCACAAAAAGTGCAACGCATCATTTCTTGGGTTTTGCGCGCTGACCCCGAAACAATGCAAAGTGCCTACAACATATCTCACATTACGAGAATTACAGAAATCAAAGTCCGTAATAATAAAACACGTACAAATAAATGGATTTGGAACGGAAATAAATTTCTTACGTAAACATGGTAAAGTTGAATCGAAAAGTATGCTACTGCATTTAAATCCATTTATTGACGGTGAAAACATATTGCGTGTTGGAGGTCGCTTAAGAGAAGCGAACATTTCAGCTGAAATGAGACATCCGAAAATAATCCCGAAGGAGTGTCATTTAACTACCCTACTCATTGATAAGGCCCATAAAGAAACATTTCACGGAGGAGCTAAGTTGACCATGGCCAAACTGAGACAAGAATATTGGATAGTAGGAGGAAACAATGTAGTGAAGAAACAGCTAAGGCAGTGTGTGACGTGCCGCAGGAGTGAAGGACGAACACAAAAACAATTAATGGGAGATTTACCCTCTGCAAGAGTCAACGAAGCCATGCCATTTTACCATACCGGAGTAGATTATACCGGTTTTGTGAACATAAAAGCCAACAAGGGACGTGGAAGTAAAACTCTAAAGGGCTACATTGCCATTTTTATTTGTATGGTAACTAAGGCCGTACATTTAGAGCTAGTGACGGATCTAACAAGTTCAGCATTTCTCGCTGCGCTGCGACGTATGTCGGCGAGAAGAGGAGCCCCGCGACACTTATACAGCGACAACGGAACCAACTTCGTTGGCGCTAACCGAATACTGCATTCTTCTGAATGGCGACAACTTTGTAACATTTTCAACGATGGTTTTTATACGGAAATAACAGAGATGAAAATGTTACAAAGTTGTCGCCATTCAGAAGAATGCAGTATTCGGTTAGCGCCAACGAAGTTGGTTCCATTTAATTTAAATTTAACATTTGAACATCAATGTTTCGGTAGCTCTTAAAGGGTGAGGATTGCAAGAGAAAAGTGGTTTGGATTTGACTAATGTTTAATAATATTAATAGAATGTTAATTGTTTTCGAATGCACCCGGTCGCGGCGGTTCCGTAAAGTGCATTAAAAATGTTTGCGTTTCATGCGCCGACAATGCTGACAACGCATCGCGCACGTAGGTAAATTGTGTGTTTGGTGTTACACCGAACAGACGTATTTATAAGAACATAAATATAAACCTCGAGAACAAAATATTGTTTTTTTCTTCAAAGTGTGACATGACGAGCAGGACATGTGCCTGATGGTAAGCATCGTGCCTGCCACATAACAGTGAAATGCAGCTATTGGAACATGAAGAGTCAAAATCATTACCCAGCACTGTACTGCGCTCGTCACCCAGAGATCTAAGATGTTATATCTCTAAGCCCTGTAATTTCTCTGCAAACATTGCCTTTCTAACCGTTAATTTCCCTTCACTGTTAAACTCATCGGTGATGACGATACTAGTTGGTCATCACAGGTGAGTTCTCATCTGCATTGGAAAGTACCTAAGTAAGTACGAGTATACAAAGTCAAAGTTTTTTATTGATTATTATTTTAAAACGTGTAAATTGTACATTAAATATAATTTAATGACCATTTTACACGTCAATTTTATAAAAAAAACAAAAAAAGAGCATACGAAGAGCATACATTTTTAAAGTTTAAATTGAACATTATATTGTACGATAATAAGTATCGTACAAATAAGTGTCAAAAATTAAAATATAATATGTACTTATTACAATTGTAATGAACAATGTATTTTTTTACAATTTTATTGTGAGTTTGCCATCACTATATAAAAACTCGCTGTAAATATAAAAAGTTTGATCGATAAGCCAGCTTTTTAATAGGATTTTGAAGCTACCCGAACTCGGTGCTGATTTAACTATTTTAGGAAGAGTGTTATAAACTTACGGTCCCATAATGTGAGTCAGTTTTCCGATCTCGCGAGAGAGTGAGGTATACTATCTAGCTTGTCAGCGTGACGTATATTGCGCGAATGTCTCTCTCCTCGCGTGTCGTATGAGTCTAAGGGTAGGATTTCATGGAGCGGTTTCAAACCGCGCCCGCGCGCGGGCGCGGTCCCGCGTCTTCTGTAGGATGCAGATTTGTATGTAAAATTGAATTCAAAACTCACGAGGCGGTTTACGCCCGCGCTACCACGCGGGTGCCGCGCGGCGCCCGCGTGGCGACCGCGCTGCTGCGCGCGCAACCGCGCGGTCGCTACGCGGGTGCCGCGCGGCGCCCGCGTAGTGACCGCGCGGTTGCGCGCGCAGCGGCGCGGTAGCCATCTGCAGCCAATGATTTCAAAAGGAAGGATGCGCCCTACTTATACATTTTTTAGAAAACTTCTTAATACAAGCAAAAACAGTAAGATCTGTAAATCATTCGAACTACGTGAGTGCCGCGTTGACGACAAAAGACGGCATAACATTGTACAAAAAAAACGTAATTTATACATATTTTTTTTATTTGCAATTGGAATAATATATGAGAATAAAATTTTTACTATACGTGTGCACACCAACAGCCAAAAAGCATCATGTAGCTGTTAAATGTCTTTCAAGTTTCTGTGAAAACTAAACGAACTACATATGTATAGGTATTCAAAATAGTTTCTCAAATATTTAAATACAATAATAAACATAGTAAAAAAGTATTTTTATTACATTTTTTTTTCAAATCGGTTTATTAGTTTCGAATCCTATTCAATGCAAACACAAAAATTCGAAAGTATTTACAAATATTTTATCTTTGTAATGTACTCAAGCCTAAGTGTAGATTAAACCTATTCAGTCTTATTCCAAAAAACTAAGATACTCGTAGTACAGATTTAAACCAGGACTAACTAATCCAGGTTTGATACGGTGTTAAACTTAGGACCAGGTTTAAAATGTGTTCCTATTACAAAACTCAGACTATCCAAAGACTACTTAGTCCAAGGTTAAGCCTGAGATAGCCCAACGTTATACAACAATATTAAAATTTTTTGGAACTGCTTTTATTTTGAAGATTGACGCTTGTTTACCGTAAAAAATTACATTTCATTTCAAAATATTAGTTTTTTCGATGAGTAAATGTACTAATATACAATATTAGGCTAATTTTGAAACACTAACGACTGACATAACGTCACTAGTCGCAAAATACTGGTCGCGATTCATGACGGTATGTTCAGGTTATGTGTTTTCTTATCATTACTTGAATACAAACAATCAAAATCGTTGTCACTAAGATAGCAAACTATAAAAAAAGCAGAAATGTAAACAGTTTAATCAGTTTTGACAGTTTGTTTTGCGACTAGTGACGTAATAATTCATATCAGTGTAGCCAGTCACGTGACAACAGATAAAAAATATAGGATTTAAAATCATTTATAATAAATTTACTACGTAATATTAAATTATAATAATGTGATTTTCGATATTCTATTAATGCAAACTGTCATAAAATTAACATTAATGTGTAACATCTCTATTGCGAGAGTTCAAATTGTTAAATATTTTATGGAAGAAACAAGTGTTGTCCTAACCTTAAAATGACAGATCCGAAGTAAGTCCATAGTTAAACTAGGGGTTCGATAGTTAATCTTTAGGATCATAGATAGTACGCGGCTTAGAGAAAAACTTCGTTTTGTAATAACGCTTAGACTTAGACTTGGTTTAAACCTGGCTTAATTCCAGTACTATAATTAGTCCGTGTTTTGAAATAAGACGGATTACGTTTTGTTTTATTATTAAATCCCAAAATTCAAAATCACTTGCACTAAATTCGATAACAATAAAACAACAACAAAAATTACGTTTGTTCAAGACTACTTCGTCCACTTCACGCGTTCAATATCACTTTAAAAATGTATGCCTATTAATCTAACAGCAACAAAAGGAAATTAAGATTACATACTTACTGATGATACCATATCCCATCTTTTTTTTACTTTTGTTTTTGTTTTTTGCAACTTTTTAGCACACAATTATGCATTTTAATGCCCACCAAATACTCGTTCACTTCCGCGTACTGAACGTTGTGAACTGAGTCACACTGGCCCTAAAAATGTTTTTAGGGCCAATGCGGTGATTTTTTTTCGTACGGTTGGTCTGGTCCTTACTTATATAAGTCAATGTTCTGGCAGTCGATTGAGGGGCGGGAGAAACAAAAAATAGTGCTGCTCTTATTAGTTTACTTTTCGCTTTTGAATGACTTTTTTTGGTTTTGAAGTTGGTTATTTTAAACGTAACTTTTCATGTTTTTTTATTTTATGTTTTGTACTTTTTAGTGTTTGTAGGATAGGATAGGGTTTTTCTACCTCTCGAATACATCAAATATTTGCTTGCTTGTAATCTATTATCTGCAATAAAATATAAGTTTATTGCAGATTAGATAGATTACATATGGACTACTTTTCATCACATGAAAATAACGGGAACTAGTTATAATAAATAATGTAATATAATAATGAGGCTAAATGAATTTGACTAGTCACTAGATCTAGTGAGTTTTTAATACCTGGCGGAACATTTTTGTATGATTTAAGGTTAAGGTAAAAAACCTGTGTTTATTTTAGTGACTTTTTCATTGCCAACGCATCAGTTATGTCAAGTTTTACTGAAACATGCCAAATTTATGGTTTACCTATAGGACATAGTCAACTTTCGCTTGTTTTAATACGTTGAGCTATGTCAATAACTTTGGTCCACTGACGGATGACTTCGTTTCGTATACGATTATCTATACGATACGATTCGTATACGATACTCAGAAAACACCAACCATTCTTCGTTTCACAGCACGTTTTCAACTGGCGCACGGTTTTATATAGGTTCGTTTGGAGACCGGTGCGCTGGGAGGCGTAAACAAGGCCCATCAGTATCTCTTGTAGATCCCCCCAGCATTTCGGCCATTACGACGATATCGTTTGGTGAGATACGCCTGTTGCCGTAATTATAAATGTCACGTCCAGTCTAATCCAGCGAGTTTCGAACTTGAACAGTCATAGTTGCGGCGATATACAAATATCTCATTACCTCGATATATCTCGGCTTCTCGGCAGTCAATTTGGCATCGCCGTAGGGATTCCAGGACCAACTAGACTTTCACCGAGTTATCCGTCATGCTTTCTCATAGCCCACAAACGCTATGTCAAGGGGCTGATTGTACTCATTGGTCTTCTATACAGTTTGCCACACAGCTTAAATTGATTCTTCTTCTTCCATCATTTACAGAGTCTGTTTCGAACGCTTCGACTTTAATCTTGCTCTTACGCCTCATCGCAAAAGATTTCGTGGCCTCTTCCCGCAAGACTCTACGAGTAGAGATTCACTCTGATAAGTTCTTGGTAAATATCGTCGGAGCCAAAAAAAAAGTTTTTAAGAAATCGTCATAGAATAAGAAATTAAAACAATTTGGTGGAATAAGATACATATACAGATAATACAAGCTTTTCTTAATTTGCGGCTGCGATAAAAAAATATGATTTATTTCCTTTATTGCCATTTTACCCGACTGAAAGAAGAATTATGGTTTTCGAGTGTATCTGGTATGTTTGTAAATTTCTTTATTTCCACGTTTCTTCCAAATGCCTGGATGGATTTTTATAACTAAGATATTATTAGATTAGTGTCAATCGCCAAAGTATCATCACATAGTACATAATGTTTTTTATGTGTTGATTTTTTGCTGTCGGGTTTTTTAAATTAAAGGTTTTCTATCGTGTTGCTCGTTGCTCGAAAAAATAACATCGTTCATCATTGATTAAAGAATCTAACAAAGAGTTTTATCTTCACCTTTGTAATAAGAAGGACTACTTAGGCTGTGAAACGCATTGCCAGAGTGAGTTTTTCGTGATGGTTCGAACCTTGGGGTTTTCGAGTCGAGAGTGAATTTGTTTCTGTTAGAGAAGTAAGCGCCGTCGTAGACCATATCATATTCATCCACTATCATCGGCATTAACGCAACCGTATCGTTAATTAACTTTCTGCACATTTTTTTTTATTTTGGACAAATCTACGAAGTTTAAGGCAACATTTTAAATAATGAATGGAATAACCGGTAATGCCGGTCTCAACAAAATGCGTCAAAAAAGAAAAGGTTAATTTTAGTATAACTACGAGTGTAGATAAATATTTCCTGGTTTATAAACAAACAAAACTCTTATCACAATTGTAAACAAATCTTGAACAAAAAATAAGTTTAAATTAGTACTTAGTTCAATTCCGCACAAAGCATCAGAGCGTGCGAGGCAGCGTAAATGCCTACCTTGGCAGAAAAACCTGACCTTAAATATATTATTATTTAACCAAAAATTTGCCACCCCCTAAAAACGTTTACTCCCACCTGTTCTGTTGAGTAGTTCTGTTGACAAAACTACTGGGATTTTTTCCCCGATTAGTTCTGTCCACAAAACAAATGGGAATACAAATTCTCACTTGTTCTGTTGAGTCTCTTAGTTCTGTTATGATTCAAACTATTTCAATCAATTATCAAGTACCTACTGGCACTTCAGTTAATTTAATTTATATTTCTGATTCCTGATGACAACGTCACGATTACAAATTTTTATTTCAAGCTTTTCAAGAGTGCCTTGAAGAGGGTTGTTGTTATTTAAATGAGTGAATTTAAAATAATAAGACGCGGTCGCGGTCGCGTGTTACTCGAAAATGGATTCGAATATTACCAGCTCTCTAAATATAAAAATTTTCAAACATTATGGAGATGTGCCATGTACAAGAAAACCAAATGCAGTGGAACTGTTACCACTTCTGAGGTAGGTACCTAATTACTTTGTTCAACAAGTCATGGTATGAACCTAAATTCACACAACGGGTTTTTATTATTACCTACTATATTTTTATTTTGTATTTTAGGGTGAAAAGGAAATCATTAAACATGTTGACCATGACTCTGCCTGCATTCCTGATACAAATAAAGAAGTCATGTCCATTATAATTAATAATAGTGTTAGTGAAATGATGCTAAGTAATGAAACCGTACCGGCAGTGTATAAGAAAACAGTGACTGCTTTAAAATACACGGGTATAGATCTCATTAAAGAGTTACCTAGCTTCAATCAAATCAAGTCGTCGATTTACAGGAGGAGAAATAAATTAAATAATGTTAAGAAAATGAGTTACCTGAATGAGACTGTAAATGCAGTAGAAATACCTGCACCATTTTCAAAATTCATGTTGGCAGATTACAACGACGAGGCCGAGGGCGTCCGTATTTTGATTTTTTGCAGTAAAGAAGCCAGAGCTCTTTTACGCGAAAAGAAAATCTTCTTTTCAGACGGCACTTTCAAAATTTGCCCAGTACCATTCACAGAGGTTTATACTATTCATGCGGATCTCGGTAGCTCTGAAGATACTTTAAATGTAATCCCCCTAATTTATGCACTTCTTAGTCACAAAAGAAAAACAACCTATACCACACTATTCAGTCTAATAAAATCACAGATTCCTGATTGGAATCCTTCCATTTTCATTACCGATTTCGAGGAAGCCGCTATACAAGCCATTGCAGATGTTTTCCCGAATGCCGAGCATCAGGGCTGTTACTATCATTTCTCAAACAAACTGTGGAGAAAATCAAAGCAATTGGGCATTAAAAACAAACGCAAGAAAAGAATCGTAAGTTTGTGCAGCGTTCTTCCACTATTGCCCGAAGAACATATTACGGAAGGATGGGAGTATGTAAAATCCCAAGTGCTGGATTTTAGCGAAAGGTGCGACTTGGACAAATTTATAAAGTATATGAGTTTCTGGATGAACCCCAAGCGCATCAAGTCATGGACTGCCTTTGGTCGGCGCCATCGAACAACTAATGTTGTTGAAGGCTGGCATCGTGCCATTAACGGCACATTCAAAACCAGGCCAGCAACTATTTTCCAGTTCCTAAAAAATATAGAAGAAGATGCAGCGTTTTCTTCTGTTAAAGCCTGCCAATTGAAATCAGTTAAACGAAGGGCAAATAAACAGATTGAAAACGATGCTATGATCAGAGTGTACCAAATGCAATTGATTAACGGTAACATAGACATACCTTTGTTTTTAGAGAAACTAAGGTAAAGTGTACAGTGGGTTTTTTCAGTTAAAAAGAAGATGTATTTTGTTGTTGAATGAATTATTATCAGTAGTTCTGTCCACAGAACTACTCAGCAAACAAGTGGGAATAGTAGAGATAAAAGTCAGGTGTAAAGCATAGTCTTTTAAGTCACAGAACTAATGGGAGAAAAAATCCCAGTAGTTTTGTCAACAGAACTACTCAACAGAACAGGTGGGAGTAAACGCCTAAAAAAGTGCCGCCCCGAGCGGGCCGCCCCTACCACCCTCCCTACGCTATGCTACTGACTTCCAACCGCACGTCCGCGCGGTTTTCGCCCGCGAACGTTGCGGGTTTCCAACCGCGCCCGCGCGCGGGCGCGAACCGCTACTATCAGCGGTCTCGTGAGTTTTGAAAAAAAATCGTCGCCCGTCGCGGTTCGCGCCCGCGCGCGGGCGCGGTTTGAAACCGCTCCATGAAATCCTACCCTAAGTTGTTTCTGACATACACAGCTACTTGATAGATCAAGATTGCAGGCAACGTAAGTATGCCAAGCTTTTTTTGAAATTTGGTCTGACGGATGTGCATTGCGACACGCACACGATGGCGCGTATGGCACGTTTTTGGGCGCGGAATACACGCTCCCAGTCGACAGTGCGTGCGTATAGTTCGGCACCGTACTGTAACCGGGAATGCACCGTGGCGAAGTAACACGAACGAGATACATCCACAGACACCACTCGGGACACCCGTCTTATACTCGTATATTTTATACTCGCAAGAGTTGTAGTAAATGTGTGTGTTGTGCAGCGGAGCAGCGGTGCGCGGCGGAGGCGGGCGACGTGCGCGAGCTGGGCGCGGCGCTGGTGGCGCTGGCGGCGCCCGCGCCGCGCGACTCGCCGGCCTGGGCGCGCGCGCGCCGCGGCCTCAAACTCGCCGCCGAGTCAGTGCTGTGTACTACCTACGATCTCTGTAAACATACCATTAGGGTTGAACATCGGTTCAAAATGGCCGCCGTCGCCGTTACAAAATGGCGGATTACATTCATTTACACCCTTCCTTAATATTGGTATCAAGTGAAAGTGCTTGACTAGTATAACACTATACACTATGACAAATTTCAAGTCCTAGACTGCCACCACAAATAGTACGAGATTTGCAAATTTTTTATTTTATTTAATAGGATTATTATTAAATTCACTTTTTTTTTTATTTTCGTTTGTTTGTTCGTGGAAACTGTTTTTGGTTTTAGTGTTTTTACTCATTCCAAATTTTTCATTGTGCAATGCTGTTTGTTTCTTTTGAGCATAAAATAAAACAAATAAAATGGTACCTACAGAGTGGCGAATGCGGCGTCCGAAGAAGAGTCGGTAGCGGAGGAGAGTGAGGCAGGGATCGAGGACGCGGTGGCGTTGGCACTGGAAGCGCTGGAGGCGGCGCGCGCGCTGGGCTCGCGGCTGCGGCGCGGCGCGCACGCCGAGCGCGCGCACGCCGCCGCGCGCGCGCCCGCGCTGCGCCGCCGCCACCAGTACGCGCTGCGGGCCGCCGCGCACGTGAGTACTGCTCCGTAACCTAGGGCCTAGACCATCTTGTTACAAAAATGGAGACTCTTCGTTGGAGACTGTGGAACGTCTACCGTGAAACAATGTTGCCTTTTCGAGCTACGAACAGTCCGGTAGAAAAACGAGTAAGGTCCACTTTGTGACAAGTATAGTGTAGTGAAGTGAGTGATGTGTGTGCAGGAGGCGGCAGTGAGCGTCGCGTACGCACTGCGCGGCGTGTCGCGCGCGGCGGCGGCGCTGGGCGCGGCAGGCGCGGCGCACGCGCGCCGGGCTGCGCTGTGGGCGCGCCTACACGCCGCCGCTGCGCAGCCGTGACGTCACCGCGACACACTCACACCGTCCTGTGTAGCGGCGGCGTGACGTCACCGTAACACACAAACACGCACTCGAATGTCACGATACACACGCCTGCACATGACATATGAGCCAACAGTAATAAAAAACCTAATAACTACTTTAAAGACAAACACATCATTCTAGATGTGATAGCTGGTAAATACAAACTTCCAAGCCTTAGTGTAGAGTGAGACAAAAATCTTAGCCTAGAGTGAGACAAAAAATCTTTTTTTCAAATAGTACCAGTGGTTGTAGCAAGATGTCACTAGAAGTCGTTGTTTGCCGTTAAGATGTCTGATTCTAATAGGGATGTTAACAACTTTTTGGAACTGCTTTTATTTTGAAGATTGACCCTTGTTTACCGTAAAAAATAACATTTTGTTTGAAAATATTAGTATTTTCGATGATTAAATATACAATATTAGACTAATTTTGAATTTTACCGCTAAAACACTAACAACTGACATGACGTCACTAGTCGTAAAACATTGGTCACGATTCATGACGGTATGTCCAGTTTATGTGTTTTCTTATCATTACTTGAATACAAACAATCAAAATCGTCGTCGCTAAGATCGCAAACTATAATAAAAATGCAGAAAAGTAAACAGTTTAATCAGTTTCGACAGTTTGTTTTGCGACTAGTGACGTAATAATTCAAATTGGTGTTTCCAGTCACGTGACAACAGATTAAAAATGTAGCATTTAAAATCATTAATAATAAATTTGCTACGTCATATAAAATTATAATAATGTGATTTTCGATATTCTATTAATGCAAACTATCATAAAATTAAGATTAAACATTAATGTGTGATTAGTGTTAACATCCCTATTCGGGATGGTGTTGATTGACCTGCATAGACGTCCTGATAGGGGTGTATTGGGCACTTCCCCCCCCAGCCAGCCTTCCAAACCGGCCGGACTCCTTTAAATAACGGAGCACGGCCTTGGGTCACTGGCATATTAGTTTCACTCCCATTTCGTTAGTTGTTGTTTCTCTGCATATTTCATTTGGAGTTTCTACAAGGATACCCGATTCTAATAATGCTCCACAGTTTAATTCTCCCGCAAACAGTCCCTGCATAGACGACTGTCAGTAGATCCTGTTTTGTGAAGATGATAGTTTAATTCACAGTGACATGTGATCAACCCAGGCGAAGATCTGATCGTGATAAAAGATGTGTAATGCTCAAGATATTTACGGGCTAGCAGGGGAAACACTATTTGAAGCTTTCTGCATCAAAATCAAATTTTGGCTAAAACTTTTAGTCACGAGCTATCACATCTAGACCGACTATGTATCATTTACAGAGTGTTAAAATGAATCTCGAATAATCTATGTATGTAGATAAAAACTTCAAGTCACGATGTTTCTGTTTTATACTATGTCGCAAATTTCGCGCTCCTTTTGTTAGCCCATCATTTTGCAATCGTGAAGTTGTTTATTTAAAAAATATCCAATTAATAAAGTATTAACATGATTAAGCTGTGATGTCCGACACGAGGCTAGTTTTTCAAGCAAGGATAGCAACTTAACTTGCTAGCTTACTAACACTAGCTTGAAAAGCTAACCTCGTGTAGCTCGGACATGAGGCCGATGCATCGCGGAAAAGCATGATGTGATATTTTTTTAACAATAACTGCTGCATGCATAATCCATCGAATTTATTTTAGCTTTGCATTTAGTTAAATGTTTATTAAGATCAATTTTGTTTGTCTATGAATATCTGACAGAATCCCTGTATACATTTACAAACATATAACAAACTTATTCATTTTTATCAAGCATTAAACAGGGTGTTCACAAAATGACAGATTAATGTAAAAACCTGACAAAATATTTCTCATTTGCTCCACAAGTGGCGTAAATGTTTATTTTGATCAATTTAAGAAGCAAAACACAATAATTATTATCATACAATAAGCGCAAAATGTATTATACTTAAAAGTGGCAATACAAACATTCAATAGGCAATTCAATAGGCTTTTTGATTTAATGTGCCATTAAAAGGCTACTCAATAACTGAAACATAGGTGAAAGAATTACTTTGTTATCTTAAAGACTTCCCGTGATATCACGATTTTAAAATCACAATTTTGGACTTTCCTAAAAACGCTACATTCAAAAACACTACCAAAGCGTGACGTCACTGTATGTTATTTTCAATGCGTCGTCGCGCGTAAAGTTTGCATGTTAGCTATATAAAATAATGTGTTTAGAAAACTGGTTTCATAACAAAAAAAACTTTAAATTGAATGGGTTATCCAATGGTAAATACATTTTCTAATAATTTCGTACTTTTAAAACGGACTTGCCCATCCAGATTCGAATGATCATAAAGTAAGTTAATCAAAAAGATATCAAAATTAAAGTTGGTACATGTTATTTTATTTTGTTTAAATACTGTCATTATATCAAATAATTTAATATAGGTAATTCTAGGATCAGTCGTTATGCCTATTGTGCCTTTGTCTTACGCATCGTACCAAGGTACGATATATTGTTATTAATTTTATTTATATATATCCCTTAGACTTAGACAATTATCAAAGGCGAATAAACATGAAAATAACTGTATTTATTTAGTGTAATGTCAATTATATTAATTACTTATAATATTATGTCATTATTAGATAGACGGCTCATTAGACGAATCTCTTTTTGTTGTGGTTTTACTCCATAAAAACTTAGGCTAAATTAGGTTTAAGGCAAAACATTCCATCTTAGAAAATAAGATTAGTCTATATCTATAACATATGTGTAACTAATTCCATAACACAAATGACACGATATTAATAGATCTGAAGGTATATTCCATATTGTTAGAGAGAGTCGCATGTCCGTGATAACCGCTCCCGGGTCCAAAGAGATTTGCGATAGCTTAATACTAATAGAAAGTATGGCAAAAAAAAATATTAGTTCGTCAGATTATAGAAAAATATTGTAAACGTATATTTTTCTCACACAAATATACGAAATTACAGTACTTAGATGTTTTCGAGTGATGTCATTTCATTGTTCCATTTTGACGAAGATTTGACGTCACAACCCCCACTCCGAAAGTCTGATGATCCATATCTCTGTTGATTTAAAATACTTTGATAAAACAAAAATACGAGTCACATATTTTTTCCATAACCTTTGAGTTATAATCGTTCTGTCCGCGACTCTGAATTCTTTGTACTGTGGCAATAAGATCCACTGTCGCGATACAACATTTTGACCATCAATCGTCTTAGCAAAACGTTAAAATAAAAGTCATCGTTCATAGTACAGGGACAAATGGCGTTTATAATAGACAAAAAAAAGATAACGCTCAAACAAAACATTCAGTGATAATGATAAACTAAATTTCTATTGTATCTAAAAGTACTTTAAATTGTTACTCTTTATTGACGCCTCATTCTTCAAAATAAAAATTCTAGCACTGTGGAAATTGAAATTTGAAATTGAACAAGACAATTTATACCATACACTTCATTTCATTACTTAAAAATGGTCGTGCAGTGTGTTTTAGCGTAGCGGTCAAAATGTTAATTATCACTTATTTAAATGGCACGGATGGCGTAAATATTCGTTTTTTTTTGTCCAAAATAACATAAGTTGGCCGCTTGCGACATCAGCTGCTAATCTACCAAGTTTTGGCAAATTTTAATTGGGTTTCCTATTTAACTCCAAACATGTTTCACCTTCATAAATAATAGATTATGGGATTTGCTGAAATTTACTAAAAACTAAGGCGATTGAACTGGTATGTTTGTTGAAAACTCTATGATTCGTATTGTGTCTCTATGTTTGAAGTTATCTTTTGGCTATCGCTTTGTCATAGGAGAGATAATATGCTTTGTCTGATAATTAGTTATGTAAAAGTAAAAAGTCGTACGGTCTTTCTGGGAACTCATATACTTGTATCGTGTATAATGTACAGTTCAATGATATTCTATGGAATTTTCCGTAATATTATTTAAAAAAGAATAAATTAACATATAGTAGGTGCTTAAGTGCACATGTCTATGTCATGTTCATCAGTCCACTGAACCGTTTTCAAGCGAGGCAAAAAAGGATTCAAAATTATTATAATAGTTGGCGCCTATCTTAGCCTAACGTTCACATTCAATAAATACTAAAAAAACACTATATCGCCATCATCTACTAGCTAGGAGCTACTTTTTTCTTTTGAAAACGATTCGAGCTCATTCGAAATCTTATGAATTGTTAATACGTGTATACATTTTGTGTGCCTATATGCTGCAATTTTTTAGTGCAATAGTTATTTAATAATTGTTTGTATACTTATTGTTTTCGTCAAATATAATTATACATAATTATTGTTGTGTAATTAGATTATGCATACGTATTATTATTTTATTGTGTTTTATCACTAGTATTTTAATTCGACGTAAAGTTTATTAAATGGTTAACCAAAAATGATTTGCTTGATTTAGATGCCCTCTAGTGGGCAAAGTATGAAAAAGAAGCGACTCCGTTATCGGTGTGTTACGCTAGTAAAGCGCTCCCAGCGGAAGTGAAAGAAATATCAATTATAAATTTCACGGAGGCGCTACGTATACCTACTTTGCCCATATAATTATATTATCCATTATATGATCACATTCGGTCGGTCGGCCCTACCGCTGAACTCTATACTATGCACAAGGCCTATACCGGGCCATTTAGAAAGTTTTGCGAAAAACCGTTTTTAGGGTTCCGTAGCCAAACGGCAAAATACGGGACCCTTCTAGATTCGTCATGTCTGTCTGTCCGTCCGAATGTCACAGCCACTTTTCTCCGAAGCTATAAGAGCTTAAAAATGATATTGAGGTTTCTAACATTTATTTTTCGAAACTGTTTAGTTTCCGCGAGAGACTTCCAAAGTGGTAAAATGTGTGTAGTTCGCAGCAGACCAGCTCAGCTTGATATGGTAAAAAATATTTCTGTTTTGTTTGCAAAGATGCTGATTTTGTATGGAAATAATCAAGTGATTGTTAAAAAGTTCTGTTCTTTCAATACATTGCACAAAGTATCAATAGTACCTGCTTACTCTGTAGTATATAGGTAAGACATTTTTTGCAACAAAACGGACATGTCTGCGTTTCACCATCATCATCATTATTTGCCTACCCTTATCCCCTTTACGTGGTGTCGGTAAAACATGTACGTTTACTCCATTCATCTCTTATTTGTCATATGTCTGAGTTTACTCCTTTCCTAACCATGTATTCTTTCACATAATCCAGCTACACTTTTTTTTTTGGCCGCCTGTCTGTCACAACATTCATGTATTTAAAACTCTTTGGGTTATGTGATCAGTAATATAGATAAGTAATAAGATAAAGTACGTTTAATTTTCTACCTAGACCCACCTAGATACTGGACCCAGCACAGGGTAGGTCATGACCCCCATGATGGTCCTGTCTTCCCTTCACCCAGCGACACCTTGTGTAAGCAACCAGAAGTGAAGATAAGAAGATGCAATGACTCTGCAGAGAGAAAAGACCATTTCAGAAAAGATCAATGGCCATTTGATCAGAGGAGTAGCCACCAACAACTACTCGAACCAGACGTTCCTTCAAGTCGTTAGCGATCCAAGCACTGAGGGTTGGTGGTAAGCCGTGGGCTGGAAGTTTAAAAAGAGCGTGAATACTAATGAACAATAACAACAGTGACGAGAGCTCTTGGTATGGGTCCATTCCATAGTATTTCGATTTTGTCATACGTTAGTCATGTTTCTCGCTTGCATAGACAATAGTAAAATAGTTACGCAATCTAGTGGATTAGATCAGATTGTGAGGTAATAACTGAACTAATGTTTACAAACAAGCGAACCCACATCTGTGCAAGACTTGAAGGGTCAGTGGGACTTCAGACTTGGACGATGGAGCTAGCATTGGTTTGGGTTTTCTTGGTGTGGACCGCGAGCGCTGATCCGCCGCCCGACCTAAGTCACGTTGCATCGTTTCTCACACATACGTCTGTGCGTTTAAGTAAAAGGTTTCGGCCGTTCTATCACGTGTCTGCTCCTTTCGGCTGGTTGAACGACCCGGCGGCTTTCGTCCGCTACGACAACAAGTATCATCTGTTTTACCAGTACTATCCCTATGACGGGGCGTGGGGGCCTTTGCGTTGGGGGCACGCTGTCAGCGCGGATCTGTTTCGGTGGGTGCATTACCCCCCTGCGTTATTACCCAGAGAAGCCTACGACAGGCACGGCTGCCTCGCTGGTTCCATTCTCGTCTACAATAACCATCTGGCGGCGTTCTACACGGGGGAGGTCGTCGCAGCTAACGCCACGCACCAGACGCAGAATGTGGCCATAAGTCCCGATGGAATCATCTTCCAGAAGTATTTGTACAATCCTGTGGTGCGCAAGCCACCTATTGACGCTGCGGACTTTCGTAACCCAAAGGTATTTATTTTTTTTTTGAAAAATAGTCATTTTTAACCACCTACGCTGAAATGACTGCGTGCAATGAGTTTAAGGTGTATTTTGAGGCAGTGTGTGTGTTTGAGGTATCTTAGCTCTCGAACGGATGAGCCGAATTTAAGTTAAATTGTTTTGAAAGGTGGATTAGTCGGGAGTGTTCTTAGCTATGTTTCATCAAAGTCCGTTCAGCCGTTTTAAAGTTATCAGTTCTTTTGTTAGCCGCAGTGAGAATATTAGACCCATAATTGGTATTGAGTTGCCAGCATACCTACGTGTGACTCACTGACTCAACATTTTGAACCAGTCCGTTTGGGTTTTATAAAATTCAATAATGACCTATACTTGTTTTACTATCTATTACTTATTCGAATTAAATTTCATGTTGGAATTCTTTCCAAATTAGCTGCTTTAAATAATGCATCGTTTTAAGATTTTCCAAAGGCAATTTAACTTGAGTCTCTGTTTTTGGGTTAATAGGTACTCAGATTCGTTAAGTACCAATGAAATAGATTAAAGCTTTATGTTGAAATTTGATAGACTATTTATTTTTATTTCTACGAGAGTTAAATACTCTTTGATTGCCACAGGTGTGGAGACATGAAAACAAATGGTACATGCTGGTGGGAGCGTCCGTGCGCGGGCACGGCGAGCTCGTGCTGTACACGGCGCCGGACCTCTACAACTGGCGTTACAATGGAACCGTGGCGCGCTCCGCCGGCGACTTCGGCCACCTCTGGGAGAGCCCCGACGTCTTCGAGATCGACGGGCTAGCCGCCGTCATCGTCTCCGCCCGCGGCGTCCACGCAGACGGCTACCGCTTCCGGAACCTTCACCAGACAGGATACATCCTCGGACATTTTGACGTTCGCTACGCCCTCTTTGATGAACTCGAAGTATCCGCTGCGACTTTTACGGAACTCGATTACGGGCATGACTTCTACGCTGCGAAAACGACACTTGCGGCGGACGGGCGACGGCTTCTGATCGCGTGGCTCGGTATGTGGGAGAGCGAGTTCTTGGAGTCGGACGAGGGTTGGGCCGGCTGCACTACCCTGGTGCGTGAGGTGCAGGTTGGGAACAACGGGCGGCTGATAACGCCGCCGGCGCGAGAACTGCGGCTGCTGCGAGTGGAGACGCTGGAAGCGGCGTGGTACGGCCCGGGGGAAGCGTTCTACGCGGGCGTGCGCGCTTTCGAACTAGAAGTGAACGCGTCGTCGGCGGCGTACGATGCCGCGCTGAGTCTCGAATGGGGCGGCCAGCAACAGTACACGATCGCTTACTTCGCGGAGGCGCGTCGTGTGTCCGTGGACCGAGGCGGGCCGGACGGCGAGCGGCGCGCCGACTGGACGCCCGTGGGATCTCTTTACTGGCGGATTTTCGTGGATCGGAGCTCGGTGGAAGTATTCATGGGGTCGGGCGAAGTGGTATTTTCGTCACGACTGTACCCACGCCGCGCTCTAGCAGTGCGTGTGGGCGGCGAGGCCCACCTCCACATCGTACAGTACCGTTTGCGGCGCAGCGTCGGCTTCGACCATCACCTCAAAAAGTACCTAAAGAAGAGACTGTTCTCCAAGCTCAGTGAGCAAAGTCTACCTGCGGCCATGTCACCACAGGAAGTTCTGTTGAAGTGACCTTGTCTTACTAACTTCACGTTTATATCGACTGCGACCCGATAAAAGATTAAGTATAATTTTATAAATTCGAATGAAATTTTTTTGTAATAAAACGTTGAAATAAATGTTGAAATCTTTATTTATCATTTTGTAGAACTTTGAGGAACAGACGTAAAAACAAAATTAAATTTACTAAAAAACACTACAAGTAGGTAAGCATACTCGTACCTAGCAGCTACGTGGCTTATACGTAAAATTTCAAAATTACTTAAGGGCGTGTGGGCCGTAATTTTGAATTTTTAAAACAACTTTAAGACCTTTAAAATAGTTTATTAAACTCTCTAGGATCTAATCTAGTGCAATTCGCAGTCAATAACACGATTTAATGAATTTTACTTGATAGAAAAAAATCCGAAAGTTACCCACATCATTTTCATCCACTATTATCGGCATCATCGCAACCGTATCATATGGGTTATAAATCGTAAACGGTAAGTTTTACAAAAAAAGTTTACTAGCAACAAAAGATGCAAAATTTTATTTTCTACAATTATTGTCAAAATATATAGTTTCCAAAGTATCGGCTAAAACAGTTTTTTTCAATTGGCGTTTGAAGCTCTACCTGGATCTGTGAGCATTTTGTAATTTTATGCTCAGTAAGTGATCTTTACCTCATAGAAAAAAATTGGTTTAGAAATTTAGTGCAAAGTTGACAAAAAAACCTTCTATTTTTACTGGCCTTTCATTACGTTTCAGAACATTTTTTATAATTTTTGACGAACTTGTGAATTATTAGGAACCATTTTAAAAAGTTGCATGAAATTGGAAAAGCCGTTCTCAACTTATAGTGTGACCAAAAAAGAAAAGGTTGAGTTTTGTATACCTACGAGTATAGATAAATTTAATATTTCTTCGTTTATATAGCAACAAAACTTATCATAAACAAACAAACATAAACAAATTTTGAACAAAAAATGAGTTTAAATTACATAGTCCAATATTTTAATGTTATTTCTGCACTGTGGCACCGATTCCGCGGTCGGTGACGGTCGCGAGAACAAGACAGCGTTAAATGCCTTTGACAGAATTATCTGGCCTTAATAAAGAAGAGTATGCAAATGTCTTAACTTGTGACCTTTGAGAATTTAAAGTTACGGCTGATCTAGTCGATTTGTTACCAAAACATTCTACGGAATACGGACCTGCCCACAAGTCTAATATTATTTATTCTATGCCATAAGTAAGTAAAGCCCACGCCACCCACTGGACTTTTCTTGGGTATTATCATAGAAATTCATGTTTTCAAACAAATTCTATTACTCTACGCACCTACGCACGTACCTAGTAATTATATCAAAGGTCTTTACTTTGTAGCTTTGTACGTTTGTACTCCCAAAGGAAAGTGTGGGTTTTTTCTCTATGACGTCATAGTTTTCAAAGACGTCATGAAACGACCAATTCTGATCGTTCTATTTTCTGTCAATGTCACTGCGTTAGGTATATTTTTTGGAAACTGGTTATGGAGGGTAGAGATAAGGAAAATCATTTCAAATTGTTTTTTTTAAGTTCTCAGCAGCACACCTTAATAACATTTCGAATAACCGAATAATAATAATAAACCGAATTCGAATAATAATAAACCGAGCCCACACTCCCATCGAGTGTGTGGTTATGTCGTTAAATAACAAAGTTCCAACGGCCATCTTCCAGCTTCATCATCAGACCCTGATCACCATTTAGCAACAAAGTAAGTACTCATCAAGACGAATAAAACGAGCCCAAACTCGATGGGGTTATGTTGTTTAATTACTGAGTTGTTATGGTCATCTTCCAGCTTCATCATCAAACCCTGGTCATTATTTAGCGACAAAGTACTCGGTCGGTAGTCGGTAGTCGGGGGTAATTCAAAAGTTTTGAAAACATGTAGCTATAGAGTGATTTTATTTTGTGAACTGTCAGTAATACGTACATTGATTTCCTTTAAAATTAACCCTGATGCTAATGTGGCTTCATCCTAATAAAATGCACTTAAAACGGTCCTCCAGGCCACGTGGTTCGAGTCGTTTTACGGACACAGATGATGGCACTCCTTACCACAACCCCCTATAACGCTGGCGTAGTGGCCAAGAGTTGAGACTTTATTTTTGAGAATAATGTGTATACGAACTCGATTCTAGGATGCTATACAAGTATTCGATTCAATATCTACTTTAGACATCGAGCAACTCGATCTCTCGCCCAAGCACGGAAGGGGGTAGCCTTAGCTAAACAATATTATTCAAATCTTTCTGTAATTTCTTGCGGGAGGGGAAAGTTGCAGAATAGCGCAAAGCCGCGCTATTACATTCAAACCATACCTGTACCGATCCATTGCCGATCATACTCACACAGCCAAATCACTAACACATAAAAAATAAAGATAGGTTCACAAATCTCGCCCCACCCTCAGCCTCAGCCACAGTATATTATCAAACTCGACGATCCACGCGGACTTGTACTTTGACAGAGGGGAAACGCTGTGTATGCCTACTCCCTTCCGCGTTACTCGCTGACATTAGATTATTTAAAAAATCGGTAAATGTCTTAAAATTCAACATCTAAGTACATATTCTTGGAGTTTCAGTGATTCCCATATAATAAATTATACCAATTATTCAGACTATAGAGGCTTATGACACTTGATCTAATTTAGTTACTGAACTTAGAAGTATGTTTAAAAACAAGCAATCCAACACTTCATTGAATTCAGAAGCTAGTAAATTCAAAACTCGAATTTACTACTAATTTACGGAAACTCGAGATCAATCCGATTGCGTTGTGACTCCGGGAAACGTTTTTATCGAGGTTTCTATCGACTGACACTGATCGTGTATCATCGATGTGTTGGGATCAATCCACTCGTATATCTTTCTGCTCAATTTTTTTAACAGAACCTTACGTTTGTATAAAAATGTCTAAATAATGTTAGATATGACAAGAGGGCCTTATACCATAATTATTTCGAACTAATATATTGCCTTGTTTTAAAACAGCTCGTACCTTTACTTTATTTTAAAGGGTGAGTAATACTCACTGAGAGTGAGGAGTGAGTTAACAAGACGAGCAGGACATGTGCCTGATGGTAAGCAACATGCCTGCCACATAACAGCACAGTGACACGCAGCTATTGGAACATGAAGAGTTCAAATCATAACACTGCAGTGATGTTAGATGTTATATCTCTAAGCCCTGTAATTTCTCTGGAAACATTGCCCTTCAAAGCGGAACACGGTAATGTTTGCACATTACTGCTATATACCGCCAGGTAGAATAACTGGCAAAGGTACCTACTTCCCTAGGAGGACTCTACCAAAAGTTCTACCACTACTTAAACGTACATATATACAGTTCTACAACCGTTAACACAAAAATTTGGATTTGAAACCCAAACACGCACTTTCACGGTCTATTTTATCAGTTTTATCACAATCTTTTCAATCATACAAGTCGTTCGACGAAGCTGTCTAGAGAGTCTAGACGGGACAATCGTGCGTGGTTTACGGGGTGATACGCGGGAAGCAGCACCTTAATTGCCTACATTACAATGTTAGTATTGCAGGAGCGTGGCACAGAGTAAGTAATCACTACGTGTACGTGAGCGCGGCTCAGGGCTGACGGCTTACGTATGTTTTGATTTTATTTTGGTAATAAGCATTTTTGTTTGCTACAACCCTACCCGTGTCTAGACATTATCGGCGTTTCTCCCAAGATCAAGGGCGATGAACTACTGGTAGTATTTCTTTATACTGTGGTTTATGGAATACATTTTACAATAAAATTTACATTCTAAGTTGAAATCGATCGAATCGATCGAAATTATTATTTTCACATTTCAATGTTTATCAAACGGTAATGTCACTGTCATCTGTCAGTAAAGTTTGTAGGTAAATTGTGAATGTAGTGGCTGGTTTGTTGCTGTTTCAGCTGTTTGTTGGATTTCAGCCAGTTTGGTTGTTGTGTTGTGTATGGTTTATTAGAGAAAAAGAAAGGATAAATTCGTGGTGTAACGTGACCTTATAATAAATTGGTGCTATAAATATTGTTCACATAAGGCGATAAAATGAATAAAACAGTGGTGTATTTAGTGATAGCTAGTCTGTGTGTTACTTTTGTAAACACCAAAACTGGTGGTAAAAAAAGTAATAAGGTGTTAAAATTCTACCAGGAAAAAGTAAGTTATTACAGCTTTAAGTTATGAGTTTAAGGTTAGTAGTTGAACTTTACAAAACTAGTCAAGGGATGTGTTTGAAAAACTGCTCACCACATTTTTGAATATACTACAGTATAAAACAGAGAGTATACTACAATATAGAGTGTAGAGACCAATAGAAAAATGTTAACTTAAGTTCAATGAAGTGGCTAAATTTTCTAATTTCTATACACTAATGCATTGTTAGATTCCATGTATATAAGTTTAATTGTAATGTTTATCTTCTGACACTAGGATGCATACTCTCTTTAACATTGCTAAGTTAGCATTAATTTAATTGTTTATAGCATACCACATGGTGGTCTTAAATAATAAGCTTGAATGCCCTATAATTAAGGTTAATTTTCAAGTCAGCCCTGTCTATTAATGGTTCATTATGATCCCACATAAGTAAGGCAATTACTATTAAAAATTCAATGATGCGTGGGTTCCAAAATATTTATTTTTATTTCTCCTAATGCACTAAAGAATAAACCAAAGCATAACAGCACATTTGCAGGCATAATATTTGTGGTTTGGGCTACAAAAATAGATTTATAGCATCTAATCTAGTACCTGTTTTAAATTTGTAAACACCTTAGGTACCTAACATGTGTGCCCATTTCTTTGAATACCCATACAATATGGGACACATTAAGTTATTATAATGACCTAAATATCAATGGACTCAGTGACAATTTTTCACTCATTTGATTAACCATTAAGAACCAAAAAAACAACTTCTTTTAAAACTTTACTAATTTAAATGAATCAAAAAACCTGCACAGAATGTGGAAGGTCTCCTGCAAAATATTATTATTGCTAGTAATTTTTTGAGGTTCATCTCTTTTGTATAGTATGTTAGTAGTATTTGATTTTACAACTTTTTTTTTAAATGTTGGTGGACAATTCACACAATGGCGGCAATAAGATGGTGGCCAGATAGCTGATATAATACGTATGTAGTTGTAAATACATACTTATTATACATAGAAACACCCAGACACAGAATATTTGAATTCATCACACAAATATTTGCACTGGGTGGGAATCAAACCCATGATTCTCGGCTTCGCAAGCAGAGTTACTACCCACTAAGCCACAAGGCCAGTCACTTTACTATTATTTATCAAGTGTATCCCAAATAATTCTTGTTTCTTAAGTTAAAATCACTGTTACACATCAAATATTTGGTATCAGGTTACTTAAGGATGTTATATCAGCAAACTTATTTAACACATATTTAAAAAAACTGGACAGGTGGAAAACATAGAACCAATTTAAAGGAAAAATACATCAAGGAGGCACAGGAGGTTATGCTGCTTACTGATAATTAATTAAGTAAATAAATGTCTTATGTTTGAAATATAGTGCACATCAGTGATGACTTATGCTCTTCTGTCTCCTTGTCTGACCTCCCAAATCCTAGTCAATTGAACATACAAACTTAACCTTGTCGGGCAACCCAAACACCCTTTTAACAAGCAAGCTCATTGCTTACTATGTTAGCTAGAGTTGATGGCACTGCCCCTGTGTGATAAGTGTCCACACCATGATGGTTGAATACTGGAAATGCATACAATATCAGCTTGGCTGTATGAAACCCTTGGAACAACATGAAATCCTCATTTAAGAGAACAGGGGAGAACACTTGAGTATTGTTAGGACTATGACCCAAAGCAGACGACGCGACGGGGCGCGCCGGTCTGTTTTCCCGCGACGGAATTAAAACCGCGTCTGCCCGTTGATACCCGTCCACTCCGCTAGGGCACCAAGAGGTGGCCAAACACTATGTCCCTCCGGCACTAGCCCGAGCCGTGGTCGAGCCGTCTGAGGCGCCCTCGTGCTAGCAGCCGTAACGCGTCCCAAGTATCATCCCATGCTACAGCATTAGCATATCAGTAGGTTTTTATATCTTAGGTTAGGTTCTTTTTGGGTCCTGCGCCCGCGGCGCTAACCCGAATAGTTGGCTCGGTAGTAAAGGCGACTAGTAGCCAGCTGCCATAGGTTAATTAAAAAAAAAAAAGTTGATACCCGCCGCTGTCCGAGCTTCGAACACAACGCACAGTAGAGACAGTGGCAGTTCATTCACGACATTCGTTCTTGTGAAAATCACGTGGACTCAGCTAGCCGGGTAGCCGGAAGCCGTCTGCGTTACTGCATACTAACTGGTTTGTGCGACATGCACTTGACTCCAAGACTTTTGTCCTCCGTGTGCGTTGGAAGTATTAAATTCCCTTTGCGCTATCGATCGCGGACAAATTGACCGGACTGTCCCGCCCCCGTCCGTCGTGGGCCCCTGCGGTGGGCCTTGGACCATCGATATAAATCAACGGATGTGCCCTCCCAAACTTCTGGCGCTCGGAATTATGTAATCGTTGGAAAGAGTGAGCTCACTCTTTCCGTTTTAGTCGATTGTTGGAAGCGGTGAACGCTGGACGTTTATGCCTACCGCTATTTGTTGTCAAAAACCAAACAATTAGAACCGCAACATACCTCGCCGCTAGCGATTCTAGGGGGTGAAGTTGATTAGTAGTTGTAAACCATTGACGCTACACACAGAGCCTCAATTTGTTAACAATTTTAAGGTGCTCAGGGTACATCCGTTGATTTTTCTGAGAGGTCACAGGCTAAAGCAGTTGCTGAGAGGGCCATGGTGCGTTGAAATGATAGTAATAGTCAAACGTTTGCTTTTAACGGGTTTTGGCGTTACTACGTACGACATTATTTCGGCACTCAGGTGGTAATTAGCCGTTCCAGCTGTCAACGGACTTCTAATGTGGTCCTGGGACCACCTCCATTGGTTCAAACGAAAGCTGATATGGGATAGGTAAGCCCGATATCTCTCAACTTTCCAGCCATTTTACGCCATCATTTGTCTATATTTAAGTCTACATGGCTCAGACGGAATATGCTCGCCCTCGGAGTCAACAGGACCCGGTTCGAATCCTGATGGTTACACTCGGGACTTTTCTTTTTGTTCTTTTTTTTCTGAGAAAATATTATACTTAGCGCCTTTTAGTAGGTCTAAGTAAGTCATCACTTCGTAATTCGTACCTGCCTTAATATATTATCATTTAAAAAAACCGAGCAAAGCTCGGTCAACCAGGTACTATCTTTCTTGTTCTAGCCATAACGAGAGTGGCTAGAGCAATCGTCTCTTGAATGACTTTGTGACTAGTGGCTGTAGTTTGTGGCTATGGGCAAATTATATCTGCAAATTGCTTCTGCCTTTAGCACTCGTGCTCGCTGAAACACTCCTTATTGCGGCGGCGACGTGTGTCGGGTAGCCCTCTTCCTTACAATATCGTCGAGCACAGCGATGACACGCACATGCGTTATACTCGTGAATGGGTGCTACTTACGAGAGCTGAACTGCTCGCAGCATAAATGCGTTATACTCGTGAGTGGGTGCTACTTACGAGAGCTGAACTGCTCGCAGCATAAATGCGTTATACTCGTGAATGGGTGCTACTTACGAGAGCTGAACTGCTCGCAGCATAAATGCGTTATACTCGTGAGTGGGTGCTACTTACGAGAGCTGAACTGCTCGCAGCATAAATGCGTTATACTCGTGAATGGGTGCTACTTACGAGAGCTGAACTGCTCGCAGCATAAATGCGTTATACTCGTGAATGGGTGCTACTTACGAGAGCTGAACTGCTCGCAGCATAAATGCGTTATACTCGTGAATGGATGCTACTTACGAGAGCTGAACTGCTCGCAGCATAAATGCGTTATACTCGTGAATGGGTGCTACTTACGAGAGCTGAACTGCTCGCAGCATAAATGCGTTATACTCGTGAATGGGTGCTACTTACGAGAGCTGAACTGCTCGCAGCATAAATGCGTTATACTCGTGAATGGATGCTACTTACGAGAGCTGAACTGCTCGCAGCATAAATGCGTTATACTCGTGAATGGATGCTACTTACGAGAGCTGAACTGCTCGCAGCATAAATGCGTTATACTCGTGAATGGGTGCTACTTACGAGAGCTGAACTGCTCGCAGCATAAATGCGTTATACTCGTGAATGGGTGCTACTTACGAGAGCTGAACTGTTCGCAGCATAAATGCGTTATACTCGTGAATGGGTGCTACTTACGAGAGCTGAACTGCTCGCAGCATAAATGCGTTATACTCGTGAATGGGTGCTACTTACGAGAGCTGAACTGCTCGCAGCATAAATGCGTTATACTCGTGAATAGATGCTACTTACGAGAGCTGAACTGCTCGCAGCATAAATGCGTTATACTCGTGAATGGGTGCTACTTACGAGAGCTGAACTGCTCGCAGCATAAATGCGTTATACTCGTGAATGGATGCTACTTACGAGAGCTGAACTGCTCGCAGCATAAATGCGTTATACTCGTGAGTGGGTGCTACTTACGAGAGCTGAACTGCTCGCAGCATAAATGCGTTATACTCGTGAATAGATGCTACTTACGAGAGCTGAACTGCTCGCAGCATAAATGCGTTATACTCGTGAATAGATGCTACTTACGAGAGCTGAACTGCTCGTAGCATAGCGTTATACTCGTGAATAGATGCTACCCACGATAAATGCGTTATACTCGTGAATGGATGCTACTTACGAGAGCTGAACTGCTCGCAGCATAAATGCGTTATACTCGTGAGTGGGTGCTACTTACGAGAGCTGAACTGCTCGCAGCATAAATGCGTTATACTCGTGAATAGATGCTACTTACGAGAGCTGAACTGCTCGCAGCATAAATGCGTTATACTCGTGAATAGATGCTACTTACGAAAGCTGAACTGCTCGCAGCATAAATGCGTTATACTCGTGAATGGATGCTACTTACGAGAGCTGAACTGCTCGCAGCATAAATGCGTTATACTCGTGAGTGGGTGCTACTTACGAGAGCTGAACTGCTCGCAGCATAAATGCGTTATACTCGTGAATGGGTGCTACTTACGAGAGCTGAACTGCTCGCAGCATAAATGCGTTATACTCGTGAATGGGTGCTACTTACGAGAGCTGAACTGCTCGCAGCATAAATGCGTTATACTCGTGAATGGATGCTACTTACGAGAGCTGAACTGCTCGCAGCATAAATGCGTTATACTCGTGAATAGATGCTACTTACGAGAGCTGAACTGCTCGCAGCATAAATGCGTTATACTCGTGAATGGATGCTACTTACGAGAGCTGAACTGCTCGCAGCATAAATGCGTTATACTCGTGAATGGATGCTACTTACGAGAGCTGAACTGCTCGCAGCATAAATGCGTTATACTCGTGAATGGATGCTACTTACGAGAGCTGAACTGCTCGCAGCATAAATGCGTTATACTCGTGAATGGGTGCTACTTACGAGAGCTGAACTGCTTGCAGCATAAATGCGTTATACTCGTGAGTGGGTGCTACTTACGAGAGCTGAACTGCTCGCAGCATAAATGCGTTATACTCGTGAATGGATGCTACTTACGAGAGCTGAACTGCTCGCAGTATAAATGCGTTATACTCGTGAATGGGTGCTACTTACGAGAGCTGAACTGCTTGCAGCATAAATGCGTTATACTCGTGAGTGGGTGCTACTTACGAGAGCTGAACTGCTCGCAGCATAAATGCGATATTCATAATTTAAGTAGGACAATTTAGGAATATTAGACATATAGATAAGAAACTCCTATTTGTGACAATTTACAACTCCTAATTGAATCTTTTTCATGTAGGTACTTACCTATGTAATAATAAAGTTTTTTTTTAACCAACTTCAAAAAAGAGGTGCTCGAGTCGACGGTATTTTTAAATGTTACCTCAAAACTTTCGACAGCGTGTACAGATTTTGTTTTTTTTTGTTTGAATTATCCTAATGTATACATTTTATCGAAATTGGTGTAGTGGTTCACATAAATAATATCAACAAAATATGCATATCGTCGATGATGTTTGAGTTTAATTTTTAAATTGAAGTCACACATTGTTACATTCAGTTGTTTCGGTTTTTTTTCTCAGAAAAAATAATTTATTTTTGTCAATTGTTTTTATAAATGTTAAAAATGAGTACGGACGATGGCGACGATCATTTAAAATAATCATATCTTGCAGAATTTCCACGAAGCTCAAGAATTGACAGACAACGAAGTGAAAGATTTAGCAGAGTTAGCGGACCAAACAAGGTTTCGAACAGTATTGGATAATATTTTGATACCTAGAGTGGTGGGCACACCAAACCACAAACAAGTTGGAGATTATATTGTGAAACAGTTCAAAGACTTGGGATGGGACGTCACGGAGAATGAATTCATGGATCAGACTCCAATTTTTGGAGAGCTCAAGTTTAGAAATATTATCACGAAGTTGAACCCGAATGCTGACAGATATTTGGTACTCGCGTGTCACTGGGACAGCAAATATACAAGGGAACATGTATTTGTTGGTAAGTTGTATTTTTCATTAATAATTATAATATTCTTGTTATGTAACATTCTCGTATTCACGATGTTTATGTTCGTAACGACTCAACGGATTCAAACAATTAGGTATAAAATGCTGAATGAACTCAGTACGTAATATCCCTTTAAGTTTATAAAATCCAAGTTAGTAACATCTTTAACATCTTTCAAATAAGCTCATTTTTGTATGGATATGACACTATTTGTGTCCTATGTATGGACACTGAAAAATTGTATGACTGAAGGTGTTTATTTACAACTAGCTGTGCCCACGGTTTCACGCGTGTTTTTAGGGGTTTTTCTTCATTTCGCGGAACCCTGTTTATGTTCCTCAAGTAAGAGTAACCTAAGTTATGCATCACCATCAGTTATCTAGTAGTGAAAGCCCCGACATAATCGGTCCGGCAGCTTCGGAGATTGGCCGGGAGAAACAGACAGACTGAAAAAAAATTGTAAAAAATTTAGCTTTGGTACTATACATTATTTTTATTTTTTACTTTTACATGCTTATGCAGTACATAGACGGCACAATATTATGTAGTACAAGTACAAGAACAAAATTAAAAATTTTGGTTAACCCCCGACTACCTTAGATTTGTTATCTGTACAACATTCTACTAGTCAAGACCTTTCATTTGATACCCATATTTATTAAGGGAATTGTGTAAAAAGAAATGTAATTCGCCATTTTGTGGTAGCGGCCATCTTGGATTTGAAATTTGTCATAGTGCAAAGTATTCTAAAAAAAACGGCATTGAAATCGGCCCACCCGTTTGAGCTCTACGGTGCCACAGACAGACACACACACAGACAGACAGACATCGACGTCAAACTTATAACACCCCTGTTTTGGTCGGGGGTTAAAAAATCGGTTATTTTAATATTACAAATCGACAATGTAATTTTGTATTTACCTATACTATAGATTGTACGATGACAGATACATTTTGTTTGTCACTAGGTGCCACGGATTCGGCTGTACCATGCGCCATGATGATAAACCTAGCGCAGGTGATGGCTCGACAACTCGAACCGTTGAAGCAGAACAGACTCAGTCTCATGTTCATATTCTTTGACGGAGAAGAAGCGTTTAGGCAGTGGGGACCTACGGACTCCATATATGGAGCCCGACACTTAGCCAAGAAATGGGAGGGGCTGGAGTACAAAGATGGAGCGAATCATTTGCAGAGAATGGTGAGTTCAATAATTTTTATAGAGCGTTTAATTTTTTTGGTGTTGAGTTTCTGCTGGCCATATAGCTCGCAGAACCGATAACCGCTGGGGAGAATGGCGACCACGAACCGGTAGACGCAGTGTAGGACGGCCCCCCACACGATGGACCGATGATATTGTCTCGGTCCCGGGAAGACGGACGGATGGAGGCGGCACAAGACCGGTCATTATGGAAATCATTGGGGGAGGCCTATGTCCAGCAGTGGACGTCTGCAGGCTGCAGATGGAGTTTCTGCTTCACCTCATCTGAGCCTAAGATTTTAATGGATGACGCGGAGTGTACAGACAGCTAATCTGCATGATCTGGCCTGACACCTTGCCCTTTTTTCTGTCGGACTACTCGTAACTCGAAAAAGTGACATCGTTTCATGTTTGATGTTCCAAAGACTTAAACGAGGAGTTTTGACTCCACTTTTGTAATAAGATCGTCTAGGCTGTGGAATGCGTTGCCTGAGCGACTTTTCCCGGATACGATCTCGCTGTCTTCCAAGTCGAGAGTGAATCAGTTTTTTCTAAGTACCTAACTACGCGGTATCATAGATCGCATCGTTAGTTAACATCAGACCAGACAGCGGTCAGATGAAAACCTATTTTTGTTTGCGAATCGACGTAGTTTCAATTTTATTCATCACAGAACCATTAAGATATAACGAGGCGTGTTGTACATTTTGTTTTTGCACTTGAAAGTAAGTAGGTATCTCGTATCGAATTAATTAGAACAGTATGTGTTTACAAAATTCTTTGAGTCTTTTAATAATGTAAAAAGTGAGAGTTTTAAATGTTATAAATTTGGATGTTGGTTACTTTTTGTATCACCTCGTTAATTTGAAAAGATTGGGCTGAAATTTTAAACACAAATAAATTATTATAGTCTGGAATAGCACATAGGCTTAATCCTGAAAAAGTAAGAACTAAGAATAATTCTAAAAAGAGTCAGTATATGGTTTTTCAGGGAGGTCATAGAAAGGTATCAGAGTTGCCACCAATATTTCTTAATGGTACTCCTCTGGCTAGAGTATTCGAATTCAAATACTTAGGTCATCTCATTACGCCCACGCTGGGAGATGATGCAGATATCGAACGGGAGTGGAGGGCGCTGTCGGTCAGAGCGAACATGGTGGTTCGCAGGTTTGCTCGCTGTTCTTTTGCAGTGAAAATCACTCTCTTTAGAGCTTATTGCACTTCCTTGTATACCTGCAGCTTGTGGTCCGATTATGCGCAAAAATCGTACAGTGCCCTACGTGTCCAGTACAATGACGCGTTTAGGATGCTGGCTGGGCTCCGCCGATGCTGTAGTGCGTCGACGATGTTTGCGGAAGCTCGTGTAGATTGCTTCTACACAACAATGCGCAAGCGCGCTACGTCACTGGTACACCGCGTGCGGCGGAGCCCCCACAGCATGCTGGCCGCGCTCGCGGGGAGGCTCGACATTCCGTACTTAAACCACTCCTGTAGACTGCATGTTGAGCACAGTCAAAAATATTATTGAGTTGAGCCTGCCCAGGTATGACATTGTGAATTATTTATCTATTTTGTTTCTACATATATGACATAAATGCATGTAAAATATTTTTTATTGAATGTAATGTGACGAAATTAATTTATATTTGATTATGTTATGAGTCTATGATACTTGAAATAAATGAATGAATTAAATATGAATTAAATTAAGGCCTTAAGGGTTTTTGTCCCTTTTGTTAAGTTACGGCTGGTCTAGTCAGAACTGCGACTACCGATCCGTAGCCCCCGGGTTCAAATACCACGTGCACCACTGTCTTTTCGAAGTCATGTGCGTAATGCCGCTAACTTTAAACGGCGAAAAACATCGCGAGGAAACCGACATGTTCCTAGAATCATTCGCGGACATGTGTCATCCTCCAATCCGAATTTGGGATGACACATGTCCGCGGTTTTTTTAAATGATATTTAGGCAGGTACGAATTACGAAGTGATGACTTACTTAGACCTACTAAAAGGAGCTAAGTATAAGATTTTCTCAGAAAAAAAAAAACAAAAAGAAAAGGACCACCAGGATTCGCACCGGAGCCTGTTGACTTCGAGGGCAAGCAAAAAAAAAGAACAAAAGAAAAGTAACCACCAGGATTCGAACCGGGGCCTGTTGTCTCCGAGGGCGAGCATATTCCGTCTGAGCCATTTAGACTTAAAGAACAGTGGCGAAATAAGTTATCGTATTCTAATGACATTGTAGGAGTTTTTCATTGTCGGGCATCAAACGGGCATAAAATGATGTTTAAAAAAAATAAAACCTAGCTAGATTGATTTATCGTCCCCGAAACCCCCTGTATACATAATTTCATGAAAATCGTTCGAGCCGTTTCCGAGATTCAGATTATAAATATATATATATATATACAAGAATTGCTCGTTTAAAGGTATAAGATTACGAGTATTTGATATAATGACAGTATTTAAATAGAATAAAATATGTACCAATTTTAATTTTGATATTTTTTAGTTTAACTTAGGTATTTTATGATCATTCAAAGCTGGATGGGCAAGTCCATTTTAAAAGTACGAAATTATTTCATAATGTATTTACCATTGGATGACCCATTCAATTTCAAGCTACGTTTGTTATGAAACCAGTTTCCAAAACGCCATATTTAATTTATCTACCATACAAACGTACAAACTTTACGCGCGACGCATAGAAAATACGACAGTGTGACGTCACGTTTCTGTAGTGTTTTTGTATGAAGCGTTTTTGAGAGTCCAAAATTGTGATTTTAAAATCTTGATATCACTGGAAGTTTTTAAGATAACAAAGTAATTCTTTCACCTATATATACTGAGTTACTGAGTAGCCTTTTGATGGCACATTAAATCAATAATGAGTCGACATGCCTATTCCCGGTAAAGTTGACTGCAAGAAACCACGCCAGTACTCATAGGTTTTCGTTCGTCAATTGCAGGATTGCAGCTATTTTCACGTGAAATAGAATTTATTTTTCTGCTTTCTGCCTTTAGATCGTAATGCTACAGAAAGGTAATGCCTTTCCTCACGTTCACAAACGCGTTTGTTATTTGAGTATTCCCTCGTTTTCTCGACAACCTCACGTGTCTCCTTGAATTCTATCCGAGAAGTGAATAGTGGCATATTGAGCTTTCTCGCACGATAGCTAGTAAGTTATAGTAGGTATCATTTTTTAATACTTTTTAAAAGTATAAAGTAGGTACTACAGTCCTACAGTGCAGTCTCGATATAATCATCGATCGATCGGAGAGCATAAGTAAATATTCGTTACATCAAGTAATTTATTAAATTGAGTTTTGTTATATTGAGGTTAGGTTGGTCTAAAATTTGTTATAAAAAGGTTAAAAATAGTTTTAATCATCACATGATACGGGATAAGAGGTAATATCTTGGTGAGGGGGGACGTTATATAAAGGTGTTGGGTTGACGAAATTCGTTAATTAGAGGTATTAACATTTTTTATAGTTGAAAAATTCTATATGAGGAGTGTTGGACAATAGTATGTTCGCTATTTAAAGATACATTTTGCATTGACAACATCTTATGGACAATTCAAGGGGATTACGAGAAATTGGTTAAATCGAGAAACTCATTAAATTGAGGTTCGTTATATTAAGGTTGCATTGTAGTAACTCATGCGGGTTTTCCCGCACAATTCCCGTGATAAAAGTAGTCTGTGTGTTATTCCAGACTATAATCTAAAATTTCAACCCGATCCGTTCAGACGTGATTGAGCAACAAACGTCCAAATGCTGAAGGGGCAGGGTCCTACTAAACTAATTTTACTAACTAATTATACACACGCACATACCTAGAGCATACTTACTTTAAACTTTCGTCAAAGTCAAACTACTACCTACTAATATTATAAATGCGAAAGTAGATGTTAATATGTTTGGAGGTTTGTCGCTCAAACGCGTTGGAACGACTGAACGGATCGTGTTAAATTTGGAACATAGATTATAGTTTGGAATAGCAAATAGGCTTTTAAAAATGTATTACGAGAAAATAACGAGAACGGGAACTGTGGAGCGCTGCTAGTTATTCATAACTGTACAACTCATACTCGTACGTCCATTAGTGAATAAAAACAAAAGAAGGAGAATACAAATAGTGTAATTTTACTTTTGATAATTTTTTGAGCATGAAACTTTCACTTTCACTGTTAGATAAATAATTATCATCATAGGTACAGATAAGAGTTTTCCGTATATGTAGGTACAGTGCAGTCCCGATATAACAAATCAGAACAAGGAAATATTTGTTTGTTATGTTGAGGTTAGGTTGATCTAAAATTTGTTATAAACAGGTTAAAAATAATTTTATTCGTCACACACTATGGGATTAGGGGTCATAAATATTGATGGAAACGTTATACAGTGCAGTCTCGATATAACAAATCGGATGGGGGCAAGTAAATATTAGTTATGTCCAGTAATTTGTTAAACTGAGGTTTGTTTGTTAGATATGTTGAATTTAGGTTGGTCTAAAATTTTAAAAAGACCAAGTATCTGGCTGAGTGGCGTATTATAGGAGAGGCCTATGTCCAGCAGTGGACGAACATAGGCTGATGATAATGATGGTTAATACCAACCAACAAATATGGATAAAGTGATAAATTTATCATATTGACCGGTTTGTATTAATAATTCCCTCATTCATTTGGTAAATTTAATAAATTAGGAGTGTGGAACGTCTCTGTAATAGACTGGCTAGGTTACTTAGGACCCAGATCCGACTTGAAGCACCCCGACTCCACCTAGTCTTGTCGCTACTACCCCTAGAGTGTATATAAAAAATGCGGGAAGCCAGAAGCTCCAGGGAGGTCCTGAGTGGAGCGAGTCATGCGAGCATGCATAACGAACGGGGAAGGTGGTGAGCGAAGCGAGCCGACTACCTCCGTACTCCGTAGTGTATGCAGTATGCAGGCCGAGTATGCAGAAGCGACACTCAGGGCTGACCGCAGATCTTCTGAAGGGAGCCCACCCGGAGTCAAATCTCAGTGATAGACCCTAATCGGACCAGATGTCAGAAGTCAATGACAGAACCTAATCAGAATGGTTATAGTTTTCACAGACAATAATTTTATTGCGTCCCAATTTTTTTAAATTTTGAATCATTAAAAAGAATAACTAAACAATTTTTTGTTTTATAACTCGAACCAAGACTATAAAAAGTATTTTAATAATAACCGGTTAACGTAATTATTTCATTATAATATTAATTACATTACTCAATATTAACCATTTGATGGGGTTATTATTAATATTAACCAGTATTTATTAATACAAACCGGATTTATTACTCTGACCGTAACATACTCGTATACTATTAAATAGCATAAGACTAAGTTTACACGAGTCGTGATAGCTATTAACGATCATTAAAAATTATTTGAACTCTGAAAATTTACGAGTAAGCATTTAAAACTATAATGCTTTTTCTTATCACTACAATAACATTGCTTACGATTGCAATCACAATTCACTTATTAGCATTTCATACCATTTTAAGCCATGAATACGTAAATTGAAATAATTGGCAGTCATAAGGACTGTTGATAGAAGTGAAATCTAATTACGTAGAATTTTAGTACTATACAGCACTAATGTTGCACTACGCCGGAATGGCTATAGATATACTGCTATTTGTATGTCGGTGACGCGAAGCTATTAGGTTTTCCGCTACCAAAAAGTGATCAATCCGAATAAGAAATCTTCTCTTTAAACCCTATTCTTGATATATATAGAATCTTGGCAGAGTCCGCCTGGGGGAAGTACCACACCTTTGCCAGTTATTCTACCGCCAAGCAGTAATGTGCAAACATTACTGTGTTCCGGTTTGAAGGGCAATGTTTCCAGAGAAATTACAGGGCTTAGAGATATAAGATCTTAGATCTCTGGGTGACGAGCGCAGTGCAGTGCTAGGTAATGATTTGGACTCTTCATGTTCCAATAGCTGCTTGTCACTGTGCTGTTATGAGTCAGGCATGTTGCTTACCATCAGGCACATGACCTGATCGTCTCGTCACTCTATAATTAAAAAAAAACTGAATCTCGGAAACTGCTAGAACGATTTTCATGAAATTATGTATGCAGGGGGTTTCGGGGACGATAAATCAGTCTACCTAAGTTTCATTAGAAAAAAAACTCTTAAAACACTGTTACATTAACATTAGAACGCGACGGTAAATTTCGCAACGTTGCGCGACGGTTTTATACGATAGTTCAGGCGGGAAGTTTAGCGGTCATGACATTGTATGTAGATTGTAGTCCTCTTTTTTATACAAGTTCCTTCTTTTTTTTTTGAGAAAATCTATTACAGGGAACCATTTACCTGTAGGTATCTAAGTATACTCAGTGTTTAAACTGAACAAAGCTCGGTCACCACGTTTAAGTTAATAAGTACCTTGCTTATTAATTAAAACGTGTTAAGTTAATGAGTACCTATTTATTAACTTAAACGTGTTATAAATAAATAAATAAATAACATACACAAACATAACAGGTTTGACTCTACTTTTGTGATAAGAACGTTAGCTTTGGAATGTGTAGCCTGAGTGAGGTTTTCCCAATGGGAACAATTTTATTAAGAGAGTATTCTAAAAATAACAGTACTAAATGCTACTGTTTATCTCTTGGTGTGTGCGAAGAGGGAAGAAATGTTCAAGTTCATATGGTCAGGGTACGACCTTAATGTTACGGCATATTTTCTACCAGCTACCCGCCCGCGCCGGATTCATACAGAAATAGTAATATGTACGTGCTAGAACGGTTCTACCCTTATGGAGTCCACCATCCATAAGTATAATACGGAATTGTAGAGGCCTACTGTCCCTAGCGTATTGAGGATAAATTATGGACCCATCTCAAGTCACCCCGTCTGACTCTGACGTCATATCATCTAGCAGCTGAAGTCACAACACACATCTGTATTCTACCCATATTCACTCATGTAAATCAGTATGCTAATATTAGAACCGTGCTTATTGTACGAACTCGTCTAAATAATGAACGGTTTCGGACAATGGACAGTGGACAATGGCACGTAGCACGCTTGAGTAATTTATATTCTGAAGATATTTGGTTTTGCCCATGGTTTCTGCTACTGTGATTTGTAAATTAACTAGCAGGACCCTGCGGTTTTACTCGTGTGGTTCCCGTTCTTGTTATTTTCCCAGGATAAAAAGTATCCTATGTGTTAGTCCAGACCATTATATCTATGTACTGAATTTCATCTACCTATATCCCTTCCCTACCCTATATGTTTTTGCTTGAATTAGTAACAAACATACATACAAATTTTTGCTTTTTTGATATGAGTGCGATAGGATAGTAGGATTAACAACGCCCTGCTATTTTACCCGCGTAGTTTATGTTCCCGTTATTAGCTACGGAGAGTTTGCGACTGATTTACTTGATCTAATACCACATTGCCCTTTTTTCTATTAGAATGCTCGTAGCTCTAAAAAGCGACATCGTTTCATGGTTCATGTTTCAAAGACACGAACGAAAAGATTTCACTCTACTTTTGTGATAAGAACGTCTAGGCTGTGGAACACGTTATCTGAGTGGGTTTTCCCTGTTTGTTACAATATCTGTTTCTTCAAATCGGGAGTGAATCGGTATCTACTATAGATTATAGGCCCGTGAACAAAATTTATGGGTCATATGATACACCAGGATACCTATGTAGTATGATAGAAGGGTATAAAATAATAAGATTGAGCACTATGCCGTCACTTGAAAGCTGTCCAACTGAGTGCAGGTGAAGATAGGGGGTTGCAGCTCGATCATTTCTCCTTGTTATATGATTTTTGTACGGCATTAAAGGATTAGAGGAGCTATTGTTTTTAAACTTTCGCGATTTGAACACATAATATTTATAAAGTACAGGGCTTAATCCGAATAATTAATTGTTGAAATTTAAATACCTCGACGTCTTCTCGTAACCACGGCGGTAAACGTCGAGGTATTTATACAATAAATTATTCGTGATTAAGCCCTGTACTTTATAAACATTATAATTCCAAATTTCAGTTCGATCCATTCTGCCATTCCTGATGATGAGGCACAAATATCGAAACGTTCACTTTTATAATATTAGTAGAATAATTAAAAAAACGGAAAACAAAGTGAACGAAAAGCATATTGTATGTTGCAAGTATTCATCAATAGCCATGGAAAATACTCGTGGTTTTTCTTTGTCG
Source organism: Ectropis grisescens (assembly GCA_017562165.1). Lineage (NCBI taxonomy): Eukaryota > Metazoa > Arthropoda > Insecta > Lepidoptera > Geometridae > Ectropis > Ectropis grisescens. The sequence continues at coordinate 3,991,878 of CM029783.1, forward strand.
TCAAAACAATCAAATATATTTTGTTAAAGTAGAAACTTACGTACGTCTACATTTCTACAGACTGCGTACAACCTAAAATATTTACTTAGCAGTTTAACGTAGACATTGTTAAACTATCGAAACTCCTAAGTGGTAGGGTAATGTTTGTCTTGCGTGTCTGAGGACTTTGGGAGTCGTGAACTGTTAAATGTAACTATAACTAGTAATACTAGTGTACTGGTCTTTGTTTTGTAGCGGTAGGACTCTCCGATGAGTCTGGTGAAGTACCAAACTTTTGCTAGTTATTCTACCGCTAAGCAAAAATGTGCAAAAGTAACGGTGTTCGGGGTTGAACAGTATGTTCCCAGAGAAATTATGGTTTATATCTTAGATCAAAAATTATATCTTATCTAGCAGTTCCGAGCATTTCAAAAATTATTTTACCGTTGGATATGTACATGGTCCCTGAATGCTATTGACAGTCAGCAACAGGCGTACCGCGAACGGTCGGAATCTCGGATCGAATATAATTTTATTTCAAACCAAAATAATAAAAAACAGCACTTAATTATGATGAGTTATTTTCTGGCCCAAGTTAAAAAAACCGAGGTAGCCGGACCCCACCTAAAACTATTTGCCGACCCATGCTATATAGTAGAGTATAGGCTATATATATATTATTTACCAAGCGCGAAGCCGGACTGAACCGCTAGTTATAAATAACATTGTATTCATTGCTATATGTGCATTGTTTCTACTCAGGATGTGATGGTGCTCCTAGACTTACTGGGCGCTCCGGACCCGGTGTTCTTCTCGTACTTCCAGTCGACAGAGAAGTGGTACGTCCGTCTCGCGGCGGCAGAGCAAAGGCTGGCCGAGTTGGACCAGTTAGAGGGATACTCCAGGTACGTTTCACTTTGCATTACCTACATAAAGATTTACGAACAGGCATTACAATAAGGAGGGTGAGCTGAGAGCGGGTTTCTGTCCAGCCCCCAAGGTTTACTGTGTAGAAACGACAGACTATCATTTCTATCCTTCACCTCCTCCTCCTCCTCCACCATATATAGTAAATAATATATAGCCTATACTCTATATACTCCACCTCCTCCAATTTTGACCGGCTCCGGCGGCCCATCTGGTGCTGACAGTGTGATCGGTGATGAGGCATGATGACGAAGAAGAGTAATTACTGAATCTATCATGAGAGCTTTTGCGGATAATGTCACAGTGGCGTCGCATGGACTGGCTTTAATAAAGAATTATATTTATAAATCTTACTAAATAGGCTTTGACATAAATTGGTACTGGTGTGAGAATATTGAAAATCATTTATGTTTGAATAAAGGTTTTTGACAAAATAAATTAGTTTTTTATTTAATTTTAAATTAAACGGGAATTTTAATTCTGGTGAGATCGCATTTATAGAGGCCTCGCGAGATCCTTTGAGAAATGCCTACGGCCTGGCATTTCTCAAGGGATCTCGCGAGGCCCACTTCGTCCACGCCTAGTGACGCCACTGTTAATGTAACTCTGCGGATTCAGATATTGTGTTAAAGTCTAATCCACTGTTACATTGTGGTCTGGTTTTAATTGTAAGATCTCGTAATATTCACTTATGCAGTAAATAGTTATGTACCTATCTGTCTTCTAATTTTACGGTTCTATAAGGAACAATTTCGGTGTTTGTAATAACACCACACTGCGTGGGCTATGAATTTGCGTGGGTTCGATGCCCTCTGATCTTCAGCTTCCAATAAAGGGAAAACTTTGTGAAAACTGCGAAATGTTCCAAGTATCTTTTTTCGGGGAAATACGTCACCCTTACTTGGTCTATCGTCTATCTGGTCTTAAATATTTTTAACCGACTGCAAAAAGGAGGAGGTACTATGTTATGGAGGTATTATTTTTTATTGTCACAAACCTTTTTTTGTTACTTTTATTATTTTTTTGTTATGTTATGTACAAAAGCCGCTTCACCGGTTTTGATAAAATTTATATGGGACCATTCGTGATGTCTACTACCCCTTCGAACAAAAACAGTAATTATCAAAATTGGTTCATCTGGGTAAAGTTCTGAGGTAACAATATAAAAAACAGTCATATTGAGAGCATAAGCAGCCCACTAAATGTTTCTACTACTGGGAATCGGGGTCTTTTTGCAAGGAGAAAGTCATGCAGCCCATAATCCTATATTAGATATTCCATAGTTTTCCTTCACCGTTTCTAAGTTTGCGGCATTACGGACATAATTTCTATAAGAAAGCGGTAGGCGTGGGATTCGAACCAGAGGCTGCGGACCGGCAGTCACCGTTCTGCCGACTAGACCAGCCGTTACTTATGCCAGAAATAGGTAAAATGTCGTTGACGTTACCAGGTCTCGACTAGTTTCACGTGCCGGTCTTCGCCTGTTCTACGACATACTCTGCAAGCTAGCTGCACCAGGCCTTACCAAGTATATCACGTGGATAAGTAGACTTTTGGTATTTGACCTGAATTAACTAAACGTAAAAAATTCACTGAACGTACCTACTCACATCGAGCAGTCTAAACATCGTTACGATAACACCTGCGCTAAACAGATAAGGTCGCGTCAAATAAGCATACAAATTGGTCATCAAGTCATCATTATAGAAGTACGGACGCGGTTGAAATCGCAAAAAAATGCTATTACATATTGACGATTATAAAGTACATTTTTGTATGCAACTTGCTATATTTTCGTTAATTCAAGTCAAACTCCCATACTCGTTTGTAATTCTCTAACAGACTAAAAAATAGTTTGACCGCTTATTTGGTACATTTATACTACGTTAGTTTTGTTTTCTTTAGTTTTAATTTGTTTGTTATTTTTTGTTTAGTTTGAAGTGTAGTTTTTAATGTTAATATCTACTTTGATTGATTTTGTAGTTTAGTCGATTTTTAACTATTTCTTCTTGCTAACAATAAAATGTCGTGTACATTTCTTATTAAACTCTATTATTTTGGGAGTTTTAAAGCGTCTGTTAAGCAAAACGTTCGAAGAAACGTGTCTGGGAGTGTTCGGTCTTATTGTTAAAGATATTGCCTATAACATACATGAAAAGCTATCAGAAAATACGTGAAGTAAGTAATGTATTATAAACATTATGTCACTGTAAATTAGAAAATACCGTAAGTTTGAAATAAAACGTGTGAGATTACAAACCCTCAGTTGGTAAGTTAGTTTATAATCCATCGTCGTCAGATTGTACTCTACCGCAAGGGCGGATCCAGATTTGTCGTGACTTTTGATCGTGGTCAAGTCACAAGACCGTGTGATAAGTAAATGCGTGCGTTTTAATTAGTGGTATAACTAGGTACTGAACCCAGCCCTCCTGGATCCGCGCTTGCTCTACCGGTATTTAGAATTTTACAGTTACATTTCTATTCAATCATCGAAATTTTCGAATGTAACTTAACTTTTTTTGTCAGAGGTAATTGTAAAAAAATGCCAGTAATAGGAATTAACTATAAAAGTGAAACATTACTCGTATATAACTTAGAATTTTAGTATTAAACAGCACAATACTTGAACTGTATAGCTACATACATTACGCATGTCGTTGTTCCTAGCACACAAGGTTTCACCCATCCGAAAAGTCTGTAACACGAACGTGCCGCTCCGCTGCCGCTCCGACGCTACGCCACCGCCGTCCGACACGAGCAAGTCGGTGACGCGAATCCATAACATTGTCCCGTACCAAAAGGTCCTCAACGCAGTTTAAGAAGTTTCACTTCAAAAAGTAACATTCCTTATAATCTACACGAGTTTTGAATATTGAAAATGTAACGTTTGTAAATAGTTTTATTGTGTTTTTGCGTGTGAGCGTGTGCTTATCTACCATTTGTTTTTGGTTTTCAGTACTGGTTAAGTAAATTAATGTATATCTTTGACAGAGGCAAAGCCGAGCAGACTTACTTCAGGCTCCGGAGCTCTGGTTCGTACATCGAAGATGACCACATACCCTTCATGAGAAGAAGTGAGTACGATTATTTGAATATTTACAATACGGGGTATTTAGTACACAACAAGCTACCTCTACCTATCAAGGGCCTGGCAGCCATTTACCCACGGAACAATTCGGTCTAATAATAATGAAACTAAAAGCATTTTTTTGTTACAGTATAGACTGATGGGACGAGCAGTTTTTTAAATACCTACAATATAATAATTTTTTTTTTTAGTACCTACAGCGGGTTTAACTTTTCCCAACATATTAGGTTAGTTTTTACTATGCGGGCAAATGTAACTGCGCTTACGTACGGCTTCTTTAAAAAAGTTAAATAGAATAAATAGATGGATATCACGAATGAGGTTGGTAGACACTACATACATATAAATTACCTTATTATTTAGAGTTATGTGGTTGGCACAGATACAAACAAATGTTTGCGCTCTCCTTATCTCTCGCTCTCTATAGCGAGCGTTGTCTTTCTCGTTCACTCTCTCTCTTTCTTCTAGATCTCTTGAACATGATAGAATACAGTAATACTCGTACCTCAAACTTACGCGTTAGGTGGGACCAAGCGATAGTCGTGTAAGTCGAATTCGCGTAAGTCGGGATAAAATTTTTGGTTAACACTTATTTTTTGGACGACTTAGTTAAAGATACATCGATGTGCACTGCATACGTAAAACAATTATTACACCAGGAATCTTGTCGTAAACCGAACACTGACAGTGCGGAGTGGGCATATGAAAAAAAAGCGTATCTCCGAAGTCGCGTAAAACGGGGTAGTGTAAGTAGGGGTATTACTGTACAAACTTTTGGTTTTAAAACTATTCTCTATCGTTTATCGTAGTTTACTTGCAGTATTATCGAACTCCTGAGATCGTTATAAAGACGCGAACCGGAAAGCATGCGGCGTGTCTTATCTTACTCTAGAACGATATAGAAATGAGAAATGACAAGGTCAAATATAGGTCCATTCAATAAAATAATGTGAATGTAAGGCAACTACGCTAGGTCACTATCGTTCGATAACTTTTTATTACATTATAATTTTGTTATAAACACTCGCATAACATGTCATGGTTTATCAAACACGTTCAATAATGTAAAATTGCGTCATAGATGACGTTTTATAAAACATATAAGAGTTTTTATTGCGTTTAAGAGAAATTAACGCTGAAGGTAGCTGCTGAAAGTCAAACCCGAGGTTCTATTGCTTAACTAAAGCGGTATTCGCTTCGATATTGATACTCTCTTTATTTTCACTTCAAGTTAAAATGACAACAATAGCAAAACCAATGCTAATTAAATTGAATACCAAAGAAACTTGCTAAGAATTTAATTTTGATTAGGTGTCAAAAGGTCCCATGGGTTAAAACGTTTGTCTTACCCATCTTCGGCCCCTTTTCCGGGACACACCCCCATCGCCGTCGCACCTGAATCCAAGATACGCCGTACCCATTCCGGGAATCAATTCGCAGGGTTGGCATGCCCCCTAAGCCAGACCGGTGGGCCTACCGCTTAACTGAATCAGCTTTCGCTTTGCTATCGCTGTCTCTGTCATTTTAAAAGAAAAGAAAAGAGAGAGAACACTATCAAAGGTATGACATTTTTCGTTCGGCGGTAGACCCCGGTTCGGCTACCATGGCCACTCCGACGCTGCCAATTTGTAAGGGAAAAGAGGTCTTTAGTCAACATTGGGACAAAATAGGTTAGTAATAATGAGTAGGTATTGTGTAATGTAACTAGCGTTTCGCTCCGGCTTCGCATGTGGTACGTAATATTATTATACCTTTAAACGAGCAATTCTTGTAAATCTTAATCTATATATAAATCTCCTGTCACGATGTTTGTCCGCGATGGACTCCTAAACTACTCAACCGATTTCAATAAAGCTTGCACACCGTTTGCAGTTTGATCCAACTTGAAAGATAGGATAGTTTTAATTCCGATTATTTGTCTTTATAAGACAATATCCGAGCAAAGCTGGAACGGGCCGCTAGTATATATATATATATAGAATCTGAATCTCGGAAACGGCTCGAACGATTGTCATGAAATTATGTACGCAGGGGGTTTCGGGGACGATAAATCGATCTAGCCAGGGCCATTTTATGCGCGCTTTTAGACAATGAAAATCTGTTACATCAAGATTAGAATGTTACGGTAAATTTCGCGACGTCGCGCGACAATATATTAGCTCAGTCGGTAAGATGGGTCATAATATGGTAGGTCCGAGTTCGAATCCAACCGGCCGCCTTTCTTTTTTCATGTAATTTTTTTTTTGTGAAAAATAGTATGTATCTAATTCACCCAGGTTACCCACCAATTTATTGGTCACCCAGGTACTATATATAGTATATAGCAGTCAGGGATCACTTACATATTTATCCAACGGCATACATTTCTTTGAAATCTTTCCATTAGCTCCTGAAGTTAACGCTAATCAAACGTAATTATTTTTATTCTATTTAATTTGATATGTCTATTTTTTATGTATTTATACCTACGTAGGCGTAAAAATATACTAAGTACCCAGAAGCATACTAACCGTGCATGGTTATCTGGAAGAGATCGCTCTAAGCAATAAGGCCGTCGATTAAAATGTCTGACTTGTTCTTCAGTTTATGAAGTAATCTTTCTCCTTTTTATGCCTTTTAGTATACTTTTATGTCTTATCTTATTTACACGTTACGATTTTTCGTTCCGCGTAGTGACGGTATATTGTCCGTATCCATTGATTTATAAAAATAAGGCAAAGGTCATAAACAAATGACATGCTCGGCGGCCGGTGAACAGAACGGTGTCGTGTCCAATCCTTGAGAACCGGTTCCTTTGCGCGCCAACAAACTGGCAAATTACTTTCACTTTCAGACCTATTAAGTATAAAAAGTTTTTAATATCACTAATGATAGGAAGAAGTTTCTCTTTCACTACTATCTGGCTATGTTTTGGCAGATCTCAGATGGCATCTATTGCCTACTGGACTTAGGGTGAGCGCAGAAGACGCAGTTCCTTATTAACCTATTATTGCTCCTGGCTTTGGAAGAGGAGTTACTGTTTGTCAAAAACTCGAGGCTTTCAAGAGATTAGGATTTCCTTAATGGATGAACTGGTCAGATCTAAACTTACTTAAATTATTCACGCGGACCTGTTTGTGGATTTCTTATTTATACTGTAACTAGCTGAACCCGCTACTTCGTTCGCGTAAGCAGATGTTACTGACTTATACATTAATTGGAAGTATCGTACGTCAAATATTTGGATAAGTAGTCATTGAAAAACCTTTGAGTTTGAGTAAATTTGTTTTTCCACACAAAAATTTATTGAATTTTATCATCTTTATTTTTCTTTTTTTAAACAAAATCAAACATACTTAGTAAGGTTTCGTAGTATCGAACATAGCCGCAAGTGTTAAGGTTGTAGGATTTTTTATAGGATACATTATGAAAAGTCTGAAGCTAATGTGCATGATCTGATACCTATTTTTATTACCTATTTATTTTTATCCGCAAGCTGTTTTCTAGCTGTTACCCGCGACTTCGCCGGCGTAAAATTTTGAACGAAGTCTGTGTGGAATCAAAATAATTAAAATTTTGAGTTTTAATGATATTCAAGCAAGTTGAACCCGTAAATCTAAGCCAAGTCCTAGTGAAATGTTAATGTATGAATTTAATTGTAGGTAACACACAAAAAAATCAAGAACGAAAGAATCCAAATTTGGCATCATAATCCTTTTAGCAGCAAAAAACTTATTAGTACAATTTAGAATACCAGTAACGCCACCTAGTGATGAAAGAAAAAATACATACCACAATAGCAAAACATCGATTTAAATGGCCTTTAGTGCTTTTAGATTTAAACTGGCATTAGCGCCGTCTAATGAGAATATTATGTTGCTTGTTATTTTGATTGTGAACGCAAATCACGTATATTATCTACGCCAAAACGGGTGCATATATTTTTTCATTTTTGGCTTTTACCTTACTATCACATCAACTTCCTGACGAAAATATATGCTTATATTAATATGGAGTTAAATGAAAATGTAGACTTATTAGCCCATGTGAAATTTTAGACTCTAAACTATATGTGTTTCGTATGTCAACCCAATTCGTTGTGCCGTTTTGACGTGATAGTTAATATTTGTTTCCTTAGGGCCCATGCTTCTTTTCAGGTTGATAGGTAATAAATACATAAATGTGGTATTTCAGACTATGAGTTATTTCTGTTTCAATTTTCTACCAAATTTGCTTAGTCTTTCCTACGTCACAGTAACCTATAAGTAACCGATTTGCTATTTCTGAGTTCAAACTACGTGTGTTTCGAATTCCATCCAAATATGTTCAGCCGTTCCAACGTTGTTCTGTAAATATTATGAATGTCACTGTTTGGATGTTTGTTACGTAATACATAGAGTACTTATACATAGGCAATGTTTAGCCTATGTGTTCTTCCAGACTGTAATCTAATTCTATTTCAAATTTCAACCCGATCACTTGATACGTTCCGCCATGATTAAAGCGGCAATAGAAATACATCATCTGCGAAAATTTCAACTGTCTAGCTATCACCGTTCTTGAGATACAGCCTGGTGACAGATGGACGGACGGACGGACGGATAGCGAAGTCTCAGTAATAGGGTCCCGTTTTTACCCTTTGTGTACGGAACCCTAACAACGGTCTGCTTCGGTCACCGAAGCTTGTTGAACACTACCTTTAAATTTTAAACAGTATTTGGATTGAAATCATACGTTTTCTAATAAGTTACGGCTGGTCTAGTAAGTTACAGCTGACCTAGTCGGGAGAACGGCGACTGTCGATCCGGAGACCCAGGGTTCAAAACCACGCGCACCACTATCTTTTCAGGGTCATGTTCGTAATGCCGGTAATTAAAACGGTGAATGAAAACACCGTGAAGAAACCGAAATCTACCTATAATCTAAGTTCTAAGTCATATGTCATCCACCAACCGACACTGGGCCAGCGTGGTGGATAGCCTTGTCTCTCTCTCCTTGCGAGAGAAGGCCCCGACGCCCAGCAGTGGGAACATTTAATGGGTTGTTTATGCTGCTACTTATGCTGATATGTTTTCTCCAAAATACAAAAATCTACTTCAATGACAGGTAATTTAATTCTGTCATTCGACTAAATTTTATAAGAAGGTATAACTGGCGTACAGATAAATCTAAGCTGATTTTAGTTTTTTGTTGATATTTGATATCTGTTTTCGATATCTAAGATCACCTCTGAAGTATTTTCTACCAAACAAAAAAGGAATTATCAAAATCAACTAACAATTAGCGGAGTTATCGCGTAAAATAAAACCAAATAAAAAAACATGCAACCCGATTGAGAACATCCTCCTTGTTTGAAGTCGATTATAACCGAATGATGTTTGTTTTTCCACACAAAAATATATTTTACACAATTATTTTGTCATCCAAGATGACGCGACGCGATCACGTGGGCACTTTCTAGTATCTAGAATCTAGATATTCTGTGGATCGTCTGTGATACACAGAATACTTAGAAGTTAGTATGTACCGAACGCGCCGCGCGTGTCGTTATTATTTAATGTTTGTGTAATTTCCGAACCAACAGACCGATATTGTTCAAATTTTGACGGGACAATATAAAAATGTGTTCTTTCTAACAAAAAAAGAATTAATAAAATTAAACAACGCAAACATGAGTTACAACCAAATACACATTCTGACTTTCACCCCCTCCCGCAAGAAAACCAATCAGAATTTGGGGATCAAAAGTAGCCTACAGCAATGTCCTTAGTATAAACTAAAATCATGCCAAGTTTCAGCTGAATTGAATCAGTAGTTTCGGCGTGATGCGTGATCCCTATACAGAAAGACAGACAGACAGACAGACAGACAGACAGACAGACAGACATGAAAGAAAAAAAATGTAGTTTCGCCATCAGTATCGACTATGGAGTGCCCCAAAAAAAAAATTTTCAAAATATCTTCAATGTACAGAATTCGACCCGTTACAGTTTTATTATAAGTATAGAAGATATACTCGTAGCAACAATCCGTCTAAGCATTTTTAAATTAATTTAAAAATGTGCGCGTTCGTTCACTTCACTGTTATCGTTAATTACAGAAATTATGTGCTGGTACGTCGTCGATATTTCGTCGCTGTTTCATGCTCTGTCTTAGCGGGTAAACTGAAGAATGAAACAAAAGTTTGTGAGGATAATCATATAGAGATAAAAATCCATTGTCATAATACTTGTTCCCAGTGAACTATTCACTAAGTCAACCATTATTCACGTTAGTTGGCATTAATGTGTGATTTGATCTAACTTTAATGTTTGTTTTGGCTACACCATGGACGTATAAAAAAGACGGACGTAGTCGCTAAAACAAAAACTGTGTCACTAGAGTCGGGCACATTTACACGTGTGCGTTGTCAGGTTGTCACTGATAGGCTGACACGCACACATATACACAAGTAGCGCGTGTAATGACCCACTGATGTGTGCGTGTCAGCCTGTATTTGACAGCGCACATGTGCATATTATGTGGCCGACTCGATGGATACAGTTTTTGTTTTAGCGAGACTACGTCCGCTAAAACAAAAACTGACAGACGTAGGGTATAGGTCTGCCAAGCTGAAATGGGAGTGGGCGGGTCATGTGGCCAGAATGCACCCCGATCGGTGGGCCAAAGTTTCTACGGAGTGGACGCCATCGGCCAGTCGACCCCAAGGTCGTCCTCCAACGCGATGGAAGGACGAGCTCGGAGCGTTTAAACATGATTGGACGATGGTAGCTCAGGACCGGATAAAGTGGAGGAAATTGGGGGAGACCTTTGCCCAGCAGTGGGACAGTTGAGGTTAAATAAAAAAAAAAAAAAAAAAAACGTCCGACGTCATATACCTACACCTACGGTATCACTGTAGGCATTGTTTGGACAATTATAGAGAGCTAACTATAAATAAAGTGACACGAATTTTTTATACATATTTTAAGATTTACTTGCCTATTCAAACAGTATCTACTACAGTTGTTTACTTGCCATACTATTGTAAACAATCATCTATAAATGGAATCTAAGTATGTGTTCGTAATAACTATTTTGTTACGATAAATTGACAGATTATTTCATATTCGATAACACGAAACTTGTTTTTAATGATTGTTCCTCATCGGAACGTGATATCTCGAGCAATGTAGCAATTAAATACGTCCTCTCTTTATATCTAACTTTGTATTACAAAATAATGTTGGTTGTTAGTACCTAAGTTAAGTTTTGACACTTATCTATTACTACCTCTATACTATCGAAAATGAGCGTGTCTGTGAAAACAATCCATCTTGCATTAATTTGTTATTGAGACTAGCTGTCACCCGCGACTTCATCCGCGTAGAATTTAAGTCGTGGTCTGGCCAAAAATTTACTATAGGTATCACTTAAGCAAGGTTCAAATCCGTAAACTATACAAACACATGTTTTCTACCTATTAACCAAAGACGCGAATTCAAAATACCATGCTTTTAACTTTAAAAATGACTAATTTTCATGCAAACTTTCATCCCTTGTTTCACCCTTAGGGGTTGAATTTCGCAAAACCCCGTCTTAGCGAGCGCCACGTGCTAAAACCACCTCCATGCAAAATTTGAGACTCTTAGCATAATGTAGTTTCAGAGATTTCGTGACCTTTCGCATTTATATACTATACATAGATGAGAAAGATTATTCGAAAAGAACATCTGTGACTTTCTCTTGTCTATAAAACAACTGGTATTCATTTTGACTTCATCATTATTTCTGTTAAACTATCGCTTTTTCATTACTTTACGATTGAGAAACACTCATCCAATTTTTCGCATTTATAATAGGAAGTTGGATGTATTGAGAGTCCTAGATCCGTACTATTTGCTGCGGGCAGAAGTGAAACTACGGTGGCTATCGTTAAAAATGCTCTTTCATTTTCCTCCTTACTTCTCCCGGGGGAAATACCCAGTGAAACCGGAAAATACACTTCCTTTCGTAACCTTGATTGCGGTAACATAGCAAACATTGCACGCGCAAACAATACCTGCATGTGCTTGTTTCATAGCCTCCCTTCTTTTACTTATGGTCGAGTCAGCAAAATTGCAGGAATAGACGCGTTTAAAATGCTAGACCACCCGAACGCCTACCACTTAACTGAAACTGTCTTATCTTTGATAATGCTTTCTCTTTTCTTTTCGATTTAAATTATAGAGACAGCAATAGCAAAGCCAAAGCCGATTTAGTTTGGTGGTAGAAGAGCAGGTGCGATTACGTATTTTTTCCGTTTAAAATTATCTCGACGGACTCCGGAGTCCAAGCCTTTTTTATTTTATCCTTAATTTACATTTTATGAATTTTACATGCAAGAAGGATCATATTTATATACACTACTAGCTATACCCTACCACGCTTCGCTGTGGCACATTGTGATGCAAAAATTAGATAGAAACAATCCTTGATGCGGATTATATATCATTGTAAAATTTCAGCTCGATCGGTGCAGAACTTTTTGAGTTTTTGAAGCGTACACAAACCAACATAACATTTTTATATATAGAGATTTACGAATACCTATGTCGAATTATCCTCTAAAGCTTCCCCGCGGCTAAGAGCCTCCATCACCGCCGCGTTGAAGTTAGACCCTGATAACGAGAACACGTTGTAGGTAAGAGTCTCGTCAGCTCCTCTTTTTCTGAGTGTAGATAAGTTTATCGTGACTGGCATTAGCAAAACATGAAAAACATCGCAAGGAAACTGACGAAACATGTGGCAATCACCAACTTGCATATACAGAGCGTTTAAAATTAAATTGTTACTTTCCTTAAAACCTACGCTAAAGTGAAGAAAATGTTAAAAACAGTAGTTTTACATTAAGCGTGCTGGTATGTACCTACTGATAAGCAGTTATTGATAGTGATTGATTCGCGGAAATAAGATTATGTCACACTGATAGAAGGGAAAAGCCAAATTACATATTGTATTACTTTAGACAACCAATTTTGTTGGCGTATAATGTATATAGGATGTAGGTAATATATCTCATGGGTATTTGAAGTGGCTCAACGAATTGGTCTAAATGGGATGTAGAGATAGCCTTTGATATTTCCAGAGAGGTACTCTAATGGGTAAGTATTTTCGATAGAGGCCTGGCATCTAAAATACGTATCCCATCATTTTAAAGTACCAATTCATCTATAGTAGGTAATAATAATTATGTTTCACATGTATTGAAAACGGCTTTGCTGATTTGAATAAAATTTCACATAAAGTTTTACTTTTTTATATACCCATCTTACAGGTAGGTATCGTATAAAAATCGCCGAATCGCTAGGTAGGCTAGGTATTTAACATATTAGGTACATATCTATCACTGGCTACGCCAAGGCTGCATCGACAATTCAATGCTACATGGTTTATGGCTTTCCCAGGGAATTGGGCTAGCAGATGCTAAGAAATTTGGAGTTAGAGGTTAGTTTTCACGCCCAAACAAAAAAAAAACAACTATATACAGTTTGTAAAAAAGTACTAGAATATTCTAAAATAGGCATTGAAATTCGCAAAATAAAAATTAATTAACTACTGACATTTCGTTAAATTGTTATTACAAAATCTATCCGGACACAACTCGTGTAAGCCTCTACGAAATACCGCTAATACCTACCTATTTCGTTTTTATGTGTCCACATTATGTACTTAGGTAATTAAGTAATGGATTTACTTGTTAAGTTTGTAGAACACTTTTGCCAGTTATTCTACCGCCAAGCTGTAACGTGAAAACATCACGGTGTTTGTTTGAAGGGCAATGTTACCAGTGAAATTACAAGGCATAGAGATGGGGCATCTTGTATCTCTGGATAACGAGCACAGTGCAGTGCTAAGTAAAGATATGGTCTATTCATGTTCCAATAGATGGCATGTCATTGTGCTGTTATGGACAGGCATATGTCCTGTCCTGCTAGTCCTGATACAAATTATTATCTAAATACCTACTCAAAGTGCTAGTCCCGTCACTATGTATGTCTATACTAATGGAAAAACCTTGAAAACTTCCAAATAATTTTATTATTTAATACTTTTTTGAGTCTTGTATATTAATATATTAATAACCGGCGAAAGTTCGCTTTAGTCCAAAATTTTACCCAAACTATCGATCGCGCCGAAACTCGAGTGTTTGTGGATAATGTGTGTCGTGCCCACCTTCGCGCCTATAGGTATCATTAAACTTTAATTGTTGTCTTTTTAATTTATTGAACACTCCATATCTGTCTGTATGGTGCCTGTGGTAAAAGTACCAAAGAGTACATAAGTACATATACTACATAAATAGTCAATTAGAATGTAGTAAATACAATATATTATTATGCTTAAAACACATGCCAAAAAACTATTATGCAAAAGTTACATTATGACACTATATTTATATTATCCTACATTCATGATTACAAAGTAATTTAGGAAAAAAAATGCGTTTTAAATGGCACCCGATAAAATGTCTTAATATCTCTGGGTGACGAACGTAGTGCAGTGCTAGGTTACAAGTTTTTTGACTCTTCATATTCCAATATCTGCGTGTCGCTGCTGTAATAAACAGGCATGTTGTTTACCATCAGGTATCTGTCCTGCTCGTCTCGTCAGTCTATATTATAAAAAAAGCAAATGAAATGTAATGCCAATATACTTTTGCGCAAGTCATACTTTCTTGTACTATGTAACCTGTCTGTACATTCCAGACGTGGACATTTTACACGTGATCCCGTCCCCGTTCCCGAGCGTGTGGCACACGGCGGCCGACGACATGACGGCCCTGGACTTCAGGACCATCGAGAACCTGAACAAGATCTTCCGCGTGTTCGTCGCCGAGTACCTGCACTGCCAGCCCTAGCGCTCCGCCCCCCGCCCGTGGACCCTGCTCGCTATACTGCGCCGGACCACGCGAGCGACGGCCTAGGCTGGTATTTCAGCAGGTGATCTAAAATCTCTTAGGCGATTAACACGCATTTACGCAGCGTAGCGCATGTTATACGTAGGTTCAGAAAACACGCACAGTTCAACATACAGAAAATCTTATTTTTAAACTTTCGGGATTTGATATTTGAACACATAATACAAACACTTTACAGGACTTACTAATCACAATCAAAACTCTTATCATTGAGCAATGTACTTACACACTACGCTGCGTGTCAGTGTGTTAATCGCCTTAATCATAAGCAAACGAAACTGTCGAAATGATGTTCATTGGTTTATAGTAATAATGACGCCTGCTTAAAATGGTTACTGTTGTTGTCATGTTCCTATTTCATCCAAAATTATAGTTTTTCGTCTCAGTCTCCTAATCGGTTAACGAAGTTGGCACGTGCATACATTTTACTATTTATATTGGACAAGCTCGTTACTTAGTAAAATAGTAACTATTACATATTATATTTATTAGTATTTGATGTGATGCTTATGAAGTCGTTTGTGTAATTGAATTAATTGGTAACGCGGCTGGCAGATCCCGTGTTGGTTTCTTCAGCCATCAGCGTAACCTTAGGGTCTACTGCCCAAAAACTGCCATAGCTTTCTCTTTTCGTTTAGCTTGAAATTATAGAGAACGCAATAGCAAAGTCAAAGCCGACTTAGGCGGTAGAAGGGCAGGTCTCGTTTATGACGCCTACTAAAAGCGTATTATGATAACGATGAAATTGGAGCAATGATGACCATGATTCGGAATGACCCATTCAAATTGTAATCCTAAATAAAGTTTTGCTATCTCTTTTATTAACCGGGTCGTGAAGGACATCAATAGCTTTGTTTTTCATTTTAAATTATGATTCTACTAACATTTAGGTTTCAGTAAATTGTGTTGGTATGCTACTATTTTCTAGCCGCCGTTTATGTGGCGATTTTTGTGATAATAATATGTGAATGATTTTATGTAGACTAGGGCCGTTCACCTCTTCCGATCCAACTTAGACGTAGAGTTTATTTTATTACTTTTACTACTAATTTCGTCGTAACGTTTATTGTTGACCCTTTGTCTTAGGCATATACGGTTCAAAGTCGTGGTGCACTTTTATCAGGCCTGAATTTGATCGCTATGACAATTTATCGACCCAGAGCAATGCGATTGGAGTTTTTTCTCCATTGATTATAATATTATTATGTTTTGTAATTTTAGTTACAAAATGTTATTGAAATTGAGGATACCTACTTCCATATTGACTGTTTAAGCAAGCATCACCAAAACTTTAGTAGGTTGGATGTGTGGCTGAAGTAGATTGAATGAGAATTTTTTTTTGGTTGATGTATCGGTTATCTGGATCCGTAAAGATATTTTAGAAGATTCGAAGATGTATTGATAGCCATTAAGATAATGGCATTATTTTAATGGCTATCAATGGCTATGGTTTCAACGTCAACGATTCGAAACTTTCTAGCACTAACGACTTGTAAACTATATACATTCCTGATTACCTACGTTATGATTGCCCTTGAAACTGCACCGTTTGAGATTATAGTTTTAAATGACGTTCCTAAGAAACGGTTGTGTGATAAAAGAAAAAAAATTGGCTCTAAAAATTTGTATTTTCTGAGATTGTATCTGTTATATTTTTGTTTTTAATTAATTTTGCGATTAAGGATAACAAATGAACTTAGATTTAACATTAAGATGGTCACATTTATGTAGTGTCGATTATTTAAGGTGATAACTTATCATATCGCAATCAATGAGTTATCAAATAGAAAAATAAAATTCCAATATGACGGATCAATCAATACCTTCAAAGAATACTGTGCCAACTTTAAAAACATAGATTTACAGGAATAACAACACAGTAAAAGAAAAAAAACTACTACATTTCTACTCAGATAAATTCTTTTTTGCACTTTTTGAAAATAACAAGAAATTTTAAAACAAAATCGGCGATCTTATGATCTAAAAGCGATCTCTACCGTAGGATGGAATGAGATTTGAAGATAGGGAGACAGGAATACAAAAAAGAAGTGGTAGACACTTATACATACTACTCTATAAATGTATGTAAATAACATATACTTACTACTTATCTTACAAATTACGCGTCACGTTGCTTGTCCGCGATGGACCCCCTAAACTACTTAACCGATTTTGATCAAACTTGCACACCATGTGCAGTTTGATCCAACTTGGAAGATAGGATAGTTTTTATTTCAATTAATCTTTGTATGACAATATCTAAGCGAAGTCCGAAGGAGTCGCTAGTAATTTATGAAATTTAGGAAAATGTCTTAACTAATTTATTATAAAAACTATCGATCTTTTTTTGACTGCTCTTCCTGTAAAACTATGTACGTACGTCTTTAGAATTTGCATAATATTCCTAGGAGGTATCGAATAGTATAATCCCGAGTTATCACCTCAAAATCGATTAATGTACTTACGATATTTATGCCTAAATGTTTACTTTACACATGTAAAATGTATTTTACTATAAATATTTGTATATAAAATGTTTTATGCTGTTTACACAAAATGAACTTTGAAAATTATATAAAAAAATCAATATTTCCTGATGCTTTCGCTAGTATTTCATATCATATTAATGAATGTGTGCTTGTAAAAAACAACGACTAAGTGTATAAATTATGTAACTATACAATACAGGTGACGAACTAATGCGAAAGAGCCGGGTTTCATTATGAACAACTTTTGCTATGGTATACCACTACTAAGGATTTTTTTTATTGATAAAGATTTTCAGTAGACCATTCATTTGTTATTGATAAAGGTGTTGTATTCAACTTCGCAGTTTCTTCTTACCGATAACGGCTTGCAGTTGTGTGTTTTTATCGATAAAGGTTCGCAGTTGACAGTTTCCGAAGTGAAAACTTCTTTTGGCGAACCACACACAGATTTTTCGTGGGCTGTGAATTGAGCTCAAGCGTCACACTCGTAAATGAAAGAAATCTGGTGGACTTGGGATTATGGGCATGTTTCCAAAGTGAACTATAAAGATCTGAGATAACTTTCGCTTCTATCGGCAGTCCCTATGACTGCCAATTTTTTTTTATCCATAAAGATTGTTCGATAAATTTTGATATTGATAAAATTCGATTCGCCTGATGCTAAGCGCTAAGCAACGATCCGGTGTACGATGTAGCGTGCTTGTGATTTACTGTCTTATTGAAGATACCAAGATTGTATCCGTCAGGACAAAACCCCACAGGCAACATATTCCACATTCCTATTACAAAAGTGGAGTCAAAGCTCTTCGTGTTAGTATCTGGAACGTCAATTATGAGGCGATGTCACTCTTTCGTAAAAAAGGTCTACGTGGTAGGCATTTGATCATGCAGATCACCTGTCCACCAGATGCACAATCTATGAAATGTTTATTTATTTATTGAATAATAGGTTATTAATAATATCTCAGTATTGAAATAACATGTATGCGATAAATTCCTGTAGACCTATATAGAGCAGCTGATTTTTTATCTGCAATGACAGGGTAAGGTCCTAAGGATGGATCCATAGCGAAGTTACTCATAATGTTGAGAACAACTCTTTCGGCTAAGTACAGGAGTTCGTTACCCTGTAATAAATTATGTACCTATAAATAAATGACATGATATTAAATATATTATAAATGATATAATATTGTTACAGTGAAATTTTTGTTTTATTTTACAATCCTTATTCAATGATAATACATTTAAACAATGGGCATGCACTTTCATTAGCTTGTGTGGATGATAAAGATATAATATACATTTTATTTTTTAGACAAGGGTATAAAGTTATAAAAAGAGTCAATCCATCAACATTCATTTCATCATTTTCTTAATCTAGTAAATAAATACAACAAAAACAATAAAATTTATTCGCACCAAAAATACCATCTCTTGAGACATGAAATAACTTAATGTTGATGTAATAACGACATGAAGCCTTTGTCACAGGAAAAACAATGTTTTAAAGTCTCATGGTTGTCACTAGTATAATTAATTACAGGATATTTATATATATATGTATTTATGCACCACGGGTGATTTATATAATTAATGATACTAGTGTAATATAAAAAAAAAACTTTGCCAGAATAAAGCAACAATTAGAATACATACTTGTAGTACAACAATCACAAAACATCTAAAACTTAGTCTAACTTAGTGAAAGGTAGCCGGTTCGTTCATTGACTGTACCGTTTTTCTCGCGTCGAAAACTCGAGGGTTTTCCCCCTTAATAAGATACTTATAAGAAATTATCACAATCACAGCTTGTTATTGTTTATATTTTTTGTACGAGCACATGATGATAAGCAGTATACCTCCCTTTTGCCAGCACAGTTCTACAAAGCTAGCTCATAAAATAATTGTTCTACTTATAAATTCCACATAAAGCATATAGTGTAGGTAATAACTAAAATTATTAATTCCCATCATTCAGCACTATATTTCTCTTGTATGTATCATCTTTTTTCTATCTGCAAGCTTCATTAGAGGGTACATACTCTTAGGCTATCATACAGGTCCTAGCTAGCTAGTAATGCTTCTCTATAACTGAACCCTTGATTAATTTGAAAATAACCTTTTGTGAATATAATAAATTATCATTTCAAACATAACAAGTACATTTTTTTGTTAGTTTTTAGGTTTGCTGCTTTTATCTTTTCAAGCCAATAACACGCTGATTGTTTTAGCTCTTACAATTACCTTATTTTAGACAAAATGTCTATAGCTGTTAAATACAAGCCACCTCATACAGTCTGCTCTACATTTTTAAACTAATTTAACATTCTATCTAATTCCCTCAAATTTCTTCACAAGCTCTTTCCACAATCCTCATTCACTACCCCACTCAATTGAAATTCAGTCTTATTATTTTCACTTAATCTTTAAGTAAATCATTTTAATACAATTTATGTCATTTCTTTGCTTTTCATTGATAAATGTTCACTATTCTCATTTCATATTTCTTCACATGATATATCACTTTATCACTTACTTATTTTGAGTAAAATCTTCATTAACTTCATTAGTAATTTTCGCTTTTTTCGCAGGAATATTTTCTAATTCATCTTCTTGAGATTCACTATCATATGTTATACATATGCTTTGAGAATCTGGAGTATCATCGTTTAATAGGAATTCATATTCATTACGACTATCACATTCCATTACATGATTTTCATTGACTTCAGATTCGATTTTGGAAGTATTTGTGACTTTGTTGTTACAATTCAGTATCAGTCTAGGCGGTTCTTCTTCATTTGTTTTAGTTATATCGCCTTCAATTTTAACTATAAATTCTTCTGTTTCTTTCTTATCAACAACATAACCATTTGCTAGTAATGATTTATTTTGTTCGTAATGAGCGTCGTCTGATCCAGCGCTGGTATCGTGTGATCCAGTGCTGGTATTATGAGATTCACCACTAGCATTATG
Source organism: Ectropis grisescens (assembly GCA_017562165.1). Classification (NCBI taxonomy): domain Eukaryota; kingdom Metazoa; phylum Arthropoda; class Insecta; order Lepidoptera; family Geometridae; genus Ectropis; species Ectropis grisescens. The sequence continues at coordinate 4,012,258 of CM029783.1, forward strand.
TGATTCGGCTGTGGTATTGTGCGTTTCAGCACTGGTGCCATGGCTACTAGGTAATGGCTTGGATCGTTTTATTTTTTTACCGGTCGCATCTTTGTTTTTACGAGTTACTTGCTGTCGATATGGCGTGTCCTGTAAAATTAGAAGTGATATAAGATAGGTAAGAATAGAAGAGTTTTAAATGAATGATATCGATGATATTTTTTTTTACTTAGTCACTTATTTTTTTTTTAAATAAAGAGTGACGATACGATCAGGACATGTGCCTGATAGTAAGCGACATGCTTGACACATAACAGCAAAGTGACACGCAGCTATTGGAACATGAAGAGTCCAAATCATTACCTAGCATTGCACTGCGCTCGTCACCCAGAGATCTAAGATCTTATATCTCTAAGCTCTGTAATTTCTCTGGAAACATTGCCCTTCAAACCGGAACACAGTAATGTTTGCAGATTACTGCTTGGCGGCAGAATAACTGGCAAAGGTGTGGTACTTCCCCAGGCGGACTCTGCCAAGAGTCCTACCACTACAATAAAAATTTAATTAAAAATCTTCAGTTTAGTACACCATCTATTGAACGCATTTAGTGTTTTTTTATAGTGAGGAAGTAAGGATTAGAAGATTTTTTTACTCACGGTAGCGTTTCCCAAGGGCACCGCGACATCTCTCCTCCGTATCACTATGTCTTCCATAAAAGCGTCGAGTCTGACGCTGTGAGAGAGCAAGGCGGTAGGATTCTTGTTATCTGACTGGAAACTTTCTGTGTTAAACTTGTCTTTAGGGTTTAACCACTTGTATATTAACGAGAATGTTTGTAGGTGTTTCTGAAAGCAGCAATTTTTTTTTTAATTATTTCACATTGTATTTAACATAAATTAGAGTCAGTTTATGATTTGGCCTGAGTAGAATTTTAAAAATCACAAGTAGTGAAGGTGAGTGTTGATGTACGTCATTAAGGGGCCCCTTAAACCTATGCCCGAGCCACAAGTCTCGGGATGTACTCGTGATTTCTCTCTCTGCCACACGATAGACCCGGCACCAGCACGGTGAATCCATGGAATGCTAAGAAGATCATCTCTGCCTTTAAACATTTTTATTTCATGTTCACCTTGTAATACGAATGGCCTAAGCATTAGGTAGCTAATTTATTAAACACTGTAACAAATTAACGGCTGAATATCATGCAGGAACCTGGTTAAACGGCGCTGTTTAGTAGAGGCTAGGCTGTTAATTGAACGGCTCATTAAGCTAGTAAAACTTATTTTTGAGTAAAGCAATATGGCAAATCAATATTGTGTGGACAAAAAGACCCCTGAATTCCACACTAGATGAAGGACCTGTCGCGAGATCCAGTCCAAACAACAACTATACCATAGTCTAATAAATCAGTCGTTCAACGAAACCGACTAGACTAGGTGAGACACAGGGAGCGCGCTCCCACCATTGCCAACATTATAATGTTAGTGTTTCGTGAGCGCGGTTCAGTTTTCGGTATTATCTACCCGTGTCTAGACTTTATCGGCGTTTCTTCCAAGATCAAAGGCAATGAACTACTGATAGTATTTTTTTTATACTGTAAGTTTATACCTTGAGGTCGATGGAGGTGAGCCATATCTTGTATTTAGCGTTGAACCCAGCGCGTAGGACCTCCTTAGGGACGACGGTATCATCCACCACGACCACCCCCCACTCGCGGCGGCTCAGTATGTTCACTTGAGACGGTGATCCGATCACGCACGCCGATTTTGTGTATTCGTTTCCTATCTGTACTAATACCTCTGGAATATTAATGTAATAGGTAAATTAATTTAGTTGTTAATTTAAAAAAAAATTGGCAGTCATAGGAACTGCCAATAGAAGTGAAAACCTATAACTCAGAATTTGATAGCCTAGGTACTTTGGAAAATACGTGAGTGAAACCAGAGGGCGTGGCCATGAGCAGAGCATGGCCATCTAGAAATGCAACAGCAATTAATGGAACAATGGGAAATGCTGACGCATTTCTAGATGACCAAAGGCCTTGGTCCCGAGTTTACCCGAAGATTTATCATTCCCAATTAGCGTCACGCTTGCTAAAATTCAATTCACAGCCCAAGAAAAATCTTGTGGTAGCGCAGCAAAAGAAGTTTTCAATTCAAAAATAGATTTTTGCCTAATGGTAAACGGTTCCCTCTGCTTACGAACACCATAATTAACTGTTATTTTTTGATAATTCGTCACATAATGTCACATACATTTAGTATATGACATTTTTAGGGAGTGAAGTCGTGTTGTCGCAGACAAACAATATGACACAAAATTTTATATAATTTGAGGCGCATTGTGCGCTTATGATCAATAACAAATAATTAATATTAGAAATCAGTTTATTGTTTAATAAAATGTATAAACATAAGCAGCCCACTATTTTAATGTGCCCACTGTTGGGGCTCGGGGACTGAGACATTTTTGAATGGTGTACATCATTTACAACAATTTTTTGTTTATTATTGACAGGACAAGTTTTGTCTAAAATATATATTTTTTTAAATAGACAAAATAAGTTTGCGTAAGCATAAGCAGCCCACTATATTTATGTTCCCACTGCTGGGGCTTACGTAAGAAGAGAGTCAAGGCCATATTCACCTCACTAGCCATGTGGGTTGGTGGATACCAACCTCGAAATATTAGAATCTTTCGGAACATGGTGGTTTCCTCACAATGTTTTCCTTCACCGTTTTTAAGTTTATGGTATCACGCACATGATTTTGAAAAGACAGTGGTGCGAGTGGGCTTTGAACCTGGGTGCTCCGGATCGGCAGTCGTCGTTCTCCCGACTACACCAGTAAGTATACATACCAGATGCCATATTAGTCCACTGATGAAACCGTCGCATCCACAGATCCTCGATACTTTCATTGCACAATATGAGGGTAGGTGCCGTTATGACGGGACGCATCGCACTGAGGAATATCACCGTCTGGACTCTCTTCCCATATCCAGCGGGATCATTGAGGATTACACCAGGTTTATTCTGTAAAGTTATTAACAAACTATTTGCTTTGACACAACCTTAAGAAAACCAAGCATTCATTTAACGATTACGGTGTAATAGACATTTGTATCAGCATAAGCAGGCTATTTAAGGTTTCTACAGCTGGGAATTGGGGCCATCTCTGACAAAGAGAGAGTTAGTCCCTAATTCACCACACTGGTCCAGTGCAGGTAGGTGGATGACATACAACCTTGAAATATTTTAGGTACCTAACGGTTTCTTCACTATGTTTTCCTTCATCGTTTTTAAATAGTGACATTATGCAAAAATGATTTCGAAAAGACAGCAGTGCACGTGAAATTTGATATTAAACTAAATTTTTTTTTTTTATTTTGAACTTATAAGAAAAAACAGTTTGTTACCTTTTTAAACTGCTTATATAAAAACCGAATACCATCATATTGATGTTGTGGAAGGCTAGATGTATCCACATAGACATTCTTGTCCCCTTGCGCGAGGTACAGTCTGATCAGTGCTTTGGTTTCCATCTTGTAATCTGGAAACTACATATTTATTCACATTAATATCTTTCTGCTTCCTGATAAATCTTTTCCTTAACAAGCAGTATGTCCATACCAATGTCACCAACCAATAGATACGAAGTATTATTATATTTCATTGATATAACATTTTATTTTAAAACAATTAAACATCCTTTATTTGGCCACCCAATTTCAGCTCTTTATTTTAAATGCAAGTTAATGAAAAAAACACAATGAATGCTTAAAATGTCAGTTCTTTGGCATGTCACAGTTCCGAAAAACAAGTGACTGTATATAAAACAGTATCATGGATTTATTAAAACTTACTGATCCAATCCAATCTGTGACATATTGACATGTACTATAAATATCAATAATTAAATAGTCTCCACTATATTAAAAATAAACAGAAACTTTGTGTTTAGTTTAATTTGTCAGTCTGTTGTGTGTTGTTAAAATTAGAAATTCACTCCATATTTCACCGTTTTAAGATCAAATTCCTACATAACTTTTAAAATTGGTAAATAAATTAGTAGCGGACCACACCAGTTGAAGGCCGCTATTGCTGTACCGGGAGCTACATTTGTTTTTGCCTTGCATACACTTGCTGATCCAGTCAAAATTTCAGTCCCTTGGAGAGTCGTTATTTTCTTGTTAACCTGAGGTTGATTTTTATTTATACATAGTTGACTATGATATGTCAAACCGTAGCTTAGAGACAAAATTATTAAAAAAAAACATTAGTTTCAATAATAATCTCAAATGTTTGCGTTTTCGTCAGTCCATTGGCATCAGTCCTTTTTTCAAGTATGGCGGTAGAGTAGAAACCAGAGTACTAACTTGACAACAAACTACCAAAAAGTGACTGGCCTGATTGGGGACAAGATATTCATAAGATTAGCTATCATACACATCCGAATTTGTAGACATTTGATTTAATAACAATAGTAAACAAAATATCATTAAAAGCTACCAAATTTTTGTAGAATGACCCATATTATGTAAACGTGTGTAGGAGTGGTTTCAAAGGCCCATCCCTTTTGTAACCACTTCTCTCTCAAAAAATGTGTGTGGATGTGTTGTAAGAGAGAAATTATGCATGCAAAAGAAATCAGGATCGGAAAAAGATGATTAACGATGGTTTAAATAAATATATAAACTAAATAAATAAATAATAATAATAAACATTCACCCAACAACATCTAGCCATTGGTTTGTTATGACCTTGATAAATTTAATTATATGATCAGATCAGATTGTTTTAATGACTTAGGCTTACTCATTGCGCTCAGATAGGTGATGTAAATTTGAATCCATCTAATATTGTTAGTAAATCAGATTTTTAAAGTTAAAATATTCTGCTATTGTTTGAAGTTATTACTATGTTTTAGCAATACTTTTGCTGAGCAATCACAGTGCATTGTAGCTGTTTTTGATGACAATTAAAAGTAAATGGTAAACATTCTTTTTTCACAAATTTATAACATTCCAGAATAATTTATACATAACGGTTATCTAGCACAACACTAATCATCATTTAAGATGTTACTTTCACCAAGTGTAACACAACTGAGCAGCACTTTCACTAAAGAACTGCATTCAATGGATAATTGATGAAAATGACATTCAAACTGTACTTGCTATTATCCATTAGAAAAGTCGTGGGCAAGATTGTTTTCTCTCTTGCCACTTTTAGATAGGTAGAAAACTTTTTATTGAGACACAAACAAATAAAAATGTTACAGTAAACCACTCATAAACTGTTGCCACAAGTGGCAGCCTTTACTGAGGTTAATGTTTTTCAGCCAACCAAAATAAAGTGAATTCACCCACACACAAACTTGTTTGGTTTATTCCCATATTACACTATTGATTTATCCCACAATCTTATTCAATCATAAGGTGTTGCTATCATTCCTCTTTCCACTACAACTACTCCCATTGCATGTTATTCCAGGCACCACAATAAAATTAGTCTCTAACTTTTAGTACTATTTAGAAAGCAGTCTAAAAATTACCTCCAAATTTCTAGATCTAAAGAATTTCTACATTGAATAGAAATCACAGTATTAGAAAGTTAGTGAATTTGAATTCAGATATTAATGTACAGAACCCGGGACGTTATCACTAAAGTAAAAGTCGGACTAATTAGCGAAAGTGAAGAAAAGCGTTTCTACGATCAATTTATGAAAACATCAAGAACGTAGGCTTACTTACTTCGTACCGTTCACAGGGAATTATGAGGGCATGTTTTGATTTAATCTGTTCAGAATCGATAAAGTCATTATCAGCACATATAGCATTTCCAAGTAAAACAAAGCTACGAACACTGAGACACTAGTTTTATGCACTTCTATATCCTCAAACTCCTGCATCAGTTTATTCCGGTAGGCATGGTCCCAGAACATCGATACTGATTTCTTGACCCCTAATGTATGAAACACTTCTTTTCTTTGTAAGGAATGTTGTAGGAATGATAGCTTCAATTTCGCACACAATATTATATTAATAAAGGTGTTTAATTCCTAAAAAAAAAGAAAATAAGATCAAGAAACAGCTTGCCTTGCCTTGTTTTGTAATTTCCCCGTATCAATGACATTGACAATACAGTTCAGTGATAATAATGATAAGTCTGACATTGACAGCAACTAAAACAAAATGTGAAAAGTTTAAATATTTTTTTATATCGATTGCACCACGGATGTTTAGCATGGGTGTTGTCGTCGAGTTGTAAGCTTACCGAGTGAATGTACTTATACTTCTTTTGTGCGCTTGGTAATAAATGATGAGTGAATTTATAGAGCACAGGCCCGTGAACAAAATTTATGGGTCATATGATACAGCAGGATACCTATGTAGGATGATAGAAGGGTATAAAATAATAATATTCAGCACTATGCCGGTATTTGAAAGCTGTCCAACTGAGTGCAAATTGAAGAGGGGGGTTCCAGCCCTCGCTATTTCCTTTTTGTCGCATGATTTTTGTACGGCATTGGGAAATAATGGGTTAGAACAGGTATTGAAACTGTATGGAACTGGAAGTCTATTAAAGACACGCGCCACACATGCTGACTGCCCACCTGATGTAATTGGCTGATATCTTTCAGACTCTGAATAGATGTCAGACGTTAAGAGTGATTTTTTTACGATACGAGCTTACACACTCACATTGTCACCAAAAATTTGACACATTGTAGTTATGTACGTTTTTGTAAGTGAGACATAAGCCAGTTGTCCTCTACTGCCCAATCAACTTTGGGGTAGCGCTGGAGTGTTAGTCGCGCGTTAGCCTTAGTAATAAATACTTCTTAAGAAATACAACTCCTTGCAAGCGCCCTTAAGTTCCCACACACATTTTTTAATACTATGTTGTACATCACAAATCCATAAAACACATTACCACTCGTTTGCGTCGGGTAAAAACACAGATTAGTATATAATTAAATAATGATTTAGATCGATGGCTAAAACAAATAGAATTTGTAGTATTAGAATATCACGCAAGGTGATTTACAGATGGGGAATAAAAACAACACATAAAAATAAATTCTATAATTCCATATCAATATCAACAACTGGTATATAAAATAAGTGAAAAATTGATTAAAACATAAATTGATAATAACATTTCACTTATAATTAGATAATATCAGTTTGCTGCATTTATCCTTACATTCGTACATGATTTCTTGCAAATAGGTGCAATAAATGCTTTAAAAAGTTTATTCATTCTTGAAAGAGGGAGGCCTCTTTTCGATGAATGCAGTCATGCCTTCTTTGCGATCAGCCTGTAAAGATAAACAAACATAATTAAGTTTTAATTAGCTCCATGGAACGGTCTGTTATCCATAACAGAACAGCTTCTATGTTACGTTACTATGATCGTACTCGTATATGTCGGTGGCGGGAATCTATAAGTTTCTCCCCTACCAAAAACTGACAAATTTTACTTCAAAGATCTCTTAATTTTAATATCAAATCTTAATATTTAAATTACGTATCACGTCCGGAAACGTCTAAACAACTTAACCTATTTCCATCAACATTGCACACTGTGTACAGTTTGATCTAATTTGAAAGTTAGGATAGCTTTTATTTCGATTAACTTCTTTATATGATAAAGTTAAAAGGCTTTATAAGACAATTTCCGAGCGAAATGTTTCAAATATTTGATATCTAGTACTGACCGTAGCGAAAGTTCCATAGAAGATCGATTTCTCGTACTGCAGGCCGCTCTTGAGCGTGGTCTCGTAGGCCTGGTTGACGGCCTGCTTGGCCATCTTCACGATCAGCGGCGAGTGCGAGCCGATGCGCTCCGCCAGCTTGATGGTCTCTTCTAGAAGCTTCTCCACCGGGAACACGCGGCTCACCAGACCTGGACATCCGACAGACAAAAATGACTACAACTTTGTTTTACTTACACTGTTGTATACTTCTCAAAATATAAAAGCCCCCATGACATTTAAGAAAGACACTAGAATGTAACTTAGACTTAAAAATTGAAATTAATTATAAAGTACGTACGGCGCTGAGCTATCTATACGCGCGCGCTGCCGACTGGGAGCGTGCGTTCCGCGCCCAAAAACGTGCCGTACGTGCCATCGTTGGCGTATCGCAATACACATCTGTCAGACCATATTTCAGAGAGCTTGGAATACTTATGTTACCTGCTATCTTGATCTACCAAGTGGCTGTGTATGTCAGAAATAATCTAGAATCGTACAGCACGCGAGGAGAGAGACATTCTCGCAACATATGCAACGCCCACAAGCTGGATGTTATACCACTCTCGCGAGGTCACGGAAGCTGATTCACATTACGGGACCGAAAGTTTATAGCACTATTCATATATCGGCCCCAAGTTTCGGCAGCTTCAAAAACAGACTAAAGTGCTGGTTTATCGGTCACAACTTTTAAAGTTAACAACTCAGCCATATTTTCTGCCTCGATTTACTACTCAGCCAAATTCTCTGGTTCGATTTACAACTCAGCCTTATTCTCTACCTCGTTCTACAATTCACCCACATTCTCTGTATAGTTTTCTAAGTCACCTATGTATGTCTCGTTCTACGACTCACCCATTTTCTCCGCCTCCTGCGCATCGATGAAGTTGCCGGTGAGCACGATCTCCATGGCCTTGGACTTGCCGACGTAGCGCGGCAGGCGCTGGGTGCCGCCCGCGCCGGGGATGGTGCCGATGTTGATCTCCGGCTGCCCGAACTTTGCCTTCTCTCCCGCGTAGATGATGTCGCAAAGCATAGCCAGCTCGCAACCGCCGCCCAACTGGCGAATTACATCAGGAGGCTTATTAGAATAAGGGGCGTTCCACGCGAAGCAGACAGATAAACATAGTGGTTTTTTTTAACCTACTTTTTTACCTGTTTATATTATATAATAGACAGTTAAAACTAAATGAACGTAATGGTTACTGGTGGTATAATTATTACATTGTATATAACTTGGTAATCAGTTTTGAAGTACTGCATTCCCACCGATTGATATAATTTTCAAAGTCCCATAACTCAATAAATGGCTTTAATATCCTACCTCAGACCAACTGTCAATTCCTCAAATATATATAATACTAGACATTTATACCAAATAATATAAATGTCAAGTATGGATGTTTGTTGCACATCACGTCGTAACGTATGAACTGATCAGACTGAAATTTGAAACACAGTTAGATTATAGTCTGGAAGAACACATAGGCTACATTTTATCCCGGGAAAGTAACAGGAACAACGCGGGTAAAACCGCGGGGCACTACTAATATAGCTGAGACTACATTACCGCGAATCCGTTGACAGCAGCGATGACTGGTTTCCCGCAGTTGGAGACGTCCTCCCACTCCTGTAGGAAGCCCGCCTTCTGATTGGAGCTGTATGTGTTGTTCTGCATCTCCTTGATGTCGGCGCCGGCAGCGAAAGCCTTTTCGTTGCCTGTGTGTAAGACAAAAATACTATCTCATCCAAAGAGTTTGAATATACTACTTATAGAACTAGATTTTCCGCACGTTTTCTTTGTGTCAATCGTAAGCAGATGACGTGCATCTTTCTATGGCAACAGTGTGATGTACCGCGACAAAAGTATGACACTTTCACAAGAGTGACAAGGCAAGAAAGATGCTACCCGTGCTTTCGGTGTAAAGCGTTTGTGCCAACTCTATACTTAGTATAAAATTTGTAAACTCACAGATTAAGCACCTCTGTAAACTCTTTGATCTCATCTATCTCTTCTTTTCTTCTTGTTGAAGATATTAGGTACTTGTTTTGGACCGTTGGGGAAAAATGATGCTAGTAATTTTTTACGATGCGCGCCATCACGAAAAACCGGCACCCAAGTTAGATAGTTGACTATCTAACACCTGTTTTGTGTTCATTAAATTTTCAGAGAAAATCTGCAGAAAAGTCGGGTAGAACGAAGATTTTGTGATATTATATACTTATTTTAATGTTTCATGTAAGTATTGGCAATTTTTAAGAATCGCGAAGAGAATTGGGATAATTCTCCCGGGCAAAGTAATCAGGAAAAGCTAGGTGAAGTTGGAGATAATGAAAACAAAACAAACAATGTAATCATTGAACTTTGTCCATATTACAAACAAGTCCAAAGTCCAGTTAGTACCTTTATTAGATTAGATAGCTTAAGCCCACTAAGTATTCCCACAGCTGGGGCTTAGGTAGGTCCTTCTTTCGCAAGGAGAAAGCCAAGGCCATCATTTACCCAGCCGCGGTCCCAGCCTCGAATTTTGGAGGGGGTCACCTAGTGAGCAGCCTCAGATTTTGGAGGGGAGGGTCATAAGTAGAAATACAATGAATCGAGTAACAAATACTTTACCAGTAGCGCCCCACGATTTTACCCGCGTAGTTGCCGTTCCAGTTGTTTTTCCGCGTTAAAAAATAGTCTATGTAAATATACTAAGTATAATATTTAAAAAATAGACTTTTAATTTAACAATATTTATAAGAGCCTCATGGGGTCTCATGTCCGTTTGGACCGCACCTGACAGGGTCAGCATGGTGGATAATGGCCTTGTTTTTCTCTTGCGAGGGATGGGCCCGAGTCCCAGCGGTGGGAACATTTAGTGGGTTGCTTATGTTAACTTCTTACCGGTAATGATGATAGCCGAGATGGAGTCATCAGCGTCGAATTCCCGCACTGCCTTGCCGAGTTCCACAAACAGCGGCTTGCACAGCGCGTTGAGCGCCTTCGGCCGGTTTAGCTGGATGATGCCCACATTCTTCTTGGCTCCAACCACTTCGATCTTGATGTTTTCGTACGCGGGAGCTGTTTGAAACAAAATAAGTATTTTTTGAAAATTACCATGGTCTATACTTTCGAATTTCGAAAGAAGCTCAATTACAGGGCTTATAGAGATAAGTATAACATCTCAGATCTCTGGATGAAGAGCGTAGTGCAGTGCTAGGTAATAATTTGGACTCTTCATATTCCAATAGCTGCGTGTGACTGTGCTGTTATGTAGCAGGCATGTTGCAGGCACATTTCATGCTCGTCTCGCCACTCTGTATTAAAAAAAAACAAGCATAATCTTTTTTTTACAGTATTCAATAACGAGATATATAGTATTGTCACCCAGAGATATAGGTGATTTTATACCTATGCCCTGTAATTTCTCTGGAATCTTTGGCATTCATATTGGAACTCAACCGGATGCAAAGAGTCTTACCACTACTTTGTCAGTTTACAATAAAACTTATAACAATTGTTATAAACCTATAACAGGTATACTATAGATATTTCTATTTATAATAAGTATGTATTTAAAACTATATATGTATTATATCAGCTATCTGCCCGCCATACCACAAGCTTTGCTTAGTTTGGGGTCAGATGGTGTTGTGTGTGAATTGCCCACCAATATTTATTTATTATTTATTAACAGACTTCAAAAAAGGAGGTTTCTCAATTCGACCGTATATATGTTTTTTTATTTACAATTTCATGGGAATATGTATATAAATGTTCGATGCATGTGTTTGTAATTAAACACCTCCTAAATGGTTGGACATATTTTGATTAAATGACTTGTGTGTTATCCAGTGGATTCGAGAATGGTTTAAACAATTAGATGTACAAGTTAAAAAAAATTGTATTTAAAACACGTACAGTGGTACATTACAGGACAACATCGAAAAATATAGCACATTCTTTAGAAGCTACATTATTTCATAATTTTGCTGCATAAAAGTTAATATTTTCTAAGATGTCTATCTGCCCCCTTTCTGGAGTGATAAAGTAATACGTAACTGATATACTCACTTATATCACTCAACATGACAATTGTTATTCCGTTATCTTAATGTGTGGCAAATAATGATTACGAACTGTGCACACACCCCAGCACCTACAAACTTGTTTGATAAGATATTTTAAAATTACTAGTGTTTCTCAGTCAAGGTTATATTTTCACGAAATAGTTTTTTAGTATCTAACATAGAACAATGATAATTAGAATATCTAATTATTAGATCTTTGCTTATCAAATATTTCAGATCTCAATGATGCCAGATAAGAACAATTTATAATTTTAATAAACCGACATTGTGAAAACACTATTGAAATAAATATTTTTGTAAAATTATTCTAACTCTGCAACGTTTTCTCAACCTATACAGATTAGTCTATTTGTCATTATCATCATCACTCTTAGACCTTAGAATTGATTTGGCAACTCACTTGATTCTACTGTAGTAAAAAGAATGTAGTAATAAAAATGTAAATGTTACATATTTGTTGCTCACATAGGAATGGTTGAATGGATCAATCTATTTGTTGTATACAGCACAAGGCTACATTTTTTTTATTTCAAAAGAAATGCAGAGTTTTAAGGGAATACCTAGTATTTTTCTAAACAAAGCAAATTCAATAAGGATTAATTTTCGATAGACACTTGATTAAATAAGTTTTCTACTAATGTTATAAATATGAAAATTTGTATTTATGGTTATTGTTGTACCATGTTGGTAGAATCGAAGGTACAACTCAGAATCTTGGACAGTTTTAGTGTGGAAAAGAACATGAGCTACTTTTTGTACCTGATTGTAGAATCCCTTTATTTTTATTTTTCAAAATGCTACTTAGACAAGGTTTCCTGCTAGTACAGCTCCACAAGTTTCAATCATAAAAAATAATCATAATTAATACTTGAATACAAATAAACTAACCATTTTAAAGAACCTGTTAAATCAATATTTGTCCATTTTTCTTAGAAGTTGGGAATGTGATGACTAGCTCAAGCCAGGGTAACAAAAATTTTCAAACTACCCTTCTTAAATTTTTCAATTATTTAATGGATTACTTGCTTGACATAAATGATCGGTCAACTGAACTAAAGTTTAAAGATACGGCATTCATACTAAATCAAACTGGTTGGCATGTTAAACATATTAAATGTTAGTTTTCATTATAACTTTTGTTATTTTTATGTACAGCATTTTGGTGTACATGAAAATAACAAAAGTTAAGATTTACGATCAAGTCGAGAGATCGAGTTACAATTTAAGATCATTTCATTAATGTTCAGCAATTTTACTTCAAAGAAAATTTTCAAAAATAAGTTTCCATAAAAATTACACAATGATTAAAATTTATCATGGGGTTCTAATTGGAATCCACACATCACTAATCAGGGCAATGAAGCCCCAATTGGAATCTATTGTGATATTAATTATAAGGGTTCATAGCAGTAAAATATTTGTATGGAACACAATATGGAATTTCAGAATAGGCTAAATCATTTTCAGCTGCAGAAGTCAAACTGAACCAGTTCTATTCTATTGTCTTTTAAAAGATGTTTGGATTTCAAGAGTTTTTTATTTATGTGAAAGGATATTTTTGGATGGAACTTCTTGGAATTTATTTAAATTGAATTAGTTGTCTACTAACTGGAAGTACCTAGACCTATTTGGGGTTTTATCTGAAATCTTATTTTGTTGGCCAATTGTTACAAAAATTCCTCCAACCTCCATTGTCTGTTCCGGATGCCTATTGCGACCTTAGTAGGATGCTTGCTTTCTGGGACATCATAGGCTGGTTGGAAGAGAAAAGGGAAGTATGAGGCACGCACAATGGCCCAATAAAGAGGTTAGGTGTGGAAAAGGCCCTGCCAAACTAACTAAGTGGTTACAAAGAGTGTTAGAATATGGTTATCAACACCTCCTCATGCACATTTATGGATTGTAGATTTAGTAGGTACATGTGTACTCCTCATATAAATCATGTAAAGGTAACATGTGTAGCGTGTACGACGTAAACAACATACATCCTACAGCACACCAGCACAGTGAATTTTAAATACTTATGTTGGTAGAAATAGAATGCCAGACCTTTGAACTATTACACAGCAAGTAGCCTCATTGCCGTTTCTAATCTTCGTATTACGAGAACGAACTCCTTATTACATATTCTGTTGGTATCATAATTCGTATACTCACCAGTGCTATAGAATTTACCAAAACCGGTATTGGTTAGAACTACTCTGCTTTGGCTCAGAGAATTTTTGCCGAGCAAGGCACGGGTCACAGCGGCTACAGATGCCATTTTTACTATTGGATGAACAATACGCTGCACTCGCCGAGGTACGAAACCAAAATGATAAAGAGTTGATAAAGTTTTGTTCGGCGAAAATAACTATGAAAATGTCGTTGCCGGGCAAGTGAACTTTGATACAGCAAGTGCGGGCGGAGCTGAATGATAAGGGCAACGACAAAGATAGCAAGATATGTATACTGTTAGAGAGAAAAAGATAGGTAACATAGATTTGTGTTTGGAAACATTGTTTTTTTTTAAATTTAGCATTTGGCACAAAGTATGAGGAGCACTTTGTAGATTTGTTAGACAAGGTTCAAAATTACACACCTGCTGATAAAATATAGTCTGATTTAACGTTACACTCAAATGATTACTCATAATATATCATAATCTGAGGAATTTAAATCAGTATCATTAATATTATTTTTCTCCACGGAATAACTTTGGGAGAAAAACTATGGAATGGAAACATGTTGGATATTTTTATTTTTTAGATGTTTGTTGCTGGATGAAAACACTATGAAAACATTTAGCTTTCACACAGCAACAAAAGTGACAAAAGTATATTTGTTTTCATTGTCAAACGTCAAACCCTACAGCTGATTTTCGATTTGTAAACATAACCTAATTCAATTTGCTTGATTTATTTTACTTTTCCGTTAATATTTTTATCTTCTCGCCATGACCTGTAATATACAGTTTTTCATCCTAACCGGCGAACCCGGTTAGTAGACATTGAATTTATTTAGTAAATTCAGAGCAGTGTTTGAACATTTGCAATACATCCTATCTAATCACAACCCGATTGGCGATTTTAAGGTGTAGGAAAGACAACTTTAACGAAGAAATTAGCATCGGTGTTATGTGAGAAAGGTCTGAAAGTGTCTGGTTTCTACACTGAAGAGACTCGTAAGAATGGGGTAAGAGAAGGGTTCGACGTAGTCAGTTTTGATGGCAGCAGGGGCCGACTAGCTCGGGAACAAAGTTTATTGAACGGTCCAGTTAAAGCTAAAGTAGGAAAATATGGTGTACTGATACAAGAATTTGAAAAAATTGCTATGCCATGTTTGGGTAAGGTCAGTATAATATTGTTTATTAATACTTATGCAAATGTTCCTACTAATATTATAAATTCGAAAGTTTGGACTTATAGCTTACGTTTTAATGGATCAGGTCGGAACGTAAACTTAATTATAGTCTGGAATAGCGAGTTGGCTTCTATTTATGGCGAGAAAATCATTCTGATGAAAAAATTCCTAATCATTCCTCGGAAGGTCAAAACCACTAAGCCAAACCTTTAATACTCCTTGACCCTCAGAGCTATTATCTCATTTCAATTTTAGTGTACCTACATATTGTTTGTAAACCTACCATCATTATTTTCAGCAATCAAGCACACAGTCTGTATTAGTCATAGATGAGATAGGAAAAATGGAATTTTTCAGTGAACCATTCAAGTCTTGTGTGAGAAATATCTTCAGTCCAACATCTGATCACATAGTGTTGGCAACTATACCTATCAGAAGAGGAGATTCCCTAATTGAGAATATAAGGAATCACAATAAAGGAAAAGTTTGGACTGTAAGTATTGTTTGTTAAGCAATCTATATTTATGCAATATTTTGTAATACTTTTCCGTTCCATGATAACCTGGAAGAGATCAGTTTTAGCAATAACCCTGTCCATTGTTACTACATACTTTAGAATTTTTCCTAAGAAGCTTTTGTTTAATTAAGTGCCATGGAATTCAAGCTTCATAAATATTGTAAAGACAGGAACTTGTTTTCTTGTTTGTGACAAAAAACTCTCAAGACTATGCACAAGACCAAATTTTTTTTACCTACATTCCACTGATAAGTTGGTCAAACTGTAGGTATATTAATTTTGCTGGCATCAGCCGAGCCTTTGGCAGGTAATCTAGAATTTGCACTTCTATTATATATTTTTTTTTTCAGGTAACTAGAGAAAACAGAAATAACATTCTAGGAGAAATACTGGATGACATGAAAACAATATTGAATTTTGTTTGATTTATTTATTTTAACAAAATAAGTAAAGGCTGCATAACACAAGAGATCGATGATTTTATGTTATTCCCTGTAGCATTGAAGTAAAACATACTTAAAAATTACCTAGTTAAGTTTTCTTTACATATATGGAACAGTTCATAACAAGCTGCTAGAATTATGTCTAGATAATCATGATATGTTTTAGGTAATACTTTATATTATGGTCTTATCCTATTGACTGCCATCATGGAATGTTTTGTTGAGCATAATAACAAATATATATTAGTACTAGTTTTATTAGTATAAAATGTTATATTCTTGTAAATTATTTTTATTTGGTGTGTTCAATAAAGTGTCTCTATCTATCTATCTAAATAAAATTATGAGTTCATTTTATACTAGTATTCATTATAGAATATTTTATTTGGGTGCTGCTATTATTTGTCTTCTATAAATGTCATTAGCACACAGGGATTGCAGACTGTTGCATATGTGACTGTGGCAATCAAAAGGCTTAATGGTGCTATACATTTTGTTAACCTGTGACAATGTACTTGCTTAGTGGCTTAGTTGTAAGCTGTGGAACTGTGGGTTTGATTTTCACCAAGGACAGATATTTGTGTGATTAAGTTTCTTCTGGGGTTTGAATATTAAAAAAAACTCATATCAGCTATCTGGTTACAAGATTTGCTTAGTTTGGGGGCTTGTGTGCGTGATTTTAAGACAAGACCATTCACAAAATAGCTGTCAGTTCCAATTGACAAGTATTTGAGATAGATAGGCTTGCAACTAGAATGTGTAAAAAAGCATGCAGTATTTATCTTATTTTCTATTTGTACTTACTAGTTATTTTTTATTGCAATAGTTATTTGTTTATAAATAAACTGATATACCTAATTAATATGTCACATTTTTTTTTATCATGAAATAGAACTTAATTAAAATTCAAGTAGAATGAAGAAATGATTTAAAACACAATTTCAATCTGAACAAGATCTATTTAAAGTTATAATGATTAATGTTTGAGGTCTTTAAACGCAGATTGCTTGTCCATGATCAATAAACTTAATATGTGTTAGGCATGGATGTATAAAAAAAGTTGGGACGTAGTCTCGCTACACGTCCATGGTGTTAGGAAAATAGATAACCAACTTAACTACCTATGTTATGTGTGGCAGGATTACACTAAGTGGTAGTTTACCCCTTAGAAACAGATATGTAAGTAACTAATGTAGCTAAAATAAGCTAATGTTAATTAAGATATGGTAAATATTTTGTATGGAGTATATTTTGATTGCCAAAGTTTGTTGTCAAACATGCACATCGTAAAATTGAAACGCTCTTTATACAGGGTTAATGCATTATAGTAACCTAAAAACCTAGTTTTTTTAGAAAAACAATGTATTTATAGCAATAAAGAAATAAAGAATAAAAGAATATCATGTAATACTTAATAATAAACAGCAGCTTAAATACAAATGGCGAGAAAGTATCAGCACAGCATAGTAAAACCTACCAACATTTATGGAAACAAATCTTCGGGCGAGACGATTCGTATAATGAATTTCCAAGACAACTAACTTATAAACATGACTGAGAAGAGATATTCGTCAATAGTTCTTCAAAAGAATTCCGTTTTTGAAGAATACCACTATCTCGCCTCTTCAGTTCTCCCAGTGGAATGGCAGGAAATACATACTTTTCTGAATTTTGAGCTTTAATGTGTAGTTTTGTTAAAAGGGTTCTAGAGTTGAGACCGCGAATCGCTATATGTAGTGTAGGACTCCCCGAATATAGATGGACCATACAACTTTTCCGCCTTTCTTAAATTGTCACTCCAACTGATGCTTGTGACGATTAACCAAATGCAGGTGAGGGTAGGAATAGTAAAGCCAAGAGTCAGGCTGAATGGTGTACGTTTCATAGGTGGAAGATAAGTCCAGCAGTGGACGATGACGACATAGTTTTTCTTTTTTTAGTTAATACTTTCTCACTAGATATATTTTTGCAACTGTTTGTATTAATGAACGTCATGTTTCGTCACTAGAAAAATCATCAAACTGCCCATCAGTCTCGTAAAATATTTGAGGATTATTTTGTCGTTTGGATTTGATTAGCTCTACAACGGAATCGGTATGCAAGTCTATGGGGCAAAAGTTCCCTTCCTCCATTTTGCGCTTGACGAAGTAGAGCCATGGTGAGGTGACAGCAGGTAGTTTGTTTTGGGGACACGGCACCCAATATTCATCTGAGTCCCAATCTTCAGGAGAACTCAAGGGATTTGGGTTTGGGGAATCTGGAAACATTCTATTGTTCAACCAAAGTAACCAATAAAATTAGAATAAATATATTTATAGACAACATAACATACCACCCATTTGTTTCCCATTGTAGAAAATTTCATACAATTCTTCGTTGTCTTCTTCAATGCTGGACCTTTCACTGTATTCATCTTCAGAATTGACAATAACATCTTTTCTGTAAAGATTTGGATTATTTATTTCTGTTTCTCTGATCAAGGGTTGTACCTTTCAACCTACTATTTTCCAATAACCATCCAAGAAACAAATGAAATCTTATAATTAAATTTGTATTAGAAATTGTTATATAGAAATGTAAGGCCTCAGACTGGATGTCAGAAGGCGCGGCGGCGTCTCAGGGCGGGCGCTGACGAAGCAAGCTATGCCCAAACTCATTTATTTGAATGAAAATCTTTGTGTTCGATGGAACTGCGCCCGCTCCGGAGTTACCAACGCGCCACGCCTGCTGACATCCAGTTAGAGGCCTAAAGACAAAACAAACAAGACGTTTGTATTCAAAAATGTTGGTAGTCTTGTTTCAAGTAACATTTAGTACTTATCGAAAGTTCATACCTTCCATTGTACCTATTCTCATGAAGCAATCTGAGCTTCTTTCTTCTATCCAAATAGGTAATATCATTTGGTTCTTCAAAATAATTCATTGCCAAATCTAATTCTTCTACATTTTGAAAGTAAGGCACTTCATTTAAATTATTGTCATAGAGGTCTAAGGTTTTTAAATTCAACAATTTGGTTAATGTATCAGGTATCATGCACAAGACATTGCCATCTAAATAAAGCTGGTGCAATTTTTGCAGTTTGTAAATATCATTCGGCAAATATAGTAACTTATTATAGGATAATATACAGACCTCTAAATTATCTAAATCACAGAACTCATCTGGAAGCCCATTCAGTTCATTTAGAGCTAGATCTAATTTAACTAAGTTTTTGTATAGGTCTATCCTAGGAGTTATAACATAAATGTTAGTGTTACACGCTACCAAATTTTCCACCTTGCTGCATTTGTTTAGTCCTGGACATGGTAGCTCAATCAGAGAATTATTGCTGGCTGTATAATCTCCTACTCCTAAATAAAGCGATTTTGCTTTTGGAAAGGTGACCAAAAGTTCTGTGTATTTTCCTAATCTGCAGTTATGAATATAAACATCAGTGAGCAGGGTGTTATATTGTAACAATTCTTCAAAGAATCCATTTACAAATGATTTAGTGATTTGACTGTTATCACTGAGGTTCAGGTGGCTTAGCTTTTGTGGTGCTTCTGCCCATACCCAGTAAGGAGGGCCGGCCAGGTTGTTGTGTGATATATCCAGTACTTCTAATGTATGGCAAAACCCAGGACGATCATCAAAAAACTCAATTTTATTGTGAGAGAGATTCAGAATCACTAGTTTTTCTAAGACTAGAATTGTTTCAGGTATTTTTAAAAATTCATTGCGAGATAAATTCAAATGGATCAAGTTTTTCGGCAGCTTCACTAGATCGCCTAAAGTTGCGATTTTACGTCCGGTCAAGTCAATTTCAGTAATATTTTCATGCCAAACGAACTCATGGCACATGATGTTTCTGTCAATTTTTTTTAATAATCCACTTTTTTCTTCACCCTCTTCATTTTTATGTTTAATGGTTTTGTTATTAGTTCCTTCCATTTCAACACCAAATAGTTAATAGGCATAGATAATA
Organism: Ectropis grisescens; assembly: GCA_017562165.1. Taxonomy (NCBI): domain Eukaryota; kingdom Metazoa; phylum Arthropoda; class Insecta; order Lepidoptera; family Geometridae; genus Ectropis; species Ectropis grisescens. Next base: position 4,032,341 of record CM029783.1, read on the forward strand.
ACAGAATTTTCTTGTTCAGAACAGCTGTGTAATGTTACGGGTAAATGTTTGTGTACCTAACCTTTGGTTTTTGAAAAATCTAACCTCTTCTAATTTTAACTTTTTATCAAAACTGTTATTTACCTATGTATTCAGTGTACCTATACATTTAATTTTTAATTTTCCAACTTCTTTCTTCTTTGCTATACATTATTGTTTTGGTTCATTTTTTTATTACTATTCTTGGCTATGGATACTAGTCCTTCAGCCGCTTCATATTTTCTTCCATAGCAGCGGTGCCATGACAAAAATCATGACAACTGTGGAAATGTGACCCATTGCAAGCACTTAGATTTCTGGTGGTCTAGAATTCTAATATGTTATTGAATTCATACTATTGCAGAAAATAAAATATATTTTAATAAAAAAATATATCGACTGAACAGTCGGGATCCATTTTTATTCGACAGCCAATCTAATGAGGGGTTTTCCGACGAGACAAAAATAATTCTAACGCTCAATGGATCCCGACTGTTCAGTTGTTATATTTATTTAATAAAATATATTTTATTTTCTGCAATAGTATTAATTCTATAACATACTAGCTGTACCCTGCCACGCTTCGCTGTGGCACATTGTGATGCAAAAATTAGATAAAAACAATCCTTGATTCGGATTATATACGAGGGTCAAACTGAAAGTTCTTAGAAAATCAAAAACTGATTACATTAGCCAGTTATTAGTTTTATTATATCTTTTCAAAATATTGTCCATTCACGTCAATACACCGCTGCATGCGATGGAACCACTGGGAAAAGCACTTTGCCCACTCGTCCTTAGGGGTCTCTTCAATGGCATCGCGATACGCAGCCACCGCTTCTTCAGCATTCATAAACCGCTTTCCTTTAAGTTTTTTTTATTTTTGAAAATAAATAAAATCACAAGGCACGAGGTCGGGGCTATACGGCGGGTGACCCAGTAATTCAACGTTTGATGTCGCCAAATAGTCGATCGTTCGCTTGGCGGTGTGCGATGAGGCGTTGTCGTGGTGAAGGAGGATCCTACTGCGAGGTCGTTTCTCTCGAACTTTTTCCAAGACAAGTGACAAACAATTGGTAGTGTACCATTCTGCAGAAACTGTTTTTGATCCTCTAACACAATTGTTGCGAAATGACCTATCCTTCCAAAGAACGAGGCCACCATTTTTTCCCCGCACTTCGATCTCTCTTCACTTCAGTTGGCAACTCCTCGAAAGGAAACACCCACTGAGCAGATTGTCTTTTGGTTTCAGGATCATAACAGTAAATCCAGCTTTCGTCACCTGTTAGTATGTCGAACACAGCATTTGAGTCACCTCCGTTAAATCTTTCAATCATTTTACGGCACCAATCCACACGATGGAGTTTTGAGCCTCAGTCAAATTATGAGGTATCCACCGGGCGCAAAGCTTCCTGACCGCTAAATGTACGTGTAGGATTTTGTGCACTTGACTCATACCGATGCCTAAGCTTGTCCGAATCTGCTGATAGGTCACTCTTTTGTCAGTCTCTATCATACGCCGCACAACACAGATGTTATCTTCAGTCGTCGCCGTAGAAGGCCGTCCCTCACGTAAATCATCAGTGAGATTAGTGCGACCACGTTTAAACTCATTAAACCAGTTGTAAACAGTCGCACGAGATGGGGCTTCATCGTGAAAGGCCAATCGTAGTCTATCATAACTTTCTTGTTGACTTAAATGACATCGAAAGTCATAAAAAATCATTGCACGAAAATTTTCTCGTGTTAAATTCATGTTGACGTGACACAGACAATTTTCAATTTTCCGCCAAATTGTAAAACAAATGACAAATGAATGAAGTATATACTCAGTAATATTGGTAAAGAGTTCTATTTTCAAATTATAGAATTATTTTTTTATTATATTGTTTATAAGTGGCCAGTTCTAAGAACTTTCAGTTTGACCCTCGTACTATCCTTCTAAAATTTCAGCTCAATCGGTGCAGAACTTTTTGAGTTTTTGAAGCGTACACAGACCAACATAACATTTTTATGTATATATAAAGACTATAGAATTCTAGACCTCCAGATATCTAAGTGCTTGTTTTATTCTTTTCAGCTTGTTCAGTATGTAAGTACATACCGAGTTTGGTCATTTTTTTATGCAGACGGGCTTATTGAGTTTTAATTTTTTTTTTTATATACTTTTTAGGTATGAACAATGTTATGAATGTTATTATGCTCAACATAATATGCATCTTTTGGTTTTTGACCAAATATTTCGTTTCTACTGATTTGATATGTAGGTTTTTCTACTGCATGTAATTTGTGTAGTTTTGTGTAAGTACCTATACTATAGTCATAGATTTTCGACTGAGGTTGAGTACTAAATCGTTTGAAGTTGGAGTCAGCCGACCGAGGCGGAGTAATCCGAGAGCGGTTTTGTGTTCCCACCATCAGCGGCAGAGTAGAAACTCCATGGACGATTTAGTAGATAGAGGGACCCTATCTTTACATGGTGTAGAGTGCAACATAACCTGGCCGTGTCCCCCCACAGACTAAGTAGAGAGATTGTCCCCCGGGCGATAGGGTATGCGTAAATGCATTTCTTCTACGTACGAAAAAAGCTTAGTTAGTATATAATTATGTCCATCCACATTCACACGTACAGTTAGTTATAAGAAATTTTCTGCTACCTAAAAACCTATAAATATGAGAATGGTTGTAAATCGATACACATCCTAAACGGTCAACCAAATCGAAAAACGTTGAAGTAAAGCTAAAAATTATTTTTAAATACCTATTAAACGATACCCCTTTTGTCATAGTTTGTTAACTTTAATTTTTTAACCCTCAACCAAAAAAAGTGTTATAACTTTGACGCAAGGGCGGATCCAGCTTTGGCTCAAGGGGGGGTCACATGCCTCCAGAGAGGGAGGGGGGGGAGGTACACCATAGTCAAGTCATAAAACTGTGCGATAAGTAGGATATCATCATCATCATCAGCCGCAAGACGTCCACTGCTGAACATAGGCCTCCTAGATTTCCACAACCAACGGTTTCCAGCAACCTTTATGAGGTCATCTGTCCAGCTAGTGGGAGGCCGTCTAACACGGTGTCTTCCAGTTCGTGGTAGCCACTCGAGAGCCTTACTTCCCCATCGGTTGTCAGTTTTGCGAGCGATGTGGCCTGCCCATTGCCACTTCAGCTTGCTTACTATTTGAGCTATATTGGCTACTTTCATCCTTTTGCGAATATCCTCATTACGGATTCTGTCGCGAAAAGAGACTCCGAGCATATCTCTCTCCATAGCTCGCTGTGTGACTTTGAGCTTTATTATAAGGCCCACATATAAGGACTACGTCTCAGTTCCTTAAGCCATCACTGATAGCACGCACTGATAAAAGAGTTTGGTCTTTAAGCATTGGGGTATTTTGGATTCAAAGATGTGCCGAAATTTCCCGAACGCTGCCCATCCGAGTTGGGTCCTTCGCGGGACCTCTTTGTCAAATATTGCTGAATATTTATTTGGATTCTACCCATATGGCCGGATATGTTTTGTGTACCGGTCATGTAATCGGACAGATATTATGGCTTTGCTGTAAATACACTTCAGCGTGCCTCTTACCATACGGTGATCGCTGCCGGTCTACGATAAGTACATATCAATAAGTACGATAGTGTCGGTACACGATAAGTAGGTACTGGACCCAGCCCAGGGGGGGGGGGGGTCATGACCCCCATGACCCCCCCCTCCTGGATCCGCGCCTGCTTTGACGTTGATTTCTGTCTATCTGTCTGTGGCACCGTAGAGCTCAAATGGATGGACCGATTTCGATGCGGTTTTTTTATTTGAAGGTTGATCTCCGTGCGTATATTCTTAGCTATGTTTAGTTAATATCGATTCAAGATGGCCACCTCCACAAAATGGCGGACAAAATATTTCTTCACAGTCTACCTCAATATGGGTATCAAATAAAAGGGCTTGACTAGTAAAATACTAAATATTATAACAAATTTCAAATCCAAGACGGCCGCCAACCAAGGGCGGATCCAGCTTTGGCTCCAGAGAGGGTAACATAGTCCTAGTCAAGTCACAAAACTGCGATAAGTAGGTTAACATCATCATCATCAGCCGCAAGACGTCCGCTGCTGAACATAGGCCTCCACCCTAGATTTCCACAACGAACGGTCCCACGCAACCTGCTACCAGCGGTTTCAAGCGACCTTTGTGAGGTCATCTGTCCATCTAGTGGGAGGCCGTCCAACACCGCGTCTTCCGGTTCGTGGTCGCCATTCGAGAACCTTTCTTCCCAATCGGTTGTCAGTTCTGCGATGCGGTGTGGCCTGCCCATTGCCACTTCAGCTTGCTTACTCTTTGAATATGTCGGCCACTTTCGTTCTTTTGCGAATTCCTCATTACGGATTCTGTCGCGCAAAGAGTCTCTGAGCAAATCTCTCTTCACAGCTCGCTGTGCGACTTTGAGCTTTATTATGAGGCCCACAGTTAAGGACCACGTCTCAGTTCCATAAGCACTGGCAACATGCACTGATTAAAGACTTTGGTCTTTAAGCATTGGGGTATTTTGGACTTAGTTGGATCTTTTGACCCAGGTAGACCCATTCGTCAAGAATTTCGAGTGTGGTAATCGAAACAATAACCGGCTCTGGTGAGACATGACCTTCGTCTTGTCTATATTCATCCTCAGACCTATCTGTTGGGATACTTCACTGAGGTCCCTGAGCACGATTGTGACAGGTGACAATTCCTGGATTTATCAATAAGATCCAGAAACAAAGCGTCAGTCGACAGTTTGGCTGTTTCAAAAATGAGCCATCGCCTACGAATGTGAAGCGATCGAGAAGCGCAGGGAAAATTTTGATCGCTAGTTTGACGGGGTTGTTGGTTTCCACTTTGACGGGGTACCTAATTTCAATTCCACTTCTAGAGCAAAGCAGCATCAACGCCGAACGATACAGCATAAAATGCCTGCCAGAAGTTTTTTCGGCAATGAGCAATAAGCGACCGAACACCGGTCGCCTTCTTTACCATGACAACGCGCCCGCGCAATCAGCGATCAAAACGAGGGACTTCCTGGACTCCACACCGGTCAGAGTCCCTTGAGAAGAAGAAGAGTGTAATCCCTTTATTATTCTCTAAAATTAAAAATCAGCTCAAAGGGATACAATTGTGATCGCCGGAAGACGCACTAGCAGCGTTTGAGAATGCCGTGGAAGAGATGTCTGCGGAGGACTGGAAACAATGTTTTGAAAATTGGTTCACACGCATAAAACTTTGTATAGAGGCTGGTGGAGAGTTATTTGAAAAGATTGATTTAAAATATTTTTTTCATATAAGTTATTGCGTTTCTCTAAATTTTCTGTATGTCTCACGTACTTCAGGACCGAGGGCCGGCATTCAACTCGGTCCTTATGAAATGACTTTGGACTATTACTCAGCCTCATGAAAGTATCAGCCGAGTAACGTACCAAGTCATTCCAGTCTCCCCCCAACGAACTTCTACACGTGTCCCTTGAAGAGGCCAGGCTCATGCATAGAGGTTCACCCTCCCCGGCAAGAATCAACCATCAGTAAACAAGATACTGCAAGTAAGTTGTTGTCTGACGCCCAGGATGCATCACGTGGAGATGAACCTCGCACCCCTACATTATTTATCCTAAATGATTACATATTTTACTTGCAGGCTTACTCTTACTTCCTACATACTTAAAAACATACGTGTGTTGTATGCGTATTAGTCAACAAAATTGCTTTATTGGTCAATCGCGATAACTGCTCATTGTGGGCAGAACAAGCTAGAAGTATGTTTTCTAAACATTTCCAGATTTTGTACATTTCTTTATAGCACAACTACAGTAACCATAGGTAGTGTTTCCGGTAAAAATGATTTTAAAAAAGTATTTTTCTGCTAGTTTATTTCCTCTCGTTTTAATTTCAATCGTGAACTGCGGGAAAAACTCTGAAGAATATAATAAGCCTGAGATTGCGAGATTGGGAAAAACGAAAAAGGCTAAAATGAGTAAGTTATGCACCTCATTTTCTCAACTGACTTGACTCAACTGGCCACTGACACCAAAAGATGCCACTCATCTCTGTCTTGAGCCTTTAGCTGCCACGAGACAGTGGCTTGAAGCTCGCGTATGTCTCGTTCCACTTAGTCTTTCCATCGGAAACTGGGACGGCCGCCCACCCAACCCCCACCAGCTGTCGCCCATTTGTGACACCTAAATAGGTGCACCTAGCAGCTTGATCCTCTCCCATTCTCTCTGTGTGGCCAAGCCAGCGATGCCTATAAGATTTGGTTTCACCCAAGATGTTAGGTTCATCCACTAGGTTTAATTTCGCCATTCTTGCTTACCCTCCAGCTACCATCTTCTTTTCTTGTTGGCCCTAAAATTTTCCGGAATATTTTTCGCTCCGTAATAAGCAGCATATTTTCCTCTTTTTGCGTAAATGTCCATTAGGATAGGCCTAATAACAGTTTTATCGATACGGATAGGCTCATAGATACATAGGCAAAGACACTCTTGTGCGATAAAGACTTCAAAGTCTTGAACATCTCCGAAAAATTGCTAGCCTATCGGTATTTTATCGGAAACACTTCGGAGAGTGTAAAACTGATTTACACGATGCCCTTTTTTCTATCGCAATTATCGTAGTTCGAAAAAGCGATATCGTTTCATAGTTGATGTTCCAAAGACACGAACGAAGAGACTCTACTTTTGTGATAAGAACGTCTAGGCTGTGGAATACGTTGCCTTAGTGGGATTTCCGTGTTGGTTACAATCTTTGTGTCTTCTAGTTGGGGCACGTTTACTAAGAAGCTTGGACACCAAAACCTTCTGTAGAGCTGCACTACAACGAAGAGTATTTTGCACTCGAATTTCAATTTCCTCTTCTCTGGCATTGAGGAAGATTAATGTGTTTTCTTCAACTCGAGAGAGAATCAGTTGCCTCTAGGAAAGTGTACCTAACTACCTACTAGGTACGTCATAGAAGATAATATCGGGGAATCGACTTAACTTTTACGACGTCATAATATTATCACGGTCAAGTACTAATAATTTACTGATAAACATATTTTTACAACACAATAAAGTATATATAAAGGGTAGTTTATATATATCCAGTAGGTAGGTACGAGTAGATATGATAATTAAATATATATTTTAGCCTCACGTGGTTAGCCTTTCTATAAGGCATTGTTTTTTAAAAATATAACAATTTTACAGCACAAAATACAGCGACGGGAACTCTGTCCAACGTGGTGTCACAAGTCCAGAATTTACCCACCATGGACTTGGGCCGGAAGTTCAGGACTCCTTGCAAGACTGGGAATCATTGCGGAAAGGTGACAATAGTTTAAAAAAGTTGCATTAGCGCCCTAACTCGCGCTCGTGACGTCATATCGGCGGCGGCGGCGAAGATGCTAACCGTACTGTCGCACCGGGGAGTTCGCGGAGAGGTGACAGGGGTAGCGGGAGAGGCACCGCATTCCAGCGAGGTGCACAGATATTCTGACCGGGTTGTGCCTACGAGTACTAGGTTTATCTGAAAAATTCCATTGTTGTGTCTGTATGTTATTTCTGGGCTAATCTCAGAAATGACCGATGCACCAATTATGACGACGACGATGACGGGATTTCATTACCATATAGCTGATGTTCTAAATAATTAGGGTTCTGTGGAAAAAAGAGAACCCGTTAAACGCGGTTAAAATATCTATCGGTTTTTTATACATCTGCTAATGTTTAACCAAATTTAACGTATATCATTCGTTATTTCTTTTCTTCTATATAATGATGAGCAAAAAGAGTCAAAACACTGCAATGTGTGTTGTGATCCTGTAACTAACACATTGCGGTTGGACCGTAGTAAATCAAAGTTTTTTTGGAGTGCTAAAGACTTATAGACATAGTTTTTTTTGTCTGTTTGACCTTAAGTACCAGTTATCTTACCGAGTAATACAGGCTATAGAATAAGCTAAGATGCGATACATTGTAACGTTTTTAATAAAGAGATTTAGTGTCTAAGTTGTAAATTTGCACGCCCTCCGATATGATACCGTTTTATAAAATTAGAAATCAATAACCTGTATTAAATGTGTAGCTCTATACTGTTATGCGAAGGCGTAAATAATGCCTACCAACAGGCTCATGTCTTACTCGTCCTGTCACTATATATACCGTACTAAATAGGTATATAAAAAGCAGTATAGTATCAATTCTAGCAATAAAATTAGAGGCGTTTTCAAGACCCAAATAGACATGTCCAAGATAGTTCCCAATTTCACCATAGGTGGTGCCAATTTTTTTTTTATTTATATATTTATTTCAACCATTCAAGAGGTCATACATACAATTAAAAATCAATTACTATTTACCATTTCCATTTAACATTTTTAAAATTACAATTTGACATGTCTATATTAGTCAATACCTGAATCATCGAACAATGGTTCAAGTACTGACAGTCAAACCTATCTGAAAATATTCCCAGGATGCTGTTAGAGCTAGCACGAACTCTGCGCACCAGGGATGCGCACCGTTTCCGCATGGTCGTGTAAAAGCAATCGACTCGCGACTCGGCAAACATCCCCGATGCACTGCAGTACCGTGACAGCCGCATCAACATCCTGAAAGCGTTGTTGAATTGCACCCGAAGGGCGCTGAACTGTTTTTGAGTGTATGACACCCACAGAGCGCTCGTGTAGAATGACGTACAAAATGCTCTAAACAGAGTAATTTTGACATCACTCGAACAACGTGCGAACCTACGGGACAGCATATTGGCTCACACAGACAGCGCCCTTCGTTCTCTCAATGTTTCATTTTGTAAACAATATTGGATGTTGAGGAGCTAGCTTTAACAGGCTTAGTTTCATCTTGAAAACGCCTTATTAGATTGCTTGTAAACAATTGAAATACAGCTGGTTTCTTGTAGGTGATCCGTCGGCTGATGGTGCCGAAATTAGCGCAGCTGGAGAACACCATAATGGGAGTGATGAAGGACATCGCGAAACTGCCGCCCGGCTCGCGCCTGCCCGACAAGTTCACCAAGACCGAACCTATCAAGTTGCTCTTCGATCAGAACTACAAGTAAACCTTTTCACTTTCGTTTCATATTCGCAAAATATGTGTTACCGTGAAACCTACTCCCTGCTAATATTATAAATTTATAAATGTCAATGTATAGATGTTTGGATGTTTGTGGCTCAAACACGTCGTAACGTGTGAACGGACCGGGTCAACATTTGGAACATAGATAGTTTTTATAACGAAAAAATAACGGGAACGGAGACTAAGCGGGTAAAACCATGGGGTGCTGCTAGTTAGCTAATATCAATGGGGAATTTTCAGAGTGCAAATGTATATCTAGATGTTACAGCCTAATTTTCAATTGTTCGAAATATAGTTCTACGTTCACCGAAACTAGTGCTAAAGTTCAACTCTTGATTTAATGACTTTTATTGTGGTTTAGCATCACAATTTCGCTAATGTCACGTAAATAGATAGACCAGTGCTAATGTTTGATCATTATGAAACAAACAATAATTACTTAATATATTCCAGAGAGGAAGTCTGCATGGACAAACTTGAATCGTGCTTAAAAGAAGATAAGCGCCGGAAGAGAATCCTGAAGAAGTTGTTTTTTCAAGAAATACAACGCACTGAGACAAGAACTTATCGGGTACGGCGGCCGGCGGCTGTGGGGCGGGGAGGGGAATCTCTTCTACAAGTGATCAGCAATAAACGTTTTTGTGTTTAAAATGTTTTTATTTCTGCTGTTCTCTCAGTCTAACCCATGGCCAACAACCACAAATTTTTATGGGATAAAAAATATCCCATGGGATAATTGTGGTAAAGTTCTTACCTACTAGGTACGTACTTATTTGATTTCACTAATATCCGAGCCGTCTCAATGAAAGAATTTGAGCCGTTACAGAGATTCGTGGGGACAACAAACACTTACCCAAAATCTACGTATTATATTTCAACCTTATTAATTTCTTTTATCCGCATATTTATAAAATCAGTTTGACATTAGTAACATTATAAATCTCAGTCTGATTTTGTGAATATTCAAAAAAAAAAAAATTTATAACAGTGTAATAATCTGCTCGTAACTTGTGGTTTTTAAGTCGGTTATTTTTTTCTATAATAGGTATAGTATTTTGACTTTTTTAGCTTAAACCAAGTTTTCATTAATGCATTGACACAATTTCGTGTTGAAAGGATAGAATTTCATGACTTTCGTGAAATCAACTACGTCATCCAGATAACTGTAGGCAAATTTTAGTGTTTTGTTCGTATTTCATAAACCACCCCAACCGATTTCGTTTCCATTTATATGGGACCATTCGGGAAGCGTGCCTTTACGAACAAAAAAACAGAAATATCAAAATCGGTAAGGGAGTTCTCGAGAAATCAGCATGCATAAAAAAATATGGTGGTCGAATTGATAACCTCCTCCTTATTGGAAGTCAGTTAAAATTCATTTTGTAAAAGATTTTTAGTTTTGTAGTTTTAATGCAAAGACCGACAGAGGCTCTGGGCCGGGAGGAGGCGGCTAAAGGTAGCGGTTCGCCCGGAGACCGCGACACGAGACCGCGACGCGAGACCGCGACCGGAGACCGCGACAGGCACTTGACACTATGGAATTGTATGGGCGCCAGTTCGCGTCGAGACCGCGACAGGAGACCGAGACACGTGTCGCGAGACATGTGTCGCGGTCTCGGCGCGAACTGGCGCCCATACAATTCCATAGTGTCAAGTGCCTGTCGCGGTCTCCGGTCGCGGTCTCAGCGCGAACTTGTACCTTTAGGCAAATGACGGTGTTAAGCCGATTACTAGCAGAATCCCAACCGGTAGTGATCGGCTCAACAGATAACCACTAGAATTAGGTTTATAATGTTCCCAACTCCCCCTATTTTCCTCTTCTTCTTCTAATCCAAGAAATGTGTAAAAAAAAAAAGAATTTAAATGACAAAGATCACGGACCCCGGAGTATGTCGAGTGTTTAATTTCAATTAAAAAAAAATGCAAATACCTTGAGTGTTGTATAGCTCCTACGAAGTAATAATTTAGAGACAGTGCCATTGCTCAGATGTTGCATAAGGCATTTAGGATAGCTGGGTCGCACACTATGACTTATATTTTGCATTGCGATACTGTGGAACACGACCTGGTGTCTATGTTTACCGATGCGTAGGTACCATCAGGGTGTTTTATAACTAGAGTAAATAGGTATCAAGGGAACGTGTCTTATCCTAGGGCGCAGTATTACCATCCTACGGTTGCCTGGAAGAAATCGCTCTTAGCGATAAGGTCGCCAATTGCTACTTTTTTCTATGTTTTTGTTCTGTGTTATTGTTATTTTTCTTTATAATTTAAGTGCAATAAAGAGTTTATCTATCTATCTATCTATCGTCAGGTGTTTCGTAGTTGAACGCTTCCCTTTATTGCCAATCCAAATGTACCTATATATATTGAAGGCTTACTACGCAAGACCAAGAGTCAAGCCAAATCGGTTTGTTCGAAATTTTTGACGTCGACGAACTATAAGAGGCAACATCGAACTTTATGGCAAATATTATACGGCAGTTTGATGCTATTCCGAAAGGCGCTCATACATAAAGAATTACAATTTGACATTTGTTCTACGAGTAGGTTCTAAAACATACCGTTTTTTAGTGTATCAGCAAGACAGGCAATAAATCATAATAATGAGCCCACCCACACAGGTCCACTGCTGAATATAATACTTTATAATACGCCACTCAGGCCAATCCTCGGCTTTACTTTTCAACCGCCAATCTGCTTTTCGTAATTCATCACTCTATCTAGTCTCGGGGCGTCCTAAAATACGTTTGCCAATTCGGAGTCTCCACTCCAGAACCTACTCCAATTAATATCGGTTCTGAGATAGAAATGATCAGCCCACTACTACTTCAGCTTGCTAATGCACTGAACTATGTCGATGACCTAATTCTCTGACGGATTGTTTCTTCGCAAATACAGTCCCTTAAGGCTTGTTCGCATTTGGCTAGCAAATTAGTCTAGTAGATAGTAATTTAGTAGCTAAAATACTCGCTACTATTCAAAAATCGTTCGCACCGTGCTTTAGTACAGTTCACAAGTGAGCAGCGTTTCGCCACATGAAGATCGTACAACGCAATAAAATAAATGAATAAATAAGCTAATCTTATCGAATCTATGGCTATTTTAGAAGAGGTGAATGAGGAAATTTGTGTGATCAATAAAATAAGTTATTCCACAGACAATTTCGTATTTGGAAAATTGTTTGAAGTTATTTTTCTCTCCAGACTAATTCGACAAGTTCGAACCTGTTTAATCGGCGAGCCAATGAGCGCACCGCTCGCAACGAACGCGTGGTGGCGGGTGCTACTCGCCTGTTGTAAATAGAACAAAATGGATTGACTCGACTAAATCACTTCCTAAACTACTCGACTAAATTTTCACTGTTCATACACGTTTAGTTGCTAAATTACTCGCTACTAGGCTAAATTACTAGCCTAATGCGAACAAGCCTTTAGGGAAACTCCTATAGCTCGCTGAGCGACTAACTGTTAGCATCCACTGCGCTATACGTGGCCGCCGCAAGAGGGAATCTATTAGCACTATTATGATGTAATAGCTAACTGCGCTATTAGTGAACATGAGTAGGTACTTGATGAACATATTTTATGCAACGCTACTATATTTATATGATAAAAATACAAATATTTACTAAACCATATTAATAAATTAGTAGAGAAGAATAAATAATCAGTATAATAATTAATTAAGTAATAGGGGAAAATAATATCAGTAAAACTAGAGTTTGGTTAAGTATTAACAAAATTACTTTTAAAATATTGCTCCAAAATTAAGTTACGGCTGGTCTAGTTGCAACTGCCGATCCGGAGCCCTCGGGTTCAGATGTCACCTGCACCACTGTCTTTTCGAAGCCATGTGTGTAATCGATAATAACTTACAACGGTGGAGGAAAACATCGTGAGGAAACCTTTATCAAACATCTACAACCTAGAATCTTACGAGGGTATGTGTCAACCACCAACTGGATCAGCGTGGTGGACTATGGCCTTGACTTTCTTCTTGCGAGGGAAGACCCCGGAGTCCCAGCAGTTGAAACATTTGTGGGCTGCTTATGTATTTTGTTCTAACATAAATAGAGAAAAACACAAAGGCCATTATTTTTTTTTAGACGATAGACTCCAGCCTAAAACCTCTTTATAAGTCTGACCCTGGAAATATGAGCACGAGTCTGCACAAGATGCGACTAAAGTTTCGTCCGGCAATCTTTTTCGAGGAGACTGCGCGCGCGTTATCACATCTCGTTTAGCACTCTTACATTGCGATATTATTTATATGCACAAGAGAAACAAAAACATATTCTCGCGAGAAACATTAACATATGAGTTTTATCAGTCTGGTTAAGATTTTTTTCTGTAATTAAGTAGAGTCAATAGATCGAGAAAGGGATGCTGCTGATGGGGAAAAACACGCATGCCTATGACAGCACAGATTTACTAAAAGCACGTTTTGTGTGCTGAAGAGACAAAAATACACTTAAAGGCGTATTACGCTTGGCTAAATTTAGTCGACTGAATTCAGAAGCATGTTGGAGGCAAGCAATCCTCGCAGCTGAATTTAGTGGGTACGAGTAGCTTACTGGATGCTATTATACTTCACTGAATTCAGTAACGACTAAATTTAGTCGCCTAAATTTACGTAAATATAATAAGCCTCTTACAGGATATTTCTTTTGTGGTTTTTTTATTGAGTCACGTGGCACTCAGCTAAATGTTTCAATTACACAAGCTATTGTTTCAGCAAGTGTTGTGTATTGTAGAGTAACTGTTTCACTAATGTTTTCGTTGTTTGTAAACTTTGCCACAGGATGTTGGAAGTCCAGTTTGAGCTTATAACTTTTCTATTCCATTCGACATAACTCTGGCTAAGTACAATGACCGGTACAAAAAGATAATTATTGAAAAAACCAGCCAGTTAGCAAAGAAAGTTTGAAAGAGAGACTCTATAACAATTTAAAAAATCGAAATGTGTGAAGCCAAGTTAAAGTTGCAAATAGTTTTTATTGTAGTTTTCATAGTGTTAAGAGAAATTCGTGCTGTTGATGACTGTAAGTATATAAACCTATTTCTCCCACTAACATAGGATTTACCGCGAAGCTTTGTTGGATCTGGATGAGACCTGGGACTTAGATATATAAAATAGGCTACTTTTTATCCCGATAAAATAACTGGATTGGGACTTGCGCGATCAAAACAGCGGGAAGCTGGTAGTATTAAATATGTTTCAAACGTGTTGCGTCGGTAGATAAATTAAAATTACATTAATATTTTCATTTCTATCACAATAACGTTAAAATTATTTGGTAAACTAACAGACCATTAAAAACATTATCAAGATTTATTGCGGAAATAAAGGTAACGCCTCCCTTTTTTTAAACGACTTCAAAAAAGGAGGTTTCTCAATTCGACCGTATATATGTTTTTTTTTTAAAGAAAAAAAAATGTTTATATCTTTGCGGTTATTTAAATGGACTCGGTGCGAACAGGAGCGAGTGCGATGGTAAGGATACATCGAGCAACTCGATCTTCCGCGCAAGCACGGAAGGGAGTAAGTAGCCTTAGCTAAAAAATATTGTTCAAACCTTGCTGTCATTTCTTGCGGGAGGGGAAAGTTGCACACTAGCGCAAAACCGCCCCACTATTACATACAAAACATACCTGTACCGATCCATTGCCGATCATACTCATACAGTCAAATCACTAACACATAAAAAATAAAGCACCATTCACAAATCTAGCTCCGCCCTCACGCCACAGTATATTATCAAACTCCATGGTCCACGCGGACTTGTAATTTGACAAAGGGGAAACGCTGTGTATGCCTACTCCCTTCCGTGTTGCTCGCTGCAAGGATAGGATAGTTCGGCGGTTGGAGAGCAGCTCTTCTACCGCCTTTCTAAATCGGCTTTAGCTTTGCGAAAAAAGAGGAAAAGAGAGGGCGATATCAAAGCTAAGACAGTTTTCGTTAGGCGTTAGACCCCCAGGTATTAAATGGTTGTTCTTACAGCACTGCTATTCTCCGTGACTCGGGCACCGCGGTACTTTGGTATCCTGCAAGACCACAGAGGCCAACCGCTTTCGGTAGAAGTCTCCGAAGAGTACATGGATCAAGACTATATCGCTACTAACAGGTTATTATATATTTTTTGCGTATGCTTTTTTTTAATTGCGTACTATGTTTATTTCTCCGTCTCTTTGCAAGGGTTGTACGTGTTTGAATTAAATTAATTTTATGAATGTGAAAGTTTGGATGTTTAGATGTTAGTTGCTCAATCACGTAATGACTGAGCGGATTAGGTTGAAATTTGGAACATATATAGATTACAGCCTGGAATAGCACGTAGAGTACTTTTTATTACGGGAAAATAGCGAAAACGGGATCTGCGAGGGTAAAAATGCAGCCACAGCTAATACGAAACAAATACGGTACTTGGATGAATACAAACCTTTCTTTATAACTCGTTAAAGTTAGTGGTTTCCTTGGGATAGTTCTTAGTTTTTTATTGATACTTACAAGTACAGTTTGAAGTCAACTATTTCAAAATAAATGTGCGTGCTTTAGACCGCAGGAAAAACATGAAAAATAATATAATTATATTATTAAAAACATTTCAGTAAATTTAATAACTAAGAATGACGATTACATTTAAATTGAATATAGTAAACACAGTGACACGATAGTGACTGATGCGGCTAAACTAGTATCCAAGGCCAAGAATAAATTAAAAAAGTCAGTGTCAGCAGACAGACAGCAGCAGCCATGCAGCAGCTGGCTATCTTTAAATATCGCTCTGGCACACTCGGCGGTCCCGAGTTCATCCGAATATTTATTTTATTCCCGAGCGTGATCCTGAGCGTCATTCTCAGTCCACGAAACATCTTTGTGTGGTGTGTCAAGAAAAGTCTTCGCTTCAGAAAAAGTAGTCTTTTAATTCTTAGTGAATGTCAGGTAACAATATGTATGAGTAATTAATAACTACTTTTACATTTCCGTAGTTGATTTCACAATAATTATATCAATAGGACTATTAATAGAAAAAAGCTATAAAATAGAAATACTTAACGGTAACTTCAACATTCATGAAAATTCAGGGAAAACATACAAAAATGGTTAACAAATTGATAACCTCCTCTTTACTTTAAAGTCGGTTGAAAATATATTGGTGATATATTTTATTTATTTTAAATAGAGGATTTTATTACATTTAATCTAAGCTTGTGTGTTTATTGCAGGAAACGGCATAAAATTGATTGGAATAAGTAAGTATTAACGATGAGATTATGATCGTTTTCTACTAACCTCTAGGACTAAAAATTTAGTCTAACTTTCATGAATTTCATAATAATATGTCCTATTCACTATTTCCACGTTACGTCTATATTTTTGTTTAACAAAAACTATCCCGCGCAGTGTGAATAATTTGATCATAAGACTCAATCCGAGTTTTATATCCGTGTATTTAAAATTTCGTAATTAAACATTGGCCGGCACAAGCGAAACCCTGATTGTGTTTAAGGCGGAGCCTTTACTACCAAAACTAAATTACATTGTGAACTACACTACATTCTTAACTACTAACACTAAACACATCCGAATTGTCAGTTGATCTATGAAATTTTAAAGATAGTCAAGACGATCACCTTCGACTCGTTGGAAGATTGCCTTGCATGCTAGAAGTATTACCACACTTTGCAATTCTTATACATTAGATTATATAGAGCCTAATAAACGCCAGCATTTTGGTCACGCGTCGTATCGACTGAGCGCTCGGAAAGGTTTTGTATATTCACAGATTTTAGATTGTTTCCTAATCTGTGTGTAGGTATATTAATAACACTAAACGTAGGTTATTCCGCAGGAACCCTCTGGAAATAGACGATTTTGACGACGATGACACAGAAGAGGTCTTAGACGATAAGGACAAAGACGTGAAGATACCAAACAAGTACAACCTCCAAGCAGGGCCGGTATGACATGAACAGTGACACGTACTATCAAGAGTACGAGTAAAATATAAACTTTGCGCTTACAACTATGCAATATATAATAATGGATAATATGAAATAGTAGTTAAGAATAACATAGTACAACTCAAATAGTATTTAGAACTTGGCTGTAATAAAAGAAGATTTAATGAATACCTATTTATTAATTTCATACTGCGACACCCAAACATTTCCGCATAGGTTTGTAGATTAAATGCTTCCAGTTCATTCCTTATATGACTGAGATATAAAGATTGAAAAGTGTACTATGTTGGAAAATTTAAAGAAATCTTGTAAATGTCTCTTGTCTTTATTCAATTGCAAACCTAACAAAAAGTAGAACTTCAAATTTTCTTACTTCCTTGATGAATTTTGCAATGATTAATTTTTACTTCATCATGTTTCAAAGTACGGTGTTAATAGAAATAAAATACAAATTATTAGAAATCGTTTATTACAAGGTATAAAATTACAAAAATCAGTGTTAAATGTCCATATCTTCGTACATCTTTTCCAGGCGTTGCTCCACAGAGTCTGGTGGCTGGTTGTCAGGGAAGAGTGGCATCCGAGCCATCTCCAGAGACTCCTCAGAGACGTCTGTGTCTTCCTCACTGTACTCGTTATCCATGTGGTCCTGGTATATTTTCTCGCATTCACTGGGGTGATCACTCTTCATGGTGGATGGATGGTACCCCAAAGCGTCGATAGTGCCCACAGTTAGGTAAGGCACTTGAGTCGTTACTTCAAAGTGCTTGCCTGCAAATATACTTTGATTGTATTCCTTGATACGATTTGATGAATAGAATAAGTGAAAAGGATGCAGAAAGGTAAAAATTCATCAGGTTCTACTCTGCAACTACAGATAACAACTGTTATAAAAAAATCGGATTCACTAGAATCGGTTTGAAAATATTCCATTCTCCCCAATTTCCTTTTCTTCTCCCAATCCAAGATATTTATCTTGGACAACAAAAAACCCAAATGGCAAAAGTTACGGACACCGGAGTCTGGGAAGTAGTTAAATTAAATAAAAAAATGTGCAGTCATAGGAACTGCCGATAGAAGTGAAAACTTATAACTCAGAATTTGATAGCTTCTTTTGGAGACTACGCGGGTGAAACCGGGCGTAGCCATGAGCATGGCCATCTAGAATGGGAAATGCTGACGCATTTCTAGACGAGCAATGGGAAATGTTGATGTATTTCAGATGGTCAATGGCCATGGTCCCGAGTTTACCCGAAAAATTTTTATCATTCGCGAGCGTGACGCTAGAATTCAATTCACAGCCCACGAAAAATCTGTCTGTGCGCACCAAAAGAAGTTTTCACTTTAAAAATTTCGGACCGCGCCTGGGCAGAACTTAGGCGTAATCTTAAATGTAAGACACTCACGGTCGATGTGGTCGGGGATGATGACAGTGGCGACAGTCTTGGCAACCTTTTCGTCATAGTACTCTCCGAAGATATCGACCTTAGGACCTTCGTAGACGATCTGTGCTTCGGGCTTCTGGGTGCAGTCCGGGTCCAAGTGTCGGCGCCCGTCAGCGTGCTTGTGAGGCTCATGAGGCGGTGGGACTTCCGTCAGAGGAATGAACTTGTGTCCCATTTGGCCGCCTACTGGCTTCACATTCATCAACCTGGGGAGAACAATTGTAAAACAATGATTCTTACAATGTTACTTTTAGTCGTCTGTAAAACTAGGTACAAAAGTACAAGTAAAAGAATTACAAAAGTACTTTGTTGTGTCAGAGACCACAACATCTTTCACAACTTTCAACCACAGTTTGGTAGCTAGACTTTTAAATGTTGATAGAGGTACTTACACGTATTAGATTTATCTACTTATCATATGAATACCAACCCACACTGGGCCAGCGTGGTGGGCTATGACCTTGACTCTCTCATTGCGAGAGAAGGCCCTGAGTCCCAGCAATGTGAACATTTAGTGGGCTGCGTATGCCAATGGAATCATTGGGTGACAATAGTGCCAAATTGCTGTTTGCAAGCGAAATATTATAAAATTCGAATCCTGAGCGTTTGCGAGGGAATTAATAGAAAGGTGAAAAATATTTTCATTCCTCAACCTCGGAAGTGTTTTTTTCTTCGATATCAGAGATCTGAGCAGAGTAACTACGGAGCTAACTATATTTAAATTTAGAACATCGTGTGCACAGAGTTTGTGAATTCAAAACATCATTAAAACTCCTCTTCTACCTCCTTGGCGCCAAATTTATCACACAAGTTTTTAAAATTTAATTGAGTTTTTAAGAAATTGAAAAAAGTTGTAGGACTAATTTGGCACTAAGGAAGTTAAAGTAAATAGGTTTAATGGTGTTTTGAATTCAGAAACTTAGTGCACACGACGTTCTAAATAAAATTTTATTTTATACAGGTAAGAACGACCAGCGACTATAGAGTTTGGGTTGTGGTTACCTGGGCAGGTAACACATTAAAAAATTGGTTGCCTGTAAAGTCGGTATACGGGCGAAAGTTTTACGTGACAACGACTTTGAGTGGTAAAATAATTTTACGGAAGGGACGCGTGCCTTTCACTTTTTATGTCTGTCTCTCTCGCTCTTAGGCGGGCTAACCATGCCCGAGTGGAAGGGACGCGTGCCTCTCACTCGCTCTCGTTATGAGCGCATAACGTGAGCGGAGCGTAACGCAGTTTCTTGAAGTGTCACCCGGCAAACCAATTTATAAGACGTTGTCACGTCAAAATCCTCTGTAGGTGCGAGTGCGAATGCTTAGTCGATTTTTTTTTAAGATATCTAATAAAAAATAATTTTATTACGTTCATAGCCATGTATAAAGTAAAAAATATTAGTTTAATATCATAAAAATACAATAAAAAGCAATGATCATTCCGTTCCAGTCGGTTGCAGGAAGCGGTGAACGCCGGACATTTTTACTTATCACTATTCGTTGTCAACAACCAAAAAAAGTAGAGCCACAGCATATCGCGCCGCTAGCGATTTCAGGGGTCAAGTAGATTGGTTGTGTATAAACTACTTATGACACACATAGAGACGCAGTGTTTTACTAATTTCAAGTTACTCAGCTTCTATGTGTGTCGTAAGTAGTTTACACATAACCAATCTACTTGACCCCTAAAATCACTAACGGCGCGATATGCTGTGGTTCTACTTATTTTGGTTGACAACGAATAGTGATAGGTTAAAACGTCCGGCGTTCACCGCTTCCTACAACCGACTGGAACGGAATGATTGAGCTCACTCTTCCCAACAATGACAAGATTCAGTGCGGCCTGAAGTTTGGGAGGGCGCACATCTGGGTATTGAGATCTTTGCTTTTTATTATATTTTTATGATATTAAACTAATATTTTTTTACTTTACACAACATGGCTATGAACGTAATAAAATTATTTTTTATTACATATCTTAAAAAAAATCGACTAAGCATTCGCGCTCGCACCTACAGAGGACTTTCAATGTGTCTGGCAAGATGTAAAAACCACGAAAACTGTCCAGCTATTGAGGTAACATTTTTTATAGGTCCCCAAGTAACATATAAAATTTAGCTTTTATACTATAATGAAAGTATAATTTTAATTTGTCAAAGTTTAGGGGTGTCTGGCAGGGGGCAGCAACTGTTATAAGTCTGGCAATAGAGGACGAGATTTCTAAAGTTGTCCCGAAGAAAATATAAAAAATTGAGCTTTATGCTCTAACAAATTTTAAGTACTATTTTATACACCTTTACTACCTGTTACCTGCCCAGGTAACCACAACCCAAACTCTATAGTCGCTGGTCGTTCTTACCTGTATGGGAGACATGTACAGAGAAAATTTCAACTTTTATACAATAAGGAAGGTCTGGCCGTCGTGGGCTCTTGGGGTATCAGATATCAAAGAGTAAATCTTTCCGAGGTGGTGGGATGAAAATACTTTTTCCTCCATTTACAATTTTTTCAGTCAAGTCCGCGGCAAGAAGACGGAGTATGTGTTATTGTGCTTGTTGTGTAAAATTCCTCCCACCCGTAATTTTTTCGATGCGCAGGTTAAACAAATATTTTCTCCTTCTCCAACATATGTCTAACCCGTAGATCGAACAGATCGAATTTGTTCGAAGGTAAAAGCTAAAAGAATATTTGTCTAACCTGTAGATCGAAAAAATGGAATTGTTAAGAAGCGGAGAAAATATTAGTCTACCCTGTGCATCGATAACCCTGTGGGTCAAAAGGATACCAAAGATCGAATCCGTGGAAAAAGAGGAAATATTTCTATAAACTGTGGATCGCAAACATTGGAGTGGAAAAATTTGCGGGGAAATGATTCTAGTGTTGAATAGTGAATAACATACTTGTATGCTAAAATGTACTTATGGATGTAAATGATTGAAATTGAAACTGAAGAAATATTTTACAAAGTTGTTGATACCCACCCCACGTACGTACCCAGTTATTATGAAGTTTTTGAAAACATTAGCTGACCCCCGTGGTGTAACAAGCTAAAAAGTACTTTATGTGTTTAACACGATATAAACCAGCCGTTTAGCTGTTGCAGAGATACGTATAATCAAATATACATATTTACAAACCCATAAAGTATCATTTTTATTATAAAGTATCCACTCAAAACTTTGCGCGTGATAGTTATTTTGCTGTTAACACCAAATTATATTCCCGAGAAATAAAATTATCAAAATAACTCACTTGTTCACAAGAACACTATCCCGAATCTCCGACGACACATATCGACATATTTGGAGCACTGCAAAACAAACTAAAGCCGTATCCGCCTTCATCTTGGACTCGATCACATCATTCAGATTCGCTTGTCAGCCAACACCATTCTTATAAACCTAGCTACACTTTTGTTCGGGTAATCTAGATAATGTAACAATACTAAGTACGTCACAATGCAGCAGGTGGGTGAAATTTTGTTTTTAGTGCCTAATGAATAATCGTTTCCGGATACGTAAGTTGATATTGCGTAAGCTCTGATACTGTACAATTCTGATGAAAATAGCAGAAGCGTGCTACATACACGCCAAACACGCCACGGCATTTTGCAATCCAACGTTACAGCGCATAAAAAGTATTCGTCACTTAGTTCGTAAAAATGATTTATAACAAAACAATTGTGATATAAAAATTCTACTTAAATACTACTGAAGCTGAAGCTTAGGTAAACTTTAGGTAGATTCTTCTTATCTGTTGGAAAGTAATACATATTTATCATAATAATTTAGGATAAATTAAATTAAAAAATCAATTTATTTTCATAAGAATAACAGCACATGAATACTAATTGATATTGAGTGTCATAGCTGCATAGCTTAGCATAGCTTTTTTTTTAAATCATAATAATTATATTGTATGCGTGGATACACTTGGGGTACGAGGCTCGGAAACTCTACGTGGTGCACCTTGGGCATCACACAACAACTTGCCTCGATGGCATCTTGTTGTATGATGGCAAATCCCTATCGAGGAGGGAACCTCGAGGGCGCTCCTCTCCGTTTCGAGCTGTGCATAGAGAGATTGGAGAGAGTGGCTGGAAGATATGGGAAGGTGACTCGGCTGATATCTCAACCAAGTGAAATTCCTAAGTGATCCAGGTGAGGGTCCTACGAGTCTCATCTGATTAGCCGCGATGTGGCCACAGAGGCCGAATCGTGGCTATCCTATCCGTGGCTATCATGTAATATGTCGCGGTCGTGAGGGTGGACCTCTCGCTGCCAACCATCCAAGCCAAAATGATTGACAATGAGAGGTTGTGTGAGACGGAGGAGCAAAGAGCGACGACCTTTCAGTTCCACACTAAGGTGGAAGTGGACACTAAAGCTTAAATCTTTTCAAAGAACTCTCCACCAAGCCTCTATACAAAGTTGGTATGCTATGCACTGGCCTGGCCCATGGTCCCGAGTTTACCCGATGATGTCTTATCATTCCGGAGCGTGACGGTAGAATTCAATTCACAGCCAACGAAAAATCTGTCTGTGGCGCGCAAAAGAAGTTTTCACTTCAAATATAGTTTTAATTTTAAAAATTTATTGTTTTCTGCCTCCTTAATAGATTTAGGCATTTTGTTGTAAAAAGTTTGGAGCGCCAAAGTTAAAAACCTATGCATTATAAAAAAAAGTATCAAATGAAAAAGATGACAAATCTCTTATCTACAATAATGATTTCTACAATTTTTATCGTACGATGCGCGGTTCGCGAGATATTCAATAAAACGTGTTTTCCAAAATGGCGGCTGAAGTGACTTGGACCCCCCAACTTGGATTTGCATTCAGGGGACACCCTTGAACATATTAAAAAAATACCAGGTCCCGTACGTTGCATTACAAACCTACTTTATTTGCTGCGGCGCTTGGACTATTGTACATATAGTTTTTCTACTACTTCTTCAAATAGACATTCTTTCTCGTCATTGCTAAAATGAAACGGTAATGTCACGGGTAAGTCCGCGTGGCCGCTGGCAAACACGCAAAGGTCACGCGGGTGCACTCTCCTTGAAGAAGGCCACTAACAGGCGGCTGAACCTTCAGTCATACTGGACCGACCATATTGCACGTGAGTTTCCTATGAATTCTGGGTTATTATTCCAAGTTGCACAGCGAGCTGTCGAGAGGGCTATGCTCGGAGTCTCGCTGAAGGATAGAATCCGCAAAGAGGAAATCCAACGGAGAACTAAGGTACCCGACATAGCCTTGAGGATAAGCAAGCTAAAGTGGCAGTGGGCGGGCCACATATGTCACAGAGCCGATGGACGTTGGGGGAGAAGGGTTCTGGAGTGGATACCACGTTCTAAATTTCCCGTGGGACGGCCTCCCGCTCGGTGGACCGACGACCCGAAGAGAGTGACAGGAAGCGGATGGTTGCGTAGGGCCGAGGACCGGATTTGGTGGCACAACATTGGAAAAAACTTATGTCTACCAGTGGACGAACATGGGCTGACGATGATGATTAGTTATAACAACTGTTATTGAAAAGCATACGATGGATTAGGAAAATTGTATTATGTGCATGCGTTTTAGAAGCGCGTCTTCTTCCGTTTGTAGAGCACGGGGTCGAGGTGCCAGGTTTGGTTCCCGCCGCACGCGACCAGTGTGAAGCAGCCGCCGAACACGATGGGGGGGTCCGTGTCCGGGACGCAAATGTTCTCCTGGCAGAATGTCGCCGTCCCTGCAACGACAAAGCCAATATAAATGTTAAAGTGGAAGTCAAAGTGAATGTAATCGCAAACTCAACTTGGCTCAAACATTTTGAGTTAAATGTAGTGAGAAGAAAAATAAGTCGGTAGGTGAACACTTTGTCACTGAACCAGCGATGCACCTTTTTTCAGGGTGCTCTTTGTGGTAAAAAGTGGTGTCACTCCACTACCAAACGTTACGTTCTAGACACTTCTACAACGTCAAATTTCAACATTTTTTCAAATTCTACCTCTGAGTGTTTTGCTATGTGGATGAAGTGCAAGGTGAAGGGAAACATATCGAATAAAACCGATATGATCCAGCTAGATTCAACATAAAAAGTAAAATGTTAATATACAAAAAATTTTGCTCCTCACTCCACGCGTTACTAGTTCGATCAAATCATTAATTTTAACACAAACTCTTGTTATCACAAATATCAATTATCTTAAGCTTTTATTGACGTAATTGCTTATAATTGGGTATTTCAAGATCATCGGCTGCGATTTCCTTAGATCTAGCCTTTTCTTAGAATGCCGGCAGACATGGTAAGTGGCATATATGTAGCTGTGGGATAGTGCGATTTTGTTAGGAACAAGTTCTAGGAAACAATAGCGGCGAACAAGTAGCAGTAGATTACTTTAGAATCAGCCTAATGAAGTAGTTTCCATCCGTAGTTTCCGCGTGGCATCTAATTTTTATAAATTAGTCGCAGTAAGTAGTTTGTAACGAGGATATCATGGGTTGCACCATATTTGCCTTCAAACTGTAAGTTAACCTTCTTTCTAATGTGGTGAAACTCCAACAAAACTGAAAATGCCTCCAACAAAGTAGTTGATTTTTACTGCAGTGGCATACATAACGCTTTCAGGCGAGATTAATTTACCCACCAATACAATATCGTCTGCTTGATTTAGCGTTTACTCTTCGCATAATTTACGACTTCCACCTTGGCTAGAGATCAAATGTGTTTGATGGGATTGTAAGTACTGTATCTTATCGTTATCAGTACGTACGACGTAATGCAGATTTACGTCGCAGACGACCATTCATTCCGTTAGTGGTATCCCAACAATAAACAACCAATCCGAACGAAAGCGTCAACGCATAAAAATAGCACAAGTTACTGTACCCACCAACATATCCCGTAGGTCTGGCTTGACGCTTATTCTTTACGTAGTCTACAACCGCCTTTGCCAACGCATAGAAGTGTTTGCTGGCCTTATAACGCATCTTGGCCAAAGCAGCATCGCAGTCGCTCTTGTCGGCTCGGCAATGGTACACCAAGTTCCGAGTGTTGGCCTTAACCATTTCCTCACGCAGTACTTGGAACTTACTATCGGTGTATAGAAGCTGGGCAAAGCGGACGTTTACTGTAAACAAACATATATATGCTTTGAATATGTATATAGATACCGATATGATATTTTTCGGCTTTAGAGATATTGTTTTAATATTTTGGGAAGATTTTAAGCGTTGTTGCGCTGAGTTCAAATAATATTTCGTAACGTACAAATAAAACTTGGACCTTGGAGTAGTTTACGATTGGTTGGACGAAAAATTGGTTCTTCAAAACGTCGTTGCACATAAATCATAATTTTATCTTTGTAATAAAACTGACGAACGTACGAAATCTTCACTTTATTAAGTACCTAATAATCGTATTCAGAAAATGAATGAACTTTAGGTACAGTGTGTAATTTTTTCCACGCTATTAAACGTTGAAAATGCTTAAACTTACATCCAGCTCCAACAAAATACCCATGTATGCCCACTCGACTGAGGCACGTCAGCACAGCGACCCATGCCAGCAGGCTCCTCATGCTTGTTCTGATTGCTAGCAAGTAAACGGTCAATTTGAAGCAATCAGCGCGCGTTTCATGGCCCAATCAATACGCTCCCTAATGACTTCTAAATTGGCCATGAAAGCTGAAGATTGCAAGGAACGTATTCAGAATATTTGGTCGGGGTAAAATCATCTTTAGTGAATGAGTAGGTACTTTTTAAGGTTTGACGCTGCATCTTAAGTCACAACACTGTTTTAATGATGTAAGGTAGTCTTAAATGTATTTTTTATAAACTGAATCACATGATTGGAATAATGTGCAAATGGCGTGGTAAGTAAAACGTGTATTTATTTATTTACTTTAATAGATTAAAACGGCAAAACGTCAATTAAACTAACGACATGAACATACAATATTTAAGATAACGTAATAAAATATAAAAAATGAATCCTGATAATATTACTATTGCTTGTTGCTAGTGTCCGACCGAAAGTTCGGTTTCGGTTTCGGCCGAGTTTCGGCCAAAAATCAAGTTTCGGCCACAGTTTCGGTTTCGGCCAAAATCGGCCGAAACTTTTGCCGAAACCGAAACTTAACAAGTTCAAGCACGTCCACGATCGCCTAACTTTGTTTTCCGCGGCAACGCTTTGACGGACGCTGTCGGCCCTTTTCGGGAATTATCGTGCGCCATTCGGATAGTTCTGTAGCAACCAGCGATCAGAATCAGAATCAGAATCGTTTATTGCTAAACTGTGTACATAAGATGGTACTTAACATAATATTAAAGAAACAACAGTTTACCCATTTCGGGCGTGCAATTTAAGTTTGACATATAAGCGATGCCAACCGTACGAGGTTCCTCGTACAAATACTAGATTTGTAGTCTTTCGTACGAGGTACGAGGACACTACTAATTAACCTCGTACAAATAAGTACGAGATTATAATATTGCTATTATAAAATAGTAAAAACTAGAGCCTAGAATCAGAACTTGTAAGGACTAACAAGACTTTTTTTACTGATTTCTTATCTATCCTATTAAGATATATATTGTGTTTCCATTTCATGCCCTAATTAAGGCAAAATAATAGGAAAAATGCACCAAATTTCAGTATTTTAATAAATTTTATACTTGACCACGTGAGTTTCGGTTTCGGTTTCGGTTTCGGCCGAAACTGAAGCCACGGCCGAACATTCGGTTTCGGTTTCGGTTTCGGCCGGAAAATCACTTTCGGTCGGACACTACTTGTTGCTTAATCACGTCGGGATGATTGAACAGCTAATAATAACAACTAAAGTATACAAAATAATGCCTTTGTTAGTCACCTAGAGATTATCAATAAAACCAAAACGTTCAAAAGGGTAAAAGGTATCTGGTTCCAGTAAATCTTTGAGACACAAACCAAGTAACTCCTGCGGCAAAGTTCTTTTTTCAAATATATCTGTCTTTCTGCGTTCTCTGATTCCCGACAAGGAAGTTTTGTTTTTGTAATTTTGGAAATAAAAAAACATCTTTACTTAATCATTAAAAGCTTAATTACTGAACTTAATATCAAGTATAATAATAAACTTCATAACTTAACTACTTTCGAACGTAATGTAAAACGACTGTGAACCTCTAAATCTCTGCTCTGTATTCAATATTACTAAATTACCATAGTCCTTAGTACATTCCTGAGAGTAAAATAAATAAGGATGCTTCTGCAATTTGAAATAATGATCTACGTTGAACGATCTTAGAGCGTGTTTAGCACTAAAATGTCTGTATCTGTTTCCAATAAGGTGTCTGTAGAATGCTCCTAATTGATGTAATGTTTTCATCTACCCGCTTGTTCTATTCCAAGATAGAGAATGGTAAACTTTCTATTTTGAAATAGGTAGGAAAGGACTGGCCTCGTTACTTAGTGGGTAGTAACTCTGCCTGCGAAACCGAGGATCGTGAGTTCGATTCCCACCCAGTACAAATATTTGTGTGATGAATTTAGATATTTGGACTATGTCTGAGTGTTTCTATGTATAATAAGTATGTATTAAAAAACTATATAAGTATTATATCAGCTATCTGGCCACCATAGCGCCATTCAAGCTTTGCTTAGTTTGGGGTAGGCTGGTGTTGGGTGTGGATTGTCCGCCAATATTAATTTATTAATTGAGCAATTTGTATCCTCTAGTAAACTGTATAAATAGTCCTTCATCATCAATCACTTTTCCATTACATTTTTCGTCAAGCATTTGCACATAATATATTGGTCGACAGCGAAAAGTGGTATCGACTTCACACAAAATAGATTGGGACCATTATACAGAGATACGAGTATTAATTTCCACCACCGCGCGCGTTCATTGGTCAACCGCCGCCATGTTTTTTCATTAGTCAAACCAAATAGAGCGCTGTTCCTTGGTTTCATGTAGTAACACATTTTAGTCTCTTTTCACGAAATTGAATCCACAAAAACGTCTAGCTGAGAGAACACATCATTATTGATTGATAAATAAATAGATACTCTTTATCGTAAAAATAAAAACAAATATGTAGTCTAAGGAAGTTAATAAAAAAGGTAGGGTCACAACAGGCAGCCTTATTGCTGAAAGCAATTTATTTCAGATGAACATTTGGTGGAAGATTATTTCTGACTAAAAAAATACAGCTTTTGTTGAACAGTTTTCCTGGTCCTGTTTTTTTCAGGTGGGATTAATTTTGTCTTACTTTTACAACGTGGTGGATTTACCCACTACAATATTTTAACATCCCATTCTAACACTGATGTAGACTTCATCACCCAAGGTATATCTGCCCGGTAGATCACAAGATAATTCGAGTCAAAGTTTGATGTAAAATTCCCACCAAATCACCAGCTTCAACCCTAACGCATGTACCTATAGCTGACAAATGACCTTGCCGCTGACGCCGCGACGTCGCGTCGTTCAAAAATTCCGGCTGAGATCTGGCAATTAGGGGTATGTCAAATAAAATAAAAAAATCATGGAAAAAAAAATTGATTTGCTTTTATGTCTAATTTTCACATATAAGTATGATTCAAAACTTTATGTAGATTAACCGTACCGTAAATATTGCTTCACCTTTCTGCAACACCTTGTATAATGTTAATGCTTACAAGATGGTGAAGACGAATGAATTTTCTATAATAATAGTGATGATAGCACCTTGGTATACCATGGGATATTTTCGCCATAGAGAAACGTTGACGTCCTAAATTTATAGACGCAACCTCAGAGCGTACACGGTCTGGAGTCGTAATTAATTTGATAAACAATGGGGAAAGAGCTGGCGTCGGCAATCACCGCGCTCCTGACGGGCATTACATTGTCACTTGTTAATTATTCGAGCGGTCACCGGCACGATAGATAGCGCTCAACAGCCGCTTTTCATGCTCAGCTGCAATCTGAAGTCGTCACCTTTATACGGAGTTCAAGGTAGAGTTAGAAAATTGTAGAATTGAACTAAAGTTAAATTTTGTTGGATGGCTGTTTGCGGATTTACTGTGTAGGTTCGGAAAACGGAAAGGTGGCGAAATAAAAAAATAGAAGTTACAAATACATACTTCGATATGATGAACGGCATTTATTACAAAATTATTGATTTAATTGAATGTCACCCGTGCGAAACCGGGCTGAGCTGCTAAAATTTCGTAGCTTAATTTATTATAGTAGGGTAGACAGGATTTACAACAGCTTCCCCCTACTTTATTATTTAAGTATTAGTATTCTAGTATAAGGTTGTTCTATTTTTATTATAAATGTGTTTTTCTTTCCATTATTTATTTTTATTACTATAAGTATGTTTTTTTTGTACTTCTTATTTGCGCACCCCAATTTCTAACTTGTCCACATTTTGTTTTCCATCCTAAGGTTGCCTGGAAGAGATCGCTTTTAGTGATAAGGCCGCCCGCTGTCGCACTAATTTACTATTTTTGTTTATTTATTTTTTTGCTTTGTATCATTTTTTTGGTGTGTCAATAAAGAGTATCTATCTATCTTCCCTAGTGTCGATTCTAACGAAGAAGTTTGACTCTATATTGGTGAAAGGAATATCTAGGCTGTGAAATGCGTAGTCTGAGTGGGGGTTTCCCGATGTTCATAATATTGGTGTCTTTAAATCGAGAATTCGGTTTTTTCTAGGTAAACACGGTCCATATCGTAGACCGCATCGTCCCTAACATCAGACGAAATGGCAGTTAAGTGCAGACCTATACCTATAATAGTAAAAAAAATGAGACGTTCAAAATTTCTTATCTTGTTGTCAATATTATTGCTGAAATGACTGAATATTGACATCGAACGCATCTAATATTTATAGATTAAATATATTTTGTCAATTCTTGGTTACGTTTGTCGGTCTGCGTTGTTGTAAGAGCAGTAAGGCACGCGGGCTATCACCGCTGTCCATCGTCATAATGCTTCTATCCTTGCTACCGAGACATCTATTGTACGACGATCATTAATGATATGTCGCTTTACATTGCTGCTGTAAGATGCTGTGTGACGGACTTTTGACTAGCTGTGCCCTGTAATGTAACCCGTGGCTTAATGATTATTTTAAGGGGTCCAAAGATGCCTGAGTTAAACCTGTTTACGTATTCATGACATTATCAGAATAAGTAAGATTGTAGTTGTGGAGTAGCCTTAAAGCCTCCACACACGAATCCTAAACCACCAAGTAGGTTCCACCCCACTACTTTTACGTCATTTCCTTTGATTTTAGGACTCATGTATGGACGCTTTTAGCTAAAAATATTGTTCAAATCTTTCTGTTATTTCTTGTGGGAGGGGAAAGTTGCACACTAGCGCAAAGCCGCACTTTTACATACAAAACATACCTGTACCGATCCATTGCCGATTATACTCACACAGCCAAATCACTAACAGAAAAAAAAGTAAAGCACCATTCACAAATCTAGCCCTGCCTTCAGTCACAGTATATTATCAAACTCCATGGTCCACGCTGACTTGTACTTTGACAGAGAGGAAACGTTGTGTATGCCTACTCTCTTTCGTGTTGCTCGCTGATCTATAACAACTAACACATAAAAGCACTAGAAAACCAAAAAATCAACGCGGCTAAGGGCAAAATAAAACTTGTCTTTGCAAATTTTTAGAAGATTTTTAAATTTTACATAGGTAATATGAGACATTGGGAGGGGGAGGGTGTTATGTCTCCAACTACCCGCACCCTCCTTTTTTTTGGCGTTTATTTTGAATAAACCGATACATTCTCGACGTGAAGATTATATCTAATAGGGACCACCATCTCAGGCAATGAATGCATTCATTCCACAGTTTGATGTTGTTCAAATCATTGGACTATTAACCATGAAACGATGGGGCTTTTACGAGCTACGAGTAGTACTTAAGAAAAATAGTCAAGGAGGTTTCAGGTCATGCAAATCAGCTTTCATACACACACTTTTCGTATTGTATCCAATAAAAACCTTACAAACTTAACACTTGCGACTTGGTTGACTACTTATGTACATATGCCAACGAAGTAGCGGGTTAAAATAATTGTGATTAATCATTATAAATAGAAAAAAATGGCAGTCATAGGAACTGCCGATAGAAGTGAAAACTTGTAACTCAAAATTTTATAGCTTACGTTGGAAACCGAGCATCATGCTAGAATTCAATTCATCTTCTTCTTATCCGGTACGCTCAGAGCGGTCGTGATCGCTATGAGCTCGTAGCATTATTGGAGGGGTCAGATGTGATCCGCTTCACGACGTTTCGCCATTGCTGCCTGCTAGACGTCATCCTGCTGCACTCATTCAGCGAGCCTCCAATCGCGGACTTGATCTGGTCAGTCCATCGTGTGGGTGACCTTCCGCGCGGTCTTGTGCCTTCCACTTTTCCTTGAATGACAAGGCGTTCTATGGACTGGTTGTCACGCCGGGAAACATGTCCAAAGAATGTTAGGATACGAGATTGTACCACAGAAAATAGACGCTGCCTGATGCCGAGTTCCTGAAGTATCGAGACGTTTGTGCGAAACTCGGTCCACGAGACTTCAAGCATTCTTCTCCAGCACCACATTTCCAAAGCGTCCACCTTCTGTCTCTCCACTTCTCGCAGAGTCCACGTTTCAGCCGCGTAAAGAAATATGGGGAATATAAGCGTCCTCACGAGCCTGGTCTTCGTGGCTTTAGTTATATTTCTATTCTTCCATATCTTCCGCATCCCGTCCATTGCTGTTCTTGTGATGCCCATACGTCTTTTGACTTCATCCACGCATCCACCATTGCCCGAAATCATAGCCCCGAGATAAATATAAGATTGGACTACAGTGCAATTCGCGATTTGGGTTACTGCAGGCGAATTACCTCTAACACGGTCAATAATCATAATCTTGGTCTTGTTGCGATTAATTTTAAGTCCAAACTCATAACTCACTCGTTCCATCCTTGACAATAGCTCTTCCAAGTGTTGTGCACTGGTTGCAAATAAGGTGGTGTCATCCGCGTAACGCAGGTTTGCAATCTTATACCCACCAATTGTCACACCATCTCTCCAGTCCTCCAAAACGATGCGCATTATCAGCTCTGTGTACGCGTTGAATGAGAGCGGTGATATTATGCAACCCTGGCGTACGCCGGCACTAGGATGGAAATCATCAGATAATACATCATCTGTGCGCACTGAGGCTGTGCCTTCTTCATATAAACATCTTAAAAGGTGAACAAGATGTTTTGGTGTGCCCATATATAGTAAGGTCCTCCACAATACCGGCCATTTCACCGAGTCGAATGCTTTGGAGAAATCAACAAAACAAATGAATATGGGCTTATTGAATTCTCTCGACTTCGTTATGATCTGGCGTACTATGAGAATTTGTTCCCCTAGTGCCTTTCCCCTTCACAAAACCGGCTTGCTCCGGAGCGATCTCCTTTGATAGGTACGTTTTCAATCGCTCGTTGAGGATGTGCAACATTATTTTGCTAGCGTGTGATATTAGAGCAATGAGGCGGTAATTGTTACATTTCTTTGTCGAACCTTTTTTTGTGCAGGGGTGTGAAAACGGTGTGCGTCCATTCCGAAGGCCAAACTCCTGTCTGCCACACCTTGTTGCAAATAAGATGAAACATCTGGTAACCGCGTTCTCCTAAAGCTTTGATTGTCTCTATCGGAATTGCATCTCTACCAGTTGCTTTCTTGCTTTTCAAGTGTTTTATGGCAGCTCTTACTTCGGATATAAGGATGTCTGGTTCCAAATTCTCTTTCTCTAGGTCTGTGCTTGCAAACTGTCGCGACTGCGGGTCTCGGAATAATGACTGACAGTAATTCTTCCACGTTTCAGAGATTTGTTCTAGTTCTGTTACCACTTCATTCTTGTCGTTCTCAATAGCCCAGGTTTTAGTCGGCAGAGATTTGGTAATAAGACGAATTTTGTGGTATAGATCTCTAGACTCGTGCTTTGTAGCGTGTTTTTTCAACATCTTCACAGATGCTACGAAGGTGGTAATTGTGATCTCGCCTGCAACATGCTTGGATTTTGGCCGACATCTTATTTAACTCTCTTATGCCTGCTCCAGCAGCTTTCTTACGGCGCCTCTCTTCAATTAGAGCAAGAGTACTATCCGTCATCCAATGTTGACGATTGCGTGTTTCTGTTCTTGGAATAGATTCCGCTACTGCATTTTGGATGAGATGTTTAGCTTTATTCCACAGCATGTCTGGTGTTCAGTGTGGTGTCAGCTTCATTGTGGTTCATATCCACCCACTCCCTCCATTTTTTGCTCAAAAGCTGTGTAGAACTTCTCGCTATCTGCTATGTCAAGCCGTCTTATTTTCTTGGCGGGTCGGGCAGATTTAAGTTTCAGCCGTATCTTCGCGACAACAAGTTCATGGTCGGATCCACAATCGGCCCCAGGAAGTGTGTGAGAGTTGAGAATGGAGGTACGCCAGCGTGATCTAATAAGTAGGTAGTCGATCTGGTTCTTGGCTCTACCTCCAGGTGATGTCCAGGTGAACAGCCTACGTGGGTGGTGTTGAAATAGGCTGTTTGCCACCACTAAGTTGTTTTCGTCTGCGAACTGCATAAATCTTTCACCTCTTTCATTGCGCACTCCAAGTCCGAAATTTCCCACACATTTGCTATACTGGGCAGAGTTTGCGCCAATTTTCGAATTAAAATCGCCCATAATTATAAGTAGTTCTCTGTTGGGGATTTTGGCAATTGTTGTCTGTAGTTCTTTGTAAAAACTCTCCAGGACGGTGGGTAGAGCTTCACTGGTTGGAGCATATACCTGTATCAGGTTTAAGTTTACAGGTGACGCTTTGAGCTTCATGGTTATAATCCGGTCGCTAACTGCCTCATACCCCATCACACTGCTATTAAGATGCTGCGAAACAAGAATTGCTACTCCGTTTCGGCTACTATCTTCATTACCGGAAAAGTAGACTGCACCGGCGTCGGTGAGGAAATGCCGGCAATTTCTCCAGTGGGTTTCGGCTAGTCCACAAATACATAAATCACATCTGGTGACTTCCCTCTCTACGATGTCAAGTTTACCGGGTTTTAACAAGCCGCGAACATTCCACGTGCCTATCTTCTGGGTTTTTCGCAGCTTGATGGAGTTTCCAGTAGCATTTATTCCATGCGGGGCCTGGTATCCTACTCCAACATGGCCAACATTCAATTCATAGCCCACGAAAAATTTGTCTGTGGCGCGTCAAAACAAGTTTTCACTTCAAAAAACATGAATGGAATTACCATAAAAAGTTACATAATATGTTTCATTTCTCAGATCTATTTACTGATGAATTTCGTTAATAGACAAGATAACAATACATATATCTAAATTCGTAACAAGACTAGTATCTGATCAACCAGTATTGTACGCTTTCCAAAACCAAACAGCCGCAAATCCTCAGACCTTTCAGATGCGAGTAGGACCGCACTAATTGTCCTACAAAATAATACATCAATAAGTTATCTCCAGTGTGGCGGTGGCGCCGGATAGGAACAATTAGAACGGCTTCAATGTCTCCATTGTCCTGAGATTTATATCCAGGCTCTGCTGTGAGATATTGGACTGGTATTTAGACCTTACTGGGATACGAAGATAGTGGCGTTCTGTTGGCGTTGCAAAACTATGAGTCAAATGCGAAGAGATAACTCGAGATTCCCTTTTTGTTCTCGTTTTGCAAATGTGGAAAACAAGAAAGAATCACAACTTTAGTTGAGTATGTGCAGGTAAATAGGTACCTATATTTTCGATATTTTTAGTCCATTGAAGAATAGAAAGAGTTTCCCAATTCGTTGGCTAATTTTATTTTATGAATGATAACAGATCATTTGAGGACGTCTGAAGTGGCTCGGAAAATTCTTATTTTTGTATTGTGGTGTATATGTCGCATCTGGATCGTATAATCCGCTGTATTACATTACGGCTAGCCGTTTTAAAAAACAGGGCCGTGTTGTAATGCGGCGGTTCAACGATTAGCCGCATTGTCATTGCGATACGTTCTTCAATACGGCGGCCAACGTTTAGCCGGATTGTACTACTGCTTCAATTGTAGGGTGACCATACTTACAAAATAAACAATGAAATAATAAATAAATATTGGTGGACAATTCACACACAACACCATCTGACCCCAAACTAAGCAAAGCTTATGTGATGGCAGCCAGATAGCTGATATTTTACTTATATAGTTTTAAATACATACTTATTATACATAGAAACACCCAGACGCAGTGCAAACATTTGAATTCATCACACAAATATTTGCACTGGGTGGGGGATCGAACCCACGACCCTCGGCTTCGCAGGCAGAGCTACTACCAACTAAGCCACTGGTGCAGTCAGAAAATAATTGTATTAATCAGAAAAAGCTGACAAATTATCTCTTGCCATATTTCTTACAGTTTTTTTTAAACGTCTAACCTCTCGGGTAAAACTTGAAAGCCCCTAACTTGGTATTGGTGATGGTACACCTAAGAAATATGGTGCACTTAGACAAGGGTCTATCATTGAGATTTGACTCCGGGAGCCCTCCCGCCAGAAGCTCTGCGGTCAGCCCTGAGTGTCGCTTCTCCATACTCGGTCTACGCTCCACTACGGAGGTTGCCGGCTCGCTTCGCTCGCCACCTCCCCCTTTCGTTGTGCTCGGCCTCGCATCCACTCAGGACCTCCCTTGAGCTTCTGGCTCCCGCATTTTTTTATATACACTCTAGGGGTAGTAGCGACAAGACTAGGTGGGGTCGGCGTGCTCCGAGTCGGATCTGAGTCCTTCCTAACCTACCCGGTCCGATTTAGTCTTAGCAAGGTGGACGGTGATAATTCACCCCAATAATATTGTGTAGGATTCCGCCGAACACCAGAATCCACAGTCACCTTAGCAATTTAGCAACACACGTACTGTTTTCAACGCCATGGTTGATGTTATGTCAGACAGCGCCATGAGTGTTAAAAATCGAAACTAAAATTTGTAAACGCGGCGGCAAATCTAATTACGGTTAGCCGTTTTGAGTGACGTATGGCGTCGAATACATTCCGGCTGATTTTTAATCAACCACTTTCAATCTGGCTAATCGTCAAACCGCTGCTTTACAAAACGGCCCTGTTTTTCAAAACGGCTAGCCGTAATGTAATACGGCGTATTATACGATCCGGCTGCTACATATAGGTACATAATGTGTATATCCTTCAAATGTGTTAAATTAAATGTTATCGAATTCGATCGGACGGTTTTGAAAAATCAACAAAAATTTTACACCGATTATTGTTATATCTTTTTTAGGATTCCAGGTTCCAGGTAGGTAGTAGGTAGTAGACCCTTTAAAAAGGTAAAATAATCGGTATTCAATTTTCAGACTTTGGTGTATGACAATACGGAAAGCGTGTGTGAACATTTAAAACAATTGGATTAGGTATAAAAAAAATAAACAATTACATATAGTAAATAAAAAAGTTGTTGTTGTAAATGTTTTGAAATTCGTTGCTTTCGGCTACGACATGTGGTTTGCGTAACTCGTAGTTTTGTTTCTATACTCTGCGTTTGTATAGAAACAAAACTACGGTTATAAGCCGGTTGCATCTGCTAATAGCCGTAACAATGGCATGATAACCGTCTCACCCCATTAGTGGTGCACGCTCTGCTCTCGGCCATACGCTACCCGACGGTTTCACAAACCAGCTGGAATAATTACTCATAATGCCAGGACATTATGATGGCAATGTAATTGTTGGCAGAAAATATATACCTATCATTTTAATCTATCAATATCTATATATATCATTTTATTATATCATTTTATTTTGACGATGCTATAGCAAAAAAATTTTATATTATACGTATGTTATTATTATGGTGCTAGAAATTTAATGTTATTTATTATTAATGTTAAAAATGTCTTATTGAATGAGTATTGAATTAGCTATATAAAATAAGCCCTATCTAAATGAATTTGTACCTAACTTATTGACGATTCAAAGTACATGTAATATGTTTATTGAGTAACTAGTAGTTTTCGCACTTGACCACCATCTCGCCTGATGTTAAGCGATGATGCGGTCTACGATGGAGCGTGCTTACCTAGAAGAAACCGATTCACTCTGGATTTGAAGACACCAAGATTGTAACCATCGGGGAAAACCCACTTAGGCAACGCATTCCACAACCTAGACGTTCGTATCACAAACGTGGAGTCAAATCTCTTCGTTCGAGTTTTTGGAACATCAACCATGAAACGATGTCACTCTTTTGTGGAACGAGAAGTCCGATAGAAGAAAGGGCAAGGTGGAATTATATCATTCAGATCAGTTTTCAGTTGCACACTCTCCGAAGTGTATCCGATATCTTACCGATTATCGATATATTATATCACTAAGCCCTGTAATTTTTCTGGGAACATTCAAACTGGAACACAGTAATATTTACACATTATTGCTTGGCGGTAGAATAACTTGCAAAGGTGTGGTACTGCCTCAGGCGGACCCTGCCAAGAATCCTACCACTACACTATACAGCGTGGCGCTTTGGTGCCGACATTAAATGAACACACGGGTAGGGTTACTGACCAGTAATCATACAAAAGGTGTGAAAAATTAATATTCGCTTATTTGAAAAAAAAAAAATTCTCTAACAAACTAAATAATTGTATCATGCGATAGAATGAAAATCATCCTGTGCACTAGATTCATTCAACGTCAGATGTGTGCGTGATTTACGTTCGCTTTTCGTAAAACAAGCTGGCAACGTCGCACGAAAGTACCCATCTGCAAGCGGCGCGCGGCGCGCCGGCGCACGGCGCGGCAACGCCGCCCCGGTCGAAAGGGGTAGGTACTTACAAATGCGCGATAATTTGGAACGGGGACGGGGTTCCCCGTCAACTTTATGCCTGTTCATCACTAATAAATCGAATACCTACCAAATAATAAAGCCAATAAAATTACATAAAGTAAATAGGTAAATGCGTTGGTATGGTATGGTATGGTAAGGTATCTATTGTAACTTTGGCGAAACATTGCAAAATGATTGCTTTTTTGAAGCCCACCAAATGTTCCCACTGCTGGGACTCGGGGATTTCTCTCGCACGGAAAAACTCAAGGCCATAATCCACCACGTTGGCCAAGTGCGGGTTGGTGGTTAACATAAACATGACCTCGAAAGATTCTAGGTACATGTCGGTTTTTTGTTCACGATGTTTTTCTTCACCGTTTTTAAGTTAGCAGCATTACGCACATGCCTTCGATAAGACAGTGGTGCGCGTAGAATTTGAACGCGGGACTAGACCAGCACTTGGTAATAACAAAGAGCATTTAGCGTGAAAGCTGCTGAATTGGTTAGTACCTACAACTTTCTTAAGAAATAAAATAAAAACAACTTGTCGCAATACGATTTAAATTTCGTAAACAATCTAACCAATAAAACCCTTTGAGAGAAAAGGTTATTTTGTTTAAAATCGAATTATTGTTGCTAGTATACTTACAAGCTTTAAACAGTCGAAAACATGTTCTGGGTCGATTTTCAAAATCCTATTGTAGGACTTATCAGACTAAAATCACATGTGCATAGGTACACTCAGAAAACACTGTACGTTTGGCGTCACTAATTAAATAACTATTCACAACACAATCAGAGTCACACAAAAACAAAACGAAAAGCAACCTAATCTTATTGACACTGACTCTAAAAATAAATTACACTAAAAGAACGAACAAAAATAACATGTAAGCGTCTTTTTCCCGAATAATTAGATTACAAAATTCCCTAGTTAAGAGCCCTCTCACAAAAAGACAGAACTCAACTTTAGGTAAAATCCTGCAACATTGTCAGCGTGCGTCCGTTCGATTCAGCTCGAGCGTTTAGGCGGACAGAACGATCTTGAGCCGTAACGGCAGTGTACTAAAAAATTTTATGAGATTTTCTGACGTGACAACGTCTACTAAATTGATGAATGCTGGCTGCGTGCACGAAAATTGAAGACTTATTGTCCCGTTACGTTCGTTGTCCCGTAACGTTACGATAAATTATTCTTGCATTTCAAAAATCTGATAACTAGAAAAATTTATTTTTCAATGTAAGGGTAATTTTTGTGCATTGGTTCTTAGCTATGTTTGGTTAATATCGATTCAAGATGGCCGCCTCCACAAAATGGTGGACTAAATATTTCTTCATAATCTACCTCAATATGGGTATCAAATTTAATGAAAAAGCTTGACCAGTAGAATACTATGCACTATGACAAATTTCAAATCCAAGATGGCCGCCACAACAAAATGGCGAAATACATTTAATTTTTCACTTCTCCCTCAATATGGGTATCAAATGAAAGGACTTGACGAGTAAAATACTATGTACAACGACAAATTTCAAATCCAAGATGGCCGCCACCACAAAATGGCGAAATACATTTCTTTTTTTTTCCCTACTTCCTCAATATGGGTATCAAATAAAAAGACTTGACAAGTAAAATACTATGCACAATGACAATTTCAAATCCAAGATGGCCGCCACCACAAAATGGTGAGATACATTTCTTTTTTCACT
This sequence comes from Ectropis grisescens, assembly GCA_017562165.1. Lineage (NCBI taxonomy): Eukaryota > Metazoa > Arthropoda > Insecta > Lepidoptera > Geometridae > Ectropis > Ectropis grisescens. The sequence goes on from CM029783.1 coordinate 4,072,402, forward strand.
ACCTCCTCAATACGGGTATCAAATAAAAGGGCTTGACTAGTAAAACACTACGCACTATGACAAATGTCAAATCCAAGATGGCCGCCACCACAAACTGGCGATTGTCATTATTTTTACTACTACCTCAATATGAGTAATAAATTAAAGAACTTGACTAATATAATACTATGCACTATGACAAATTTCAAATCCAAGATGGCCGCCCCCAAAAAAATGGCGACTGTCATTATTTTTTACTACCACCTCAATATGGGTAATAAATGAAAGGGCTTGACTAGTATAATACTATGCACTGTCACAAATTTCAAATCCAAGATGGCCGCCACCACAAAATTGCGAATGTCATTATTTTACTACAACCTCAATATGGGTAACAAATGAAAGGGCTTGACTAGTAGAATACTATGCGCTATGACAAATTTCAAATCCAAGATGGCCGCCACCACAAAATTGCGAATGTCTTTATTTTTACTACTACTGCTCAATATGGGTAACAAATGAAAGGACTTGACTAATAAAATACTATGCACTATGACAAATTTTAAATCCAAGATAGCCGCCACCACAAAATGGCGACTGACATTATTTTTCACTAATTTTTAATATGGATATCAAATGAAAGGGCTTGACTAGTAAAAACTACGCACTATGACAAATTTCAAATACAAGATGGCCGCCACCACAAAATGGCGAATGTCATTATTTTTTACTACGACCTCAATATGGATAACAAATGCGCCACAAAATAATTTTGTGGTGGCGGCCATCTTGGATTTGATATTTGTGACAGTGGATAGTATACTACTAGTCAAGCCCTTTCATTTGTTACGCATATTGAGTTGGTAGTAAAAATAATGTCAGTAGCCATTTTGTGGTAGCGGCCATCTTGGATTTGAAATTTGTCATAGTGCGTAGTATTTTACTAGTCAAGCCCTTGCATTTGATTCCGATATTGTGAAGTAGTGAAAAATAATGACATTCGCTATTTTGTGGTGGCGGCCATCTTGGATTTCAAATTTATCATAGTGCGAAGTATTCTACTAGTCAAGCCCTTTCATTTGTTACCCATATTGAGGTGGTAGTAAAAAATAATGACATTCGCCATTTTGTGGTGGCGGCCATCTTGGATTTGAAATTTGTCATAGTGCATGATCAAGCCCTTTAAATTGATACCTTCATTTAGGTAGTAGTAAACATTAATGATGATTAATTAATAATGGAAGTTCGTTGCTCAAACACGTCGGAACAGTCATTGGTCATGGCCATTGCTCATGGTCATTGGTCGTAGTCATTGGTCATATCCGTTCCTCATGATCATTGTAATTGGTCATGGTCATTGGTCATGGTATAGAGGTAGTAGTAAAAATAAGGACAGTCGCTATTTTGTGGTGGCGGCCATCTTGGATTTGAAATTTGTGACAGTTCATAGTATTCTACTAGTCAAGCCTTTTCATTTGTTACCCATATTGAGGTGGTAGTTAAAATAATGACAGTCGCCATTTTGTGGTGGCGGCCATCTTGATTTTAAATTTGTCATAGTGCGTAGTCAAGCCCTTTAAATTGATACCTATATTGAGGTAGTAGTAAAAAATGAATGATGATTAATTAATATTGGAAGTTCGTTGCTCAAACACGTCGGAACGGTCATTGGTCATGGCCATTGCTCATGGTCATTGATCGTGGTCATTGGTCATATCCGTTCCTCATGGTCATTGTAATTGGTTATGGTCATGGTAATTGCTCATGGTATAGAGGTAGTAGTGAAAAATAATGACATTCTCAATTTTGTGGTGGCGGCCATCTTGGATTTGAAATTTGTCATAGTGCATAGTCAAGCCCTTTATATTGATACCTTCATTTAGGTAGTAGTAAACATTAATGATGATTAATCAATATTGGAAGTTCGTTGCTCAAACACGTCGGAACAGTAATTTGTCATGGCCATTGTTCATGGTCATTGGTCGTAGTCATTGGTCATATCCGTACCTCATGGTCATTGTAATTGGTCATGGTCATGGTAATTGGTCATGGTATAGAGGTAGTAGTGAAAATAATGACATTCGCAATTTTGTGGTGGCGGCCATCTTGGATTTGAAATTTGTGACAGTGCATGGTATTCTACTAGTAAAGCCCTTTCATTTGTTACCCATATTGAGGTGGTAGAAAAAATAATGACATTCGCCATTTTGTGGTGGCGGCCATCTTGGATTTGAAATTTGTCATAGTGCATGGTCAAGCCCTTTAAATTGATACCTTTGTTTAGGTAGTAGTAAACATTAATTATGATTAATTAATATTGGAAGTTCGTTGCTCAAACACGTCGGAACAGTCATTGGTCATGGCCATTGCTCGTGGTCATTGGTCGTAGTCATTGGTCATATTCGTTCCTCATGGTCATTGTAATTGGTCATAGTCATGGTCATTGGTCATGGTATAGAGGTAGTAGTAAAAAATAAGGACAGTCGCTATTTTGTGGTGGCGGCCATCTTGGATTTGAAATTTGTCATAGTGCATAGTATTCTACTAGTCAAGCCCTTTCATTTGTTACCCATTTAGTGGTAGTAGTAAAAAATAATGACATTCGCCATTTTGTGGTGGCGGCCATCTTGGATTTGAAATTTGTCATAGTGCATAGTATACTACTAGTAAAGCCCTTTCATTTGTTACCCATATTGAGGTAGTAGTAAAAAATAATGACATTCGCAATTTTGTGGTGGCGGCCATCTTGGATTTGAAATTTGTCATAGTGCGTAGTATTTTACTAGTCAAGCCCTTGCATTTGATACCTATGTTGAGAAGTAGTGAAAATCAATGACATTCGCTTTTTGTGGTGACGGCCATCTTGGATTTCAAATTTATCATAGTGCGTAGTATTCTACTAGTCAAGCCCTTTAAATTGATATATATATTGAGGTAGTAGTAAAATTAATGATGATTAATTAATATTGGAAGTTCGTTGCTCAAACACGTCGGAACGGTCATTGGTCATGACCATTGCTCATGGTCATTGGTCGTGGGCATTGGTCATGGCCGTTCCTCATGGTCATTGGGCATGGTCATGGTCATGGTAATGTGCATGGTCATGGTCATGGTATTGAGGTAGTAGTGAAAAATAATGACATTCGCAATTTTGTTGTGGCGGCCATCTTGGATTTGAAATTTGTGACAGTGCATAGTATTCTACTAGTCAAGTCCTTTCATTTGTTACCCATACTGTACATACTTAATTAATATTGGAAGTTCGTTGCTCAAACACGTCGGAACGGTCATTGGTCATGGCCATTGCTCATGGTCATTGGTCGTGGTCATTGGTCATGGCCGTTCCTCATGGTCATTGGGCATGGTCATGGTCATGGTCATGTGCATGGTCATGGTCATGGTATTGAGGTAGTAGTAAAAAATAATGACATTCGGCATTTTGTGGTGGCGGCCATCGCGTTCATCGACTTATTAGACGTTATCACGTCAAAAAAAATTGACAGATTCTGCTTCTTCATGAAGTAAACAAGATCAAATGTGATGGTCCGATCCGAAAAATCAGAATGCAACGTTATAAAACGCCAACAGAATTAAAATTTTGTGGTCGCACTATAATTATTCTAGTTTATGTCATAAACGCGCGAAATATTACGTAACCGACTCCCACGCTAACTGACGCAGGTCCTCCCCCGACGGCCGCTCGCGGCATACTAAATTGCGCAGCGTAATTTATTGTAATTTCGACTGCTGGTAATTTATATTTTTTGAAAAATTGACAACTATGATTTGAAAAGTAACTATAGAATTGGATTCTACAAAGAACAAAGTATTATCGTGTCTAATTTTTATTTTGGAGTTATTGTGTATTTTACACAGAGACAACGCTAAAACTGCAATATAAAACTTAAAATTGGCTTATGATTTTGTTTTTTTTACTAATAAATGGGACCAAAATTCAGATATATGTGACTTGAATGAATTAATAAAATATGTGTATGATGTTCCCCATATTTTTTTAAGTATAAATTTTGAGTATCACTTGTAGATTTAGAAGTCTGAAACTGACACGGCGGCGACTTTTCGGCGAAATGGTCATGGGAGATCGTTCCCTACGACTAAAGGCTTTATTATTAGTAAAATTGAAACAAGGAAACGTCAACAAGAAAGATCGGCCTATTTTTTGAACGTAATTATCTTTTTCTAGATAATACTAAAGATGGAAATATCGGAACACAAACTTTTTGAATTTCGTGCGACGACGTGAGCCGGCTCTTAAGGATTTACAGTAAAAGTTTTAGCGCGCCGTTTAGAGAAATGTGTCAGGGACAACACGGTCAACTTCGCATCCCGGCGGCTAGCACAAAACACAAAACTAGTGAAAAATTAGAGAAAGAGAAAGACTACATTTAACATTAGTTAATAGGCGTGTGCATTATTTCTCTTTCGTCTGCATTTCATTCACAACGTGCGTACGTTTGCACGTGTGTTGCAGGACATCACCTATCTCGTTTCTTTAGTATTTGCTTTTCGCCTGATTTTTAATTGATAAATCGGATGGACTGTGGGCTGCGGTGTAATGACCTCTGCGCAGGAAATTTTAGATACAGCCTGCTCTATTATGGTATTTTAGAAAATTGCGAATAACTCAGTAAATAATAACGGTAATTGAAATTTAATTTGACAGAATAGGTCAAAATATGATATTTTATAGGTGGTTTCATTTAATGTCGGCACCAAAGCGCCACGCTGTATATTTTGCATATTTTTTATTTTACATTTCAGATTCTTCAAAACCAATAGTAGGTATTTTGAAGTTAGATAGGTCACGACAACTTTCACTATCTAGTGAAGTATCTTTCTGAAACCAATCTCTAGGATTAAATGATAGGGAAATTAATTGGAATACTGATGTATAGATGTTGTATAACTTGACATTTTACATTCCATTAACTTCCACATTAAATTTCATTAGCCACATTAGTGTCCACTGTCTATATTTTATGAAACTTTAGATTTAACTAATGTTAGATCAGATAATATATTGTAACGGACAGGTTGAATCAGATTACTCTATAATATATTGTGAGAGTTCTTTGAGTAGGTATACAAATATTAAATTTTATACATGTTAACATTCTTTTACACACATTGACATTGTTTTATTTTATACAAATTGAATTATTGTTATCATTATTTTTGATTATTATTTTTTGATTATTATTTTTTGATTTTTCTATACATAATGACATTCTTTAAAATTGCTCACACGGCTAAACTGCAAGAGCTACTACTGCAAGACTTTGGATTCTACATGAAACCACACACTTGTCAAAGTCCATAACATCATCCTGCTGAAGCACAAGACGTTGGCGTAATTGTACTCATCAAACATATCACACTAACATAACACACCGGGATAGAAGCCAGAAATTAATACATGATGAATCAGATGACATACATGATACAACCGATTAAAAGTTAAAAACGAAAAAAGAAGAAGAAGACTATCAGCTGACTATTATTATCATTGTATAAATTCAGACCAATGGAAACTGCGTTGCCAGACATATTGCATGCCTCTAGAAGAAGAGGCCAGTTTGTATGGGTCAATTATTTAAATGTTTTGTATCATCTTATCTTACCTGCAAACAGCAATAAAGATTTTTGTATTTGTATTTGTATTTGTATAGGATGTCATTGCTGAAAGCTTAAATATATCTCTCGTATCCGTTGTTCTGCTTCACAAATCGTTTTATAATCGTGACTTTACTTTCAAAAGGATAATCGCGGATCGTTTGTTGTACGGAAATAGTTTTATGGCTACATGTTTATCAAACTACCAGTAAAGACTTGCAATAAATATCAGGGGAATTGATTAATGGACGTACTTATAGTTTATGAAGGAAGAAAGCGCTTGGTCGGCAGGTTGAAACAAATCAGGCATTCAATAACAAAGGGAATCTTGACTTACTACTTCAGACTACTACTTGACTTTTTTTTGTTACTCGTTTGACTTCTTCTTCTTTGTGTCGATGATGTTGTCTTTTTTGTGTGAGTATTTTAAATTTGTGCTGCCCCGTATTCCGCAACTGTGACTCCTGGTATCGAGGCTACCGAGGTAGGTACTGGTTTGATGGGACAATATAACATGCAAAATCAATGGGTATAAACAAATGGGTATTCAAAAACATTTGTTCATGTTGACACTTTTGGCATGAATGTGTCTATAAAAGCTGTTCCATAGGGCAAGTAAAAAACCATGACAAATTCGGATACAATTCGGAGTTACAGTTTCATAGCTATCGCCTCTATCCTAAGATCAATTCTAGTATAGATAGCTAAAGAATTAAATCATTTGACAAACCAAATGAAGACTGTGACGCGTCTCTTATTTTTGCTCACCATCAGGCGTATGTCTAGCTCGTCCCTTTAGACAGGGGTTCACAAACTTATTCGTCTACTGCCCAGTTTGAGAATAAATTATTTTTAGTGTCCTCATTTCTTTACATAAGATACTTAATAACCATTATAACTTAAATTTAAATTAATTAATTATTGTGAGCTATATTAGCGGAGATTCAACATTCAATCTATACGAGAATTACTAAAACCCGCACGAGTTCACTAGAGACCTGAGCCCAGTAGGTAGTCTCCAAGTCTCCAACGAACTCCAAGTCTTTATACAGCACCTCCATTTTTTTTCTGGGTCTCTTACCGCCCCTTTTTGGCCTGCAGCGCCCACAAGGCGGCGATGTCGTCCACTTTTGGAAAGGCTGCTTTAGACGGTATAACAAAAAAATATTACAATCGTACCTACCTTCTTGCTTTACCTATTTGCCAAAGTACAGTTTTATTTAAAATTTCTACGCTGAGTTAAATGGTTACTAATAATATTTTCCTATGTTAGTGCCTAAAGTGATGAAACCACGTGTTTATAACAATTTTATATCGTGGAACGAATCTGAAACAACTAAGCAACGGTAAGCATAATGTCTTATTTAGAACTTCTTGTGTACGATTTCCAGATCACGTAAAATATCTGGAGTAGACGAAAAGCACCATTAGCATAAGTGTTTTAATTCTTTGCTTTTTTTTGTAATGGTAGGACTCTTGGCAGGGTCTGTCTGGGCAAGTATCACACTTTTTACAGGTATTCTACTAACACCAAGCAGTAATGTGCAAACATTACTGTATTTTGGTTTTCTAACCAGAACACCCTTGGTATTTCCAACACTTGATATTGGGAATAGCAATTACCCTTCAGGGTAATGAGAGAATACATTTTCGACTGGTGGTCTTGATAGAAATGAAGATCTAGAGATCATCAATTTTGTTTATCTATGGGGCTTGTTGCATGTGCTAAAAACTCATATTTTGAGGACAGTGTATTATCTGCTAACTACCACCTAGGCAATGTAGCGTATTTTGCAATTTTACTTTATCCATCATTGTAAAAGACTGCTCCAGTTCCCGGCAATGGAAGCGAAGCTGATGGTTTAGGCTGCTTAGTGCTTATGCTATTTTGTCCAATGTTAGAGAAATGGACAGCATATTGACTCCTTACGAAATAAGTATTATTTAAGACTTTGTAAATTTGTCTCTACTTCTATATAAACAGAAATCTTCAGCGAAAATCCAATTCTAAAACCTATTACGGAGTTCTGAAATCTATCGCCATCGCCGCGCGGGTGGTATCCTTCAAACCATATTACACTACTCAGAACAAAATTTATGTTTGTCTTACGACCAAAGGAATAAGGCTGAAAATATCTCAAAGCAAATAAATAGTCAGCAGTATAATTCTCGAGAAAGGAATAGATATTGGCCCTCAATGACTGTTGGACATGTCAAACAATTGAAGAATTCCGGGGGGCTATAGAGTCGATTTTGTTTTAAACTTATTTGTGTCCTGTAAGGATTTTCAAAGGAGAATATTAGAAATGGCTAGGTAAAATGAGCTTTCAAGTTGCGACGGGTTCGGGATAGAATGTGTTGGACTAACGAAGTGGCGATAAGTCGGTAATGGACGGGCTTCACGCCGCAGATGTCATCTGAAAACAAAAAGATATGGAGTTTCGTATATATACATAGATATAATATACCTGATTATGCCGCAAAATGGCTCATCTTTGTTGAAAGTTTACAAAAAAAGAAGTGTGGCACTCGAGGACTGCCGCGGTAAAGCTACTACATGTTGCATGTATTTTTATCAACATAAGCAATAGGGATGTTAACAATTTTTCGGAATTGCTTTTATTTTGAAGAGTGACATTTGTTTACCATAAAAAATATCACGGGGAAATCCGTTAAGTTGGCAACACTGCTAAGAGCATTTACTCTGAAAAGCTAATACAAATAAGATTCAAAGCCGAATGACCGAGTGGGGAGGACGGCGTTACGGTCTTCCATCCCTCTTTCTTGTGAACATAAGAAAGAGATGGATGATCACTAAAATTCGGTCCCCAGGCCCGCGATAAAAGCTATGCAATAGCTTAAAAGTAGTGTCCGACCGAAAGTTCGGTTTCGGTTTCGGTTTCGGCCGAGTTTCGGCCAAAAATCAAGTTTCGGCCACAGTTTCGGTTTCGGCCAAAATCGGCCGAAACTTTTGCCGAAACCGAAACTTAACAAGTTCAAGCACGTTCACGATCGCCTAACTTTGTTTTCCGCGGCAACGCTTTGACGGACGCTGTCGGCCCTTTTCGGGAATTATCGTGCGCCATTCGGATAGTTCTGTAGCAACCAGCGATCAGAATCAGAATCAGAATCATTTATTGCTAAACTGTGTACATAAGATGGTACTTAACATAATATTAAAGAAACAACAGTTTACCCATTTCGGGCGTGCAATTTAAGTTTGACATATAAGCGATGCCAACCGTACGAGGTTCCTCGTACAAATACTAGATTTGTAGTCTTTCGTACGAGGTACGAGGACACTACTAATTAACCTCGTACAAATAAGTACGAGATTATAATATTGCTATTATAAAATAGTAAAAACTAGAGCCTAGAATCAGAACTTGTAAGGACTAACAAGACTTTTTACTGATTTCTTATCTATCCTATTAAGATATATATTGTGTTTCCATTTCATGCCCTAATTAAGGCAAAATAATAGGAAAAATGCACCAAATTTCAGTATTTTAATAAATTTTATACTTGACCACGTGAGTTTCGGTTTCGGTTTCGGTTTCGGAAGAAACTGAAGCCACGGCCGAACATTCGGTTTCGGTTTCGGTTTCGGCCGGAAAATCACTTTCGGTCGGACACTACTTAAAAGTTAATGTAATATCTGCTTTAGTGTTCCACGCTCAAGAGTCAGCCTTGTAATTGATAACTTAAATGGCGTACTTCCCAAACTATTCTCTACAATGCTTTCTACATAATAAAATTGATAAAAGAGATACTAATTTTGTATGTTGGATTGAGAATGAACTCATACTTGCCTGTGTAACAAAATTATTTTGGCGCGTCACTCATTTTTTTTTCGGCTGTAAATAAAATAAGTCTCGGAAGTAAAAGGTTCAATCGGGTGAACTTCGGGACCGTTCAACGGCTTTATTGGCTCAGAACCTGTTTCGAATTTTTTTTTTTAAAGCTTTAGCAATAACATCATCTCTATTGTGTTTGTGTCCAGCAGAATAGCGCTGCAGGGTAAGCAGTGCGCTGAAATCGTCGCGCGCTCAGTACTTCACGGCGCGCATACAAATTACTGTTTACCACCCATTACGTGTGTACAAGATACGCGTGCTTTGTCTTGATACGTTCCTACTACCTACTACGACTTCACGGTTAGTTTTTTCATGACTTAAGGCGCGTTCCCGTAAAAAACGCAGCGTTAGCAGTTTTTTGTGGAGTTTACAGAGTTATCTACTCTTATGTTTTTTCCACAAACAAACAAACAAAAAAAAAAAAAATCATCAAAATTGATTCACAAATGGCGGAGCAATCGCGTATCATACATAAAAAATACAACTGATTTGAGAACCTTCTACTTATTTTTGAAGTGGGTTAAAAGCACTGAGTGTTTGACGGTTTTGAGCAAAAAGTAGTAAATCAGCTCCAAATATCAGTTATAAAAGGCTGGTATCATGTCGTCTTCGCTGAGTCTTATATACCTGCAGGCTGTTTCTTATTGATTGTTAACAGCAACACCCCAGCCGAGGTTGTATATGCGCTTGCGCTAGTCGTTGTATGACAGATGGAGTATTTGTTGAGTATTAGATATCTCACACTACTCTATCGTGTATAATAACTGTTTGAAATTATTGCAGGCCCATTGTTTTGGGCAGCTAAAAAAAAATTGGCCGATAGAAGTGAAATCTTATAACTCAGAATTTTATAGCTTACTTTGGAAACTACGCGGGTGAAACTGGAGGGCTTGGCCTGGCCATCTAAAAATGCGACAGAATTTTCCATTGGCTGACGCATTTCTAGATGGCCAATGGTTATGGTCCCGAGTTTACCCGAAGATTTCTTATCATACCCAAGCATGACGCTAGAATTCAATTCACAGCCCGCGAAAAATCTGCCTGTGTGGCGCCAAAAAAAGTTTTCACTTTAAAAAAAAAGATGTGACCAGTAGAGCCCATCAGAGATCAATTACCAGGGATCTTTAAACAGAAAAAGGTTTGCTAGTCACGAACTTTTAGACAATATTACGAGAATCAACTGGCTTACTGATCCAGTTTTGAGAAAGAATCATTCTTAGTATAGTCGACTTGGAGACTTCAAAATTAACGAACCTGTCAACCCCAGTGTCAAAGTCAAAGAGACCATATACGGAATGACACAATAACTGTCACAATTTCCAACGCTATGACTCGGTCAGTTTCAATTTATCCACGGAGCCGAAACGAGCTTGATTTATGGCTCCAATTAGACCTAACTCACTTGGAAACTATGTAGTGAATTGCGAGTGATCCCTTATAAGTATTTATATTAATCGTTATTGTCACCAACATGTCAATTATTTGGTTCTAATCTTTAGACACGTGACGCGTTTCGTGACTCATGAGCGTGGACTGGGTTACACAAAAACATTTTCATTTGATTTGTTTAGTTTTTATAATCAATTTAATTACATAGTTGATTTAGAACGGATAATATATCCGTAATACTTTAAAAGTATCCGAATAGGTATTACCAATTTTATTAATTATGTTTAAAATCAAAATCAAAAATATTTGCGCATATGGGTTAGACTACAGGCCCGAGAACAAAATTTATGGGTCATATGATACAGCACATGATTATTATATATATGATATGATTATTATTTTATACCCTTCTATCATCCTACATAGGTCTCCTGCTGTATCATATGACCAATAAATTTTGTTCACGGGCCTATGCTCTAGTATTACAAGTGTTAGATACAGAAAAAAAGAGCTCCACATTCTGCTTTTCGGCATGCAAAAACACTAAATATATTAAATGGCATAAAACATACTTGAAAAATTATTTGAAAGAGATATTATACAATAAAAATTGGCAAATTTGTCAAGGTGATTTTCAATTAATGTTAAGATTCGTAATAATTATATTTAGATGTCCTACTTATAGATTTTACAAATTCCAATTCCAGATAAGGTCCAGTGAGGCTACTTTTCAAAAGTGTTGGCGCCTATGTCAAATATCCACAGAAAAAAAAATAGCAAATACAAATCACATTAAGGTCAAAGAGACCACCGCGCCCTGACCCCTACCGGCCCCTATACCGCCTAACTAAGCTTTAGCATTGCTATTGCTGTATCTATCATTTCAAGCGAGAAGAAAATAGAGAGCAAAAAGACATTTTTTGTTAGACGATAAACCCTCCGAACGTGTTCAAAACACTTGCCGTTTCCCCTCTGTATGGTCAGGGAGATCTGCCGAGATTTGATATGATTTCGTCCTGTTTGCCGTGGAAACTACAGGGCCGTGGAGTGCAGAAGCAAAGTTTGTAGCAGATTTTTTACACCGTAGGGAGAAGACGAGTGATCATCGAGTTGGTTGGTTTTTGACTCGGCAGATCTCTCTGGTGGTTGAATATCGAGTGAAAACTTGACGAAGCCGAATTTCCAGAGCCGACACTCAAAAATCGTGTCATTTACCATAAAAAAGTGAGGAAATCCGCTTTCAAATAATTGGCATTTGGGGGAGGAAAAATAAATGTAAATATTATACACTTAACTGCTATTTATAATCTTTTATTATAAATAAAGCATACCACACACTCTACATACCAATTTTTTTTCATTTTCACCACACAAATTTTTGCCTAAAGTGGGATAAAATTTTAAGAGTAAATAAATCTAATATAATTCAATAAATTAAACATATTAAGTCTCGGGATCTATTCGATTTTTCTCTCTTTGTCACACGATGGACCCGGCACCCGCACGGTGAATCCATGGAATGCTAAGAAGATCGTCTCTCCATTGCATGAATTTAAAATTCAGTAGTTCAAATAAAGCCCACAGTAAAATATAATTGAACTAGATTAGCACTGGCTGTAAAACGGCCTTGTCATTTATAGGCAGCTATAAAGGAGCGTTTTCCGAGAATTTGACGATAAATAGAACTAAATTTACTAAATTGACTGGCCTCGTGGCTTAGTGGGTAGTAACTCTGCCTGCGAAGCCGAGGGTCGTGGGTTCGATTCCCCACCCAGTGCAAAAATTTGTGTGATGAATTCAAATGTTTGCACTGTGTCTGGGTGTGTCTATTTATAATAAGTATGTATTTAAAACTGTATATGTATTATATCAGCTATCTGGCCGCCATAGTATACAAGCTTTCCTTAGTTTGGGGTCAGATGGTGTTGTGTGTGAATTATCCACCAATATAAAATATAAGTATAAATCTATTTAATAACTGCAAAAGAAAAGGAGACACTAAGGCTCGAAACTGTACGAAAACCGTCGTTTTTGTATGCTCGCTTGTCGCTTTCGCATTCGGCTACAACCCAGCGACTACCAGCTCTCTTGTGGGAAACAAAACCTTGGCATTTGGCTCTAGTGACGCTCCGGAACTCAGCATCGCACTACCTCGGAACGCATATCCCTAGATTTATATATCCCTATTAGATAGTATTAGGAGGCTTATGAATTTACCTTTAGATTAGATTAGTAGGATTAGTGACATTATATCAGCTATCTGACGCCTATCCTACTAATATTATAAAGATCAATGTTTGGATGTTTGTTGCTCCATCACGTTGAAACGTTTAAACGGATCGGATTGAAATTTAGAATACCGTTAGGTAACAGCCTAAAATATCTCATTAGTTACGTATAAAATAGTCATTTTTACATGGAGAAAGTAACGGGAATAGGTTTATAAAACCGTGGGGTACTGCTGGTAATATATAGGTAAGCTCTTCTTAGTTTGGCTAGTGAGTGTTGTGTGTGACGATATTTGTTTAATTTTGAGCGAAACAAATACTGAGGCAATAAGCGTTTTAGTTGGTCGGTAGCCCTCAGGCATGAGTCAGTCCTTGCAACACTAACCCTTAATCAATTATACTTGCAACCGCCCTATCTACAGAGGTAACGAGGAACACGGTACGGCTCTTTACCCCGATTAACTACAGATTTCGTACATTGGTACCGCGATAAATGATTAATTGACAACTAACAATGTTCTGTTGCTTTTAATGATTCAATTTTCGCGTTCCCTTCACTGTTAATTAATATAACACGACGGAGTTGGTTCGTAATTGGATATTGATAGCAATTGCCGTTTTGTAAAGGCTAATGGAAGTGGAAACAAAGCCTAAATACAGGGGTATACAAACAAAGCACTTGTTTAATTTTAGGAAGACTAGTCTTCCAACATTTTTTTTTAAACTTTTATTTATTTGTGGATATTGGTAGCATAGCTAAATGTATTAATATAATGCTTTCTTAGTCATTAATTTTGTTAGAAACAAAGAAAAAATCATTTACTTTAATATTTGGCTTCCATTATCATTGGATTGTTATAAATGCCTAATCAGTTTTTGTATAATTATGTAACGTAGATAATAATAGAGTAAAATTGGTAGTTCTTGAATAGGCAGCTTAGAGTGATGAATTGTAAAGTGAATTATAATGTTTTTTGTCTAATTGTCATAGACAACGCAATATTTGCATGCCGTAAGGTTGGTTATGGAGTTCACAAAGTAAACATTTAAAATCTTATTGTAATTACCCATTTTCGCAAATAAAGACATTTAATTATATTAATTTTATTTAAAAAATTAAAGGCCCGTCATTTGATATTTGAAAACTACTCGAAATATTTTCTATTGCTTTTATTTTTACCGCGTCCTAAATTGTATTTACAAAAACTTATTTTATTGCGTCTTTCAGTTTCATTCCAAGTTATATTCTAGGACCTTTGTCTAATGTCAAAAACAGCATTTTTACTAGACATTTTTAAAAGTGATAAGTTTAGTATTCACAATATTTACAGATTTATTATGATAGTTACACTACACTAGATGATTAACTAACTACTAACACTAGGCATAGTTGAATCATCAATGATAATTAAGGCCACTACCAATCGGAAGCGTGCGTAGCACGGCGGCATTATTGCTGACTAGCAACACTCGCAGTTTTACCTGCGTAGTTCTCCTTCCCGTTATTTCCTCGGAATAAAAAGTAGTAGCATGTATGTTCTTCCAGACTATTGTCTGTCTATGCTCCGAATTTCAGCCTCATCCGTTCTGACGTTACGACGTGACTGAGCAACAAACATTCAAACATTGACATTTACAATATTGGTAGAAAGTAAGGATTCACAGCTTCAGCTGCACTGCTTTCCATCATCAGCCCTTCATTGTTGACTGTTGGACGTAGGCCTCTGCCAATTTATAGTTATTACACCATTGAGCTCGATCGCTTCATCAGCCACTGTTTCCCCCATCACCTGACAGGATACAATTAAAAAGCCTAACCAAGTCCGGCTTTAATGAGGCGTCTAGCAACACCATGCACAATTATTACCCTAAGGTGTAATATTTTTAGGGTTAATCTATGCCTATAAATAATTTCGTCGAACTACATTGTCAGCATTGTTGGACGTTTCCTGATAGTATCTGAACTTGTTGCACAACCGCGTGTTGCTGTAATGTAGGCGTTAACACAAATTAACACTTTTACTTCTTAATTACTCCGCGAGCAGACTTGTGCACTTAGCTGCTCGCCTGGTACGCTAGGGTAACCAGTGCGTTTATAGGAACATAGAAACACCCTAAATATCGAAAATGTTACTCAAAAATTAGTCGTGATCACAAACATGCAACTGAACTGCGCTGTTATTTTTATTAACGGCAATTTTGGTCAAATATGGGTTTCAAAATAATTGGTTAAGAGCATTATGAGTATTAAATAATATAACTATCAAAAGGTTAGATATTTCATCAATAAACAATGGACTATGGTCATGTAAATGCGTAAATCAGCTAATCGAACTATGTCGGTTATTTTCACAGCGTCTTGAGATTTTTTTTCCATCCTGATAGTAGAAGATCCCGCTATACAACGAATTTCACCGAGCTGATTATTGGATGATAAGTGTTTTATATGTAATTTAATATGTCAACAAATATATTGCAAATGAGTTGCCTAAAAAATTTCAGTCCAGAATATGATTAATTATCAATTAAAAAATATTTTTTTAAATATTTCACTGAAATTGATAGAATTTTAGAAAAAAATAAATAACATAACTCATTATTTTGGCTTTACTCAGTGCTTACGAAATACCATTACGAAATTCAACCCCTAAGGGTGTAAAAACCGGGACGGAAGTTTGTGTGATACATTTTATTCCTTAAACGTATTTGCATAAAATTTCGCACAAATTGAGCATGATCAAAATAATGAATTATGTATTACAGTATTTCCAACAACCTCCAAACGGGTGAAATAAGGGATGAAAGTTTGTTTGAAAGTTTTCATTGTTTGAAAATATTTGCATGAGATTTCGGAAGCACTGAGTAAAGCCAAAATAATAAGTTATGTTATATAGTTTTTACTAAAATTTAATCGATTTAGATTTTTTTTCCAATTGTAATATTCTATTTTTTAAAGTAATATACAAAAATCTTGAGTGTTACTTGGAGAGTAACAGAATATATTTTAGTATACTTAAGTTTTGATTCCTCAAACAGAAGCAGGTGAAACTCGGGACCATGGCCATTGACCATCTAGAAATGCGTCAGCCAATGGAAATGCTGACGCATTTCCAGACGGCCATGCCACGATGGCCAGGCTACGGCCTCCGGTTACACTGGTTATCAAATTCTGAGTTATAAGTTTTCACTTCTATCGGCAGTTCCTTTGACTGTCATTTCTTTTCATACTTAAGCTGTAAGTATGAGCAAAATGGACTCAAATCGTTTGGTACCTCATTTCTAATCTAATAATCCTAATTTTGGGAATATACACAATGTTTACGAGTGGTAATGCGCTGACTTACTTCCTCAAAATGAATTTCACAGATATAAATTTCGAATCTCTTCTTGCTACTTTCAACCATGAATTTCTAATTTAATAGTTGTTTATCACTTGAGTCCATAATTTTCGAAAAATAAGTATTATGGGAGTGCAGGCATACATAAAAGCATACCACAAGCATACCCTAACCATAACCGGATGCTGTAATATAGGTGTGTCCTATTTAGCCCATACGTGACGCCACCCTGCGATGTGTGTTCTCTGACGCTGCATGGCGATAATAAGCGACATTTTATTTGTAAGTTCCTCGTAGGCCAATATACAGTAGGTTTTATATCCCGACTGTACAATCACTGCAAATTTACTGGTTTAATGTGCTCGTTAGCCACGAACCTATGACATAAACACTAGGGCGTAAGTTAGCCCTGTAAATATTTATTTTGGGCTATAAAGTTTGTAGTGGTATTGCAATGTCCGTATGGGGAAGTACCTACCACACCTTTGCCAGTTGTTCACCCACCGAACAGTAATGTATAAAAAAATACTATATTCCGATTTGAAGGACAATGTTTCCAGTGAAATTACAAGACATAGAGATAAAACGTCTAACTTCATCAAAAAAATCATAAAACATCATATTTCTGGGTGATGAGCGGAGTGCAGTGCTAGATAATGATTGGGACTCTTCATGTTGCAATAGCTGCGTGCCACTGTGCTGTTAGTGACAGGCATGTTGGTTACCATCAGGCACATGACCTGCTCGTCTCGTCACACTATACTATAAGAAAATTAATATTTCTGTAGTCTCTATTTACACAATGTCAGAAATAGCATCGTAATACAATTTCTTGTAGATTATCTTATTCGGATCAACGCTTAATCATTGCCATTCGCGTTGGTAAAACCGGCAGCATGTTGGGCACGCTACCGACTGGTAGTAGTTTGATCATCATAAATCTGTAGACTTTCATCGGTCTGTGAGTAATTCAAATTTACTTGATATAATATAAGTAAGTATTTTCTAAGATATGTCCATAATGAGGCTAACATAAAAAACTTATACTTACTACGTGGAATTGTTAAATGAAATAGTTAGTTAGTTAGAAACATGGTCGTGTATCACACACATTTCAGCAGTGTACAGATATACCTAATTCAAGTTTTGTCTCATTTTCTGGCCTGTTTCGGCGAACAAATTTTATTACAGGAATGGTTAATCTATACTATTCTACTATATCTATACTACTTTATCATCTATTATACAATTAAATATGTGCATATGCGAAAGTCATTATCGCAATGGAAGTTCATAATAGAAACCAGCCCTTAGAACTCCGCGTAACCACGATCTAATTAAGAGATTAATACATGAGCGAACCAATTTACACGGATATACCGACGCCATTAAGAAGGTGTGACCCTGATCGAACTTTCTAGAACATTGATTTTATTTTTAACGGACAGAGCTTTTATTAACAAAACTAAAATACAGTGAGAACTACACTACACTACATACATAACTACTTACACTAAGGACATCTGAATTATCCATATAAGGTCTAAAGATAATCAAGATGCTTGAGCCCACTACAACCTAGAAGCGTACCCAGCATCCTGGCGGCATCACCACGTTGAATGGCAATGCTTATGCATTGGGCCAAATAAACGCCAGCATTTTGGTCATACGTCGCGTCGACCAAGCGCTCGGAAAGGCTTTTGAAGATGAGACGAGTTCCCGGTTTTCACGGGCCCAAAGTCTCACAGATATATGAATCAGATATTTACCTTTATAACTCCGAGATCAAAGTCAACCAGCCCCATGTCCACCTTCTGGTGCATCCGTTACACGACTGGCTTCCCCCATGGGGGAAGTCAGGCTCTCATTATTATCACCCGACCCAGCACGGTCAAGCGCAGCTTATGCCAGATTAATCAGTATTATATGCCGGACACTTTTTATTTGCCTATTTATAAACAAACTAAGGTAGGTATAACAAATTTTTTTTTTTAAAGCGCAATTCATTTCTTTGTGATATAATTATAGTTCATAATGATTTATCAAAGGGAAAATGCGGTAGCGACTCTTTTTTTCCGGAAAATGACAAGCGGACGCTCCATATGAATGAGAAGAACAGACTTCAAATATTTTTAATTTATACTTAGACTGCAATTATTTCAAAAATATCGCAAGTCCCAGTTAGAGTTAAAGTTAAACTGTATAAAAAATAAACAACACGCCATTTGTTAGTTAGTTTCGGAAATAAGCCCATAGAACTCCAAAATTTTGTCTTTGAAGAACTACCCGTAACCATTGTTATATTTTCGTTATTTGAGACACTCCGCTAAATTAGCTGCTGCACTGGTCCTACTATATGCCTCTGGAAAATAGATACCTTTGTCAGTTATTCTACCGCCAAGCAGTAATATGAAAACTTCATTGCTGAAGGACAGTGCAGTTTCAAGTTTTGAAGGGCATTGAGACAAATCGTCTTATAAACTTGGTTAAGAGCGCACTGCAGTGCTAGGTAATGGATTGGATACTTCACGTTTTAATAGTTGCATGACATTATGCTGTTATGTGGCAGGCATGTTGCTTGCCATCAGGCACATTTTCTGTTCGTCTCATTATAATATGTATTACAAGCTTTGCTTAGTTTGGGGTCTGATGGTGTTGTGTTTGAATTGTCTACCAATATTTATTTATTTATTTATTACTTTTGCTTACGTCCCGGTGTATATAAAATCGTCCCGTCACTGTATATATTTTCATACAAATTATGATCTTACGTAGAGCCTGAAACTATTGATTACTTACTCGAAGCTCATCTGCAAACATTCTCAATGTAATGTTAAGCCAGACAATCTTGTAGAGCATCCTTCAACGTCGCCTGGCAGGAAATTGGCGCCGACTGATAGAGACGCCACCTCATTAATATCGCCGTGGTACGATTACCAGCGGCCACGAGAGGAGGTGTTCCTGACGCGATCGATCAACTGGCGACCAGGGAATCCATTTATTGCACCACTGCAGGTGTAAGTTGTAAGCGGAGGGAGTTGAGTGAACTACAAAACACAAAAATATTTATTACAAACAACAAACTTACGAAACAAGTGATACGAGTTTTCCTTTTAATCCCTTTCTAAGGTTTTCCCAGATAATCTTGATAATTCTCTATTGATTGCATGTCGGTGACGCAAACCCGATAAGGTTTTCTCTTACCAAAAAGTTCACAACGCGGCTAATGAAGTTTCCACTTAAAAAATACTTATTATGTTGATTGTGGTGCTCCCATATTCCTTGTACCTATAACGTTCTAGTTTCTGTCATTCATCCGTGTGCTGCCCAAACCGCATGACTAACATTTTAATAATTGTATTTCAGAGGTTCATAAAATGCACTTGGAAGGTATTGACAGTCGCTTAAGAGGTATTGACGGTCGCTCTGAAGGTATTAACGGTCGCTTAGGAGGTATTAACGATAGCTTGAGATATATTGGTTGTCGCTCAGGAGGTATTGAGAGTAGTTTAGGAAGTATTGGTTGTCGCTTAGAAGGTATTGACGGTCGTTTTGTTAAAAAAAAATTGTTTAGATTTTTCGACCGCTTTGTTCTTTTGCCTTGAAGCGAATTTGGTTTGTCTCAATCAATAAGCCTCGGATAACAGAAAATGTAGATTTGATAACGTCGTTATCGAGATGCAAGCTCAACCCGGTCGTGCAGACGGGATAACAGCTTCGATGTTGAATTCATTCGTATTACACAAACTTATTGGGATTTTAAGCAGTTTGATGTAAATTGGGATACTGACTGGGTCAAAAATATACTATTCCAATCGGTCCGTCAAGTACTTATATATTATGAAAAAATATTGGACCCGTACTATTTGTATAATCAATTATTAAAAAATCGATAAATATATCATCAAACTGTCCGAGTGGGAGGCTTTTTTATAGCATAGAGTGACGAGACGAGCAGGACATGTGCCCGATGGTAAGCAACATGCTTGCCACATTACAGCACAGTCATCATCATCATCATCAGCCTATCTTAGTCCACTGCTGGGCATAGGCCTCTCCCATGGCCACTCAGCCCTATCCTCAGCTATACGTCTATATTTTTAGTCACTATGCCTATTGTCACTTTTTTTTATTTGAACGGAAATTCTACCTTTTCGAGAAAGTACTGCTTTCTACATACATACTGTTGCGTTCGCGACTTACTGTATTACAGACAACAAATAATATTCAAAAAAAGTTTCCCCCAAAAATGAAGTTGGACTCACCGCCTCGTCGATATGTTGATGATCGTTCCTTTGTTTGGGTTTAACTCTTTATTATTTGGATGCACACGTATAAAACAAAATTCCACGACACTTAGTTCTTTCAATTTAATATGTATTTTAGTTTTAAATGTAATTTATTTGCGCAAGAGCCGGCGTACGTAGCCATATTTTTTGAACAGTGTTCATAGTTCCGTTTTCCGCCGCGCGGTGGAGCGCGTGCGCGGGGTTCGCACGGGAATGTTTTTGGCGGGAGGTTTATAGTCCGTGATGAGGTCCCTACATTTTCCCCCCACCGAAATCCAGGCATGGATTTCCCTGTTACAATCCAGCAATCTGTTGTGTATCGTAGATGTGCAAAAGAAAGTAGATTGTGTAAGGTAGTGAATTAATGTTAAGAGTTAATAGTTCAGTTGTGTTGAGAGCGTAATTGTTATTAGAGTGGACTGTATGTTATTCGATTATAAATATATCTAGAAAAGAAAATGAATATAAATAATTGTGCAATAATATAACTTAAAACGGTGGTTGAAGTAATATTACCGTGCAAAGTTTAATTGTTTGTTGGCTCCTCGCCTATAGGCAGAGGGCTTAATTTTACCACAGGACGAATAAACTCGCCTGTTTTAGTGCGTAAGGTCACAACGCGTGTTATATTGTCAGGACCGGTATGCAATTTAGTGACTCTTCCTAACGGCCACTGAAGGGGAGGTGCATCAGAATGTATCAAAACCAAATCCCCGACCTTCAGATTTCGACACCCACTGAACCACTTCTGACGTTCTTGAAGTGTGTGGAGGAAGTTTTTGCGCCACTGACGCCAAAATTGTTGAGCCATCTGTTGCACGGCTTGCCATCGCCCGAGTCTATTAGAAGGAATACTAGTTAAATCATATTCTGGGACTTCCAATAGTTCGCGGCCGATCAGAAAATGAGCTGGAGTTAAAACTTCGAACTCACTAGGATCCGTGGACAAAGCACAAAGAGGTCTCGAATTTAAAACCGCTTCAGCGCGTGCTAGTAAAGTGGTTAATTCTTCGAATGTCAAGGTTCGATTAGCGGTGGTTCGCTTTAATATATCTTTGCTGGACCGGATTGCTGCTTCGACCAACCCGCCAAAATGGCTCCCAGTGGGAGGATTTCGGAGAAATTGGATTTGACGCTTCATAAATGCACTAGACAGTTCCTCTGCGTTGGTTCGAAGAAACTGAGAAACTTCAGCCAAATGCTTACCAGCTGATACAAAGTTAGTAGCATTATCAGAGACGATGGTGTGACAAAGGCCTCTTCTAGCAGTAAAACGGTCAAATGATGCTAAGAAGCATTCGGTACTCAGCGAAGTTAAGGTGTCAAGGAATAAGGCTCGAGTGGAGCAGCAGACGTATGCAATCAAATAGGATTTGTATGTGCGAGCATTTCTGCGAACTGATTCCTTTGTTTGAAATGGCCTCCAATATCGATCGCCACTGTGTGAAAGCTGTGACAGTCCTGAGTCCTGAACCTAGGTAATTGTCCCATAGGAGGTTGTATCGATGTAGGTTTGACCTTGAAACAGGCGATACATTTTCTAGTACGCAGCCGAATAACGTTACGTGCTGATACTATCCAGAATTTTTGGCTCAGTATACTTTGCAGCGTACGGGGACCGACATGCAAGTAAAGGGCGTGATAGTAATCGATTAGACGATTGGTGAAATTACATTTTTTTGGTAGTAACAAGGGATGTTTCTTGTCATAGGGTAGGTCAGCTAGGGCGAGCCTACCCCCCACCCTCAGGAAACTGTTTGAATCAACAAAAGGGTTAAGTTTTAACAACGATTGCTGGGGCTTTTGTCCTTTCGAAAGAGCAGAGATGTCTTCATTAAAGTGGTGAAGTTGAACCGACTTGATTATAGTCAAACGTGCTTGTTTTAAATCTCTGAGAGAAAGCGCTATACGCTCCTGTTTAGGCATGCGACAATTGTGAATGAATTTCTGTATCCAGGCTACAACATTCACCAATTTGTCATAATTCGAATATTTCTCAGAGAGGTCGTATATTAGATTAGATGGTTCTGTAGTAGTTATCATCACCTTTGACTCATTTGAAGATTTGAGTTCTGGAACTTTCTCATCTCTAAATTCGGTTATAGATCGAACAGGCCATGACTCGCTGGACAGCCAGCTTGGGCCGTGGAGCCATTCAGGCATGCCGAGCAGCGTCGATGGAGAAGCCCCGCGTGAGAGAATGTCAGCACAAACATTGTGCTCACCGCTAACGTGCACAAAATTCTCGCTGGGAATAGTGTCCAGTATTTTAGTCACGCGGGTGGCCACAAAGGTTTTGAGTCTGTAGCTTGGCGTATTGAGCCACGCTAAAACCACAGACGAATCAGTGAACAGAAATTGTTCATTGACTGTAATAGACCGCTCTCGTAGTAGAGGTACTACATATTTTATTAGTTTAGATAGTAAATGAGCCGCCATGAGCTCGAGACGAGGAACAGAAATGGTCTCCAAAGGAGCCACCTTAGATTTCGCAATCAGAAGGCTTATCTTGCTGTCGCCGGAATCATTTCTAGTGTAGAGGTACACCACTGCAGCGTATCCGAGTGGACGCGTCGCAGAAACCCAAAACACGACAGTAGGTACTATTTGGTACCGTGACATGTCGCTCGAGTCGAAACTGGGACAGTAAAGGAAGCTCTTCTACGAAGTTGAGCCATTCTAATTCCAGATTGTTAGGCAAGCGCGTGTCCCAGCTAAGTTCTGGAATAGTCCAGAGTCTTTGCATAAAGTGTTTACAGAAAAATATGCAAGGCGCGACAAAACCAAGCGGATCGAATAAACGCCCGATGAGCGAAAGCACGGTTCGCTTAGTCACGTCTTGTCCAACGGGTATACATTTAAATGTAAAGTAGTCATTGGCAGGCAACCATTGAAGACCTAGAACTTTAAGCGACAAATCGTCATCAAAGTCTATTGGTGTTTCTCGGTAGTCTTCGGGCACTGCCTCTAAAATTTGAGGGCAATTGGAAGACCACTTGCGTAGGTCAAAACCTGCACTTTCGAGTAGAGCTCGTAATTCTTTTGTAGTTGAAGAGCTGCGTCAACGCTGGGCTCAGACCAGAGAAGGTCATCCATAAAAAAACCTGTTTTCAGCACTTTAGACGCAAACGGGTACACGTGTGCTTCGCTATCTGCCAAAGTATGAAGCACCTTAATCGCCAAGTAGGGACTGCTTGCGACACCGTACGTTATTGTATTAAGCTCGTACACTTTGACTGGCTGATCAGTTGAGCTACGCCATAAGATATGCTGAAAAGGCCGTTGGTCTTTGTGTATTAAAGTTTGACGGTAACATTTGCAAATGTCAGCCGACATACACACAGCGTGAAGCCGAAAATTAATAAGAATTACATTTATATCCGCTTGTAGTTTCGGACCCGCTAAGCAAACGTCGTTAAGTGATTTCTGGTTCGTAGTACAAGTTGAAGCGTCAAAACGCACCTATATTTCGTGCTAGTACTCGAAGATTTAATAATACAAAAGTGCGGAATCAAATATTTTGAATCGACATCTTGCATTTCACCCAAGCAAGTCATGTGCCCCAGAGATTCGTACTCAGACATAAATTTGTTGTATTCAGATTTTAAATGAGGATCACGCTTAAGTCGCGTCTCTAAATTATTAAGTCTGCGCAGGGCCATATGTCGGGAATCTCCGAGACTATGGTCCGGGCGCATCGGGTACTTCACTATATACCTACCGGTTTCAGGGTCACGGCTGTGATCGCGATCAAACATTTGCTCAGCCAGAACATCGTCAGGCTTTAGCTGTGGCGCTGACGGTATGTTCTCAATTTCCCAGAAAGAGTGCATAACGCGGTCTAAATTAGCACTTGAAAACCCGGAAAAGGTCGTACCGCAGGGGGCGTTGACCTCTTCGCTAGGTTGATCCAAGTTGACTTGGCCGGCTATGACGTATCCGAAAATTGATTTTAATGCCACGGGCATTCCGGACCGCTCGGGAATAATTTTTTTTCACCGCAGTAGATATAAGGAAATAAATCTCCTCCTATTAACATTTGCACAGGGGCGCAGTGATGAAATACAGGATCCGCGAGATCAAGATGTCGATATTGATTCAGCACTTCGATAGGTAACGACACAGTAGGAAGATTACCAGCAATGTTAGCGACAATGACAGCGTCCGTGAACAAAACCGGCAATGTATCGGTGCGCGGTTTTATCGCACATGTTGTTAAGCCGTAGTGTTGGACGTGACTCCCCCCTAAGCCTATAGGTTTGAAATTGCACTTACGGCGCGATAAGCCCAATATTTTAGCACAGTCTTGTGAAATGTAGCTTGTCATAGCTCCACTATCGATTAGGCATCGTACGGGATGGAATCGACCCCATGAGTCTCGAACGTGAATAATAGCTGTTCCGAGAAGAACAGTTTGCTCAGTAGAACATGTGAGAGTGACCACATTCGCCTGCTCCGAAGACTGGTTCATATGAAGGCTACTGTGGTGACGCTCATTGCACACGGTGCATGTAAAGTTAGACGAACAGTCAGCAGTGGTGTGAGTGTCGCGCAAACAATTTTCACACAGCCCTAACCGTTTGACCTTTTCGGCGCGTAGGTGAGGAGTGAGCTGTTTATATGTGAAACATCGGTAAATAGCGTGTGGCTTTCCACAACAAGGACAAGCGTTGGATTTCGGCGATTCGACAACGGCGTTACCCCGGTTGGCCACAGCGGCTGACGCGAAACTCGGTTTTGCTTAGATGACTTGGTCATTTCATTATTTTTATTATTAAACTGCTTAGTCGTCGTCGTAGTCGATAATTCCAGAACGCGCGATTGTTTTCTACAAAGTCGAGTAGTTCCCGGACAGTAGGTATGTCACCGGGCAGCTTTGTTTGTTCGAACTCACGGCGTGTCACTGGATCGAGGTTACGAATAGCCATTTGAAACAATAAGAAAGAGGATAAATCCGGTAATTTTAGTTGTTCTAACGCGGTAATATTTTCCTTAAAAGTTTGAAGAAAATTGTTAAGATTTACCGCTGATTCTTGAGTAACAGCCTTGCATGTGAACATCTTATCGACGTAGGACGCGGCGAGCGCGCGACGATTGTCGAACCGAGATGCTAATGCATTCCACACTATAAGATAGTTATCGGCTGTGACCGGCATTGATTTAACTATAACTAAAGCCGGGCCGCTAGTAACAGAAGCAATTAGGTAGTAAAACTTCTCGATGTTACTAATACTCGCATTCTCATGAATTAAACTCAAGTATGTATCGCGGAAAGTGATCCAGTTTTCAAGTTTTGAATCAAATTTTGGCAAATGTAACTCGGGTAGTTTAACTGATCGTCTATTGTTACCACTGTCTATATGTATGCTGCGTTCGGTGGACGAAGATTCTGGCGTCAGGCTGGAGGCAGCCGTGCAGATAGCATAATATAATTCATCAAATGCATCGATTTCATTGTACGCAGGAATGTAGTTAGGTATATGTAATCTACTTATAGAATTTACTTCCTTCAAACTTTGATTGTATTCTTTACGTAAACTTGGTAGGTCTTGTAATCTAGCCTTAAAAACAGGTTCTAAAGCGGGTGTTGTTGGTAATTGTTTTGACATATCGTACAACTTTTGTAAACGTAAGAAACACATCTCTTTGAAGTCAGGTGAATCTGCAGCATCTTGTCGACTTCCGAAGGCGGAGAGTCATTTGATGCACCAGCCAACATAAGTTTTTTGCACGTTCTGCCATAGTGAAAGGTCACTAAATAACTTTATCGAAACAAATCGTTGAGAACTCAATTAAAAACGATATGTAGGTAGGTACCAAAATAAATTCAAATAATGCTTAATAACTATTATGTTTGGCATATATCTTCACCTAAAACCCAAAGTTCCGATACGTGACAATAGTACGTGAAAGTAAGTAATTGATGCTTGATTTGTGGTAAATAGGTAAATATGGCAGCCAACTTGGCGCTTATGAAAGTTGCTAAAATAACGTAAATTAGTGAACAAGTGTATAGATTACTGGTTCTAACAGGGTAATCCGTGGCCGATGGACCAAAATGTTGCGTTCGCGACTTACTGTATTACAGACAACAAATAATATTCAAAAAAAGTTTCCCCCAAAAATGAAGTTGGACTCACCGCCTCGTCGATATGTTGATGATCGTTCCTTTGTTTGGGTTTAACTCTTTATTATTTGGATGCACACGTATAAAACAAAATTCCACGACACTTAGTTCTTTCAATTTAATATGTATTTTAGTTTTAAATGTAATTTATTTGCGCAAGAGCCGGCGTACGTAGCCATATTTTTTGAACAGTGTTCATAGTTCCGTTTTCCGCCGCGCGGTGGAGCGCGTGCGCGGGGTTCGCACGGGAATGTTTTTGGCGGGAGGTTTATAGTCCGTGATGAGGTCCCTACACATACATATAACATGATTCAAGACTATAGATCAATCTAAGTACCAAATATGTGATTAATCCGTTGAGTTCCTACAACGTAATTAATTGAGCAATAAACATTCAAACTTTTGCATTTATAATATTGTTAGGAAATAGGAAGTTTGCTTTTTAGAATGATGTTATTTTGCTACTAATTTTTTGTAACTTTTTCAAAAAATTTCTTCCAGTATTTGGAAAATATGATTGAAATTATCAGGTAAACTCGGAACCATGGCCATCTAGAAATGCGCCAGCATTTCCCATGGGCCATCTAGATGCTCACGGATTTTTAGATGGCCATGGTCCCGAGTTTACCCGATGATTTCAATTATATTGAAATTTGGTCATGCTTATGAAATGACAGACGTTTTCATTTCGTTTTTTTCATTAATTTGATTTATTATTTTAATTGTAATCATCATCAACAGCCCACTAAATGTTCCCGCTGCTGGGACTCGGGCCTTCTCTCGCAAGGAGAGAGTTAAGACCATAATCCACCACGCAGGCCCAGTGCGGGTTGGTGGATGACACGTGACTTCGAAAGGTTCTAGGTACATGTCGGTTTGTTCATGTTTTCCTTCATTGTTTTTGAAGTTAGCGGCATTACGCACATGACTTCGAAAAGACAGTGGTGCTTGTGGGGTTTGAACCCCGGGTCTCCGGATCGGCAGGCGCCGTTCTCCCGACTAGACCAGCCGTACATTCTTTATTTGTTCGTTGTATTTTAATTGTAATGTCTACCATATTTTATGGCCAAGCAGAATATCCTGTAATCCTGCTAATATTATAAGCTAGAAGCGCGGTTTTACTCGCGTTGATCCTATACCAGATTCTATCATATTCCACGTAGTAATTAATCAGTTCCAAATTTCAACCATTTATTCAAATTCAACCAAAATGTATTCATATTTAAATTTATGGTCAAATTTCGTCGGTTATTATGCTCGGGTGGAGATAAATTGATTAAACAAATCTTAGTTTTTCTTCCATTAAAGTTGAATTGTATTCAAAGTAGGCTATGATTTAGTAAATGGCTAACTCCTTTCCCAACACCAAACAGGTATTTCGTCCAGATCGGCTAATTTTAAATCGGTTTAAAATTAGACGATTTATAAATCATGCAAATTAAAGCCTGCTCTAGTCCTGTCATTATCACCTTCTGACTTCCAACAAATTCCGGACAAATTGGTCACTTTGTTCAACAATTATCGAACATTGTATTGACTGATACCTGTGCTATTATTGATGTATAATTTGATAATTTACTTCTTGTTTTGCGTTAAGGTACAAGTTTGCGCAGAGACCGCGACACTAGACCACGACAGGAGACCGCGACAGGCACTTGACATTAATATGGAATTGTATGGGCGCCAGTTCGCGCTGAGACCGCGACAGGAGACCGAGACACATGTCTCGACGCGAATTGACGCCCATACAATCAACTACTATACTGTCAAGACTATACTGTCAATCATACTACAGTGTCAAGTGTCTGTCGCGGTCTCCTGTCGCGGTCTCAGCGCGAACTTGTAAAAAATATTTTTACACAGCGGATTTTTATGATCTGCACGCAAACCGACTATTTTTTTAGTTATTATCTACTAGCAGCGCCCCACGGTTTCACCCGCGTAGTTCGCAGCCCTGTTATTTTCCTACCAAATTTCATCTAGTTACTCTTTCAAAGAGTAACAAACTGGCATATTTTATACAACCTTTCGCATTCACAATTTCAGTAGGACTAATTTTAATAAAAACTATTTTCGTACAAAAAATTTCGATAAAAAACAAAAAAAGCGCTACTCACTCATCTATTTGAAGTCGGTGCCAGCCAAATCTAACAGGTAGTGGATATATACTACTTACCTGTGCCAAACTTTTTGACCTGACTGGCACCGACTTCAAATAGATGAGTGAGTAGCGCTTATAATAATAGTTTTAGTTTATTTTTCACTTTTGAGTGCCTATTTGTGGTTTTGAAGTAGGTTTAATTTTTTGTCCGAAAATAGATTATTATGTTATTCATAAGTATGTTGAAAAATGTCGTACCTATGAGTATGACACACGTTTGTACCTATGTGTATTGATGATTGCCGTCCTCGGCTATCTTAAAACCCTCGCCAAGGCTCGGGTCTCAAAAGCGCCTCAGCGGTAATTACGATCTTAGGTACATACATTTGTGCTATAATATGTGGTCAAATTGAGAATGGATCAATATTGCTTTTTGGTGGAATGTCGACCACTTGGCGACCACTAAGTGCTTTTGTTAAATTTATAACTTCATGAACTGCGTTCAAAATGCAATTTACTATGCATATTGTGGTAACAACATCGTTTAAAACACATTCGCATATGTTTAAAATGCTATTATCCGTAAAATTATGCACTCATATAGCTTTTGAATTTCTATAGTGAATTTTATTCTAAATAATGGTGCAGTATTGAATATTTCGACGCTTATGAGTACCTTTTGAATTGAGAATTACCTCTGATAAAATATATACCTATCACATTATTTAATTGTCTCAATTTGTGATGTTCTGAGTTTTGTGAACGACTTAGTCGGCTAGTCCGTGGTATGCAATAAGGATATTCATCTACATAGGTATGTTCGATCCTGACGAGAAAGTGCTTTCGGCACGTGTCTCTAGCATGGTCATTATCATTAGAATACCTATACAAATACAAATCGACGATGCAAAGAAATCTACAAACAAAAATGCTGCTTGCATTTATTGTTTTGCATTTATTTTAGTGGTTACATAATGTGTCTGTGTTGAATTATTACGTATCTACTTTATATTTTTAAGTTGCTTGAGTGACAATTTGAGGGACTTTTTCACGTTTGTTATCACTCTATTTCTTTTTTGTGTTTCCTGCTCGTAATGGTTGCCTGGCACAAATTGGCCTTATAGGTATTCAATACGATAAGGACGCCATTAATGGCACTTATACATTATAAGCATTTTTTAACTTTGTGTTTTTGTAGTAGAGTGACAAGATGAACGGGACATGTGCCTGATAGCAATCAACAGCACAGTGACACGCAGCTATTGGAACTTTATGAATCCAAATTGTTACCCAGCACCGCACTACGCTCGTCACCTAGAGATATATGGTGTTTTATCTGTTAGCCCAGCAATTTATCTGTAAACATTGCCTTTCAAACTGGATCACAGTAATGTTTGCACACTACTGCTTGGCGGCAGAATAACTGGCAAAGGTGTGTTACTTCCCTAGGTGGACTCTGCAAAGAACCCTATTACTACAAAAAATGGTGTTCGTAATAAACTGTTACTGTCTGTCTAACGAGAGGCTACATAGTACACAATAGTTGATATGAAGGCTGCGCCCGTGAGACCACCGGCGGGGCGCATTAGTGCCTGTTTACATGTAAATAGTGTCGTTAGCTCAACTGCGGGTGCAGGCCGGCCTGCAAGCCATAAACATTTCTGGATCCAAATTAGGTGGGCGGTGGGGAAAAAGGTTGATAGAGTCACTATTCATTACTTTGAATAAACTTTTAAGTAATAAAAAATATCTTTTATACTGTGAGCTGCTTATGTACGTATGTTACAGCTGTCTATTTTGATTAAACAATATTTTGTAATAAGAGTAAACACTCTTATTACAAAATATTTTGATATTTTATATAAATATACATTAAAATATTTATTTAAATTATATAATGTTGCTGACAGTTTTGTCAGCCAAAAAAGGAGATTCTCCAAAAACAGATTATTTTGGTGGAACTTTCTACCTGCCAGGTGATCTAAATTGAGGGATTCATTTTATCTCGTTACTCACCAGCCGGCTCTTCTACCGCCTAACTAAATCAGCTTTAGCTTTGGTATTGCTGTCTCTATATAGATAGAGACAGCAGACAGACAGACAGACAGTACAGAGAGTAGTTTGAATAGTCAAATGAAAACAAAAGATAGGGCGACATCAAAGCTAAGACAGTTTTCGCCGGTATGGAGGTATGGAGCTCCGTGTTGGGATATAATAGGAGAGGTATGTGACAAGTTATCAGCTATTTTCAAAGACCTATCCAAAAATTGGTGCCAGCTCTCGAAATGTTCGTTGGATGACTGATAGTCAGCCGGATCTTCAATATTTTTGAGGTGGGGGAAAATCTGAAAATACCGCCTTTTGTATCGGTGCATCTATTCATCACCCACCATGCGCAGGACTTATTTTCCCCTCGAGTATCTAGCTCTCCTAACTTTCCCCACATGAGGAAGGAAGAATTAATGATTATAATATTGGATGATATGCGGTGAGTCGCTCAATTTGCCGCCCCCTGATGCGTGCCGCCCGGCGCACGGGCCCCGGCTTGCCCCCCTAGATCTGGAGCTGCTGATACTTAGTTCTTAACGGCTTCAGTCACCTGATTAGCTCGTCTTTGGGACCGAGAGAAAGTTTCGTATCCACTCAGACGGGATAAACTGTTTCACTTAAAGGCTTAATCTAATCCTAATATTTAGATAATTATTTAGTAGTAGATGTACTGTGTTAGAACCACATTTCAAAGTGACACAGACTTATTAAATTATGTACCTAAGCCAAATAAGCGACACGAATTCCCTACAAGCAGAGCTAGAACAAACAATACGCCCCCATTCATCAGAGACAGTAGCTAAGCTAATTCATGCGCACCGCAGGCCTTCAATTGACGCTGCAACCAACACAATCAGGCTCCATAATTACAATGAAATTATTCAGACTCGTTGCCTTACAAGCCGGGGTACCAGACTATTCATTACTCCATTCAGTTATTCAGTCTGTGAACGAAAATCATACGTTATAGGAATATACGAGCGTGATTGTATTTGTTCGGCCATTGTCATCGAGGTCGATTGGAGTCGGAGTTAGCCGAACGCGGCCGAATGCACTCGATACCCATCTCCCCACAAGCGCATGACATAGATAATCTTCACCACCCGCCGCGCGGCTCAGATATAATATGGCCAACTTAATAAATGCCCATTAAAATAAATTGTTTGGCATTGTGGGCTTCCGATTCGCGTGCCCGGCAATGATTGCATACCTTATATTACCTCTCGACCATAAAGCATGGTAGTTATTTATGTCCTTAACTATGCCCATAAAGAAGGGTAATATGGACTCAGGGGCCAATTATAGTAATGCGATAATACTACCAATATCCTCTTTTGTTCCATCACATTTGGGTATTTAATGAAGAACCTGTGTTTGCTTTACGAAATTATACCGTAGTAAGCAATTTATTCTCTCCTTCGCGTAGTCATGTCAGTTGCCTACCACATGTGTTACAATTTAAGATAATGTATCATTTCTAATTGGCTTCTGTCCATATCCTGATGACAGATAACAGACGAGCAGACAGTCCTGTCCACTAGGGTTGCCAAGCAGATATGTAGATTTAAAATGTAATTATTATTTGTTAACAAATTTATTTGACCTTGATTTATTTTTATTTAACGTGCATATAAACCTATATTTATGAGTCAATAATTTATAGTCTTTATGCTACTGAACAATTGTATTGAATTGAATTGACATATTACAAAAACGTTGCATTAATAAGCGTAAATGCGCCTACTCGCAGCATTAGAATTTTATCGTATATTTTACGATTATCGTAGGTTTATATTGGAATGGTGACACTCCGGAGATTTGACTGAACAGACTCAAAGGTACGAGGAACTTAACCTCTGGTGTTGCTAACTCCAATACAATCAGACAAATTACGCCAAGTATGGCGCTAATGCCTCATTTGGTTTTTGAAACTATTATATTATGGGTTGACAGTTTACACTTTTTCGCTATCTTGCCTGATGTTATGTGACAATTCGGTCCACGATGGAGCGTGCTTACGTAGTAGAAACCGATTCACTCTCGATTTGAAGACACCTAGATTGTAACTATCGAGAAAAACTCACACAGGCAACGCATTCCACTGTCTAGATGTTTTTATCATCAAAATAGAGTCAAACCTCTTCGTTCGAGTCTTTGGAAAGTCAACGATGAAACGATGCCACTTTTTCGAGCTATGAATAGACCGATAAAATAAAGGCCAAGGCAGTATTACATCTTGCAGATTAGTTGTACACCTCTCCGAAGTGTATTAGGTGAAAAACCGATAAGCTAGCAATCTTGGCGATGGTCCAGACATGAAAACAAAATTAAACATTGGTGCTACCTTTGGAGAAAATCTAAACTATTTATGACAGACAAATTATTGCATGTTGGAAACGGCTTATTTTTGGATTACAATACCTTTGATACCAGAAACAGTACGCCAATAATATCTTGCAGGCTGATGAAAGTTGGCAACCCTGATGGCTACTTGTCTACTCGTCAAACAGGTGTGGGCTCCCGGATCTCGTCCATTGGGTCTAAAAATTAAAACTCTTTTGTAGCGGTTGATTTGCTTATCTCTAAACACATGACAACCGTTGGACATGCGAACTACAGTAATAAGTTTACGTGTAGACACGCACCCACGATACATTTTATTGAATCCAATTTTGTATAGACGGGACGTCACAACCTCACAACCCCCACTCCAGAAGACTGACGACCTGTATCTGTCGAGTTTTAATAATTTGATACAACAGTTTTCTTTGGATTTCTTTTATAATAGTTAAATTTTAGTCTTACGTGAATCTTTGTTATTTTTGTGGGGGGTTTTCTGGATATATGTGGTATAACGAACAAAAAGAGCCTCAAGAGTTTATTATACTTAAATTGATACAATTAATGTTCTTGCGTCGTTTGATTTTAAAAAAATATTTAGTTTTTTTAGTTAAGCCATTTCATTCCAAACGTGCGATTTCATATTGTTTAATTCTACTAAATGATAAAACCAATGAATTAATAAAGCATGTTCTTTGGATGTAAGTTAATTTATATTTATGCAAATAATCGTATAACGTTGTTTTGAAAACGTTGTTTTGGATCAAATCAACTCAACTGAATGAAATGGTAAAGTGATGCGACCTTACATAAAATATGTAAATGACTTCACATCGATAACCGGTCGTTTAATCCTACGAATATTATGAGTGTCAATGTTTGGATGTTCGGATGTCAGTTGAGACCGGGCTGAAATTCGGAACACAGATTATACCTGTAGTCTGGAAAGACACATATACCTACTTGCTATCCCGGTAAAATAACGCGAAGCGGAACTACGCGAGTAAAAGCGCGGGGCGCTGCTAGTATGATTTAAATACATTTATTTGTAATCTGTCTCGCTAGCTTAACCAATTTAAATTTGAACAAAGCCTAGTTCCTTTTAAAAAGTGATCTAAGTTATGAGGCCTGCTTAGCTTGGGTGCACGATAAAGACTTGTGGGTTGTGGGTTCGATTCCCACCCTGTGCAAATATTTGTGTGATGAATTCAAATGTTTTCACTGTGTCTGGGTGTTTCTATTTATAAAGTATGTATTTCAAACTATATATGTAGGTATTATATCAGCTATTTGGCCGCCATAGTACAAGCTTTGCTTAGTTTGGGAACTACAAGAACTTATGTATCATGCCACATGCTGCTACGGAACTGTTCATGGGTGAGTCAGACTCGCACTTGGCCGTTTTTATTAAATTAGCGGCATTATGCACATGACTTCGAAAAGATAATGATGAGCGTTTAAATTTATTTTCAAATACTCATATTTTTATGCGCCACTATAGGGCCCTGCGCCTTCTGCATTTAAAAATATCGACCTTACGATAGACTGTCTAACAGAAAAGATAATAATAGATCGTATCATGATTACACCTTAAGGCGTGACCCCGGGTCGAGGTGCGAGCGGAAGTAGGAGGAGCCACGCCACTGCCGGAAGTAGGTGTGGCCTAGTGAAAGCCACTGAGGAATGCGGTATACGTATTCAAACCATATTTTCTTTGCATGATTACTTCGACAAATTACCTCATTCTATGGTATTTTGACACTAATATTCAATCAGCGGCTCGGTGGTTATAGGAATCCGCCGAAATTTTAGTATACAGTTACTAAGAACAAAGCTAAAATGGTCGTGTTCTGTTCAATATAATTAGGTAGCTAATTTTATCAAAGGATCAAACCTAAAATAGAAAAAATCTGTTGTGGTATCTCCTGTAATACGCCACTCAGCCCGATTCTAGGTCTTAAACGCTCTACACACAGGCCCTAAAATCATAGGATATGACGTAAAAGTGGTGGGGCGGAGCCTACATCGCACCATAAATCACCAATCATATGGTGCGATGTAGGATATGCTCCACTACTTTTACGTCATAACCTCTGATTTTAGGACTCGTGTGTGTAGCGTTTTACGTAGGATAGGATTTGCAGCGTACTAAATGTTCCCATTTGCTGGGACTCTGGGCTATTCCTCGCAAGGAGCGAGTCAAAACCACAATCGATCACGCCGGCAAGATGACAAATGACGCATAACCTCTAACAATTTTTGGAACATGCCAGTTTCCTCACGATGTTTTTCAGCACAGTTCAAACCAGTGGTGATGACAAACTTGTACATCTACACTTGAAAAAATACTCAGACGTGGAGGTGGGATTCGAACCTGTGACCTCACGATTGAGCACGTTCTAGCCAACAAGTTACCACAGCATACTTAGCTACCACGGGTTTCACCACAAGGTAAGTACAAGCTAATTTTCTTTTTGTAATTTTGATTTTGACTTTATTGTAACAGTCATCGTAGTCTTAAGCACATTATTCTCTTTTTCGGTTTGGTAAGTAGTAAACTAAGTCTACAAGTGAAAATAAGGATAGATGAAATCAAAATGAATGTCATCAAAAGGGTTGCGGTCTATTTGGACTGAATGTTATATTGTACTAAAACCGTAATGAACAAATCTTAAAATGACCTTTTCCCATAATGACTGATTTTCGAAATGTCTTTTATGTCTAATGTCCGATAATCATTATGTCTGACGGGACATGTACAATCAGATGCAACATCAGTACTTCATGCTAGTGTATGTTATACTCTGGTCAATACACTGACAAGAAAACTATGATTGTTTCATCAAAGTACCATCACCAAAAATGTCCTGCTCGTGTTCTCAACACATTTTCTACCAATTAGCGTCGCAGTATCTTCTCTTCTTTGCCATATTATTTCTGATCTTAGATCTTTGTATGACGAACGCACTGGAGTTCTAGGTACGAGTAATGATTTGAACTTAATGTTCCAACAGCTGCGTGACGCTGTGCTGTTATGTGGCAGGCATGTTGCCTACCATCAGGCACATGTCCTGCCGTCTCGTCACTCTCTACCAGGGGTCCCCAAACTTATTTTGTCTGTTGCCCACTTTGAGAATTTATATTTTTGCGTCCCCATTTTTTCACACATGCTTAAAACCACTATAATTTCAAATTCAATAAATTATTGTGAGCTATATTAGTGGGGATTCAACATTAATTCTAAACGAAACTTACTTACTATAGCTCGCAAGAGTTAACTTGAGACATGAACCCTGTAGGTAGTACACAACGGATTTCAAGCCTCTACACAACCCCCTCATTTTTTCCTGGGTCTCTTACCGCCCTTTAGGCCTGCAGCGCGCACAATGGGGCGTATCGCCCACTTTGAGAAAGGCTGCTCTATACTTTAAAATGAAGTCGGTTAAAAATAATCTAGGGCTAAAAAGTTTATCCGACGGTAATTTTGAATATTTTTTATACCCGCAAAATGGGTGTTATCTTCTTTATATAGTAAGTACCATACATAAATTATTTGTTTGCCTGCGATAGACTCCTAAGTATTTTAACAGATTTTAATCAAAACCAACTTGAAAGTTAGGATAGTTTTGATTTCAATAAATAGTCTTTACCTATATGACAATATTCGAGCGAAGCTGAAGCAGGACGGTAGTAATATAAACATTTTTATGTTTAGGTTCTATTTCATTTATTGTTTAGTCAATTTGCACGGTTGGTTGCAAGATATCGTCCTAAGCGAAGCATTAATTGAAATATCTAGATTATAACGTTCTTAAGTATATTTTTGTGGCTTTTAAGAAAGAGTTTTCTTATCTGGTTAATTAATTACACCATATATATTTGCATCAGATTTAATTTTTATCACTACATTTTCATCAACTATCATCCGGTGCATCATAGTTATATTAAAATTAAGAATAGAATTTGTCTTTTTTGTTGTAAAATTATTATTTTATTTTATTTTAAGCTTTTAAAAAATGTTACTAACTGTACTTCAATTTGACAGTTTTTTTTCCGGCATACTAGAATAAGTACATTTCAAAAATCAGTCATTATGGGAAAAGGTCATTTTAAGATTTGTTCATTACGGTTTTAGTACAATATAACATTCAGTCCAAATAGACCGCAACCATCAAAAGGGGTATGAACTATTTTCTTTTAAAAATGATCGTTGTAATTTACTACTAAAACTAATTAATTCCAGTTCATCACAATAGAATTGAAAATAATGTCTAAGGGTCTCCACAAAGTCACTTGGATACCGATACCTTGGAATCCGGTCGAAGGCCGATCGGCAAAGTGACGTAACTACAAACCGGGGATCGTGTCGCGGATGCATCGCGCACCTTACATGCGGGATCGCTGCTTGGGCCGCGGCCGCTCACGATCTGTCCGCGCAATAACTCCGGTAATTGACGTTAGCCACCCAGACCGACGGAATCATTCAGACAATGGGGCCTAACTGAAAAAGTTCAACTTTCGTATTTTATTGGTTAATTTTTATTACATCCATAGATAATCTTTAGGAGCACACCAAAAAAGGGCACACGGTAAACATTTACAAATCATTGTATAGTAGTGCAATAGTTAGCGGCTTTATCGCTGAAAGCAATTTCTTCCTGGCAACCAAGATGTGCGCTATGGCGCGCAAATAAGAAATAAAATGAAGAACGGATAGCAAATCACAATTATCAAAGTGAATATTTTTATATTATAAGTAGTTATGAAATAAAAGGGCACAGTTTTTATTAACAAAAATAAATTTAGTAGGGACGCTATACAAACGTAATTACTTAGTGTAATTAGCACTTCTGCATAAAATCAAAATGATCAGAAAACATACTCAGCATGTTGGTGACGTCACGACACTGAATAACTGCCAGTAGAATTCGTTAAGGTTTATCAAAATGAGATCTGGGTCCTTACGGGTTGAATATCTAAAGACTAAATGAGTTAAACGATTCAACAGATAAATTAGTTATATGAACCTAAGTACTTTACGCAAAAAAAAACAAGTTAGTATGACTACTCCTATTTTAAAGATGTTTTTTCGTAATTTGTAGCAAAGTTTTTGTTTCTATTTTATTGAACATTTTTATAGATATTTAATTGGACAGATTTTTAAAACCAAAGTAAATGTCGTGTTAGCATTTTAGGTACAGCAGACATGATATATGTGCCTTTGTTACTTTTTCAAAGTCTCATGACACAAACATGTGTAGGGATGATTTTTTACTAAAAATTTGTGAAATCCTCCAAAAAATAATTGTTTTTGTGTGATATTGAATCCAATAATTGCATCAGAGTAATGTTAAACTGTTTCAACATGTGGATTGTTATTATTAGATCGGCTTAATAAAGTATATCTAACTATCTATTAAGTTTCACCAATTAATTATTTTTTAAATTAATAATAGACAAATATTGGTTATTACAGTGTACCAGTGTAGTTATACAAAACTTATTTTTGATGGCTAAAAACTGATAAATACCGCGTTACTGCGCTTGCATTTCAGAGTCCCAGCATCGACTCGTCCCTATAACTCAACAGTCGCGTGCGGCGACTTCCCTATGATAATTTAATTGTTGTGCGTGCGATACGAAATATATTTATAGCTATGGTATAGACAGCCTATAACTGTGCTGTAACTGAACTATACCCTGGCATCGAGCTAGGAAGCTTCAGACAGCCACCTGCAGCGTCCTGCCTTGATTACTTGATACGAGAACATGAAATGTTGTAATATACCTACCTCTATTTAGCGTAGTACTGTTGAGAGATATATTTTTGCATAATGTTCATTGCGGGACTAATGATTTATTTAAACTCAGAGTTAATCTTTGTACTCAGGTAAACGGCAACGTAGTGGTATTTTTAACCTCCAACGCAAAAATGACGGAGTGTTATAACTTTGAGTAGTCAGTGTGTAGTATATGTGTGCATGTGTGTATATCTGTGGTATCGTAATTTTCGAAGCATAAACCGATTTTGATTTTATTTCCTTTGTTGAAAGTAGAATTTGTGGACTATATATTTTTCTCACCGTTTTCAAGTTAGTGGCATTTAAGTTAGTGCGTAATGCTGCTAGCTTTAAAACGGCGAAAGAAAACATCGTGAGGAAACCGACATGTGCCTAAAATCTTTCGAGGTCATGGGTCATCCACCAACCCGCACTTAGCCAGCTTGGTGGATTATGGCCTTGACTCTCTCCTTGCGAGAGAAGGCCCCGACGCCCAGCAGTGGGAACATTTAGTGGGCTGCTTATGCTCTATACTTGACTAAATTCGGTTCAGCAAACAAATAGGAATTTTGTGGAAATTGGACAAACATGTTACTTTACGTCGATGCTTTCGGTTGATGTAATTAGAGCAAATTTTTTTGGAAACCTTTACTGGCAATGTGGTGGATACTTACCTAGTTGATTTTCCGAATAGAGGATTTATGATACTTATTTAAGTTTTTTTTGTTTTTCAATATTGCTCATGGTAAAGTAAGAACCTTTTATTAAAATGTACTTATTTGTAAAGTGTGGGTACAAACACATCTTTTTATACGAGTACGTTCTATTCAAACAGTTTGATGCTTTAGATCTTTCTTCATGACGGTTGCACATTGCATTAAGTTTTATACAATAGTTGCTATTTTTATAAAACACTTGGCAAAAGCATTGCCATTGATTGATACAAATCTTCTTCATTGAGAAAAATAAACGACCCCACTTATAATTTTATTGCCGGATCTATTCCATTCCAATCCTCTGGTCTACAAAACAAAGCCTGTATCGGATAAACTCCGGTGCAGGGTTGCCCATCACAAGGAGTTCTATAAACCAGTCGCGGTTGGAGAATAATGCCTTCGCGCCAAACACATAATTCCTGTAAACAATGCGACCTCAGCAATAATATGGTCATAATATGACCACAATAGGACTTCGCAATGACGTCTACGTATTCCTGAAACGGTTAACTCAGCTCTATGAGTCGTCAAATGGAAATTACTTTTTACTTGAAATCTGTTTAATAAAATTGTGTGACAGTAGTGCTTAGCAAAAAAAAAGCTTATTGAGTAAACATTTCATAAACAAAAACAGATACCTACTCTAAAATCATATTAATAAATTAATTATGTCTAGTTGGAAATAAATATAAGTATTTATATTGGCAGATTAATTTCATAAAATACAGAAAAATCTCAAAGCTAAATAGCAACCGGCACCGGCGTCCTTTTCACTAACAATGATCTTCGAATGCAGAAAATCGTGGGATCGAAACGGAGATTTCGGAAGATGGAGAGTACGAATTAAGAGTAGATACTCGTAATATTAATGATTATACGTCCTAACACATAAATTACATGAATTCTACTAGCCGCCTATGTACTCGTTTGTTCGTACGAATAAAATAAAATCGCGATTAAAAAAGGAAAAATGAGAGAGATAAATTGAAACAAAATATGTCATACAAAAACAAAATGAAAAATTTGATTAACCCCCGACTACCTCGGATTTGTTATTTGTACAACTAGTAGAATACTAGTCAAGCCCTTTCATTTGATACCTAAATTCAGGTAGTTGTGAAAAAATAAATGTATTTCGCTATTTCGTGAAAGCGGCCATCTTGGATTTGTAATTTGTCATAGTGCAATCTATACTACTAGTCAAGCCCTTTCGTTTGATACCCATATTGAGGCAGTAGTGAAAAAAATAATATAATGCGCCATTTTGTGGTGGCGGCCATTTTGGATTTGTTTTTTTTTGTAATGTATAGTATTCTACTAGTGAAACCCTTTCATTTGACAACCATATTGAGGTAGGTTGTAAAGAAATATTTTGTCCGCCATTTTGTGGAGGCGGCCATCTTGAATCGATGTTAACCAAACATAGATAAGAACATTTACACGGATATTAACTTTCAAATAAAAAAAACCGCATCGAAATCGGCCCATTCCTCTTTCATTCCATTCCTCATCCTTAGCTCTACGGTGCCACAGACAGACACACACACACAGACAGACAGACAGACAGATAGACAGACAGACCGACAGACAGACAGACAGACAGACATCGACGTCAAACTTATAACACCCCTTTTTTTGGTCGGGGGTTAAAAATTAATCGAGCCGTTTTGGAGGAGCGCAAACGCAAACAGCCTGGCACCAAGTTTTTATATATAAGAGAAGATAACTTGAGAATAGGTCAACAGAAGATATAAAGAAAAACTCATATAATTTTCTGATTCTTGCTATTTGAATATTTTAGACATTGACCTATTATTTATAAAGTGTCATCAAAAACGCCACATGATATTATAAACTGTTCGTTGTGGCAGTCGGGCGTAATTTTTATAAGAGAATTATTTAATAACAGATAAATGCAAGCGGGAGTCTAATCCATTAATCTTTCAGGTTGTTTATATTTTATTAGCATTAATTACGGGAAATTAACTATTATTTTATGAGACAGAGTATCTCAATATTACGCCACTGTTTAATGCGCGATATTTTTTTTTCATCGATAGTAATATTAGTTTTGTTATGTTGTAGTGGTATTTGTTCATCGTCTTGCCTGATGGTAAGCGACGTAACAGTTACAGCTCAACTGCAGTAGTTAATGTTTATAGTGTAGTGAAGAATCGTGATAGCTTAGAACAGCGTTTATGCGGCCGATGGCCTAATACTGGTTGTTTTATTGATATTGGACTGATGAACGAATTATACAGCCGAGTCCGTAATACACAATTTTACTGTTTGCTTAAATGAGTGATGCGAACGCGAGGCTTTACACTTGGAAGATATTATTTTTAAGAAATGTATTCGCAAACAGTGTATGTTAATAATTAATTAACATTTTTACGATGTACTGCTTACTTTTTTTCTTTCGACCTACCAAATATAAGCTTTCTGTTGAGACACCCAGTAAATAGTCAGACATGTGACTAGTAAACTAATTAGAAAAAAATAAAAATACACTCGGCAAAATAAAAAAAAAAACGGCAGTAAACACATTCACATAATTCCTTTGGAATTTATAACGTTCCTGTAATAGTTTTTTTTAGAATCTAAAAATTTTATACAGTTAGTGTCATCCTTATTTTAGCGGCAATACAAAGAGAAAGCCTAGATCTAGTAGAAGATCGTGCTATATATCGTTCTAAGCCATTGCGTTACAAAGTCATGTGGAAGGCTGTTTTCAAACACGCTAAAATTATTCTTACCGTCTCAGATATAAGAAGCAAAATTGTATAAGCAAATAAATATTACTTCGCTTGAGAGCGGAAAGGCGTAACTCAATTCTATGCTTTTGTCACTTACGCCGTATTGGTTGTGAATGTCGAATTATTCTTAACATATCGGTCTTGTAAAATGTTCGGTCTAATGATGTTACTTTGACATTAATTTGGGTATTTGCCAGTCGCAGAATGCTAATATTGATTTATTGGCGACAATTTGAATGCGTGGGCGCATAATGGGCTACGTAG
Organism: Ectropis grisescens; assembly: GCA_017562165.1. NCBI lineage: Eukaryota > Metazoa > Arthropoda > Insecta > Lepidoptera > Geometridae > Ectropis > Ectropis grisescens. Next base: position 4,115,249 of record CM029783.1, read on the forward strand.
ATTTATATTTGGGCACGGTGTTCCGTGTCATTACGGTTAATATTCAAGATAAGGTTTGGTATTTGTCACCTAAAACAACCTTGGTGTTTCTGAAAGGATCTCATTCAAATTATTTTCGGGCTGTTGAAATACAGTGCACAACTCAAATTTTATAGAAAGATACATATTAAGATATCACTGGTTTAGTCCTTCAAAAAATTGGTGATCGTCTTTCAATGAACACAAAAGATTTAATCACGCGTCTTCAATGTAAATATTTGCACCTACTACGAGTACTTAAGTATTAAAATTAGGCGATGTCCAAATAGCTTTAAAACGTGTTATTACAAAATAAGTTCTAAATAAAAACGGGGTTACACTTGATAGATATCTCTTGATAGGTAAATGATGACGCAGAGCGAATTTTTTCACAAAGGTTTGTGGACTTCCAGAAAATACTTTTTTTGGATTTTAAATTGAATCCTGAAAAAACTGGACCTATTTCAGATTTTGAGGTTATATCTCATCCTCTGTATAAGTACCTAGTCTTCTTCTTTCATAAGCTGAAACTACTTTTACAATGCGGCTAATTCAGAGAGGACAAATACAAATTAAGTAAATACAAAAACACATTGTACATCATACGAATATATTCCAAACAATAACCAATGCAAAGGGGGTTACCACTACATATGTATAGGTTAATTGGTTCTTCTAGGGAAACTCGCTCCATCGTTGTTCTCCAAAAGGCTTGCCTCCAAAAGGGTTGTTGAGAAAAGGCGGGCAAGTGTAAACCCATAATATTTATAAAAATGTTCTTATTTTTTTTATATTATAATTATTTTTGTAGTGGTAGGACTCTTGGCAGATTCCGCCTGGGGAAGTACTACATCTTTACCAGCTATGCTATCGCCAAGCAGTAATGTGCAAACATTACTGCGTTCTGGTTTGAAGGGCGATGTTTCCAGAGAAATTACAGGGCTAAGAGATATAACATCTTAGATCTCGGGGTGAGCGCAGTGCAGTGCTAGGTAATGATTTGGACTCTTTAACTCTTCATGTTCCAATAGCTGCGTGTCACTGTGCTGTTATGTCCCAGGCATGTTGCTTACCATCAGGCACATGTCTCGCTCGTATCGTCCTTCTTTGTTTAAAAAAAACGCAGGCAAAATCGTGTTCAGGCATAAACAAGAACAAAATTAATTTTGATTATTCCCCGACTATCTCGGATTTGTTATCTGTACAACATTCTACTAGTCAAGCTCTTTCATTTGATACCCATATTAAGGGAGTTGTGAAAAAAATTCGCTATTTTGTGGTAGCAGCCATCTTAGATTTGAAATTTGTCATAGTGCAAAGTATTCTACTAGTAAAGCTCTTTCGTTTGATACCCATATTGAGGTAGTAGTGAAAAAAATAACATAATTCGCCATTTTGTGGTGGCGGCCATCTTGGATTTTAAATTTCTTATAAGTAGTGTATAGTATACAACTAGTCAAGCCCTTTCATTTGATACCCATATTGAGGTAGGTTGGGAAGAAATATTTAGTCCGCTATTTTGTGGAGGTGGCCATCTTGAATCGATATTAACCAAACATAGCTAGGAACATCCGCACGGATATAAACCGCAAACCTTCAAATAAAAAAAAACCGCATCGAAATTGGCCCATCAGTTTGAGCTCTACGGTGCCACAGACAGACACACACCCAGAGAGACACACAGCAGACATCTACGTCAAACTTATAACACCCCCTCTTTTTGGCCGGGGGTTAATAAAGTATAAGAAGTCAAGCTGTGTAAAATGTATCCGTGATATTTAGATGAGAACATGAGTAGTTCATCAGATGCCGGCGGCGAGCCGCTTGCGAGCGATCCAACGTTCAATTATTATTTTGTAACGCGAAACTGTCTAGTTTTGCGATGCTGTAGGCTTCGGAACAGCTGCAAATTGAATCGATTGAGGCATAATTTGTAGTATACTGCTTTATTCGTGCGATTTTAAGAATTGATTTGAGGAGGTATTTATGTACCTAATTCAATTTTAAACGGTTTACAAATTTTTTAGTTACAGCTGTTTGTAAACTTCGTTTCAACCGGGAATATACACCAACAAACAAATGTTCTGGTCTATTATTTCATAGTTTATGTTGCGAGCCTCAAACTAGGCTGAGACTGTGAGACTGAGGCTGTATCTTGTTGCGCTCTCTAGTCCATGTTTCTTTTTAATTAATAAAGTCGTAACACAGATTTGTTAATGTCTAAAATTTTATTCGTCAACCAAAGGGTAAGAACCCTTATAAATTTTAATGTATTCTGGTTTGAAGTGTATTTTGTCTAAAGAAATTACAAGATACATTATCTTTTAACTTTTCAATGCAATGCTAGGCAGACTGCAATTACCTATATGTACCCTACATATGTACCTATGCAGTACCACGGATTTTATTTAAGTTCTCTTTTTTAAGCGACTTCCAAAAAAGGAGGAGGTTATTATTTTTATTGATATTACAAAAACTGCTCCAACATCTCTGATTTGGTAATAAATACCACCCACGACACCAAACAACAAGAACAAAATTAAAAATTTTGATTAACCCCCGACTACCTTAGATTTGTTATCTGTAGAACATTCTACTAGTCAAGCCCTTTCATTTGATACCCATATTAAGGGAATTGTGAAAAGGAAATGTAATTCGCCATTTTGTGGTAGCGGCCATCTTGGATTTGAAATTTGTCATAGTGCAAAGTATTCTACTAATCAAGCCCTTTCATTTGATACCCATATTGAGGCAGTAGTGAAAAATATTATATAATTCGCCATTTTGTGGTGGCGGCCATCTTGGATTTGAAATTTGTTATAGCGTTTAGTACTCTACTAGTAAAGCCCTTTCATTTGATACCCATATTGAGGTAGGTTGTGAAGAAATATTTTGTCCGCCATTTTGTGGAGGCGGCCATTTTGAATCGATATTAACCAAACATAGCTAAGAACACCCGCACGGATATTAACTTTCAAATAAAAAAAACCGCATCGAAATCGGCCCATCCGTTTGAGCTCTACGGTGCCACAGACAGACACACACACACAGACAGACAGACAGACAGACAGACAGACAGACCGACAGACAGACAGACAGACAGACATCGACGTCAAACTTATAACACCCCTTTTTTTGTCGGGGGTTAAAAAATAAATCATCAATATCGATGCACAAGTGGCGGAGCTATCGCGTACCAACATAAAAATATTCTCCTTTTTTTGAAAAATGTCGGTTGTAATATCTACATGTCACGGTCTTAATGTTACAAACGAATGCAGGCTAATGCCTTCTAGAGGTACAGTTTAGCACTTAAAGCTTAACACTGCAAATGTTCTCTTAGATGAGCTTCGGTGAATTATTCAAATTGTGGGACTATTGCGCATAAAAGTGTATTGGCAATTTGTGAATTATGTTCAGTATAAACATATGCAATTAAACAGCCCATTCGACATTTCTACTGTTGGGACTAGGACCCTTCTCTCATAAGGAGAGAGCGAAATAATCTCTCACAATGGCCTAGTGCGGAGCTGACTTCCTCAGAACTTACCGGTTTTCTTCCGCGTATTATTTGCCATCTATGATATCCTAAATGTAACAGATGAGGTCGATGGCCATTGGTGTGGTTCAAGTGAATTGATCAGTTTCAAGCAAAGCACACAATGCATACTGTTTGCCCTCACACACCCATAAACGCATAAATACATAACTATGGCAAACATTATCTAGATATAAGAATAAGAACATCTATTCATGGGAGAGGCCATTGGCTATCGAAACACAGTGTTACACTAGTTCGGAGCCAATGGGTTCACAATTTATACTGTAATGATGTAATTTGTATACCAATAAAGTTTATTAAAGTTTATTATTATTATTATTACTTACTAGCGTATGAAGGTGCCAACGAGCACGGGTGTTTCGGTAAGTAGTCGAAAGAGAACTGATCCACATGTCATCTTTGCAGCTGCGAGGAACAGTCTCCACGAAACGAGGAGTTTCCAAGTCAGATGGACGTTGAGTTCTTGTGGCAACTGTTACGCCAGGGTGGGGGGCGTGGTGGCGTAGTGCGAAAACATTTCTGTAGTTCCGACATTTATGAGGACGAATTAAGCTAGCTTATCGGGTTTTTTATCGGATACACTTCGGAGAATGTGCAACTGATCTGCATGATATAATACCACCTTGCCCTTTCTTCTATCGGACTTCTCGTTTCACAAAAGGGCGGCATCGTTTCATGGTTGATGTTCCAAAAACACGAACGAAGAGATTTGACTCCACGTTTGTGATAAGAACGTCTAAGTTGTGGAATGCGTTGCCTGAATGGGTTTTCCCTGATGGTTACAATCTTGGTGTCTTCAAATCGAGAGTGAATCGGTTTTTTCTAGGTAAGCACGCTCCATCGTAGATCTCAAAAGCACTCCAAGGTTTTAGTGGGTAAGTCTCACTAATTGGCAGAAGGTTCTACATATCTTAAATATGAGAACTGCTTAAATGGATAAACATTAAATTGCTGATTGAAGCTATGAAAAATATGTGTTTAATCTCACAACTTCACTATTTAGAAGAAGGATATGTTTAATCCCCAAATGACTAGGTACATTTAACATTCTACGCAGACAGAGTTTAAGCATTAAGCCGCAAACTATCCAGGTAACTAATATAACACTAATCTCTTTATATAAAAATGTTACGTTGGTTACGTACGCTTCAAAAACTCAAAAAGTTCTGCACCGATCGAGCTGAAATTTTACAATGATATATAATCCGCATCAAGGATTGTTTTTAAGTATCACATTTTTGCATCATAATGTGCCACAGTGAAGCGTGGCAGGGTACATCTAGTGTAATATAGATCTACGATAATTTCCACTATTGCCGTGTAACATCCCGGTTTTCCGGTTTGAAACATTGAAACTGCTCAGTGTCTCGACACATCTACAATAAGAAAGTTAGGTACGATAGAAGTAATTCAGACGACAACAGTACGAAGAAATTATCTGAGGCAGTATCCACAATGTGTCCGCGGCCGGGCATTCCTGACTTAACCTTAAAATTTTATTGTTGCGATGCGGGCTTAGTGCCAGTGCTTCGAACTACTCTCGACCGAGCTTTGCTTTTATCTGGAGTATTTAGAAATGCCTTTGAACAGATTAGTTAATTAGTTAAATGTAACCTCTATTCCATTCCACGGTTGTCTAGAAAATATCGCTTTTAACGCTCTGGTCGCCATTGGCTGCTATATTTTCAGATGTTAACTTTAGTGTTTTTGCTCTGTAAGTTCCTTAAATTTATTTATTTATCAAGTATATGACTACTGTACTCGGAAGTGTTGATGAGGTTTTTTAAGACTGAAATAAACAAATAAAATAAACATTGGTGGACAATTCATACACAACACCATCTGACCCCGAACTAAGCAAAGCTTGTACAATGGCAGCCAGATAGCTGATATAATACTCATATAGGTGTAAAAACTTATTATACTTAAAACACCTAGACAAGGTAGGTACAAGTATTTGAATTCGTCGCACAAATAACTGCACTGGGTGGAAATCGAACCGAAAAAACGAATGTTAAGTTCTTATCTAGATTTATAAATGAAATATTTAGATATCTAGATACACACAATTTATATGGAAAGGGATGCACACGAAGAATTAAAATACCAATAATCTTAGCGACTTCATAATCGAAAGCGACAAGGATAGTAAATAATGTACGAAATGTAACAGATAACAAGGTCCATAAATAAATAGACGTCACTCCGAAAAAAACATAGTTTTTTTAAGTGTTAAGTGATGGAGAACGTCTAATATTATGTGCATGGCTGCGTGGGTAATTCCTTCCACAACAAAGTTGCCTTATACGTAAATAACTTGTAATAAGTTAGTTTAATCCCGTCATCCTACCTAAAAAAATGTCTTAATAAAGTTAGCAAATCATTTAATATTGCTTTTTTTTTTACTGGGCCGAGCCTTTATTAACAAAATTAAAATACAATGAGAACTACACTACACTACAAACCTACCTAACTACTTACACTAAGCACACCTGAATTATCCATAGACCACTGTAGGTCTACAGATAATCAAGATGTTCAAGCCCACTACCAATCGGAAGCGTACCCAGCATGCTGGCGGCATTACCACGCTGAATGGCAATGCTTATGCGTTGGGCCAAATAAACGCCAGCATTTTGGTCACGCGTCGCGTCGACCAAGCGCTCGGAATGGCTTTTGAAGATGAGGCGAGCTCCCGGCCCCCACGGGCCCAATGTCTCAACCCCAAAAGGCTCAAATATGTAACCTCTACCGAGGGTTGCGTATTTGCGCCGTTTGAGTCGCACAGCTGAATTAGCCGCTGCACCGGCCCTACTATGTGTCTCTGGAAGATGTGATGGTGCCAGAGCTTAATATTACTGGTTCGAATTCCACGCGAGCGATTCCATTCGAATTCCATGGGTATTTTCTAAGTTATGTACGTACGTTAACTTAAAACGGTAAAAGAAAACATCGCGATAAATATTTCTAGGTCATGTATCCACTAATCAGCATTGCGCAACAAAAATCGAATATTTTAAAATTACAATTATCAATTCTACAATCTTTTAAAACCTCATACATTTTTATCAGCACTTATCTAGTTATAAAAAAGTTCCATTAGACCTCACAATAAGTTAGTAAGTTTATGTGGCATTGTATATCTGCATTGTAATATTTTTTACAACTATATTTTGGTTCAAGTACTTTTTGAACTTCTTAAGTGCTGGATACCCTTTCGTCAATAGATCTGACTTTATTTTTCTTCACTTAACTGCTCCAGTACACGGCTTAATTATCATATCGCCACAGTTAAGTTGGTGAAGTTATCAGATGACAACAATTAAGAAGTTGTTTTACAAGACGCCGCCACTTACAGCTAACTTAATTAAGCACTCGAATTTTAATGAACTCTCAAAATAATTAAGTTAGCCGATATTAAGTAATATTTAAGTATAGATAAGTTAAAATTATAAGGTCGAAATTGACAATTACACATACTTAACTAGTTGTTAAGTAAGTAAAAGACTCTGTAATTGTTGATAAGGAATCGGTATTTAAATTAGTAGATTTCAATGTTTGAGTGCACGGTGGCACTCCGCTGTAAATGTCAAAGGCGGAGAAACGTTTTTTTAGCAAAGTTAAAAAATGGTAGAGGTTATCAATTCGATAACCATTTCTTATATTTGTTTCGCGATTTCTTAAGTTTTGTTTATTATTTTTTGTTGGAAAGGGTATAATTACCTACATACATACATACAACATTTTATGTATGTAGATAATTACGTTTATTATTATTATAGGCGTTTGATATCACAAAAACCACTCCACAGATTTCATAAAATGTATGTATAAAAAATAGTGGTTTTTGAGATAACAACAAAACAAAAAAAAAATACATTGATGATATTGGAATAATTGTATTAAAATTAGTGAACACTGTGAAATTTTTAAATTGAAGTCTGTTTACGTTTTTCAGAGAAAAACAATTATTACAATTTAAAATTCAGTTCATTACACCACCGATTTCGTTTAACATACAACATACACAGTAACAGTCATGGTAGACTTTAGGGAAGTCACAGAGTTGGGGTTGAGAGAACGGAAGGCTCAATTAGCTGCCAACAAACTAGGTAGACACCTAAAAGGTGCAAAGATACTTCAAGTCTAAAAAGTTGTTCATGTTATGTTATGTTTGTTTTTTAACAAAAATGGTTTCTAGGCCCACATAGTTTGGAATGCAATACAGTACTGTACAGTATACTCTTTTGTTAGTTGTATGTGTTTATTACATTCTGTTTGTGTGTGAATGAATCTATACTAATATTATAAAGCTGAAGAGTTTGTTTGTTTGAACGCTAGGATCTCGGGAAGTACTAGTCCGAATTGAAAGATTCTTTTTTCTATTGGATAGTCCATTTATCGAGGAAGGCTTTAGGCTATAGAAAATAACTCTACTATTAATTGAAGCGGAGCATGAAACAAGAATGTAACAAAATCGGGGAAAAATATTCCCCTTTTGAGAGTTTTCGTACGTTTCGTGCTTTGACATGACACATGACAGCATGTGTCAAAGATTGCGTCATTGAATTTCAGTAATCTGTGCATTGAATATAAACCTTTGCTAATTTTTTTTTCTAAATCTGAATTGGTACGACCAATTTCCGACAGGTGGCGTACCAGGTAGCTGAAGTGGTTTTTTTGTTTGAAATCGATATTCTCAGGAATGAGTGAACCGATTTCAACCATTCTTTCACCGTTGGATATGTACGGGATCCCGATGAGTGCTATATAATATACCACGGGCGAAGTCGGGGCGGGCATATAGTCCTTAAATAAAGTTGTAAATTTTTTCGTTTTTATTTTTCTTAGTTTTCGAACATCTTTTCTTGGATTTTTCGATATAATTAATCATATATTTTACCGTTTCAGGCTCTGACACGGGTAAACAAACACATTGTATACAATCTTATCTAATATATAAAATTCTCGTGTCACAGTTTTCGTTGCCATACTCCTCCCAAACGGCTTGACCGATTTTGATGAAATTTTTTGTGCTTATCCTATGAGAATCGGCCAACATCTATTTTTCATCCCCCTAAATGTTAGGGGTAGTTCCACCCCTAAATTTTTTATTTTATTTTTTAGACAAAACTTTTAATTTCTATTTTTTTATGATACAACATACAAAAATACATACAATCCTTAATTTTCACCTTTCTACAATCAACCCTTATTTTTTAATAGCCATTTTAGTAATTTAATCATTTTTCATCCCCGGTCGATAACTTATTAATCGTCATTTAATTAGTTATCCCCGCCAGTTGTCTACAGGTGTAACTTCTGACCCAGTAACCAGCACGATAATTTGGGGATTAAAAGTAGCCTATAGCATATATATAGTTTGAACACTAATCTCGGGAACTACTGAACCGATAAAAAAATCGTTCAACGTTCTTTCATATGTACGTAATCCTTGAATGCTGTAGGTTATATAATATATTTACCACGGGCGAAGCCGGGGCGGGCCGCTAGTAAATAAATAAAAATCAAGCACAAATCAAGCAAGTTTTTTTTAATGTTATGGAGTGACAAGTCGAGCGAGGTATGTGCCTGATGGTAAGCAACAAGCCTGCCCATAACAGCACAGCGACACAGGAACATGAAGAGTCCAAATCATCTCCTAGCACTGTACTGGGCTCGCCACTCGTCGATATAAGAAATATAAATTTCCCCTGGTGGGCTCTGCACAGAAACCTACCACTACAATAACAAATGCTCTTGTTTAAAGTACCTACTATTCGCATCTTTGGTATGGGTCGGCTAGGTACCAGCTGAAAGCTATTGAATCAAACGACACATGTGCCAAAAAGATCTTAGACAACGACACCCTTGTACGTATTCGTACAAGGGTGGCGGTTTCAAATTTTACAGTCAAGTTCTAAGATTTATTTCGATTTTATTTACGTAAAGTTTACATTCGTGGCATTTACAAGTGCACACAACATTCAGTTTAACAAGCAATCGTTAATGTATATCTCAAAGGTAAAATTGCTAGTTAGTCGCGCAGTCCAACCCGGGCCAACGATTTAAGCCAATAAAACTGAAGGCCAGACCTATCTCTGGAATCAAACAAAGAAGAGTTAAATCAATGTGCTTGGGCAACGTCTAACGCAAATGTCCACATCGGATATTGGCAAGTGAATTCGTAACAGCCATCAAATTTTGTTGCCCATATATTTCAAGCTAGTTATTGAATTGGTCTACGTGTCCGCAGACGCTTATAGTGACTTGTTAATTTATTTCATAACACTTCAGGAGACCCTTTATATACTTAACTTAACCCTTGGCATGCCTTGTAGGGTCTGACAGACCAACTGTTGTGTATTATTTTTAATTGTCAATTTAGCGCGTTCACAAAATTTTTATATCTTCGGATTCATAATTTACTAGCGGTACACCCCGACTTCGCCCGCGGTACTTATAAAATATAGCCTCAGCACATAGCAGTCAGGGATTACGTACAAATTCCACCGTGAAAGAATTTTAGAAATCGGTCCAATACTTCTGCTTCTGCTTTATAATATTAGTATAAATAGAAAGAAATACGCAGACATAACGAACAATCCGTTTTGAAAACTTGTCCTGGATGAGAATCGAACTCATGAACATCGCTCAGGGAGCGGACTCACTATCGACTAAACAGTGCCGGATTTAGCACTGCCAGCGCCCTGGGCAACTGGCTTAGTCTTCTTTGACTTGACCGCTCAATGAGCGAGGCCTGGTTACAGACTAGACACAAAGGGGCGCCTGAGCTTGCGGTCCGGCGCCCTGTTACATACGACGCCCTGGGCGGTCGCCCTACCGCACCCTACCCTGACGCCGGTACTGTGACTAAACCGCGAGAATATCTACGGTATACCAATTTTGAATCCAAAGTGTATTTCCGTACGAAATAGGGGTTTTCCTAAAACGTGTAAACGATACACACCCGACTTGAAGATATCAGTTAAAACATGCTTATCTAAACATTGGGAGAAAGCCAATCAGGCAAAAACGTTTTGGAGCTACGAGCTGTCCAATAGAAAAGGGCAAGGTACGAGTATTATTAGATGATGCAGATAAGATGCTCTCCTAAAAAATCCGACAATCCTAGAAAATCCGATCGGCCAAGTATCAGCTGGAGGCCCTGGAATCGATCGAGAGACGTGCCAAAAGGCTCATAGGCAATGACACTCATGTGCCAAAAAGATTTCAACACACATGTCTTGAACATCGCCGAAAAATCGCTAGCCTATCGGTTTTATTATCGGATACACTTCGGAGAGTGTGCGACTGATCTGCATGATCTAATACCACCTTGCCCTTTTTTCTATCGGAATGCTCGTAGCTCGAAAAAGCGACATCGTTTCATGGTTGATGTTCCAAAGACACGAACGAAGAGATTTGACTCTACGTTTGTGATAAGAACGTCTAGGCTGTGGAATACGTTGGCTGAGTGGGTTTTCCCCGATGGTTACAATCTTTGTGTCTTCAAATCGAGAGTGAATGGGTTTCTACTAGGTAAACATGCTCCATCGTGGACCGCATCGTCGCTTAACATCAGGCGGTCATGTGTGAGCCTATAAAAGGTAAAAAAAAAGGCAAAAAACCGAATGTGTGGGTGTTCTTTATCTAAGGTACCGTCGTTCTGGCGTTGAGTAACAAACATCCAAACTTTCGCATTTCTAATACATAGTAGATCTAGTTCCCAGAGCATCTGAGAACCGTCCACATAAATCATCGTTCGATGTTTGCATGCGGGCGCGCTCCGGCCGCGTTTCAGGCGATCATTGAGTCGTCGCGTCAGCGGTGACGTCGCAATATCGTCGCTAATTTATGCCCTCATTGTGACGTCACTGAGGGACCGGCCCATTCAAGCCTCGCTGGCCCGCTATAACATGTGTGGTGATCATCGACCGTCATGATTGTTTTCTTTATGCTAATAATTATGACAGCTTGATATAGATCATAGTCTAGTGACCGCCGAATTCTAGGACAAGTGACTAAAATTTTCTAGTCAAAAAAAGTAAAGTTGAAGACATCCAACTCCCGTCACCAAACCGTTTTGGAGCTTAAAGCATTTATATAAATATAAATTGCTGGACATTTCACACACAGCGCCATCTGACCCCACACTAACCAAAGCTTGTAATTTGAAAGCCAGATAGCTGATATAATACTTATATGTTTTTTAAATACATACTTATTATACATATAAAACACCCAGCACAGTACAAATATTTGAATTCATCACACAAACATTTGCACTGGGTGAGGATCGAACCCACGACCCACGGCTTCGCAGGCAGACTTACTACCAACTAAGCCACCAGAATAATTTGTCTGAGTTCTGGAGAGTAACTCTTTCCTTGTGAAAAAAAGCTCCGAGTCCCAGCAGTTGAGAACATTTGCTGGCCTGTTTATGTATTGTATAACCTTTTTATGTCATTTTAAATAATACAGCGATATTCTACGACAATAGAGATTTACAAATCGTGTATCACTTACATCAATAATGAATTAATCGTAATTTCAAAAGCCTTTCACAGTTTTTTGAAACAAAGCCTCTCAACAATAGGCCCATGTTAAAATGTTTTGGCCAGTGAAAAAATGACCCTAATTGAATTTATATTGTTCGCTTACTATTTACATTGGTAACTAACAACCGTGACAAGCGGTTAGAAACTAGACCTGCTTCTCCGAACTAGTACCTAATTAGAACGGCATTAGAACGAAAGTATTTTTTTCGATGCATCTATAAGGAAAACCGTTTATTATTTAAGTAGCTTTTTATTCGCCGCTCTACAGCTTGAACCATTTTACATGGTCTACGACGATAAAATTGAACTACATAACATTAATTCAACTGTACATAAGAATATGCGATAGTGATGCCACGTTAAATATGTACGTTGAATGTTGGATAATTCTACTCCACATTTCTCTCAGTACTCATTGACAATATGACAGCGAGATTGGTCATGTCATGGGCTAATCAAAATATCTTGCATCGTATGACTTGGGTACAGTTAAGTGGATTCCTTAGCACATTGAAATGAGATAACAAGCACATAAATGATGAGAAGCGAAGATCATCTTGGTATTTCCTTACAAATATATTCAGTTTTTCGTGTCAAATAAGATGAGTTTTTCCTCCTTGTTATCGTTTCACTAATTACCAGGGGTATCTTTAAGTTTCGTGGTTTCTTTCATTTGTTACTTTTATTCATATTGATAATGCTTTTGCTTTGGCGAAGACATTACATGATTCTTCGGTTAACCGTTGTATTCTAAAAAACGAACTAAGGTTTTTGTGGCTGTACAGCAACAAAATAGTAAATTAAGTTTATTATTATAATATATAGGTAATAGTATATTAAGGTTATTAGTGTTTACTTAGATATAGTAGATTTTCACAAAATGTTCCACTTGTATAACTGTCAAATATTATGAAAACCTACTTTTATAAATAAACTATAAGCAGCGGCCCGCGGTTTTACCCGAGCAGTGCCCGTTCGCGATATTTTCCTGTGATAAAAAGTAGTGCATGCGCCAATCCAGACTATAATCTGTATTCCGAATTTCACATCAGTCCGCTCGTAGTTCGTTGTTACTTTAATCAGTGTTTTAACAGTAGTCATTTATGCCGTATTAAAATAAAACTACTTACAAAATCTCATTCAAACCAATTTTCGTTGAAAGTTTACATGGTATTTATTGTACGTCATACACTTATTTTAGAAGTTACAGGGGAAGGGGGGAGGCACACACGTTTTACCACTTTGGAAGACATACATGACGAATCTATAAGGTTCTCGTATTTTGCCACTTGGCTACAGCACCCTAAAAATTGCAGATGTACCTACAAGTTTTTTTTTAATATGGGTAGACAATTAGTAAGTAGTACGAGTAGTAGATTTCCCCTTCTTCTGCAAATCCAAGAAATATGTAAAAAATAAAGTAATTGTAGTTAAAACACAGTATATTTGGAAAACACTGGTATTTGAACAACTGATAACCGATCATCACCCGATTCTACTATACACAAACTATAATATTACAATCAGTAAAACATCGAATGTTCATACTAAGCTAAGCATTAATTATGATGGTATAAAACAGGCTTTATTGGACGAATCATGGAATGAGCTGTTTGCAATTGAAAATGATGTAAATGCTGCCACTAAACTTTTTATCGAAAAGATTTCAAAACTAATTACAGAAAATACACAATGTAAACAAATATCTAAGAAAAACATCCCATTAAAACCTTGGATCACTGGAGGAGTTATAAGATCAATAAGAAAAAGAAATGAACTACATAACAAAGTTAAAAAAAATCTAGACAATACTGTGCTTAAAAAGATATATCTTAGATATAGAAATATCTGTAACAAAATTATTAAAACTTAAAAATTGAATATTACAAAATAAACTAAATGAAAGCAACAATAATATGAAAGAGACGTGGAAGGTTATAAAAGAAGTATGTAACCTAAATCGATCTACTAACTATTCCTCTGACCTTTTACAAATTAGTAATTGTCCTAAAAAGTCGCTCAATGAAGTCAATTCATTTTTTACTTCGATAGGCAAAAGTTTGGCTTACTCTACCTTAAATAAATTAAATACCACTGAAACCTATTTGGCATCAATTGATAAATCTACCAATCAGATCATAAATACGATGGCATTTTTTCCTACCGATCCAGTTGAAATTAGGCAGGTAGCTATGAGTCTCAAAAGTCACAGTGCACCAGGTGGAGACATGATCACGTCAAATTTGGTGAAGAGGTTTATCGATCTATTGGCTGTGCCTATTGCATTTATTTGTAACATGAGTCTAGGTACAGGCAGGTTTCCGTCTTTGTTTAAAGGGGCTTTAGTGTGTCCAATATTTAAAGCCGGTGACAAAAAAAATCCATCCAATTACAGACCCATATCGCTTCTCTCCACCCTCTCCAAATTCTTAGACAAAATCGTAAACAAAAGAGTCACGCGTTACCTAGAAAAAGAAAATTTACTAAGTGCCAATCAATATGGATTTAGAAGTGGAAAGTCTACAGAAGATACTGTGCTTAAACTAACAAACCAAATTACGACATATCTTGATCGTGGGGAGAAGTGTATTGCTGCTTTTTTGGATCTCCAAAAGGCTTTTGACTGTGTATCAATACCTATTCTTTTAAAAAAACTAGAGAACATAGGCATCAGAGGTCTGGTCTTGGATTGGTTCACAGACTATTTGACAGACAGATCCCAAAGAACAAAGATTGGAGAATTTCAGAGCGATAGTGCTGTTTGTAACTATGGTGTGCCACAAGGCAGCACATTAGGTCCCACTTTGTTCCTTATATATATAAATGGTCTCTGTGACACTAATTTACCAGGCCTGGACCTACTAATGTTTGCTGATGATACGGTACTTTTGGTGCACGAAAAGTCATGGCCTAAGGTAGCCAAATTAGCAGAAGATTGTCTAGCTATAGTGACGCAGTGGCTCGAAAATAGCTTACTTGCTTTAAACGCAAGTAAGACAAAATATATATGTTTCAGTATCACTGCGTTTGGGGCTCCAAAGGCAGAGCTGGACGTGAGATTACACACGTTTCCTTGTAACCGCAGCTCAAGATTAGAGCAGTGTTCGTGCACTCAATTAGATAGGGTCTCAAGTATTAGGTATCTTGGAGTATATATTGATTCAAATCTTAACTGGAACATCCACGTAAAATCATTGGTTTCTAGAATTAGAAAATTAATATATATATTCAAGACTCTTAGAACAGTAGCTGATGCTAATGCAGTAGTTCAAACTTATAGGGCATTAGGAGAGTGCATAATCAGGTACTGCATCTGTGTGTGGGGACCTGCGACTAAGACCACAATCATATCTGCGGAGCGCGCTCAACGAGCTTTATTGAAAGTTCTACTTTATTTGCCATTCAGACACCCAACCATAGAAGTGTATAAGAAGGCTAAAGTTCTTAGTGTAAGAAAACTGTTTATTTACGAAGCCCTAAGAAGATTTCACAAAAAAGACCGTACCCACACTGCTTCTTCAGAATAACACAAAAAAGAGAAAGACGTTGTCCTATTCCGGGAACGAAAAGTAAATTTGCACGAAACAGCTATGAAGGTTTAGTTCCGCGCATCTATAACAAAATTGATGCTAAATATAAGATCAAATCACTAAATAACAATGAGTATAAGAAAGTAGTCCGGGAATGGCTAGATGACTACGACTATGATAGTCTAGAAAATATGTTGGCTAATTTAGATATATTCTAAATTGCACAATTATTAATACAGAGATAACAAAACACACCTATGATATTACTCATACCTATATATGTGATATCGGTAACGTCTCAATTGTTTGTTTATTTGTTTATTAATAACTGTTTCTCGTTTATTGATATTTTTCTGTTGTTAATACATTGATATTTTTTTATATGGAAATTATTTGTTTAAAGTTTTGTATGTCCTGGTAATTATATTATGTTCACAATGTAAAATGAAATTTACACCAGTTACCTACACTTATTATTAAAAAACAATGAAAGTGCATATACATATTTATACATTAATACTCTATATCATATATTTTATTAAGTATATTATATTATGATCACACACGCATACACACCTTAACACACTCACGCACAAACACATCTACACACATACACACACACACACATCCACACACACACATACATATATTTACTGATTGACCATGGGAGGAGCCATTGTCTTCCGAAATACAGTTACGACTAGTTCGGACACAATGGGTTCATATCGAAATTTTGTTAACTTTTTTATAGTGTAAAAAATAAATATTTTGTATTTTTGTATTTTAATGACAAACGTCACGGATCCCAGTGTGTGGAGTGGCTAAAATTAATAATATTTTATATTATTAATTATATATATATTTATATATATCTTTCAAGGATACCGTTATCTCACTGATATATGCCATTTTATAATCTGAACTGGACCAGTTTGGTGGCTTATGTCGTAGACACTCTCTCTGTACGAGAATGCACAAATTCCTGCTTTGGAACAGATAGTGGGCTGTTTATACTACGCTACAATTAAAAAAGCACAACTAAATCCAGTTTCACCTGACCCCGAAACTCATTTTAATACTATGAAATTGCAGGTCAATCGACATTTGTCAACATTTGTCCAAAATACCCTTTGATTACGAAGAGTCTTTATGAATTCTGAGACACAGTTATGTTAGGAGTTGTTATGTGCTTAGAGTTTGCTATCACAGATATACATATCTGAGTTTCGTCGCTTCTCTATTCCCAGATTAACACACAAACGTCTCCATCCCCGGTCCATGGGTCATAAATCGGGTACGTTCACACCGTATAGGTTTTCAATCGGCCGGTAAATCAGTGGGCGGCACGCGTGCTATTGTGTAAGAACGTACGGTGTGACAACTACCTACCGTTAGCTCGCTGATGTATAAGGTGAGATGTTAATACAGTTTTACAATGTCTTTTCGAAGTATGTTAAGTTATGGCGGGTCTAGTGTGGAGAACGGCAACCACCGATCTAAAGCTGCTAGTTTGAATCCCACGCGCACCACTCCATTTTCAAAGTCATGTGAGTAATGCCCCTGACTTAAGACGGTATAGAATAACATCGTCAAGAAACTGGCATGTTGCAAGAATCTTTCGAAGTCGTGCCTCATCCACCACCTCGCTCTGAGGCAGCGTGGTGGATTATGGCCTTGACTCTCTCCTTGCGAGAGAAGACCCCGAGTCCAAGCAGTGGGAAAGTTTAGTGGGCTGCTTACATCGATATAAATAAAGAAACGAAGATGAGGTATGCTATAATCTAAAGACAACATAACGTGGAGAAAATTTGTTTGAAAAATTTGAAAATTGAATTGTCAGCGAACGTACACAACTCCTTGTTGCGACTGAAACTAAATCAGGAGACGTCACCTGATTTTGCATCGCCATAGTAGAAGCGCGTTTGCCGCTTCTGCCGTTTTTAAGAGTTCGATGGCTGCTTATGCTAAATGTTATGGGCAAATACTTGAGTCTCTATTAGCATAAACATCTCACGTTATGTTCCCACGATTGGTCATCGGGACCCTTAACACAAGGAGAGCCAAAGCTATGATGACACAGCTCGCTGGTCAAGTGCCAGTTGGATGATACATGCCCTCGAAGGGAAGGAAAGTTTTTTGGAAGTCTCTGATTTTCTCACGACGTTTTCCTATATTGCTAAAACCAGCGGTGTTTATAAACTCGTACATCAACCATAGTTACCGACGGGATTCAAACCTATGAATATCTGACGTGCAACAACTAATCTTTAGCCGCTCGCTTGCCCGTCGCTGCAAACCGCGCGACGCACTATGCCCCGCCCCCCTGTAGCGTTGCTAGCCAAAATGCCCGGCAAAAAATATTTGCGCACCTCGCTATGCCCCGCGGATTTTACGCTTGCGGCGCGCGAGTCGAGATTCACGCAATCGTTCCTTGTGGATCAATTTGTTTTGAAAGATTATAAAGTGTTATATTTTTTATATTTAATATTAAACTAGCTATACAATGTTGTCTTTTGTTTCTCCGTTTACGATTCTGGTGAAGAGTTATGGTATGTTGAAATTGAGATAGCGCGTTTTAAAGCTCGTCTTTTTAAAAGCTCATAAGTACCTCTAAAATTGAAGCGATGACATATGGGTTTTAATCTTTGATTACGTGTATTATCTGTCATTTGTTTGTTGAAACTAAATTTAATAGTAAAATCAGAAAAACTAACATACACAGCCCGCACTGAATCAACACTCAATGACAAGATTGACAAGGAACGTTTTTTTTAAATTTCTTTTCTTTTTTCTATGGCTTAGATACTCTACTGGAATTAATATGACGGGAACTTTAACATAGAACGAGATAAATAATACAAACTAAACCCTAGAGGAATAAAGACGAGTAAATTAAACTTTTTCGACCGCGGGAGCCATGTTAACTACAGGTTGACACGGGCATTTTGGAGTGCGGCGCCATGTCAACTACTAGTTAACACGGGCATTTTAGACTGAATCGCGATGTTAACTACTAGTTGACACGGGCATTTTAGCATTTGAGATTTGTTAACTACTAGTTGACACGGGCAAGCAAGCGGATATAGCGGCACTATCTGTTCGAGACTTAAGAAATTTACGATAATCATCATCATCAGCCGCAAGACGTCCTCTGCTGAACATAGGCCTCCCCCCCCTAGATTTCCACAACGAACGGTCCTGCGCAACCTGCAACCAGCGGTTTCCAGCGACCTTTGTCCATCTAGTGGGAGGCCGTCCAACACTGCGCCTTCCGGTTCGTGGTCGCCACTCGAGAACCTTTCTTCCCCATCGGTTGTCAGTTCTGCGAGCAATGTGGCCTGCCCATTGCCACTTTAGCTTGCTTACTCATTGAGCTATGTCGGCCACTTTCGTTCTTTTGCCAATATCCTCATTACGGATTCTGTCGCGCAAAGAGACTCCGAGCATAGCTCTCTCCATAGCTCGCTGTGTGACTTTAAGCTTCGTTATGAGGCCCACAGTGAAGGACCACGTCTCAGTTCCATAAGACATCACTGGCAACACGCACTGGTTAAAGACTTTCGTCTTTAGGCATTTAGGAATTTACGATCAATAACAACAATTAACGTTAGTAATAAGTACATTGTTAGTTAAAAGTTATCGAGATCATTAATGGAAATATAAACTAGACTATCTCAAGTATGTACTAAAATATCATCAATATACCTATTAGGCACGAAAGAGTAACGAACATCCACTCATCCATTAGCCTATATATGTATATACATACAAACAAACTTTTCAATTAATAATATTAGTGGATTTCCAATTCAGGGTTTTTATAATCATTTCTTTTCATTGTTTTCTATAACAAAGCAGCCGTTTAAAAAGACAAAAAGTCCTATAAATAAAATTCTAAAGTTGGTGGAAACTTATTGCACTGACCTTTAGAAAAGCGAAAGAAAACGTAAACTGTGTTGTTAATCTACCTCCGTGACGTAATCTTACATTTAAAAATGTTAATACGAATTATAGGAGATAATAAAATGTTGATACAGTACAACACAGGTGGTACTGATTGTGATAAGCAAAATGTAATATTTTTTTCATACTATTAAGTGTTATTATGCCATAAGTATCGTTAGTAAGTTTAGGGCAGTAGAGCTCTGCGTCTTCTATGCTAGCGTAAATTTCGGTAGAATGTAGAGACTATATTATGAAATCAACTTTCATAGGTCCCTCAAAAATACAAATATAGATAGTGAAGACGTTTTAATCTCTTAAAAACTCAAAGCGTCATAGCTATTTTCAAGAAAGTTTTGACAATTTATGATTAGAAAATTCGTATGATCAAATTGTATTTACTACAGTGCTGCCTTGAGAAACAACAATATCTATAGCAATTACCTGTTACAAGCTCTGTAAAAAAATTACGTAAATTGGTCACGTCATCATTTTTAAATAATTTAATAGAATGCTTTTATTTCCTTTATAACAACAAAAAATATGTTTGTTTTGGAATTCTGCATGTTTTTTCCTTGGCTAAGCCGTGTCACACTGTAATACGACTAAAGTCAGTTTAGTATTTAAAAAGAGTTATCTGTTCACACGAGTCCTAGGCCTGACATAAATCGACCGCATCGATAGCGATAAGTTAGCGTACCCTTTTCAGCCACATTATCATGTGTCTTTCTGACGGCCGGCTTTCGAGACGTTATCAATCTATAAACTACAATAGTTGTCAATTACTTAGATACTCCCCACGGCGACGGCGGTGACCTGCATGATGATTTGCCACTTGAGGGCCATACAACAGTAGCGTTTCTATTGGATAAATATGCTATTTAATTGCAAAAAAATGTGGATCAGATCTAGCATTAAACTTAGTAGGTATACTAATGTTATTCCTTATTATATTTTATTTCTTATTCCGCGGCGATGATGGGGCCTCTGGGTCGGGAGAAAATTTTCGAGAGACAGAAATTGCATTAAAAAAACCTGCATGAATTCGTGATTCAAATTAAATGAAATATGATATCTAATAAATGAAAACTAATAAAACATAAGAACACGCGCGCGCACTATCCTTGAAAAATATCCCTGTACGCGATCGAAACTTGAGTTGGGCTGGATTATGTCAAATGTGAGTTACCCGTGTATTTATTTCAAATTATTGATTTTAAATTTAATAATACCAGCAATTGGCAGGGTACATTTGGGTTTGGTGCCGGTTATGACTAATCAAGTGAACAAAAACTTACAAAAAATTGAATCTACCCTCAAAAAATTTTGAGGTTAGTTTTGACAAAACAAATCATAAGTAAAGGTATATCAACAAAAAAGTTTTTGCGGCAGCAGTTAAAAAAAAATAACCTAGTGTAATAAATGAGTAGAATTGTTTTAAAATGATTCTTAAGTAACGAATGAAGTACGAGTATGTCTAGTATCTTCATAGCAATCAGAACATGGTGCAGCGGTACAAGTGACCCAATTATTATGCAGCCGTTTACTGCTCAGTGTTTTTACACTTGCACGCACATGCCGGCTGTGCGCAGACACAAAAACTCGTTTCGGGATCTTTCTAATATACATATTTGAGATGTGTCTGTCTGTGAGTACGATTGGGATGATTACTGGGTCAAGAAATATCATTTTAGTTAGTCCGTCGGGCATGGACGTATAAAAAAAGAAAGAAGTGTGGCACTCGGGGACTGCCGCGGTAAAGCTATTGTATGTTGCATGCATTTTTATCAACATAAGCAATAGGGATGTTAACAATTTTCCGGAATTGCTTTTATTTTAAAGAGTGACATTTGTTTACCTTAAAAATATCACCGGAAATCCGTTAAGTTGGCAACACTGCTAAGAGCATTTAGTCTGTAAAGCTAATACAAATAAGATTCAAAGTCGAATGATGAAAGCTATGCAATAGCTTTAAAAGTCAGACGTAGTCTCGCTAAAACAAAAACTGTCACTATTAGAGACAGCGACATTTGCACGTGTGCTTTGAATACCTTCGTCATTTTTGTTTGTGAAACAAAAATATGTAGGTGTTTTTTTACTAACTTATTGAGTAATTCGTTCTTTTTAGGGTTCCGTAGCCAAATGGCAAAGTACGGGACCCTTATAGATTTGTCATGTCTGTCTGTCCGTCCGTATGTCACAGCCACTTTTCTCCGAAACTATAAGAACTACTATTGAAACTTGGTAAGTAGATGTATTCTGTGAACTGCATTAAGATTTTCACACAAAAAATTGAAAAAAAACAATAAATTTTAGGGGTGTCCCGTCCCATACTTAGAACTGAAACTCAAAAATGGTTTTTTCTTCAAAACCATACATACGTGTTGCTTATTTATGGATAGGTCTTAAAAAATTATATTGAGGTTTCTAACATACTTTTTTTCTAAACTGAATAGTTTGCGCGAGAGACTCTTCCAAAGTAGTAAAATGTGTCCCATGTAACTTCTAAAATAAAACAATGACAAAACTAAAAAAAACGTATGATGTATATTACCACGTAAACTTTAAATAAACGAAAATTGGTTTGAATGAGGTCTAGTAAGTAGTTTTATTTTAAAACGTCATAAATTCACTATAGTTAAAACACTGATTAAAGTAACAGCGAACTACAAGAACTTTTATATTGTGTTACTTGCTGTTACGGAAGCCTTCTTGGTCGTGTCCGACTCGCACTTGACCACTGTTATTTAATCACCGTGCCTGAAGCGACTGAATACTGTTAAGATTTGTGAGGTTTAAGTTAACAGCATTTCGCACATGATTTCGAAAAGACAGTAGTGCGCGTGGGACCGGCAATCG
Source organism: Ectropis grisescens (assembly GCA_017562165.1). NCBI lineage: Eukaryota > Metazoa > Arthropoda > Insecta > Lepidoptera > Geometridae > Ectropis > Ectropis grisescens. The sequence goes on from CM029783.1 coordinate 4,137,721, forward strand.
CCGGTCTCCTGATTAGACCAGCCGTCTCTTACTAGACAAGCCGTAACTTCTGCTGTATGCAACTGAAAGATAAGCCAAGAAGTAAATAAATGCATGCCCGTTTTTTCCTTCATTTCTCCCGGAACGTGGAAGAGTTCGGTTTTAACGACAAATAGTTTTTAACCCTCGATGTAATAAAGACGGAGTATTTGTTATAAGTTTGACTGGCCTCGTGGCTTATTGGGTAGTAACTCTGCCTGCGAAGCCGAGGGTCGTAGGTTCGATTCCCACCCAGTGCAAATATTTGTGTGATGAATTCAAATGTTTGCACTGTGTCTGGGTGTTTCTATCTATACTTATAATAAAACTGTAACGGGTCGAATTCTGTACATTGAAGATATTTTGAAAAATTTTTTTTTGGAGCACTCCATAGTCGATACTGATGACGAATCTGCATTTTTTTTCTTTCATGTCTGTCTGTCTGTCTGTCTGTCTGTCTGTCTGTCTGTCTGTCTGTCTGTCTGTCTTTCTGTCTTTCTGTATAGGGATCACGCATCACGCCGAAACTACTGATTCGATTCAGCTGAAACTTGGCATGATTTTAGTTTAAACTAAGGAGATTGCTGTAGGCTACTTTTGATCCCCAAATTCTGATTGGTTTTCTTGCGGGAGGGGGTGAAAGTCAGAATGTGTATTTGGTTGTAACTCATGTTTGCGTTGTTTAATTTCATTAATTCTTTTTTTGTTAGAAAGAACACATTTTTTATATTGTCCCATCAAAATTTGAACATTATCGGTTAGGTGGTTCGGAAATTACACAAACATTAAATAATAACGACACGCACGGCGCGTTCGGTACATACTAACTTCTAAGTATTCTGTGTATCACAGACGATCCACAGAATATCTAGATTCTAGATTCAAGAAGTGCCCACGTGATCACGTCGCGTCGTCTTGAATGACAAAATAATTGTCAAAAATATATTTTTGTGTGGAAAAAGGAGGAGGATGAATATATCCTCCTTCAAACAAGGAGGATGTTCTCAATCGGGTTGCATGTTTTTTATTTGGTTTTATTTTACACGATAACTCCGGTAATTGTAAGTTGATTTTGATAATTCTTTTTTTGTTTGGTAGAAAATACTTCAGAGGTGATCTTATATATCGAAAACAGGGAGGTAGTTTTTCAAATATCAACAATAAACAAATATCAGCTTAGATTTATCTGTATTTAGTTAGTCGAACGACAGAATTAAATTACCTGTCATAGAAGTAAATTTTTGTTCTTTTGGAGAAAACATATCAGCATAATAAGTAGCAGCATAAACAACCCATTAAATTCCCACCATTCCCACTGCTGGACGTCGGGGCCTTCTCTCGCAAGGAGAGAGACAAGGCTGACCCAGTGTCGGTTGGTGGATAACATATGACTTAGAACTTAGATTCTAGGTACATTTCGGTTTCCTCACGATATTTTCCTTCATCGTTTAATTACCGGCATTACGAACATGACTCAGAAAAGATAGTGGTGCGCGTGGTTTTGAACCCTGGGTCTCCGGATCGACAGTCTGCGTTCTCCCGACTAAGTCAGCTGTAGCTTACTAGACCAGCCGTAACTTAACGTATTATTTCAATCTAAATACTGTTTAAAATTTAAAGGTAGTGTTCAACAAGCTTCGGTAACCGAAGCAGACCGTTGTTAGGGTTCCGTACCTGACTTCGCTGTCCGTCCATCCTTCCGTCTGTCACCAGACTGTATCTCAAGAACGGTGATAGCTAGACAGTTGAAATTTTCACAGACGATGTATTTCTATTACCGCTTTAACAAAAATACTAAAACTAAAATAAATATTTAAGAGGGCTTATTTCCATACAACAAACTTGACTTTTATACCGTTTCTTGCTCGATACTAATAACGTACCTGTCACAGGTTGACGCTTTCACTATTCACATAATATTAAGTTTTATGTTCTCTTTAAATGTAAGTAATTAAAATAAAATAAATTTTTAAGGCTCCCATACAATAAAATCATTTTATTTGCTAATGGTTCAGAACCCTTCGCGCGTCCCACCGACATTTGACCGGTTTTATTTTTCAAAAATTTTGTAATATCCTATCCTTTATAAATTTTGCTGCTCAATTACGTTGGAATGGCTGAATGTATCGAGTTAAAATTTGAAACATATTCTTGGCTTAGCTTAAGTAACACATAGGGACATATAGATAAGTAACTATACATAGGCAATGTTTGGCCTATGTGTTCTTCCAGACTATAATCTAATTGTATTTCAAATTTCAGCCCGATCACTTGATACCGTTCCGCCATGATTAAGTAACAAACATCCAAACATTGACATTCATAATATTTACAGTTACAGGACAACGTTGGAACGGCTGAACATATTTGGAAGGAATTCGAAACACACGTAGTTTGTAATCAGAAATAGCAAATCAGTTACTTATAGGTTACTGTGACGTCGGAAAGACTAAGCAAATTTGGTAGAAAATTGAAACAGAGATAACTTATAGTCTGAAATACCACTTTTATGTATTATCTATCAACCTGAAAAGAAGCATGGGCCCTAAGGAAACAAATGTTAACTATCACGTCAAAACGGCACAACGAATTGGGTTGGCATAACACAGATAGTTTAGAGTCTATAATTTCACATGGGGTCTCTAAGTGTATATTTTCGTTTAACTCCATATTAATCTATAATAAGTATATATTTTCGTAAGGAACTTGATGTGATGGTAAGGTAAAAGCCAAAATGAAAATATATGCACCTGTTTTGGCGTAGATAATACAGGTGATTTGCGTTCGCAATCAAAATAACAAGCAACATTATATTCTCATTAGATGGCGCTAATGCCAGTTTAAATCTAAAAGCACTAAAGGCCATTTAAATCAACGTTTTGCTATTGTGGTATGTATTTTTTCTTTCATCACTAGGTGGCGTTACTGGTATTCTAAATTGTACTAATAAGTTTTTGCTGCTAAAATGATTTTGATGCCGAATTTGGATTCTTTCGTTCTTGGTTTTTTTTTCTGTGTTACTATTAAATTCATACATTAACATTTCACTAAGACTTGGCTTAGATTTACGGGTTCAACTTGCTTGAGTACCTATCATTAAAACTCAAAATTTTAATCATTTTGATTCCACACAGGCTTCGTTCAAAATTTTAAGCGGGCGAAGTCGCGGGTAACAGCTAGAAAACAGCTTGCGGATAAAAAGAGAGAAAAGTAGGTAATCAGATCATGCACATCAGCTTCAGACTTTTCGTAATGTATCCTATAAAAATCCTACAAACTTAACACTTGCGGCTATGTTTGATACTACGAAAACTTAATAAGTATGTTTGATTTTGTTTAAAAAAAGAAAAATAAAGATGATAAAATTAAATATTTTTTTGTGTGGGAAAACTAATTCACTCGGTTTTTCAATGATTACATTTTGCAAATATTTTGACGTACGATACTTCCAACTAATTTACACTATAAGTCAGTAACATCTGCTTACGCGAACGAAGTAGCGGGTTCAGCTAGTTAATAATAAGTATGTATTAAAACTATATAAGTATTACCTATATCAGCTATCTGGCCGCCATATCAAAAGCTTTGCTTAGTTTGGGGTCAGATGGTGTTGTGTGTGAATTGTCCACCAATATTTAGATTTTCACCAATATTCACCAATATTTAGTTTTCCAAGATGGTGGCCGAGAGACAAGGGTGTGGTGGCAACCCTACAAAGGTGGGGTTAGGCTTCTATTGTCCACACATGTTCTAAAAACAAAATAGCGTCCTATAAAAAATGTAAAGCTCATGTAACATTTCAATTTTATGTTTTGAAATCATTCGTTCTAGTTTTTTTTAACTTTTATAAGATCTCACTGGACCGCCATAAGCCATAAGCGACGATGCGTTTTAGGATGGAGCGTGTTAACCTAGGAAAAACCGATTCACTCTCGATTTGAAGACTCAAAGAACAATTTTTGTGTTTTCAAATCGAGAGAATAGTTACAAACTATCGGGAACCTCTCGGCCAACGCATTTAAAAGTTCAGACGTTCTTATCACAAAAGTAAACTCAAACCTCTTCATTCGTGATAATTATAATATTGCTAATCTGGGAGCTTCTGGCGTAACAAACCTAGAACCGAAACAGATAGCAAAATCGAAAGTGAATCGATTTCTTTTGAATAATTAACGAACATCCGTTATATAGACCACAACTCGCTCGATATCGATAGTATTTTGTTATCGACAGTAATGTTACAGAATATCAAGATGAGCAAGATACGCAGTTACGATAATTAGCGCCACGATTGTCCATGAAAGTTACAGTACCACCCAGCGATCTAATATGAAGACTGGGCAATAAATCGTAAATTACTGTCTATGATTCCACTGTGTTTGTAACCCGGTTACATGAGATAATAAATATATTTTTCATGTTTTTATTTCAAAACATTGCCCCTCAAAGAGGAACTCAGAAATGTTTCCATATTATTGCACTGACAAAATAAATGTGAAAATCTTAATCAAACGAATAAGAAAAACGTTATGGGTCCTGTTGTCATCTTAAATATGATTTCTCTGAGATATTTATTACCTATGGTTATTACTCAATGTTTTAAGCTGGAACAGAATTTATTCCGAATAACTGACAAGATCTCTAGCTTTTACCTCATTGAGCAAAGATCTCTATGGATGAAAGGGCTTAAAGATACCATTTCATACCTCCCCAGGTTCGTAAAACGTTGTTACCATCTCTGATGTTGCTAAAGTTCGTAAACGACGACTGCCGCTTACTATTAGGCAGACCCTTTGCTTATTAGCCCTCATCCTATAAAATAAAATGTCATTCTTTCACCAACTTTGTTTGGGTGTTGTACATACGTAATCGTACGACTAATGTGATTAGATACCTAGGTACTGATAAAAAAATATATTTATTTAGTTAACATCAACATACACTATGATTTTCTAAATAATACTACATAGCTTTTTCTTATTTAGGCTAAGTATTATCCAAATTTTACTACAACGTTCTGCTATATTATACTCTAGCAACTCACTTACACTGACAAAGAAACGAGAATAGTAGTTTTGTTTTTAAATAAGTATATTATAAAGTATTTGTTCAGAATTTGCTAAACAAAGTAAGGGAAAATAATACTATAACAAAATCCAAAATAAAATACTTTAATTAAGCCTAAGTATTTATAATTCGACACAATAAAATCTTACCAATAAATATGTTATCATTTTCTATCTATTACATCCAGCATAATAAGTTACAAATTAAATCAATTTTACGTCAGTACTCCCGATTACTATACATAATCTGAAACCCAAACACCAGTATAAATTGATCTACAATAGTGCACAATAGCAACAAGTCTTGAGATTTAATTATACTAGCTATCTACCAAAGAGTTTACATATACTACGTATAGAGTTAGATTTTCCGCAAGGTTCCTTTGTGTCAATCGTAAGCAGATGACGTGCATACTTTCTATGGCAACAGAGAGATGAGCCGCGACAAAAGTATGACACTTCCACAAGAGCGACAAGGCAAGAAAGGTGCTACCTGTGCTTTTGGTGTAAAGCGTTTGTGCCATCGCTATACGTAGTAATTATTGTTAACTCTTTGCTAGCAACTCATACGTTTTAGGACCATCAGGAACATTTATTTATTTACAAGGATAAAGTCTATCTTATAGTGAATCCACAGGAAAATAAGTCCAGGAGTTGTGGCATAGCCATGAATTTCCGAGGAATCTTATTTCTCTTGAAGTCGTTAGGAAGGAAATTGCAGATTATCAGGTCTTCATCAGCAGTCGCAGTGGCTGAAATTGAATAAATATTTCGTTTAAAAATATATATATATCTCTTATTTTTAGATATACAGGTTCACTGGTAATCAGCCTGCATCTATTTAAGGGTATGTCTGTATATCTAAACAAACAATATACATGTTTCATATATTTTTTAAAGTTTTTATTGTCTAATCGCGTCGGCACATTTTTAGACCGGGCAAACACACTTTTTTTTTAATTTTGTATGGGAAAAAATACCTAGATATGTAGACCTCCAAGAATATGTAAACAAATTCTTTGGAGGTTTTATAGGTCAATTTCATGATGATCAGTTAAGTAGTTTCCACGTGAAAGCGTAACCACCAAATTTATTTTTGCGTTTATGATATTAGTAAGATAAACATAATACACAGACATAATTCTGTGGGCCTGAAGTTTAGGAGAGCACATCCATTGGCTTAATATCGATGCTTATAGTTTTTTTTTTTTAAATGAAGACTAACGAAACGATCAGGACATGTTCCTGATGGTAAGCAACATGCCTGATACATAACAGCATAATGACACGCAGCTATTGGAACATGAAGAGTCCAAATCATTACCTAGCACTGCACTGCGCTCGTCACCCAGAGATCTAAGATCTTATATCTCTAAGCCCTGTAATTTCTCTGGAAACATTGCCCTTCAATCCGGAACACAGTAATGTTTGCACATTACTGCTTGGCGGTAGAATAACTGCCAAAGGTGTGGTACTTCCCCAGGCGGACCCTGCCAAGAGTCCTACTTTATTTTGTAATGGCTCTTCAGTCCTTTTATTACTGTATTAAATTAGGAGAAGCCTGGATCCTACAGCACACGTAGCCCTAGTGTGGGGTTCAGTGCACGTTAACACAACATGTATTTGTTTTTTTTGTTCTTCTTGTAAGAAACGTGTGCCATATCTTGTATTTTTGTTTATGTCTCTCGTTATTGCCACAATAAACATTTTTTCATTTTCATTTTCAAACGTAGCTACCTAGTTTGGTGCCGTCAGCACTGAAGACCATAGTCCTGACTCGGTTGAGTCCGGTCTGACCCTCGCCCCAGTGGTCCACCACCGTACCGAAGTCGCTCATCACCACCAGCTCGGAACTCTTATTGTATGGTACTCCTGAAATGTATGCGTTACACTTAATTATTTTCTGTCGAAATAAGCGTACGTTGAGTGCTCGTGTCTAATGTATAAGTAGTTAAGATATATAGGTGGCAAAATGTAGCTATCCAATGCTAACATTGCATTTACCTAATAACTTAGATATGATTTGAAATTTATCCCCCGATTCTTATTTATCTTACGTGGATGCTGATTTTAGGAAATTTACATTAACTTTCGGAGCGCAAGCTTCATTATCATGTAGATTAGGTAGATTTAATAATGCGGTAAACCGCGTATTCCTAGTACGACATATGCCATGTGATGGTAAGCAACATGCCTGCCACATAACAGCAAACTGACATGCAACTATATGAACACGAACGAGTCCAAATCATTACTGCACTGCGTTCGTCACCCAGAGTTATAAGGTGCTTTATTGTTATGCCCTGTAATTTCACTGGAAATATTTCCCTTCAAACCGGAAGACAGTAATGATGATGACCTCACCCAAGCTCCAGAGGCTGAGGAGTAGTTCCCCCGTCCTGTGGTTGAACTTCATGACGTCGATGCTGAACTGGCCACGGCCCACCCGCTCCTCTCGGTACCGCACCCCGTTGGGCTCCCAGAGCACGACCCGTGCCTGATAGTCGCGCCCGATCGTCGCTACTCCCAGCAACGCGGTCTCCCAGGGGTGCCAGCACAGGTCCTAGTATACACATTTATTGAATTTCTTTTTAGGAGTACTTCTTACTACTTCTTATACGCGTTGAGCATTTTTTGATAGGGACAATGTAGGTGTATTTGTCACAACAAAATTGTCAACATCATCAGATTATATTCTCACGAGTGAGAGAATCCGACAGAACCAAGAACATCTCGACAAGCTAGTAGTGGCAAGTTTTCAGGGAAACTTGTCACATAGACACCACCCTTACAGAGGTAAGGAGAGAAGTCTCACCAGAGAGATGACTCCTGCGGGAGGCAGTCAATCATTTGAATAAATACGAAAAAGGTCGATATAAACTACCAACACATTAAATAGTTTAGTGTAACTACAAATAACTACACCATACAGATATACCTATTCATATATTTTAGATTAGTATGTATTATTATATTATAATTAGTATTCGTATTTATGTTATATTATAAGTAAGTATTAGTATTTATTTGTTTTTATTTTATTACTAAGTATCTTTAGTGGTATAATATACATTGTAATTCATCGATGTTATTATAAATTACCTTTCGTGTCACATGCACACCCCGTCTATTAATTAACACTCCTCTTGTCTTTTTTCCACCCTAAGGTTGCCTGGAAGAGATCGCTCTTAGCGATAAGGCCGCCGATTGTCGCACTAGTTTTATTAGTATAAAATGTTCTATTCTTGTAAATTATTTTTATTTGGTGTGTTCAATAAAGTGTATCTATCTATAATATTTATCTCTGAAGCGTCTCAAATTTCTTTCTAGGCGCTGCTGCATCAATCATTGGACAAGAATAGCCAGAGACCAGGCGTTCACACACTCGTGCTGGGACGTCTACTATGGCGGTATCGCATTTTAGGTGATACTATACAGAGTGATGGGATGCAGTGGATATGTGCCTGATGGTAGGCAACTGGCCTGCCCTTAATAACATCACAGTGTTATGTAGATAGCACACATATTTGTAGTTTCAAAATAAGAATTTCGCTTACAGCTTTTACTTTTGTTTTTACTGACGAGTAAATTTTACATTTATGAATAAAGAACTTAGACTATGGATTCATTACTGTTTTTAAACTTTCACAATTTGATCACGTCATGTTTATATTGATGATATTATACCGGGCTTAATCACTATATAAATCATTGTTTAATTACCTTCAAAATATTTAATTACGAGAAGACTTCTCGTGACTACGGCGGTTGCAACGCTGCCAAAACGCCGAGGACATTAAACAATGATTGTGTGATAATGAGTGCTTTAGCCCCTTACAATATAAACATGAATTAATTACTTACTTTCATTGCACTACGTTCATCACCAAGATATATAAGATGATTTATTTCTATGCCCTGTAATATCTCAGAGAGAATTGTCTTTGAAACCAGAATATAGTGATTTATGCACGTTCCTACTTGGCAGTAGAATAACTAGAAAGGTGTAGTTGGTACTTCCTCAGGTGAACTTTGGAAAGAGTCCTACCACTACAAAAGTATCTGGTTTCTCAAATGGCTCGTCAGAAGGCTTACCTTGATGATATAGTTCATATTTAGATAGCGGAATCTGTCCAACTGTGGCCAGGCTAAAACCCACACTGTTGAGTGTCGCACAGCCGTGACAGCCACGAAGCGAGCGTTGGGCGATATTTTCGCCGTCAGAGTGGCGTTGTCGAATAAGGATACAGAGGAGATGATCCTCTCTCGGCGGTCCCCGGCACAAATCATACCTCGGGAACAACCCCTGGTGAATAAACATAGAATGAGAAGACGATACAAGGCACTATTGAAGACCCAAATATACTTATGTCAAAAGTTGCTGACGATTTCTTTACCATATTTCCAACTTCGCTTGCTGTTGCTTTAACAGCAAGTCATAGAAACTTCGCAAATCAAATGTGCTTATTGGGGAAATTTAAATTACTCAAAAACAAATTTATATTAAATCACTTTGATTTTGGACACGGTTGTGTGTTACAATAGTATTATAGTATTGACACAGCAGCATGGTATGTAAAATTAAGTACCTTTATTAAGGTGATTGTATGAATGTGACTATACAAACATAGGAATAAGACATAGGAACGCGTCCTAACGAATTAATATGAAGAAACAGACGTCAGCAAGCTTCATCGAGTATTTTTTTTCACAAAACTTACGCCAAAAGAAGTAGGACTTCAAAAACTGTTTAAGAATTTGGTGGCTTGATCAAACTAACAAACCCCTAAGCCTTTTTCCGCAATTAACCTCTTTTGGGCTATTGTGCGTGGCTCATACAAGAATAAGTTCAAAAACCCAAAAAATAATATTTGTCATCTAGATTGTTAAAAACACATGTATTTATTATTTTTCACAAACAAAAAATTACGGAAATACAGTGCTAAGAAGTTTCGCGTGACGTCACTCGTGGGTACGATTTATACCCACAAAAATGGCGTCACGACCCCCCACTGTGGAAGTTTGATGATATATTAGGTATATATTTTTCAGGTTTTAATAGTTTAATAAAACAAAAACACGTGTCCCAATTTTTTCCACGATCTAGCTGACGGACTAATTTGAATGGTTTATTTTTGACCCGGTCCGCATACCCTATTGTGGGGTACTGACATAGAGAGTAAGTAAATAGATCAATGTTTTCCGCACGGTTTCTTTGTACTTATTGTAAACAGATGACGTGTATATTAGCTATGGCAACAGAGTTATGTCCCCCTCGACAAAAGTATGACATTTCCACAAGAGCGACAAGACAAGAGCGATCAGACCTGTGCTTTAGGTGTAATGCATTTGTTCTAACTCTATACGTGGTATATGTAAACTCTTTGGATACTGACATGACGTAGGAGCGTCCGGTGGGGCTCCAGTCGACGGTGGTGACGGTGCACAGTCGCAAGTTGCACTTGCAGTACTGCACGAGCCGGCATTTGCACGCTTCGTTGTGCACCTCCACGCGGAAGTGCGTCGCGAGCTGAAACAAACACCTTGTCTATTACAAAAAAAACAATATTTTTTTAGTGGTCGCCATATTGGATTTGAAATTTGTCGTAATAGTATTTCACTAGTCAAGGCTTATTATATATGCCTTATATGCCTATTGTATGACTATTAAAATCTTATCTTATACCTTTAAACGACCAATTCTTGTAGGAATATAGGTATATATAATCTGACTCGCAGAAACGGCTCGAACGATTTTCATGAAATAATGATACAGGGAGTTTCGGGGACGATAAATCGATCGAGCTAGGTTTTTTTTTAAATCAATTTATGCGCGTTTTTAGACAATGAAAAAACTCCTATAATGTCATTAGAATACGATAACTTATTTCGCCACTGTTCTTTAAGTCTAAATGGCTCAGTCGGAATATGCTCACCCTCGGAGTCAACAGGCCCCGGTTTCGAATCCTGATGTTTACACTCGGGTCTTTTCTTTTTGTTCTTTTTTTTCTGAGAAAATCTTTTACTTAGAGCCCTTTATAAAAGCATTTAAACCGAGCAAAGCTCGGTCAACCAGGTACTATATTTTATTAAAGGGCAATTCATTTCCTTATGATATAATTATAATTCATAATGATTTATCAAAGGGAAAATGCGGTTTAGACTATTTTCTTCCGGAAAATGGCAAACGGACGCGCCATATGAATCAGAAGAACAAACTTCAATATTTTTAATTTATACTCAGACTGCAATTATTTAAAAAATATTACTTGTCCCAGTTAGAGCTAAAGCTAAACTGTATAAAAAAATAACACGCCATTTTATTAGTTAGTTTCGGAAATAACCCCAGAGACGTCCAAAATGTTGTCTATGAAGACGTACCCACATTCATGTCATTAATTGAACTTGTCAGGAAATATTAAATTTGCATTTCACATCCATTGCCAAAAAGTTTTTTGTTGTAATATACCTACTCAAATTACTGTTTTATCACAGCACTTACACTATGTAAACACACAAAATGGTACCTATTTTCATCATAACACTTACAAATACACTCTGAACACAACATATTACAAATATTACATATACAACATATTACCTATGCATTTTTTAGCGAAATACCTGTAAAATAAATAAATAGCAAATACTAAAAAATTTGCTATTCTTGGCCATGGATACTAATCATTCAGCACATGTTGTTCTCGTGTTGTGCTTACTAGGTATTTATTTTTATTTATAGTCAATTTCAATTTATAAATCGTTTTTATTTCTAATTATTAGAATTATATAGTAGTCTTTAAATAGTTAAGTATTTCTTATTTTAGTTTTCACTTCTGTCGCGCGGTCTTTGGCGCACACATTTTTTTTTCTAAACTGAATAGTAAAAAGTGGTAAAATGTGCCCCCTCCTGTTGTTGCTTCAAACATGAGAGAATGAAAAAACTAACAAAAAATATGATGTACATTACCATGTAAACTTTCAACGAAAATTGCTTTGAATGAGATCTAGTAAGTAGTTTTATTTTAATATGTCATAAATTCACTATTGTAAAAACACTGATTAAAGTAACACCGAACTACAAGAACTTTTATGTTTTGTTACTTGCTGCTACGGAAGCCTTCATGGGTGAGTCCGATTCGCATTTGACCACTTTTTATTTTTTAAAACGATTACACATTAAATTTGTGGCGTTTTTTGAAACCAAGGCATCAATGTCGTGGTATCTATTGTTAACAAAGATCAGTAGTGCTATGATGAGGAAGAGAAGGTAGGTATTACGCAACGTCCGATACATAAAAAAAAAACTACTTAAAACAAGCACAAGTACTCGTACACACATTCTCAGATACACGCATAGATACCTTGATTCAGCAGGTAGGCTACAATCAGATCAATGGACAAGGCCAAGAATCTGTTCCGTCTACGTGCAGTTACACAGTTTTTACAAATTTTCGTATTACTCCCTGCTAGCTTACTCTAGAAAAGTAAGATCATTTCCCACTATCACAGTACAAGTGAAAGAACTAGCATGACACATGCCGGATGGAGGATGGAGGAAACACGCCTGCCTATAACAGTACAGTGCCACGCAACTATACCAACACGAGCAGTCCAAATCACCGCACTGAGCTAGTCACCATATTTATATAAGATGATTTACTGTTTGTGGTTAAATAAAATATTAGTGAAATTTCCTAACATAACACTATCTAGCACCAAACTAGCAAAGCTTGTGTAAGAGCCAGATAGCAGATAAAATACCTAATACTTGTAAAAATAGTGGTATGTTGTAAGCCACAGTTCTACACTTTTAGTAAAATGATGTTACTATAATAAACGTGTGAAATTCAGATCTGAGCCGGTTCAAATATACAGATCACAAAAGTATGACTCGTTGAGTCACGGCTCAACTGTAAATCGAGCAGCTCACGGCTCAGGTGCAGGTCAAGAAAGGTCTCTGCACCTTTTTGTCGATAAATAAAATTTGATCACAGACTACAGACACAGGTCAATCAATGAACAAAAAAAGTTTCAGAACATTTTCTAGGATTGAGTCATAGACTACAGAGAAGTCATATTATGTAGTGTAATGTAGAGATTACAGTGTTGAAAATATGACAAAATTTCAAAGTCATTTAAAAAACCTTACATTTTCAGATATATATAAAATATGTGATGCCAACTTAGCATACAACACATTTATAGATCTATTTAAATTATTTTATAACTTATGTTTTCCTTACAGAACTGTAACTATCAATGTGACAAGAAAGGCGACATGGCTGTCACGTGGGTTAAAACTATGTAGTAAAAAGAAAAGGTTGTTGTTTAATAATTGTCGAAATAAACCTTATGAAGAAAATAAGGCAAAATATAAAAGCTACACCAGATTGTTCAAAAAAATTATTAAACTGACACAAAAAGCTCAAAACAATTACAGAATTAAAATGGCAGATAATAAATCAAAAACTACTTGGCAAATTATAAATAAATTAAGGAATAACTTACCTAAAATATCCATAGATAAAATTCAATGTAATGGCAAAATCTTGACAGACCCGGAAGTAATGACGTAATGCTAATGCATTTAATAACTATTTTGTTGATAAAATTATACCATTGCCTGGTTCTGGTGTAAATGTGATACAAAATATTGAAATAACTCTGAACTCAATGTTCATTGGACCATCTACACCACATGATATTCTAAATATCATAAATTCTTTAAAAAATACAAACAGTGTAGGATATGATGAGATATGCACTAAAATTATAAAATCTGTCAAGCAGGCTACGAGTATCTGTAGCCCTCTAAGTCAAATAATCAATTTATGTATAAGTACAGGTACTTTTCCTAAGGCTCTTAAAAAAGTATAATCATACCTGTTTTAAAAAAAGAAAATAGGGAACACATGGAATATTACCGACCTATTGCCCTTATACCTATAATGTCAAAAATATTTGAAAAATATTTTAACCAGCAGTTTCTTCAGTACTTTGAAAAATACAACATACTTTGTGATGAGCAAAAAGGGTTTAGACAGAATAAAACAATAAATATTGCTATATATGATTTTCTTAACAATGTAATGAAAAATGTTGATAATAACAATGCTATATGTACCATTTATTGCGATATGACCCAGGCATTTGACTATGTCAATCATGACATTCTTCTAAGTAAATTTGAAGCCTATGGGGTTAGAGGTAATGTGCTCGACTTAGTAAAATCTTACCTAACAGACAGAAGGCAAGTAACTAAAATTACAAAGATTAATACTAAAACGAAACAAGAAGAAATATTCATCTCTAAAGAAAGAACTGTTAAATTTGGTGTGCCGCAGGGAAGTGTGTGGGGACCGTTTCAATTTATTGTCTACATAAATGATTTCCTAAAGTAATTGAACATCCATTGTCACTATTTGCAGAAGATAGCACGATTACAATAGCCTGCCAAGATAAAGCTAATTATGAGGAAAATATCAACGCTGCACTAAATTCGTCTATCCACTGGTTGAACATTAATAACTTGAAAATTAATTTAAATAAAACCAATTTTATGCAATTTACACAAACAAAAAATTACTTAAATAACATAAACATAAATTATCAAGGTAACAAAATTGCAGAAGTAACTACAACAAAATTTTTGGGCTTGACAATAGACATGAAATTGAATTGGAAGGCACATATTGAGATTCTCTGCAAGAAGCTTGGTAGCTCGGCATATGCTCTGCATAGGCTTGCTCCAGTGGTAAAAAAAGAGACTCTTCTTACATCTTACCATGGATTAGTGGCATCAGTCTTGAGATATGGGATAATTTTTTGGGGTAACTCAACGGATACAGGCTTAGATTACAAAGCACAAAAACGATGCATTCGTGCTATGTTCGGGATGCAAGTTACAGATAGTTGCAGACAGGTATTCATAGACAACCAAATCTTAACCCTTGCAAGCCTTTGTTTTTGAAGTTATGTGTTTTGTAAGGCATAACCCCCATTATTTTCCTCTCTTGAGTGACAAAGCGGAACGGAACCGACGTGATAAGTGTAGGCTGCTCATAGGCAAACGCAAGAACAAGATTATGAGTGACAGCATTTTTTGTATGGCTCCTCTTCTATATAATAAGCTGCCAAATGCAATTAAAAAACTTAACTTATCCATGTTCAAAAGTAGATTAAAAAAGATACTGGTACCCAAATGTTATTACACTGTGAAAGAATTTTTTAATGATAGGGAAATTAATTGGAATACTGATGTATAGATTTTGTATAACATGACATTTTGCATTCCATTAACTTCCACATTAAATTCCATTAGCCACATTAGTGTCCACTGTCTATATTTTATGAAACTTTAGATTTAGATTTAACTAATGTTAGATCAGATAATATGTTGTAACGGACAGGTTAAATCAGTTTACTCTATAATATCTTGTGAGTGTTCTTTGAGTAGGTATACAAATATTAAATTTTATACATGTTGACATTCTTTTATACACATTGACATTGTTTTATTATATACATATTGAATTATTATTATTATTTTTGCTTATTATTTTTTGATTTTTCTATACATAATGACATCCTTTGACATTGCTCACAGGGCTGAACTGCAAGAGCTACTACTGCAAGACCTTGGATTCTACATGAAACCACACACTTGTCAAAGTCCATAACATCATCTTGCTGAAGCACAAGACGTTGGCGTAATTGTACTCATCAAACATATCACACTAACATAACACAACGGGATAGAAGCCAGAAATTAATAGACGATGAATCAGATGACATATATGATACAACCGATAAAAAGTTAAAAATGAAAAAAGAAGAAGAAGACTTTATCAGCTGACTATTATTATCATTGTATAAATTCAGACCAATGGAAACTGCGTTGCCAGACATATTGCATGCCTCTAGAAGAAGAGGCCAGTTTGTATGGGTCAATTTTATAAATGTTTTGTATCATCTTATCTTACCTGCAAACAGCAATAAAGATTTTTGTATTTTTTTTGTATTTGTATTATCCTTGATTAGGTTTGAGCTGATCTGTGATCCGGCTCATGAATGTAGTTCAAGCGATTGAGCGTTTGAGCCGTAAGGTGAACCGCAGCTTAAGTATTGAGGATGAGTTACCCATGGCTACTAGTTAATGCAGATCAGATCAGGTACAAACCGAAATATTATTATCCAATATAAAACACTTGCATCTTTGCGGCGATCGATGTTCAAAACTTTGAAGCCGTTTTGTTCGAAAGAGGGAGTTAACTTTAATCCTACTTTGTTGAAAACTATTATCATCATACAGTTTGATTCGCCTAGTTCCTGATCATTATTTTTCCGGGATAAAAAGTAGCATAAGTATCACAAACTAGTATTGTCTATTTATGTTTCAAATTTAGACCCCTTTAGTAGTTTTTGCTGGAGTTACAAACGTACCAAATATTTTTTTTCTTCCAAAAATTGCACAGGTTACCAAATCACTTATAGTCTCTGCTTTACGTGAGGCCTGTATCAAAGAGAAAACATATGTACAAACTTTCCGTTTCGTATCCGTGGTACAAACTTTCTCGTTTATAAGAATATTATATTACAAATAGAAAGTTATTAATATCCGACGAGAATGCACATAAAGTATACGTACTTCCTACACAAATTTCTGTAACATAACAAGAAAAATATTTTTTCAACCTCAAAATGGGAAACAAAACGCAGCAAATATCATAGCTTAGCAACCCGGAGCGATACGGCGAAACACAACTAGTTTTCTTCGTACATTAGTCGAAATTCTCAGAAGTGCACGGCAAAAGAAGTTGGGCAAGTAAGTACTCCACATACCTGATCGTTCTTCGGACCATCGCGCGGTTTCGGAGAAGGCGATCGGCCAGGAGTGAGGTTCTGAGAATGGAACCAGCCAAGCGGAGACGAAACGCTTAGACGATAAGCAAGTGTGGCATCATTAGTCTTTAGATTTATGGGGCTCGTGCCAGACGCAAAAACTGGTGTTCAATTTAATCTTGGACTTATACATGTATTATGAACTGAAATTCACAAATTCGTGATGTTGTTTTTTTAACAAGTTACGAGTATAGGGTTTGGGTTCATGTGAATTAAGCCCAGCATTACTTTGAAATGATACTTTCATTTTGTCAATTTTTTTATCGTATTTTAGCAAATTTGACAAATATTCCCGCGCATTGTGCTATATATAGATGTCCATGCCAAGAAGCGTCACTCAACCACGTGATCACAGTATAGTGCCCTGTGATAGGTCAACTCTTGGTCTACGCTACTCATGAGTTGCCACATAAAATAAACAATTTTAAAATGAATAATTATTATCATACAGTTTACTATTCCTATGGAAAAATACATTAGTTAGGGTAAAATACATTACAAGGGTTAGTTGCCATTAATAGATTATTTAAAACTATTCATAATGTATGTCTATTAATTTCAATACGAGAAGACATTGTGTTTGTATAACACTTTTGTAAATTGGAAATAAGAATTTTATTTTAAATTATTGAAGTGAAAACTGCTGGGTCTCGGCTTTCTCTCACAAAGGGAGAATAAAGTCTATATTCCACCAAACGTCAGTTTGGTACTACTTGGCTGGCACCGACTTTAAATAGATGAGTGAGTAGCGCTTATAATCTAATATATAAAATTCTCGTGTCACAGTTTTCGTTGCCATACTCCTCCGAAACGGCTTGACCGATTTTGATGCAATTTTTTGTGCTTATCCGGTATCTATGAGAATCGGCCAACATCTATTTTTCATCCCCCTAAATGTTAGGGGTAGTCCACCCCAAAATTTTTATTTTTATTTTTTAGACAAAATTTTTAATTTCTATTTTTTTATGATACAACATTAAAAAATACATACAATCCTCAATTTTCAACCTTCTACGATCAACCCTTATTTTTTAATAGCCATTTTAGTAATTTCATCATTTTTCCTCTCCGGTCGAAAACTGATCAATTGTCATTTAATTAGTTATCCCCGCTAGATGTCTACAGGTGTCACTTCTGACCCAGTAAACAGCACGATAATTTGGGGATCAAAAGTAGCCTAAAGCATATATGTAGTTTGAACACGCTAATCTCGGGAACTACTGGACCGATTAAAAAAAATCGTTCACCGTTCTTTCATATGTTCGTAATCCTTGAACGCTGTAGGTTATATATATGTACCACGGGCGAAGCCGGGGCGGGCCGCTAGTAATTATATAAATTTATTTTTCGCTTTTGAGTGCTTTTGAGTTTTGTGGTTTTTTTAAAAAGTTTATTTGATTAACAAGTTCAGGTTGTTTTAAAAAAGTTATATTGCATTAAGCTTGTTTTCCTCAAATACGCTCGTCAAAAATCATGTCCTGGATTAGTTATCATCACTGACTCACAAATCTGGCGGTATAACGATTTTTTTAAAATAAAGAATGACGAGACGAACAGGACATGTGTCTGATGCTAAGCAACATGCCTCCCACATAACAGCACAGTGGCATGCAGCTATTGGAACATGAAAAGTCAAAATCATTACCTAGCACTGCACTGCGCTCGTCACCCAGAGATCTAAGATGTTATATCTCTAAGGCCAGTAATTTCTCAGGGAACATTGCCCTTCAAACTGAAACACATTACTGCTTGACGGTTGAATAACTGGCAAAGGTGTGGTACTTCCCCAGGCGGACTCTGCCAAGGGTCCTATACAATACTCACAAGAAGATATTTTCCAGTGGGGTCAAACTTGCAACACTGGATGTCGTACATGGTAAACCCTTGACTGACGGCCCTCTGCAGCTTCCAACTCCATTTGTAGTAGTATCTACCCAGCGCCGCCACTAGGATGTCTTCTTTACTCCAGTCTAGAAGGTCGGGGACTGAAAATGTGAAGTTGAGTTTGCAGTATCATTTTTTTAACAATAACAAGCGGCTCGTTCGGATATTGTCATATAAGGACAAATAATCGGAATAAAAACTATCATTCAAGTTGGATCAAACTGCACACGGTGTGCAAGTTTTATTGAAATCGGTTCACTAGTTTAGGAGTCCATCGCGGACAAACAACGTGACAAATTATATATATATTAAAGACTAGCGGCCAGTTCCGGCTTCGCTCGGATATCGTCATATAAAGACTATTAATCAAAATAAAAACTATCCTATCTTTCAAGTTGGCTCAAACTGCACACGGTGTACAAATTTGATTAAAATGGGTTAAGTAGTTCAGGAGTCCATCGCGGACAAACAACGTGACAAGAGATTTATATATATATTAAGATAGGTTAGTAATTGACCGCGAACTCGCCTGATGTTAAGCGACGATGTTCCGGTCTACGATGAAGCGTGCTTACCTAGAAGAAACCATTTCATTGTCGGCTTGAAGACACCGAGATTGTGTCTATCGGGGAAATGCCACTCAGGCAATGCATTTCACAGTCTAGACCAGGGGTCGGCAAGTAGTTTTAGGCGGGGTCCGGATGAAATGCAGAAATTTTAACGAGGTCCAGAAAAAAAAATAGTGGTAATAATTGCTTAAACAGCCCACTAAATGTTCCTACTGAACCTTGGGGTCAGAGGCTTCCCTTGCAAGGTGAGAGTCAAGACCATAATCCACCACGCTGGCCCAGTGGGGATTAGTGGATGACACATGACTTCGAAAGAATCTAGGTACATGTCGGTTTCCTCACGATGTTTTCTTCACCGTTTTAAGTTAGCGGAATTATGAACACGATTTCGAAAAGACAGTGGTGCGCGTGGTTTTGAACCCAGGGTCTCCGGATCGGCAGTCGCCGTTCTCCTGATTAGACCAGCCGTAACTTGGTAGTAATTAAAAAGTGCTACTTATTTATTGTACGGTATCAAACTCAACTTGTAATTATAAAAAACACAAGACCTAAAATCAATGCGACAAATTACACCGATCCTCTTGAGCCAGCTCTTTATAGTTTGGTCCTCGAGAAGAATAGTAAATTTAACGTGTGTCTTCTACGAGTAATAGGGAATATGCATGTAGTTTAAATTGGCTTGATTTTTTTTCGTAGTACCTTAATGTCCCGCCATTATGCTAAAACAATTATTTTATTATTTAGTTAGTTATTAATTATCAAAAATATTATTTAAAAAGTGCAAAATAGGCGCGGGAAATTCAAGTTTGCGAAACGCATCATTATCTGTGGAAACCAAATGTGACGTCACATGGCATGTTTTCTGCTTTAACGGTGTCGATATTCGTACTGAGCTAGTAGTGTTAGAGAGAAAAGTCGTGTTCTCCATCGTTTGATTAGCTAGCACAACTCAAAAATCGGTACAAAGTAACTGCAACACTTGTAGTAAACAAACACAGGTCGTGGCCTGTGACGTCATGCAGGCGCGGGAAAGATGGCGGCGTTTAAACTGGACAAATTATATCGATATTTTAAATATTATTTTAAAAATCAATTTGTACATTTACAAGAGTATTTATATTTTTAAAGTGTTATAATAATGTAAAAAGGCAATTAAAAATATAAAAAAATGCATGCATATTCCCTATTGGGAGTCGGTTAATCTCAAAATTATTTGTTTA
The DNA here is from genome assembly GCA_017562165.1 of Ectropis grisescens. NCBI lineage: Eukaryota > Metazoa > Arthropoda > Insecta > Lepidoptera > Geometridae > Ectropis > Ectropis grisescens. Next base: position 4,158,382 of record CM029783.1, read on the forward strand.
AAAAATAATTGAGAAATGTGACCCACATACGTAAGTCGAACCAAACATAGTAGCCAAATTGATAGCTAGATTTTTGCGATTTCCATATTATTCTGAGATGTGTTTGGCCCAAAATTCTTCAGTGGATCCAGTTTTATACATTTGCAAAGATACATCTTCTTGAATTTCAATTATTTCCATTTGAAGTGAAGCCTTTGACAAATTGAACAATTTGGCAGTGTGTCAGCCACAGTAGCTCCAAAATGGTTCATGAGAGCTTCGTCCGCCATAAAGCAACTGAAACTGAAGGCGTTTCGGAAACCATTTACCAGCGCAGAAGTCATGGTTCGCACTCTGGTTTTGATCAGGTTTCCGATACGGTGCCATAGCTTTTCTCTTAGATCTTTTGGTGTCTCAGTTGTTGTGGTGATGATGGTGTCCTTATCTACGTTGAAGTTTATAATCACCCATGTTATCTTGCCACATCCTGAAACTCCGTTGACCGACTGTATTCTCGGTACCTCCCAGTTTTCCTAATCAGATTTGACGTTTGACTTCTCTTTGATGGTCTTGGCCATCTCTAGGATTTTGTTGTCCAGAATAATCTTAGTGCATCGGGCAGTAAATACAATTGGGTCTTTTGGAGGTGTTGCATAAACAGGTCTTCCCATGCGCTCCATCTCTTTTTTGCTCAGTGTCACAAAGCCGTTTTCCCTTTTCTCTCGATGACCCGGGGAGTGGCATTATTGTAAATGACTGCTTCAGTCTCCTCAAGTTTCACCTTTAAGAGGTTTTCACTCCCTAACTTATAAGACTGCATGATGTTTTCGCAGATCTTGAGATTTGTCTTGACGCTGTCAGTGGGGCTATAAATTCGAAGAAAGCATAAAGTGCGTGACACCGTGCATCGTCGTTGGTTGGCCGCGGCTGTCCTTTGCTGGGCTCTTTCGGAGCCAGTTTGGATGGTCGAACTAGGTACAGGTGTCCCCATAAATATGTCAGTTGCATTTGTTTGATCGTGCAAAGGGGTCTGATGAAGCTCAGATTTTTCCCCCTATCTTCTTATATGACAACCTCATGATGTTTACCAGCACTTCTGCTCAGATGTTTACACAAAGTTTATAAAAGTGTTCGACCTTTCGAGTACTCTATTAATGCAATCGTTTCGTTTTTCGATCGCTCCTTCGCACCGAAATTGGCGGCCATCTACCTCGCACACATTACGTCGTAGGTTTCCCTCTTCATTGTGACTTATGTGGTACTGCCATTGAGCAGGCAAGGCAAGCCAGGTGACAAACGGGCTCGTTTCCGTTCCCAGACGAAGCAAAAGCTTATTTCCCAATCGTTCTTTGTTGCTGTCCATGAAGAGAGCCACTCCGCGGATACGGATTTCTGCCTCTCTTCGGTCTGCGTTCTCTAGCAGTTACTGGACGGAGATGCTCTTCGAGGAGTTATCTTGGGCGGGGACCTCATTCCACGTTCGGTGTCCACGGACAGCGAGCCAGCCTGTGGTGGCGAAGAGGAGCGTGTATTTGAAAGTGTGGAGTTTCTCTTAGCCGCTTTGCGGGAAATATTTGATAGAAAAATAATTTATTTACTCTATTTGTATTTATTCTATGTGTAAAAAAAAAAATTAAAATTAATAAAGGTACAGTGTATATTGTCTACATTTTAAAATGTATACTTGGCTTACAATACAATATTTTTTATTGGCGGTCCGAGGTTCGACCCTTCGCGGTCCGGATACGGACCGCGGTCCGCCTGTTGCTGACCCTTGGTCTAGACGTTCTATCACAAAAGTAGCGTCACACCCTTTCGTTCAAGTTTTGGAACATTAACTATGAAAATCTGGGTTTTTGATGCCACGGGCAGTCTTATAGAAAAAACGGACAAAATCAGAATAGACCATGAAAATTTTTAGAACGCTCTCCCAAAATGTATCTGATAAGAAAACCGATAAGCCACTAGCTCGTTGACTAAGACCTGTATGAAATTGTCTAGATATTATTAATTTGGTAGTGGTAGGACTCCTAGCAGAGTCTGCATAGGGAAGTATCACACCTTTTCCAGTTATTCTACCGCCAAGCAGTAATGTGAAAACATTACTGTGTTCCGGTTTGAAGGGCAATGTTTCCAGAGAAATTACAGGGCTTAGAGATATAACATCTTAGATCTCTGGGTGATGAGCGCAGTGCAGTGCTAGGTAATGATTTGGACCCTTCATGTTCCAATAACTGCATGTCACTTGTGCTGTTATGTGGCAGGTTGGTTACTATCAGGCACATGCCAAGCTCAGCGTCAGTCTTTATTTAAAAAAAAATTGTTTGTGTGAAATAAGTTGTGATGTATTGCTCTTCTAGGAATCCTCCACGTAACATCCAAAATTTGCCTTATCTGTTTACATGCATTTCTTGCCAATTATGTCTAGTATAGGTAATTAATGATCAAAATTATGTTTCTTCCAGTAATTTTTCAGTATATAATAAAAGCAAAACTCAACTCTTCTCTTCAGCTTGGGCGACAGTACTTCTTTCTCCATCTGGACTAAATTTAACTATTTAAACATTGATTAATTTTATAAGCACCATTCAATGATCAAATCATTTCAATGACTGCGCCAAAGAGTGAGTTGGACGTGCCACTATCATGGGAGTGTCTTATTGTCAAAGACACTACGAAAGATACAAAATTGGAATCGGAAGATACTTCAAACATATCTCAAGTATACCTTTTCTACGAAAAGTTCTACCCATTCAATACATGTGACAATGTAACGAGCCTGAAGAAATCATTAATTGTGACTAAAATTGCGGCCCCATTCAATAACGTTTCTATCACAAAAAAGGTAATTATAGGTAGAAGTTTATGGATAGAAGTTAAAACTTGTAATTTAGAAATGTTGTATTAAATAGCACAATGTTGTACAATACGTCGTTTATACAGGGTTACTGACAGACAGCATGCATTCGTCTAAGGGAATGTGCTGTAAGTTTATGCAAACAACCTTTGTTCTCCAACATTTATTAAAACTCAATACGTATCCCAAAAAATGAGTGTTTGTTGTGATCTGTAGTACTGTTTAGTGTTTATTCAGTTCGGCACATCACTTATGGAGCATTAAAGAGCGCGCGCGCTCTTGTTACGAAGAGTTTAACGGTTTTAGATCGGCTTTTAGAAAAATACACTTCTTTTTAAATTTTATATGGGGAAAAATATACGAATTGTTAAAAACTGTCTAACAAAAAAGTTGATGTGTGTAACATGTGCTTAGCATCCCCTTAAAAGAATGCAGGCTTATATTAACAATAACCCTGTATAGCTACAGATATACTGCTATTACGCATGTTGGTGATGCGAGCTGACAAGATTTACCCCTCCAAAAGCGTCTAACATAAACGTCGCGCTCCGTTGCTCCGACGCTACGCCGCCACCCCACATTATCGCGTCAGTAAAGCGAACCCATAAAGTTTTCCCTGCCAAAAAATGATCAAAGAGACCACAAAAGTTTTTATTTCAAAAACTCAGTTTTTTTTATAGTATTAAGTGACGACACCAGCAGGACACGCAGCTATTGGAGCATGAAGAGTCCAAATAATTATATAGCACTGTACTGCGCTCGTCACCCAGAGATATAAGGTGTTTTATCTCTATGCCCCGCAATTTCATTGGAACCATTGCCTAACAAACCGGAAAACAGTGATGTTTTCACATTGGATATTGGTTGGCGATAGAATGAATAAATCGCAAAGGTCCTTCCTCAGGCGGACGCTTGTGACTTGTGACGCTTGTGACGCTCAATGAGTTCTACTACTACAAAAGCTTCGTATTATAATGGGTAAAACTACTGAGCACACTTACAGGCCGCAGAGCTATAAGCCGGTAGATCTAATATGTTGTCCGCAGTAGACAGGAACCGTTTCTGGCGCGGCTCGCAAGGCCAGCACCAGTCGGAGTGGGGGCGCGGGTCCACAGGTTCACGGTAGATTTTGAGGGGCGTCAGGTTGAAAGCCTTGTCTAAGAAATCTGAATACTTTTTCTGGTTGTAGTATTTATTTGACTGAAATTGAAAGAAAAACATATAAATAGCAATAAGTGTGACTGTATTTAAAAACTATAATTTGTTTGAGAGTTGGTGAAATTGAAGAAGAAAAGTTGTCACTTCAACCATCTTCATCAAGTAGACAGGTGTCTAAGAATTCTGTTAGTGAAGTTAAGGTGAAATTGGACTCAAAAACCATCTACCCCAAAAATAAACAAAGCAAAGTACAATAAAAACCAGATAGCTGATATAATATCTTTATGTGTTTACATATTGGTAAAAGTTATTGTAACACAAATTTAGATCGTGAGTGGGAATGGTGCACGCCATCTATAGCTCAGTAAACTGATTAATTACTAACTATAAATCATAAGACCAGTCACTTTAATATCTTATAAGTATGTCACTAAATATTTTAATTGGCTCTGTCTTGGTCTAAAGCAAATACCCAAATCTCGGCTTCATCCTCTTGGCTATGACGCGACCTCCACTTAACTCGTCGACTTATTTCAGGGAGAGATTCCCTCGGAACTACGAACCGATCCACCCTCTGCTTCTGCGCACTCAACTGCAACAAATCATCGGCCATTAGAGGCCAATTACACTTAATTAAAACGTATACGAGTTCAATGTATTGGAAGGTCACTAAATAAAAAATGGCAGCCGCCACTGTGGCTTCAGTCTGAATCTATTTGGATGGAAAATAATTGCTGTGTGCGCTTTCTACGGACCATCGGTGGTTTTCGCGGAATCTGTGCATCCTTTATAGGTACGGAGAAAAACTTCAGTGATGCGGAGAACCAGGCGCAGGATATGTAAGAAATAGACATAATTGGCATCATGAATGTGTATTGGGCAGCCACAAAAAATGATAACTAATTCTGAGCGCCATGTACCATCCGCAGTTCTGATTAATTTAATTTATTAACACAGCTAATTAAAATTTACTAAAGACAAAAATAAAACTGATTCATTCAAAACTATGTTTCACAATATTAAGTCTTATAGCTTTAAATTTAAAGAACCCGACTGCAAAAAATCAACAGATAAGAAGTCATCACCATGTAATACTAAATACTATCTAAGGACACTTGGATGATACATGAGTTACTAAAAGACAAATCTAGCGATAAATTGTCAAATCCAGCCGTTTAGAAGATATGTGGGAATAAAGAAATTTACAAACATACAAGATACGAAAAAACATAACCCTTCTTTCAGTCGGGTAAAATTACAATTAAGAAAATTACTTGTGAAAATGATATCAAGTCTACGTAAAATTAATGTATTGCTTAAATTTATTTTTTATGTAATTTAAATTCAAAGTCAAAGTACTTTATTCATAAATGTACAATTTACACGTCAATTAATAAAAAACAAAAACAAAAGAAAGAGCATACAAATTGTAGGTATATATTTTCAAAGTTTGAAATTACTACTTTGCTGTATTATAATAAATATTGTACAGAAAACTGTCAAGCATTATACGAGTATAATATGGCTTTAATACAATTGTACTGCCCCATGTCAAATTTATTTCTTTACATTTTTATGGGAACTTTGCCATCACTCTCTAAAAATTCGCTGTAACTATAAAAAGCTTGATCGATAAGCCAGCACTTTAATCTGTTTTTGAAGCTGCCAAAACTTGGGGCCGATTTAACTTTTCTAATTCTTTGATCATATTAAAGGTAATTGAATAATATCAGGTAATTGATGATAAATAAATAAATAAAGTAATAATTAAACAGTATAGTATAATCCTAACAAAACAAAACCTAATATATAAGTGTCTCGTGTGTTTTGTGGTAGTAGTGCTTTGGGAGGGCTCGACTGGTTTATAGTTTTTTGTGAGTATGGGAGTATGTCGTAAAGTATTGTTGATCCTCCTAGCTCCACCTTCCATTGCCCGACTCCATTTCCTAATTGCCACGCTTAAGTATCAAGTACCTGGTTGACCGAGCTTTGCTCGGTTTTTTTTAAATGATAATATATTAAGGCAGGTACGAATTACAAAGTGATGACTTACTTAGACCTACTAAAAGGCGCTAAGTATAAGATTTTCTCAGAAAAAAAAGAACAAAAAGAAAAGTCCCGAGTGTAACCATCAGGATTCGAACCAGGGCCTGTTGACTCCGAGGGCGAGCATGTTCCGTCTGAGCAATTTAGACTTAAAGATCAGTGGCGAAATAAGTTTGATGACATTGTATGACACGAAATATTCTAATAACATTGTAGGAGTTTTTCATTGTCTAGAAACGCGCATAAAATGATGTTTAAAAAAAATTAAACCTAGCTAGATCGATTTATCGTCCCCGAAACCCCCTGTATACATAATTTCATGAAAATCGTTCGAGCCGTTTCCGAGATTCAGATTCTATATATACATACATATATACCTACAAGGATTGGTCGTTTAAAGGTATAAGGTAATATAAGTACAATTTTGTAATACGTTAAATACTACTATAGACGTTAAATCAATTACATGGAGTGGACTTAGCGTTACTTTGACAATTTATATAAGTCAGCTTAAGATAAGATAAGCAGCCCATTACTTGTTGCCACTGCTGGGACACGGGACCGTCTCTCGCAAGGAGAGAGCCAAGGCCATAATCTACCACGCTGGCCCAGTGCGGGTTGGTGGAAAACTCATATCCTCGAAAGATTTTAAGAAAATGTCGCTTTCTTCACAATGTTTTCCTTCATCGTTTTAAGTTTGCGGCATTACACACATGACATCGAAAAGACAGTAGTGTGCGTGGGTTTTGAACTCGGGATCTCCGGATCGGCAGTCACCGTTCTCCCGACTAGACTAGCCGTAAATTGGGGTAAGCTTATAGTAAGTAAATTCTTCATTACACTAGTACTATTAATTACAGAATATTTTACAACAAAGCATGAAATGCATAGAAATATCAGGTAATCGTTAGGTAGTAGGTATACCATTCGACTACAGTAAATTTCAAATATGATAACATTTATGGTCAATTTACACAAAACACCATCTGACCTATGTAAAGCTTGTACTACGGCAGCCAGATAGCTGATATAATACTCATATAGTTTTAAATACATACTTATTATACATAGAAACACCCAGACACCGTACAAATATTTAAATTCATCACACAAACATTTGCACTGGGTGGGAATCGAACCCAGGACCCTCGACTTCGCAGGCAGAGTTACTACCCACTAAGGCATGAGGCCAGTCCAATAATACGGGAAAGGTGTACAAGTTGATCCCAACGGGTAAGATGATCCCTTTAGATTGCAAGCAAACGGCTAACGACATCTACTTTATTTCTTTGGCAAAACGTAGCCCCGCATGCCCCCTCACCTCAGTTCAATAGCAATGGCGGAGTGAGCGGCTTGGACGTTTTTACGTAGCAAAATATAAATTATGGTCATTTTATCTAAGGTAAGATTAACTTTAACCTTATGATACTTTTATTCAGTACTGTTAAATACAAAAACTGTTGTGTTTGTGGCTTTCTAATATCCTTAATTTTGGTTTTTAGGCCATTTCAAACTAGTCACGTTGGTATATGTAACGTTATTCGACATTTAGTAAAAAAGTTAACTTTGGGGTAAGATGATTCCCTTCCTTGTGTACAAGATGATCCCGGGGGATCATCTTGTATCTTAACTTTTACACATTGGGTATGTGTTTTTTTTAAACAGATTTTTTTAAGTTTACAGAAAAGGCCTTCGATTGGATATAGGATATAGAGTGACTAGACGAGAAAGACATGTGCTTGATGGTAAGCAACATGCCTGCCCATAACAGTACCTACAGTGACGCGCAGCTATTGGAACATGAAGAGACTAAATCATTACCTAACACTGCACTGTGCCCAGAGATATAAGATGTTTTATCTCTATGCCCTTTAATTTCACGGGAAACATTGCCCTTATAAGGTTAGATTTTTTAAATGTTATAGGTTTTTTAGGTAAGCTTAAGCACTTACACATTTTATTATTCTTACTTGTATTGTAACTAAAAACTTGTTATAAATTAGTACTTTGTCACTATGTGACACATATTGCACGTCCGTAATTGGGCACACTGTTTGTACATTTAAGCTACTACTATAAGATCTTTGTAAACACAGTATAGCAATAAATAAATTCTTATTCTTATTCTTATTCAAACTGGAACACAGCAAAATTATTTATATGAAACAGAACTTAATCACGAACTAAAATTATTTAATTAGATAATATAAATAATATGTGTTCAAATCGCGAAAGTTTAAAAACAATACAGGTAGGAACACAGCAATGTTTGCACATTACTGCTTGGTGGTAGAATAATGGTGGTGGGAAATGTGTAGTACTTCTTCAGGCAGACTGCAAAGAATCATATCACTACTAAAATTGCATAAACACACATTTATATAAACACATTTTTTTCAGGATTTTAGTCAAATATGCCGCGTAAATATATAAACCACTCGAGGTGACTGGAATGATTCATCAATGACAGCTGCACTCTGATTTAATCTTTTGTGTGTATAGTGTACCTACTGTACCCGTTGATTTTGTTGAGTTTATAAACCGTAGCTCACGTTAAGTTGTATTTCTGAGATTATTCGAAATAAATAATTCGAATACATTTTTATTTACCTTTTTATTTTTAAATAAAATTAGAAAAAAGAAGGGTAAGATGATCAGTGGAATCATCTTACCCCAACCACAGGGATCATCTTATCAACCGGGGTGTATAAGATGATTACTTTGTAGTATTTTAAAAAACGAATATATTTTTATGAAAACTTATAAAGTTAAATATTCTGAGTATGACAAAAGTTAGATATATTAACAGAAGGAAACGCCATTCTGTTTATTCCACATAGAAATATGCATGTCTTACTTCGATTCTCGCTTAAGGGGATCATCTTGTACACCTTTCCCCTACTAGTATTGGTCGTCATATTATTACAGATCACCAGCTAGCTATATTATTCCATTAACTCATACCTTATCTACTAGCGGTCGTTCAGCTTGGACCTTGATATTATTTATATACAGACTATTAATCGAAATAAAAACTATTATATCTTACAAGTTGGACCAAATTACACATTACTTACTAACTTTCGTGAATATCGGTTCACATGGTGAAGAGTTTAGTGGGAACAAACATCATGATACTGAATTTTATATTATTACCAGCTCACCTGGCGAACTTCGTCCCACCCTACTTATTTTTCGTTAACATTTTCTAAATCTTCTGCTATACAAATCTTGTCCCGATAATAACGAATAAAAATATAAAACAAAAAAAATCCGGTTTGGTGCAGTCATTCAAATATTATGAGCGTAAGTACATACATTTTGAAGATCCATTTTGAAGAGCAATGCTCGGTTGTTTTACCCGCGTAGTTCCCGTTCCCGTTATTTTCCCGCGATAAAATATATTATGTTCTTTCGACTATAATCTGTGGTTTGAGTGAAAAAGAGACGGAGCGCGCGGGAAGACCTGTTTATGCGACACCACCGAATGACCCAATTATAGTTACCGCCCGATGCGCCAAGATCATACTGGACGATAAGATCCTTGAGATGACCAAGGCCATGGAAGGGAACTCAAACGTCAAAGCGGGTTGGGGAAACTGGGAGGTACCGAGGTACAGTAAGTCCACGGAGTTCCAGAATGTTGAAAGATTGTGATTAGACAATTCGAAGTAGACAAGGACACCATAATCACCACAACAACTGAGGCAGCAAAATATCTAAGAGATAAGATATCGCATCGTATAGGAAACCTGGTTAAAACCAGAGTGCAAACCGTGGCTTCTGCTCTGGTGAATGGTTTCGGAAAAGAAAGTTTCACTCGCCTAGTGGTGGCCGCAGCTCTCATTAACCATTTTAGAGCCATCGTCATGGCTTCACGGCTATTTGGTGATGGTGAAATTGTCCTCATCGAAGACAACAATCAGTTGCCTTACATCGACAGGGAAAATCTCATCGAAATGAGATTTCACCGCCCGAATCTGGTAACAAAAATCAGCCCGGAGTTACTCTGCACACATCGCAACCTGATGGATGTCGCATATGCGCTGAGGGAAATATACTCAGGTATACACTCCTCAGCACCCTAAAGTCCCTAGACCAGAGAAGGTATAAAGGAGCGCAAATATACAGCACCCAACAAACCACCCTCCTTAATGTTTACTCCAGAGGAGAAAGAGATCCTGAGAAAGCAGAGTTACGGGTCGGGCACCGCGTCACGCATCCTTACCATCCATGAAGCTCAGGGATTGACATACGAGTCGGTCATCGTAATTAAAACTAAGGCAGACATGAAACTGCTCGAGAGCGTGCCCCATGCGGTTGTTGCGATTTCAGCGCACACGGGGACCTTCACATACTACGCTGACGATACCAATAGTGCCAGGGGTCGGTTTGTACAGCGAGCGTCGGCTATATCACCGCAGACCATCCAAGAGTTCAACCTATAGATGGCCATCAGGAACAGAAATGCGGCCGTAGTGAAGGCTCTGGGCAGCGATGAGGCGGCTTAGGCAAATGACGATGTCGAGTCGATTACTAGCGGTAATCCCAACCGGTAGTAATCGGCTCAACAGACGAAATCGGACTAGCACTAGAACTAAGTTTGAAATGTTCCCAACTCCCCGGTATTTTCCTCTTCTTCTCCTAATTCAAGAAATGTGTAAAAAAGGAGAATTTAAATGACAAAGGACCCCGGAGTCTGTTGAGTAGCTAAATTTAATAATAAAAAATAAAAATAAACTATAATCTGTGTTCTAAATTTCAGGGCGATCCGTTCATATACGTTACGACATAATAGAACAACAAACATTTAAACATTGACATTTGTGATGTTTATAGGATTATGATGAGACATAAGAACATCCAGGGGCAGAAGAAATATCTAAAATGGAATACAATTAAATCATTGGCTCGAAACAGACAGTTGTTTATAACGAAATTAGTTCTTGGAATTAATTGATCTAATTTGTGCAAAAACCCATAAATAGAATTACGATTAAGAAGAAAATAAGTTAATAACACATACCATTATTCTACCACAGTCATCCATGGGTTATAAGTCACAAACACTTTTTAATCGTTTAATATTATCAAACTACTGATGCTTATAACATCAGCATAGCAAGTTTCCAAATGTAATTAAATTTTGATGAATTGCTGTCATGATAACCAACAAACTTAACTGACAATACTGATGACGATCGTGGCGTCTTGCTCTCACGTACGGTATAAACATGTTAGGAATAGCGAGATGACACGACTGCGACTCCGAGTGATTATTTTTGTAATATCTACCTTGTTTAAAGTGGGATACACTCATGTATACCCTCATAGTAAGTTTTAGCTGTCAAAATGTTGCAAAGAAAAATAGGTTTCGTAACTTGCCAACGTAAGCGATCAAATTGGAAAAGATTAAAGGCCGTCACAGACGTAGCTATAATATATATTTTCATATTTTCGTGACGTCAGCAAAAATACCGTAATATATTCATATTATGGCATATTAACATAGCAAGACATATTTTGAGTTTACAGTATGTTTCAACATTGTCTGAGTGCATGTCACGAGTCTTTTGAACTTTTTAACCCCCGAAGCAATAATGACCGGGTGTTATAAGTTTGACATAACTGTGTTTGTGTTTGTAACATCGTAGCTCCCAAACAGATGAACCGATTTCATCAGACCAAGACAACTAAAACGATCCCAGATTTGACGAAGTTTCGTCGTTTCATTACAGAGTTCCTTCACTGTTCAGTTCAGTGACCTACTTCAAGATCCATCATCAGATCTTGGTAAATATCGGGATACGGGAAATTAATAAATATAAACTTGTAAAACAACTCGTGATGTATGCTCAGACCATGTTGAAACACGCTGTACATTCGAAATATGTCTTGCTGTACCATAATTTATATTAATATGCCTTAATATATATTACGGTATAGTTGGGTGACGTCACGAAAATATATATTATAGCTGCGTGTGTGGACACTCGAGGATTTGTATAGAAAATATACGGAAATATGTCCAGTTATGAAATATGAAAATATATATTATAGCTACGTCTGTGACGGCCTTAAATCAGCAACCACCTACAAGACACTGCCGAAGTTGCGGTCACGCCGCATACAGAAGCCAAAGATAAAAGTTGAAGTTGATGTTGAAGGTTGTGTAACTTATGTATTGTCTATGACACCAATGATGACGATAAACAATAGTGTAGCTGTTGTTTTCTACAACGATAACCGAAATAGTTTGTATGATAACAATGTAGTTCAACATTTTTGTCGTAGGACTTTGATTGTGGCGCGGATTCTAGATAATATCCATTTATCTTATTTCAAAATTTGATTTTCTCCGTAACAGCACAGACTTCAATCCATACTAATATTATAAATGCGAAAGTAACTCTGTCTGTCTGTCTGTCTGTCTGTCCGTCTGTCTTTACCGCCTAAACCAACCAACAGATTTTGATGAAATTTGATACATAGATAGAATAGATCCCGAGAAAGGACATAGGCTACTTTTTGTTCCGAAAAAAGGGTTGAAAGGGTTAAAATAAGGGATGAAAGTTTATATGGAAAACTTCGTAATTGTTGAAGAACTATGAAACTTTACGTCTAGATATTTAACACGAAACCATAAAATGTATGGTTTAGCAGTTTTGTAGTTTCGAACTGTAATACCTACGGGGGTGGAATTGGGGGTGAAAGTCTGGAAGTTCAATATTATTGAAGATAAAACCATGAAACTTTGTATCTAGACACTTGAAATGGAGTCGATAAACGTGTGTTCCAGCAATTTTATAATTTCTAACTGTACGGGGATACTTACATAACCCCTTGATACACTGGCCGCTTTTCGCGTTTTACAAATTTGGCGGGAAAACGGGTGTCAGGTTACATAAGTGCGGTGTTTATGTTTCGGCATATGAAGTGCCGCCTTACTTTTACCCGTTTGAGCCATTTACTCTCAAGAGCGTTTCAAGACGCTTCTAGCGGTATCATTTATTTATAATTAATGTACTTAAATAAATTCAAGATGGCCGCCGCTACAAAATGGCGGATAATTTATGTTTTATTAATCCCATCAATATGGGTATCAAATGAAAGGGCTCAACAAGCAGAATACAATATACTATAAAAAATTGAAATCCAAGATGGCGGCCGCTACAAAATGGCGGATAACGTAGGTTTTATCAATCCCATCAACATGGGTATCAAATGAAAGGGCTCAACAAGCAGAATACAATATACTATAAAAAATTGAAATCCAAGATGGCGGCCGCTACAAAATGGCGGATAACGTAGGTTTTATCAATCCCATCAATATGGGTATCAAATGAAAGTGCTCAACCAGTAGAATACAATGTACTATATAAAATTAAAATCCAAGATGGCGGCCTCTACACAATAGCGGATAACTTAGGTTTTATCAATCCCATTAACATGGGTATCAAATAAAAGGGCTTGACAAGAAGAATACAGTGCACTATACAACCTCAATATTTAAGATGGGTGCAGCCACTAAATGGCGTATCAGACAGAATTTTTGATAGTCGACGAGATTTCCATGGTGTCTTATCAAATGTTATGCATGATGGACGCTCGATTAAGGCAAATTAAGAACTGCGAAAATGAGTTTTTTGGAGGAGTAAACGTATTACTTTTCGGTAATCTTTTACAACTGCCTCCTATAAAATGATCAGGAACACCTGTTTTCAATTCTAATATGAAATTATATATATATGAAAGTAACTCTCTCTCTGTCCGTTACCGTCTAACGCTTAAGCCACTTAAAGAGTTTGTTACAATTTGGTGCACAGATAGACTAGACTTAGGAAAAGACAACGGCGACTTTTTATCACAGAAAAAGAGTTGAAAAGAGTGGGAATGAGGAGTAAAAGTGTGCATGGAAGGATCTTTGCACTCTTTGTATGCTATTTTTAACCGACTTCTAAAAAGGAGGAGGTTATCAATCCAGTTGTATTTCCAATTGTGAATCAATTTAGATGGTTATTTTTTTTGGTTGGTAGATTATAGTTCAGAGGTGGTCATATAAATTTTATCGAAATCAGTGCGGCGGTTTTTGAAATATGAACAACAAACTAAAATTTGCGTTCATGTAATCAGACGATATATCTACTAATATCTACTAATAGACTCTAATAAAATTTGGTGGACCGTCCCAATATGATTTTAAATTAAAGTCTGTTTTTGATTAATTTTTTGAGAACATAGTTTTTTTGTAATTTGTCGTGTAAATTGTACATTTATTAATAAATATAAAACTTTGACTTAGACCGATTTTGATTAGGAAACGTGAATTTGTATGGTAGTAGACATACGAGTAGGTACTGCCTCAATTACTTTAATAAATATGTGGCGCGGACGAAGTCGCGGGTAAAAGCTAGTTTCAAATAAAAATCAGACAATCAAGTAATTTTTAACCGACTTCAAAAAAGGAGGGTTCTCAATTCGACCGTATATATGTTTTTTTTTATAAAATTGTGTAACTACCTATTCCAACGAGACAGCGAGGTTTTGGAGATATCGAAAATAATTATTATCATCGATGTATGCAAGTTTTAGATTTATGTTGATGTTTTCAAAGTAAGCTATGAAATTCTTAGATAAGTTTTCACTTCAATCGGCAGTCCCCAAGACTGCCAATTTTTTTAATTGATATTACAAAAAACCACCACACTGATTTTGATAAAAATTAAATGGAACTATCTCTGAACTATGATATAACATACAAAGAAAGAACCATTTAATTGGATTCACAATTGGCGGAGCTGTCACAATAAGCTACAAAATAATATCCAACCAAATTGAGAACCTTCTTTTTCGAACGCGTTTAAAAATATTGATATTATTGTTGAAAAAGCTTCTATTTACAGCGTTACGCAAAAAATGCTCTTCGACTGTGTCAGTCACATTATTGTGGCTTTTGTTCTCATACAGAGCCAAGATTAATTAAAAATGTTCATGAGAGGTAAAACGCAACCCGAGTCTTTTGGATTTGTACATCGGTTCTGCGTAACCTTAGATATTTATTTTAAAATTACTTATAGTAGGAGATCCCGCTAGATTTCGTAAACACTGAGTAAAGCCAAAATAATAAGTTATGTCATATAGTTTTTTCTATAATTCAATCAATTTAAGTGAAATATTAAAACATAATTTTTAATTGTTAATTAATCATATTCTGGACTGAAATGTTTTAGGCAACCCATTTGCAATATATTTGTTGACATATTAAATTACATGTAAAACACTTTTCATCCAATAAACAGCTCGGTGAAGGTCGTTGTATAGCGGGATCTTAGACTATTATGTTGCTTTCGTGGTATCGGCGTATTTTTAAACAGTATTTTTCTTTTCATTTAACCAGTTTTTCGGGTTCCGTAAAACGTAACAACGATACCATCATGGATTCGTCATGTCTGTCTGTCTGTCTGTCCATCTGTATGTCACAGCATTTTTTTTTCCAAAACTATAAAAACTATACCTACTGTGGGAACTTGGTAAGTAGATGTATTTATTCTATGTATATTTATTTTGGGAGTGCCCCATACTTAGAAATTAAACTCAAAAAAAATTGTTTTCATCAATCCCGTGCGTGTGGTGGTGTATCTATGAATAGGTCTTAATAATTGGTGTGAGGTTTCTTATTTCTATTCTGAATAATTTGCGCGAGAGACACTTCCAAAGTGGTAAAATGTCCTCCCCCCCCCCCTGTAGCTTCCAAAATAAAAAATGATGAAACTAAAAAAAATATGATGTACATTACCATAGAAACTTCCACGGAAAATTGGTTTGAACTCGATCTAGTAAGTAGTCTTTTTAGTACGTCATAAATATACTATTATTAAAGTTACAACGAACTACCTACAACAACTTATATGCTTTATATTACTTGCTGCTATCCCATGGCCGAGTCCGACGTACTTGGCCGCTTTTTTATCTTTTAACTTTTTCAATCTTTTATCATCTATAGAACGAACAAGACAAGTATCTTAGGATCTAGTCTTGTAGGACAGATGACCTAGCGGCACTTAGCTATTGGAACATAAAATGTCCAAATCATTGCCTAGCTATGCAAAGCTCTTCTTACCCTGATATATAAGAGGATTTGTACCTATACCCTGTAATTTCTATGGAAACATTGCCCTTCAAACCGGAACACAGTTATATGTTTGCACAATACTCCTTGGCATTGGGATAACTGGCAAAGGTCCGGTTTCACAAGCGTGAGGTCGTAGGTTCGAATCCCATCAACGCCTCTGAGTATTTTTCCAAGTAGGTACAATAGTGTCATTATCACTGTCTCCAACGGTGAAGGAAATAATTGCGAGGAAACAGACAAGTCTTCTTTCGAAGAGATTTGTCGTCCGCCAACCCGCACCTAACTAACGTTGTGAACGTTGGGGTCTCTTTGTGACAAAAGCCATCGAACCCCAGCTGTGGGTATGTAAAGTGGGCTTTTAATGCTGATAGACTTAATGTCAATGAAGTGGGAAATTTAACTTTTTATAAACTATAGAGTTACGAGACGAACAGAACATGTGCCTCATGGTAAGCAACGTGCCTGCCCATAACAGCACACGACACGCAACTATTGGAACATGAAGAGTCCAAATTATTTTACCTAGCACTGCACCGCGCTCGTCACCCAGACATACAAGATGTTTTATATCTAAGCCCTGTAATTTCACTGGGAATAGTGCCCATAAAATCGGAACACAGTATTGTTAACACATTACTGCTTGGCGGTAGAATAACTAGCAAAAGTGTGGTACTTCCCCAGGCGGACTCGCAAATAGTCCTACCACTACAAACAAATTTCAATAGTGCAGAGTTGTAATATCGGAGTTGTGTACTTGTGTAGTGATCGATATCATCGATACAGTGCTTAGATGATACCTAGGTTGCTAAGCAGTTCCGCTTATTGCAGACAGATGGCGCTATTAACAATAAAATTGTGTGACTGTTTTGGTAATGTAACATGTTATTTTCTTCTTAGTTTTTTGTTCTTCGTGTCAATGGTCCTTAGTTTTTTTTAAAATTTAATTTTTAATTCTTGATTTGTTAAGATTTTTGTTTTAGTTTAGTAATAGATTTCGTACTTTTACTACAATCATAACAAATGCTCAGAGGATAAGTAATTCTCGTTTTAAAAAATGATAATAAACAATGTCATTTTACTACATAATGTTCAGAAAAGAACAGGACAGCTATATATTTCCTGAGTCGTGTTCGAAGCGGTGTTTAGTTAGCGTGAAATTACGCACCCATGCCCCTTCTCTCTGCTGTGTCATCCCTCCTTCGATGAATGAGCACCTCCTACTAACTAGCTATGTTGGTATGTAATATTATGAGAAATGCGTTAGACGCTTCACGTACTTACTTTACACGACAACTCGTGAATTAACGCTTCCGAAATGGTTTTTTTAAAATATGTGGAGGCAATTTTTTTTTTAAATAAAGAATGACGATACGAGCAGGACATGTGCCTGATGGTAAGCAACATGCCTGCCACATAACAGCACAGTGACACAGCGAAGTAATTACTGTGTTCCGGTTTGAAGGGCAATGTTTCCAGAGAAATTACAGGGCTTAGAGATATAATATCTTAGATCTCTGTGAGGAGTGCAGTGCAGTGCTAGGTAATGATTTTGACTTTTCATGTTTCAATGGCTGCATGTCACTGTGCTGTTACGTGGCAGGCATGTTGCTTACTATCAGGCGCATGTGCTGATTCTCTCGTCATTCTTTATTTAAAAAACAATTAAAATAATAATTTGCCTCCACATAGTGATTAAGTCTTGGGTAATATTTATAATATGAGTTCAAATCACTAGTTTAAAAACTACAACACTTAACACTATTGTAAATGACACCGTAAAATCTCAATCACAATCAGTTTTAAATATAACGCGTGCTTTGAGTATTTATAGACCTTCAAAGAACGCGTGAGATTACAAACACATAATAGGTTAGGTTACATAGTTTATAATATAACGTCATTAGATTGTAATCTAACGGTTTTTATATTTTTTTTTGTTAAAATACTCTTTGATTATACTCTATTCTTTGTGACGCAAGCAAATTTTAATTTTACAGTAATACACGCCGCATACCAGTTGGTGCCTTATAAGGCACTGAAACCAATTGTTTCTAAGCAACTTTCGCTTTTTTTTATTAAATTTAGAGTGACCGTATGAGCAAGCCAGGCGCTATAAATAAGACATATATCCCACAGAGTGCTACGTACTATTTAATGAATAATCTTAACATGAATACTCCAAAATACAATGAAATAAATATAATTTTACAATTTTCTGCCTAGCACTGTGCTTGTCACCCATTAGACGATAGAATGACTACTCTCTTTGTTAAAATAATATATTTTGCTCGAAAAGTGGAAACTCTGTATTTTCAACAGACCTAGTTCTTAGAGTAAGAAATTCTACGGGATATCGCTAGGTGGCGCTATAAGTAACAAGATTTAAGAACACTTCGATATTTTCTATTGTAATTGTAATGAATGAAATAATAATGTATTGACTAACAGATATAATACGTTTTGTTGATTAGATTCAGAACGTTTTTGGGCATTTTTTTCACAGAATTTTCAAAAAAGTAATAAATACATGACCCTTTTATAAGTAATACATTAAATTATAATTATTTAGCGTGTTAATTTTTAAACATTGGTGGACAATTCACACACAACACCATCTGACCCCAAACTAAGCAAAGCTTGTACTATGGCGACCAGATTGCAGATATAATACTTAGAATAGTTGTAAATACATACTAATTATACATAGAAACACACACACACACAGTACACATATTTGGTTGATGAATAGTCATTAATAAAAATATTATTAATAACGACTAGATTCATCTTTTTTACGACTTGCGCCTGATGGTATGCAACACGTCTGTCCATAACAGCATAATGCCACACAGCTATTTCAACAAGAAGAGTTCAAATCATCAAAGGACAAAGTTTCCATAGAAATTACAGTCATTATCAGCCAATTTATTTTGGTGACGAGAGAATTGCAGTGATATGTATTGAGTAAATAGCTGTGTGGTACTGTGCTTTTATTATGCGCAAAAGTGTTACCATCAGCATGCGCTAAACTGAATATAGAATATAGAATCTATTTATGTAAAATGGCTTTTACATAAATAGATTCTATATACTTCCATGTAACAGGTTTCCTATTACAAAAGCTTTTTTCATAAGTAGCGATGCCGTCTTCGATGGAGGTGTGCTTACCTAGAACAAAACGATTCACTCTTGATTTGAAGACACCAAAATTGTAACCATCAGGATAAGCCCAGCCAGGCAACGCATTCTAAAGCCTAGATGTTCTTATCACAAAAGTAGAGTAATATTTTAACAAGGTTAGGTAGCTTGTGTAAGCGTTGGGAGTATGAACTCTTCAAAATAACCCAAGAACAGTTTCAGTCCTGCAGTAGGGATAAATAGGCTATTTTTATCGCCAGATCGGTAACTGAAATAATATTAATGATGAGAATCGGTAACTGAAACTACGCGGCTAAAACCGTTGGGCACTGCTAATTATTTATAATTATATCAATTTGTTAAAATGCTTTACAAATGTACCTATGTCATAAATTCCAAAGTAGTCATCATAATAAATAATGAATTGTAATATAAAGGTACAATATAAATACCCTATTTTACATATATCCCATGGCTGGAAAGCTGGATAAGGCTCCATTATCTGTCAAGCTCTCACTTTGGTGGCCATAATCGTGGCCATGTTGCCGAAGTGCAAGTTGGCGAATGGCACATGCCCTCAGAAGAGATGTTTGTCGGAGGTTTTCCATATTACTGTTAAAGTCCACCGTACAACAAAGTTATGGATATCCACCTAGAAAAAGAACACAGAAGTGCTGCCTAACGCTTTTGCAACAGGCCTTTCAGGGTATTTGGCTGCCACAGATTTGAAAGTTGTAGGATTGACGATACCTATTTTAATTTCCAGTAATTTTGTGAAATGCTTTTACATGGGGGGTAACAAAATTATTATTAGGTATTCATATTATGATTTTATGTTTGATAAATATCATGGGACTACTTGATTTCCTTTCTTTATTACTACAAGTGGAATTTTGTTATTGGCCTTCTGAAAATAAAGGGTGACGCCATAGACGTTACCCTTTATTTTTTAACCTAGCTGTAAGATTCCCTAACATAATAAAATAAAAAAAAACATACAGCCAAATAGAGAACCCCGTCCTTTTTTGAAGTCGGTAAAAATAAAACTACTATTGTTAGTTACCTTAGCTCACAAAAAAATAACACAATAGCAATCCGGGAGTGCCAACAAAAGTGAAAACGTGAACAATTATTACGCACATACACAATATATGTGCGTATAGGTAATGGTTACTGTGTCGTGAGTTCAATCGATTCAAACCCAATTAAAAATAGAAGAGGTTTTTTATTTCACTGATTTGTTTATGTTTGTTACCTGAATATTTTCAATCGAGTGAACCGATTTTTTTTTGTTGAATTTACATATTTCTCGAATTGTTCTATTGACATTTTATCGAAATCGGTAGAGCTGTTTTTGTAACATTAAGTAATTAAACAAAGATATACATACGTCGATATATGATTGTAGACTACAGGCCAGTGAAGAAAATGTATGGGTCATATGAAACTCCAGGAGACTTATGTAGGATGATAGAAGGGTATAAAATAATAAAATTTAGCACTATGCCGTCACTTAAAAGCTGTCCACCTGAAGAGAAGAGAGAAAGAAGAGTGAAGAGAGGGTGTTGCAACTCTTGATTATTTCTCCTTGCCTCCTTGTACGGCATTGCGTAATCATGGTTTAGAAAAGGTCGCCAGCTCGCTTCGCTCGCCACCTCTCCCCCCTGCGCTTCGATTGGCCTCGCATGGCTCGCTCCACTCAGGACCTTCCTTGAGCTTCAGCATTTACTGAATTGGAATGATAAAAGCCCGAAAAAAATCGTCCTATTTTCAGAAATACTAACGTTTACCAACTCATATCGGTAAATCCTAAGACTTACACTTGAATCTTAAGATTTACCGTAGTTTGAGGGTTTACAGTAACATATACATACAATAAACTAGAGATGTAACGGAACTGGGTTTACCGGGACTGAAGTTGATGTTGTTAGCAAACATTCTGGTTTATTAAGTCGGAACTGAGATCCGATTTTTTAATGCCAAGTTGGGTACAATTTGACCATTTTAGAATGATTGATGCTCTGAAGTAAGTTTTTAAGGACTGTAGGTTGATTGCAAGGCCTATACCTAAAGTAGCACTTTAGGTATAGGACTTGTGTCCCTCACGCCAGTTTATAAAAATATACACTAATTAATGTTGTAACGCATATTTTGTTTTAATGATTATGTAATGTGTCGTTACCACGATATACAACATAAAAAGTTTAAAAAAAAAACCGAATTTTCGAAGCCGAAGTTTCTGCTTTTTAAGAGTACACCCCTAATACAAACGACATCAACGCGTGCTTCACGCATGCCTACGTGGCTGCTACGTCCCGTCGTTCGCTTTGTATTTAATGTTAAATGTCGATTGTTACAGTATAAAGGGTTACGCTTGTGCTAATAGACTACAGGCCCGTGAACCAAATTTATGGGTCATACGATACAGCAGGAGACTTATGTAGAATGATAGAAGGGTATAAAATAATAGGATTTAGCACTATCCCGGGATTTGAAAGCTGTCCTACTCAAAGCAAATTGAAGGAGTTGCGACCCTCGCTCTTTCCTTTATGTCGCATGATTTTAGTACGGAATTGCGAAATAATGGGGTATTTAAACTATAAAAAATTGAAAATTTTAATTTTTCGTTTTGTCGGAAAAATTCATGATTTTCCGAAGATGTTCAGGGTAAATTTGGTCATTTGATTATGTACGGCATTGGTTCCATATAGTTTCAATACCGGTTCTATTTTATTATTCCGCAATGCCGTATAAAAATCATGTGACATAAAGGAAAGAGCGAGAGTTGGAACCCCCCCTCTTCAATTTGCACTCTGTTGGACAGCTTTCAAATACTTAATATAGGCATAGTGCTGAATATTATTATTTTATACCCTTCTATCATCCTACATAGGTCTCCTGCTGTATCATATGACCCATAAATTTTATTCACGGGCCTGTGCTCTATAAGTCATAGATATCACGTTTACTCAAATTAAAAACAACCTTTAATTAAAAGTTTTATGTCAAATTTGGTAAGGTGCTGTTTTTTGTTAAGAACAGACACATATTCATATACCTACCTACATTCGTGCTTTTATTAACAAATACAATACATATTAAAAAAAAAATCGGTAAACCTAACCATAACTTCATTCAATTCATAATTTCATATAATTTTTTTTTTATCTAAGTCCATTACTTGTTTTTTGTATTTTGATTTTATGTACAATTTTAGACTTAACATATTTTATAAGCTATTTTGTTTATTTTAGTTAAGACTATGTATTTATGGTGGGTGTATTTTATTTATTTATTTATTTATTAATTCAATGAGCACACAAAACAGAATGTAATAAATATAAACTATAACATAAGAGTATACTGTACAGAACTGTATTACATTCCAAACTATGTGGGCCTAGAAACAACAATTATTTAAATTCAGTGGTTTGATAATAATAACATTACATTAGTGATAATACATAAAGAAACTTAGGCCAACATATCTGAACTTAAAACTAAAAACTAACATGCGTTAAAACAGTAGATAAATAAGATATAAATATAGAATATTATAACACAACAGATAAGTATATTAACAGTGTGAAACAATTAATGTATAAACAATATATATATAAAAAAAAAACTCATAATAGTATTTACAGTAAGCACAACAGGGTTTATATATATATTATTCTTTTAGATTAAAGTGTAAAATTTCTTTGATTTTCCTCTGAAATTGGAATAACTTTAAGTGGAAAATATCAATGTCCCTATCGGAGACAAGGACTTCGTTGTATTGGCGACTCATTCTGACTATGGGATTATAATAAGATGTATTATTGGTAAAAACTTGCAAACTGAAGGTATTATAATTACGATTACGAAACCGGAAACGTGTATTAAAATTTAAAAGAGAAAGCAGGGTTGGGGAGTCAATCGACGAATGGACGATCTTATGCAACAGTGTAAGATCAATATAATTACGACGAATATTAAGGGAGGTAACGTGAAAATATTGTAGACGATCATTGTACGATGGGAGCTTGCGATCCATGCCACATCTGTAACTCATAATTTTTAGGCATCGTTTTTGAATGCGCTCTATCCTATCACTGTGTACATTGTAGAAAGGAAACCAGACTGATGAGTTGTAATACAATAAAGCATTATATTATTATTATTAACTTCGATGAAACTCTATGTTTAAAAATATTAATTAGTTGACTCCCGAGAATTTTTTAACGCGACACAAATAATTGAGACCGATAAAGTTTAACGTGTTGTCCGATGGCGCTCAGTTGATAAAACCAGCAATTGGAAGAATAACCGTGACGTCTTCGGTGATCGTAAAGAAAACCTTAAAAAGTAGCTTTTTGAGCGCAACTTTTCTTTATCTGAAGCAACAGGTCAGAAGAAAAGTAAAACAGTTATTGTTAGAAAGGATTTCGTGGCTCGTTCGAAAACTAAATCAAATCAAATGTGATGGTGATCGTGATAGCCCCACTTCCGGCCCGGGGGCACACCACGGCACTTGCTCCGACGCACACTTGCGCAAGCGCAGAAAAGGATTAGATGAAAGATGTTAGAAATAGTTCTTCGGTTCTTCATTCGCTGCAAAGACTGCGAGCCGAGCGCGCGCGCACTGATAGATAAAAAATAATAATAAAAAAACAAAATACGATATACCAGTTCCCAGTTCATTCACGGTCCGCCAACTTGTGAGCTTTTTGAGAGCAACGACCGGCGGTTATATCACACGCCTGTCATTTTTTTAAACTGAACGTCCTTGCCAATGGCGCGAACAGCTGACGGCCAAAAATGTCACTGAGCTCGTTTTAAAAAAAAAGTTTGTGTTTTTAATTTATTTTTGCTTGAATATTGTGGTCTTTATTTAAATATAGAGTAGTGTTGTGCGCGATTTTTTCATAGTAAAAGTGAAGTTTTAGTGAAGTAAAAAGTGAAGTGACTCGAGCGTTCTGCAGAGAGTATTGGTGAGTTTATAAAATATTCTCGATCTCAAACGATAAATACGTTCATATTTATTTTGGCATCCCGTAGTTTTTAAACTTTTATCTCTATGAAGCAAATTTACATATATAGACAAATACTTCAAAGTAAACATTTGGGAAATTGCAACCCAAAACTTTACATAAATATAAAGTTTACCTCTATAACGGTGTAAAGGTGAAAATTATTGTCTTCTCCTTTCTTTACGTAAGTAATATATCTCTTAAACAATCTTATACAACATTAGTTTTAAATGCCTACAATAATTGTCATGTTTATTTCATTTGTCAGTTACGGATTCTAAAGTCGGGTTAAAAAGAAAATATAATTTACATAAAAAAGAAAATGCTATTTACACAATGTTTCGTATAAAATAGTGTTGGAAAACCAATGATAGTATTTATTGCTGTTTGGCTGACTTCTTTGCCAAAACATCAGAACTCTGCTTACATTTATTAACTCCACAATTTATGGCTGTAATTATATTTCTGTATTTTAGACATAATGTTTACATAATAAAACGCCTGGAGGATTACTTTTCTCGAAATCAGAAAAAGGATCCTCAGCCATTAGGTGCCTAAGAATTATGTGCAAACATTGTTTGAATATAATTATTGATTTGATTTTTAAAATAAAATATTAATAAACACACAATAATGACACACGAAACCTTTGTAACAATTCTTTTAAGTTACCGATGCAAATTAAAAGTGTGTTGCTGAATATTTTAAGGGGAGTGAAAGTACACACTTATAAAAATAAGACATACTTATACTTATATGTATGTTGATACGTTCAAATGGCACCTTAATACGATTAACAATGACCGTACCATTTTATTAACATTTGTAAAAAATAGAAACATTGTATGAAATAATCATAAAAGTAATGTTAACATGTGTTTGTCTGTTTGTATAGAGGTCGAAAAAGGCTACACTTAGTCGTTATGTTGCTATTGTCTACAAATGAAGACTTTATTGTCTTTTTTGCGTTGAGACTCATATAATGGGTAGTTAAAATATTTTCTTTGTCTAATTACTACTTCCTAAATTATTAAGTCCAATAGCATGTTGTAACGATTTTTAACTGTTTAAAATAGAGATTTCACGCAGTTTTAATTTTAATTAATATTATTAAATTTGGAGGTTTCAGAGGCGAAGACATCCGATAATATTTTTTGCTAGTTAATAAATTTCGTTACCGTTTCACATGAAATGATATCAGTAATTTTATTTTGTTTTTTAGTACATTTTAATGCTCTCTACCATCATCTTGGTTGATGTAAAACGACGATGCGGTTGAAGATGGATCGCGCTTTTAAGACTAGCGACTCCAAGGTTTTTCACCAATTCCTCAAAGTCTTTTGAATCATGAATCGAGTTGTAAAAGCCATAAGCTAAAATACGTTTAAGATCAGACAATTCAAAAATATAGACAAATAAAGGTAAAGATATAAAGGGACTTAAGGTATGACTTAACTATGTAATGGCGTAGATTTAAACATAATTCTGATGTTGTACACTGTTCGATATTTATTGTGTGTTTTTAATTTTGAATGTTAACTTTTAGTAAGTATGTACCTGCCTCTAGTGCGCATAATTTGAACGACAAATCTGAAAATTCTTACTCTTCGGTACCTACATGTTTTATTTATTTTATTCGTTTCTAAACTTGAGAAAGACCATTTCTTCGACATTTCTATGCTTAGAATTTCCATGAAATTTTGTATTGCTATTAACTTCATACTTTAGGTATATAATCATTAAGTTATGGTAAGTACATTTGCGTAATGGTAATATACCGATAGTCTAACTTTTTTTTTCGTGACATTTAGAAAGTTTTCGCAATTAAATTGCATTCCTTTATGTTTTTTTTTTAAATTTCTAAATTCAACTTAAATTGGCCTATTTGAGTAATGATTTGACGGAGTATATATCCTTAAAAGATTCCTAGTGGGATCATTCGAAATTTTAATAAGGTAAATAGTTTTCTACAAAGGTCGCTGGAAACTGCTGGTTGCAGATTGCGCAGGCCCGCTCGTTGTGGAAATCGGCAAACAGCTGATGATGATGATATAATTATAATACTGGAATGACTTAAACAGTAAACATTGCAAGCGTTGTCCGTGTATATTTGCCAAAATTTAGGCATATGGCCTAACGCCAGCAGCGTTAGGCCATTTGCCTAAATTTTGGCGAGATAACATAGGGTTTGTTTGAAAGAATTTGAAACCAGGTTAGTTATCTCTTCTTTGAATTGGTTATTAGTAATATATAAATATGAATTCTCCAGCGTGGTGAATTGTGGCCTTAACTATCTCCTTGCGAGAAAAGTCCCGAGTCCCAGCAGTGGGAACATTTAGCGGGCTGGGTATGCTTATGCTTAAGACATATATTCTTGCAATGGATGAGTGATAAGCTTTAACAACCATTATTACCATAGGCTTTGCAGTTATTCTACCGCCAAGCAACAGTATGCAAACATTGATGTACTTTGGTTTAAAGAGCAATGTTATTAACATTACAGAACCGATAGCTTAATCATCCTGAATCTCCAGGAGATGAGCACAGTGTATTCTTCGATTGCAGTGATTTGGATTCTTCGTGTTCAATTAGCTACAGGGCTCTGTTGTTAGGAACAAGCGTGTCGGGGCCCTGGAGGAGTGCGAAAGCGTGCCCGAGCCTTGATCACTATGTGCGCTGGTGTAAATAAACCCAGGGTTTTTAGAGGGTAGGCCGTCACTGCAGTGACGGAGAGCACCACATAACCATTGGCTCCCCCCTCTCGAGAGTTAGTGATGTCCATAGTGGATTTTCCCTGGGGAAAAAAGGAGCAAGCGTGTTGCTTACTACCAAATGTTTTGCTCTTTCCATAATTTATGTTGTAAATAATAAACTGTTATCGTTAACAGTTAGTATATTGCTCTGTTGACGTATGATAGTGTGAACTCGCAAGTAACCCTTTGTAGTTGTGTAATTCTAGAACTTACTGCTATTTAAAGACCGCCATCTGCCGCGACGAATGTAATACCGTTTTGACCTCCAGTCATTCGTTGTTGATTTTTAAATTGTAATGTAAGCATGTTTCGTCAAAACTAAATGATAAGTAAAATCAGAATCAAAAGTGTTTATTATAGCATATAGTGATAAGACGAGCAGGACATATGCCTGATGGTAAGCAACATGCCTGCCACATAACGGCACAATGACACGCAGCTATTGGAACATGAAACGTTAAAATCATTACCTAGCACTGTGCTGCGTTCGTCACCCAGAGATCTCTAAGATACAGTGCAGTGCTAGGTAATGATTTGGACTTATCATGTTCCAATAGCTGCGTGTCACTGTGCCGTTATGGGCAGGCATGTTCAAGGGCACCATTAAGTACATTTCTTGCAAGGATCCGAACTCTATTCTATAAAAAAAAATTGGCAGTCATAGGAACTGCCGATAGAAGTGCAAACTTATAACTCAGAATTGATAGCTTACTTTGGAAACAACGCTATCAAGGC
This sequence comes from Ectropis grisescens, assembly GCA_017562165.1. Lineage (NCBI taxonomy): Eukaryota > Metazoa > Arthropoda > Insecta > Lepidoptera > Geometridae > Ectropis > Ectropis grisescens. The sequence goes on from CM029783.1 coordinate 4,186,195, forward strand.
TGTGGAATACGTTACCTGAGTGGGGTTTTCCCGATAGTTACAATCGTTCTGTCTTCAAATCGAGAGTAAATCGGGTTTTTCAATGTAAACACGCTCCATCGTAGACCGCATCATCGTTTAACATCAGGCGAGATGGTGGTCAAGTGTATATCTATAAAAGTTAAAAAAAGCGGGTCAAACCCATGGCTAAGTGAGCATAGCCATGGGAAATGCTGACGCATTTCTAGATGGCCAATGGCCATGGTCCCCAGTTTACCCGAAAAAATATTATCATTCCCGAGCGTAACGCTAGAATTCAATTCACAACCCACGAAAAATCTGTTTGTAGCGCGCTAAGAGAAGTTTTGACTTCAAATATTGAAGCACCTCTTTTGTTAGTCACCAAACATTGTCAACACGTCTGTGATGTGTTTCGATTACCATTTACCGTCTGGTGAGTTTCTTCTTAATCACTATTTCTTAAAAAAACACATAAATCGCATTATAAATAGCTGTTCTATAAAAAACTAATTTCTCTTTTAAAACCTGACTAAAGCTAAAACTGTTTTGAAATTGAATCAATGAATTTGATTTTAAATTAAAAGTTGATGTCGTAGGTATTTTTTAACCGACTTCAAAAATGGAGGTTTCTCAATTCGACCGTATATATGATTTTTTTGGTTAAGCATAAGCGTTCAACGTAAATCTGTATAGACAGAAAAAAACTTTTTGCTACGGATTGAACGCATATGCATGTGTTTGTATTGTATGACAAATGTTGTTTTGACATATTTTGGAGATTATTACAGTTCTAATTTCACAATGAAAAAATGGCGGTTGGTGGAAGAAGGTCGCAAATTAAGGGTAATAATAATATGTATTTTGAAGCCAAAACGCAAAACAAATAATAAAAAATTTGGTTATCTGTAAAGTCGGTTGGTTTACGGACGAAAGTTTAACGTGACAACGTCATAACAAAACATTGATAGATGCGGCGCAAACGTACAATGGGTGTAACGGGACATAACGCGACACTTTTTCGTGCATGCATCCGTTCATCAATTTATTAGACGTCACGTCAATAACAACAAATATTTTGAGCCCTTACCACTTAGTAATATAAAATAGTTTGTTTATAAAATATTCTCAGATCTAACAAATATTTACAAAAACATTTATGTAAATCGGCCAAGCCATTAAAGAATTTAAATTAATGTTAGACATACTTTCACACACACAAGAATACACTGCCTACAGAGATTTCACACAAAATAATTCATGTATATAAGTACTAATTTTATAAAGCCGAAGAGATTATGAGTTTATTTGGTTGAAACTATTAGCCCGATTTCAAAATTTTTTTCACTGTGATTCCTGAGTCCTACAGACTATATAATCCACGGACGAAGCCGGGGTGGACCGTTAGTTCTTAAATAAGATAAGTTAATAGGGATGTTAACACTAGTCACAAATTAAAGCTTAATGTTATTATTATGATAGATTCCATTAATAGCATATCGGAAATTACAATATTATAATTTAATATTACGTAGTAAATTTATTACACATGATTTTAAATGCTATATTTTTTATCGGTTGTCACATGACTGGAAACACCAATATGACTTATTACGTCACTAGTCGCAAAACAAGCTGTCGAAAACTGTCTAAACTGTTTACTTCTCTGCATTTTTATTATATTTTGCGATCTTAGCAACGAAGATTTTGATTGTTTGTTTTCAAGTAATGATAAGAAACCACATAAACTGGACATTCAGTCATGATTCGCGACCAATGTACCATAGTACAAGCTTTGCTTAGTTTGGGGTCAGGTGGTGTAGTATGTGAAATGTGTACCCATATTTATTTATTTATTTAATGTTTTGCGACTAGTGACGTCTTGTCAGTTGTTAGTGTTTTAGCGGCAAAATTCAAAACTAGTCTAATATTGTATATTTACTCCTCGAAAATACGAATGTTTTGAAATAAAATGTTATTCATTACGGTAAACATGTGACAATCTTCAAAATAAAAGCAGTTCCGAAAAATTGGTAACATCTCCATTATTATTATTCTTAGTTTTAGAGATGTTAGCTACTAATTTCGTCGAACTGAAAATTCCATCCAAGTCTTGCATTTTTTGTAGCAGCTCATTACTATACCGTTAGACTGTGGCAACTAAAACGAGTTTAAGAATTTATGTTCTTAATCCATCCCCACGGATCACGATTAGTAAAGCTAGTGCATGGAACTTGCTCACGGGTCGAAACCCAACGGGCTTTCTAAGACGATTCATTTATTGGCTATTTCCGTTCCCTCGTCTGGGGAACACCACAGTTACCGGTACATCTGATCCCATGACGCCGTAACCACCTCGTGGACCTACCTCTGAGTGCCACACGTTTCCGCGTCTTGGCCCTCCCTCCGCAACAGCCGTTTGTGTGTAGAAGATAAGAGAGAGTGCTGCATCGCAATCCTACTTTTCTTCCCCCCTGAAAACCCACTGCGGCCTCTCCTCTCACATCGTGGTCTCTACTCTACCGAAGCAATGCCTGCCATTGAACATCGTGGCGCATCTCAGTTGCGTCGGCGCTACCGGCGCTGCGCAAACTAACTGTTCGCAGCATCATCGTGGGCTTGCCTAGAAAAGCTATGCAGAACTCAGGTAAGTAGCCCCAGCCCTGGTCCGTGGAACTACGGTCAACGCCATGAGCGTATTTCTATTAAGACTCAGAACTATGACTTGGCCAGATAAGAATATCAGTCTTTCTACTCACCGCAACCACAACCTTTATAGGCGCTGTTTGAAGAGCGCAGAGTGCACATAGAAGTCGTTTCCATTACAGCCGGGATTGGCCATCAGTCGACAAGAATCCACAAAGGATTGCGAAGTGATAGACTGTTTTTTGTACAATAAAAACTAACGAGACGAGCAGGGCATGCTCCTGATGGTAAGCAACATGCCTCCCACGTAACAGCACAATAACACGCAGCTATTGGACCATGAAGAGTCCAAATCATTACCTAGCACTGCACTGCGCTCCGTCACCTAGAGATCTAAGATGTTATATCTCTAAATCCTGTAATTTCACTGGAAACATTGGCCTTTAAACCGCAACACAGTAATGTTTGTACATTACTACTTGGCGGTAGAATAACTGTCAAAGGTGTGGTACGTCCCTAGGCGGACTCTGCCGCTACAATTTTCGCTGAGTCCTACCATTACAATTTTCATTGGATTTCCATTCCGATTCCCAGGATGTACCACGAAAGGCCCAGCCTCCCCAGCCTGTAATGCAACGGATTCTTTACTGAATAAAAAAAGTATTAATTTCTTACCATACATATAGGATTTGTGTGGACAAATCCAATTTTTAAGTGGATGCTGGAACGAATCACAAAAAAAATATCTGTTCAGCTTCTTGACATTAACATGAAGACGGCTTGAAACAAAAAATAATTGTGAAAATTAAAAACGAAGTGCGTTTAAGACCTCGCATATAAACGTTTTCATACTAACTGAATATTTTGTGGCAATACAGGTAATGCAAATAATATAACCTTATTTATAGGGTGCGAGGTTTCTCTATCCGCTATTATACTTGCAATTTTATTACTATTGTTGCGAACGTTATGTAGTCGGGAGAAGACATTGGTAATCGCAACAAAGATTTATCCTACTTTGGTCACAATCAAAACTGTTACAATATATTGTGTGAAATATAATTAACAAGAGGCATCCCATGGTTTTATCTGCTCTGTGTACGTTTTCGTTATCTTCCCGTTACAAAAAGACTGTGTGTTATTCAAGACGTGTGTTAATCTGTGTTCTACATTTCAACCTGCAGGTCTACTACGAAGTCCGATAAACGATATATCGGCCGAAGTTATGGACGTTTTTTATCACGAAACATAATCGGTCGGTTGATCTGATCGGGCGTTTCGTTCGTCCCGACCGACACTGATTTGACAGTTTTTGTGTCATCAACCAGCCGATTGTGTTTCGTGGTATAAAACGTCCATAACTTCGGCCGATATCTCGTTTATCGGACTTCGTAGTAGACCTGCTGATCCGTTCAAATATGTGTTGCTAAGCAACGATTATCCAAACATCTAAATAGCAAACATCTAAACTTTCGTATTTTAATTTTGGTAGGATTGTTATTATTTTATAGGATGAGTGGCAATGAGGCTGGAGTCCACCAGATGGTAAGCTACAAGCTTGCGGGAGAAATTACTCCATATAATGGCTGCTCTTGTGGCTCAGTTGGTAGTGAGCCTACTCGTCTCTCGTTATCTGAATTTCTTTAAGTTGCGTCCTCCAGGAAAACGTCTTTTTAGACCACTTTTCAAAGTTCTCATTAACCAAAACAAATATCAACTGGTAAAAGTTATATTAAATTTCTACAATTTGTTGGCTTTAAAATGGTAGTTTCTTTTTTTGTTAATGAATTTATTGTTTAAATAATATCTCCTCACAACGAAACCATAAAAAATAGAAATAATTGTAATTATGATGCATCTCCTCTAAAAACCGCCATTATTTGGATTTTGTACTCACACAAACGGATAGGCAATTCCATTACGAATATTTTGGTAGATATATTTATTCAAAAGATTAAAGTCTGATTTTATAAAGATTTTAATTTAAAATTTGAGCGTAAAGCAGCGACACATCCTACTGTTTCTCTCTTGCTCGTTCTTTCGGTGTGCGATAAGATAAGAAATGGTCAAGGTCATTTGCTCGGGATACGGCCTTAATTAGTTTTGTCTATATAGTTACGATAGTTTGTCTTTGCTCAGTTAATTCGCTGCATGGATGGTCATTCAAATCTTAGTGACAATATTCGAAAACTATTATTACAATCATATTAAATTGCGCTTCTTACTGTTATTAGATATGACATAAACATAAACAACAAATTAACAAACACAATCAACCTCAACCATATAGAAACGGGTAAACGGAACGGGTTGAAATGTGACACAGAGTTAGATTACAGCCTGGAATACCACATATACTACCTTTTATTGCAAAAAAATACAGGAACGGTAATTAAACGCGTGACAGCAAGCTTTGCGTATATTCACAATGAGCAGCGTTAATTGTATTAACACGCAACAAAACACGAAGGCAACGCCGGCGCCGTCGGCGCCGGACGGAAGCATTTCTCGTCAAGTTGAGCCTGTACAATATTTCATCTCCACGAAAGCCACGACTCAGCCCCGTACTGGCCACCGAGTACCGAGATGTCTTTGACATCAATCTCGGTTTGATAGCCGAAAGCGTTCGTGCGTGGCCAGACGCCATGATTCTTTTTTGTCGTATTTTATTTCCTTTTATTGCGCTTTTTGTTCGGTACGTCTCATTTGATTCTGTGAATTGCGGCCATAGATTCGTTATTTTGATAAGTAATAAAGTTTTACTTGTCGCGTGCGCCGTTGCTCGTCTTTTTGACAGATCCAATGGAGTTGGTTGTATGTTCGTTTTTTCCTTTGTTTGATTTTTGAATGTTTTTTAACTAAAGTATTGTAACCAAAATACCAAGATAAATACATTATTATATTATTCGCTACATAACACTAACTATCTAAAAATTTTACCAAGATTGTGTTGTGGGAGACATATAGATTGCTGTCAATATGATCATATTATTGTTTCCGTGTTTCAAGTCTTACGGGAGACTTCATTAATTAGAGAAGGAGTGTAAGATTCAATAATATTTCGCTGAGAACTTCCTTCTGCTTTATCTTTTCCTAATGTCTAAAATTAGCTTCACTAACTATTGCTAAGAACCAAGTCAATCATAATATATATGTCACTTATGAAATAAAAACAAAAGTAGTACAATCATTTCATATCGCTAAAGAACCATAAGACTTTAGATATTGTCTATTTATTAGACACATTAAATTTATAACATCCTTTTTTTCACAATGACACAAAATAAACTTCTACATTTCAACTTTCTTAGCAAAATGTGCATAGAGTTAAACATTCCAATGGTTGGATAATAATTTAAACCTTAAGCCAATTACAACGATCATAATCACTGTATAAATGAGCGACAGCTTAGGATATCCATCACAAAAACTAAAACACTGTTGCAAACGCTTACTAGTTATTAATCGGATAAGGTGACTCAGAAATGATGTACAAAAATGGTAAGCAAAAAGTGGAAACTACTTTTTTAAGACTCGAATTCCTCTCTTACGAATGATACTTATTAGTCTGCGGCAGTAGGTCTAGTTAGCTACAGATGCAAAGTGTCAGGGGTACATAAAATTGATCTGTCTAGTTTGAACCGTGGATGGAATGCTAAGTTTTTGCCTCTATTTTATCCAAAAACCAAAAGCGAAGTGAATATACTACTTGGTGCGCAATACATACTCCGTTTTGTAAGTAATTGTATGCAGAATTGTACGTACCTTGCCATGGTGTTCTACATCTTAGGATTACTTACTATCAGGACTAATATTTTCGTAATTATACATTAGGTATGTATGTCGAAACGTATGTCAACTCTTTCTTAACCGCTTTCAGAAAAGGAGAAGGTCCTTAATGAACTAATAAAAAAAAAACACAGTAAACTTAACTAGGATTTTATCAAATTAATATTTATAGATAAATTAATTTTATTAATTTGAAATGACACTTCACAGTACAGATAGTTTATTTCTATTTGTTTCATTTCTCTCTCATTGTCGCACGCGATATGTCTCGATGACAGCAACAAGACGACGCCTACGATATCTAATTATATTTTAAGGATGGGATCGAGAAAGCCGCATGGAATTTATAATTTTGCCTCAGATATTTTTGTTCAAGATCAATAGCACTTACCTATATGTGTATACATCGGTAAGCTTTTATAGGCTAAAATCCTATCAGCGGCAATCCAAGCCGAGGTCGTTTAAAGTCAAGGTTAAAGTCAAAGTTAAAGTCAAAGTTAAAGTCAAAGTTAAAGTCAAAGTTAAAGTCAAAGTTAAAGTCAAAGTTAAAGTCAAAGTTAAAGTCAAAGTACTTTATTCATAAATGTACAATTTACACATCAATTAATAAAAAACAAAAAACAAAAGAGAAAGAGCCTACTAATTGTATACATAAACATTTCAAAGTTCGGAATGCCTACTTTACTGTATTATAATAATTATTTTACAGAAAACTGTCAATCATTATACGAGTATAATATGTCTTACTGACCCATGTCAAATTTATTATTTATATTTATACATCTAAATAATGTTGTTTTTTTTTACGACAACGATAATTTAACGTGTCGACGTAATTACAAAACATTGATAGATGCGGCGCAAGCGTACAATGAGCGTAACGGGACAATGAGCGTAACGGCACACTTTTTCGTGCACACAGCATCCATCGATTTATTAGACGTCTAAAAATCCGCTCGCCAAAATCCCTGTTAAAAACGTGGTATGATTTGTAAAAGATTTGGCGGTTGGCCTTTACTGTTTACCGATCTTTGGGCTAGGAGAAGAAACGTAGCGCCTTGGGTAGTATCACACGTCATTGATCAACAATGATCGAAGAAATTTTGAACTGTGGAATAATTTGCCTGAGTGGTTATTCCCTGAAGCGACTCTGGGTTGTATCAACAATCGTCTAACCACTTTCATAGTTCAGATGGAGCTTCAATGCTATTGAAGTTAATATTTTCTAATTTAGTGTAAGTCTACAACGGGAATGTAAACAAGCCATGCCATAAGACCTGCCATTTTAAATTTAGTAGTTTACACTACGTAGTGTTTTTATAAACTTTCGCCTTGTTTTCAAACTATGCTATACCATTAATTGTTAGTTACAGGAAATGTATAAAGGCAATAAATATCGATGTAGTAAGTGATAGTAAAAAAGGTGGATAGGAAACGCGCGTTAGCCAATGAGGCTCCGCCGGTGAAATGAGGTGGAATGCGCATTTTTTTATAATTTCCAACTATTGGTTAGCGATTCTAATCGTACATAAGAAGTTGCGGAGCTGTCGTTTTGATATATCTATGATGTTTATTTGTTTTTTCAAAAGTGCGGTTGGCGTTGATAATGGATCAAAACAATGTTTTTCCTTGTGTTGTCAACTTTAAAAACATTTGAAACAATGGTATTGATAGTATTTGTATCAGCTTCTACTGCTTAGCAGAATGTAATAGTAGTAATGTGCAAACATTCACCCGAAAATTGGTGCCACCTATTGGAATATTGTACTTCTTAATACGAGAAATAAAAAAATAATGATGTATGAGTGCTTGTGTGTGTACATAAGTGCATACACTGCTATTTTAATTGTGGATAACTTGCGGATTTTCAATTTATGTTAAATAGTAGGTACCATTAAACGTTTGGAAAATCACGTGAAATTTTCGAGTAAATAGGTATGTGTCATACGAATAAATAATGCACTAGAACAATGATGTTGTTGGTGTTAAAAAAAGTAACACAATAATAATTAAAAAATCATAATCACAATCAAATAGTATTTAGTCACGACGCTGACTTATTAGTCACTGTATAACAACACTCCGTTTTAATTAGTGTCCGACCGAAAGTTCGGTTTCGGTTTCGGTTTCGGCCGAGTTTTGGCCAAAAATCAAGTTTCGGCCACAGTTTCGGTTTCGGCCAAAATCGGCCGAAACTTTTGCCGAAACCGAAACTTAACAAGTTCAAGCACGTTCACGATCGCCTAAATTTGTTTTCCGCGGCAACGCTTTGACGGACGCTGTCGGCCCTTTTCGGGAATTATCGTGCGCCGTTCGGATAGTTCTGTAGCAACCAGCGAAGCCGTACAACCGTACGAGGAACCTCGTACGGTTGTACGAGGTTCCTCGTACAAATACGAGATTTGTAGTCTTTCGTACGAGGTACGAGGACACTATTAATTAACCTCGTACAATAAGTACGAGATTATAATTTTGCTATTATAAAATAGTGAAAACTAGAGCCATCTATCAGAACTTGTAAGGACTTACAAGACTTCTTACTGATTTCTTATGTATCCGGTTAACAGGAAAATCCCCGACTAATAAAACATTTCATTTTTCGCTTTCATTCTACTTACTTTCTGTGTTACTTACGTATTTCGGACCGCGCCCTATAAGTACGAGGTTTGAAATTCAAAATAAATTATTACAACAATCTTAATATATTGTGTTTGCATTTCATGCCCTAATTAAGGCAAAATAATAGGTAAAATGCACCAAATTTCAGTAGTTTAATAAATTATATACTTGACCACGTGAGTTTCGGTTTCGGTTTCGGCCGAAACTGAAGCCACGGCCGAACATTCGGTTTCGGTTTCGGTTTTGGCCGGAAAATCAGTTTCAGTCGGACACTAGTTTTAATAACACATTGAAAACATTACACATGACGAAATCGCGATCTAAATTATTATTTAATTATCTCCCAATGTTTCGATCGCGGTCAGCTGTGGTTACGCGACGAACCGCATTTTATTCAGTTTTCTCGTGACCAGGGCCGTTATGATGTAATTGAATAACAATTTAGATCACGATTAAATTCTAAGTAATTTCTTCAATATGACTTCAAATCCTTTTTGATAAATAAAAATTACACTAAAGCAATAAGTAAGGATAGAGGTAGATACTTTTGGTTTTCCAGTTATGTCAAGTTTGATCTCATGAGTGTTTCGGAATATCGCCAATTTGAAATTGAAACTTCAAATTTTAAATTTCTATTAAAAAATGGTTGTCTGTAAAGTCGGTTGGTTTACGGACTATTGTTTAACGTGACAACGTCATAACAAAACATTGATAGATGCGGTGCAAGCGTACAATTAGCGTAACGGGACAATGAGCGTAACGGGACATAACGGGACACTTTTACGTGCATGTAGACAGGGTTAATCGATTTATTAGATGTTGTCAAGTCAAAAATTAAATATTAGTATTGTAGTGAGTTTTCTCGACTACAATCCCGCAACATTCTCAATCGGTAAAGCAATTGTAATTAACACGTCCCTAAGTCATTAGCCCGTTCTCATGAATAACGAACAGCGGACCAATTAAAAGGCCCTACGTGGGACGATACAGGACCACAGATGTTATTCGGATAACCAGATATTAATTATTGTTATTACTATTCGATAAGGCAGCGCTTCTGGCGCTTACTGTACAATGTCGACGAACATTTAACATTCTATATTCAGTACGATATAGAACTCGCTAGATTTTGTATAGAACTCAGATGACATGCAAAAAATTTGATAAATATGTATTACACAAAGAAACATGTAACAAAAACAAACAAGTAAGTAAATACAAAGTAAAATCCATTCTTGGTTGGCATTCAAGTAAAAGGTTGAGCTATAATTTCGTAGCCTGGGTATTTCCTGATGGATAGCGTTTAGGCCAATGGCGGTTCCAGTTTTGGCAGTGGGGTCATATCTTCTTCTTCTTATCCGGTACGCTCTTGACAGAGCGGTCGTGATCGCTATGAGCTCGTAGCATTATTGGAGGGGTCAGATGTGATCCGCTTCACGACGTTTCGCCATTGCTGCCTGCTAGACGTCATCCTGCTGCACTCATTCAGCGAGCCTCCAATCGCGGACTTGATCTGGTCAGTCCATCGTGTGGGTGACCTTCCGCGCGGTCTTGTGCCTTCCACTTTTCCTTGAATGACAAGGCGTTCTATGCACTGGTTGTCACGCCGGGAAACATGTCCAAAGAATGTTAGGATACGAGATTGTACCACAGAAAATAGACGCTGCCTGATGCCGAGTTCCTGAAGTATCGAGACGTTTGTGCGAAACTCGGTCCACGAGACTCCAAGCATTCTTCTCCAGCACCACATTTCCAAAGCGTCCATCTTCTGTCTCTCCACTTCTCGCAGAGTCCACGTTTCAGCCGCGTAAAGAAATATGGGGAATATAAGCGTCCTCACGAGCCTGGTCTTCGTGGCTTTAGTTATATTTCTATTCTTCCATATCTTCCGCATCCCGTCCATTGCTGTTCTTGTGATGCCCATACGTCTTTTGACTTCATCCACGCATCCACCATTGCCCGAAATCATAGCCCCGAGATAAATATAAGATTGGACTACAGTGCAATTCGCGATTTGGGTTACTTCAGGCGAATTACATCTAACACGGTCAATAATCATAACCTTGGTCTTGTTGCGATTAATTTTAAGTCCAAACTCATAACTCACTCGTTCCATCCTTGACAATAGCTCTTCCAAGTGTTGTGCACTGGTTGCAAATAAGGTGGTGTCATCCGCGTAACGCAGGTTTGCAATCTTATACCCACCAATTGTCACACCATCTGTCCAGTCCTCCAAAACGATGCGCATTATCAGCTCTGTGTACGCGTTGAATAAGAGCGGTGATATTATACAACCCTGGCGTACGCCGGCACTAGGATGGAAATCATCAGATAATACATCATCTGTGCGCACTGAGGCTGTGCCTTCTTCATATAAACATCTTAAAAGGTGAACAAGATGTTTTGGTGTGCCCATATCTAGTAAGGTCCTCCACAATACCGGCCATTTCACCGAGTCGAATGCTTTGGAGAAATCAACAAAACAAATGAATATGGGCTTATTGAATTCTCTCGACTTCTCTATGATCTGGCGTACTATGAGAATTTGTTCCCTAGTGCCTTTCCCTTTACAAAACCGGCTTGCTCCGGGCGATCTCCTTTGATAGGTACGTTTTCAATCGCTCGTTGAGGATGTGCAACATTATTTTGCTAGCGTGTGATATTAGAGCAATGAGGCGGTAATTGTTACATTTCTTTGTCGAACCTTTTTTGTGCAGGGGTGTGAAAACGGTGTGCGTCCTTTCCGAAGGCCAAACTCCTGTCTGCCACACCTTGTTGCAAATAAGATGAAACATCTGGTAACCGCGTTCTCCTAAAGCTTTGATTGTCTCTATCGGAATTGCATCTCTACCAGTTGCTTTCTTGCTTTTCAAGTGTTTTATGGCAGCTCTTACTTCGGATATAAGGATGTCTGGTTCCAAATTCTCTTTCTCTAGGTCTGTGCTTGCAAACTGTCGCGACTGCGGGTCTCGGAATAATGACTGACAGTAATTCTTCCACGTTTCAGAGATTTGTTCTAGTTCTGTTACCACTTCATTCTTGTCGTTCTCCATAGCCCAGGTTTTAGTCGGCAGAGATTTGGTAATAAGACGAATTTTGTGGTACAGATCTCTAGACTCGTGCTTTGTAGCGTGTTTTTCAACATCTTCACAGATGCTACGAAGGTGGCAATTGTGATCTCGCCTGCAACAAGCTTGGATTTTGGCAGACATCTTATTTAACTCTCTTATGCCTGCTCCAGCAGCTTTCTTACGGCGCCTCTCTTCAATTAGAGCAAGAGTACTATCCGTCATCCAATGTTGACGTTTGCGTGTTTCTGTTCTTGGAATAGATTCCGCTACTGCATTTTGGATGAGATGTTTAGCTTTATTCCACAGCATGTCTGGTGTAGCTTCATTGTGGTTCATATCCACCCACTCCCTCCATTTTTGCTCAAAAGCTGTGTTGAACTTCTCGCTATATGCTATGTCAAGCTGTCTTATTTACTTGGCGGGTCGGGCAGATTTAAGTTTCAGCCGTATCTTCGCGACAACAAGTTCATGGTCGGATCCACAATCGGCCCCAGGAAGTGTGTGAGCGTTGAGAATGGAGGTACGCCAGCGTGATCTAATAAGTATGTAGTCGATCTGGTTCTTGGCTCTACCTCCAGGTGATGTCCAGGTGAACAGCCTACGTGGGTGGTGTTGAAATAGGCTGTTTGCCACCACTAAGTTGTTTTCATCTGCGAACTGCATAAATCTTTCACCTCTTTCAGTGGGGTCATATAGTCAACTAATAAAACTGTGCGATAAAGACATGCATACTTTTTAATTAGTGGTTCACCCAGATAGTGAACCCCGCCCAAAAGGGGGTCAGGAACCCCATGACCCTCTGGATCCGCGCTTGGTCTAGGCGTTTTTAAATCGAAAGTGTATGGGCTTTTTCTAGGTGACGCTCCATTGTATACCGCATCGTCCCTTAAATTTGATGAGATTACCGTTTTCAATGTAGGTATTTCGTAAATATATTAGTTGTTTGAAATAAATTAGGTTAGAGGGGTCCTGCGCCTTTCACTCTAGCTCAAAATTCGGCAGGCAATAATTTGCAAATAGCGTGAAGTTAGACTAATGTCTTTATTATGTTATGTTATTATGTTTACTAATTTATTTGGATGTATTTTGTAAGATCTTACGATACGAGGCACCATTAAAAGAACGCCTGAAAGAAAGGAAATAGTGTTCAGTCATTGCAATAATGCTTTATTTAGAAATACACTTCTGTGAGTGACCACTTTTAACATCACAAACATCTAGATTTGTTAATCGATTATATTCATTATCTTATATCTATTTAACTTTACTCAACATTTTGAGAATATATTAACTGACTATGTAAATATTCGAAATGTGGCCGGTTAAGACAGCGTAAGACGAGCTAAAGCTTAAGTAAGAAGCGATTTAATTGCTCATAAATAAGTAGGTACTATAACTAATAGGAAATGCTCATTACACTTAATAAGTTTCTTATAAAAAAAATGGCACAATAGGCTGACACCATAGCGGGGGAGACACCTCACGTCTAGTTTCTATGTACGATAGAAAAATTTCTAAATAGATCAGTGTATAGGAAAAGATGGGACGCTAGGGTGACCAGTTATTGCTTGTTAGTTTTTTATTTAAAATAGTGAGTGAGAGCAGATGTGTGCCTACTGTACGCAACACAATAGAGATGGTAACATTTTTCGGAATTGCGTTTATTTTGAAGATGAACGTTTGTTTACAAAAAATCTGATTTTATAAAAAATATTATTATTTTCAATGAGTAAATATAGAATAATAAAATAGTTTTGAAATTTCCCGCTTAAACATTAACGACTGACATGACGTCACTAACCGCAAGAGATGGTTGAACAAACAAAGTTCAAATCATTGTACTGCGCTGCTTACTTGTAGATATGAGGTTATTTATATCGAGCTCGTAGTTTATTTGGAAACAATGCCATTCAAACTGGAATACGTATACTGCCGGTGGCTATTTTTTTTAAATGTATAAATTACAGATAAAATTGATGTTTGTTTGGCCTTTAAAAAAATACTTTTTTTTATCAAACTGCATAAATCATCAAAAACCGATACCATTTTATAATTGACGCAAAACATTTACATCTTTGAGGCAAGGGTTTCACAGTAAGTTCGTTATACGAACAGCTGAACTGGGGAATATGTTTTCCAAAGAGGTAAATCAGAATGAATACGTATTCATATTCCTTGGGATACGTATTCATATTCCTTAGTAAACCTTCATGCACCATTGTAGACCGTATTTTATACCGCCTATCATGAGACGTAATGGCTGTCAAGCAAGGATGCTTGACATGCTTGATACGGATTTTGATTACTAATAAAATTCCAATCACCAAGACCAAATCAGTTATTAAAATACGAGTGTCCCTTAAAATGTGACAACAGATTTGGTTACCCTACACGATGCATCCTCCTTATTTGCTTAAACAATGACAGATCTCACTAAATGGTATATGATTATACTTTTTGTTAATACTGACTTAAGTGGAAATGTTAATTAAATCTTTTGACATTGTAATCATCCTTTTAAACAGTTTTCTTTGTAAATCTCTGGGTGACGAGCGCAGTGCGGTGCTAGGTAATGATTTAAACTCTTCATGTCCCAATAGCTGGATGTCACTGTACTGTTATGGCCAGGCATGTTACTTACCATCAGACACATGTCACGCTCGTCTTGTCACTCTATACCGACTGTAAAAAAATCTCTGCACTAAATCAATGCTCACTTGTATCAAGGTTTACGCACTCAATCGTTCTGGTTCAAATCCCACGCGCACTACTGTCTCTTTGAAGTCTTGTGCGTAATGCTACTGACTTAAAAACGGTGAAGGAAATACATCGTGAGGAACCCTGCTTTTCGGAGAAGATTTAAATCCACGAAGACAAGTGAAGTTTGCTGACCTGCGAATTGGCCAGTGTGATACGCTATGGCCTAAAACATCGAAAACCAATAGATGAGCTCTCCCAAACTTCAATCGCACGGAATTATGTTATCTTTGAAAAGAGTGAGCTCACTCTTTCCGTTCTAGTCGGTTGCAGGAACCGGTAAACGCCGGACGTTTTTACCTATCACTACAAAACAGCATCCTTAAAATTATATCTACCAAACCCGATTGTCCGATCCAAAGACACTTAGTGAGTCTAACAATTAGGCTCATAAGTTAAGTTATATGTTGTGTTTAAAATTTGTTATTTCTTGTTTTTAAATTTTCCGTGTAAAATTTTATTTTTATGTACATGTGCATTATGTACTGATGTCTGAAATAAAGATTATATTATTACTACTCGTTGTCACTACCAAAATAAGAAGAATCACAGCATATCTCGCCGCTAGCGATTCTAGGGGTCAAGTAGATTGGTTGTATGTACACCACTCAAGCTACACACGGAAACGCAGCTCATTAACAATTTCAAGGTGCTCAGGGAATATCCATTGATTTATATCGATGAGTCTAAAATAATGGTAGTTTGTGGCACGATTCAAATAGATATTTAGCGCCCGAAGACGTTAAAAAAAGCAAAGTTAAGAAGTTATGGTGGCGTAGTGGCGAAATAGTCCGTTTTGCAGGTCGTAGGTTTGAGTCCCGTCTACACCTATGGATATTTATTAAATTGCAGATGTATTAGATTTTAATCACTATTGGCTTTGATGCAGAAGGAAAACATCGTGCGGAAATCAACATGATCCAAGAAAGTCATCTTTTGAGGACAAGCGTAACCTGCCAACTTGCTCTTGTCCCAGCGTTGTGGATTATATAGCCCTGACTCTCTCCTTGTGAGAGAAAGTCCCTAATCCCAGCAGTGAGAACATGTGAGTCGTTTGTTATTATTTATAAGCAAAGTTTAAGTATATCTATTGGGCGACCACGCATCTCATAATTCTCAATCAAAAGTGGTCAGACCGGCTAAATAACTTAATGAATTATCCGTCAATATGCGTACAACGGAGGCCGGATTGCAGGCAGAATTGGCTGAGACAATGACCCTTACAAACCTGTATTGATCCTAAAAATACAACAAAACTTACCGTTTCAGATCACTCTTTAAACGGGAGCGTGTCCGTTATATTCAATAAATAAATAAAGAAACCTTGGTGGACGTTTCTCATGAAACAACATTTTGCCTCAAGCTAAGCAAAGCTCGTATCGAAGTCAGATAACTGAAATAATCTCTACTTATGCATTAATATTACGCATGCGAACGTAACTCTCTGTCTGTTACGCTTTAGCGCCTTAATTACTGAACCGATTTTAAAGGAACTTAGTACTGAAATAGTCTAACCTGAGAAATGATGTAGGCTACTTTTTAATGCGAAAAAGAACGGCAAGAGTTTAAAAAAATATAAGTTATAAAAAAAATCGTGATTTAGTAAGCTGGGAGCGTGATACTGTTTGTTTAGGCTTTCGATTACATACAAATACCTTTTATGTTGTGCCATTCAAAATTTGTAAAAAAATCCCTGAAGGGGTAAATACCTACAAATAGTTTAGGTAGAGGCAAAAGCTAGTACTTATATAATTGTCAATACAGACTTATTTAACATTATTTATTACATATGTTAATAAGTTTAATGTACCGTAAATGTCTCATTGTTACAAAACATGACAGAAGCTCATTTTGTTTCTTTTAGTTTGTTTGACGTCTAATATTTTTGTACCCTTCTAACATAAATAAATAAATATTGGTGGACAACACACACACACCACCATCTGATCCCAAACTAAGCCAAGCTTGTAATATGGCGGCCAGATAACTGATATAATACTTAGATAGTTATCAAAATTAAAACATTCAAATACCCAGACATACAAACTTTGACATTTTTAATATTAGAATAATGTCATTTAGACGATAATATGCTTTTGCTCATTGTGGGTGTGCCTCTCTGTGTTCTCACGTAATTACCGCGATAAGCAAGCACAGCTAAATATATTGTCGATTGTCCGCGCTCGCTCGTAATTAAAATTCCTTGTTAAGCAGTTGTAATGTTGCAAATACATTTGTTTAAATTGATTATAATATTTAATAGCATCTGCCTTCAAACTTGCCCCCATAGAATTCAGAAAAAAGCTATTTTCTAAAGAACTGTACCTACATCGTTCGAGATTATATTTGTTTTTTCTATTCCAGGATATCATTAATCAATTTTTTTTACTGTTCCTTCAGGTTCCATTAAAGTGATTGAGCAACAAACATCTAAAGAAATAAACATCACAACTTTTTCATTTATAATATTACTAGCAGCGTCTCTTGGTTACCCGCGTAGTTCCTATTTTGTAATGCCAGGTACATAGGCATTACTGTAATCCATAAATTTCAACCCAATCTGTTCAGCCATTTCGACGTGATTGAGAAACAATCATTAAAACTTAGTTTTAATGAAATCGCGTGATATTCCGCGATGAAAAGTTACCTATTCTATTCCAGACTGTAAATTATCTGTATTCCAAACTCAAGCCGATCTGTTCAACAGTTCCGATGTGATTGAGCTAAAACATCCAATATTTTGTACTTATAATACATAGTAGTATAAGATTACATAGTCAAGTTGGGATATTACGAGTGCGAGTAGTAATATTATCCGCAAAGATATTGGCATCTAGGATATTCGCGTCAAAGTAAGCCGGCAGAACCGATGGTTGGTAAAACTAATCCAGATTCCCGAGGCGTGTCATGTCATAGAACATGGTTGGAATAGTTGACGGCGGCCGCAACCATCCTGTGTTGCTCCTTGTATGGCTCTTCCAGATCGATCATAGTAATGTGACTCTATAACAGTAAGGAAACTTGGGACAGTTGGGTGAATATCGCATGTATAGGTACCTAGTTTGATTTTATTTTTATGATTTTGTATAGGAAAGGTTCTTTAAAGAGTCCAAGAGTCTTTCCTGGGGAAGCACTTGCATCTGGCGGTAACCAATATATCTGCTCAAGACAAAATAGTGCCACCTTAGCTATTTCCCCCGTAATATCTCCAGGAAAAAATGCACTTCAAACCTTAGCATAGTAATTTTTGTGTTGTGGCGTAAAAAAAATGTCATTTTAAGTTTGACAGACCCACAGTTAATCTGCTTGTCTCCTCTTAAAATAATATACAGTTTTTTTGGGTAGTCATTTTTGGGGTAACTAAATCTCTGAAATTGTAAACTGACTGATTTTGTGGTTCTTTTGGCCAAATGAGTCTGTTCACGGAGCTGCACGTTGTGAGTTCGTGACAAATAATAGCCTATGTGCTATTACAAACTATAAACTTTACGTGTTGCAAATTTCAACTTGATCAGTCCAGTTGTTCCGACATGATTGAGCAACATACATCTAAAATTTTACATTTATAATATCAGTGGGATAAAATACACTTTATTGATAAATCAATAGAAAAGGATACACAGAAAGAATTTACGATAAACTTGAAAACTAGTGCGACAGTTACATAGCGACGTTAGTGCACTCGTCCATACTCTTTTCTAAAATACTGTGGTCATTGGCGCCATCCTAATCCAACAATGTCCTGGTTACCAACAAGTAAAGCTTAGTTCTCACGGGAAATGAATCACAGTAAATGCTTGGTAACAGGTATCAATCTATGTTTTTTTACCCCTTAAGTAAGGCATATCTGTATCACTGCACTACATATGGCGTTCAGCCATCACTCACATGAAATGGAAGGAAGTAATACGTCTTTGATGCTGTAAATGTTCATGATTGACGGTTTTCACTTACCATCACGTGATACGTCCGCTTGTTGGTCATTATTTACATTAACATGTCACAAAAATGTCGGAAGCTCTAATAAAGGAAACACGCAAATGTGCTACGATTTGCTGGACTAAAAAAACTCTTAACTACTAAATAATGTAATACTAGCAAAGCCCCAAGGTTTTCCCCAAACAGCTCGTATTCCAGTAATTTTTCTGTGATAAAAATTAGATATGTGCAATTCCAGACAATAATTTATATATTTTAAATACACCTTTGCCAGTTATTCTACCGGCAAACAGTAATGTGAAAACTTTCCACAAAAATTCTGTTTTCTAAATTTCGATCTAAAAATTACAACTGCATTCTAAAAATTATTGTGTTCCGGTTTGAAGGGCAATGTTCCCAGAGAAATTACAGGGCTTAGAGATATAACATCTTAGATCTCTGGGTGATGAGCGCAGTACAGGTAGGTAATGATTTGGACTCGTCATGTTCCAATAGCTGCGTGTCACTGAGCTGTTATGTGGCAGGCATGTTACTTACCATTAGACACATGTCCTGCTCGTATCGTCACTTCTTATTTAAAAAAAATACACTGGTAACTCACGTTTGATATAGTCAGTCCAGTCAGACTCTAGTTTCGATCGTATCTGGCGATCTTTTTCAAGAAGAGTGCGCACGCGTGTTCGCAGTAATTAAACTATGTAATAACCACGTTAGTATTCATACTAAAATAATTTACATAACTGCGTCATCGTGCTGTTTCTTTGTGTACCAAATTTTACCTGCTCAGTAGTTTTTGGTGATGTTTCACCCAAACATACATACATCCATACCAACGCACAAACTATCGCTTTTATAATATTAGTAGACCTAGCAGCACCTATGTAATTTCAGGTCCCAGAACTTTCTCGTAACGAAAAATAGCTATGTGTTATTCCAGACTATACTGTGTACCGAATTTCACCCCGTTTATTTCAGGCGTTCCAACGTGATTAGGAACAAACGTCCAAAATTTCACAGTTATAGTTTTCGAAGTTGTATTAGTAAGAGTAGGACTTTTATCAAAGAGCTTGCATATACTACGTATAGAGTTAGATTTTTCGCACGGTTCCTTTGTGTCAATCGTAAGCAGATGACGTGCATACTTTCTATGGCAATAGAGTGATGCGCCACGACAAAAGTATTACGCTTCCACAAGAACGACAAAGCAAGAAAGATGCTACCCGTGCTTTTGATGTAAAGCGTTTGTGCCAACTCTATAGGTAGTATTTATGTGTAAACTCTTAAACTATTACCAGTAGCTGCCTACATAGTAGGATTTATAAAATAACTATTCCCTGAGTAACTCTACGTTTTTTGGGGTAAAAAGTAACATAATCTGCTATTTTTTTGTGTAGGGGGAAATGCATTTACGCATCGTCCGCCGTCAGGGGCACGGCGGGTGTATCAGACTCAATGTCACTATAAGTGGTGCCCCTACCGACTAAAACCCCCACAGGGTACTACGACATGACCTGGGGCCAGAGTCGCTAGATCGCTGTCGCATTAGAGTCTAGCGGTCAGCAACAGGCAGACCGCGGTGCGTTTGCGGACTGCAAGAGGTCTGACCTCGGACCAAATACAATAATTTTATTTGAAACCAAAATAATAGAGAAGCAGCACTTAATTTATGGCTTAATTACTGGCGATACGTCGAGGTGTTGAAGGGGCTTTATGAAAACGCCACAATGACCGTTCGAGTACAGGACCGGCAGACTAACCATATCCTTTTAAAAAGAGGAGTGAGAGAGGAGGATGTTATATCCCCGAAACTGTTCACTAATGCTCTAGAAGATATGTTCAAGATGCTGGACTGGAAGTTGAAAGGCATATGCACCAACGGCGAATACCTGTCACACCTACGATTTGCCGATGACATTGTGATCCTGTCAGAATCGCTGCAAGAGCTACAGGAAATGTTGATCAGCTTGGCCGATGCTTCCCGCAAGATAGGTCTCCGGATGAATCTAGACAAAACTAAGATTATGCATAATATACATGTTACTCCGAGACCTATCCACGTCGACGGGACGCTTCTGGAGGTTGTTCAACAGTATGCCTATCTTGGTCAGATTCTCCAATCAGGTGCCGCTAACTTTGAGAAAGAGATCGACAGGAGAGTTCAACTGGGCTGGGCAGCGTTTGGAAGGCTTCGCCACATCTTCTCGTCATCCATTCCTCAATGCCTGAAGACAAAAGCCTTCGATCAGTGTGTCTTATCTGTGCTGACTTACGGAGCCGAGATGTGGCCTCTCACGTTAAGCCTGGTTCATCGATTTAAGGTCACTCAGCGGGCTATGGAACGGGCTATGCTCGGTGTCTCTTTGAAGGATAAAATCAGAAATGAACTAATCCGACAAAGAACTAAAGTGACCGACATAACCCACAGAATTAGCAAGCTAAAGTGACAATGGGCTGGCCATATCTGTAGGAGAGACGACTATCGCTGGGGTAGGAAGGTACTGGAGTGGAGACCGCGAACCGGCAAGCGTAGAGTAGGACACCCTGCAGCCAGGTGGAGCGACGATCTGCGAAAGGTTGGTGGTCGAAAGTGGATGCGCAATGCAGATGACCGCACCTTATGGCGTTCATTAGGAGAGGCCTACGTCCAGCAGTAGACGATTATTAAAAAGGCTGATGATGATGATGATGATGATGACGACTTAATTTATGAGCAGTTGCTATTTACTGGACCTCGTTGGAAAAATCCGCGACATCCAGACCCCATCTAAAACTACTTGCCGAACCTTTAACTAGACCAACGAATTCTCTGGCAATGGTAGGCGTATTGTTTACAAGTTTACATACAATCAGAATCTACATCACTCCAAAGTACAAAAAATATTACATTGTAAAATTTACAATAAATTCAGTTGTTCGATTGTACTACCAATCGTCATTGTGTATCATGTTTGTCCTCATCGATCAAGTTCTAATCAGGTTTTATAAAATAATTCAACGACAGAGCAGCATCAAAATCTGGTACGAAACCAGATCATCAACCCAACCCAAACAGTTATCTCGACAACAGCAAAAAACCGGCCCAGATCAAGTGTAGCCATGCGACAAAGCTAGTATTGTATGAACAAATAATGCACAAGTCATCCAACTATTTGGACCAATCACAGCACTTGTTTCTTTTTTAATCTGACGCGGGACTAAGAAGCAAGTATGTATTATAGATTCGATCTGATTCAAATTAAATACTTTTGTGTATACCGTTACTTGAATTTGAACGAATTGGTCGTTGCATCGGGAACTTTGTTTTTATTGTCACTGTAGGCATTGTTTTAGTAAGTTGGGGGTAGCCCGACTTAATAAAATACTATAATTACTACTAGCTTTTGCCCGCAGCTTCGCTCGCGTTTTGTATGTCGTTGGCGTAAGGCTGTGAAATTCTATCCCGTATAAGTACACCGAATATTTTTTTTTGTACAAAGTTCCTATTTCAAGACTTTGGACATTGAATTTTGATAAACAATTCTTTAGTAGATCCCACATCATAGGGGAAATACGTGTCCGAAATTTTAAGTTTCCAGCCCTAAGGTTTTGGCCTGTGCGTTTATGTAAAACTTTCATCCCCTATTTTACCCTCTTAGGGGTTCAATTTCGCAAACCCCGTCTTAGCGAGCGCCTAAGTGCTAAAAGACACCTCAGTGCAAAATTTCAGATTCCTAGCACTTGTAGTTTCAGCGATTTCGTGATGAGTGAGTGACCTTTAGCTTTTATATATACTTACACATAGATTAAAACTAAAACAATACAATTTTGGCCCTAGCTGTAGGTCTTTGAGTGATTGCAACAAATAAATAAAACAAAAAACCCTAAGATCTGAAACAAATGAATCTGAAAAACATCTAAGACGGTTTACAATAGCATCGGCTAGAACAAAGCGGCCGGCCGAGAGTTAGGCCGAGTTTAACATACACATTTGTCTCGACATGACATGCACCGAGCCAGACATAACTTGTCTATGACAATAATTTGCCTTGTTTATGGTCCGGTCCGCTACGAATTAAGGCTTCTTGTGTGTGTGGTCTCATGTAGGGATTGATTTGATATTACTCTATGAGCTCTGTCGTATGTCGTTATTCAATTAATTGTGTTAAGTTGCTGAAGCAAACAAACATGCTATTTCATTGTTTGATTTCATTTCTATTTGTAATGCTACTAATAGTGCTTCGCTGTTTTGCTTGTACCTGTGTAGTTTCTGTTGCTGTAATTTTTCCGCGTTTAAATACGTATTATTCTAAATATTTAACTATTTTCCAAAAATAATGTTTATAATGTACCTACAGGACTTAATCACGATTTAATTCATTGTTTAAATACCTCGACGTTTTAGCAGCGTTACAACCGCCGTGGTCACGAGAAAACAGTCAGTCTATCAAGTCATGTACATTATAAACATTATGTGTTCAAATCGCGAAAGTTTATAAACAATATCTTTTCCAAATTTCAACACGATTCGTGCAGGGGTTCCGACGCGATTGAGGAACAAACAAACATCCATTTAGCCAAACCATGTGTAGTTGGGGAGCCGAAACTATGAACTTAATGAAAGACATTGATCGCCGAATTCACGATAAGGGTGAGTGACTCCCGGTCTGGCTCGTTAGTGGTGCAAAGCATATCTATTGCAATTCAGCGGGGCAATGCTGCCAGCATTTTGAGCTCGTTTATGACAGAAAAAGCGCAGAGTAGTTTGTTTGATCACATTTGATGTTACATTTTTTAATTGATATGATGTTATTTTATTAAATTATATTTAATTTTAATTTGTATTACAATTCCTAGACTTTTATCGAATCATCCAGACATTGAAATACTAATAAATAAATAAGTATTTTTAATTAATTAATTTCGTAATTCTTTTTTACAAATATTCTTTCACGCCTCCTCGCATTCTCTTTAATTTCAAATGAAATGAATGATGTTACTAGTTTTGTTTAGCTCACCATGAGTCGCATGATTTGCTCGCCCCATCTTTCTGAGTCACAGTAAGAAATTTAAAGCTGTTCAAGGAATATCTTCCGGTTTTTTGCCAAATTTGCTATTTTATTTAATGTATATTATTTATATAGTAATTTTTCTTACAAAAAAAACTATACACAAGCTATACGTGACATTTTGTGAAAAAAAAAACAAGTGGCAGTCATAGGAACTACCAACAGAAGTAAAAACTTATAACTCAGAATTTTATAGCTTACTTTGGAAGGCGTGGCCATGAGCATATACATGGTCCCGAGCTTACCCGTAGATTTCTTATCATTCCCGAGCGTGACGCTAGAATTAAATTTACAGCCCAAGAAAAATCTGCCTGTGGCGCGCCAGAAGACGTTTTTACTTCTAAACACAGTGGCACTCTGGGAGTGCCAACAGACTGTCCACTAAAACGCCTAAAAAGTTTTCACTTCAAAACACCATGGCACTCCGGGAGTGCCAACAGACTGACCACTAAAACGCCTAAAAAGATTTCACTTCAAAAATGTGTTATACAAAAACAATAAATTTTCTCAGTAAAACCAAAAACCGACTCCAATTTAAAACTGAATTCTGACATTGGACCATATTTCATAACAAACTATCCAAATAGGTAAATTAAAAAACGGTTATTTTACTCGTGGTTATTTTTAATTCAGACATGATTTTATGAAATACCACAATCAATTAGTAGGACAAAGGTGTGAAAAATCAAAGTTAAACATTTCTGCAATTAACGTTTCTTACGTTTGTTTTACACCTTGCGTTTTGCACTAAAAGGAGCCGCAAAGACATAATTACGACTGTTACAAGCCTTTACCTTAAATTCTAGTAAAAAGTAACATTTTAACATCATTACCACAGAAAATCGCGCACTAACTTCACACGAAACGATATAAATTGTACGATGTAAGTACTCGAATGCTAACAGATAATAAATCTGATTGGATTCCGCGCGCGTCCGGTGGATCTTATCGCATCAATCCTATCGAAGATAGAATTAAAAACCACGTTGACCATGAAAATAAAATTGTCGATACCCTAGATCGAAAGTAAG
This sequence comes from Ectropis grisescens, assembly GCA_017562165.1. NCBI lineage: Eukaryota > Metazoa > Arthropoda > Insecta > Lepidoptera > Geometridae > Ectropis > Ectropis grisescens. Next base: position 4,211,089 of record CM029783.1, read on the forward strand.
TTAACTCAAAAACTTTGAATCGAAGACAATGTTGCATTATTCACAACAAATTTAAATACACAGGGTTATAAAAGAGATAAAAGAATTTCGTTTCATATTAGTAATATAAGCAATACTTAGGAGAATAAGATAGACTTAATAAGATTTAATTTCAACCTTTTAGTTTAATAATTCAATATTCAATAACAGTATTAAGCTTTATTTTTGTGCATACCAATATTTAAATGGATCAGGTTAATTGAAAAAACTTATTTAATTGTATTTATAGTACGTTATCAAACTAGTTTATGTGTACAAATATTCTATTAGGTTCAAGTCTACTAATATTTTAAAACAAATAATTGTCGATTTTATACATGTGTTAAATATAGGTATTTAAGATCATTTCATACACGTGGTTTGATCACGACATGGAACTTCACCATATAATTTTTAAAACAATCATAAAATATGTATGTACCTATTTGCTAAAGATTATATTTTTGTGTGTGTGTATGACGACATTCTCGAATAATGGTATTTTTTTTTATCCAAAACAGCTATTTTAGATTTTTCATTTTTGTCTACAAGAGAGTTGTAGAGCGTCTTGTTATCCGAAAAAGGCTGATTTTAGAATTGTTAAATTTTACGTTTAGGAGAGCGTTGTAAAGTTAAGAATGTTTTAATCTACAAAAAATGCTGAGAATGCAGAGTTAAGATAGTGCTGATCCAGACGTCCGTCGTGATATAAGCATGGAATACGCGAGTGTTTCAGCGAATGAGGCGTAAAAAGAAACAGCTAATGTAATACCAAGATTCCGCCTAGGCTTGAGCATTTAGAACGTTGTCGCCTGCGGCAGATGCGTCGCGACTACACACGGAAGATCAGTTTGGCAAATAAAAAGTTTTATTTACAAAATAAAAAATATACGACACCAAACCTCAGTTTAAGCATCAACAGTAAAACAGACATCAACAAGAAATAGTTAAGTAAAAAAATCGCTTTCAAAGTATTCAGCAGACGTTTCTATTGGATAAAGTAATGGTTCTATTGGGTAAAATAGGTAGTAAATAAATCACAAATTTGCAGTATCCGAGTTGTTGTGCATTCTTTAAACACCAATTAATCAAAACTTTCCGAGAGAGTGTTTGAACTTGGCCCTTGAGGCAGTCTCGAAATGGGGCGATGCCAATTTAGCCAGGTTTAACGAAAGAAAGACACAGGCGTGTTTGTTCTCCGCTAAAAGGAGTCCGTTTCAACTGGCTCCTACTTTTCGAGGCGTGTCCGTGCCGGTTACTGACCATCTCGAGCTTTTGGGCGTTTCTTTGTCATCGACGCTCAACTTTGGCACATAAATTGAGTCTAAGGTATGGAGTACTGTTCGCACCTTTGGGATGGATCGGCTAAGTATCAGCTGGGGACTCTGGAATCTATTGAGAGACGTGACAAAAGACTCATAGGCAATGACACTCTTGTGCGTAAAAGACTTCAAAGTCTTGATCATCGCCGCAAAATCGCTAACTTATCGGATACACTTCGGAGAGTGTGCAACTGATCTGCATGATCTAATACCACCTTGCCCTTTCTTCTATCGGACTTCTCGTTCCACAAAAGGGCGACATCGTTTCATGGTTGATGTTCCAAAAACGCGAACGAAGAGATTGGACTCCACGTTTGTAATAAGAACGTCTAGGTTGTGGAATGCGTTGCCTGAGTGGGTTTTCCCTGATGGTTACAATCTTGGTGTCTTCAAATCGAGAGTGAATCGGTTTTTTTCTAGGTAAGCACGCTCCATCGTAGATCTCATCATCGCTTAACATCAAGCGAGATGGTGGTCAAGTGCGAACCTATTATAGTTAAAAAAAAAAGAGTGATATTTTCATATTTAATTCTATTGTTATTGAATTTTCTGTTAAACACTAAATTTCAAACCTGTACTTTTAAATCAAGGATTTTATGATTATAATTTTAATAAAATATAGTATTTTGCTATTGTTTTTTACTAGCAAAAAATCGTAAGACAAAACTTATGTGAATTATTTGTGTGTATAACACAAAAAAGGTTGTTACCCACTAATCCCGTGTGTCACCGTTGTATCAGATCATGAACACCACATGCAAGTCCAGAATCCAAGCCCGAGTATAGAATTCGTTGCATTTCTATGAGCTTTACAATGTTAAGTGCATTTTTTTCTAAATTTTTTTTCAGAGATTTTTATTATCGCTTCTAGTTATTGTAAAAGTAACAGGAAACACGGTTGTCCGGGGAACGTGTTCTGGTATTTAATACTGTTTTTATAGATTAATTGTTTTAGAGAGACACCGACGTCAACTGGTTTTTGAAATGCTTCTTTTGAAATTCTTAGATGTTTAATGGATTTTACGCCAGCTTCCCATAATCCGTCAAAATTTGGGGCGTGAAGTGGGATAAATGCCAGGTTGTGCCAGTTTGAGCCGCGTTGTGTTTTTATTGTTAGGGGAAAAATTTATGGATTCACGTCACCGACACGCTAATGTATCGGCGTAATGGCGTACCTTCGGAGCGTCGGTAGAGCAGCAGAAGGGGGCGTGCGCGCTAGACACTTTTTGTATGGGTGAATCCTTGTGAGTTATACATATGAGTCATAGGTATGTATCTGTAGATGGATGAAAGTTTTCACTGCTATTGGCAGTCTTTATGGTGCCAGTTTTATGTTATGTTCTTTTTTAACTGACTTCCAAAAATGACGAGGTTATCAATTATACCTCCATGTGTTTTTATGAACAAAAAACCAAAATTTGCGTACAATTAATTATCTGGATGATTTGGTGATGAGTGTAGATTTCACAAATGTTATGACATTCGATCCTATCAACACCAAATTGTGTAAATTCATCTATAAAAATTTGTTTGACACTAAAAATGGTAAAATAAACTAGTATTATTTTTTGTATAATATTGTCTAACAATATTATACACAAAAAAAACTTGAGAGGTGTCAAGGGAGGGACACCCGGATGGAACGAAGTTCCTTTCGATTAATTAGTGAAGGAATTATTATTATTTTTTATTATTTACAAAAAACCTGTATACACTCAACAAAAATAATCGTCGCGACACCACACTGTTCAATGCGAAATAGAAATGAAAATATCTGGCTTGCTTTCTATAAGAGAGAGAGAGACAGACAGAGAAACATGCGACGCCGCAAAGTTTGCAATAGCAAAAAGTGTCGTGACAACTTTTCGTAAGAATTTTTTCCGTCTCGCCCCCTTTCACATCGCGCGATAAGGAACTTCGTTCCAAAATTAAACTGACTTTCAAACCACAAATAGGCACTCATAAGCGAAAAATAAAGTAATATAATTATTATAAGCGATACTCACTCATTTATTTGAATTCGGTGCCAGCCAAGTCTAACAGATAGTAGTTAGATACTACCTACCTACAAGTATTTGCCTACTTATTACGTACATACGTAATATACTACGTCAATATACTAGCATTTTTTACTTCACCAGCACCGATTTCAAATAGATAGAGAGTGAGTAGTGCTTATAATAATTATACTAATTTAGTTTTTGCTTTTGAGTGCCTGTTTGTGGTTTGAAGTCGGTTTAATTTTTTTAGTATAAAAGTAGTTTATTGTGTGTTAAAAAAAGAAGTTGGCAAAGGAGTAGATTATAAAACAATTAATTAGCTTAGGAAAATATAATTAAATGGTATTCGGACATTTTGCTCCTAATAGAGAGTTCCTTTTTTTCTAGCAGATTGGTTGTAGGTCCAGAGAGTGACATTGTTTCATGGTTGATGTTCCAAAGTACAAAAAAGTTTGACTCCCCTTTCGTAATAATAACATCTTAACTTACTTTTTATCCCGACTTCTAAACAGGAGGAGGTTTTCAACGCGGTTGTGTTTTTCCTTTTTTGAATGATGTTACGCGCCAATTGTGAATCAATGTTAATGATTTTTTGTTTGGTATCATAGTTTAAAGGTGGTCCCATAGAAATTTCAATGAATTCGGTTATGCTGTTTTTGAAGTATGACCAAAAAACAAAATTTACTTTCAGATACTTCGATGACATAGTGATTGCTTCTCATGAAATTTGGGCGCGTCTCTGATATGAATTTAAAATTGAAGTCGGGTTATGTTGTTTCGAAGACAATATATGATATCAAGTCTATGTGTAAAATAAATTCTACTCATGGTATTTTACTACTAGGAATATGAAACTATTAACTGTAAATTTCCATGTAACATCTTTGAGTCCAAAATACTCCAATGCCTAAATACGAAAGTCTTTAACCAGTGCGTGTTGCCAGTGATGGCTTATGGAACTGAGACGTGGTCCTTAACTGTGGGCCTCATAACGAAGCTCAAAGTCACACAGCGAGCTATGGAGAGAGCTATGCTCGGAGTCTCTTTGCGCGACAGAATCCGTAATGAGGATATTCGCAAAAGAACGAAAGTGGTCGACATATGTAGCTCAAAGAGTAAACAAGCTGAAGTGGCAATGGACAGGCCACATCGCAGAACTGGCAACTGATGGGGAAAAAAGGTTCTCGAGTGACGACCACGAACCGGAAGACGCGGTGTTGGGCGGCCTCCCACTAGACGGACAGGTGACCTCACAAAGGTCGCTGGAAAGCGCTGGTTGCAGGTAGCGCAGGACCGTTCGTTGAGGAAATCTAGGGCCTTTGTTCAGCAGGGGACTTTTTGCGTCTGATGATGATGATGAACTGTAAATTTTGTCATGTTATTTTCATTAAAAATAAATACATTAAAATATTGAATTGACTACAAACTCAATTTCAATATAGTCTAGATAAAGATGATTGGTTAGTTTCCACAACTCAATATTTTTTTCACGTTACGTTATAAGTTAAACTTTACTATCAAATGAATTGATAAGCCTTAATTAAATGGATGCTATATCATGAGGTCTCAATTACTGCGATATTGAACTATCAAATCATTAACCGTAGTTAATTACAGTGACTGTCGTTATGAGTTTACCCACGCGATGTAATATTTATCTGTTTTATTGATTGGGCTTTGTATTGAGACAGTAACGAGTGAGTGTATTGTAGATTGACAAACAAGATATTTAATTCTTGCAATCATATTATTTATTATTAGTACATAGCGCCTCGCGGTTTCACTCGCGTGCTTGGGATCCCGTTATTATCCAGGGAAGTAAAGGAAGACTATAATCTAACTGTTTTCTAAATTTGAATTCGATCCGTTCAGACGTTCCGATGTGATTGAGCAACAAACATCTAAATTTCCGCTTTTGTAATATTAGTAGAATTAGGTATATATTGTGTTTTACTAGCTGACTCGGAAAACTTGGTTTTTCCATATAAATCTTACTGATATTAATTTTGTGAGTATGTACGAATTTTCGTTAGTCTGTCACCTAAAAACTACTGAAGGGATCTGGATGAAATTCGGTACATAGTCTGGAGTAACACAAATTTTTTTGTGGGTATAGATTATCACGGGAAAACAACGGGATCGGGAACTACGCGGGTGAAAACACGGACTGCTGCTAGTAAGACAATATAAAAGATGTAATAGAGAAAAATCTTTGTTTACATATGTACTTGTCTAGATGGAGCGTTTCGCTGTAATTGCGACAAACGTAACAGGCCAAGTATCAAACCCTTGTTGTACGTGTCACGCACACAAGTGTCGAAACACAGACACTTTCGTGTTCGTGACACGTTTTAAACATGGCGTTAAATGACGCTGTCCTGAGACACATTAAAAAAATCTATTGTTTCTGTATTTAAATGATATAGTAAAGGTTAGTTATCGATGATAGCTAACGTTTTCAGTTATTTTGAAATCGTCCTTTGTAATTTTTGCAGACTTTTAAGCGCAAATCGTCATTCAAGAGTCACAAAACACGTGTTTACCGCACAACGTCAATGTCGCAACTAAACTAACAGATCGAGCATATAAGCCAAGTTGGCTGATATATTTTTTGGTGTTTCTACGCTCGAACTGTCTATCTAGACAAGTGTATAATCAAAGAGAAAAACCAATTTAGCTTCTTCAATACGCTCGAAAACAGGATCTGTTATTAGTATTTATTTCTTAGTTCCGACATAAACCATTTATTTTTCCATTTACATATTATAATGCGACAAAATTTAAATGAACACAAGTTTTACTCGCTTCAGTTGCGCATTACATACTTATTGAATTATTGCGTTATAAACGCGCTCGTAAAATGGCGCGTAATGTTATTATGGAGTTATATTTACGACGTCTATCTGATGTTATGGCTGTGGGCGATATTGCCTACTATTGATGGAAGGCTGCTCTTATTTCGTTCTGGCTACACATTACAGGTTTGCCCACAATCCGAAAATACTTCAGCATTTGAAATAATAATTTATTTTCTACAAAAAACAAAAATCGAATTCATTTTATAATGAAAACAGCCACTCGACCAAAGAAGCGACAATTTCCTAGGAAGCTGCGGAATCACTGCGTCGCCCCTATAATTTAGAGATAAGACAAATAATTTAGATTAAATTTAATTTTTACATTGAGTGGCGTAATATGGCCTATGTCGAGAAGTGTACGTCAGTCAGTGGACGAACACAGGCTGTTGATGATGTCAATGGGAAAGCATAAATGAGTAAGGTTTAATTGCATTATTTCTGAATGTATGAATAATCATGAATAATTATTACAAATAAACAAAAAAATAGGACCGTAACCTACTACTACTAGCGACTAAGGCTGAGACTAAAGGTGTATAATATTTAATCAATTTTAGGGATTTTGACGTTGACATTGATCATGATGTTGTCACGTTAAACTATCGTCAATAAACCAGCCGACTTTACAGACAACCATTTTTTTTAACTTAGCCCACTCCGGCAACTCATTCCACAGCCTAGACGTTCCTATCACAAAAGTAGAGTCAAACCTCTTCGTCCGTGTCTTTAGAATATCAACCATGAAACGGTGCCGCTTCTTCGAGTTACGAGAAGTTTGATAGAGAAAAGGGCAAGTTGGTATTAGATCATGAGGATCAGTTGCACACTCTCCGAAGTGTATCCGATAAAAACCCGATAAACTAGCAATTTTGCGGCGACGTTCAAGACTTTGAAGTCTTTTTCGTACGAGAGTGTCGTTGCCTATGAGTCTTTTGGCACGCCTCTCGATAAAAAATGCATGCAATACCGCGGCAGTATCCAAGTGCCACACGTATTTTTTATATTCTATTTATACAAACTATCATAAAAAAAGAAGTGTGGCACTCGGAGACTGTCGCGGTAAAGTTATTGCATGTTGCATGCATTTTATCAACATAAGCAATAGGGATTTTAACAATTTTTCGGAATTGCTTTTATTTTGAAGAGTGACATTTGTTTACCATAAAAAATATCACGGGAAATCCGTTAAGTTGGCAACACTGCTAAGATCATTTAGTCTGTAAAGCTAATACAAATAAGATTCAAAGTCGAATGACCGAGTGGGGAGGACGGCGTTACGGTCTTCTATCACTCTTTCTTGTGAACATTAGAAAGAGATGCACGATCACTAAAAATCGGTCCCCAGGCCCGCGATAAAATCTATGCAATAGCTTAAAAATAATTTAAGATTTGTGTCAACATCACTAGGTGATGCGGTTTCAAAAATATGAACAAAAATTTATATTTACTTTAATCTATCAGTACGACTTATTGAATTTTAATTAAACTATATTCTTATGAAATCTGGTCATGTGTCTGAATTTTCAAATCAAATCAAATCATCTTTATTGCTGGAATATAGGTATTGGTAACAGATCTAAAATAATAAATTTAAGGCCAGGTAGTTCTGTCAAATTAGCCATTTAACGCTGTCTTGTTCTCGCGACCGTCACCGACCGCGGAATCGGTGCCACAGTGCAGAAATAACATTAAAATATTGGACTATGTAATTTAAACTCATTTTTTGTTCAAGATTTGTTGTTACTAGTGATAACAATTTTGTGAATTGTGAAGTGATAAGAGTTTTTTTTGATATATAAACGAAGAAATATTAAATTTATCTATACTAGTAGATTTACAAAACTCAACCTTTTCTTTTTGGTCACACTATAAGTTGAGAACGGCTTTTCCAATTTCATGCATCTTTTTAAAATGTTTCCCAATAATTCACAAGTTCGTCAACAGTTTAAAAAATGTGCTGAAACGTAATGAAAGGCCAGTAAAAATAGAAGGTTTTTTGGTCAACTTTGCACTAAATTTCTAATCCAATTTTTTTCTATGAGGTAAAGATCACTTACTGAGCATAAAATTACAAAATGCTCACAGATCCAGGTAGAGCTTCAAACGCCAATTGAAAAAAACTGTTTTAGCCGATATTTTGGAAACTATATATTTTGACAATAATTGTAGAAAATAAAATTTTGCATCTTTTGTTGCTAGTAAACTTTTTTTGTAAAACTTACCGTTTACGATTTATAACCCATTTAATGATACGATTGCGATGATGCCGATAATAGTGGATGAAAATGATGTGGTCTACGATGGAACTTGTTTCTCTAATAGAAACAAGCACAGTGTACGTCGTAACCCCAAGGTTCGAACCTTCGACAAAAACCCACTCTGGCAATGTGTTTCACAGCTTAGTTGTTCTTATTACAAAAGTGGAGACCAAACTCTTCGTTCAACTCTTCAATCATGATGATGAACGGTGCTGTTTATTCGAGCAACGAGCAATATGATAGAATAACTTTAACTTAAAAACCCCGACTACAAAAAAATCTACACGTAAAAAAATATTACCTACTATCTAAGGACACTTTGGCGAGTCAGACTAGTCTTAGAATATCTTTGTTACCAAAATCCATCCAGCCGTTGTTTGGAAGATATGTGGAAATAAAAGTTTTACAAACATAAAAGATACGCGCGAAAAACATAACCCTTCTTCCATTCCGGTAAAAAGGGACATGTTTATGCTACTGGGAACAGAATTCACATCTTATTATTTTTACATTGTTATCATGAAATTTGACATAATAAATCGTAATCGGTAAGTTCGAAAAAAAAGTTTACTGACAACAAAAGATGGGAAATTTTATTTTCTACAATAATAATAGTCTTTATAACTTTTTCAGAATATCGGCCAAAAACGTTTTTTCGAGCTGGTGCTTGAAGCTCTACCTGGATTTATTATTATTTTGTGATTTTATGCTCAGGAAATGATCCTAAACCTTATTTAAAAAATACGAATCGGAAACTTAGTGCAGAGTTAAATTCTACGAGTAATTATACTGCCTAAAAGGCTTCTTATCAAATTTGGTCGAGTATCTAAATTTCTATGAACAATATTAACATTTTCATACAAAAAAAAAAAACAATACATTTTGGTGGTGTCACTAACTTGGAAAAGAAATAAAAATAAAATTCTAACAAAACCATACGTGTATCTATGGAAAGGTGTTCAAAATTGTATTGAAGTTCCTAATATTTTTTTTCTAAACTGAATAGTTTGCGTGAAAGTCTCTTCCAAAGTGGTAAAATCTTATGTATATGTATGTGAGGACTTTTCTTCCAAGTACTAAGTACCTTACTACCAAAGAATTTACCTAAATAGCATACCTAAATATCATAAATGATACCTAACTTGCATTTATATTAGGGGATTTACGCAGGGGATTTCTCCCCTCTCATTATTTCCTTATCCCGATCTCTGATTTGACGGACGAATATTTTACCGATACTTATTTATTTTCCATTGCATCCGCATTGAATTTTTTACTGATGTGTTAGCGACGTCAGTTTTTTGAGACTCCCCTTCTGGTCTACAACATAAAGTAAACAGCGTACTAATTAGTATCAGCGTCTATTTGCAATTCCAATGAAAACGGTATCAAAAATCAAGATCATAGCGTGCTTCACTAGTAATACCTACTGATATTGTTATACTGTGGCACTATGATCGTAATATTTAAAATTTATTGGTTGTCAAAATTGCAAAATCAAGCACAGGCCCATCGTCCGTGAGCGCCGAAACGCGACTGATCAGGCCTGCCGAACGGCGCTCTATATATACTCGTATGGTAGATATTAAAACATAGTGAATAACTGATACTTTTTATCAAGTCAAACTCTGCGATTGCATCTATAACTTTTTAGTGGCTTTCGTTGAGTACAAAAATTTAGTTAAAAAATTCATTAGTTTAGTCATAAACTTGAAATAACTTTTTGAAAAGGGGTAACTTTGAGATTTTTTTCTATCAAGTAAAATTCATTAAATCGTGTTATTGACTGCGAATTGCACTAGATTAAATCCTTAACTAATACATATATTTTTTTCAGAGTTTAATACACTATTTTAAAGGTCCTAAAAATTGTTTTAAAAATTCAAAAATACGGCCTACACGCCCTTAAGCAAGGTATCACTATATCCGAACCCATAGGGCGTGCAACATTACACATTTATTTTATGTGTTTTATTTGCATTTAGCAAACAAAACACATAAAATAAATTGTTTGGATTCAAAATACATTTGTACTTATATTTTACACTCTTATGTATAAGAGCAAAATCTAAATATCTACATAGACAGAGATGTGATGAGCTTTGTCTGTAATATTTTTTGATTAATTTATATTTTTTCAAATATGTATTGCGTAAAATATATATTTTGCTACTGGACAAAGCTTAGTAACAAAATTAAATTAAAACGATTTTTAACGAACAGTTTTTATCGAATAATTTATCGGTGAACTTAAAATATGACGGAGTAATTTATATCAACACTATACGTAAAAGCCTGGATCAACTAAATAAAAGCCAATTAAAAAGTGAACCAAAATTATCATAAAAATAAATTCATCCACATTTCACTGTAATCAAATTAATAGGACCCTTTCATTCCCCATTTAATAAACGGGCTCACTAAGGGCCTGCTAATTGAGGAAACGTCAAATTATTTTATCGATCTAGTGAATTATTTTATCGAACAGTTGATTCAATCGATCAAACGAATACTTGCTAACTCGTCGTTCGATAATCCGAATTTTTACTACCGCTCGCCTAAACGCCACACATTTTGTATTACTTCTGCTACCTACTTTTACTGTGAAGAATTAATTAATGTATCTGAATTCATTATTACTATTATTTGTCACCATGGCACTCATGGTCAGGTCAGAAAAACACATTTTTTTTAATAAAAACCTCTCAACGCGACCCTCCTTACCTTAGGCTGTCCTTGAGCTGCCATCTACCTACTTTACCTGTTAAGTCTCACTAACCAGCCTGATCCTCAGCTTTACGTCTAGTCCATAACCTGCAGTCTTACGGACATCATCACCCCATCTAGTCTCAAGGCTTACTAAACTGCTTTTGCTGTTTTACGGTTTCTACTGAAGAATACGACTACCCTAACAGTTATCGGTTCTGCGACAGATATAAGATGCCTTTAAGGTAGTTAATGCGTTAAGCTATGTCTGTAACCCAATTGATTATCTCTTTACGGTTACGATTATCTCTTTGTAGTGGTAGGACTCCTAGCAGAGTCCGCCTGGGGAAGTACCACACCTTTGCCAGTTATTCTACCGCCAAACAGTAATGTGAAACAATACTGTGTTCCGGTTTGAAGGGCAATGTTTCCAGAGAAATTACAGGGCTTAGAGATATAACATCTTAGATCTATGGGTAATGAGCGCAGTGCAGTGCTAGGTAATGATTTGGACTCTTCATGTTTCAATAGCTGCGTGTCACTGTGCTGTTATGTGGCAGGCAAGTTGCTTACCATCAGGCACATGTCCTGCTCGTATCGTCACTTCTTATTAAAAAAAACTATCCCTCAGAGAACCTTCAAGCTCTTTCTGTTGATAGAGCTTAAGATGTTGCTTGCTGTGCTAAATTAAATTTGTATATCGCACAGTGTTCTTGGCCATAATACATCATGCTGGCTCATTGCAGGTTGCAAATGACGCATGACCTCGAAATATTCTTGGAACAGGCTGGTTTTTCACAGTGTTTTTCTTCACCGTTAAAGCAAATAGTGATTAGAAACTTGTATATCTGCACCTGGAAAATTACTCAGAAGCGCAGGCTGGATTTGAATCTACAGCTCCGGCTATTGCAAATTTCACGTTATCTAGCCACTACTCACTACGCTATCACGACTTACGTATTCGTGCTAATTTATTTAGTGAATCCAAAATCCACAGTCAATGAGAATTAATGATCATATAGAGACATGATTCGGTTGCGGACTTTCTGTAATCCGTCGTAGTATAAAACTTCTAAGTGTTGGATTAGCGAGTTAGATAACAAATCATCGACGGTAGCTAATGGTACATTTAATGGAGTGAGGTGTATAGCCCACTTAATAATTTTAGATCTGTATGCCCCATAAATCATTTTATATGAGCTTGTAGCAGAAATTAAGATTTATATAAAATTTGAAATTGAATGAAGTCGGCAAAATAATTGTATTTCAAATTTATTACCGATTGACTGCAACTCTTTATCATCACTGATTTGATAGTATTTTTGAATTAAAAAATATAAACATCGAGGATGGATGATTTTATCATTATTACTGGCTTTTATGGTGTACCTTGCAGAGGTTTTAGTCGGTAGGGACACCATATTCATCCATGGTGTCGAGTCCAACATAATATGAGTAATGCATCCAGGGTATGCGTAAATTTAGTTCCCCTATGATTCCCTACAAAAAAGGTATGTAGGTAGGTAAAAAGTGTACTATGTCATCGAGGTAAGCAAATTTTAGATTTATTTTGATAGTTAGAAAAACACTACAGCGATTTCGACTATATTTATATGGAGTCATCTCTGACGCATGTTTTATCAAACCATAATTTTAGATAGATCAAAATAGATGTATTTAATACGTATGTAGGAACGTACATACACAATATATGGACATACTTTTATACAGCGGTGTTGGTAACGGTTACAGAGACCCGAGATCAATTATTTTTTATCTTCAAGAAAGCAGGAACGCACCTAAATTACCTTTAGCTGCACAAATCTATCTACGAGTAAATGTTCATCGGTTCAGTCATCCATGTGCCCAATTATCGTACTACTAACATTTATTCAAACCTTTGCGTGTTCGAAGCTATCGCTAGGCTCGAGCGGGTAAAGTAACATTGTAAGGCGGTATTCTCTCACAATTTGCTGTGCATCCATTTTTCGTGAATGCGTCGGTGTAAAGCTCGCCTACGCGTGTCCGAGCCGACTAGTGACAGCGGGACCATTCCGGACGGAACCACAATTTAATAGGTGCAAGGGTACGACACAAATAGACAAGTTAAAGGGACCTAACCCACTAAATATTTGAATATATATAGACTCTGCCACGTTGGCTGAGTGCGGGCTAGCAGATGATGCATGATCCTGAAAGATTCTAAGAATATGCCAGTTCCTTTGCGATGTTTTCTTTCATCGACAAAACCAATGGTGATGACAAACTTATACATCTGGACTTGAAAAAATACCCAAAGGCACAGGTGGACTCGAATTAAATCCAATCATTTATTTAGCTTGTGGTCCTTTTTTTACGTGGGGGAAATACTTTTAATACGCCCACCATGCAGGAACATGGTGAAGTATGTCGGGCTCGTCACCGTGAGATACGACATGGTGCCCCTACGACTAAAGCCCCCACAGATTTCTCCTGCATGGCCAAGGGTCAGGGTCGCGGGGTCAGCCTAGCTTGTGGTCCTGGCTTAAGATAGAAGATACAAAGATGGTAATAGGGTTCTCCAGTTTCCGATTTGTCAGCATGCAAACTGTTATGTTTTTTTCTGTTCTGTTTTTTGTAGTCAATTAGTTAGGATGTTATAATAATATATAAATATGAGTAATAATTTGATACCGACATCAAATTCGAAATTATGAAGTAGGTACTATGATTAAACTAACATTTAATACAACAATAATGAAAGTTAGTCAGTCAAACTTACGGTCCAACTATTATGAATTGAGCAAGCTAGCTACTGAACCACCACAGGTTTTTTACCAAAAGGGCGGTATGATATCATTAAAAACTAGCTCCGCCCATTGGTTTGCCCGCCCGCTGCTTAACAACGCCTACTACATATAACGGATTAATAGTGCCTATGAGTTAAACACTTCCAATTCTGTGTATTTTCTATGTATAATAAGTATGTATTATAAAAATATATAAGTATTATATCAGCTATCTGGCTTTCATAGTACAAGCTTTGCTTAGTTTGGGGTCAGATGGTGTTGTGTGTGAAGTGTCCACCTTCATTTATTAATTTATTTAATTTAAATCCATGCAGCTGTTACAGGGTTACGTGGAAATAAAGATATCTACACAAATACATTTTTTTATTAATAAATCTACATATATTAGTGTAACAGAGCTTGTTTTTAACTCACCTTTCAAAGCGAGATAATGCCACAACCTAGAACGGTCCAGTAATGTACAACGATGTCACATATCCTTAAAATATACTTTTCTTGAACAAACCGGTTTCTTCACGATGTTGTCCTTTCCGGTTCCGGCTGTTTGCTCTATCGTAGACTGTGATCTACGATAGAGCAATTTCCTGTAGTGGTATCTATGTCGCTTTGAAGAAGGGAAACACTTGGGAAAGTATACATCTTGGCCAGTTATTCTATAAATTTGTGGTCACAAACGAACGAATGTTTTCTGTCGATTTGTCTATTCTCGATAATTCAATTCAAAATTATGACGATAGGGTCACCTTAAGCGTTTGGATATTTCCCGCTAGTTACTGTACTGGCATCTTCTAGAGTGAATCGGTTTCTTCTAGGGAATCATGCTCCACAATAGACTACATCGTCACTTAATATTGAACGAGATGGATGAAGTTCTGTTAAAAGGTTTTCCTTTTAACAGAAAAATTGGAAATAATTGCAATACAGCGTTTAGTATCATTTAATAAATGTTTCAATTACATTATTTTTCATTCCTCAATATGTGTGATCCCAAAATAAACAAAGCCAAAAGGAAGGCTATCCACAATGTAGCATTTAAATTTTATCATGACATCTAATCGGCGATATCTCCTTTTTCAGACAGTAACGTTTTGTTGGACAATTTGATTGGTTAAAATACCTACAGTTTGCATAAACATGTCCTATTATGCGCATGTAGACCAGATCCTGGTATATTTTATTGAAATCGTACGTAAATGAAACACAAAGTGACTATTTGTATGTCACGGCAAATAAGTAACTCTGTGTTGATTGTAGGTTAAAACTTACGTGATCGTCGGGGAATATAGTATTATAGGGATACTATAATACTTAAAATCTTACTATACCTATTTATAATTACGAAAATTTTAATGGCTTTGGGATATGAGGCATGGTGGCTTAGTGGGTATAACGTAAGTTTCATAGTCGTCAGATCTTAGGTTTGAATCCCGCCGCCGTGTTTGAGTATTTTTTCAAGTGCAGTTATTGTACAAGTTTCTCATTATCACCGGATTTAATAGTGAAGGAAAACATCGTGAAGAATCCGGCGTGTTCCAAAAATCTTTCAAAGTCATGCGTCCTCCGGCAAACCACACGTTGGATTCCGGCCTTTTCTCTCTCTTTGCGAGACAAGGCCCTGCTCCTCTTGTGTTGATCCAAAGTTCGGTAGGCAGCAGAGGTATATCGCTCTGTCTGCCTGAAGCCAACTACCATTTATTTGCAAATTATTCTACCGTCAAGCAATAGCGTTAAAAGATCACTGTGTTCTTGAAGTCCAATGTTTCCAGTGAAATTACAGGGGTTATACATAAAACATCTTATATCACTGGATGACGAGCGCAGTGCAGTGCTAGGTAATGATTTGAGCTTTCAGTAGCTGCGTGTCACTGTGCTTTTATGGCCAGGCTTGTTTCATCACTCTATACCATCAAAATCCCTTTGTAAAGGCGTACAAGTTCGTCAAACACAATTCGAAATATTTGTACCGCCTCTCGTTTTACGTCGTGGAGTAAAAACAAAGAAGCGGCTAGAACAAAGCATTGGAACAGTTTTTGCTAGATGTGTCGGGGACCTCGGCCGTGTGAACTCTACACTGGCATTGCGTAGGTTTTTTCTCACCAAGCTGCCGATCAAACGAGTCATTCCTGTGGCGAGTACGAATCTGCAACTAGAATATAATAAGAATGTTGAATGGGTCAAAAAAAAAACATTCTAATTACTTCGTCAGGTAGAGTATAAAAAAAATAAGAAACACGTATTATTTGGTTTTATTTTTTCGAATTATTAAAACACTACAAGGGTATAAGGGTCACGTGTATATAAAAGTCACATCTCTCGGAACTTCTACGCACCATATCCTTCTTCAGCTTGAACTTTTTCTTTTGGCTTCCATTCGGTAATATCACCGTAATTTCGCCAGCGTCCAGCGTTTGAGCATTGGATTATTATCTTTGTTATATTCAGGTGATCAATCTAGATCTATTTTCTTTAGAGCTTCTGAGAATTTTGAGCTTGATTGTCGGAAAACACGTAAAATCCATATCCTTCGTAAATACGTAATTTTGTGTTGATGTTTAAGTCTTTGAAGTCTTTTTCGACAACAATAGCTTGTCCATTGAATATATTTCAAGAGTTTTCATATTATTTACCGCACTATTAGTACAGGTTTAGAGCATAATTTGTCTGAGGGTACAGGTATCATTTAAGTAAGCTGTAGTTGAAAACAAATACTGTAAGGAAATAATTATAATTAAATGAAAAATTACACAATAATGAAATTTACAATGAAAATTATACGTGTTTAAATTATGGAAATAATTTGGGTAAAAACAAAATTGTGTTACACAAATTTTCGTGTATTAAATAAATTTACATAGTATTTATTACTCTAAATCATAAAGCAATCCATACTCGTACAAATTTGTCAATTAATACGAATAGGCCTTGTTACTTGTACTTTGACTAGTATGCAGTAAATGATTCATATGATTAAATCACTGATATTGTAAGGCAGTGTTCAGAAATACTTAAGCACTTTTAAATTTTTCTTTTAAACCTTTTAAGTTTGGGTATTTTAGCAAATGAATAAATTACGTTTAGTTTTTGGCTACGTCATAGACTTCTGATTTTTAAAAGTCTATGAGTTTACATCATACACATTAAAGTAAATTGTAATTTGTAAGATGTAAGTTGCAACGGTAAGTAGGAATTTTATTTGTTCTTTTTTTCAAAATATTTTAATTTCGGTAATTTTTAGACTTGGAATGGTGTAACAAAAATATTAATAGTATCAATTTTACCCCAGGAGAAATATAATGAATATCATTTTAAGGTATCGCGGTTATTCTCAACGCTTATTATTCACACACACTAATATCAGGTACTCATTCCAACTTATAATGAAGGTAAAAAATCTTGTAATTAATGGTAATGATATAATAACCTGATTACGTTAGGATGAAATATTTGAGAGCTACACGGTGCGCAACATTCAATTTAATATAATTTATCAATGGCAGGTTTTTTAGTATAGTTGAATAAAATTACGTTTTTTATATCACGAGATTTTTACCAATATAAAATTTATGGCTTTTTGAAATTTGGAGCAATACTTCTTTCGACAAATAGAATTTTAGTCACTAAATTGTGTTGAACTATATCAAGAAGCAGTAAAAAATGTTCCGTTTGTATGTCAGAATCCACTGAGCACAAATGTTCCTTTTGCTTGAACCGTGTTGTTTCTATCCTTTACTCACACCTGATATTTTCGTAGTCTGTCTCTCTCGCCCTATTTTCACCGTTTGACCGTAAATATGATAAATTTCTAATACTTATCGTAAATATAGTGTCATTTATATTGAATCTTGTATTTCAAAGTACTAATTACCTTTTTTATTTAAAATCAATTAATATTTTGTAACGAAGCACAATGCACTAATATTTGTTAATTTAAAAAAAGATATGTAAATTTATATTAACAATTAAAATTAGAAAACACAAATATCAAATTATTTCTGATCACAATTTACATCATCTTACAAATTTTAACGGTATCAAAAAATTTGTAACTGCTAGTTTTTAGCCGATTTCCTGATGAATTTATATTCATCGGCTAAAAATAATGTACTGGATATAAATCCAGCTAGTTTTTTTGATGTTTTAAACAAAACGGACGGTTGCATTTGTGACAATGATCCTTACAGAAACACTACTTACTCTCTATTTACCAACACTTAACATTTTTGTTTAAATTTATGTCGCTATTATCAAACTTATTGTTATTAAATTATGTAGCGACAAACAACATCATTCTTAACTTTTTTTATCTACTTATCGCACTATGACTCAATGAAAACGTGACATTTGAACGTACATTATTTATGCATCAAATGCTGCATGTAGGCGATAAATATACACCGGAGAGCGTTATATTTACCATATTTAATTTATTGTAGGGCTACCGACGGTTATACATTGAAAGGTATCGACAAAATATTGAGAAATGCTAAAATTAATGCTATCATTTATAGACGTGCTTATTCATTAACCACGCAATGTCATTGATGCTAGAAGGTCTTGGCTTGTCCATTACTAGTTCTCATTTAATGGCGTTTTAGCCATTTTCAGTCTTATATCAAGATGGCATATGATCTCCTAAGAGGTAGACACGCCATCTAGTTTCAAAAGTTAATTGACAGGTGGTATTTTTTTACTTGGTGATTAACCTTTCACTGCATAACGAGAACGTAAAACTTTGAAAACCTTTAACATAAAAGAAAGGGACAAATAATACACAGATGGAGAGAAATACGTTATGGTATTAACTACTCTGACGGCTTTTTAATGTTTGCTTGACATTCTGTTCGAATGGCTGTATAACGACAAAGATATTGAACTTTTACCTTTTTGCTATTTTTTTTTTCAATAGCTAACCTTTATGTCTAAATTGAACAGTAATGTGCTTTTTTAATTTCTACAGAAAAACTTGTTAACTTGTATAACATTATACGACCATTCAGCATTTTGCGTTTTTCATCGAAATTTGTAACGAACTGTGCTAATAAATTGGTAAAACCACCTTATACATGTTCCAATAATTAGTGAACTATTACAGCGTAAGTGCTCTCAACACAACAATACAATTAGCAAAATGTCATTAATTTGCAACTTACAAATGAATTACAGACAAACTTATGGGCTATAGGCTCCTTTAAACTCCTTAAAACCAATGGAACATTTCACACTAAATATTTTTGGGAATTTGGAAAAAACAACTAAAACTACAAAAAAGCCAATCAACTTCACATATCCGATTTTATACATTTTTACATGACACATATATTAAAGTAAATTCTTTATGAAAGGCTTGGAGTATGTATAAATCTATTTAGAAAATGTAATATTAAGTAATGTGATATTTTTAAATCATCAAAACAAAACTTTTCCCTAAAGTCTACATTCAACCAACCGTCGGTATTTTTTTCCCGACACCTACGCCTACGGAACAAAAAGTCTATCGGGAATTTATAAAGGCGCGGTGTGTACCAGCCCTTAACTCAGAGCAAGGCATCCTATTTGGATCATCAGCAAATTTATCAGAAATATTTCTATTTTGACCTTTGAAACGCTACTTTGAATTTAACAACCCATCGGCATCTTATCTATTCGACCTGAGAAGAAAAAACCTATACAATTACAAGGAATTTCATTTTGATAAATTAAAATAAGAAGTTGTGAACGACTAAACATTTTTCTTTGAAATTCTAATTAGGTTAATTAATAGTTGTGTAATATGTTTTTAAAGAAACGAGTTCCTGGATTTTGGAAGGAATTATTTAGTACTTTTATTTTCACCTTTACATCTTTGGTACAGGTGAACGTAGAGTTGCAAAAAAAAACTGAGAAAACAATGGCTGAACTATTTGAAATTATAGATAGCTGCGTTACTGGACGCTTTACAATTTACTAGCACCTTCTGAAAAACTTTGTTACTGCTCTATAAGCGTCGCTCTTTTTGCGAACCGTACATAGAAGCGTCATTTTTCTCACTCACTACTTACTTTGAATAGTTCTTGCAAAGTAATTTGTCGACAGCAATTTTGACGTTTTACATTACTTGTTAACTCTTCAAGGAAACAAATTACAGCCAGGTTTGGAAGCGAGACTACTAGAAAGTAGTGCAGATAACAATTATTGTGCATTCCTTAAGTAACGTTCAAAATTAACTGTTAAATAATAATTTGTAAATAATTAAGAAAACCATGATAGATAGACATACTTCACTCAACACCGAAACACAAGTGTAAGGTTCAAATAGACTTGTACAAAACTCCTTGCTAAAATATGATTACTGGCTGAAAATTTAAAAATAAAATGGGGAATTCGTTTGGGAGACAGATCTGAGATGTCAAAAAAAAGGGATAGACGAAAAAAATTTGATATTGAAATTAATGATAGATATTATGGTTAATGACTTGAAATACCGATGTTATATAGAATGGTTAATTAATTTGAATACTGTTGTAATACAGAATGGTTTAAGTTATATTTGTTTCAATACAAGGTTTACAAAAATAATTAACAATAAACTATAAGATTAGTGCACTTTGCGCTAAAATTTGTATTTTTTGTGTTATTACTGATAGTGCACGTAAACGGTAAGAAACAGCCGCATTTTAGGAATATTGCACCAGCAAAGATAAGCTCTGAAATGAAAAAAAATCTACGAAAAAAACAAAAAAGTACTTTAATTTCAAATTAAATTTACACAGTCAACTAAACTTCATAAGACACTGACTACGTCGTCCAGATTTATGAAAGCAAATTTTAGTTTTTCGTTGTCATTTCAAAAACCCCTTCTCATTTCTAGCACAAAAATAATGAATAATTAAAATCAATTAAAAATTAGTGGAGCTATCGCCCAAGATGCATTTAAAAAAAACGCAACCGAATTGCGAATTTCCTCCTTTTTTAGAGTCGGTGAAAAAGTATAGCTGCGTGTTACTGTGCTGTTATGTGGCAGGCATGTTGCGTACCAGTAGGCACATGTCCTGCTCGTCTCATCACTCTTTATTTAAAAAAAAAACTCCGGATCACGAGCGCCGTGCAGTGCTAGGTTGTGATTTCGACTCTTCGTATTCAAATGGCTGCGTGGCACTTGACTGTTATAGGCAGGCTTGTTGCTTACCATCAGGCACATGTCTTGGTCAAATATCTCTAATATTTTTTCTCACAATTTCGGTAATTTATGTTTAGCTTATCTCTATCATACTTTTTATGCTTCAACTTAAATTGTTAAAAAGTTTATTCGATTCTTAGACTTAACGTTTGCTATGAAAATGCGGGGTAGTAAAACAAAGTTACTATTGGTCGATACTTTTGTCATGCTCCGCTTAACTGCTGCACACATCCTGAATTAACGTTCAGCCGTGTGAGCTAGCTTCTGGAAATTTATTTTTAAAAGGGGGTCTTCGATATATAAACAACTAGTGACCAAGCGTAAACCTGAAAAACTGTATTTATGAGCACCCGTTTAGAATTATTCTTTATATTATTTAAGTCTGTTACTTTGGTAACTACGCATTTTTTTTAATGTAAAGTGTAATTTTTGTGCTTTTCGGGGCTTTAACCTTATAGTGATCGGCTCAACAGACGAAATTGGACTAGTACTAGAATTAGGTTTAAAATGTTCACAACACTTATCATACATGTGAA
Source organism: Ectropis grisescens (assembly GCA_017562165.1). Taxonomy (NCBI): domain Eukaryota; kingdom Metazoa; phylum Arthropoda; class Insecta; order Lepidoptera; family Geometridae; genus Ectropis; species Ectropis grisescens. Next base: position 4,232,732 of record CM029783.1, read on the forward strand.
GTACTTATCTCTGTTTTTTTCGTGGTACAGCCTGGTGATAGACGGTCGGACAGCAGAGTCATAGTAATAGCACAGTCTATTATATATATCATACAGTCGTTCGACGAAGCCATCTAGACGGGGTAATCGTGTGGGGCGTGCGGGGTGAGACGCGGGAAGCGCGCTCCTGCATTGCCTACATTACAATGTTAGTATTGCAGGAGCGCGGCTCAGGGCTGACGTCTTCCGTATGTTTTATTTTTATTTGCGACTACCCTACTCGTGTCTAGACATTATCGGCGTTTCTCCCAAGATCAAATGTGATGCACTACTGGTATTATTTCTTTATACTGTGCTAATAGAGTCTCGTTTTGCTTTTGGTTATGTAACTCTAAAAGATGTTTACAATTCTTTACGCCATGCACTACCACAATTAGTGATGATAGAATCTGCAAAGATTCCATTCTCTTTAAAGATCACGTAAAACAGTTATATTTGTCGAAGCTATAATTCCTTGTAATTCTTAATATATGAAAAATGCCTTTTAATTATCATTATTTTTGCTTGGTTTGATCACTTCAAATTTTATATTCTTATTCTATCTGTTACCGGTTAGTTATTTGTCATCTTAGGATATTTTTCTTCGGGCCAATGAGTACCTACGTATTTTTTATTTTTTTATTAGTATATTTTGATTTTTGGTAGTTTAAGTATTGGTATGTTACACCTACTTTTAGAGTGTACGTGTATCTTGTAGTATTAGTCTTTGTTGTGCTCCACGCATTGAGTTTTCGTAGCTTTTTGTTCACCCCAAGGTTGCCTGGAAATCGCTTTCGATAATAAGGCCACCAGTTGATTCACTAATTTAACAGTTTTTTTTATATCTCGTGTTTTATTTCAAGGTCTGAACAATAAAGTGTAATCCTTCTTTCGTTCGGACTAACTTCTAACTTCTGACATAATTGACGTTTAAAATTATGTACAAAACGGCCCTGTTTTTCAAAACGGCTAGCCGTAATGTAACACACCGAATTATACAATCCGTCTGCGACATATACATGCCACCGTAAAATTATAAAATCCGTCATGATCTAATGAATCTAATGACGTTTGATTATAAAGTAACGTAACCTACCGTGGTTTTATAATCTCACACATCTCTTGTTTTCCATAATTTCATGGCCACTAGCGTCAGACTGAACACAATCAAATAATAATAGAACAATATCAACCCAGAACTATCTATATCATGGCGTAGTTGTCACAGCACTTACAAATGCACATAATTTAAACCGATATGAAACATCACACAATACGGGGGAATATTGTATGATCGTTACTTACGGGTTTGTTTGGTTACACACCCTTACGTGCTGCATTATGTATTTCTCACCCCAAATTTCGTAGAAAAGCGAAAGGAAAGAAACTGTAGTTTTCATTATTTTATGGGCATTAAGGTTAGCATACGATTTGTTATTTATATTTCTAGGATTATTTCTAGTTCAATGGTTGGATCAAGAGCTTTTTAAGGATGTTCACACCACTTTTTCTGAGACAACAATAATTAATTATAATTGTAGTGGTGGTTTCGCTTTTTTTTCTTTATATTAACGGTTAAACTTAACTTAACGTAATCCATAGCCTCAGTCGTAAATTTTATGCCTTCCTCATTAGTTGGACTTTCTGATTCAGTAATTTTATTTTCTCCGAAACAAATGCCAACTTCAATTTAAAATTATAAAGGCTAACACAATGGGAGGGTTTGAAGTAAACGTATCTATCATTTTGTAAATTAGAGTTTTGATAATATTTTGAAACCCTCTAAACTGATTTCAGTAAAATAGAGAACCATCTTTGAAGTATCAAAGAATGTAAAATAGATTTTGTTAATATGTACCTAAATTTTAAAATTAGACTTTTAAAAGGTCGTATGCCAAATTTTGAGTATTTTTTGAGAGTAAGCTTACCTGACGCCAACTGTCGTGAATCATTATTATGGTTGAAGAAGGAACGTAGTGATTACTTCCTCTGTGGAAGAAGGCAGTTAAAGTGAAACATTGGTTGTTGAAGATTTGGTTTGTTTTGTTTTTCTATTTATGTGCTTAAAACTTTTATTTATGTACCTAAAGACGAAAGTCTTTAACCAGTGCGTGTTGCCAGTGATGTCTTCTGGAACTGAGACGTGGTCCTTCACTGTGGGCCTCATAACGAAGCTCAAAGTCACACAGCGAGCTATGGAGAGAGCTATGTTCGGAGCGACAGAATCCGTAATGAGGATATTCGCAAAAGAACGAAAGTGGCCGACATAGCTGACAAAGAGTAAGTAAGCTGAAGTGGCAATAAGCAGGCCTCGTTTGCAGAACTGACAACCGATGGGGAAGAAAGGTTCTCGAGTGGCGACCACGAACCGAAAGACGCAGTGTTGGACGGCCTCCCACTAGATGGACAAATGACCTCACAAAGGTTGCTGGAAACCGCTGGTTGCAGGTTGCGCAGGACCGTTCGTTGTGGAAATCTAGGAGAGAGGCCTATGTTCAGCAGTGGACGTCTTGCGGTTGATGATGATGATGATGATTTATGTACTTAATAGTACATAAATATAAATAGGAATAGAGTCGTTCTAATGAACGACTTTATGTTTGGGTTTTTCGGAATATCGATAATTTTTATTTATTAAATTAAATTTGACAGCCCAATTCACGGATGTAAGGTTTTTACTATCACCTATACTTCTTTTCTTCTGTTTTTCTCTCCTGTTTAAGTGTTTTTTGTTTTGTTTTTGGTGTGTACAATAAAGAGTATCTATCTATCTAACCTATACACCTTGGCCTGAAAAAACAGTTTAGGACAGAGATAAAGATTATTAGCTTCTTAAAAGTAAACTACTAAACTTCTATCCAATTTCCTTGTAGATGAATGGAAAAGAAAACATTAACTAAGCTGCCAAAAGCTAGCTTTAGTAACATGGAACAGACTGGAAGAGATAGGCGATATGGTTCATTTATTAGTGCGCCTATAAATATCCGAGTACCTCCCATAATTCTAAGCAAAGATATGTATGACTCTATCGAGAGACACTGAACTATCTCCGTAGACTTTGTAGTATAACAATCAATACAAGACTTTATAATTTTCCTGGCTTTATAACTTTACAGAGTAACAGGTTTTATGTGATACTAGCAGTGCCCCACGGTTTTGCCCGCGCAGTTTTTTATATTTCTATGATTAAAAGTAGCCAGTGTTCTATAAATGCGGCCTTCGTCCCAAGTTTATGTTCTGGATCATAGCCTAATACATATAATAATAATAATAATTTAGTTCTTTATTACATACACAAATTGACATAATAAATCTTAGAACTAAGTAAAACGATAATAAATCATGCAGAGCAAAGGTGTAATAAAAGTACAAGTAAAGGTGTAAAAATATATGTGTGTTTTAAATTTCAATCCGATCCGTTCAAATGTTCCGACGTGATTGAGCAGCAAACGCATACACGTCAAAACTTTCACAAATAAAATTATCAAATTTCAAAAATAGTACAAACACTTAAAAAGATTTACTCATGTAGAGTAAGGTACTAAAGTTTCGATGTAGTTAAGCAAAATGTATTCAAAGCCAATTATAAAACTCTTTCGTTGTTTAGAGGAAAAAATAGTGACTAGAACCGCTGTATTCCAAACAGTTAAATATACTATAAATTAAATTTATGAAACAGTTTCAATCTCGATTTGAAGACACAAAGACTGTAACCATCAGGTAAACCCCACTCAGGCAGCGTATTCCACAGTCTTGACGTTCTTATCACAAACGCAGAGTCAAATATCTTCGTTCGTGTCTTTGGAACATCAACCATAAAACGATGTCACTTTTCGAGCTTCGAGCATTCTGATAGAAAAAAGGCAATGGTGGTATTAGATCGTGCAAATCAGTGGCACACTCTCCGAAGTGTATCTGATAAAAAACCGATAAGCTAGCGAATTTACGCACGAGGCTGTCATTGCCTATGAGCCTTTTGGCATGTCTCTTGATGGATTCCAGAGCCTCCAGCTGATACTTAGCCTATCCATCCCAAAGGTGCGAACATACAGGAGCGAATCTATGCTTGGTATAACGTGAGCAACTGTTCAGACTTGAAGTACCTTCGCACCTTTGATTGAATACCTAGTTTTTTGGCAGCTAATTTAGCCTTAGACTCGATATACGAGCTAAAGTTGAGCGTAGATGACAAATTTATTAGTCTTCAACATTTTGTCTTTAGAAAAGAGTTCAACGGGTTCTTGTATATTAATACCACCCAACAAGTAATAATTTATTTAAGCGCAGTGAATGAAATACTTACTCAAATTAATTTATTCTTACTTTCTACAAATAATATAAATATTTTTTTTTAATAAGAAATGACGAGACAAGCAGGACATGTGCCTGATGGTAAGCAACATGCCTGCCACATAACAGCACAGTTACACGCAGCTATTAGAACATGAAGAGTCCAAATCGTTACCTAGCACTGCACTGCGCTCATCACCCAGAGATCTAAGATGTTATATCTCTCAGTCCTGTAATTTCTCTGGAAACATTGCCCTTCAAACCGGAACACATTAATTAAAATTAATTTTAATCATTTAAAATTGTCAAGACTTCTTATAATTCTATTTGTCTGTCTTTTTGTTTTGTTGTGCTACTAAAATGTATCTACATACCAGCACGTATCATTGCATATATCATTTAATGAACGCTCAGTAACAAATCATAATTATGAGGTTCAACTGAAATTAATTAATAATAAATTTACAAATAAAGTGAACTAGTTGTATATAATGATCTTACTGACTAAATTATCCTAATAGGTACACTAAAATGCAGTGTCATGATGTATGTTTACAGTTAACTCTTCACCCAGTCCAGTATAGTCTTTTGACGAAATAATCGAAAAAAAATAAATTAATTTGATTTAATTTTATCACCCATATTTTTAGAAACAGTCACCAAACTAGAAAATTATCATAAAACCTTTTTGCAATTACAAAGTTGGTACACTTTTTCAAAAGGACCGTAGAAACAAGTCCGAATGTAAATCGAAGCTGGAGAGATCTGCATACCGCCAAGGAGGTTCGTTACCGCGACATTGAGGTACCTAAACACCGCGATGATATTTCTACAATATCGATAGCTTTGGAATAATTTATCTGGCTGTTCTTGCCTTTATTGATAGGTATAAGGTTGAGATATACGGCCTCGCCCGTGAATCCCGGTGGTCTTATAACTTCGTTTACATCCGTTTAACTAATGTTTTAAAGACTATATTAGGTAGTAAAAATTAACTTCTAATTTGTAGTTTGTGTTCTAACTGTTTCTATGTAAGCAAGCACCTTAAGTAGGTATGTATTTACAATTATATAAGTTTTACATCAAATCCCTTTCTCATAATATAAGTTGCACTTAGTTTGGGACTTGATAGTGTTTTGTTGTGTTAAAACATTACTGTTCTGATTTGGAGGGCAATATTTGCATTCCGTTAAAATGACAGGTCAAATAAATAAATCATTTTATATATCTGGGTAACGAGCGCAGTGCAAGGAGATACAGAACAAAAAATAAACGTTTTCTGTCATTTTCGGAAATATGTATAATTGCACATAAATACCAAATAATTTCATTTGCATTTAGTGAAAATCTGTTAATTTTGATTTTTTTAAATAAATATTGGGTGGACAATTCACACACAACACCATCTGACCCTAAACTAAGCAAAGCTTGTAATATGCCAGATAGCTGATGTAATACTTATATAGTTGTAAATACATACTTATTATATATAGAAACACCCAGACACAGTGCAAATATTCGAATTCATCACAAAAATATTTGCACTGGGTGGGAATCGAACCCACGACCGTCGGCTTCGCAGGCAGAGTTACTACCCACTAAGCCACGAGGCCAGTCGAATTACAATTAGATAGGTAGTTTAATCTTATTGTACGCACATAAATATATTGTTTAAAAAGTATTGTAACGGAGCTAACGTGAACTATTATAGTTTATTATTTGTGTAATTAAACATTAATTTACCATTCAGTCATCATTGACACTTGATATACATAAATATAAACAATTCATCAGTACACGACTGTTTACGAGAACGGTATTTGGTTATTTGTTATTCATTGGAGAGGGCAAAAAAACATAAAATTTCATCATCTGTGTAGAAACAAGAACACCATGTATACCATTCTTGAACATATCATCCAACTCTTAATTCCTTAGTAGTTATATTTTTATTGACTTGTAGTAATTTATGGACTGTTCATGTGTCATTACAAATTTATTACCGTTTTTATGTTAGAATTTGTTATATTTTATACATTGAAATGACATGATAAATTGTTGTAGTATATAATTAATGTTGTATTAACCCCCGTCGAAAAATACAATGGGCGTTTTAAGTTTGACAAGTGTACGTACGTGTGTGTGTGTGTGTTGTAGGTGTCTCTCTTACCTCTTCTAATTCATTATTTCGCAATGTCGTACATAAATCATGCTACAAGGAGAAATGATCGAGGTTTAGAACCCCCCCCTCTTCAACAGCACTCAGTTGGATAGCTTACAAGTGACGGCATAGTGCTGAATCTTATTACTTTATACCCTTCTATCATCCTACATAGGTCTCCCGGTGGTTCATTTGACCCATAAATTGTGTTCACGGGCCTGCAGTCTATTTATATAGAAACTGAATCTCGCAAACGGCTTGAACGATATTCATAAAATTATGTACGCAGGGGGTTTCGGGGACGATAATTCGATCTAACTAGGTTTCATTCAAAAACGCATTTTTTGCGCGTTTTAAAACATGAAGAGCTGTTACTTTGACATTAGAATGTGACGATAAATTTAGCAACATTGCGTATAAATAGCTCCGGAAGTTGGGTGGTCATAAAGCAGAAGACCCGGGTTCGAATTCAGACGACTCTTTTTTTTCAACTGTTTTGTTGAGTAAATCAATTCCTGCGCTCTTTATCTGTAAGTATCAAAGTTTATTCAGTATTTTAAAACGAGCAAAGCTCGGTCCCAAAGCAAAGAGCAAAGGTACTGTCAATAAAAGTGATTATTGCATGTCAGTTTACGTAGGTACTACTCGGCAAACTGCTTTATCGCTTAACGGCATATGAGATGACAAACACTAATAAGCCTAACAATGATGTAATTTAATTGGTTCTTATTTTATTTGATTTATTGTTTTCTCAATTCTGTTAATCTGTGTACATGGATTTTTTCTCTGACAAATAAATTATTCTATTCCATTCTAATGACTTAAAAAATGGCTACGATTTTCAAAAATATGTCCTCGGGAACCAGGACTTATTACTGTTGGACAAACAAACGAACCACAACATTAAAATTGCAAACATCAAGCTATGGCCGTCGCTTGGTAGACGAATGTTTTGCACTCGCTTGCTCGACTACGATAGCTCGACGCAGACGTCACATCGTAAGTACACAAATAATATGTCATCAAATATGACATACGTGTGAATTTTAAAAGGAAATTTCCAGTCAAACACACCAAAGCATTCGGCTTTGACATGCACTTTTACAAGCCGTTAAAGCCCCGACAGATGATGTCGCCGCACAGATGTGTTATAATGACATAATTGTCGACAAGTACGTCCACAGCGAAATGTCACTAGTTTGTACTATAAAAGCTTTAAGTCAATCTGCAATTATGCTAAATAAAGTCATTTAATACGCATGGACAAAGTGACCACGATTAAAACGTAGGTATTAGCAACGGTTGATTTAGCTATCTATCATTGATGGCATGTATGTGGTAACTCTTTAATTGTACTACGAGTATATCAACTCACAGATGACATTTCGATGTCGCAAAAAATAACCAATAAAATGTCATTTTGCATTTTCATTACCTTGATCTGAATTAATTACATATTTTTAATGGTAGCATCGTCTAAGGCTTTCACTTGAGTAGGTATAGTTTGTGATTGCTATAATAATTCTTAACAGCTTCTAATAGAGTATATAACTGGATGTACAACAGCTGTTTCGATACCGTAGACTTCTTAGAGTCTGGTGCGGTGAGCCAGTACCGCGAAATTCGCCGTTCCCCTGCACTTTTTATTCTCAGCTTGAAGTAGGGGTACATTTTTCTAATAACTACTATATTTCTGAAAACTTCCTGTCCTCTTTTAACAAGTACAATAGAGAGAGATAGCCTTATTAATTTTCAAATATGGCGGTGATATTAATGAAAAAATAACAGCAAATAGTTGCATTCAGAATAGCAAACGCAATAGACAGGAATGATGAATTCTGCGTACTAACTTGTTTTCTTTAGCCATCGGCAATGAACGCTTCAACCATTTGCCTGTAGCACTTCAAGTGAGAAAGAGACATTAAATTTAAAAAAAAAGTGTTAAGTGGCTACGAAGTCTGGCCCCGTGCACCGACGATGCCACTTTAATATCTATAATTATCTATATAGTAAGAAATAGTACACATTGTATTACGGGCAAGTGAATTGTGTCAGTTCGTTCTGTGACTTGACATTTGATTATTGTTCATGATAATAGAGAGTTCGTGGTAATTAACGCAGCTTCTGTTATTGTAATATTTGTTATATTTAATCAAAATGTGTGTGATGATATAAATTTTGAAAAATGTGTCATAAAAACTGCACTAAATTTGTGTTCATATTTTTTTGTTCAAATTCGAGTGACGTTCCGGATTGGATCTTTTTTCACCAACATTGTAAGTTTTGTTCACTTTATTTCACTGATTTACTGTTTAATTTATATAATTATTGTTTTAAGTTGATTTCCGTTACAACCCATTCCATAAAAATACACACAGATAACAGTCTTAAAACTATAACTTTCAACAAGGTGAACTAGAAAGAGAAAGAGACGTGTTGGCTGAAATAATGTAAATGTACTACTTATAAGTTTGTTAAAATGTTGACATTTTCAGGTTGTAATTATTTTTTAATTCAATATTTTATTTCTTAAAAATTGTTAGTTTAATAATAATTAATTATTTCAGTTTTGTGGTAATTTCATAGGACCTACCTTATTATAGATATACTTATTAAATCTACTATTAAATACGTTTAGATTTCATAGATATCAAATAAACTACTCGTATCTATAGGTATAAATACTGTATAAAATCCATACATAATTTTAACCTTTGGGAAATATGTAACTAACTGTTCTAACTTACTAGGTTTGTTGCAGATTTTTTTTTTAAATAGTTTAATACAAACTTTAAAAAACCGTTATGTAATAAGAGAATACACAAATAAAGTACATTTCTAGTTTCGTGGCGGAATTTAGAATTTTGTAGTAGTAGGACTCTTGGCAAAGTCCGCCTGGGGAAGTACCACGCCTTTGCCAGTTATTCTACCGACAAGCAGTAAAGCGCTAACATTACTTTGTTCCGGTTTGAAGGGCAATGTTTCCAGGGAGATTATAGGTCTTAGAGATATATATATTTAACATCTTAGATCTGTGGGTGACCAGTGCAGTGCAGTGCTAGGTAATTATTTGGGCTCTTCATGTTGCAATAGCTGCCTGCCACTGTGCTGTTATGGCAGGCATGTTGCTTACCATCAGGCACATGTCACGCTCGCCTCGTCACTTTTCATTTAAAAAAAACAGGTTTTTACAAAATAGTTAAACTCGTATTTATAGTTATTGTTACACATGTAGTGTTATATATAATTTTTAGATACTGAAGTAGCTGTGCAAAGCAGTAGTGCATTAGTTTGTTCCATTATGTAGCAATAGTTTTGGAAGCGCATGCATTAGAATTGTATGGGCTTATGGGAATTAATTTTATTATTAGATATGTACTAAATCTATAATAATAACACTATAGTCTATATTGTATCAGTTGTTTTCATATGGTATGTTTCTTACTAATTTAGACGTGTTTAGTAAGTAATTAGTTGGGTATGTAAGAATTCTTATTTCTCAGTGTAATTTATTTGTGTATGAAGGCTAAACTCCTTTTAAAAGATATGTCTAAGTCAAAGTAGTATTATTTTAGTGAAAATGTTTTGAAAAACGGTGCAGTAGTCTTTGAGTTTATTCATTACAATCAAATACATAAATCTTCTTTCGTACAGATTTTTTTTTTTGTAATTGGAACGAAGTTCCTTATCGCGCGTTGTGAAAGGGGGCTAGACGGAAAAAATCTTACGAAAAGTTGTCACGACACTTTCTGCTATTGTAAGCTGTGCGGCGTCGCATGTTTCTCTGTCTGTCTCTCTCTCTCTCTTATAGAAAGCAAGCCAGATATTTTCATTTCTATTTCTCATTGAACAGTGTGGTGTCGCGACGATTATTTTTGTTGAGTGTATACAGGTTTTTTGTAAATAATAAATAATAAAAAACAATAATAATTCTTTCACTAATTAATCGAAAGGAACGAAGTTCCTTCCGATCATTCCGATTTTCATCCGGGTGTCCCTTGACACCTCTCAAGTTTTTTTTCTTGTGAATTAATTTGTATTATTATTTTGACTGACAGTGTGGCTCAGTTCGTAGTAAGTTTGCTTGCGGAGCTGAAAGTCTAGGCTTTGATTTTCACCTATAAGTCCAATGTGATTAACAGTGAAAATAAGTACCCTAATACTGTAAATCTGTACATTGTAATTTATATCAATATACACAAGCTTTTAAGCTTTTTCAATTTGAAGTCATAATTAAAACTATACATTACATAGATAAATATATTAAAATCAGCCTACTAAATAGTCTCACAGCTGAGATTTGGGACCTTCTCTCGCAAGTAGAAGAGTTAAAGCTGTAAATCACCACCCTGGCCCAGTGCATGTCGATGTTGCACGACCTTAAAATATTATATAGCATATAATATTTTGAGGTCATTTATTATGGGAGCATGTCGGTTCCCTCACGCTATTTTTCTCCACCTTTTTAATTTTTCGGCATTACGCACATTAATTTGCGCACGCGTGGTATGCGAATCAAAGGCTCCGGATTGACTGCCACTTAGCAGACCCCTGATTAAACCTTATTTACTAATTGAGGTTTCGGTCGAGTTACTACGGCCGTTGTAACGCAATGTTCGTCCCATCACTTCGTAATAATCTTATAGAAATTTAGAAAAAAAATAGTAAATAAAATCGTAATAAATAATCTGTCAGCTTTTTCAAATTAATAAAAATTATTTTCATTCTAAACATAATGGAATATTTTGGAAGTAATGTCACCCTAATACTTAAGCAATAGTACATTACGGATAAACGTTGGCCGCCATATTGAAGAACGTATCGCAATGACAACCCGGCTAATCGTTGAACCGCCGCATTACAAAACGCCCTTGTTTTTCAAAACGGCTAGCCGTAATGTAATACGGCGAGTTATGCAATCCGGCTGCGACAAATATACCTACATTTATCATAATATTGAATCTTCGAAATGTATGCACACTCATGACTTTTCAATGACTGCAACATATTGGATGATTTTTTTTTAATGCCAGGACAAGGTTTATATAACAGAAAATTTATAAAAAAAATTGGCGAAAAAAGTATGGTGATACGAAGTTAACCGAGTCAACTAGTTTAAAATAAAAAAAACAGTGTAAGCGAGATTGCACGTTAAATTGTGGATGTGGGTGTGCATGTCAGGATGATAAAGCAGCAAAAATGTATTTTAAAGTTACTCGCACTTTGATTTTGGGTGTATTATCTTATACCTATAAACGAGCAACTCTTGTAGGTATACATATAGAATCTGAATTTCGGAAACGGCTCGAACGATTTTCATGAAATAATGTATACAGGGGGTTTCGGGGACGATAAATCGATATAGCCAGGTTTTATTTTTATAAAACGCCATTTTATGCGCGTTTTTAGACAATGAAAATTTGTTACTTAAAGATTAGAATGCGACGATAAATTTCGCGACGTCGCGCGACAGTATATTAACTAGCTCAGTCGGGAAGATGGGCGCTCATAATATGGTAAGTCCGGGTTCGAATCCAAGGTCGAGGTCACCCAGGTTATTTAACTCCTCAGTATAATGTCCTCAATATAAGCTTAAGCCAGGTTTTTTAAGAGGGTGATAAGTGCCGACTACGACTTACAAATGAAAAAGAACTTTACAACTGTTTCTAGTTTACGTTTTTAATGACAGATAATGAAATTCGAAAAACGAGTATTTCTTGAAAATTTCCTTAAGTGTTTCAGTTTAGAAACCTTTAACTTTTATGGAACCTCATTTGAAACTTAAAACGGACACACAATAGGCACCGCTTCATCATTATCATCATGTCACATTAAATTAAAAAAATAAATAAACTGTGTAATGACAATCTTATACTGGGAAAGTCGTCGGCAACTTAACAATTCTTCACAAATACCACAAAATTATGTTAAAGAATTTGTCATTCAATATAAATAATTGGTAACGAGTTGACATCACCTGCAAAAACCGCCACAGAACTAAATTCCATTCCTTATTGATTGTAGTATATTTTGCGTGGCTGAAACTTCGATCGTATCTTGTAGGTGGTAAAGTTAAATTTTATTAATAGCTATTTGTTTTTGTTCTTAAATATGGTTGGTTAGAAATAGGGTTGTCAAAATTTCAAGATCTGTGTAACAGTAGAAATGAACATATCGATTGTAATAAGTAGTTTATAGTTGCGATGACCGCTCGATCGAAGCTTTGCTCGTATTTTGTAACGTATGTAATAATGCAGTAACGTTAAATTTAAAACATGTAGAAGCTAGTTAAGAACAGGGTTGTCAAACATTTTATGATTTTTGGGCGTTTATCACAATCCGACTCCGATTACATTACAATTTTGTAAGCATTAAATATAGTACAATATTTACTGGTAATAAATAGTTGATTACTAAATTATTCAAAAAATCATATTTTCTAATTAAAACCAAAACTGTTTTATTAGTAGTTGTTGATTGTAATAATTTTTTTATTTATTAAATAAAGAGTGACGAGACGATCAGGATATGTGCCTGATGGTAAGCAACATGCCTGACACATAACAGCACAGTGACACGCAGCTATTGGAACATGAAGAGTCCAAATCATTACCTAGCACTGCACTGCATTTCATTAATTTATAATGAAATATAAGGCAATGGTTATTTATCGCAGACTATTTAATCCCAAACTGAGGAAAGTTTGTATTATGGGGAACTCTGCTATTTTTTACGACATCTTGTCCCAGAATGTAGAACAATAACTATACTTTATGTTAAATTAGTAGCGCTCGATGGCTTTACCCGCGTCTTTTCCGTTGCCGTGGTTTTCGTGGGATAAACATCCAAACACTGACATTTTTATGACATGACCTGTGACATGTGTAAACACTATACTACACTACGCTACGTACCTAAATACTTACACTAAGCACATCTGAATTATCTATAGACCAATGAAGGTCTACAGATAATAAAGATGTTCAAACCTTCTACTAGTTGGAAGCGTGGCCAACATGCTGGTTAGCATTAACACGATGAATGGCAATGCTTATACGTTGGGCCAAATTTCAATTTGATCTGTTCAGCCATTCTAAATGATTGAGCAACAAAAATCTAAATATAGCTTTAGTTGGATTACCTCGACGTTTCGATAGTATTACAACGGTCGTGCTCACGACAAGACTCTAATGAGAAGAAACGTTGAGGTAGTTAGATAATTATTTGGATTGCAATGTTTTCAGTATGAATTAACATCGCAAAAAAATTACATTTAAATTTGACAACCCTTGTTAGGTACCTATTTACTAGGTTATATTGGCTAGACTAACCGTTACATTAAGCATAAGACTTCAAAAGGGAGGCGTTTTTTCTGTCGGCGTGTAAGACATCAACAGATGTAAGATGCGTAGGGAGTAATGTATAGCTTGACAAAAAAGTTTTGGAGTTAAGCTAACAGTTTTATCTGTGTTAAGCATGAGTCTATATAAATGCTGTAACGAAATAGTAGGTACTTTTAGCTTTCTCTTATGTACCTAAGCTATCCGTGTTCTTGATAGTTCCCGATTTTTTTACTTTTATTCACGTCAAACGGACTTAAAGGGACTATCTCTCCTAAGGGACTCGGCGAGTGAAGTAGGAATAAGAAAAAGCATAAGAACTTCCAGAAAAGACAAGAAAAAAGAAAAGAGTCCAAATGCCTGGCGTGACCACCGTGAAGTGCATAAGAAGGTCTGTCCACAAAGGTCCTATTTTTGTACCCCAGAGTCCGCTCCAGCAATGAGATTTGCTTTTTTATGTTAAAGAGTGATGAAACCAGCATCTCATGTGCCTGATGGCACGCAACAAATAAGCAATAAGTTATTCGCGTAACTTATGTTATAAATCGGTTTAACTATCACATTTTTGCCCGTTGCGCAGAAAAATACCTAATAGACTACAGATCCGTGAACTAAATTTATGGGTCAAATGAACCACCAGGAGACCTATGTAGGATGACAGAAGGGTATAAACTCAGCACTATCACTTGTAAGCTGTCCAACTGAGTGCAGTTGAAGGGAGGGGGAAGGGGGTTGCAACCCTCGACCATTTCTCTTTGTCGCCTGATTTTTGTAAGGCCTGTAATCTATAAAATTTGATCTTGAAATATTTAATTTCAAAAAACGTAGTTTCGATAGTTGTGTGTCTGATTATTTTTCACTATTGTTGCCAAAGTTTATTCGCTTGTTTAAGGGTCTGTTTGTATTATATATATCTCGTGAATGGAAACTAAATGCAAATAGATAATTTATGGTGTCCTGACTGTCTCTATGTCATGTGTTTGTCGAGTTAATTGCTCATTAGACCTCTCTGTGGATGTTTTAATATTATACACAGACGGTAACACTACATAACTAGCAAACATTAGCGATTTAATCGGCATCTACATTTTTAACGAGATGACATGCAGTGGCTACGAGAAAATGGGGCAATTTAACTGAATTTTTTTTTTACTTTTATAGGTTTACACTTGACTGCCATCTCGCCTGATGTTAAGCGACGATGCGGTCTACGATGGAGCGTGTTTACCTAGAAGAAACCGATTCACTCTCGATTTGAAGACACAAAGATTGTAACCATCGGGGAAAACGCATTCAAGCAACGTATTCCACAGCCTAGACGTTCTTATCACAAAAGTAGAGTCAAGTCTCTTCGGTCTTGTCTTTGGAACATCACCCATGAAACGATGTCGCTTTTTCGAGCTACGAGCATTCCGATAGAAAAAAGGGCAAGGTGGTATAATAAGAGAATATTCTTAATTCGATTGTATGATTTTTATGTATGTATGTTACTATATCGAAATCGAAAGCGATTAGATCGAAATCACTAATGTGGCTTATGAAATATGAACAAAAATTTTCAAAAAATCCGATTTCCTCGGTTCCATATTCGTTATACGTACGAGAGACTGTCTCATTGCAACACTGTGGTTTCACAAAAAATATTAAAGTTAGCCGATTATCTGAATTTAATTTTAAATTAAAGTAGTATTTTTTTGCGGAACTCATTTTGAAAGTTGCCTTTGAAAATATAGATTTAGTTATGATATTTTCCTTCGTTGTTAAATCCAGCGATTATGACAAATTTGTAAATCTGATCCTCTGATCCTCCTAGGTACAGGCGGGAATCTAACCTACAAACTCACGGTTGTGAGATTGGACATTTTCAATATACCAATAAAGAAATTGACTACCCTACTAATATAAAAATGCGAAAGTTTTTGTACAGTATAAACTGACGAGAGGAGCAGGACATGTGCCTAATGGTACGCAGCACAAAAGAACAGTGATACAGCTATTGGAACGTGAAGAGTCCAAATCATTATCTACCACTGCGCAGCGCTCGTCACCCAGAAATATACGAACTTTTATCTCTATGACCGGAATTTTACTGAAATCATTGACCTTCAAACCGGAATACTGTGATGTTTACACGTTACTGCTTTGGCAAAAGAATAACTGACAAAGGTATGTTCTGGCGAAATATCGCCAGACGGACTCTGCAAAGAGTCCTTCCTGCCACTACAAACTACTTGTTTGGATGTTTAATTTTTTTATGTTTGCTGATCAATTACGTCGGAACGGCTAAACGAATCTGGTTATAACTTGTACGCTACTTTTTATCGCGTGAAAATAACGGGCAAAACCCCGGGACATTGCTAATCTTAATATATTCAGCTCTGAGAAGCTGTTAGTAAGGGCGTGTTTAATATTATCCCATGATTGGACAAGACGACGCTACTGAGAAACGAAGCGGCAACTTTGTTACAGTCTGGAATCTTCTAGAAAGTGTTTTATGGTTATTGAAAATTAATTGGGTAAGCATTAATAAGGTATCGAAAGTTATGACTAATAGTCTAGTCAACAAGTCTTTTATAGGTCGAATTCTCCTAAAATTGTCATTTAATTCGAAATGGCATCTAGATAGTCCGCTCGAAAAAATTGCATTAGGTATAATCAATTTAGTTAAAATTACAGATTAAGTAGAGAGATGTTAAAATGAAAAAGAGGGGTCTGTCAAAAAAAATTGACTTAAAAACATTTATTGACTAGACTATAACCAAAGAGTTGACATATATTCTTTATCTAAGACTATAAGGCTAAAAACTCATGGAGCGGTTACCAATCGCGCCCAGGCGCGGGCGCGAACCGCGACGGTTTTATTTAAAAACTCACGAGACCGCTGATTTTGCGGTTTCGCAGCCGCCGCGGGTGAGATTTTCGCCCGAGAACGTGGTGGGTGACGGGCGGGCGGACCGCATGGCAGACAGACAGACAGAAACGCTTTATTATGCACACCAGTAACAAATCCAAACATACAAAACAAGAGATACTTATAACTAGTGCCATAAATGGCGGCCTTATCGCTAATAGCGATTTCTTCCAGGCAACCATTAGTGGCAGGAATCAATAAAAAAAAATAGATTAAAGATAGGGTGTGAAGAAAAAAACAGTATGGCAAAAAATAATAAGTCGTCACTTAAGCTACTTTCAAATAAATACACAATACATATACTACACACCAATATTACACATATATAATAGCTAAAATACATACGTTACAATAAATACATAAACACTATTAATAACCATACCTACAGTCCGCTGATTTTGCGGTTTCGCAGCCGCCGCGGGTGACATTTTCGCCCGCGAACGTGGCGGGTGACGGGCGGGCGGACCGCGTGGCAGCCGCGCGGTAAACCGCCTCGTGAGTTTTGATTTAAATTTTTACATATAAATCTGCATCATACAGAAGCTGCGAGAGCGGTTGAAAACCGCTCCCTTAGCCTCCTCCCGCTTAGCCTAACAGTTTAATCATATTCGATACTGCACTCCTATGACTGCAGCTTTGATTTTTTGTATTTTGTTCTTATTGGTGTTTCGCGCGGAATTTTGGATTTGTGAGTCGATTCAATTGGGTCGTATACATTGAGCCACGTAGATTCGACACGATTCGGATAATTACATCTCAAAGAGTCAAAAATTATGTTTAAGCAAAATTTTGATAATATTGCGGTATATTGTGCCATGTCAAAGTTTCAAACATCACCGCAAAGTATTTTATCGGATACATTTCGGAGAGTGTGTTTGCATCAGCTGATGATTGAATACCATTTTACTTCTCATATGCAGAAATTGGACTCCATTTTAGTGATACAAACATTTAAGCTTTGGTGTTTCAGCGGATACATTTCGGAGAGTTTATAGCTGATGATTATTGTAGATGAAGATTATAATCTAATAGAGGGGCTAAATCGTTTTTTTATGCATGCCACTACATATGTATTTTATCCCTATTAGGTACTTCCTTTCTAACCTCATCTACTTTACTGCCTCTTTATTTGGATATTTCATCCGAAAACGATCGAACAATAACTTTAAGTACAGAGCACTTAATCTGCTCCAAGCCACGTTATTTTAGTAAAACGGTATCCTATCGTGTTAATCAACTCAAATCCATTTTCCTTCAAACCAGAGCACTCCCGGCCAATTTCAAACTGTTCAAGTAAAAGTGAATCTAGTAGAGATAGGATCAGCATTGTCCGAGGCAGTTATAACTTATCCGCGGCATTTGGGGCTACGCAGATCAACTCTACATATAAATAAAATATTTTTGCAAACATGATAAATAATTAATCAGTGTTCAGCTAAGAGTGATTTTTGCAATGATCGATTGAATGTAAAATAAATTATCTGTTAATTTAAAGACCACACACGTTAGAATATTGAAATAGAAACTTACGAGTTTCCAGGTGAGGTGAGGTGAATATTTTCCTGGCGGCCTTGTACACAGTAGGATAAAAATTACTTTAGGTATTCCTTAAATTAAATAAAAATGCTGTTTACGTTAGAGCGTGTTCACCAAGAGGAAAGACTACAAGATACTCGAACGTACGGTCGGACAATGCATTCCGCCGAACTGGTTCTTATTTCGTGTTCAATATAGTTTTTTTTTATTTATTAGATTGAATAGGGCTTCCAGCATTTCCTGTAAACCCCCGTATTTTTTTACTTTTCCTTCATTAGAGGCGTATAGATAAGTTTTTTTCTTAACATAATAAGAAAACTACCTATGATACGCTTATCATCAATATACAGTAAGTATTTTTAACAATGACACTATTAATACTACTAGCAGTCCGCCCGGCTTCGCCCGTGGTACATATATAGCCTATAGCACTCAGGGATTCTTATGATGTGATTCCAGTGATGGCTTATGGAACTGAGACGTGGTCCTTAACTGTGGGCCTCATAACGAAGCTCAAAGTCACACAGCGAGCTATGGAGAGGGCTATGCTCGGAGTCTCTTTGCGCGACAGAATCCGTAATGAGGATATTCGCAAAAGAACGAAAGTGGCCGACATAGTTCAAAGAGTAAGCAAGCTGAAGTGGCAATGGGCAGGCCACATCGCTCGCAGAACCGACAACCGATGGGGAAGAAAGGTTCTCGAGTGGCGACCACGTACCGGAAGACGCAGTGTTGGACGGCCTCCCACTAGATGGACAGATGACCTCATAAAGGTCGCTAGAAACCGCTGGTTGCAGGTTGCGCAGGACCGTTCGTTGTGGAAATCTAGGGGGTAGGCCTATGTTCAGCAGTGGACGTCTTGCGGCTGATGATGATGATGACTCAGGGATTCCTAACATGTTCAACGGTGAAAGATTTTATTAAAATCAGTAATTATCGCGTTCAAAGAAAAAATCTCTTCAGCTTTATAATATTAGTTTAGATTACGATACTATTTACATTCTATATCCACATCAAAAAGATGAAAGGCAATATTTATCCTTTAGAGTTCAGCATACCGTTTCTGCGTGTCAAGCGCCGCACGTCCACGGTATATAACTCATCCGCGTGTATTTATGGGCGCATTATCACGTCCTCGCCTATACGGGTAAACGAGCAGAACCGCCTGAACCCAGACGAATGAGATTATGGCATACGAGCAACTACATTCTAGTTTTAAAAAGCTATGTATATTGACAGTGACTAGAAAGAGTGTGTGTGTTACCCATGTACGCTGGGAATAAGTTAATTCTTCTCGTTATTCTTCGCGCTAAGAAGTCAAGCTTCAACTATAGAATAGAGTGTATATTCTACGCAAGAAGTATCGAAATTAGTCACATTGTTTACTAAAACGTTGACTAACTGAATTCAGGGTCTCAGTTTTCAGTGACAATGTGGCCAATAGAAGAACAACTTCAATAATTGCGTATCTAACAATAAAAAATGTGCAAAAATGTACAAAAAAAAATTAAACCAAAAGCTAAACCTACGTTTCCCATGCGTATACCCTAACAAAAAAAACATTACTTCTAACTTTACCTTGTCGATATAAATAAAACTATTATTATGCACTTTCATCCATCATATATTTATTTTAAAGTACATTTCTCAAAATTCTCAATATTTTTGGTTTTTGTTACATCGCAAGACAGACTTAAGTGAAAAACCAGTAAACATTTTAGCAAAGACAAATCGTTATTGGGAATTTGACGTCTGTGATATCAAACGTTTTCAAAAAGAGAAAATAGAGCTTAACTAACGTTTTATTATATTATTATGGCGTTTAGTTACTACATTTTCTCTAAAACTCCAACTTGACGCTAACTAGAACCAAACAATTGAGAAACGGTCCCGAGGTGCGAGTCAACAACCTAATGACAACCTATAAGCCACCGTACAACCTCTGTCTTACAATTTCGGAAAATCGTGACTACCAGCGCGTCCAAATATCTTTGGGCCCCCCAAAGAACTCCACTCTCTGTTGCATGGTAAGAGAGTTTGTTTTCGTATGACTTGGTTGGTGGTTGAGTGTTTCATATTTTAGATAAGGCAATCTCTATTGTATCGCGTTGTAACTCATCTTAGGTCTTATTTATAAAGGTATTATCTGGCTGCCTGCTGTTTACAGCGAGACGTGGGGTAACATTATGTGTAACATTTGAAACGGGGTACATTTACCTCGGAGAAACAATATTAACATTTGGATTTAAATTCTGTTTTTTCTTCATAATGTTTAATAGGCAAGCGGCTCATTTTTTGATTTAATTGCCATCAAAAGGCTACTCAATAACTGAAACATAGGTGAAAGAATTACTTAAATTAATTAATAATATTTGTTATCTGAAAAACCTCCCGTGATATCACGATTTTAAAATCACAATTTTGGACTTTCCCAAAAACGCTTCATACAAATCACTACAGAAACGTGACGTCACACTGTCGAATTTTCTATGCGTCGCGCGTAAAGTTTGTATGGTAGCTATATTAAATATTGCGTTTAGGAAACTGCTTTCATAACAAAAGTAACTTACAATTAAATGGGTTATCCAATGGTAAATACATTTTCTAATAATTTCGTACTTTTAAAATGGACTTGCCCATCCAGCTTTGAATGATCATAAAATAAGTTAAACTAAAAAAATATCTAAATTAAAATTGGTACATATTTTATTCTATTTAAATACTGTCATTATATCAAATAATTTAATATAATTGCAGGGCTTGTCGTCACGCCTATTGGCATGGCTTACTGGGGTTTGTTATCCGAATGCCCGATTTTACAATATAGTTGAGTGGTTGTCTAAAGGCGAAGAACTCCGGTTTGACAAGAATGAAGTCGCAGAATTGAATCCATGGAACTTAACTGAATATTTGTCTAAGTACTGATGTACAATTTTATCACCGCTGGCTTTAAATGTTGACGTGGTAACGTGTTTACAGAAAGACAGCGACAGGAGGATTATGCTTCATTAGTTCTCCTGCATTTGGAAAGCGTGGTGACCATGATTCTCTCATAGTGAGAGAAGTTGCCGAGTCACAGTTGTGGAACTTAATATACTGAGCTGGTTGTACTTAAAGTACTTATACTACTAATGGGGTCCTTTATTAGCTACTTATTAGTTTCCGAATGACCTTTTGTTAAATAATCAAAAATGCCCAACAATATTCATGTATTTATTGAATGCTCCTATTGTAATCCTTATTTTGACAATATTCTTTGAACAAAGTCGGCCTGGCCTTACTACGTTTTTTGATGGATTTTTTTATGAAAATTGATTGGTCCAGTCTTAGGCATTGCCGTTTGAAAATCCATTAATGTAAAAAAACATTTTTCACGTACAGGTTTGATTCTTATTAAGATTTGGCTTTCAGTGTAGGATAACATGAATATAAAACAACTGTACCTATAAGCAGAACAAATAATATAATTCGCGGAATCTCTCTATGAGAATGAATCATCATCACCATGAACTCGTCCACTGCTGAATATAGGCCATAGTACCTCTACGCCACTTAGCCTGACCCACGGTCTTACGTTTCAAACCGCTACCAGCTCTTTTTTCGTATATCGTCACTCCATCTAGCCTCAGGGCGTCCTACATTCGTCCTGTGAATAAATAATAACCTGATTCTCATTAGCAGATGAAGTGGGCTATTTAAGTCTGGTAAGAAATAATAAGTGTTCTAGTTGATAGCCACCCGTCCTCTCGTCGGCGGCGCTATCAAAGCTTGAACTCGCGGGTTTATAATCCCTTTAACCTCCACGAAGTACATTAATGACTGCGCTAGTGCTGTAACTGTCGCTGCGAACATGCCTCGTGAGTTATCGCGTCATAAACTGGCACGCGTCATCGGATTAGTGATGGACTGTCTTTGGAATCGACATGTCGATAATCGTTACATTCTCGTATATACAACTGTGACTGGTATGTTTAAGCAAAAACTACTATCTATCACACGTTTTAGTTAATTTAAACTTGTCCAAAATTTACTTTCGACACAAAAAAGGCAAAAGCTTCGTTCCCCTTTTTATGAAAATTGCGCGGATTTCCCCCATCCATTTATGCAATTTCCTAGACAAGGAGAACATGTCCTTCATATCTTTGTTTTGCTTAAAAATATATTAAATCAATAGAAATTCATTACATACAACCATGTATTTGTGAAACACACATAAATACTCTTTTATTTTACATAAATACACGGGTAACTCACGTATAATGTAGTCAGTCCAGTCCGACTCAAGTTTACTCACGAGCTGCAAACCCGCGCGCGCACTCTCCTTGAAAAAGATCGCCGGACGCGATCGAAACTTGAGTCGGACTGGACTGACTACATTATACGTGAGTTACCCGTGTATTTATGTAAAATGTGTAATAACCACGTTAGTTTTCATACTCTTTTATTTATTGTTAAAGTCTGTGGTAAAATTGAGAATAGATTAACATTGTTTTATGGTGTAATTTCGACCACATGGTGACCATTAATAAATCGTAGTTTATCTTTGCTTACAAATGCTTACGTTTGACTACCATCTTATCTGCTGCTGACCAATTGGATTTTGTTTAATACAATTTATAAAGTATAATGTAATTCTGAAACTTTTAAAATAAATGTCGACCTATAACTGCAACCTTTTTGTCGTATTACTTTTTTTAGTTTTACATCCGTTCCTAGTTTAATCAAGAAAAGACTCGGTTCCCGAAATTAACTATATTATCAAACTAACTATTAAATTATTTTTTACCATAGTTATACTTAAATACAAAAATCAACAATTTCAATAAAGACCGTCTTTAAATTATTCTATAACATATTACAAGATTATGCTTCTGCCTTTGCATAACAACTATTATATCAAAAATGATGTACGATCGACTAAACCAATCTAGCAAATGGGAATCATTTTTCACTTAAACAGAGAGGCATAAAGCCAGCACTGTACAATAAATCATAGGATTACGGGGCGCTGTGGCGTCGATGATTTATATCGATACCGGTACGTCACTATCGGATGTTACACGGCATTGTCCAACGTGTTATCATTTACACATTTAATTTACTGCTCTTATTAGACGTGAGATTTGAAGAAATAGAATTATTATTTCGCTAGAAGTAGGTATTGAAGTATATCTGGAACAGAAAATACATAAAGTCAAATGGAAAATACTTTTTTTTACTAATGGATCTACGTTTAACCACAGCCACCTTAAAGAAGCCGTTCGAGTTGAAAGTAAAGTTCGGGCTTGCCCCGAACATGCCTATTCACTCTTCCTTTGAAGAAAAAGATAGACGCATTTTATTGGCACACCAAAAGAATAGAAAACAATAAAAATGTACAATAAACAATAACAAAAACTTTAAAACAGTCACACAATAGAATAGCCAAGTTATAAGAAAACACCACCGCAACTTGTTTATTCCAAACTACAGTACGAAATAAACGAGATTTCGAACCGTTTTTTATACGAATGCGAGGTATCTTGACTGTAACTTAGTAAAGAGATTTTCCGATTCTGAGGTTATGCGTCATCCATCCAATGTTGTGGATTATGGGTTCAACTCTCTCTTTTAGAGAAGTCCCCGAGTCTCAGCGGTGGAAACATTTTATTGAGGTGCTTATGCTTACGCTTAATTTCAAGTTAACAATATACAGAAAACTATAAAATTAAGCTACAACTGGCGACTTTATTGCTAAGAGCAGTCTCTTTCTGGTCACTGTAGGGCAGGACCAAAACAAATTGTTCATAAGCCCTCGAATACGGATCCCTAAAGAGTTGGAAGCTATTTCTGTAGGATCCATGTTGTGTATAATAACGACTTTGTTGTTTGACATTAAGCCGTATGCACAGGTCAAATATTAACATATCATAATGGCTTGAGGCTATAAATTAGATAATTAACAGGATAATTAACAAAAAACATTTAATGTATGCTTAATTATTTGCGGCGAATCGTTTTTTAATTACAATTATGATGCGGTACGATCAATAAATTAGAATATTTTTATTTGAAGACACAAAGATATTTAACTTTTTGGTGTATAGGATAGAGAAATGGGACGAGCTTATCGGACGTCTAGTGGTAAGTAACACGCCTGCCCATTATTGAGTAATAATGAGTGTGGTAGGACTTTGGGGAAGGTGGACTCTGCAAAGAGTCCTACCAAACTTCTTTGTCAGTTATTTTATCGGCAAACAGTAATGTCTGTTTTCCGGTTTGAAGGGCAATGTTTCCAAAGAAAGTAAGGGCGTACAGATAAATAATGTTATATCTTTGGATGAAAAGGCTATGGTATAATGTTGTACAAATTACAAATCCGAGGTAATCGGGGGTAATTTTTTTTTTATATTGTTCTTGTCTTAATTAACCATGTTCATTCTCTTCTCTACGTTAAATGTTGAGTATTACTTTCCTCAGAGCTAAGTGCAAATTCTAACAGTAAAACATTAACCTGCATCAAAACTGGTGTCCGTATCGCGATCGGAAGAAACGGGTTATCTAATTTCATTTGTTACAGCCACGAACAAGAATCCATCGGAAATTGCATCTTCGCATAATGGTCTACACTACTAGTGTCCTCCATTACCCAAGCTATAAGCGACTAACTACTCTAATTAAACGCGATAAAGTTTTATTTTCACTGTCAACGTCAGACGCTTGTAATTTTAAGACTGCGTGGCAAGTATTAATTTTTTAAACTGATTACTTGGTAACTATAAAATTATAAGTGAATTAATGTAGTATATGAATGAGACATTGACCGCTTGGTGCCGCGGGCATAATCGCATTTAACGTTAGCATATTATATTATTATCGTAAATCAGAATGTTATGTAGGACATTTGCATAATATTTTGCATCGTTTTTATGTTTAGAGTGGTTTAGACAAGTACTTATTTTGCATAGTAAGTTAGTGCCTTGATAAAGTAATAAGGCAAAATGTCTTTGATAAACGCATTTAATGTTCATCTGTTATACATTTGCTAATTGGAACATATTGGATGAACGAACTTTAAGACTTCTGGATCTCGTAAAACGTTACGATGCGTTACAGGGGCGACAGGGGGTCTTTCTTACAACACGTTACGTCACATTATTTCGTTTTTTACATAAAAAATTTGGGAATTAAAACTCCCAAATTGCCAATCCTTTTCGTTCACATTCGAATTAAAAATCTCTTGTTTTATTATAAGGCAATTAAGACTATACCAAGAATAAAAACTATAACATAACTTTTTGCGACTTCAGGGTAAAAATGATCACTTGAGTGTTGCGTAACGTTTCGAGAAGAGGGGGGGGGGGTACAGAAAAACGTTACAGAGCGTTACAGTGGGAGGAGGGGTGTCAAGAATCTTCAAAAATTGCGATACGTAATACTTGGTAATACTTGAACGTTCCCTTTCCGACGATTTCAGGAAAAATTTGGTCATTTGATTATGTACGGTATTGGTTCCATGCAGTTTCAATGCGGGAAAATGTAAGGATATCTACGTTTTTTTAAATCAAATTTTTAATTAATTGACAAAGATATATCATCAAACTTTCCGTGTTAGGGGTTGCACGTCACGTCTTCGTAATATTCATAGAAACTCACACTCAAAACACTCGAAACTTTAAATCGAAAATTTCATCACTTTTTGTTTGTAAAACAAAAGAAACAGTACCTACACGTACAATATTTTTTGATAACCTAACTGACGAACTAATTCATGTTCCAATAGCTGCATGTCACTATGCTGTTGTGAGCAGGCATGTTGCTTACCATCAACACATGTCCTGCTCGTTTTGTCACTCTATAGTATTAAAAATGTTTTTAGTCATTACGCTATATTATATTCAGGACCAACAGTTTCGTAGACAGACTTACTACAAAATAAGTAATTTAGCTGTAGAATATGAAGCAATCCATTATAAAACTCCCAACTTAAATGGTTTTCGCTCCAATCTCTTGCCTTCGACCAAACGCGTTATCACGGCCCGCGCTCCCCACTAGCGCGGTTTGTGACACCTCCCACTTATTACAGAAGGTAGTGACTTCCCCCAGTCCCACTCCCCTCCTAGGCAACACTTCACACGCGTTGGCTCCTATTCATTAGTAGCTGGTGATGGCCGACGCGTGCGCACTGTACTATTAGATGTTACATGTAGTATTTGTCTATCTTTATTTATCTCAATGTAATCTTAAAGTCGCGTTGTTAGACCAAGAATTTGTCATTTTTGGTTTTGATGTTTTCCTTTACCATTAAAGTCCGCGATACCAAACATATGTAGGTGAAGGGAGGTATATTGGTGATTTAGGTAAGTAGGTGACATTTTTTTAACGGAATACCACACAGTCTCCTATGCAAGGAAATTTCAAGAGACAGCGCTATCGAGTTGGTATGAGTGTGAGAAGAGGCGATAGTGCTGTGTCTTGAAATTTCCTTGCATAAGGAACTGTGTGGTATTCCGTTTAAAATATATCACCTACTTACCTAAATCTCCCTTCACTTATCTGCATTTGCAAAATTACTCAAAGGAAATGTCAGGATTCGAACTGATGATGAGCTCTTTTGATTGAGCTCGAATGATTTTGTAATCAGACATTTGCGCTACTGGTCTACCAATCCTACTTCCTAATATAAAAAATGACTTTGTATGTTTGTTGCTCAATTTCGTCGTAACTTCTGAACGGATCGGGTTGAAATTTAGAACACAGATTATTGTCTGGAATAGTACATAGGCTACTTTTTATTCCGGTAAAATTACAGGAACGAAAACTACGCAAGTAAACCGCGGAGCGCCGCTAGTATAATAAATAATATAATTTGTAAACAGGACCCACATTCCTAGACGATGAATAAACGTAATTGATAGTCTGTTAGTTTTATCGGCATTCAGGGCAAAGCACCAGCCTTAGCAATTTATTAGAAACAGCGTAAACTTTGAAAATTCGTGACTAGTCCCGTCCCACACTCCTCACGACGAAACCGGAAAAACGTCGGGACCATAAACCACGACCGGAAGTGACAGCAGGCGCGTCGCGGAGTCGTACGCCCCCACCTCTCCTCTGCCCCAATACGTCCCCACTTTGTCCCCACTATCAGATCTGTTAAGGCGTTATTCGTATGTTCGTATCAAATACAGAAATATCGACATCGAATAGCAATCGATTCGAATTTCAACTGATGCGATTTTATTTATTAATTCCTTAAAGACTACGACATATACATAGAACATAGATTTTACTTTTTTTAACATAAACTGACATGACGAGAAAAACATGCGATTGATGATAAGCAACATGCATGGACATTACAATTTTCAGCTATTTTAATAAAAAGATTCCAAATAACTGGCTAGTTGCAATGCACTCGTCACCCAGATTTAGGATAATTTATCTATATAACTTGTAACATCTCTTGCTCTTGTATATTGCTCTTTAAACTGAAATACAGTAATGTTTTGACATTACTGCTAGGCGGCTAAATAACCGGTAAAGACATTGGAAAGATGTCACCTGGCGTACTCTGCAAAGAGACCTTCTTACAACTGGGATTGAAACAATTTTGAAACAAATTTGGCTGGCCTGGTGGCTTAGTTGGTAGTAAGTGCTGCGAAGCCGTGGGTCGTGGGTTCGATCCCCACCCAGTACAAATGTTTGTGTGATGAATTCAAATATTTGGACTGTGCTTGGGTGTTTTCTATGTATAATAAGTATGTATTTAAAAAAACATAAGTATAAGTATTTTATCAGCATCTGGCTTCCATAGTACAAGCTTTGCATAGTTTGGGGTCAGGTGGTGTTGTGTGTGAAATGTCCACCCATATTTATTTCTTTATATTTATTTATTTTAATTGAGTAAAAGACACTCAAGCTATAGCTCGCCATGAATAGAAAATGTATCGCCTTAATAGGCGTTTACTTGTCTAATGAGTAGGTATGTGCCGTCCCACAAGATTCACTTATACGTTATTGAACAATTACAACGCAATATTACATACTTACTGCCAATTTCAGTTTGAATAAATCGTAATGGTTATTTCGTTAATGGCAAAATATTGATCTATTAAATAGATATGTATATTAATTTGGAATAACTACACATTCTATTAAATTAAACGTGTCTGGAAACTAAAGTATGTGTGATATACAAAGAGTTTACATATACTACGTATATGTAATCGCTTTGGTGATATATTTATTTATCTTCTGTTCATCTTGTTTTTGTACAGAAACAAACCTTAATAGAACATTTTTACAAGATAACCACACTACTTATTCTAATTAAACTAACGACTAAAATAATTAAAAGAATTTCCGAACCGATGAAGATTTAGATACTCGTAATATGAATATTTTACCATTGTATTCATTTTCTACCTTTATAATAAGACTTCCGTGAGCCGGAAAAGCTGTTAAAATTCTGAACATTGTGACATTTAAAAAAAACCAGATTCGCCTAGAAAGACATCGTTAGAAAACATGTACCTATCATCTGTCAACTCGATCTGGCTCACAGAGGAAGTAATCACTACGTCTCTGGCTCATAAGCGTTGTGTAAGCACCCCACTAAATGTTCCCACCGCTCGGACCCGCTGCCCTTTCTCGTAAGGAGAGAGTCAAGGACATAATCCATTGCGGGTTAGTGGATGACACATGACCTCGAAAGATGTAAGAAAAATGATGTCGGTTTCATCACGAAGTATTCAGCGGTTTTTTAAGTTAGCGGCATTACGCATATAACTTTGAAAAGACGGGGGTGCGTGTGGCTTTGAACAAGGGGTTCCGGATTGGAAGTCACCGTTCTCCCGATTAGACTAGCCGTGATATTTGCAATTTATGATTATGGCCTTGATTCTATCATTGTGGTAGGTGTTTCGAAGCCCCAGAAGTGGAAACATGAAGTGGTCTCCCGGCATAATCATAAGTATACTACAACCTCAAAAATGTAAATTGAACAACAGTTTTTTAATATCGTATAATACTAGATCAAAGGAAAACTAGAAGTATTCGCGCTGAGTTATAACGGCTCCGATGATGATGATAGAACATCTTTCTCCTCGGAAGGCTGGCATTAAGCCGCAATCTGAAGAGTGTTGATGTTGCGCTGCTGATGGTAAAATAATTCACCACGTGCGCCTTCTCGCGGTGATGGTAACCAGTAATTTCGTTTAATTAAGTCCAACACGCCTAGAGCAGACCTAATTTTGTTCTATACAAGGAACTGTAAGGGTGGAAATCCTGTGGAAACGCCAAGCGATTTCCGACTAAAACAATCACTATCATATTCTATAATAATTTTGAACCGACTTCGAAAATAGAGGAGGTTCACAACTCGGTTGAATTTTTTTGTATGTATTTATTTAATCGATAGCTCCGAAAAATGTATTGTGAATCGGTTTTTTAATATTCCTATTTTGTTTGTAGAACATATTTCAAGGTTCCATTTAAATTTTATTGAAAGTGCGGTTGATTTGAAATTTCAATAAAAAGCTAAAAGCGATGATGAGGAAATTTGGAACACATATTTAATATTTTACTTATACTATTTTTTAAATCAGATTTTGGTCTTTTGAAAAAAATGTTTCTACCAAAATGTTCGTAATGGAATTGCCTATCCGTTGGTGTAATTACAAAATACAAATAATAGCGATTTCTTTCGAGTAGATGCATGATAAATACAATTATTTATATTGTGTGTGGTTTTGTTGTAAGGCGATTGTATAGTTAAACAATAAATTCATTAGCTGGCCTGGTGGCTTAATTGGTAGTAAGTCTGCCTGCGAAGTCGTGGGTCGTGGGTTCGATCCCCACCCAGTGCAAATGTTTGTGTGATGAATTCAAATATTTGTACTGTGCTTGTTTTTTTTCTATGTATAATAAGTATGTATTTAAAAAATATATAAGTATTATGTCAGCTATCTGGCTTCCATATTACAAGCTTTGCTTAGTTTGGGGTCAGATGGTATTGTGTGTGAAATATCCACCTATTATTATTATTATTATTTATTAACAAAAAAAGAAACTAACATTTTGAAGCTAAGAAATTGTAGGAATGTAATGTGTAACTTTTTAACAGTTGATATTTGTTTTGGCTAATGAGTAGATCGCTCTGAAAACTGGACAAAAAACTCGTTTTGCTGTTCCACCCTAATTAAAACTACGAGTATCTGCATCGGCGCATCGCATCTCTCAACCCAGTGGAGCGCTGGCCCCTTACACCCGGGCAGAAGCACCTACGTCGCACATTATGCCATAATGCGGCCCTTGTAGCGGACTAGCGAAATTAGACGCGCACAGCTTTTATGCAATTTCATGGCACGGATAAGAAAGGAATTTTATAATTAAATATAACAATGTTCAGAACACACCACCATTTTTTCTGCACAAAATGGTACAAAATCAGTATCATACTATTTATTACAATAAAATACAAAACTATTAGAGACACCACACTTAATCCACATTAAGTAATTATAAAACCGACAATAGAGTAAACTAAATACGTAAAGTAACGTATACCATGTTATGTTTTAGTTTGACAGATACAGTAGTTGGTCGTTTCACTTCTGAGTTTTTATTTCTTTTAAGCCCAATTTCCCTATTTTATTTAAAATTTCAGCACCAGATAACGGAACTAATTCGCCAAGACAAAAAAATACGAGATTTTATAAAGTATAAGCCCACTACTACACAGTATAAAGAAATACTACGGTTTACTTATGATATTTTAATAGATTGTGGCATAGATATGTCACAAAAATCAAAGCATGTATTAAAATAATAATTGTGACTGTGAAGTAGACAGGTTTGGAGTGGAAACTGTGAATCGGTAAACGTAGTGTAGGACCCCCTGAGACTAGAGAGTGACGAATGGCAGGTCTGACGGAGCGGCGCGGCGCCGGCGGTTAGAAACCTATAAGATTGAGTATCAGGCTGAGTGGCGTAATAGGTAAGAGGCCAGTAGTGACGAGTACAGGCTATTGATGATTAAAAATATGATTAGACGTAATTACGACAAAACGTCAAGGCACAGATAAGGAAATAGTTACTTCGTGTTAAGGCAAAAATCCACCACGTTGAAACTTGATAAAGCCAGTTCGATATAAAAAAACACAAACAAGGTCATAAGAAAATTTCAATAAAAATCTGTGAAATAGACCTAGTAGTAGATCATCAGTCATGGTGTACGTCTGCCCCGATGGTGTACTATGTACTATGATACCTTCAAATAGACACAGCAAGAGACACAAGTGGGTAATTAAATGATAATCACGATGTTCAATTTAAGTACACAAAGCCAATTATACACAAAAATACACTTCGTGATGCTCGCACCGCGTTTTAACTAAATCATACTTTTTCTATTTGAATGAATTCAGCTGAATCCTATTAAAACACCACTCAAAATGAAAGAAAAGCCCACAAAAACTGAGAACAATGCTTCAATCGTGACGCTTTATAACACAAAAACCGAAAAACAAACACTCACGATGTTTTGTTACAAAAGATTGCGTAAAGTAATAAAAACTAAGAGTTCACACCACCAAACGACCTACGTTATTTGGCGAAATCGAAGAACTACTTTTGTACTGTTTGTTTGTTTTCGTTTGTCATTGAAGAATGCGATAGTGGCACCAAATATGAAAGTGTCGAGGGTGGTATTTAGACGTGCTTATTCTCTTGCAAAAGTTGAACGTAGCAAAATTGATTTCTTCAGAATTCACTATCGAAATGTTTCGTATCGAAAAAATCGACTACAAAGAATTGTATGATTTATACAGAACATGACTTAGTGCCTTCGTATCTTAGTCTGCCTGAGAAGCCAGAGGTCGTGCACTGACGCACCCAAACCCACGATACGCCGTAACCACCTCGGGGACCAAAGTAAATGTGTGTCAGACGCCCCCGCGTCTGGACATCCTTAGTCCCCGGATCAGGTCTGTGGTCCCGCCGCCTACCACATTTCGGCTGCAGAAGATATGGAGAGCGGCGCACCGCAATACCGCCACTCCTGCTCCCCTACAGCCTCACCGCGTTCGCCATCAATCGTTGGCGACCACGCAAGCGCGGCGGGCAGGGAGAACGCCGCACCGTAATACCGGCACTCCTCTCCCGCCGCGGTCGCTCCTCTCCTGACGTGATGCTTGGTGATCCAAGCATTGCGGCCCGCCTCAAACGCGCCGGCGCTGCCGACTTCCTCTTGGCCGCATCGCCGTTGGCTTAGAGCCAAAAAGCTTTGGCGAGTGGCCCCACCGCGGGTTCATCTTCACCGTGGCTGACCAGGCCACGGTTACTGAACCCCCCGCCTCGTCAATGCGCATACCTCTCGGAACTTACAATTTTAATTATGGAATATATACTCACAGCGAGCACCCGATAATTTGATGTAGTTTCACATACCATTTACGGCATAAAAGGTCACGGTAAGGAATACCTATGTATGTGTTACTCTGATAGCAATATTATCATATTAGTGCTAGAGAAGTATAACCTAAATGTTTGTTTGAGCCACAGTAGTCAAGATGTGGCTCGTGAGCATTGCCTAGTGTCTTTGTGATCACTCAGTTCCATACATTAATGTCATTGTTGATCTGATATCATAGAGACACTACTCTAGAATATTAGTTGTGTAAACGAACTTACGAGTCCACTGAAATGGGATATTACAAAACTAAGTTTAAAGAAAAACTCTGCTTGACGTCTGCATTATTAATAATATTATGTAGTTGTTTTATTAAGATACGCTTCAGACCATACCAAGACCATAGAGGTACTTTTTTATATTCAATCAATAATATTAATTGTAAATAGGTACCTATGCATTGTGTATTTAGTAAGTAACTTAGAAAAAGAGTATAATCTAACTCTGCAATGTATATTACTATTAATAATCCCGACGTTTGATTTAATCTGCATTAAAGCCACCCAACCATAAAGGATGCCTCAACATCGGGTCGGAGCTAGTACAGATCACTTTAGCTAGAGACGAGCAAACGTATAATGATGTTGTAAGAATAATCGATTTATTTAACAACGTCAATTCAGTTGTAGGAACATTCCATTGAGTTTAGAGCTGGATGTGAACGGATATAATTAGTTGATGAAAACGTAGACAAATACTATACTTACTGTGTTGGCTCAAATTCTTGAGAATAAAACAAACAGTACTATTTGAAAAAAATGTCCCATTTTGTTAAATTTGTATCGTTTTCGTTATTTTAACAAGTTACCAGCAACGCGCTTTATCTGGATGGCTATGTGTAGGAGCGACACTCACTGGACCATAATGTGATGCTCTGTGATTTTTTTATAACATAGTGACGAGATGAGCACGTCACGTTTCTGATGGTAAGCAACATGCCTGCCCATAAAAGCAGAGTGACACGCAGCTATAAGATGAAGAGTCTATAGAATTTATAACGTAGTACTGCAATACACAGGTCACCCAGAGATAAGTAAGATGTTTACCTCTATGCCCTATAATTTCACTGGGAATATTGTCCTACAAGCCGGAACACAGTGTTGTTGTCACATTACTGATTGGCGGTAGAATAACTGGCAAAGGTGTGGGTACTTTCCCAGGCGGACTCTGCAAAGAGTCCTACCACTACGTCACTACCATTGATTGCTCAACGCCTTAAATCGGGTGTCACTAGCTAGTAGAGAATTAATGAAGGTACGTCCGGCAGGAGCAGATGTACTAAACTTTAATACCAAGAAAATACAGAATATTAAAATAAAATTTATTTTACACAAAATAAGTAGAAAATAACAAAACTGTACAAAACAAGAAGAGTATGCTAAGCCGTTTTGCAATGGACCTTAAACTAAACGAAACGTGTACCTATTTTTACCCTCAATCTGAGGCACTTGTCGATAATAATAATTATTTTTTTGTATCACAAATAAGGGATTTTTGTCCTTTTTCTTTCTTTGTTTTAGGGATTGTTTTTTGCATAATATATGCTTTCAGTTTGTAAATTATTTGCTTAGCGATAAAAAAACTGACATTGATATGAACTTCCCCAGGCCAAATCTTCAAAGAGCTCTTCCTACCACCACAAACAAAGTTATTCATAATGTGCAATAACAACTCGTTTTTTGGATTTTAATAGGATTTGATTATAATATGATTTAAATTTCGATTCATTAATCAAAGACATTGTATTACAAAGTATCTATTTTTGACGACAATGTTCATCGTTAAAATTAAGTATTGGGTTAAAAATTATCGATGTCAATTGAGATGATTTAAGATTCGCATCTCTAACTCCGGATTAGCATGAGAGATGCATATTAACATAATTACTGGAGATGGCGCGCCATTTCGATAGCGACACGCTATTTTAATGGCGTCGCGACACGCCACGGCGACATGGCTGTGGCAAATTGGCAATGTGGCTTTAGTGCCCGTTTCCAACTTCGGCAACGATCATCATCATAACCAGCTTATTTCGCACACTGGAAAACATAACCCTGTTGTCAACATGGGATGTGCGTGTGTGCGGAGCAAGGATCTACCAATAACAACACTTTATTTAGTTAGCCATGCTAACATTATTGGTTGATGTTTCCCTCAAGCAGTTCCTAATAGTTCGCTCATAGCGCAAGGAAACTCAAACTGAAAATTTTCCGTATCTCGCTCTTTTTCCATGACAGACGGTCCGATTCCAATAAGTAAAGAGTAATTATTTTCTCCCACTTATTTCTTAGTCACATTCATTTCTTATTTTAAGGGACCTAAACCTAGCTGTTACTTTAATATACGACCTAATGAAATTTGCGTAATCACAAAAAAGCGGCATAGCACAAGAAATTGTCAAGAAATGTTCGTTGTAAATTTTTGTGGTTTTAAAACCGATTTAGTACATTAGTAGTACATTCATGAAACTCAATTTAGATCGTTATTGTTGTGTTGTAATCTACGTAAATATTGTTTTAACTTGTAATTTTAATGTTAAATGATTTTCTTAAACCAAATTATAGATATGTACTATGAGTACGTGGAACGGTTCACCAAAGTATTTGACTACATTGACCATACGTCTAGTTTAGGCAAGAAATGTGAGCTTTTACGTCATTTGTTCTAGCGAATTTACTTACTAGCATTTGAAATTAATGAGAGAATTGCAAAATCATAATTTAGTGAGGCGGTAGCCCTCGATATTCACATTACAATAGTGAAATCACTTCTTAGTTAATCTTTTAGTTCGAGGCTTCAGAACATCAACCGTGACACGAAGTCGTTTTTTGAGCAGTGCAATAGAAAAAAGGGCAAGGTGAGATTAGTTCATGCAGACCTGAGTCTCACCTCACCTACCGCTTCACTAAAACTGCCTTAGCTTTGAATATGCACTCTCTTTTCTCTTCGTTTGGAATTATAGAGACAGCAATAGCAAAGCCGAAGCTT
Organism: Ectropis grisescens; assembly: GCA_017562165.1. NCBI lineage: Eukaryota > Metazoa > Arthropoda > Insecta > Lepidoptera > Geometridae > Ectropis > Ectropis grisescens. The sequence goes on from CM029783.1 coordinate 4,268,425, forward strand.
TAGTTAGGCGGTAGACCCGGAGGTTCACGCCCCCCGAAAAGTATCTGATTAAAACCGATATGCTAGCAGCTTTGCGGCGATGTTCGAGACTTTGAAGTGATTTTCAGGTAAAATAACCATTTTGATCAAAAATGACAAATGGCCACGTCACCGCTACCTCCCGAGTACCAGGGCGCTAGGAACGGCCAGAAGGTCGCAGTCGCTGGGCGGGGACGCTCACGAGCGCCGGTAGTCCGCGCCGATGGCCCCGCGGGCTATCTGACACACTTATAATGTAATGCCCATTTCGTTACTTGCTGCTGATAGCTGGCAGTTAGGTAGCTAGAACAAGACACGCAGTTAGCTAGAAAACATGGCTTATATTTAGTTTCTGTTTTATAGCATAGAGTAACGAGACGTGCAGGACATGTGCCTGATGGTAAGCAACATGCTTTACACATAATAGCATATGTAGTGACAAGCAGCTATTGGAGTATGAAAAGTCCAAATCATTACCTAACACGGCACTGCGCTCGTCACCCAGAGATATAGATATTATATTCAAACCGGAACACAGTAATGTTTGCGCATTAATGCTTGGCGGTAGAATAACTGGCAAAAGTGTAGTACTTCCCTAGGGCGACTCTGCCAAGAGTCCTACCACTACAACAGTGTTCTTATATTCAGGGTTTCACAATGCTGTCTGTGACTACCTTTTGGCAATACCATTTAAAGGGATTCTTAGATTTTTTCGTTAAATCAATATTTTTTTAAGTACTCACAAACGATACAGTCTTACAAGCCAGGCTTTAGTACGAGTATTAGTCATATAGGTATACCAACTTTTTCAAAATTCATTAAAAATAGTAGCTATAAAATAAAATATCTTAATGTGTATGTAATACGAGTAAAACAAATATTTAACTTTAGTTAAATACACATAAAATTTCAACTTAATTAGGCCATATTTGATAGATGATCTCTCTTAAAGCGGCATTTTAGACTCCTTTTACCGCCCATTGCAGTTGAAAAGAAAGTAATTACTCATCAGTTAAATACCAGCCAATTTAAATATAAAACTATTTAAAACCGATTAAGTATTCATCTGTGGTATTTTTATAAACTTGTGCTAGGCTACATAATAAGGCTATGCTTAGCTGAAAGTATGTTTGTTCACATTTATCGTACCACAATAATTGAACAGCCTGAAAAGCTAACTGAGTATTGACTGGTTCTGTGCTTCTTTATAGTAAGTTTACTTGCTGTACTGGAGGTCATGGGATAAATTCCCGCCTACAGAAATATCCATGTGATGAATACTAATATTTTCTCTGCGTTTGGGAGTTTTATGTATAAAAAGTACGTATTACAATTATTATATTAGCTATCTGGGTCCCATAACACGATCACACTTTTCTTAGTTTAGGGTTCAATTGATATGAAGAATGTCCTACAATATTTATTTTTATTTTATAGCAAAAACAATGTCTAAATTCTTAACGCAAGGCTACAGTAGTCAAAACTTAATAGCTGAAATACGTACTTAATATGACATTTAAAAACACCCACACCATACCCTCTCTGCCTCACCCAGTTAAATTATAAATTGAGTTAACACATGTTTGTCCGCCTGTCAGTTCGTGTTTCATTACGAACATTAATTAAATGATAAATACTGAGCTTCATGTTCTTTAAGGTCAAAATGTCTGATACAGCATAATTTGCGCACAAAATTAAAAGAAAGTTATACGCTTAATTTAGTTAAACGTTTCACCATTAATCAGTATAAAATGTTAAAGTAAACCATTTTGTTTGGATTGTTTGACTGGTATTAATTGTTTTTGTAGAACCGACAATAATTCAACTGAAGAAGTGGGAATACAACCATGTGTATATTTTTGCTGTAATAAATGAAGTGGCGACAAGTCTTAGATTTTTTATAGAGATAATTATATACTTATAAATAGTCCTAGTACTTGTAGTATGAAAGCATTCACTTCGTTTTCTCTGGAGATGATTCTAATTCAGAACAACCGATTCTTCAACAGAGGCGAAGAACAGAAAATAAAACTCGGCCAAAAGGAAGATAGAGGTTTACTACGATAACATGACCCGCCCCACCAGATTTCAAAGCGTTTGAAAGTATTTGTGAAAGTATGTACAACGCAGCACCACGCATGTGTGCGTACTGCTACTGCAGACGAATAATTACAACTACATACAAATTCTTTCGTAAGGATGTTACACACACATTAAAATAGTAATTTGGAAGGGCGGGCCATGTTATCGTAGTAAATCTCTATAACAAAGTTCCTTATGCAATACGTCGATAAATTTAAACATTATAGTTTTTTACAAAATAAATTCATATCCGTGCAAAATTCCTGCTCTACATAGATTGAAACAATCTACCAAATCATTAAATATTCCAATATGTAAGTATTACTCTTATACTCGTAAAGAATAATAATATATTAAAATAAAAATGTATAGAATTGAGGACCTATTTGGGCTCATTTCTCATCTTTTGAGAATAATATACTCAGTGGAAATCTTGATCTTCATACCTACGAGTACTTGATGCAGTCGGGAATGAACCTTTATATTTTTTTTTATTATATTTTTGTGGTGCAATCGACTAAACTTGAAACATTTTACGATTCGTAGAATCTTAAGTTCTTTATGCTGATTGCAAAAATATTTCAATGTACGAGTAACAATTACCGTTGTTGATGTGCAGCTCCAATGTGTCTATAACATACTTTTTTCAACTTCTCAACGTCAAGTAAAATATATGAAGCCATTTATTGAAAGCTAGATCACACCTTACTTTTCAACATAATATTTCCAGTGTTCAAATGTCTCTGGAGATTAAGCATCGCCTAGCGTAATTCCCTTTCGGAGCAAATATTTCAAAGTCCTACGAGATGCTGCCGACGTCTTAATTTCGCCAGGGGGCGCCACGAGCGCATCGCTTAAAGGTCGAAGCGATTTGTTTCGCAGACATCTGTACTGCCTCTGCGCTCCTGGTACTTCTCTTGTATTAAATCGTTACAATTTACAATATTAATAGGTTATTTTGTACGTAAACGGAGGGCTATAAATATGGGTTTTGTGGGCAGTTCTCCAGATTTATGTTTTGTTGTGAATGGTTAGCAGAGGCGATGGTTTGAGGTGCTCAAATCGTGTGCTGAAATTGAAGTTCGCGCAACCCATGTTTAACTAGTAAAATAATGGACACATATTTCAAATATTTTCTTATGAGCTTTGATAACTTGAAGCAATTTGTGTAGAGTCGGTTTGGCATATCAAAAAAAAAATGATATTCATTGTTTCCTGAAAATTTGTTGAGATTCTATGAAATTATTACAATAAATTAGTGTCCGACCGAAACTGATTTTCCGGCCGAAACCGAATGTTCGGCCGTGGCTTCAGTTTCGGCCGAAACCGAAACCGAAACTCACGTGGTCAAGTATATAATTTATTAAAATACTGAAATTTTGTGCATTTTACCTATTATTTTGCCTTAATTAGGGCATGAAATGGAAACACAATATATTAAGATTGTTGTAATCATTTATTTTGAATTTCAAACCTCGTACTTATAGAGTGCGGTCCGAAATACGTAAGTAACACAGAAAGTAAGTAGAATGAAAGCGAAAAATGAAATGTTTTATTAGTCGGGGATTTTCCTGTTAACCGGATAGTCTTGTAAGTCCTTACAAGTTCTGATAGATGGCTCTAGTTTTCACTATTTTATAATAGCAATATTATAATCTCGTACGTATTGTCCTCGTACCTCGTACGAAAGACTACAAATCTCGTATTTGTACGATTCCTCGTACAACAGCAACCAGCGATGCCAACCGTACGAGGTTCCCTTCGTACGGTTGGCATCGCTGGTTGCTACAGAATTATCCGAACGGCGCACGATAATTCCCGAAAAGGGCCGACAGCGTCCGTCAAAGCGTTGCCGCGGAAAACAAAGTTAGGCGATCGTGAACGTGCTTGAACTTGTTAAGTTTCGGTTTCGGCAAAAATTTCGGCCGATTTTGGCCGAAACCGAAACTGTGGCCGAAACTTGATTTTTGGCCGAAACTCGAACCGAAACCGAACTTTGGGTCGGACACTACAATAAATATAACTTAATTTTGACTGATTGATTGTTTGAGTATCTGGTTGTACTATTGGTGTTCGTCTGCCGTCGCGTCGAGACTAAACTCACTTCGTAGTTAGCAGGCCGAACCCACTACCAACGACAGTTTCTTTATGAAATAAATAAAATTTGACTACTACATTATTTCAGCGGTACAATATTAATCGATTTTAGTTTAAATTTACGGTCTAACCACTTAAAACTTGACTTGTTTTTCTTCCTTTTTTCTTTTAAATCCTTTTAACGTCACAAAAGTCTAAATTATCCCGCTACCGATTTTCCTCAAATATTTGACAGGTTTTTGATTTAAATCTTAAACATATTTTTTAAATACAGTAATTGATAAGTGATAAAAAAACTAGTAACTGTTAATACAAATACATACCACCAAAATATGATGAGATCGGACTCAGAATTATTTGTTCTTTTTTTAGTAAGATTTTTGTCGCGTTGTGCAGTGGGTGACAACTAGCAGCGTGTTCTAGGTACGTTGATATTTCTCAGAACTCAATATTGAATCGAGATCCGGGTTACTGCCTTCTATAAAAAGCAACTGATCGATTTTTTTCACCTTGATTTATTGAATACAAAAACTATTTATATCGAAAGCAGGGTACTCCATTGTCGAACGTTTTAGATTTCTGGGTACCAGGGTTCATCTTATATAACTACCGGTTAGTTTTTAGTAAAACGTAAGTAGTAAGAACCTTAATAACCAATACGTAGAATGGATTCAATGTGAATGGAAGTAAAAAAATGACAAATAAATTAGTCCACGGGAATTTGTTTTCAGAGTTATGGTAACCTTCTACTTCTACTTATGACAAACGACCTATTATTGGCTCTTTTTGTTACGGACTGTTTTTGACTATCAAGCCGCCTGTTGACAAGAAATTTGCCTGACTGAGACATCTGGATATTATATCTGGTAGATATCGCAGAACTATGAGGCTGACAATTATTAAAATGCTTAATTAACGGTAGGGAAACAGTTACTAAAATCGGTGATCTAAAAAGTGCCTCATAATCGTGTTTTTCGAACAAACTTATTATTACTTATACGGGGCTTAGAGATATAAAATCTTAGATCTCTTGGTGACGAGCGCAGTGCAGTGCTAGGTAAAGATTTGGACTCTTCATGTTCCAATAGCTGCGTGTAACTGTGCTGTTATGTGCCAGGCATGTTGCTTACCATCAGGCACATGTCCTGATCGTCTCGTCACTCATTATTTAAAAAAAAAACATAATGTGACAACACTAAACAAAAATAATTACCTACTCTCAACTTATAATTAAAATGGCTTGTTTTGTATTGTAACAGTCTTTGAACAAAGATCAATTCAAGTATCTGAGAGTCATAATTTGGAACACGGTACGATAGACAAATAACGCAATAGTCAATGCCATTATCGCCATCATATTAGATGTGTACTCTGTCTGGCCGCCGTTTTTTCAAAAAATGTCTCCAGGCAACGCGATCCCAAAACTTGACAAATTTGTAAGCAGAATTAAATATCAATTTTATAATAAACTAGCTGTACCTACACTGCCTCGCTTCGCTGTGGCACAGTGTGATGCAAAAATTAGATAAAATTCCTTGATGCGGTTTATATATCATTGTAAAATTTCAGCTCGATCGGTGCAGAACTTTTTGAGTTTTTGAAGCGTACACAAACCAACATAACATTTTTATATATAGAGATAATAACAAGAGTTCCAATCGTGAAAGTTTAAGACGAAACGTTTACGGAAAATCCAAAAGCATTTTTGCATAACAAGAATTTTAAGAATCCCACTAATATTAGAAAAGCAAAAGTTTGTAAGGATGGATGAATGTATGAACGAGATGTTGTTGACTCGTTGAGTACGGTAATTGAGATAAAAACATTGAAATGTTTAAAGTATCTTCTATGTATGATGTGAGTGAATATAGTTAGTTTATAAGATTAATTTCATAGGGGTGTATGCTTTTTCGCTAGCTACACTGTAGACAGTGTTTTGCCAGAGCACAAGAGCCAAATAACATTCCAGTATAAACAGCTATTATCTTCTATGAGATCTTTATCCCTCAGTTAAGTAGGTACTTTAAGTGTTTAGTACAAGTGGGACGCAATTAGCGGCGCTACCACCTGATTATTTTATTACCACTCGGTACAATGTTACAGCCAATCAGCGCTCGCCATCTCTAGAACAAATACCCAATTGGAGGGAACAATCATAAATCCGTGGGATCTTCGTGACAAAACACCATTAGTGCTACAGCGACATCTATTATCAGCGATCGGTAATGGTGCGAGATTGGCTCGTTTCAGTAATAGGAATTTAGATGGAGCCTGTTACTCGAGAGAGTTTCTTGCATAGGTTCTTTTATCTTGTGAGTTCTTGGTAGCAGTAATAAAAATATCAAAGGCCTAACATAGCAAAGCTAAAACCGCCTAATTTTAAAACTTAAATAAAGCATAACTTTTGTTTACCGATTAAAAATTTCAACTCAACAATTTTTTTTTATTGTATCTTAGTTGTTGTTCATATTCAGTTGAAGTTAAAAAATTGTATTTGCCCGCATATTGGCTCGTGTAAACTTGCGAGTTAATATTTGGAAAATTGCAGGTAGTTTCTGAAATTTTGAGTTTGATGGCTTGAAATGTAGAGGACTCTCTCAACTAGAACAAAGATACCGTTCTAATAATAAAAATACTACCTATATCGTTTTTCATATGCAGCGACATCGCTTAAAAGTATGTTTTATGCTTGTTCATGCAGAACATCAGTTGTAATTTTTTCCAGAGCCAATCCCAAAAAATATTCTCTACCAAATATAAAATTTTGGCGTTCCAGCATAAAAAGATAACTTTGTCAAGAAAACGTTGTTCTTCCTCAAATGTTATTACACTAACACCGTTAAACTTTTTACTATTTCGATTTGACTGTATACAAACCATTTGAGAGAGAAAAGATTTTACTAAAACAAAGTCAAAGTCAAAGTCAAAGTACTTTATTCATAAATGTACAATTCACACGTCAATTAATAAAAAATAAAAACAAAAGAAAGAGCATACAAATTGTATACATTTTCAAAGTTTGAAACTACTACTTTACTGTATTACAATAATTATTGTACAGAAAACTGTCAAGCATTATACGAGTATAATGTCTTTATTGCAATTGTACTAACCTATGTCAAATTTATTTATTTACATTATTATGGGAACTTTGCCATCACTCTCTAAAAATTCGCTGTAACTATAAAAAGTTTGATCGATAAGCCAGCACTTTAATCTGTTTTTGAAGCTGCCGAAACTTGGGGCCGATAAAACTATTTTGGGAAGAGCGTTATAAACTTCCGGTCCCATTATGTGAGTTAACTTCTGTGACCTCGTGAGAGAGTGTGGTATAACATCCAGCTTGTCGGCGTTGCGTATGTTGCGAGAATGTCTCTCTCTTCGCGTGTTGTACGATTCTAGATTATTTTTGACATACACAGCCACTTGATAGATCAAGATAGCAGGTAAAGTAAGTATACCAAGCTCCTTGAAATATGGTCTGACGGATGTACATTGCGATACGCCAACAATGGCACGTACGGCACGTTTTTGGGCGCGGAACGCACGCTTCCAGTCGGCAGCGCGCGCGTATAGCTCGGCGCCGTATTGTAACCGTGAATGCACTGTGGCGAAGTAACATGCACATGACACTTCCGTAGACACCACTCGGGATACTCGTCTTAGCGCAAAGCACGCACTGCTAACTTTAGCACACATCTTGTCGATGTGATGTTCCCACGTCATGCTGCGATCAATCTCGAACCCCAAAAATGCGGTGTTCTGTACCTGCTCAATCCTAACACCATTTAGCGAGACTTTTAGCGGTTTTTTATGGTGTCCCGACAGACAAAAATGAATATAGTGTGTCTTTTTTGAATTTAGCATAAAACCGTTGGCGCTAAACCATGAATTTAAGCCGTTTATTACAATATTTAATTTCTCTTCTAATTCCTCTATTGAAAGAGCTGTGACTACGGCAGCCACGTCATCCGCATACATGAATATGGCTGCACTCTTCACGGCTTCGGGTAGATCGTTTAGTAGGAGAGAAAACATAATATTAGAGACTGACGAACCCTGCGGTACTCCCATAGACGAAGGCAACGGGTCTGATTTATTGTCGCCATCGCCAGCATCCACTACTTGAGAGCGGCCTCGTAACATGTCAGTCAATACCTCGTATGATTTCCCAGCTATGCCATAGTGTTTCAGCTTTAAAGCTAAGGTCTCATGGTCTGCAACATCGAAGGCCTTCGATAAGTCACAGCATAAGACGGCTACTTGCTCTTTACGTTCACGGGCAGCCAACACGCTACGAATCACTTCACGCGTTAGAGAAGTCGTAGACCTCCCTTCGCGGTATGCGTATTGTTGTTCACACAGCGCCTCGGTTTCCGATAGGTAGGGCACTAATCGCGAACTCAAGCCATTTTCGAATACTTTGGCTATTGCTGGTATAATCGATACTGGTCTATATCCATCAATATCGTCCCGTTTGCCTTTGCCTTTAAATATCGGGGACACTTTCGATATCTTCAGCGGCGACGGGTACGACCCCTCCCTAAGACACTTATTAAACAGTGTGGCGAGAACCGGAGCTAGAGGCAAATTGCTAGTTTAATTAGCTCCATCGACACACCGTATATGTCTGTTGACTTTTTTGGAGGTATTCTGGAGGAGACTATGCGAAATACCTCATCAGCCGAAAAACTTGTTAGTCTGAGGGAACGGCCAGACGCCTGACGCGCAGATACTAAAATTTTACATACAGTAGCAGCATTAGCTTTAGGCGCCCCACAGGCAGCAGCTGCATTTAAAAACCGAACGTTCATAGCATTTACGGCATTTTTTGGCGAACTAAACTTACTGCCGTTACAATCTTTTACAATCTCGGAAAAGTTCAACCTAGGCGAATTGTTTTTCCCCCTCTCCGTGTTCACGATTCCCCACATAGCTTTAGATGGATTCGTGCTTCCATGTATTATGCTATTGTAATGATTTGTTTTAGACACATTCAAAGTAGAATTGTATTTCCTGTTGAGATCGTCAAACATAGCTATTAAGTTCTCTTCTTCAGGAAATTGGTCAACTAATTTCGAAATATCTGTAAACTGTAACGAGTGCATTTATTTACAAACTATGTAAGGTATTTCTTGGTCTTTAAGTAAAACAACATGCCACAGTTATTATAGAATCCTTGTTTTGCATACTGATAAATAAATCCTTTATTAAGCTTGCCTATAGAGCTGTTGCTATCTCTAAGCTCGTAGGCTTGCGTACCTAGGAAAAGTATTTGGATGGCTTTTATGGCCATTCTGACGACTAGATGATGTTGTGTGAGAAATATCACCAAATGTTTATTTATTTATTATCTACTAGTGGGACCACCGGTAGATAATGGTCGGTGTTATAATTTTAGTAGGATTACACCGTTGTATTTAGAATAATACAAATATGACAAATGACAAACTTTTTATTGAGACAAAAACTTAATCTAGTATTAAAATGATTGTTGGACCCCACTCCGAAGACACAGTCCAAAACTAAGACCTAAGAAATAAGAAAGAAATAAGTAAAATATCAAGCAACCGGTCCTCTTAGTAACTCTGCTCAGCTTGGGACTAAATAATTTGTGTGTAATATTTATTTGTTTATTTAATTATGGAATGGTAGCTAATTTTCCAAATAAGCAGCCGTCCAATTCCGACTTGCCTTTCTATACAATAATGCCTTTGTCCGAGAATAGCCCAGCTGGAATAGTTTCCATTGTGCCGGAAATTAATTGTTTTACTTGAGAAACCTTTATTGCAGACTATAGAAGCAAAGATGTACAAATTATTATTTACAGATTAAAATGAAATTTCTGAACATCTCTTAAATACTGTGAACACAAATGTTAAAATGTACAAATGTAAAGTACCTACCTATACTAAGATACTAAATCAATATAGGTCTATGGAAAAATAATTTACAAGTTTAGTGTAAGTAGTTAGTTTGGGTTGGTGTGTGATCTATAGGTATTGCAATTTTGTTTAACAAGGAAAATTTTAGAAGTACTGCAAAAAACAACACTCTTTATACCTATGCAGAATTTTTGAATGCTTCGAATAATCAACATACTATAAAAGTTGAAAGCATTAGTATTTTTTGACCAAACGAAATGACAAAGAAAAAAAAACACTACATTTCCATAATAGTTAACAAATTTTTACAAAACCTGACTTTGGCTCGGTTTTGTTTGTATCTGATGTCAATAATGACGGCTTTTTTTCTTATACAATTTTTACATTACCTATATTACATTTTTATACGATTTAGTTTCGCTAAGAACAATAGATGGGGGTTTTTGTTACAAGAGATTCAAAGGAGGATATCGATAATACAATTATAATAAATATTATATTAGGAAAAATCACACATCGCATCACAAAATAGACCTTCCTAACCAAGGATACTGATAAACCAAATATGACTCATTCTCCATTTGAATTCTATAAAAAAAATATTTATATAATAAATAAATAATATTTTTTTCCAGTATTCTGCTCTTTCCTAATTTGTGCGTCCATTTGATTCCAGATGGTCTGCGCGGGCGCCGCGATGGACCGAAGTGATAGCCGACAGTAAGTAGAGTCATAGTTCATGCCAAATCATTGTACATCTTAAAAGCGAGTGTTGCTAGAAATAGGAGTTGTATACTCATCAGTAGATAACGTATTTTGCAATCAATCTACTAGGTGCCAGCTTGGATTCAGTTTTCTATTTGTAGTATATATTACGACATAATAATATTTAATGCGTATGCCCCATAGGCTCCTACGAGTAAGCAAAATTAAAGCCTGCGGATCAGATGATGATTTTCAAAACAACAGTTATAAAAGATGTAAATTAAGTTAATATGTTTAAAAGTTATAAACTAAGTAGGTATTAAAAAAACAGCACTGCATAAAAGCGCGTTTCAGCACCGTCATAATAAATATGGTTTTCTTTTCTATGATAGACTAATGAGACAAGCATGGCATATGCCTGATGATAAACGACACTGTGTTTCAATGTAGATACCTCTAAATTAGAGGTTCCCAAACTTTTCTCGTGGACCACTTTCAAAATTAACTATTTTCGGTGGACCCCCTGCTGCTACATTTCTACTGTATTCACAAACCTTCTAAAATATCACACTAATTTGAAGGTTAAGAAGAAAAGAAAGTACCTACCTAGTACATTTTCTTATGTCCTATTTTATGAGGTTATACAGAACTATAAACATTTATTATTACAATCAACAATTGACAAAAAAATCAACAATTAACTCTGAAATGTAAATCAACAATAAAAAATACATAGTCAAATAAAAAATACTTTTAGTGAGATGGATGTACTTGATGAATTTTCTTTCACTGACTGACAATTTTTTTTGTGGACCCTGACTTACAACTTGTGAACCCCTGTTTTCTTTACAAGTCAACGTGGACCCCTATGTGGTCTCCTATGGACCCCTGGACCTCCTGGGCCACTTTGGGAACCTATGCTGTAAATGGACAGTATCACGTAGCGTAATACAAAGAGTTCTAAATATCATTGATATAGGCATGAAAAGGCTTAGTCTCAAATTTCCTAAGTAGGTACGAAGATTCTTAATCAGTAAAATTTTGTGGAAATTTTGAACTTATGAATTCCTCAGTTCTTAAATTTTCCATCGAAGTCTCGAATGTCTTGGATTGAGTCTACTCTAGTGGAAAAAACGGCCAAACAGTGTGAATTCAGCAATTAAACTTTCGGGGGGTCAACCGGCTAAATAAACGGGCTTAATTAATGAGAGTAATATCAAAATATTGCTCTCTCATTTCTTTCCGTTTGATATTATAAAGATAGTAATAACAAACCCAAAGCCGATTTAGTTAAGTGATAGATCGGCTGCATATCTTAACATGGATCCCCGCCAGCGGCTGTCTAGAAATTACAACTTGAAAAATAACTTCATTTTCTGTAAACTGAACAGACAAGTATTAATATGGTTTGATTATTTTCATTAAAACGGCTTTACGTTAGCAGGAACATCTGTTCAAAAAGTTGTTTATAAAACATTTTCTTGTAAATGACTACAACATTTTTGTAATACTATTAATGAGTGTATGTAGGTTTATGATTTGTATGCTTTTGCATGCGATTGAACCGTACTATTATTATACATGTTATAGTAAAGTTGCAATTGATATAGCACTTTTAAATTCTCGTCGTATATTTGTCGTTTTTATACTCAGTTATGGTATTCTCGTTTGGGGAAATTCATATGTGAACTAAAGCCTATAGATTCTTGAAGAATGTATTTTAAAATTTAAAATTGTTATTCTAGCGTCGAATTACATTATTGAGGCTTTTTTGTATGTTAAAAGTAGCTCAAGCAATTATATTTATGTTTAGAGTGGATAATATTGGGGAACAGCAATAACAAAAGAATTTGTGTTAGTTTGATGGCAGAGGAACCGCACCAGTTTAATGACAAATACTGAGGGTCTACCACCTAATCGAAACCTAGAGTGTCGTTGCCTATGAGCCTTTTAGCACGCCTCCAGCTGATACTTAAGCGATCCATCCCATATATGCGAACAGTACTCCATACAAGAGCGAATCTGTGCTTTGTATAACAAAAGTAATTGTTCAGATTTGAAGTATTTTCGCACCTTTTGCTAGCACTTTTAAATAACTTCCCGTTAATTTCGCGGGATAAAAAGTAGCGTACAAACATCCAAACTTTCAAATTATACTACCTATCTGGCTCTCATAACACGAGCAAAGCTTAGTTTGGGGTTAGTTAGCTTTGTATGTGATAAATATGTCCAACAACGGAAAAGTCACGAGAACTAATATACGAGTAAAACCGACGGATGTTATTAGTCTTCCACGCAAATAAAAAGCTATTCTGTGTTGTTTTATGTCTTTATAATAAGCATCACTGAATTAGCATTCTTATTGAAGACATTTTACCTATACCTATACTCCAAAGACACTGAAGTCCAAACTGTTGGAAACATTTTCAACCTTTTTTTTTGATTGTGTATTTATTGGAGGTAAATGCGGGAGATTCTAATTTTCCAAATTTTTTCCCCTCTAATAATATATGCCGTGATCAGTTCAGCTCCCGCAAACAGTACTCGTTCACGAGTATGACGTTTACTAGTAATTGCTCTAAACAACCTTTATTTAGGAAAGAAGGCACACAAGTCTCCGCCGTAAGAACCTTTCAGCGATCACGAGTTCTCAAGGCATACACGCAAACATTGATAAATAATGACTCACAGTTTCATTGCAAAAGGAAATAGAATATTTTCCTTGCAATAACTCATGTCTCAAGTCTTCTCGAAAAATATGTGTTGAACGTCATAACAAAGAATAATAACAGTAAATTACTAAGGATAAAACAAAGATATTTTAAATAATCTCTTGTACTACTACGCAGTAGTAATAAATTAGGTTTCGTATAATGTTGTTAATTATTTACCGTATCCAATGAACTTTAAGGAAATTTATAGCTAACCTACCTGCTAAGAAAGTCATGTTTTCTATAATTTATCCTCGCGAATAAAATACAGTAAAGTCAAACAAACAAAAAGGTACCATTAGCAATTTTGAAAGGTTTAATGTAACATGTTTGTTTTAGGTTTTTAAATTCAGAGTACGCATTACACCTGTTCTAAGCCTAAGGGTGTACAAATGTACAAAGTGCAATTTTTTCGCTACACATAAAAGACATTAACAGCTAACTAAATGTTCCAACTTCTTGGGCACGGGGCCTTCTCTCACAAGAAGAGAATCGAGGTCATAAACCACCACGCTGGCTGACTGGTGACTTGCACATCTGCGCTTGAATAAAATACTCAGAGATATTGGTGGGGTTCGAACCTACGATCTGAATACTGAGAAATCTGACGTTTTCAATATTCAGTTATCACGAGTTCAAAGCGAGTTTCGCCTAATTTCAATAACCTTAACAACAGCAATTATGATGTAGGATTCCGCATAAACTTTAAATGCCATGATAGTTTCACAAGCGAGTGAAATGCCAGCTGACCATACTGGCTAGGCATCTGAACCTTTTTAGTAACTCTCTGTTGCAAGTGAGCAAAGCTAAGGTCGAAAATTAGCGTCACTATGAAGTCCCGTCAACGCTGGAAAATGTATGGCAAACACGGTTGATTTTACGAATGCTAGGGGACACTGCTCTAACGTCAATGGGCTTTGGAGACCATCTAAGGTCAAATAATGATAAAAATACTTTCTTAAGTTCAATATAGTCGGATAACTACTAGTTGGAGGATGTGGAATCGATCGAGAGACTGACTAAAAGGCTCATAGGGAACGATACTCTTGTTAAAAATAAGACTTTAAAGTCTTGACCACCAAAAATTCGTAGTTTATAAGTTTTTCATCGAAAACAAATCCCTAATGATAAGCAACAAGCCTGCCCATAACAACACAGTTTCACGGAGCTATTAGAACATGGAGAGTCCAAATAATTACCTCGTCGCCAATGGTACAAAATTATTTATCTCTATTTACTATAATTTTTTCGGAAATATGGGCTTTTTAAAGCAGTGATGGATAAACACATGAATGTGGTATGGATGCTAGTATAACTGTCAAAAATGTAGTACTAACTTCTCAAGTGGATTCTGCAAAGAATCCTACCACTACTTGTTAACACTAGACTCTATATTCAACTCATAAATTTCAGCCTAATCCGTTTAGCTCATCCGACGTAAATGGGCAATAAAGTACTAAACATCTACTCTTTACGTTTATTATTTTAATATGATAATTATCAATATTGACTAGATTAGAATGTTATAAGTCTATAACATAGACTTCATAGACATAGACATAGACTTCATCATCATGATGATGATGATTAAGTCTATGACATAGAATACAAACGAAGACAAATACTACATGGGTATGTCTTTAAAAATCTCAATACTTGTAAGTCTCTTAGCAAGACTAAACAAACAACTAAATTAGTTATACCTTATCATCGTTTTAACCTTTTCTGTTTTACTACAACTAAGGTGCTATCCACAGTTATCACCACATTACTCATATCTAACGACAGTTGCCGACAAATTATAGTAACAAATAGAGGTAGCTTATCGCGAACAAGCCAAACATTTGTCCGAGAACCGAATAAAAAGTAACTGGCAGTTAAGCTGCTAACCAGCACTGCCTTATCTGAATAGCCCATTCCTTTCCCCGTCTGCCGATAGCTGGTCGTAAATAACTCCGAAAATCAGATAAAAGACATTAAAGCGAACCTTTAGTTCGAGAGATCGTGATCCGTTTTAGAAAGGTTCGAAAAATTTAAATAATCTAATTTAGCAATTAGGTCGTTCTGACCCGACAAATTAAGGATTGTTTGTCATTAGTTTTCATTTAATTAAATTAAAAAAAGTCAAGCCATCGAGGAGCTTTCAACAAAACGCTGCTTGATTCCTCAGAGATACAACCACAACAATGTAATGTGTAATTCTACTTTTATTAATCTACGAAACACCGCGTGCCGAAAAATATTAAAATATTAGTCTCCTTTACCTTCCTTTTTTTTTAGTTTCTGTCTTTTAGATATGTAAAAAAATTGTATACCAGGCTTTTACTGCGTTTAATTTAGAAAAAAACTATTATTTTAGGAGTTCTACATTTTATCGAGAGAAAGAGTGGCTTGTTTGATATTGCAGTTTGTATTCTGAGGTCTAAATTACAGCGCTTAGTTCTTAATACACGATCGAACAACAAACATCGAAACATCGGCAATTTTACATTCGTAATATTACTTACTAAATCTACCTTAAAAAATTAGCCCCCACCTCTCCACAGCATCTAAGATCGCTTAATTAGTAGGCATTAAATCTGTCATTTACGCCGTCTATAGAACATTTTAAAGCTTTCCCTTTAAACTGTGCGTTTAGGCCTCTCCTGGCCGTCTGGGCCACGTTTAGACGTTATCTTTGGGTCATTGTATCACTAATAGACGCAGTTTATGTAAGGAGCTTCGAACCTGTTGGAGTGAAGATTAAAGCTTACTGCAACAAACTCTTGTAGTTGAATGTAATTATTTTAGTTCATAAAAATAACAATATTAGTGTACATTTACACGCAACATCTCCTGACACCAAAATAAGCAAAACTTGTACAACCAAATATGGAAGCCAGATAACTGATATAGTATTTATATGACCATAGTTTTCAAAAATTAAAAGACCCGGGTAGCCTTTTATAAATAGATATTTTCAATGTATGCTATTTTATTATTAAACCTCTAAAAAAAGTATGTACGTATTTTTGAAACACTTTATGATTACATAAAGTTTATTAGTTCATTGTTTCCTCAAGATCACTTTCTAGTTTATTTAGAAGTTTTCTAGTTATTTTTCTTTATCATCATCATCATCATCATCATCATCAGCCACAAGACGTCCACTGCTGAACATAGGCCTCCCCCCTAGATTTCCATAACGAACGGTCCTGCGCAACCTGCAACCAGCGGTTTCCAGCGACCTTTGTGAGGTCATCTGTCCATCTAGTGGGAGGCCGTCCAACACTGCGTCTCCCGGTTCGTGGTCGCCACTCAAGAACCTTTTTTTCCCCATCGGTTGTCAGTTCTGCGAGCGATGTGGCCTGCCCATTGCCACTTCAGCTTGCTTATTCTTTGAGCTATGTCGGCCACTTTCGTTCTTTTGCGAATATCCTCATTACGGATTCTGTCGCGCAAAGAGACTCCGAGCATAGCTCTCTCCATAGCTCGCTGTGTGACTTGAGCTTCGTTATGAGACCAACAGTGAAGGACCACGTCTCAGTTCCAAAAGTCATCACTGGCAACACGCACTGGTTAAAGACTTTCGTCTTTAGGCATTGGGGTATTTTGGACTCAAAGATGTGCCGAAGTTTCCCGAACGCTGCCCATCCGAGCTGGATCCTTCGCTGGACCTCTTTGTCGAAGTTGGATCTACCTAATTGGATCTTTTGACCCAGGTAGACGTATTCGTCAACAACTTCGAGTGTGGTATTCCCAACAATAACCGGTACAGGTGAGACATGAACATTTGACATGACCTTCGTCTTGTCCATATTCATCCTCAAACCTACCTGTTGGGATACTCTACTGAGGTCCCTGAGCATAGCACCGAGGTCCTCCATCGACTCCGCCACAATGACTATGTCGTCGGCAAACCGAAGGTGAGTGATGCATTCGCCGTTGATATTGATGCCATATCCGTTCCAGTCCAGTAGCTTGAAAACATCTTCCAGCGCGGCAGTGAACAGTTTCGGAGATATAACATCTCCCTGTCTCACGCCTTTCTGTAGCTGGATATGTTTTGTGCACCGGTCCTGTAATCGGACAGACATTGTGGCTTTGCTGTAAATACACTTCAACACTTCGATATAGCGATAGTCGATGCGGCATCGCTGGAGAGACTGAAGCACTGCCCAGGTCTCGATGGAATCGAAGGCTTTCTCATAGTCCACGTACGCTATACATAGTGGCCGATTATACTCCTCGGTTTTCTGTATAATCTGCCGAAGCGCATGGATGTGGTCTATGGTACTATAGCCTTTTCGGAAACCGGCTTGTTCGGGTGGCTGGAAGTCGTCAAACCTGCGTGCGAGACGATTCGTGATGACCCTCGAAAACAACTTATAAACGTGGCTCAGAAGTGAGATGGGTCTGTAGTTCTTCAACAAGGTGTTGTCACCTTTTTTGAAGAAGAGCACCACCACACTTCTGCTCCACGCTTCTGGCGTACTACCGTCAAGTATGACGGAATCTTTCTTTATAGCTTTCTAAAATTTTATCGTAATAAGTTTTTGTAAATTTAGTACTTCGGCATCGGAATCGAGAGCACTATACAAAATTAAATTTAGACTTGGTTAACTCTTTATTTCATGTCAAAATTGGCGCCAATGTTTGAGACATTACCGATGTGACAAACATTGGCGTCAATTTTGGCGACATTTTTGACAGAACTATTCTGTAACCGCCTCGCAGAATCGAGAATAAGAAAGAAAAAATCGAGAATAGTTATACAGTTATAAAGTGCAAAATTGTCGTTCACATTATTCTATAGTGCTGTGGGCACTATAGCTATATAGTGACTTCTCACGCAATAAAAACTAGCACATAAATCTATAGAATATCAAGGATACTTCGTAAAGTGTTTAATAGCATTTATCGATGCATATGGCATACATATATGTACGTGCTACATAGAGTAGAATAACCAAACTATGGCTTTTTTTTCAAATAAAGAGGTCAAACAAGATATTAGTATTCAAAGTTCACACGGCAAAGCCGACAGCGTAAACAATATCCTAATATGATCGTGTTGGCTATTACCGCAAACTGGCGATCAATCTAGATTACCTAATTCAGATATCCTACTTTCTTATTACCTTAGACGTCTCTAAGAGGTACTGTAAAGTTCAACTCCCAGATTATATCGACGCATGTTTACATGAAAAGTTCAAAACAATTTGTTGACAATTTGCAGAGTTAAAGACACCCATTTATAACAGATAATGTGGTGTACATGGGCGTATCAAATATCTTCGTTGGCATTTTGAAAGCATCGTCAAACTAATAGAGCTATCAACGTTTTGTGCCTTGTCCACAGACTATTTGAAACGATAAAGGCTATTAAAAACAGATTAAGCATACTTTCCAGAGTATATATATTACATGTAGATTATAGATAGTCTAGTCCAGGCCCGTCCACGGCTCGCAGGCCACAATGCGGCCTGCGTAAGCCCTTCATGCGGTTCGCGACCTGGTTCAGACTTGAAATCATACAGTACATAATTTTTGTAGTGGTAGGACTCTTGGCAGAGTCTGCCTGGGGAAGTACCACACCTTTGCCAGTTATTCTACCGCCAAGCAGTTATGTGAAAACATTACTGTGTTCCGGTTTGAAGGGCAATGTTTCCAGAGAAATTACAGGGCTTAGAGATATAAGATCTTAGATATCTGGGTGACGAGCGCAGTGCAGTGCTAGGTAATGATTCGGACTCTTCATGTTCCAATAGCTGCGTGTCACTGTGCTGTTATGTGTCAGGCATGTTGCTTACCATCAGGCACATGTCCTGATTGTCTCGTCACTCTTTATTTAAAAAAAAAACATAATTTTAACAAAAAAGAACCGACTTTCAAAGTAAAAAAGTTTTCCTCGATTTCTCTAGTATGTCATCATCAGATCCTGGTGTCCTTCTCATGGTAGGTACTACTCTTGGAATATCTTCTTTACAACAAAAAAGAATCATCAAAATCGGTTCATAAACGACGAAGTTACCCGCGAACACATAAAAAAATAATATATACGGTCGAATTGAGAAACTTCCTTTTTTGAAGTCGGTTAAAATATGTACAAACGGGAGATGATTTATAATTCAAGCGATCGGGCATTTGTTTTGGCCCACTGTGGTTACAAAACAATATTAAACTTGGCCCTCTGGCCCTCGACAAAATTGTGTTGGACATCCCTGGCCTAGTCTTTCCACGCTGTTGGTTGCGCGAAGAGCCTCTTTGTTTTATTCTAAGTTTTAATACAATTCCATACATTAATTATTGTTTGCCCAAATTCATGCTCCGAGTGTTAGGATCTAAAATACCTATATTTACGTAGTTTGATTAAAAATATCCCTGAGTTACTTTAAGTTTAGTTTCAAGTAAAGTTATTCTTTTGAAATCATCGTCTGTACGACAATTTTAAAGTAAAATATTCAGTAGTTAAGGTGAATTGTGAGTTTAAAATTTAAGAGTTTAAATTACTTGGGAGAATCGTTTCGTGGTAGGTTAGCGACATACAAAAACTCTGTCTAACGGTAAGATTTGTCATAATATTATATGTCAATCAGTCCCGTTGGCATCAATTGAAATTGAAATTTTGACAAAATATGTTCAAAGCATATCTTAAAATGTGCGGCTACAAAGAGTTTACATATATACTTAATCTGGGGAGCTATCTGTCCAAAAAAATAGGGATAAATTTTTGTCTCTTCTGAAACAGGATTTTTCAAAACTAACTGTCGATTTGATATCGAAAACATTAATCTAAATCTAAATTATTATGTAGTGCTATAACGCTGCCGAAACGTTGGGATATTTAAATAATTATTTATTAGATCGCGATTAAGTAACTTTTGTTTCCCAAGCCTCTTAAAACTCTACCAAAAACATTCACAGGTTTTCATTAACTCTAGTTGGTAAACAAACCTTTTTGACGCCTAACGTACACAAAGAAACAAAATAGAGCTTAATTCATGTTTTTTTAAATGGCGATTCATCATCATCAGTCTGTATTCGCCCACTGACATAGACTCTCCCATGATCAATCGACAAATCGACATTTACGCCACTACGAGGGTCAAACTGAAAGTTCTTAGAAAATAAAAAACTGATTACATTAGCCAGTTATTAGTTTTATTATATCTTTTCAAAATATTGTCCATTCACGTCAATGCACCGCTGCATGCGATGGAACCACTGGGAAAAGCACTTTGCCCACTCGTTCTTAGGGGTCTCTTCAATGGCATCGCGATACGCAGCCACCGCTTCTTCAGCATTCATAAACCGCTTTCCTTTAAGTTTTTCTTTAATTTTTGAAAATAAATAAAAATCACAAGGCGCGAGGTCGGGGCTATACGGCGGGTGACCCAGTAATTCAACGTTTGATGTCGCCAAATAGTCGATCGTTCGCTTGGCGGTGTGCGATGAGGCGTTGTCGTGGTGAAGGAGGATCCTACTGCGAGGTCGTTTCTCTCGAACTTTTTCCAAGACAAGTGGCAAACAATTGGTAGTGTACCATTCTGCAGAAACTGTTTTTTGATCCTCTAATACAATTGTTGCGAAATGACCTATCCTTCCAAAGAACGAGGCCACCATTTTTTTCCCCGCACTTCGATCTCTCTTCACTTTAGTTGGCAACTCCTCGAAAGGAAACACCCACTGAGCAGATTGTCTTTTGGTTTCAGGATCATAACAGTAAATCCAGCTTTCGTCACCTGTTAGTATGTCGAACACAGCATTTGAGCCACCTCCGTTAAATCTTTCAATCATTTTACGGCACCAATCCACACGATGGAGTTTTTGAGCCTCAGTCAAATTATGAGGTATCCACCGGGCGCAAAGCTTCCTGACCGCTAAATGTTCGTGTAGGATTTTGTGCACTTGACTCATACCGATGCCTAAGCTTGTCCGAATCTGCTGATAGGTCACTCTTTGTCAGTCTCTATCATACGCCGCACAACACAGATGTTATCTTCAGTCGTCGCCGTAGAAAGCCGTCCCTCACGTAAATCATCAGTGAGATTAGTGCGACCACGTTTAAACTCATTAAACCAGTTGTAAACAGTCGCACGAGATGGGGCTTCATCGTGAAAGGCCAATCGTAGTCTATCATAACTTTCTTGTTGACTTAAATGACATCGAAAGTCATAAAAAATCATTGCACGAAAATTTTCTCGTGTTAAATTCATGTTGACGTGACACAGACAATTTTCAATTTGCCGCCAAATCGTAAAACAAATGACAAATGAATGATGTATATACTCAGTAATATTGGCAAAGAGTTCTATTTTCAAATTATAGAATTATTTTTTTATTATATTGTTTATAAGTGGCCAGTTCTAAGAACTTTCAGTTTGACCCTCGTATGAGTGGCGTAAATGTCGATTTGTAGAAAATTATTATCTACATTCATATTCTTTGTGTGAAGAACAAAGGATATGAATTAAATGCTATTATTTTGTACTTTAATTATGTTAATTTACCTCAATTTTATATACAACAATGATTAACAAAGAATGATTGCGTTTGAAAATCCATTACCGTCTTCGAAAGAACTGGCAGCTATCCGCCAGAGCGCAGTTAAGAAATAACTAATTGGTCTAAATATCAGTTACATTTGCCAGCGATTTACATTTTAATTTGATTAATAGTTGCGAGTGAGTTAGGAATTAGTAGGTATTTTGCTAAATGTTATCGCTGTAATCTCGTTTTGTGCTGGAAATGATTAATAAGCAAGCAACGCTTTCTATAAAATGTAGAACTATTCCGAAGTGGATTAAGCTAACCTGACTGGATAGGAACACGCAACCTGAGTCATAGCATGGAAATCAAGACAAACATTTTCTATTTTGCTGATAATCTATTTTAGCGTTCTTTACATAACAATAAAAGGACCACTGAAGAGTAATTGTAATTGTATATGTCACCGTAAAATTGGATAGGTAACTTACCGTAATGTATTAATCTCTAATAAATATAGTCCCACTCTTTTTATCATACGAGTGCACTACAGTCCATTGAAATGTTACATGAACTTTGCATTTATTAGAGGGCGCAGTTTTATTTTTGAAAAATGTGTCAATATAAACTTAACCCCAAGTTCGTGGGGTTCCCGTTCTTGTCCCCCGGCCACCATCTCAGAAAACGTTTTTTTCGAAATATCTTTCGAACTACCAACCCTACAAAAAAGTTATTCAGATGTAATTTGTAGCATTTTTTTATACGAGTTTGAAAGATATATCAAAAGCGTAAGATGTATAAAAAGCCAAAAACAAGCGTTTTTCAAGATGGCGGCCGGAGGACAAGGGTGGGAATCCCCCCAAACTTGAGGTTAAGCTTGTATTGACCCCTCACGCATATTTAAAGATAAAATTACTTCATCTAGAAATGCAATATTATGACGTTAAATTGTAAGATTTCAATGGACTACTAATATTTATTATAATTATGCGGTGACGTTTTTACCAGTGTTACATGTATGTAGGTAATAAACTACGCTATGGCTTTCCTATGTGATTTAAATTCGCATAAATATTTTGGGTTTATGACCTTGATAGCGTGTACCAAAAATTTACGCGAATGGTGCTCGAATTGATAATGTCCTCCTTTTTGGAAATCGGTAACAAAACATATATACTCCGAAACACTACCTAGCATACTATTGCCCTCGCCTCTAAGATATATAAAAATATTTCAGTATCGTTATTTTTATTGAAATATTACCCTTCAAAGTGGAACACATTAATATTATCACATTACCGCTTGGCGATAGAATAACTGGCAAAGCTAATGTTTGGAACGCAGCGATAAGATGTCGATTTGTACGGCAGCCGATGTGATTCGTTATATCCGTAATCCATGGACACTTGGCTCGCGTGCCCGGCGCCCTGAGCACTTTGAATAAAATTAATATGCCCTTAATCTGAGCGCAAAAGATGATAAATTCCATTCGAAGCAGTAATTTCAATTTATCCCGCGCCGTTCCGTGTACTACTGATCACTATTGTTGATTACTGCGATTCCATTAATCATGACTGTACGGTAACATTAGTTTGTAGACAGAGGTAGTATTTGTACTGGGTGGTCAACTTGGTCAATGTTAATTACAGAATTTTTTCGGCGGTTTGAGAATTTCAACATGACTAATAAATATTAGTTACTTTGCTATTAGGTATTAACTAGATTGTAAAACCTAGGTCCAAATTAGCCGAGACCTGCCTTTTCAGTGGAAAAACTTTGTAACTTTTTGTCAGTAAGACCTCTTTACGGTTACATTCAGGGTATCATATAATTATGGATACACAATGAAAAAAATAAAGCAATGCCTTTCGACATCTCTCTACTTAGTCTGTGCTTTCGACCTTCAGACGACCGGCTGACGTGTCTTTGTTTGAAATTTTACCTCTGAATCGTATTTAGCGAAAATAAATTACCGTGAAAAGCTGCTAAGCTGCGGGTTATACCGCGGGGAAGGCTAGTATCTATCTAAAAATAATTTTATTGCTAGAAAATTACGGAAATGAACTAGGGGTGCTGCTGGTAGCTTATACCTCAACTAACACGTAGGATATAATTTACCACAGACGAAGTTGCGGGCAGTTGCTATTTCAACATTAACATGACATGAATAGTTAAATATTGCGCTATTTCTCTTAATGGAAGAAATTACTTTCAATCACGTTTGGCAGCGAAGTGGCAGGTCATAGTTAAGGATCGACTCCGTGACCAGTCTCTATCTGCATCGGAATTAGCTCACCGATTTCGTAGAACTATTTCCTTAAACATATTTGCATAGCCAGCATTTATCTAAAGCACAGAGTCCGAGACTCGTGTAATCTGAAGTGAAGTTATAGAATATAGATCCGATAGTACCTACCTACTTGTTTCTGAATATTTATATTTTGACGTGACAACGTCTTATAAATTGGTTTGCCGGGTGACACTTCAAGAAACTGCGTTACGCTCCGCTCACGTTATGCACTCACAACGAGAGCGAGTGAGAGGCACGCGTCCCTTCCACTCGGGCATGGTTAGCCCGCCTAAGAGCGAGAGAGACAGACATAAAAAGTGAAAGGCACGCGTCCCTTCCGTAAAATTATTTTACCACTCAAAGTCGTTGTCACGTAAAACTTTCGCCCGTATACCGACTTTACAGGCAACCAATTTTTTTTGTGGGCTTTATTATTACCTATAGTTGACTAAAGCTCAGCTTGAAGAAAGATGCTTGAAAGACTTAAGCATCCTTCAGTTCATTCAACATCATACTCGTCGAAAACTTCTGTATCGATATTACAGAACTCAACTTTAGTTTTTTTGAGTATTTTACCGTTTATTTCTTATTATTGGGAGTGGTTTTATATATGAATGAATATTGACCCCAATACTATGACTATGATAATTGGCCCCAAATAATAATTTGGACCGCGATTAAGTTCTGTCGTTGAAGCGATACGCTGTTTGAGGAATATGCTATGTAATGGCTTTTATGTAATTTTCAATACGAGTTCAAATGGTGAATATTACGTTCAAAGATTCCATTACATAGAAGATACAAACAGAAAAAAAACCTATTAAAAACCATTAACTCATCAAGAAGCAGAGAATCCAGCATCAAAGTTTTTTTTTAAAACCGCTTCAATCACATTCACGTTTTACTAAGTCGATTCAAACTCACTTATAGTAACTACGAACACTTACCATAATCTTCTAATAACTCTAGATTATAATTTGATTGACTGTTGGTTTTGCCTGTCAGTATCGTCGGCTTAGCGAGGTTCTCATCTGCTCAGGACAACATTGTTGCAAAATGGCGCTCTTCAATAAATCGTGATATGCGACCTGTGAGATATAATTTGGTTTGACATCAAGCAGTTAACTGTTTTATGGTAAGTTGTGTATCACCATAACTTTACCCATACTTGGCAATAACGGTGGATGTGACCCTTTGGTATTTGATTCCTTTTTTATAGTGTACTGTGACAAAGACATGCGCCTGATAGTAAGCAACGCGGTTACTCATTACAGTACAGTTTATCTATTCTATGAGACAGTGCTACGCAGCTACTCGTATTTGGTCACAAATAATTCAAATGACTAACCAGTACTGCACTCGTTGCCCAGAAATATCAGATTTATTTTTTGCCCTGCATTTTTCTGGAAATATTTGCCTTTCAAACTGTGATCCCTTGTACGAAGTTGGTACAATGTGTACGATTAATTTAGTGATGACTATCACTCGTTATCATATAATACGTATTCACTCACTAATTTGGTTTTATTTTTATATTATAGACACATGTGATGGTTGGTGTTACGTTCCTCGTTTATAGGTATTTACGCGCGTACGTACAACTCGCTCCATTACCGTACTCAACCAGTATGTACCCATCTTCTTCATATCTGTACATGCGCGGTCCGAGGGGGGGGGGTCACAGAGGACATGACCCTCCCCCCCCCAAATCGTATAAGTTAAACAAAATATCTAAGAAAATTAAAAATATCTGATAGTACATAAACTATTTTTTACGCGGGAAAACAATTAGAACGAGAACTAGGCGGGTAAAATCTTGGAGGGCTACTAGTAAAGTATTTTTTGCTCGATTTATTGTATTTCTACTTGTGACTCCCCCCAAAACCTGAGGCTGCGTACTGGTGACTCCCTCCAAAATTCGAGGCTGGGACCGCGCCTGTATCTGTATTTAACTCTGTTCGTGCTAGGAACATAAAATCATGATAAAATAAAAGAGATCAAATGCGAGTTGGACTGGCCCATGAAGGCGGAAGCCTTAGCAGCAAGTAACATAAATATAAGGTTCTAGTAGTTCGTTATTACTTTAATCAGTGTTTTAACTACAGTGAATTTATGACGTTTTACAATAAACTTACTTATTAGATCTCATTCAAACCCATTTTCGTTGAAAGTTTACACGGTATCATCTCATCATCATCTCATCTCTTATTTTAGAAGTTAGAGGGGGGGCAGACATGTTACCACTTTGGAAGAGTCTCTCGCGCAAACTATTCAGTTTAGAAATAAAATAAGTAAGAAACTTCAATATCATTTTTGAAGACCTATCCATAGATAACCCACACGTATGCTTTTGATGAAAACATTTTTTTTTTTTGAGTTTCAGTCCTAAGTATTGGACACTCCCAAAATTTTTTATTTTTTGCCTGAAAATCTTAATGCGTATCGCAGAATACATCTTACCAAGTTTCAATACTGTAGTTCTTATAATTTCGGAGAAAAGTGTCTGTGACTTACGGACGGACAAACGTCAGTCTGTCCGTCCGTATGACATGACGAATCTATAAGGGTAAAGTAAGGGATATCTATAATTATTTTGCCATTTGGCTGCGGAACCCTAAAAAGACATACTCTTCGTCTTATTTATTCTTCTTATACGACAGTTTTCCTTCACAATCATTAATTGGCAAAAATCGATATGTTTAAAAATTTACTATGTATTTAAAAATAAAATAAAATTTACCTGAATAATTTAATTCGCATTCCACATTAATTGAGATAATCTTAACATTCAGTTTAACAATCAAGGGCCTCGTTAGAAAGTTGTAAAATACAGGATTAAGCTATTTCTCCGATCGCGCCAGAATTACAGTAATTCAAGAAACTGAGGTAGGAGCCACTGATTCCCAAAGTTACTGAACAAAACGTCCCTATTTTATCCAATATGCATATCTATATTTCATATTTTCTACGTCTTTATGTATATACTGACGTAGAAAATGTTTATAATATAAACTGATTTTCTAAAAATTGGACAACCTAACTTCCTTATAAGAGATGTGAAAATTTACAAATTTGAGTATATTCCAGTAAAGCATGTAGACAGACTACTTTACATATAAAATTAAAGGATCAGGAGGTACGTGGGTAAACCAGCGGGGCACTGTTATTACTAATTATTTAGATTTCTGTGAGTGCAATCAATCATTCCATACTTTTTAACCGATTTAAAAAGAGGAGGAGGTTCTCAATTTGTTTGTATGTTTGTATAATGTATGTTACGCGATAGCTCCGCTAATTGTGAACCAATTTTGATGATTCTTTTTAGTTCGGTAGATCAAGTTCAGAAGTAATCCCATGTAAATTTTATCGAAATCGAGGGAGTGATTTTCATAATATCAATAAAAACGAATGATATGAGTGTTTAGTTGAGTGTCTGGATTTATTTTCAAATTGAAACCAGTTTTTGCGGTGACAATCAAATTTTTTTTATTATAAAAATACGGTTACCTAATTTGTATCTTTTTTTATTTGTATATTAGATATTTTTTAAGCTCCGGGGATAGTTACCGAATAGTAAAATACAAAAAAAAATATAATGTACTTAATTTTTAAAAATCCAATTCAATAAACGCTTGAGAACCACAGCCTTGAACAATTTAGTTGCCTGTACATCTAATAACAATAACGGTGTACCATTACACGTTGAGCTCTGTATAATTACCCTGCCAATGTTGGACAAACAGCTCTTATTAAATAAAATTTAATCAGTACGCGTATTTTAAATTAGCTGATAACTGACGGGAGCTGACACTAGGTAGTTTAGGAACAAGATGAAAAGTTGTTTCACCAAAGCTATGCTACTGGCGAGGTGTGTAATCTGTGCTACTGGCACATAGATAGAAAACTCTTTATTGTGATTTAAATAAAAGTGGTCAAGTGCGAGTCGGACTCGCCCATGAAGGCTTCCGTAGCAGCAAGTAACATAATACAAAAGTTCTTGTAGTTCGTTGTTACTTTAATCAGTGTTTTAACAATAGTCAATTTATGACGTATTAAAATAAAACTACTTACTAGATCTCATTCGAACCAATTTTCGTTGATAGTTTACATGGTAACGTACATCATACACTTTACGTTTACGTTTTTTTGCTATTTTTGTATCAAAATCTTAAGGGCGTGTAGGCCGTAATTTTGAATTTTTAAAACAACTTTAAGACCTTTAAAATAGTGTATTAAACTCTGAAAAAAATATATGTATTAGTTAAGGATCTAATCTAGTGCAATTCGCAGTCAATAACACGATTTAATGAATTTTACTTGATAGAAAAAATCCCAAAGTTACCCCTTTTCAAAAGTTTTTCAAGTTTATGACTAAACTAATGATCTTTTTACAAAATTTTGTACTCAACGAAAGCCACTAAAAGTTATAGATGCTTTCGCAGAGTTTGACTTGATAAAAGTATCAGTTATTCACTATGTTTTAATATCTACCATATATATAGCGCACCGTTCGGCAGGCCTGATCAGTCGCGTTTCGGCGCTCACGGACGACGGGCCTGTGCTTGATTTTGCAATTTTGACAACCAATAAATTTTAAATATTACGATCATAGTGCCACAGTATAACAATATCAGTAGGTATTACTAGTG
The DNA here is from genome assembly GCA_017562165.1 of Ectropis grisescens. Lineage (NCBI taxonomy): Eukaryota > Metazoa > Arthropoda > Insecta > Lepidoptera > Geometridae > Ectropis > Ectropis grisescens. Next base: position 4,297,331 of record CM029783.1, read on the forward strand.
AAGCACGCTATGATCTTGATTTTTGATACCGTTTTCATTGGAATTGCAAATAGACGTTGATACTAATTAGTACGCTGTTTACTTTATGTTGTAGACCAATAGGGGAGTCTCAAAAAACTGACGTCGATAACACATCAGTAAAAAATTCAATGCAGATGCAATGGAAAATAGATTAGTATCGGTAAAATATTCGTCCGTCAAATCAGAGATCGGGATAAGGAAATAATGAGAGGGGAGAAATCTCCTGCGTAAATGCCCTAATATGCCATTTAGGTAAATTCTTTGGTAGTAAGGTACTTAGTACTTGGAAGAAAAGTCCTCACATACGGATTTTACCACTTTGGAAGAGATTCTTGCGCAAACTATTCAATTTAGAAAAAAAATGTTAGGAACTTCAATACAATTTTTGAACACCTATCCATAGATGTATGATTTTAATAGATTTTTTTAAAAATTTATTTTCCAAGTTTGTGACACCACCAAAATTTGTTGTTTTTTCGTTTTTTGTATGAAACTGTTAATATTGTTCATAGAATACATGTACTTACCAAGTTTTAATAGTACTTCTTATAGTTTCGGAGAAAAATGGCTGTCACATACGGATGAACAGACATAACGTATATTTTTAAATTTGTCTACGAATCCCTAAAAACCCAACTTCGTTCATTTAAAACTTATTTAAAATGAAATTTAGACACTCGACCAAATTAGATAAGAAGGCAGTAAAATTACTCGTAGAATTTAACTCTGTACTAAATTTCCGATTCGTATTTTTTCGGTTTAGAATCATTTCCTGAGCATAAAATTACAAAATAATAACAAATCCAGGTGGAGCTTCAAGCGCCAGCTCGAAAAAAACGTTTTTGGCCAATATTCCGAAAAAGTTATAAAGCCTATTATTATTGTAGAAAATAAAATTTCCCATCTTTTGTTGCCAGTAAACTTTTTTTTTCGAACTTACCGATTACGATTTATTATGTCCAATTTAATGATAACAATGTAAAAAATAAGATGTGAATTCCGTTCCCAGTAGCATAAACATGTCTCTTTTTACCGGAATGGAAGAAGGGTTATGTTTTTCGCGCGTATCTTTATGTTTGTAAAACTTTTATTTCCACATATCTTCCAAACGGCTGGATGGATTTTGGTAACTAAGATATTCTAAGACTGGTCTCATTCGCCAAAGTGTCCATAGACTCCTTAGATAGTAGGTAATATTTTTTACGTGTAGATTTTTTGTAGTCGGTTTTAAATTAAAGTAATTCTATCATATTGCTCGTTGCTCGAATGAACAGCACCGTTCATCATCATGATTGAAGAGTTGAACGAAGAGTTTGGTCTCCACTTTTGTAATAAGAACAACTAAGCTGTGAAACGCATTGCCAGAGTGGGTTTTGTCGAACGTTCGATCCTTGGGGTTACGAGGTACACTGTGTTTGTTTCTATTAGAGAAGCAAGTTCCATCGTAGACCACATCATTTTCATCCACTATTTTCGGCATCATCACAACCGTATCATTAAATGGCCTATAAATCGTAAACGGTAAGTTTTACAAAAAAGTTTACAAGCAACAAAAGATGCAAAATTTTATTTTCTACAATTGTTGTCAAAATATATAGTTTCCAAAATATCGGCTAAAACAGTTTTTTTTCAATTGGCGTTTGAAACTCTACCTGAATCTGTGAGCATTTTGTAATTTTATGCTCAGTAAGTGATATTTACCTCATAGAAAAAAATTGGATTAGAAATTTAGTGCAAACTTGGCCAAAAACCGTCTATATTTACTGGCCTTGCATTACGTTTCACCACATTTTTAAATTTTTGACGAACTTGTGAATTATTAGGAAACATTTTAAAAGATGCATGAAATTTTAAAAGCCGTTCTCAACTTATAGTGTGACCAAAAAAGAAAAGGTTGAGTTTTGTATACCTACGAGTATAGATAAATTTAATATTTATTCGTTTATATAGCTACAAAACTCTTATCATAAACAAACAAACGTAAACAAATCTTGAACAAAAAATGAGTTTAAATTACATAGTCCAATATTTTAATGTTATTTCTGCACTGTGGCACCGATTCCGCGGTCGGTGACGGTCGCGAGAACAAGACAGCGTTAAATGCCTACTTTGACAGAATTACCTGGCCTTAATGCGGTTCACAGATTACATCTACTTGCCAAGTTTCTATAGTATAGCTTTTATAGTTTCGGAGAAAAGTGGCTGTGATATACGGACGGACAGACAGACAGACAGACATGACGAATCTATAAGGGTCCCGTATTTTGCCATTTGGCTAGGGATCCCTAAAAATATAAATATTACACTAAAACATGCTTCTTGCCTGGAAAAGATTGCTCGCAGAATAAAGGCGCCACTTTTGACGCTAGTTAATAAGTGATTCACTGTAATATTTTAATTTGTTTAAAACACCATAAAGCATACCGGGTGTTTTTCTGAGAGCTATATTTTTAAGGCAGCCAGTACAAAAGAAAGCCGCCTACATAAGAGCGCCATATAGTGCTCTTTGCAGAGTCTGTCTGGGAAAATACCAAAACTGTGCCAGTTATTCTACCGTCAAGCAGTAATGTGCAAACATCGCTGTGTTCCGGTTGGAAGGGGGGTATTTCTAGAAAGAATACATCACTTATAGATAAATCGTCTGATATCTGTGGGATACGAGCGTAGTGCAGTCCTAGGTAATATATTTTTTTTATAAATAAATATTGGTGGACAATTCACACACAACACTATCTGACCCCAAACTAAGCAAAGCTTTTGACTCTACACATTCCAAGAGTGTTTTGTTTACCATCAGACCCTTGTCCAGCTCGTCTCGTCACTCTATTCCGTAAAAAAAATCGAGGAAGCGACATTTATTTCTTAGTATGTACTACTAAATATAAACAAGTGGGTAATATCTACCCGTGATTTTGACCGCGTAAAATTCGGAAAATAACTGTTTTCGGAAGCGGTGTCTTTTCATTCATTAATGTAATCTGTGTGCTATTTATTCCACACGATAATAATTATATTTACATTTCGAATATCAACTTGATCTTTTCAGTTTTTGGGACGAGCAAATAACATTCAAACATCTAAACATTCCAATATTCATATCTATTGTAATAGTAGAATAAAATTTAATTTAAATAAAATGATAAATATGGGGCTGTGAAATGGACACCCAAATAGCAGTATCGAAAAAATGGTATCAGTTATTATAAACCATGCTTACAAATGTGCGAATATTATGAACATCAAGTAATCAAATGACAACAAGCATAGCAGCAAACAACATGATACAATTACCACTAGGAGATATCATCTGTGCTACTTAAGATTTAGGTACTCACTGTGTACCGATTAAAACATTTCACAAATGTTGATATACAATTTTTTTTAACTTTTCCTACTTAGAAACTTTCCTGATATTTTAATTTTATTGCAATTTAATAGCTTTTAAAATAGGTCGATACATTGCAATAAACGTCGCATTAAAGAGAAATATACGCCATTATTATGGGCATTAACGACAGTGCCCTGAGCAAGTCTGGAAAATAACATAATTTTCATGCTAGAAATAGGGTATAAAGCTGCTTGTCTTTGGACGGAATCGTTGAATATCCGGCAGATATGAAATATGCACCCGCGTTAAATTTAGTATTGAGGTTAAGGATGAAAAACATGCTATATTACCTCTCTTTCTACACCCTCCGTAAGAAAACAGACACACTGTGGAAGTTTCCCAGATTTTTCTCTTTTATATCTGGCACGGGAGAAGCTTTTACAGAAAAGTCATATAGAAATAGTTTTAGAGTCAGTTTTTAAGAGATTCATTATAATATTTATGTACCTAATATTTAAGTCTTTCTTTATACCATAAAATATGAAAAATAATGTTCTAAAGCTTACTAACAAAACACCTGCTACCCAGGAGTCCGTGGAGATACATAAGTAAAAAAATTAAATCCAAATTTAAACTGTACTATGATATAACATAAATAAAACCTATTTTTTATGTATTGATGGCTTCGACTTGACTTGACTTGAACGCCATCTCGCTTTATGTTAAGCGACGATACAGGCCACGATCAGGCAAGCACCTAGAAGCAACGAATTCACTCTCGATCCGAAGACACCAAGATTGTATACTTTTAATACATGAAAACACCTAAACATAGAACAGACATCCTTATTCATGACACAAATGTAAGTTCTAGTGCGAATTGAGACTACGAGCTACAGGTCAATCAATGGACTCTCAACCGACTGAGCCACATGGTCAGTGAAACTAACAATTACAAATTTTGACTGTGGAAAGAGTACTGAATAAACGCTACAAGTTCTCCGGCAACCGGCAACCCCTTTCCATCTCTAACTACAAATTACAGCTAACACCAGTAGCGATACATATCAATAGTTTACCATAAACTCATTTATATACCAATTTATGTAATGGTTATCGTAAATGAGCATCTTTTCGGCGAACTTCAATCAGTAATGACTGTAGTGGCACCGGGGAGCCTTTAATCGCTTAATGTTGGCTTAGCCCAGCAAAATGATAAGAAAAACTAGCTGGCTATTTAGCAAGGTTACGCTTAACAACTGCACTCAATCGAAAGAGACACATCGAATAATAATATCATCTATACCTACTAATATTAAAAAGCTGAAGAGCTTGTTTGTTTGAACGCGCTAAAATCAGGAACTACTGGACAGATTTCAAGAATGTTTTCACCGTTGTATATGTACGTGGTCTTTGAATGTTATAGGCTACATAATAATGCACCACGGACGAACCCGGGGCGAACCACTAGTTTCTTATAAAATGGGTGACGAGCGCAACGCAATATAATTATTTGGACTCATAAAGTTCCAACAGCCGTGTAGCGATGCTGTTACCAGCAAGCGTATTGCTTATAGACTAAACTGTGAACAAAATTTATGGGTCAAATGAACCACCAGGAGACCTATATAGGATGATAGAAGAGTATAAAGTAATAAGATTCAGCACTATGCCTTCACTTGTAAGTAGTCCAACCGTGTGCAGTTGAAGAGGGGGGTTCAAATCCTCGATCGTTTCTCCTTGTCGCATGATTTTTGTACGGCGTTGCGGAATAATGGATTAGATTTTCTGACGATTTACAGAGTAAATTTGGTCATTTGATTTGTACGGCATTGGTTCCATACAGTTTCAATATCTACCTCTTCTAATCCATTATTTCGCAATGCCGTACAAGAATCATGCGACAAGGAGAAATGATCGACGGTTCCAACCTCCCCCCTCTCTTAAACTGCACTCAGTTGGAGAGCTTACAAGTGACGGCATAGTGCTGAATCTTATTACTTTATACCTTTCTATCATCCTACATACATAGGTCTTCTGGTGATTCACTTGACTCATAAATTTTGTTCACGGGCTTTTGGTCTATTAACTCAAATCATTTTTTTTTGCTGAAACAAAAACAGACTTTAATTTAAAATTGTACTTGGGCACTCTACTAAATTTCATTTGTTTTTTTTTGTGAACTAAATAAATACACTTCCAAATAAAAAGCGAAGTCCATGTACATGTGAACACTTTTTATTCTTTTAACAATGTTTCAAAAACAAAGGGCTTAGAGATATAAGATCTTAGATCTCTGGGTGACGAGCGCAGTGCAGTGCTAGGTAATGATTTGGACTCTTCATATTCCAATAGCTGCGTTTCACTGCGCTGTTATGTGTCAGGCATGTTGCGTACCATCAGGCACATGTCCTGATCGTCTCGTTACATAAAAAAAAAGGAAAAACAAATAAGATCACCTCTAACATCATATATACATCTAAAGTATAATCTACCAAACAAAGAAAGCATAATAAGCAACATAATTTAATATTTTTAACGCATTACATAAATACATACAACAGGATTGAGAAACTCCTCTTTTTTAAAACGCTCTGACATCCATAGAATATATGGAACTGAATCAAAGAACAAAACCGATTCTGTAACCTATTTTTTATATTCAGTCTTCGACTCATCTGCTAACTCTCAAGCCTCTACTTTGTAAGCTCCCATTTCTCTAAACACTTGCAACGAAACTTTTGTAAGATCCGTTTAAAATAGTTACAGTTGCCAACTAATAGTTTAATTGCTTTACATATGGTTTGTAATCGTTGTTACCTAAGTATTAAATTGATACACTGAATTGGCGACGAGGGTGGGCTCAAATTGCGACATGGCATTTCATGTGGCACTGGAAAAGGTAACACAACGGGTGGTCTCACACCATTTCAGTACTATAAAAGAGATTCCCCATAAATTGCGGCTAGACGAGAATAGCGAGGTCCTTACTGTATCTTTGTAGCATTGTATTTTATAATTAAGCAATGGCGTGGCTATAACAGCACTACGCGCTTATTTAGACATGAAAAGTTCACATTACTTGCCATACACCGCTTTACGCTCATCACCCTGTAATATAAGATAAATATGCTATCTCTATGCCCGGTAATCGATTTGGAATCATTACCCATCAAACCGGAATACACTCATCTTAAATTACTGGTTGACAGTAGGATAATTAATAGGTGATACTTTTCCAGTTTGATGTTTTCTTATGTATCTCAATGCAATTTTCACACACTTTTGGGACTCGGGGCCTTCTCACAGAAATCAAGAAACTCAAAGCCATTATCCACCATACTTTCCAGCTAAGTGTAGTTTTACCAGCCAATACTGCATAAAACTCTACTGAAATTTCGCTACTTTACTACTAATTTCCGGCTACGGCTAGTCTAGCCGGGAGAACGACAACTATCGATGTGGGAGCTCCTGGTTCAAACTCTACGCTTACCACTGTCTTTTCGAAGTCATGTGCATAATACCGTTAACTTAAGACTGACATGTACCTAAAATCTTTCGAGGTAAATGCCATCCATCAACTCACACTGGGCCAGTGATGTGAATTATGGCCTAGATTATCTCCTTACGAGAGAAGACCCTAACTCCCAGCAGTACGAACGTGTAGTGGACTGTTTATACTGCTATTCTGTAAAATTTCTTAACACAGAACGAGAAATATACTCCAGAAGTGTTAGCATGTTCTAAGTTACTTTCATAAAAGTAGGCACGTTCAAAGTATTAACAAGTATCGTATTAATAGTACTACATGAAAGCAGTACTGACAGCCCACGGCAGCCACTCTTAAGATGTCATCTTAGAGAAATCAGCCGCTGCACTGTATTCACCGTTAAGATAGATACTTAAGATAGTAATACCCCGATTAAACTAGCCCTTAACTAAATGACAACGAGTAGAACCGCGCAAAAAGCTAGTATGATAGATAAACGAGTACTATTTGCTGTAGTTATTCTACGCCCCAAGGCGGATAAAGGCTGTATTTACATCCATGTTGCCTCTATAATTCAGGTATTTACCATTGAGCTCTTTGAGATGTGGTTTAGCTAAAAAATGTTTAACATGACTTGATCCAAACTGGTTTTCGATTCGGTTGGTTAAAGATCAATCATATTCAAAATGTCATTATAGGTAAGTAGTCACTTATTGTGATGAGTGTAATTTTAAATTTTCTTGCACCTTTTACTCATTATCAGAATATAAGATATTTTTAGTTTTTATTTTTATAAAGGCCTTTATTAAAAAAATAGGTAATTCAGTTTCTCCGAAAAAAAACCAAAGGTTTATTCGAGGTATATGGAAGTAAAATTATTTTTTTAATGTAAATTTTAGTTTTTATCCATATTAAAAAAAAGAGCATATTTAAAAAAAGAACCTCCTCTTTTTTTGAAATCGGTTAAAAACTAAACCTTTTTGTATAGTATAAAGTGACAAAACGAGCAGAATATGTGCCTGATCGTAAGCAACATGCCTGCCCATAACTGCACAGTGCTATTGGAACATGAAGAGTCCTAATCATTACCTAGCACCGCTCTCGTCACCCGGTGATAAGATGTTTTATCTCTTAGCCCAGTAACTTCTCTGGTAACATTGCTCTTCAAACCGGAACACAGTAAAGCTTACACACTACTGCTTGGCGGCAAAATAATTTGCAGAGATGTGGCTTCTCCAGACGGTCTCTGCAAAGAGCCCTACCACTACTAAATTGCAATGAAAACTACACTACATAACTAACAACTACACTAAACACATACGAATTATCCATACCTACACCGATTAAGGTCTACAGATAATAATTAAGATGGTCACGCCCACCAGTAGTCGGAAGCATGTCCAGCACGCAGGCGGCATGGAAGCGACTGGGCGTTCTTGTTGGGAACATTTAATAAATATTATTGCCATATTTATTGGCAATTGTTAGGAAGTTGACTCGACGTGGTCTCTAATATCACTTCCATAGTTCGAACACGCAGACTGTGGAATGCGTAGTATCCGCGGGGTTGCCCTATGAAAATAATCATCGTGTCATTTTTCAGTGTCCTCAAACGCTTAAAGTAAACTTGCTTCTTTCGATACTGCATCGTCTTTATAAGATAGCAGAGAAGTGTCAAGCATAATAATGTAACAAAAAACATAAATGTGTCGAAAATGTCTTCTTAATTGAAGTTTTAGCTATGTAGGTAGTGTTTTATAAATATGTTTGCTTCATAATTAACTTCAGAGCTAACAATTCGGTTATCATTCAATCTTCAATTAAAAAAAAAAAAGAAAAAAATGTTAATATTAAAATTAACGTGGTTGTTACACATATTTAATTGGATAACGGGACACTCACGTATATACGGTCGGTCAATCCGACTCGAGTTTCGGCCGCGTCCGCGGCCTTTTTCAGGACGCGCGACGGCTGCCGGATGTGCCAAACGGGCAGCCGTCGCGCGCGTGCACTCTCCTTGAAAAAGGCCGCCGGACGCGGCCGAAACTCGAGTCGGATTGACCAACCGTGTATACGTGAGTGTCCCGTTATCTAATTAAATATATAGAAAAAAAAATATTCATTTCATCTAAAAAAACAAAAACCGACTTCTTTATAAGATAAAATTCAGAGACTCGACCGAATTTCTTAAGAAGTTCTTAAGAAGTCATCAAGGTATGTGAAAGTATATTATTTTAGTTATTTGTTAATAATTCAAAACCGCTGAACCGCCAAAAACTGATTTCGATAAAATGTATATGGAATCTACCAAACAAAAAAAAATTGATTAACAATTGGCGGAGCTATCGCTTAAAACAAATTGTATAACTAAGCTTACCGCTTTTTTGAAGTTAAAAAATCCTAAAAACTGAAGCGCACTTAAAACTAAGTAGATAGCTACCAAAAGCACAAAAACGTACACAAAAAAGACAAAACAGTTCGTAAGTATTTCAACCAGACTCACCCAGACCCATTCATCAATATGGACCGATTTAATTACCCGTGTTTTGACGTTGACAACTAAATTGTGACCAATTTATACTCTGTCAGCAATCTAATGATGTATTTCTAATTGTTTAATTATAGCAGTAAGACATTTCTAGCTCAGAATACTTGGATGTTAACTTGGAATTTTGATTAATGTCGGAATCAGAATAAGGAAATATTTATGTCGTTGGAAAGTGGTTGAATTATTGCTTCTGATATAGAACTTGTGCTGGGTGCCCACTCTGTGCAGCACTTTGAATATTATATACAAAGTTGGCGAATACAAATATTAGTTTTTAAATTTCAAACTCAAAAGTCTATTAATTTATAAATACATTTATTGCTGGGCCGTATACTTAATTTATGACAAAGTTTTTGCAATAGTTTAATTCACACAGTAACACTTTTGGGGTATGCCGTATGATTCAGTCAATTTTCACGTACATGAATTCATTCGAATTGGAGACTAATACAGTTTAGAGTGTGTTTGTTACCTTGAAATTAACACAATAGGCAAATTATTTTTAAACTAGACTATGCCAAAATATTACAAATTTGAGCACTTTGCTCAAACTTCATGTCTGTATTGAAATTTCAATATTTTTTTACTTGACCTGACTTTGTAGTGACGTGAAGAATGAAATGAAATGTTGAAAGCCGTGGACAAACAGAATTCAGCAACAAAATAATATGTTGATGAGCTATCAACCGATACCATTACACCTACCGATCATTTACTGGCACGGGTGTAGAGCTGTAGAGGCAAACTAGACTACAAGTAATTAATTGATAACGTTATTCAATCCCGCCTCTGGTCTGACTTTCTTACATTGTATGACATTGAGCTATTTAATTACGATTATTAATTTTTAATTTAAAAAGTGTGATTGATTGATTGAGTTTGAAATAGTCACTATTAATAAATAATGTTAAATGGAATCGGGATGCATGGAATAGCGTCTATAATATGTTTCTCTAAAGCGTTTTGTTTCAGTAATCTGTGCTCTAAAGTTTAAGTTGCGTCAAATTTGATTATTAGTTTGTAGAATTAGCATTCTTTCCACTTACAAAAAAGGATATCAACTACTTTTGTACTAAATTTCAAGTGAAATTGGGCCTCACGTTGAAGAAGTATACAAACGCACAGGCTCACAAACTTTAAAAATTTGCGCGCTTAAAGTGAAAGTAATACGAAGTTCACCGGATCAGGTAGTAATATAAAATATTAGCGGTCCTTCCCGGCTTACATAATATACAGCCTATTGCACTCTGGGATCTCCTCCATAACCAACGGTGAAAGAATTTTTGAAATCGGTCCCGTAGTTCCTGAGATTGGCGCGTTCACATTTAAAACAAGCGTGGTAATGCCGCCAGCATGCTGGGTACGCTTCCGATTGGTAGTGGGCTTGAACATCTTGATTATCTATAGACCTACAGTAGTATATAGATAATTCAGGTGTGCTTAGTGTAAGTAGTTAGTTAGGTTTGTAATATAGTGTATGTAGTTCTCATTGTATTTTAGTTTTGTTAATAAAGGCTCTGCCCAGATAAAAAAAAACCCTCTTCAGCTTTATAATATTAGTATATATATTGTCAATACCTTTTCACTTGATAAACTTAATTTCATTTATTAATTTTTTCTTTTCTATAATATAGAGTAACAAGACGAGCAGGACATGTGCCTGATGGTAAACAACTCGCTTGCCCATAACAGCAGTGTCACGCAGCTATTGAACAGAATCCAAAACATTACCAAGCACTGCACTACGATATCCACTCTATGTCATGTATTTTCTCTTAGCGATAGTTGCAAATTACTGCTTGGCAGTACAATAACTGGTGAGTACTTCCCCAGTGAACTCTCTTTACAAAAAACTCGTTTTTTAGAATATTCTTCCCATGACTTCTTTTGATTCCCATTTAATTTAAATAAACGCAACAAAATAAGTGATACTATACTGTTACGATATCTAATCTGAGTTAGTTTTGACCTTATATTACAGTTAAAGGATTTCTCCTCAACTAAAATCACTGAAGGTATCTCAACATCATAGTAAAACATAAATTGTTTTAATCATTCTAATAAAATTACTAATATCTGCTATGATCATAAATGTCCAAAGACTTGTCCAATACTAATCGTATAATAATCATAAATTAATGAATATTATCTACCGTTTAATCTGTTGAAGTCCCATTACTGAACGAAACGCCTTTCAGCTTCGTAATTATATAGCGATGAGATGTAATTAATTACTTACGAGTATAAATATCCTGAATGCGCATTCAAAATGTCTCCTTTATCACTTCAAATGCAAAATGTGAACAGTGTTATTAAAGTAATGGTTATCTCTTTTTCATACAAATATCAAATGTAATACAGCGGTTAGGTAAGTGTATTTATCTTCTCGTAGGTAAGTACTTACTACGTATAATTTCATTCAAATCCAGACAGCCGTTTTAACATCAAATATTATACAGATAGTTAAAAATAATATTTTTGTTTTACTGCAAATTTACATGACATTACTAATGTGTCCAGCTCGTCTCGTCACTCTAAATTATAAAAAAAAACGTATATTTGCTAAGTTTTACTTTCTTTAATATCCTACCATTATTATAAATATGAAAGTTTGAAACTTTGTTGCCCAACCACATCGGAACGACTGAACGGATCCGGTCAAAGTCTAGTTCTCGATTTTAGAATAGTCCGGTATAACACAAAAACATTAAAAATATATATTTAAAATATAAGATTAGAAAGATATTGAGTTTAATAGTGTTGCAGAGCCTTTATTAACAAAACTAAAATACAACGAGAACTACACTACAAACCTACCTAACTACTTACACTAAGCACGCCTGAATTATCCATAGATCACTGTAGTCTACAGATAACCAAGATGTTCAAGCCCACTACCAATCGGAAGCGTACCCAGCATGCTTATTACCACGGCATTACCACGCTGAGTGGCAATGCTTATGCGTAGGGCCAAATAAACGCCAGTATTTGCTAGTATTCATTACATAATACTAGTAGCGTAGTAGTACGCGTAGTTTTCTTTTCCGCTAGTTTCCCGGGATGAAAAATTGCCTATTTATTCCAGACTATAATCTGCAAAGAGTTTACATATTGAGTTTTACATACGTAATTGCGTTTAGAGTTAGATTTTAGTGTGTCAATCGTAACCAAATGACGTGCATACTTTCTATGGCAACAAAGTGATGTGCCGCGACAAAAGTATGACACTTCCACAAGAGCGACAAGGCAAGAAAGATGCTACCCGTCCTTTCGGTGTAAAGCGTTTGCGCCAACTCTATACGTAGTATATGTAAACTCTTCAGACCAATCCGACCGACCTATTGATCCGTTCAGACGTCGCGACGTGGTTGAGAAACAAACATCCAAACCTTCGCATTTATAATATTAGTAGGATTTTATTGCGAAGTTATAAGGAATTATGTAACTGGCTGTCCTGGACATCAGAAGCGCCGCGACATTAGAAACGTCATTGTTAGCCGGGTTTTAATCGCTCGTGAAGATTTATGTGCGGATTGAGTACGATGCAGTGTTGCAGATCAGGAAAGTAGAGATGGACAATTTAGTGAAAGATTATTTAGGCGCGTCGACACTTTTGTTAGGAGGCAATTTTGTCGGTTCACGCCATAAATACGCTAATATTGCGGCAGCGTACCGGTATAGCCGTATCACGTCGGAATGACTGCAGAGCAGAGAAGCGGGACCATGTGGGACGTCCGTGTTAGATTGTGCTCAACTTGTAGGAGCACGTATGTGTACGTGACATATATAGTATACAAGCGGATGGCAGCGAAGAGCGAGCAGTCTCTCGCCCTGCGTCACTTGTACAGTTAAGATCAATATAATCAGCCGTTTAAACAGTGACGTGGTTTCATTTCCATCTCCAGTACCAGTAACACCAACAGTGATGAATCCGACGTGATATGAACACGCAACCTTCAACAACAAGTAGTACAAGTAGGCAAACTGTTATCCTAAAAGCATCTAACGCACATGTTACGTTCCAGTACCTACACATTTCCACACAATGTGAGCTGATCACGAGGTTCAAGTCAGCAAATTCAACAGAATTCAGCATCATGGCATCAGCAGTGACCCGGCTCGTGCTAACTACAATTCGCTGACGTTAACCTCATTAAATTGTGACCCAGATGACCCTCCATCAAATCTAGTTACAATAAAGAAGTCAGTGTCGTTCTTACATCGAAGGCATTCGCACTTAGGCTAGATTTAAGATCCCATGATATGAGTGTTGTTATCACATCGAACGCATTCTCGTCTAGGTTAAATAGGTTTAAAATATTTTAATGTGAGTTTTAGTATAGTAAAGTTCGTTTTACGAAACTGTAGTTTCTTTTTCGAACCTTCCGTCTGCAGCTTACGTAATTCACACGCCCCACTCCGCCGCCGCTACGTCGGTGCCACCACAAATTCGTCAAATTTTCCTCGACCAAAAAGAGGTCAACAAGGCAAATTTTCACTCACTCATTTCTCATTTCATTGTGTGTAGTTGCCCATCTTCAACATGTGTTTGTCAGTGTGTCTGTTGAGTTAGGGCCGGCCGGCGGCGCTCGTCGCCAGTGATTAACAGCGAGCGCCCGTTCCTCCCGGGACAGTAAATGGTCTACCGCGCTCAATTCAGCCGCCTTGTGGCAATAGTCTTTACTAATCAGTACTAATCATAGCGTTATGTGGATTGATGTAACTTAAATTTCTTCATCAAATAGTTTCAACTATTTAATCTATCTATACATTTAATAAAAATGTAACAGATCGCTGTCTGAACGTGGAGGAAATATGAAAAAAAACTACATTATAGGAGACTTGTATCAACGCAATAGCACCCCAATAATGGTTGTTGGAATTTTTGTCTCTTTGTCTGTATGTTTGTGCACGTTAATCTCAGAAACGGCTTATCCGATTTTAATGTAGTTTTCACTAAAGTCAGCTTCACTTAACATTTAGTGTTTGTTTCATGTCAATCAGTACATAAATAAAAAAGCTATGCCAATTTCTATTGTGTATTACGAAATTATATTCAAAAATGCTACCCAAAGTCACTTTTCCACGCGAACGAAGTCGCGGGCACCGCTAGTGAAATATTTGTATATATATTATGATGATCTGGTTTCGTGATTAAGTTGGTAATGAGTATGCTTACAGATTCATAGTTCGTGAATACCCACACAGGACAAACATTGTTGTGTATATAATACCACAAATGTCGAAGTTTACATGCTTTATTGCTCAATCACGTTGGAACATCTCAACAGAACATGTTGATATTTCTAACACAGTTAGATAGTCTGGAGAGACACACACACACACACTTTTTATCACGGCAACGGGAACTGCGCGGATAAAACCATCGGTTTCTTGTAGACATAGCGTAAATATACTCTATGCTACTAGATAAGTACGCTCCATCGTAAGCCGCATCATCGCTTAACATCAGGCGAGATGGCGGTCAAGTGTAAGCCTATAAAGTTAAAAAAACACGAAGCACTGCAAGTTTATAATATTAAAATGTGATTGATCTAGGTACCTACTGCATAGGGCTGTGCTTACGGTTCGAGAAGTTTCACAGAACTGAACTGTAACTGTATTCCTATTTCCAAACAAAGAGCCAAGTGCAGTGCCTGTCCGAGTTCACGATCTCGGATATAATTCTAGAGCTCGTAAACAAGTGGTAAAAATGCATCGATATACGCGCCGGCGACAAGGCCGGCCGGTGGGCGGTGGATTTGCATTGAATATTTGCCGGTATTTCCTATCTCACGCCGTGCCTCGACGCCAGCTGAGCGGATTTTGACGATTTATACTCAGAAGAAACCGTTAAACACTTTACTTTTGCAACTACCGAGATACATAAGATAGTATGTACTAGTTCGGACTTAATAATGGGTTCACAAATAAAGTGTTCTCTTTTCTATACTAATATTATAAAGCTGAAGAAGTTACTTTAATTCACGTGATATTACAATTACTGGGCCGATTTCAAAAATTATTTTATCATTAGATATTTACGTGATTCCTGAGTGCTATAGGCGATATATGTAATTTATGTAAAAAGTTAATTTTCATATACCTATACAGACTTCTAAATATCTTTCACTTATTGTTTATACTTCCCCGTCTTCTTATTCTTCATTTCTCCTTTTCCATTCAGCGGTTCCCTGGAAGAGATCGCTTTTGGCGATAAGGTCGCCAATTGTTACACTATTATTTTTTTTTGTTTTTGCATATTTTTGTAAGTTTGTTTACTTGTGTTACAGTTATAAAGAGTTAATATACCTATCTATCCATGTACCTACCACAGACAAAGCCGGGGCGGACCGCTAGTGTCAAATAGATAAATTTGTATTTTTATTTGCTTGTAGAAAATTATTTAGGTAAGTAGGTAGTCGTGAAACCGCGGCTCGCTGCCGTGAATAGTGCCCCTGTATCGGTATAGCAAACAATTTTAATTTCCATATGTATCTGCCATCTAAGGACTTATCAATTACCATACCATACCTTGATAGTATTCATCTAGATGGAGTTAGTATATTTGATGGGATATTTGTCTGAAATTAAAAAAAGATTGATGTTACAAATAGGTACATATTACGAACTGTTTTGTTCTTGTTGAAAACCCTTGGCATTTCCAACAGTGATACGCATTGTGTAAAAAATACGTAAAATATAGTTATTTCATTATAATAAGCGTATCACACTAATCGTAACTTTCAGAAGTTTATTTACTTTATTACATTTCCTACTTTTTTTTATCTACATCAGTAAATCATGAAACACGCATAAGTCCAAATGCAATTTTCAAATTAAATGTAGGTAATATAAAACAATAGTATACTCCATAGTGTTTATTAAATAAACATTGCCGTAACGTGCAAAGGAAATGCCTTTGCCGAAAATCGTTCATCCAAAAATGTTAAATTGTAACAAAAGTTTCAAAGTCAAAGTACTTTATTCATAAATGTACAATTTACACGTCAATTAATAAAAAATAAAAACAAAAGAAAGAGCATACAAATTGTATACATTTTCAAAGTTTGAAACGACTACTTTACTGTATTACAATAATTATTGTACAGAAAACTGTCAAGCATTATACGAGTATAATGTCTTTATTGCAATTGTACTAACCTATGTCAAATTTATTTATTTACATTTTTATGGGAACTTTGCCATCACTCTCTAAAAATTCGCTTCATTTCATTTTTTTTTTAATATTGTAATTTTCTTTCTTTCATTTAAATATTGTATCTATATAGTTATAGTTTACGGCAGCCAATTGCATTTTACAACAAATAGCTTAATCGTTATATGGACCGGAAAAATAAAGTCAGTTTTATTGTAGTAATCTATTTGACGTTTTACATTATAATGTAGATCTAGCGGAAGATTTGATGGTGTGTTCTGATTCCGGTTGGATTCTATTCTGGGTGGTCAAACAGACGCACAAAAGCATTTAATTTGGCATATTTTTGACATTCACCCACGCAAGTTTTGTGTTGTGTTTGAGATGTACTCGTAATATAACGAATGGTGTGTTTATTGAAACAACTAAATAATAATGAAAACCAACATTTATTATATTCCTCGAGTACATAAACTATAAATATTTTTTACTACTCCTGGCAAGATATGCGTTTGATAAACAATATTGTGATATGCTTAAGGTTATGTAAGCTTGAATGCATGTAAGTGTGCTTGCTAGTAGCACAGAGCCACGCAACTATTTTAAAAATAAAAGGATAAATCATTGTCTAGAACTACACTGTAGTCATCTGATGTCTTAAAATAGCATAGCAATAATATTGATATGATATAGTTTGTTACATTTGGTGTTTCAATTTAAATGAAAATGAAAAACATGTCAATTTTGTGTTATGGATAAAACGTAATGCACTACGCACTATTTACCTGAATTACTTTTTTAAAAGGGGCCTGTGGCAGTTGGCCTCTATTGTCTTCGCGCTGAACTTTGGACCAGTGCAGAATACGCAAAGCCCTAGTAACTTAATGCTACTGACTATATTTACACACATACGTAAAGTATACCCGAAACCATTCCATATATTTCCCTAACTCACCGTACGCAACGAGTATTAGCCGAATGACCTTCAAACTAAGAGAAATGGCGGAATATAATGAAGAACGTTACATCTGTCTCAACCAGTAATACGGATAGTACATACACACATGTCGACCACGATAGCTAAAAATAAAAATAAGAAAGAAATGGAATTATTAGTCTGTGTTCTTGTAAAATATTTTAAAATAGTTGTCTGACGGACATTTATAAAATAGAGCATCAGAATTTAGGTGAAGTTACGAGTAAGTCAATGTTTTGGAAGTTTCAAAGCGTCAGCAAAGCAAAACGGTACACGGAAGTGTTTGGGAGTATTGGTGATTTATTTGTAAGGATATTGTCTATAATATGCGCAAAAATTAGTTAGGAGAATTTACGTGCAGTATTTTTTTTATGTACCTACCTTCATTACCCGATATCTCGAAATTAGCCGTCTAAGCAAGGTAACGGATATGCATGTATTCTTAGTAGAGATTTACTACGATAACATGACCCGCCCCTCCAGAATTCAAAACGTTTGAAAGTATTTGTGAAAGAATATACAACGCAGCACCACGCATGTGTGCGTACTACTGAAGACTAATAATTACAACTACATACAAACTCTTTCGTAAGGACGTGACTACACACATTAAAACAGTAATTTGGAGGGGCGGGCCATGTTATCGTAGAAAATCTATAAACAGTGCTTCCTACATTTGTCATGCAAGAACAATCACGAACTTTGGTATTTTCTTTAAGCAATTTCTGTCGCCGGAAGATTTCCACCCGCCCAGAGCCCACCATACATATAATATTACCTTTGAACTAGCAACTCTAGCACTAAACATATAATCAGAAACTATAAACATCGGAAACGGTTCCAACGATTTTCCTGAATTATAGTATGCGGGCGTTTCGGGGGCGACAAATCGACCTAGCTAGGTTTCATTCTTTTTTTTTCAATTTTATCCGCGTTTATACTAAATGAAGCTCGGTCATACAGGTGGTATAGCTTAAATCATTAAGTCGATTGATTTTTTTCTGTAAGTACATAAATCATGGCGGTATGCGTCGGCGTTAGCATATAACATGTATCGGATGGCGGATAGTGGCTATAATTCAGGTTGATGCGTTTGATTCGCATTTATCTTCACTTGCGTGACTGGCGCCCGCCATATTGTTACATTGCAACTCTGTTTATAGGGCTATCATTTATCAAAAAAATATAAATGTATGTATGTACCTAATAGATAAAAATAAAGTATCATGTTGTTTGTTCCTAGTAAACTCTTTACCAAGTCGATCGATATCCACAAAAGTTTGCGTAATATGTAATTTGGTTCAACTTGAGAGATAGTATATATTGTATAGTTAATATCTCAATTTGTAGTCGCATTTTGTTTTTTGGTTTATCATATAATCATTACTTTAATATACCCGAACAAAGCTGGAACGGGGCGCTGGTCAGTCATTTTAAATTTGCTATCTATGATGGTATATCATGTCATACTATTAGGCAATTTAACCGCCGTTGTTCAGGGGATAAAGTTTCACAAAAGTTTACGTTAATCAAATCAAATCAAATCATTTATTTCCTTGTGGGCCTAGGTTATACAGATTTTAATTAGGGTTAGTAACGTTCTCCAGGTCCTGCTATGTTAGCGTACAAGTCACCATTCATAATTAATAGTTCTGTTACAATTACTAGGTGCATCATAGTTACATTGTTAAAAGTATATAAAAATTTTTTATTAAGGAATCAATTACAATGTGAATGCATTAACAAATAAATATAAATTCGTATATAAACAGATATCAAATTAGGTGGGTAATTTAATGAATGTCAAAGCAATATAAATAATTAATATTAAAAAATGTAATATAATAAAAAAATGTCATCCGGAGTTCTAAAGTATCTTATGTGTTTAAAATCCGATGATCTTAGTTTTCTTCGGAAAACTCTTTTTCAATTTACTACTGCCTAGCACTTCACTGCGCTCGTCAACTGGAGATATAAGATTATTTATCTCTTTGTCGTGTAAAATTCTTTAGAAACATCGCCTACCAAACCGTAATGTCAAGTAAGTAGTAATGTTGGAACATTACTACCACTTGATGATACAATAACCGGCAAGGTATGCCACCTACTCCTCCACGTGAATTCTGTTCAAAGTCCAACTTTTTTGCCCAACAAATGATTTCAATGTTTTATTTTGTTTGATAAGCTTGTATGGTGTGTATCTAATTTGAAATATTGTTTCAGGCATATACATCACTCACTCATATTTGTCATTTTAAAAACACCTAATTACGAGATTTCAAATTTGTTTAAATGTAATAAACCTATAAGCGAGCGTCTAAATTTTAATGACACCCCTACGTAACAATAATTGTTAACCGCGCCATTGCACATCGCTAAGTTTTTATGTAAATTATTTCAATAGCTAGCCAATAGCAGTTTAGCAATAGTTTAACTCTATCGAGGCGTACACGCAACCTCATTGGAGCATCCGAGGAAGTTGCCATTCAACTACATGGAACACAGTGTAATTAAAAAATTAGAATTAAAGTTCGTATTTAGAACGCCAAATAATTACCGGAGTCACGTAATGATAATTACTGCATTTTAGCTTGAGTTAAAAGCATATCCTTTGTTTAAAACAGTTTTAGTATTGTAGCTGAATTTAAAAAAAACGGTTTGTATAATCAAGTACGCACGCAAGAAATTAGTAGGTACTTCTCTTCTTTATTCCTCATACTAAGAAGTCTAACTCCAACTATAGAATAGATCTTAGATTATACACTTGTCTAGACAGACCGTTCGAGCGTAGAGACACCAAAAAAAATATCAACCAACAGTTGCCTGATAAGCTCGGTCTGTCAGTTTACTGACTGCGTTAGGACACTGACATTATGCGTTAGGTGTTTTGTGACTCTTAAATATTACAATGCGCTATAAAAGCCAACAAAAATTACAAAGGACAATTTAAGTTAAACAAGTTAGCTATTATAGGTAAATAATCTTTTCATTATCACTTAGTTACAGAAACAATTGATTTTAAAATAAACATTTTGTCTCAGGACAGCGTCATTTGTTCATGTTTAAACATGCTTTTAAACACGAACGAACACAAGTGTCTGTGTTTCAACACTTGTGTGCGCACACCAGTTTTAGTTGCTTAGATAATATGGTATAAACAGTCACCCCATGCCTCTACTGCTAGATATAGAGCACTTCTTCATTATGACACCTATGTTGGACTTGAGTAGATCACATTCAGTAGTTAAAACAAAAAAATAAAATATTAGTACATAAAGAAACAGTTGAAAAAAGAAACTGTTGTAAGTCCCCTCGCAATAGCAAAACTTCTGGTATTTTTCAAGTATGATTTTAAGTAAGTATAATAATCTATGTTATCTAAGTATAGCTTTTATTTTCTATTAATGTGCGTAAGTATAGTTCGTTGGTAAGATTAAATTCGTGGGGTTCTACCAACGAAGTATTACAAATAGGTAATTGGATTCTACTCTTGTCTTCGCTAGTTCAAAGCTCGGTAGGCAATATAAGCAATCTGAGGACAACTGCTATAGATCAAATACAAAAATATTTATTGCTTTGTAGGTGAGATACAAAATATTTTAAAATTCAAAATATTTATATTAAAATTGGCCCATACAAACCGGCCTCTTCGAGAGACATGTTCCATTATGTCATATTATTAGACTTGTTTTAGTCTATGTTTACAAAATGTTAAAATTATCATAAGTTATTGAAGTTAAAAATATCAATTTATATCATAATCATCAGCCGCAAGACGTCCACTGCTGAGCATAGGCCTCCCCCCCCTAGATTTCCACAACGAACGGTCCTGCGCAACCTGCAACCAACGGTCTCCAGCGACCTTTGTGAGGTCATCTGTCCATCTAGTGGGAGGCCGTCCAACACTGCGTCTTCCGGTTCGTGGTCGCCACTCGAGAACCTTTCTTCCCCATCGGTTGTCAGTTCTGCGAGCGATGTGGCCTGCCCATTGCCACTTCAGCTTGCTTACTCTTTGAACTATGTCGGCCACTTTCGTTCTTTTGCGAATATCCTCATTACGGATTCTGTCGCGCAAAGATACTCCGAGCATAGCTCTCTCCATAGCTCGCTGTGTGACTTTGAGCTTCGTTATGAGGCCCACAGTGAAGGACCACGTCTCAGTTCCATAAGACATCACTGGCAACACGCACTGGTTAAAGACTTTCGTCTTTAGGCATTGGGGTATTTTGGACTCAAAGATGTGCCGCAATTTATATAGTGTAATCTAATTCAGGTGATCAAGTCCACTACCTAAGTACTACTATCTATTTATAATAAGTATGTATTTAAAACTATATATGTATTATATCAGCTATCTGGCCGCCATAGTACAAGCTTTGCTTAGTTTGGGGTCAGATGGTGTTGTGTGTGAATTGTCCACCAATATTTATATTTACTAATCGGAAGCGTCAACAGCATGCTGGCGGCATTACCACGCTGAATGTCCCACTATGGCTTGATCATCTCAATTATATCTAAACCTTAAGTGGATAATTCAAATGTGCTTAGTGTAAGTAATGTAGCGTAGTAGTTCGCATTGTATTATTTTAGTTCTGTAAAGGCTATGCCCGTTAAAATAAATCTAGTCCAACATGTCAGTTAGATATTATCTGATCTTATAATGTCAGTGGGCATAGTAATAGCTTTATTTTTTTCCAGTCTACTTAAAAAAAAAATATAATTCAAGTTCTCGAACTTAAAAGATAACTTGTTTATTGTGTTATAAATAATAATAAGTAAATTATGGGTTTACATTTCACAAACAACACCGTCAAGCCCCAAACTAAGCAAAGCTTGTATTATGGAGACGATACCGTCGACGCGTCATTTAAGGCTTTCAATTGTTATAAAATACTGAACTCGACGAGCATTGCACTCATAAATGATCCAAAGAATGATAAGTATCGTTCCTTTATAGGGTTCCGTGAAACGTATAAACCCTTATAGACGCGTCATGTCTGTCTGTCCGTCCGTATGTCACAGCCAGTTTTTCGGAAACTATCAGAGCTATACTGTTGAAACTTGGTAAGTATTGATGTATTCTGTGAACCGCTTTAAGATTTTCACACAAATATGTAAAAAATAACAAATTTTGGGGATGCCCCATACCTAGAACTGAAACTCGAACATTTTTTTCATCAAAGCCATACGTGTGGGTTGTCTATGTCTATGTCTTTAAAAATGATGTTGAGGTTTTTAATTATTTTTTTTCTATACTGAATAATTTGCACGAGTGCTGCTTCCAAAGTGGTAAAATGTGTCCCCCGGTAACTTCTAAAATAAGATAAGATAATTAAAGATAATATATATTATTATATATTATGTACATTACCATGCAAACTTCTCGATCTAGTAAGTAGTTTTTTTAATACGTCATAAATACATTATTTATTTAAAACATTGATCAAAGTTACAACGAACTACAAGAACTTATATATTATGCTACTTGCTGCTACGGAACCCTTCATGGGCCGCACTTGGCCGCTTTTATACTGTAATATCCAGCTATCATAACTACGGACAAGAAACGTAGCATTGCCATCATAAAGTGCCTTTTTAAAGCGTTTTACTTCTGTGTTGACTTAATTCCGTCTATATTATGCCGTTCGAATGGATTATGAAAACTTCTCCGCCCATTTTAGATTGTAATCGACTGAGATAAAGAAATAGTTCTGTTTGAATAAACTGAATAATCAATTTAATGATATTTTACGCGATATGTACCTAATAGAGGTTTATCAGTTTCAATAATACGTGTTAAAAACTTATTTGGATTAGAGAAATGAAATGACTCACTATAGTAGTACTGTTTAGTTTTGTACTACTCGTGGATACGGCTCTGGGTAGTCTGCTTTTTCATAGTATAGTGTGACGAGACGAGCAGGACATGAGCCTGATCGTAAGCAACATGCCTGCCACATATACATAACACAGGTTGCCTGGAAGAGATCGTTGTTAGCGATAAGGCCGCCAATTGTCGCACTAGCTTTAAGTTTGTAAATTGTTTCTAGTTTTAAATTATTCTTTTTTGGTGTGTTCAATAAAGTGTATCTATCTATCTATATCAGTGACACGCAGCTATTGGAACATTAAGTTTCCAAATCATTACCTAGCACTGCACTGCGCTAGGTAATGATTTGGCTGTAATTTGACTGAAAACATTGCCCTTCAAATTGGTACACAGTAACGTTTGTATATTACTGCGTGGCGGTAGAATAACTGGCAAAGGCGTCCCCAGGCGGACTCTGCAAAGTGTAACCACTAAATGAAACTACTAAAAATGGTGCTTGGAAGTAAGTACCACATCTTCGTCATTTTTATTTATTTATTCATTCAATGAGCACACAAAACAGAATGTAATAAACACAAAATATAACATAAGAGTATACTGAACATAACTGTATTACATTCCAAACTATGTGGGCCTAGAAACGACATTTGCTTTTAAATACAGTGGTTTGATAATAATATTATTATATTAGAGATATCTAATACATAAAGAAAATTAAGCCAACAGATCGATGCTTTAAAACAGTAGATAAATAAGATATAAACATAGAACATATAACACAACATATAAGTATATAAACGTTGTGAAACAACTAACTTATATAAAAGGGACCAACGTTGTTAGCCTCGTAAGGCCTTTATTGCTAACCGAACTTTACCTTATTGTTTATTATAAGTTCTAGGCAATTATGTGAATATATTACTGAGGTCCAGTTTGAAGGGGAATGATTCCAGAAAAAAAAAATTAGACTTTAAAAATCACATTAGATAATACAGTTACCCCTAGATTGGCGATATAATAATAGTCACCTTTATGGCCTCTGATTGTTTGCGCTCAATAGGCGACAGCACAAAATCCAAGCTTACCACAATAACAATAAGATACGCACCTAAATTGGTCCGCTTTGCACCTAAATTGGACCTCCGTAGTCCGTTTTCGAACACATCACACTTTCAATGCGGCTGTTTTAGGGGCCTTACACCTCTGCTGCCATTTTAGGAAAAATTATACAACGATATCACCTATTGTTGGATAATAATATTATTGTAATTGTAACTTGGACAGATGGCCTCACAAAGGTCACTGCAAACCGCTGCCGCTGGTTGCAAGTTGCGCAGGACTATTCGTTGTGGAAATCAAGAGGGGAAGGCCTGTATTCAGCAGTGGACGTCTTGATGCTGATAATGATAATGATGAATTGTAACTTACACTAGAATTATTAAAATATTAAATACCTATAAAATATCTGCGATTTTAATTTTATAGGCGTAAACAGCCCCCAAAATATACCCACAGCTAGGATTTGGGACGTTCTCTCGCAAGGAGAGAGTCAAGGCCATAATCCACCACGCTGGCCCAGTGCGGGTTGGTGAACGTTATTTTTATCCGAGCAGATTTATTCGATATAGCAGTGTCCTGTAGTTTTACTAATAACTATTCTCGAAATTGTCATGCCAAGAAAAGTATGTGCTATCCCAGACTACAATCTGTACCTACTGTACGAAATCTCAACCTGATGTGTTACGCTGTTCTGAGCAGCAAACATTCACGTATTCGTGTTTATAATATTAGAAGGGATTACAACTAAACCTTTTTGTCCCCCAGTTTTTGGCTTAAATCGTATAAAAATAAACTACTTTCCTTTACATTTCTTTTTACTATAAGCGGGTTGCCTGCAAGAAATTGCTCTAAACAATAAGGCCGCCATTTTTGTTACTAGTTCATAGGTGTTTTGCTGTAATATTTTTGTTTTTGTGTCTCAATAAATAGTTTTATCAAGAGAGTCATCTGTCTAAATACTTTAGTTAATCTTTAAAGTGTTTTATGTTTTATTAAAACATGTATTCGAGTTCATAACTCGTAAATGAGCAATAGCGGAAGAAAATTATAACGATGGGCTCAAAGTGTAGACTCCCGTGAAGCTGTCAACTATTAAATAGTTCTCTCTTCTAACTGATTTTCCATTTTGATAAACTACATGTAAAAGGATGAACCACGTTCTTAACTAACACCATAACCAGCTTTTCAATAAAATCCTGTCGTTATAGGTAAATATCGGCGTTTACAGGGTATACTAAATCAATGACTTAGTTATTACTTACAGAGGCGCATATAACCAATTACAAAAGAAGTATGTGTATTTTATAAAAATAATTATTATTAACGCTACGCTAGCCAAGTCGGTTGAGCAGTAAAGGTCACTTGAAAACAACTGCCATAAGTGTGTCAAATTTGGAAATCGATGGCGTGCATCATGAACATTCACCCTTGAAAGACAGTTGTCAGTCAACCAACTTCATCACGTCGCCGTCGTTTTGTGACTGTAAACCTCCTGTAAACAATAAATAATAATAATAAATAAATATTGGTGGACAATTCACACACAACACCATCTGACCCCAAACTAAGCAAAGCTTGTAATATGGCGGCCAGATAGCTGATATAATACTTATATAGTTCTAAATACCACCAGTAGCTGTGGAAACCTTGGGCAGTTGGGGAGCCGAGGCTAAAACCCTGGTGAAAGACATTGGTCGCCGAATTCGCGGTAAAGGTGGTGACTCCCGGTCTGGTTCGTTTCTGGTGCAAAGGATTTCTATCGCAATTCAGCGTGGTAATGCTGCCAGCATTTTGGGCTCCTTTGCGCCAGGAACGGTGCAGGGCGGGTTATGTGATAGCTTGTAACACAGAATTTAAATGTCATCGTTACTTTATTTTTGTGAGTTTATGATTCTTCTTTACTGTATTAAGTATTATAATTATTGTATAGAAAACTGTCTAGCATTGTAATACATAGTAAGAAAATACCTAAATAATAAGATAAATGTAATCAGTTCTAAATACATACTTATTATACATAGAAACACCCAGACACAGTGCAAACATTTGAATTCATCACACAAATATTTGCACTTGGTGGGAATCGAACCCACGACCCTCGGCGTCGCAGGCAGAGTTACTACCCAATAAGCCACGAGGCCAGTCAAACACAAAGCACAAGACAACATCATCATTTTTTTCAAGCGTCCCAAATAGTTATAACTTCAAAATGTTTGGCAGTCGGCTTATAGCATCTGCTGTCTACCGGAATGCGGCCTCGTGAAACGCTGGAATACACTAAACTAATTTTACAAACTCACCATAACTACGCACAAACGTAGAGCATACCTACACGAAAGTAGATTTGAAGCATATTCAAAGCACACTTCATTATTATAATTATGCCACCGCCAAGTCAACGCTTTACCGCTGTAAATCACAATGGTAGATTAATTTTCAAGCTTCAAAAATGAGGAAACTTCTACACAAACTTTCATCCCCTTTTTTAAATAGAGGAAATTTGCTTATAGACTCAACACAGGTTGATCACAATAACAAGAAACTATTTTCGTACAAAAAAATAAACCGACTTCAAAACTACAAATAGGCAGTCAAAAGCGAAAAATAAATTAAAATAGTTTTTACTATATAAGCGCTACTCACTCATCTATTTGAAGTCGGTCCCAGCCAAGTTAGCAGGTAGTGGATAGATACTATAAGTACTTACCTGCCCCTACTTACCATTATTATTATTTAAAGAGCTAGTTCTTATATATTTTTTTACTATACTACAAGTCTACCTAACTAACTACTTACGCTAAGCACACCTGAATTATCTATAGACCACTGTAGGTCTACAGATAATCAAGATGTTCAAGCCCACTACCAATCGGAAGCGTACCCAGCATGCTAGCGGCATTACCACGCTGAATGGCAATGCTTATGCGTTGGGCCAAATAAACGCCAGCATTTTGGTCACGCGTCGCGTCGACCAAGCGCTCGGATAGGCTTTTGAAGATGAGGTGAGCCCCCGGCCCCCACGGGCCCAATGTCTCAACCCCAAAGGTCTCAAATATGTAAACCACTTCCGAGGGTTGCATATTTGCGCCGTTTGAATCGCTCAGCTGAATTAGCCGCTGCACCGGTCCTTATATAATTATTTAGAACTTTATTATAGTATTAAAATGCCAGCCTCTCTTCCCGAATTCGCGCAGAAAAATATTTTGACTTAACTATAATTATCTATGACATGAATACATTGTTATACCTAGTACTAGTGTCGGTGTAACCCATGGCTTACCTATACTATTAGCAAGGATTTCACGCCTTTCTTGTAACGCGATTGACAAACATACATTCAAACCTTCGGATAAATATTAAAAGCGCACCCGACGTTCACGGGTTCTTAAGCCGTAACAGTAGGTCGGAAAGTCGGAAGCTCGTAGTTTTTAAATAACAAAAGTTTCTTGTACGAATAATCTATTGTTACGCCCCTTATCGTTTCAATAAATTAACTGAACAACAGCTAAGTTTTGAATCATAACCGTAAATCTTGAGGAGGTGTATTTCAACGGGTTATAGGATTGGACGCACTCCCGCTACTGCCCTCAGGCATTACACTAACTTTATTGATGACAGAACCAAATAACTGCAAATATAAATTAATAATCAAGAATACAGGGTTTTTTGGCACGACGCTGAAAAAACCCATTCTCTTTGTTATTAAGGATATTTTTGTTTTGAAATCGAACCTTTTTTTAATCGACTTCCAAAAAGAAGGAGGTTATCAATTCGATCCCTATGTTTTTTTTACGTGTTACGTACACCACGGGTGGACATGGTGCCTTAACCGACAAAAACTCGAAACAAATTGGAATCTTTCTTTTTTGAATATAGTGACGAAACGAGCAGGACATGTGCCTGATGGTAAGCAACATGCCTGCCACATAACAGCACAGTGACACGCACTATTGGAACATGAATAGCCTAAATCATTAGCACTGCACTGCGCTCGTCACCCAGAGATTTATGATGTTATATCTCTAAGCCCTGTAATTTCTTTGGAAACATTGCCATTCAAGTCAAACCTCAAACAGTCATTCGACCAATCATTTTATAGTTTTGAAGATTTTCATACAGGTAAGATAAAAATTATCTAGTTTAAAAGTAATAAATTGAATTTTCATATTAAACGGCATTAATGTTGCGCAATACGTCACCTATGTTGCTAAAGATAAAGTCATAATAACATGTCATGACACAAACTTCCAAGAACCATCCAAAAAGCATAAAATGCGCATCGATATAAATCAAAGGATGTGCCCTCCCAAACTTCAGGCGCACGGAATTATGTTATCGTTGGGAAGAGTGAGCTCACTCTTTCCGTTTTAACCGGTTGTAGGATGAAGCAATGAACGCCGGATGCTTATACCTATCACTACGAGTATTCGTTATCAACAACCAAAATAAGTAGAGCCGTAACATACCTCGCCGCTAGCGTTTCTAGGGGTCAAGTAGATAGGTATTTGTAAGCTACTCACGCAACACACAGAGACGCAGTTTGTTAACAATTTTAAGGGGCTTAGGCCACATCTTCTGACTTATATCGCTGATAATGCACACGTTCCACTACGCTGCTCCGCCAGCCCGCCACTACTCTAACGGCGTGGCGGCTGAATGACATTGACGCGGACCGATATTTATAAAAAGTGATTAAATGTACAAAATTGGAATGAACTGAATTGTTATTGCTATATAGCAAATAAGACCATAGAATTTTAAAATCAGACTTTCCACAAACAGAAATCTCTAGGCACCATGGCATTTGCCGCCGATTGTAGCACTAGTTTATATTGTTATTCTATCCTGTATAAGTGTTTTATTTTTGTTTTTGGTGTGTACAATAAAGAGTATCTATCTACTTATCTATATTTCAGAGTTAGATTTTTTGTGAATGATTGTAATGAAAAGTAGAACTCACCAGTGTTTTAGTATACGCGTAATGAATTAACTAGTGTATTCTAATCCTACTAATATAACAAATGCGAAAGTTGCAATATTTCGATATTTGTGTGTATGTTGCTAAATCACGACAGAACTAAACGAATCGGGTTAAAATTAAGGGAACTGGAATAATACGGCCGAAATTGCGATGTGGTACTCGTTTTTCATGAAAACGATAATGAATGGTTGAGTTCTTTGTTTTCTTTGAATGAAAAGGTTACGAAGAATTCAACCTAAAAATAATACTTAATAACTTAGCATGATGAAGATATTGTGTGCTAGGCTGGTTTTAGCCACGGCGGATTCTTCGTATAGATTATTTTATGTGATGCTTCTTCACTTGCCTTATCTAATAAAATAATATTTTAGCAGTAGATGTTTGCAAACAGCTGCTACGCAAATCGTATTATTCTAGCCGCGCTCCACAGTAAGCTATAATTATTGCTGGACTTTACTCATACTATACCACCTAGCCCCAAACTAAGCTAAGCTGGAATGATGAAATTTGGCACAAAGATAGAGAGAGTCTAGAACATTATATAAATAAGCTACTTTTTATCGGGGGGAAATTATCAGAACGGGAAATACGCGGTTAAACCGCGAGATCCTACTAATGCTATAGATAACAGTCCTACGTGTGGTCATCAACACAATACATAAACCCTTGTTATACAAAACCATAATAGACAATCACAAAAAAAATATTGTTACTTCCACGATTCGACTACCTTCAGGCATAAGCGTGTTCCTTACTTATCCTCATAGATTAAATTATAGTTAGTCCGGTTTACACGCATTTTATGGCACGACTACAGGCGACAGGTCGTAAACTGCCGTCGATGCTTTATGCTAAATTAATTGGGGATGCGGATCTAAAGCACCGACCGCAACGGGAGTTATGGCCTCTCGCAGTTACCCGTGAAATGTAGTCGGCATAAAAGTTAACGCAGTTTGCCCATCAACAGGGCTTTAAAACCAATTGAAATACTGGAAACTTGGAATACTTTAATCATTAGAACTGGTAACCAATAGATAAATTAAGGTAATTGAAGCCATGGTGGCCTAGAGGGGAAAACGTCCGGTTTTATAAGTAAGATGGTAGGTTCAGAACCTACCAACACCTGAGAATATTTTTCCAAAATGTAATAAAATTGTAATGAATACTGGCTTTAATGGTAAACAACTAATTGAGAATGAATCAGTTTCTTAAAGGTAAACACGCTCTATCGTACTTAGACCGCATCATCGTTTAGCATAGGAAAAGACGGCGGTGAAATGCAAACCAATGATAACAAAAACGTCTTAACGAAAGCAACATATTCCAAGAGAAATATCTTGCGAACAATAAATGTCTATGTTGATGTCATCCGCATCGCACACCAACATGACGGAATTCGGCTGTAGTCATTTTAAATTAAAAAAGTTTTGGACAAATGCCTGCTAAGGAATTTGTAAGAGAATGCAATATTTTTTGATAAATTATTAATAATACCATAAAAATAGTTTTATTTATACTGAGGAAGGACGATCGGAGAACGCTGCGATGAACATGGGACAAACATTAGACGTTAGAGTTGTTGGATGTTGTTTCAATTATTGTGGAAATTTGGTAGTTGGGGTATCGAGACCAAAGGTTGAGGCGAAAGCTTAGGCAGAGCTCAGGTGACTCCCGCGTCGTACCTGGTAATTACAAAGGCTAGGCAACCACTGCGGCTCCGACGCCAGTGTTAGGTCATATATTACCTTAGATAGAGAATAAGTAAATAGATCAGGTTTTTCCGCGCAGTTTTTGTGCCAATCGTACAAAGTCGATGACGTGTATACTTGCTATTGCAACAGATTGAGGTGCCGCGATACAAAAGTATGACACGTATGACACTTCCACAAGAGCGACAAGGCAAGAAAGATGCTACCCGTGCTTTCGGTGTAAAACGTTTGTGCCAACTCTATACGTAGTATAATATGTAAACTCTTTGGGTGTATATAACCACGGAGGTATAACCATGTTAGCGCCGGGTGCCGGACGTGGCCGATTCCTTATTTGAATGTTGACGAGTATTTCCTATAATTTGATTTATTATCGATTTATTTATTAATTTATGAACGCAACTGTTCTTTGACTTTTAATAAAAAAAAGTTTTCCAATAAATTCTCAAGGTAGGTTGGGTTTTCGAGGATTAGTTTCAAGGTGGAAATTGTTAAAATTCAATATTTTACTAGTATAAAAAATCTTTCACAAACTAAATATACGGATATTAAAAGCTCGGTTCAGTGACTTGTTATTGGAGAGGCCTATGTCCAGCAGTAGAGAAACTGGATAGCATTAATTATGACGATGAAATGTTTTGTAGTTACCTATGTGTTTGAGATTATTAAAATAGTTTATTAAAATACTTAAATCAGCACCGAGTTCGGGTAGCTTCAAAAACCGATTAAAAAGCTGACTTATCGATCAAAGTTTTTATAGTTACAGCGAGTTTTTATATAGTGATGGCAAACTCACAATAAAACTGTAAAAAATTGACATTGTTCATTATATAATATATATTGTAATTTTAATTAATTAATTTTATTATGTTGTAATAAGTACATATATTTTAATTTTTGACACTTATTTGTACGATACCTATTATCTTACAATATAATGTTCAATTTAAACATTAAAAATGTATACTCTTTGTATGCTCTTATTTTGTTTTTTTATAAAATTGACGTGTAAATTGTATATTTATCAATAAAGAACTTTGACTTTGACTTTGCAAAGTTTTCCTCAGTTTGCAATGCAATCCCAGATTGTTGTGGGCTATTTATTAGAAGAAAGTTAGGCCAGGTCGCTAATTACAAATAGAAGTAAGTATTCAGCTCATTCATATATTATCTAATACCGTTCCGGCTGTAATTAATAGGTAATAACAATCTTAATAGGAACTGCTCATTGAAAATTATTTCATTTGACTTTAATTCCGTTTCCCGGTTTTAATGAGGTTGCGTTTATAGCCTACAGGCTGTATTCTGGAGGGCAAATATCCTTACTTCGTGTATTTGCCAGTATTATTAGCTATTTTGCTACCTTACCTTTCTTTCTATTGGATTGTTTTTTTTTTTGTAGTGTAGGGCTCTATGCAGAGTCCACCTGGGGAAGTACCTCACCTTTGCTAGCTATTCTACCGCCAAGCAGTCCTGTGCAAACATTACTGTGTTCCGGTTTGAAGAGCAATGTTTCGAAAGAAATTACGAGGCTCAGAGATAAAACACCTTATATCTCCGGGTGACGAGCGTAGTACTGTGCTAGGTAATGATTTGGACTGTGCATGTTCCAATAGCTGCAAGTCGCTGTGCTGTTATAGGCAGGCATATTGCTATCAGGCACATGGCCTGCTCTCTCTCAATAATAAAAAAAAATATCTATTCATAGTTGGCTTTGCAAAGACTCGAACGAGGAAGTTTGACTCCATTTTCGTAATAATAACGTCTAGGTTGTGGAATACGTTGTCTGGGTGGGTTCATCCCGATGTATACACTCTTGTGGTTTTAAAATCGAAAGTGAATCGATCACTTTAAGTCAGAATAAATGGTGGTCAAGGGCAAACATACCCAACGTTGTTAAAAAAATAACTTGATCCCAATATTTAGTGAACATTTGCGCGGGCCAAGAACAATCGATATTTTTCGACGTTTGTGATGGACGAGCTCGAAAAAACCAAATTGAAATATGTCCAGTATTTCAAATATGTCTAAATTGATTTATGGTGACAGTGGACTCACAATTATGGAAACGTAGCTTCTAATCCCGCCTGCACCTATGTGTTTATTCCCAAGTGTCGTCATTCGCCAACTTGCACTTGGCCAATATGTCGAATTATTACCCTTCACTCTCACTTTGAGAGAAAAGGCCTTGAGAGGCAGTGGGAACATATATTCTTCTACTTAAATGCTTAAGCAAGTTTTGCAATACGCCTATGAAAACAACGTAGGTCAAGTTATCTTGGGGTGGTGATGTGTTTACGTTTTGACTGTTGATCATCATG
This sequence comes from Ectropis grisescens, assembly GCA_017562165.1. Lineage (NCBI taxonomy): Eukaryota > Metazoa > Arthropoda > Insecta > Lepidoptera > Geometridae > Ectropis > Ectropis grisescens. The sequence continues at coordinate 4,330,753 of CM029783.1, forward strand.
AATAGAGGGCTAAGTTGTATCGGAGATGTTTATCTGATCTATAATTATGTGTTTAAGTGGAACCTCTTATCATAGGAGTTTATGGTTATTGAGCGCTGTTTTGATATGCACTACTTAATTATGTTTCTCTTTTACTGAATCTACTAGGTCTATTTTTGTTACAATGGCTTCTGGTTTAGGCACATTGTTGATCTTCCGTTGTTATTTTTATGGCAGTTTACAAGTGACCTCTAGTGTCTAGCATTAAGTAGTAGCGTAACTTCTGGCTAGCACTATCTAGTAACTATCCTCTATCTTGCTAGTATACTAGTATTGCCTGTCGTACTCGGTCTCATCTTATCTGCCTTTTGTTAACAAACAGCTATTTTCTTATCAAACAGTACGTATTAAACTTTTACGATGACAGATCGTGATCAGGAGCTTACAAGCTACAAGCGTGTCCGCGACAGAAGACGGAGATCATAGATTAGGCGAGTCGCTAAGAAGTGGACTTGTGACAAACTAGCGACCCGCCCCGGCTTCGTTACCTGAGTTAAACAAATAGCCACCTAAATATTCCTTAGGTATGTTTGTCTGTTACACTTACACGCACAAATCACTAAGCCGAAACCAGTATAAACGTAATTCGGTACAGAGATATAAATATATGGTATAGAGATAGTCCTGTTAAAGGACGTAGGCTACTTTCTAACGCGAAAAATGTTTTTTAAAGGATTTGAAACAGGCTAAAAGTTTGTAGGTAGAAAAGCTTCGTCTTGTTCATTTTTTGAAGCTAGAAGTTTATAACTTATTTTTAAGCTCTTTATTAAATGTAGATATATATATCATAACAAGTTTGTTAAAATAAAACTTTATTTAGCGAGATGAGAATTTTATTTGGCGCATATAAAATAACGTAAATAATCATGCTATGTATTGTTTTTTATCTTCTTGCTGTTACTTCGCACCCTATCCTCACTTTGTTTCTCGTCATACTCACGTTTCTTTCTATCAATGGCTGCTTGGAAGAAATTGCTGTAAGCGATAACGATGTCATTTAGTACTATAAGTCATTCGCTGTATATCAGATGCTTTAGTAGCCAACCTAAATTACAACAAAAATTCACTACACTTTTAACTAACTAATTATTAAGCACATATTGAAATACCCATAGAACAATGAAAATCTGTAGATAATCAAGATGATCAAACGCACTACCAGTTGGAAACGTGTCCAGCTTACTAATTATATTGACCAAAACCCATGAATGGCGAAGTAACTCGCTTAATCTATACACCGAACGTACATTGAAAATAAGAACTTTATATGATCTCATAAAACAGGACCAGTCCTATAGAAATAGACAAAAGCATTAATACAGTACGATATAGCAAAATTATTCTAATGCCCTCACTCCGGTCCCATTAAACTTGTGCTGATATTCTGATGCTGTGGCAGTTAGATAGATAAACTCTATATTGAACCTAGCTAAACAAAGACAAACTTAGGAAACAACTTAAAATGTAGTAAAAATTGGCGATCTTACCGCTAAGAGCGATAATATTCAAGGGAACTAGGATATGGATTGGATAGACTGTATTCAATCTGAGGATAGACTTTTCTGCACATTCCATAACTATCAGTATAAGCTGTCATATCAGTTGCATACGTGTAGTGTAATTTCAATGCAACAAATAATTTTTTGTACGCAAGTAGTTAAATTAGTTCGTCACAAGACTGAGGGTGAATTGGGATGACGACAGGATCAAAAATATACCAATCTAATTAATTTATCAGGTTAATTATGGAAAAACATGGGACACGTATTTTTTATTTTATCAAATTATTAAAAATTGACAAAGTTATAGATCAGCAAACTTCCTGAGCGAGGGGTTGTGACGTCACTCTATCGTGAAAATCTTACCAAAACGTGACGTCACACGAAAATTCTAAGCACTGTATCTTTGTAATTTTTTGTTTGTAAAACATAAGAGAAAATATGTGTACAATTAGCTTTTTTAGTCGTGTCGCCTATTCTACCACTGTAAAGTTATCCAGCGACCCATCACAACACGGCAGCTGGTCTCAATCCCACATGACGCCGTACGCGCCGTACAAGGCATTGTTTCGAAAGCTTAAGATTTTGTCTCTTTGATCGACGATATTATTCTTAAATACACAAGTACGGCCTTTGCTGCTACGCTTCTGAATCTCATACGAACAGTATTTGGGATACTTACACGACCCAACCGGGATATTCCGTATTCCGGGATTTGCTCAGCACTAACACGAGCTAAACACCGTAAATGTATTTGTTAATTTTTGTTAATGAGCAGTTGTTTAATAATAAAACTAAATTGTAATGAGAACTCAACTTACACTACACTACATACTTGATAGTTACACTAAGTCCACGAGAATTATTTATCAATAGATCTAGGAAAGTCTAAAAATAATCAAAATAGTCAAGCCCACTGCTATTCGGAAACGTGCCCAGTATGCTGGCGGCATTGCCATACTGAATAGCAATGATTATAAATAACTAGATGTCCGCCCCGGCTTCGCCCGTGGTACATTATAAATCACTCATCGGGATCCCGTACATATCCAACGGTGAAAGAATGACTGAAATCGGTTCAGTCATTCTTGATAATATCGCTTTCAAGCAAAAAAAACTCTTCTGCTACCTGCTACGCTCCCTGTCGGAAATTGGTCGTACCACCTCAGATTTAGAAACAAATTTGATTAGCAAAGGTTTATATTCAATGACGCAATCTTAGACATACTCGTATGCTGTCATGTCAAATCACGCTACGAAAACTCTCAAAAAGAAATATTTTCCCTCGTTTTTGTTACATTCTTGATTCATGCTCCGCTTCTATAGATAGCAGAGTTATATTCTATAGCCTTCCTCGATAAATGGATTATCCAATAGAAAAATAATCTTTCAATGCGGACCAGTACTTCTCGAGATCCTAGCGTTCAAACAAACAAACTCTTCAGCTTTATAATATTAGTATAGATTATCACACAATTACATAAGTATCTACGTAGGTATTCATGTTTTAGTTCTTATTAATTTTTTATTAAACATTATTTTTGTTTGCAGGTAAATATAGGAGCGCATTCCCGACATAGAACTATGATTCTTTCGGCGATTTGAACTTTAGTAAGTAAATTTATATACTGCAACGTACCTTATTTCTATCGTATCTATTATTTACGTTACTTGACATTTAACCAATTGAATCAAATTTTCAGCAATATTAGTTCAATTTCCGTACAAATGGGTTGCACAAAGCGACTAGAAACAGGACTTCCATCATAGGCGCGAAATCTGATATGCCTCTACGGATACATTGACAACAGAAGTGCGAACGCGCGGCTCCTTTCATTTATAGTTTAGGCGATTTTATAAACAGTAAGGTACTTTACGTTTCTCTGACTAAAAACCGAATAAACCGTTTCAGCATTCTATGGTCCTATTTCAACATCATAATTGATTTAGCGTGCTATGAGATATGGCTGACTCATTTCCGCCAATGTCCGTTTAGTTGTATATCTGTGTATTGTAGAACTTAAAAAAAATAACTTACTTTAATGACTTTCTACAGATATATTTGTCATCCTTTCACCCTTTCCCTTTCCAAATTAAAAAAATGTCAAAACAATAAGGGGTCATCATCATCACCGTAGACTTTTTTTACTATTATAGATTTACACTTGACCGCTCTCTCGCCTGATGTGAAGCCACGATGCGGTTTACTACGGATGTGCTTACCTATGAAAAACTGATTCACTCTCGATTTGAATACACCAAGATCGAAACAATATCGGGAAACACCCATTCAAGCATCGCTTTCTATAGCTTAAACGTTCTTATCACAAGTAGGTACAGTGAATTATCTTCGTGCAAGCCGTCAACCATGAAACGATGTCCACTTTCCAAGCAGCCCGATAGAAAAAAAATTTGCTGTCATAGGGACTGCCGATAGAAGTGAAACCTAATAACTCATAACTTTGGAAGCTACGCGGATGTAATCGGAGGGCGTGGCCATGACTATGGCCATCTAAATCGTCCGAGAGATTTCTTTCATTTACGTGACGCTTGAATTCTATTCACAGGCGACGGAAAATCTGTATGTGGTTCAAAAGGACTAGGTGTTATTAGATCATGCAGATCAGTTCCACACTCTCCTAAATGTATCGGATAAAAAACAGATAAGCTAGCAATGTTGTTTGTCTGTGAATTCTTTTTCTTATTAGTGTTATTACCTATGAGCCTTTTGGCACGTCTCTCGAACGATACCAAAACCTTTAGTTTTCGTATAATCGATCCTTACTGTAATTCTCCGTTGTTTTGAAAGCTAAACACGCGTTCTGCGGAATAATGGCGGGAAGTGGCAGAAATTGGCGAGCCTTGTACGGGCGCGGTGGGCCGGCGCGGGCGCGCGACCGACGCGATCGTCGAGATCGGATGATAAGCTGAAAACTGGGCCAGAGCGCGAAAATACGGCCCTTTGTGGCCACAACGACAAATGAATAAACATCCAAATAAAAAGTACAGCTGAATTTTTTACTTCAATTTTTTTCATCCATAATCAGGCGTTCCCCAATAACGTAAGCTCCAGGCCGTTCACAATCTTTGAAAAGATCCCTCCCGCATTCTAAAAAATGGACATCTGTAAATACGAACTTAAACATGGACATTGTACACATTAGACATAATTGGTAATGCCGTTAGCATGCTGGACAAGCTTCCGACTGGTAGTGGTTTTGAGCATCTTGATTATCTTTAAACCTACATTGATCTATGGATAATTTAAATTGGAAAAATACAATGTAAATAAGTAGTCTGTAGCGTAGTGTTTGTAATTCACAAACACTACGCTACAGACTACTTACACTAAGCAACTTCGATGAAAACTCGCTGTTGTGTTCTATTTCTAGCCGGCTGAAAGAAGGGTTATGTTTTTCGCGCGAATTTGGAATGTTAGTATTTTTTTTATTCCCACTTATCTTCCAAACGGCTAGATGGATTTTGACAATTAAGAAGAAGAAAATTTTGTCAAGTGTCCTTAAGGTATATTCGGGTAATAGTATATTCGGGTTTTTGTATTATTAAAGTTATTTATTAGTTATAGATATTGTTACTTTAATTTGTATGTATTAAGTTGCATATTAGAGATAGATCTTAACAATGAAGTCGCCAATGAAAACACATCAGTTTTTTTTTTTTTTGGTTCATTGTAACTTCTATCCGGTATTTTGTGACATTTTATTAAAGAGTTATCGAATTTCATTGCATTTCGTTGCTTTGCGTTGCGCTGCATTGCATTGCGTTCTATTTCGCTGCATTGCATTCCGCTGAAGTCCGTTAAATTGCCTTGCAATGGTTTAAAATATATTATGTGCCGATATTTTTTTGAAATCCTAAGTATGATGAAAATGAAGTCTATAATTTCTACGTAAATCTGATTGTTTGTACAAAAAATGTGAATAAAGCTGAGACTCTCAACTTAGCTTTACAGTACGTACCGCGCCTACATGCACCAATAGAAGACAAATGTTGGAGATATCGTACAGATATCGCGCGATTTAAAGCACAATGAGCCTATAATATTTACGCATTCCTTATAAACAGGACAGGCGGCATGTTGTACACGAGGTAAAAGTCCACTTTGTAGCTCCCAGAGATGTTACCCGTCCACTTAGAACAATACTTAACTTAAGCGTAATGTTGTCGTTTTGAGCTCGTTTGACAATCTTAGAAATTATTAATGGCTAAGCACAGCGTGAGCAGCCCACTAAATTTTCCTACTCCTGGGACTCGATGCCTTATTCTTTTCGACGCCTTCTATTCGAGACGCATAAAACTTATGAATCAATTACAACAATAATAAAATTAGTGATTTGATAAATATGTGATTGCAATAAGTGTGTGTGGGAGCATGCATTGAACTAAAAACTATCGTACCTCTCAAATTGGATAAAATTACTGAATATTGGTTGACTTGGTGAACAGTTCATTTGGAACATATATCGTGACACTGGATATCTAAATAGATGTAACATGGTACTCTGAGCTTGAGGAGCCTTGAGTACCTAAATATTTGAAAGATAGTAATCAAAATTCACACACACAAACACATTAATCTTCCCTCGTCTAGATTACAGAGAAGAACTATGGATATTTAACATCTGCTTCTGATAGTAACCGCATTATTTCATACGACATTAAGTACTTCACAAAAAACATGGAGCAATAAAGTGGTCTGAGATTCCACGGCGGCAGTAAACCTCACGACACGCAGTTGGTCGTTTTTGCTTGAACACTAATTTACCGCCTGCCGCGCCGATTGACCGGTAAAGGTCGATTGATACCGCCTGGGTTGCAGTAAGAGGAGGGAACCGCTGTTTACCTGTGCTTTGACACATGATACAAATATTATAAAACTAGCAGTGTCCCATTGTTTTACCTGCGTTATTTTTCCGCCATGAAAAGTAGTCTAAGTATGTGTTATTCCAGACTATAATATATGTGTATTAAATTTTTTTAACTCGATCTATTCGTACGTACCAACTTGATTGAGCAACAAACATCAAAACATTCGCATTTATTGTATTTGGGGGATTAAGATTAATTGAATTAGTGTTAAAATATCGACATATTTTATTTTCAAAGATGTTGTTTGAACAATAACAAAATAAAAAAAAAATACCGCCGACTAAGCCGGATTTGTAATATGTACAACATTCAACTAGTCAAGCTTTTTTATTTCATGCCCATACGGGTATGAAAAAAGAAATGTATTTCGCCATTTTGTGGTAGCGGCCATCTTGGATTTGAAATTTGTTTTAGTACTTATATAGTACTAGATGTCCGCCCGGCGTTGCCCGTGGTACATTATATAGCACTCATCAGGATCCCGTACATATACAACGGTGAAAGAATGACTAAAATCGGTTCAGTCATTCCTGAGAATATCGCTTTCAAACAAAACACCTCTTCAGCTAGCTGCTACGCCACCTGTCGGAAATTGGTCGTACCAACAAAGCATTAGCAAAGGTTTATATTCAAGAGGTATGTAATCTGTGATATTCAATGACGCAATCTTAGACACATGCTCTCATGTGTCATGTCAAAGCACGAAACGTACGAAAACTCTCAAAAAGGAATATTTTTTCCCGGTTTTGATACATTCTTGATTCATGCTCCGCTTCTATTAATAGTAGCGTTATGTTTTATAGCCTATACCCTTCCTCGATAAATGGACTATCCAATAGAAAAAGAATCTTTCAATTCGGACCAGTACTTCCCGAGATCCTAGCGGTCAAACAAACAAACAAACTCTTCAGCTTTATAATATTAGTATAGATTCTACTAGTCAAGCCTTTTCATTTGATACCCATATTGAGGTAGGTTGTGAAGAAATGTTTTGTCCGCCATTTTGTGGAGGCGGCCATCTTGAAAAGATATTAACCAAACATAGCTAAAAACATTCACTTGCGCATTGAGCTCTACGGTGTCACAGACACACAGGCAAACAGAGAGACATCGACGTTAAACTAATAACACCCCTTTTTTTGGTTGGGTGCTAAAAATACCTAATAAATAAATAAATATTGGTGGACATTTCACACACAATACCATCTCACCCCAAACTAAGCAAAGCTTGTGCTATGGAAGCCAGATAGCTGATATAATGCTTATGTAGTTTTAAATACATACTTATTATACATAGAACACACCCAGACACAGTACAAAAATTTGAATTTGGGAGGGAATCGAACCCACGACCCTCGGCTTCGCAAGTAGAGTTACTACCCACTAAGCCACAAGGCCAGTCAACAATTACCTATCCTATCACCATACATGTCTTGAGCTGTTGATACCTATGTACACTATAAACTCTAGCTTTATGGTAGCAGTCGGTAGCAAGTCTGTTCACGGAGTCAGAGGGCGGGTTCGGTTTCCAGGACATAATATATTTGTGTAATGAATACAAATATTTTTTCTGTGTCTGTCTGTAAGTATATGTAAGTATCTATATATAAGTATTATATCAGTTATCTGGCTTCCTACAAGCTTTACTTAGTATGGGGTCAAGAGATTCCAATTCTACGTAAACTTTACTCTGTAACTTTTAGAAATCGTAGTTTTAAGTTAGTACAACACACCCACTTCTGTATCGTCGATATCTCTACATGTAGTGCAAAAGAGTGCGAAACACAGTTCATTCCTCTTAAGTTTTTTCAGGCCACGAAGCAGCGGCACTCCCGCGCATTCTTCCACACCGATAGAAGATGAATGACATAATAGATGTACTTATAATTAATCCCCCCGATAAATTGTTATCAACCATCGACAATTGGCGTTTAATGTTTATTGCTCCAATCAAAATATTTATGTTGTTTTTATTATGTCGATTGCAGCACGGTTAGCCGAGATAGAGATCGGTTGAGTGTTTTTTGTGGACCATCATTTTGTCATAATCAACTGTAATCGAGAAAGAAATTAATTATCTTACATGTTATTGCACTACACATAGAAGTTTAGTTAAGTTCCTACCTCGGCTTCTTAGATACTGTTCCAATAGTTGCGTGTCGATGTGCTGTGTTATACGGCAGGCATGTTGCTTACCATCAGGCGCATGTCCTACTCGTCTCGTCACACTTTATTTAAAAAAAAAAGATAGTTTTCAACTGCAACAGATAGATTAGATAGATTAACTCTTTATTGCACTTAATAAAAACAAAAATACATAAAAACTTAAAAACTAACATTAAAGTAGCAATGGGCAACCTTATCGCTTAAAGCGATCTCTTCCAGGCAACAGCTGTTATTGCTGAAAATGATAATAGTTTCTGAAGTGCAAACTTTTTAAACTATGTTTTGGCACTTTTTGTTATGGGAGTATCTTATAGATTCGACATGCTAATGTAGCTATGTAGCGTTAGTGCGCAAATCTTTTAAGTTCAAGTCACCGATATGCGTTATAACAGTTATCTGTAGCTAGCTATACAGGTAACGATAACGTACTGTTTAGGACTAAAACTAAGTTAAGAGAAATTACAGGGCTTAGAGATATAACATCTTAGATCTCTGGGTGATGAGCGCAGTGCAGTGCTAGGATTTAGACCCTTCAGCTGCCTCCAATAGCTTCCAATAGCTGCTTGTCACTGTGCTGTTATGTGGCAGGCATGTTGCTTACTATCAGACACATGTCCTGCTCGTCTCGTCACTTCTTATTTAAAAAAAAGTTACCTATTAAGTTTTCACTTCCATTGTCCATCCACCATTCCATCCATCCACCGATCCATCGTTCCATCGGCTGTCAATTTGTTACGTCTTAGAAAAGTTTTTAAATCAATGTGAAAACGTAGACAAGCTAATTCAATAGACTTTTAATAAATGTCGTTTCATTGGTTTTTCTTTCCGGTATAATTAAAAATTGTTGTGTATAGTTAAAAAAAAGTTAGGTATAATTTTAAAAAAAAGGTGTTGTGTGTGAAGTGTTATTTTCAATTAATAATACAAAAGGATACACTTATTTATAACTTTGTCTTTCGATATCAACACCTTAAAAGTTAAAAAAAAATTAGCAGTCATAGGAACTGGCGATAGAAGTGAAAACTTACACCTCAGAATTTGATAGCTTACTTTGGAAACTACGCGGGTGAAACCGGAAAGCGTGGCAATGAGCATGGCCATGGTCCCGAGTTCACCCGAAGATTTCTCATCATTCCCGACCGTGACTCTACAATTCAATTCACATCCCACGAAAAATCTGTCTTTGGCGCGTCAAAAAAAGTTTTAAGTTTCCACTTCAAAAATATTTGGACGATTTAACGCATTGCCGTTCACCCTTTAACACTATTTATCTATCTATAGGGTACAATTTACGACTACAAGGAAATGGCCAACCAATCAAATATTATTCAACATTTCATTCACAAATCGTAATTCCTGGTGCGTCGCATTAATAACAAATTCTTTGGAGCCACAGGTAGTAAGCCCGACGCAAAACCTAACTTATATTCAACGAACTATTCAACCAAATCGAGTTCGGATTCGTGCGGTTCACCTCAAGTTCAACTAACAACTAAGTATTCGGTAACATTAAGATTTCACGTAGTAGTTTCTGCAAATAAAGGTAGATTTATCTACTCTTACACCAATATTATAAAGCTAGATGTTTTTTGTTTGAACGCAGAGCTCTAGAGTTACTGAACCGATTTCAAAAATTATTTCACCTCTGTGTACTTTATATTTATGGCAGGTGCACAAGTAAATACTGCTGGGTTGGGTGCGAGAAAAAAAAGGGGAAGACCGAGACATGGTAAAAACCTTTCTACAACAAGACGAAAATGACGGTTACAAAGTGCACGCTATGAATTTAGAAATGCAAAGTGAGTGGTTAACCATAGGTGAGTTCTGTATCCCATTAGCTCTAAAATGGCGCACCTTGATCTATGACTGGTCCCCTGCCTTATTAAAATTTTATCTAAATGCATTCCAAATGACCCTCCCCTGACCAGAGTAACTTGGTAAGGTGGGGAAAAGCCTCTGAAAAATGTTGCTATACTTGGATATGTACAGCAAGGCACATATTGGTGGGATGCAAGGTGCTCCTTAATGGGGGTCATTACTCACGGCGTCATGACAGAGTACTTGAAATCATACGTGAAGCCATGAGCCTTTCAGTAGCTAGAGCCCAAAAGGGATTGACGACAAACAACAGACAAATTAACTTTGTTAAAGAAGGCTCAACTTCAAACTCCAGGAACAAGCCTTACTCAATCCTGGGTACAGCACCTGATTGGACTATTTTAATGGACACGTATGAAAAGCACTACAAAATCCCAGAGGATGTGGGTGTTTCGTCATCCAGACCGGACATTTTCCTTTTTTCTAGAGCTACGAAACGCATAGTCCTTGTAGAACTTACCGTACCGTGGGAAACTAATATACCTAAAGACCACGCGATGAAACAAAATAAGTATTACGACCTCCTAAACGAATTAACAAAAAACGGCTATGTAGTTAGTTTATACGCTGTAGAAGTGGGAGCGAGAGGTATACCAGCAAAATCTCTCTATAACCTACTGAAAGACCTTGGCTTATCCAGAAGTGCAGTAAGTTCTATACTAGAACGTGTATCTAAAGCTGCACTAGTAGGCTCATATCAGATTTGGCTGGGCAGGGAGAGAAAAACGAGTGGTGAAGGTGAGTGTTGATGTACGTCAGAAAGGGGCCCCTTAAACCTACGCCCAAGTCACAAGTCTCGGAAACTACTCGAGTTTTTCTCTCTCTGCCACACGATGGACCCGGCACCCGCACGGTGAATCCATGGAATGCTAAGAAAATCGTCTCTCATTACAGATTATGTACCACGGGCGAAATCGTGGCGGACCGGTAGTAGTTGTATAATATATTATTGGCATGTAATTACTTGGCGGTAAAATAAGTGGCAACGGTATCGTAGTTTGCCAAGGCGGACTCGGCAAAGAGTATCTCTTCCACTACATAACATATGAAGGTCAATTTACGTAAGTAAAAACAAAAATAAAGTATTCGCAAGCAATGCTGTTTGGGTTTGAACTTCCCTCATCGTTTAATGTCTATGCATTAAAAAACGTTTATAAAACAGGATGAATCAATCAAAGTTAACTTACATATAAAATGTACTGGACTCCTTGAAAATTGTGCTAAGTGAAACTTAATTTTAGACCTATTAAATAAAACCTTGCAATTACGGACTTCATACAGGGTGTTAAATTAACCAGATATAGTAATTTTAGTTTAGGGCTAGTTAGTGTTTTTATGTGGAGCAATATATTTACGCGTGACCGCCAAGCAGGGGTATGATGGGCTCGACACCGTGGACGAACATGGTACCGACTAAAACCCGGATATTTCCGGCATGGCCAAGGGTCAAAAGGTCAAGATGTTCGATCGTCGAAGGCATTCGCACCTAAGTTGGATAGGCTTAAGATCCTATAATGTGAGTGTCGTTCTCACATCGAACGCAGTCGCGTCTAGGTTAAATAGTTTTATGATATTTTAATGTGAGTTAAAGTATAGTAAAGTTCGTTTTAAGCCATTCAAGTCTCCTTTCGAACCCTCCGTCTGCAACATTTCGTAATTGGTTACTTCTCACACTCACACTATCGACCCTGACCCATTTTGTCCCCTTTGCGAGTCCCCCTCGCGGGGGACGTCCGTACCTTCACAATTGGCTCCAGTGATTCGTCGGAAACCAGTGGCGCGTCAACTCTTCGAAGGCCTATCGTAGGTAGATTATTTATTAGAAAAGATTTCCGTACCTCCGCCAGTTACCCAAATGACATAGAAAAGACCACGTTCTACTTTTTTTAACGAATACATTTAATTCCATACTAAATCGGATAATATCCTAACCTAACCACCGTATTATGGTGTTATAACTGATAAGTATGTGTTACCTCAGAACTTCGGACTGGATGAACTGATTAGGATACACTCCCCGAATGGTTCCACTGACATTTTATCGAAATCTGTGAACAGTTTTTTTCCATCGAAGCCGGTTTTTTTTTAAGAGAAAACAATTATTTTGCATTCTGAAAGCTCATTAAAAAACATAATTTCACCGCAATTATCAAACACCGCGTGGCTATAATGCAACGTTGTAACTATCTATATATGGCAATGTTAATCAGCGTTATCAGATTCCTAGGTGCAATCACCATAAATCTTCACCACACCATGCCGCTATCTCCCGCTTATCTACTCTTTAGTTAATCATCTAATCACATGTCTGTGAATAGGGACACTCAGGACACATAATTAAATCAGTGTTGCGGAACCTCTGCCAGAAATGGAACCAAAGTCTTTTAATACCAGCTCCAGAAAGTAAACGAAGTAGCAATGAAGTTACTGTTGTGGTTGCTTGTGGAACGCCTGATTTCAAAAGCAATAAAGGTCGTAGGTTTGAACTCCGTCCGCATATTTTTCCATCCATAGATTTAGTTCACTGGTATTAATTGTAAAAGAAAACTAAACTATAGATTGCCGACTTTACAGTAAATAAATATTGGTGGACAATTCACACGCAACACCATCTGACCCCAAATTAAGCAAAGCTTGTAATATGGCGGCCAGATAGCTGATATAATACTTAGATAGTTGTAAATACATACTTATTATACACAGAAACACCCAGACACAATGCAAATATTTGAATTCATCACACAAATATTTGCTCTGGGTGGGAATCGAATCCACGACCCTCGGCTTCGCAGGCAGAGTTACTACCCACTAACCCACAAGGCCAGTCAAAAAAAACATTTCAATTTTCACGAGAGCTTTCGATTGTTTTTTTTTTGCAGTATAGAGTGACACTGCTTGTCCAGCAGGGCATTTGCCTGATGGCAAGCAACACGCCTGCCCATAACAGCACAGTATCACGCTGCTATTGGAACATGAAAGTTCAAAACATTACCTAGCACTGCACTGCGCTCGTCGTGGGTGAAGATAACAGTGCAGTATTAGCTAATGATTCCGACTCGTCGTGTTACAAAAGCTGCGTGGTGCTTTGGTGTTATGAGCAGGGGTGTTGTTTACCATCAGACAGATATCTTACTCATTTTGTCACTCTCCAGCTCTACACTAACAAATAAAATATAAGTACACGCTTATTTTACTTATATATTTAAATTATTATACATAGGCAGCGGTATCAGTATCGCAGGTTCAATTGTTTTCTCCCTTCTCAAAAAAGGAACCTTCGCAACCTCGACACACCCAATTTGGAAAGTCGCGTTACAATAAACACCATACTTTCTTAACCCACCGTAATATATTCTGCCTTCAGCGTATCTGATCTTCAATATAGGTAAAACTACTCATTAGCCAATAGAAATCCACACAAAAAGCTAATACGGCCATCTTTCCGCAAAAGATCTTCGCTAAATGACTACTTCATAGTACTGGATTGGTAACATCTTGAGTATTGCTAGTATTAAAAAGTAATCTAATAGCTATTCTTCGGTATATTTTAAGATGTGTTTGAGAGATAAGCGTGTGTGGCATTGAGTGAACCGTTGTTTTTACGTCTGGCTCAGTATGGCTAATACGACATTAATGATTTGATACAGTTGACTTATTATCTCGTACTACATAATTGCTACTCTTAGGTACTAGTTTTGTGCCTGATGCTTCTATGATAAATGAGTATGTATTTTTATTTATAGACGAATTGTTTTAGATATCTGGCTCCCATGGCACAAGCTTTGATTAGTTTGGAGCTAGTGTCGTGTGAGAAATAAATATGAATTTAAATAAATAAATACATTATAGGTATCCATGGACATTCCTCACACAACACAGTAGTGTTGATGATTGGAACAAATAAATTGCAATTTGATACTCCAAATTCAACCTGTTCCGTTTAGCCGTATCGATTGAGCAACATAAAGAAATTCTATAAAATGATAGACATCACGGAAAGTAGCCAGATATCCCCACAAATCCGTTATACTTGAGCTTAACTTTTAACCAGCGGAATCTAGACAAGAAACAATTTATCCTCAATGTTTTTTTTTTATCGCTGGCCAGTCGTGCGGCCAGAACGCACGCGCGGGCGCCGCCAGACCTTACGTCGCTCATTAGGCATTCCTCGGAGAAAATAAATAATCATACAACAGTTCCGGGTTAAGTTAAGATCGCAGGATGTCACATTTATCACGAATTGAGCAAACGTTGCCGGTAGGCAGTGCGCGTCGGTGAATGCTCGCGGGCCATGCAGTTAGCGAGGCTGATTAATAAAAAAAATCCTATTCGACTATATTTACGATCTACATTTCAATTTGATTATTTCTATAGACGTTCGAATGGATAATCTAACCCTAATGTAAGTAAAACTTGAACTTTGGAAGCCAGATAGCCGACATGAAACTCATTTTTTCGGCCTCCTTGACGCAATCGTCAACGGAGAACCTCAATTTTTTGATTCACTGATATATAATATTGCTGGACAATTCACACACAACATTAAATGACCCCAAACTAAGCAAAGCGTGTACTATGGCGGCCAGACAGCTGATATAATACTTAAATAGTTTAAAATACATACGTATTATACATAGAACACCCAGACACCGTACAAATATTTGAATTCGTCACACAAATATTTGCACTGGGTGGGAATCGAATCCACGACCCTCGGCTTCGCAGGCAGAGTTACTACCCACTAAGCCAACAGGCCAGCCAAATGCCTAGAATAAAATAAAATCAGCAATCTCAGCAGTTTATCTCAACTTCTACGCAATTGAAACTAAATAGAGGTAAACGTTACTATCTCACATAAATAAAATTATTACCTTCATGTCCCCTGTAATTTCGCGAGATCATTCATTGTAAACAAAAATGTATAGCTAATAATCGGTATAATGGGGCATTGTGGCTACACAGTGAGTACGTATTTCTTACCAACAGAGGTTAACCAATAGTTTCATCGCTCTATTTCCTAGTAAAACGCTATTTGAGTAGCCTCACGTTCGAGATAGAACGAGTCTGGCAAATGGGCGGCAGCATCCATCATTAGGTCGATATGTATCGGTCACACGCCGCGCTCCGTCTGTTTGTGTGCACGCACGCTCCGACATCGCTCCCACTACAAATCAGAAATACATTTATACTTTACATAAATATAATTTAAAAAATAAATAAGCCTTTTATTTCTTGCTTTACAAATGAGATTGACCATTAAAAACAATGTGCATGCTAAATTTATGAGACGATTTTCTTAGCATTCCATGGATTCACCGTGCGGGTGCCGGGTCCATCGTGTGGCAGAGAGAGAAAACTCGAGTAGATCCCGAGACTTGTGACTCGGGCGTAAATTTAAGGGGCCCCTTTCTGACGTACATCAACACTCACCTTCACCACTCGTTTTTCTCTCCCTGCCCAGCCAAATCTGATATGAGCCTACTAGTGCAGCTTTAGATACACGTTCTAGTATAGAACTTACTGCACTTCTGGATAAGCCTAAGTCTTTCAGCAGGTTATAGAGAGATTTTGCTGGTATACCTCTCGCTCCCACTTCTACAGCGTATAAACTAACTACATAGCCGTTTTTTGTTAATTCGTTTAGGAGGTCGTAATACTTATTTTGTTTCATCGCGTGGTCTTTAGGTATATTAGTTTCCCACGGTACGGTAAGTTCTACAAGGGCAATGCGTTTTGTAGCTCTAGAAAAAAGGAAAATGTCCGGTCTGGATGACGAAACACCCACATCCTCTGGGATTTTGTAGTGCTTTTCATACGTGTCCATTAAAATAGTCCAATCAGGTGCTGTACCCAGGATTGAGTAAGGCTTGCGCCTGGAGTTTGAAGTTGAGTCTTCTTTTACAAAGTTAATTTGTCTTTTGTTTGTTGTCAATCCCTTTTGGGCTCTAGCTACTGAAAGGCTCATGGCTTCACGTATGATTTCAAGTACTCTGTCATGGCGCCGTGAGTAATGACCCCATTAAGGAGCACCTTGCATCCCACCAATATGTGCCTTGCTGTACATATCGCCTCTCCACAAGTATAGCAACATTTTTCAGAGGCTTTACCCCACCTTACCAAGTTACTCTGGTCAGGGAGGGTCACTTGGAATGCATTTAGATAAAATTTTAATAAGGCAGGAGACCAGTCATAGATCAAGGTGCGCCACTTTAGAGCTAATGGGATACAGAACTCACCTATGGTTAACCACTCACTTTGCATTTCTAAATTCATAGCGTGCACTTTGTAACCGTCATTTTCGTCTTGTTGTAGAAAGGTTTTTACCATGTCTCGGTCTTCCCTTTTCTTTCTCGCACCCAACCTAGCAGTATTTACTTGTGCTTCTGCCATAAATTGTTTATGGAATTGAAGTCTAGATTCCAGGTCTGTAGCAGTTTTGTCTTTTGGGAGAGATGTAATTAATTCGTCTTGCGACTTTCCCAAAACATGCGTTTTTGTAACTCTTAGGTGTTTGTAAAGTTCAGACGGTTTCTTTAGTTTCAGCCCAAAACTATTGTGATCCCTAAAAAGAGTAGAGGGATCAGCCGGATGTGCCAATCCGAACCATGACTTCAATATCTTTATGACATTGGCATCTAGCTTTGCCAGGAGAGTTTTACCGATGTCATATACTAGGAAAGGCCAAGTGAGACGTGATGTGAGGTAGTTGTCATATATCCATGCTTTTTTGATATTGCTGATATACTGCTGGTCTACTTTGTTGAGGTTGTTCATGAAATTATAGAATTTTAGATTATAGAAGTTTCTCCGAAATAGAAGATTGATTCTCCGATTAGTTTAATTACAGTAGTTAAATATAAATTAATTGGTTTAGTGTTGCAAATTTCAATATTTCAATTTTTACATAACATTTTGTAATGTATCTTTAGTAAAAACCAATTACTATTGTAAACCTATATAGGCTATAATAAGAAGCGGCGAAATGGTTCCAGTGAAGGATGGTACGGCAGTGATTGCTTTGCGCTCGACTTGGCGGGGACACTGCCGTGCCCCCCGATACTGATCTAATCGCTTGATGTGTCAATATTTTTAAAGCACTCAACCTGCGCACAACAACTTTAATCATGTTCTATTTGTAATGGTATTTTGTTTTAATTTTAGTTTGTCATTAGGTAGGAAACGGAAGCTAAAATGAAGAACTAATGACTTTCTGAGTATTTTTGTCTAAACAAAATCTAGCAAATGATAGCTGACTTATAAAGAATAGAAGTTAATCAAACAATGCAATCCTCTGTTTTGGAGATTCTAAAATACCCAGTACACTGGTGTGCTGGGTATTTTATTTTAAAATATATGATATTTAATTATATTTTAGAGTAAAATAAAAATAAGAAAGTTTCGATAGTTGTTACTCTATCATGTTTGAAGGTCTGAACAGACCGGGTTCAAATTTGGAACATGGTAAAAAGTTAATTTATGCACGGTTTTTTTTTCTTGGGAAAATCACGGGAATTTGAACAACATAGGTAAAACCGCGGGCCTTGCTAATAACCCATATTCATATTTTTCGTTACAGCTCCAGCTCCAAAGAACATTAACACGGAAGAAGACAGCTAAAAAATATCTTTTTTATTTTCTACATCTTCTTCCGGTTAGTAATAAGCCAATTAAATACTTAGATTAATCTTCCAAACGATAGCCAGATAAGCACCTCGTTCTCACTGCGATCCTTCTCCATTCCTAACAGGTACTTAAATATTTAGTAAGCACAGCTTAAGCATCTCTAATATCTAAACCTGCCTATACAGAAATGCAAATAGCCGATCCCTAGTTAGATACGCCCATGGCCGAAGATAGCATCGCCTGCGTCAGCTAAACCGATGTCCGAACGATAATTATTTTACTGTTTCCATGTTTGACCTTATGTAAACTGACAAAATACTGATATAATACGTAGTATTTGCAACAGACTTACAAAAGGGGGTTTCTCAATTCATTTTTATTGTATCTCGGAAACAGCTCGAACGATTTTCATGAAATGAAGTATGCAGGGGATTTCGGGAACGATAAAAAAATATCTCCGCCAATTGCGAATCCTTTTTTATTTGTGAATCCAATTTTGATGAATCCTTCTTTATTTGGTTGATCATACATAAAATGAAATCGGTGTAGAAGTTTTTGGAAATATCAATAAACAACTAAAGTTTGCTCACCTTTACCTGGACGATGTATTTGTGCTACCTCGCTGTTTCAATGTGCTTAGTTGATTGCACGAAAATTATGAAATTAAGCCGAGTCTGAGCTTAATTTTAAAGTGTAGTCGTATTTTTTAATTGCTTCGGTGAAAATTAAATTGTTTAAACGAAAACTTTCTTAGTCACGTTGAGCATT
The DNA here is from genome assembly GCA_017562165.1 of Ectropis grisescens. NCBI lineage: Eukaryota > Metazoa > Arthropoda > Insecta > Lepidoptera > Geometridae > Ectropis > Ectropis grisescens. The sequence goes on from CM029783.1 coordinate 4,349,616, forward strand.
TTTGAGAAGGGACAAAACAATTTATCTCGCGACGCTGTAATCGTTACTGTAAGACGAGTATGTAAGCAATACTAAGTATGAGAACAAATGTTATTAAAAACTACAAGAGTTTTTTCAAGACGAATTTGAGGACCTAGTAATGAGACGTTCCATTGCCACTTTTGCCATGCCTTTACGGGACCATATGTCATAACTACAAATACTAATACGAGTAGGTAACACATGAGTATTTTGTACCTGCATATGACGAAACAAAGATTTGATTTAATATGTACAATTATACACACAGTAGAACCTCGAACTGAAATGAGCGCAGTGCAGTGTTAGGTAATGATTTGGACTCTTCATGTTCCAATAGCTGCGTGTCACTGTGCTGTTATGTGTCAGGCTTGTTGCTTACCATCAGGCACATGTCCTGATTTTCTCGTCACTCTTTATTTAAAAAAATAAAAATAACTTCAGGTCAGTTTGTTGGTCTTTGTTTTTTTTTTACATTAAATTATAAAAATTATTATTATTTTATTAAAGCATTGCCCCTCATAGTGAACGCTTTTAATGTGATATTGTTACGACTTACTGGTCCATAAGACGATGCTAAACGATTATACTGTATCAATTATGAATTCTAGTGCGGATTATGACATTCATAATAATTGTCATTGCAAATGTTTAATGATAGCCGTTAAGCCATAATTGGCCAGTTAATATACAATTAAATATTATTGAATGGATCCGTGTACTAGCTTGTGCTCGTATGTCCAAATATACCTATGTGAGAGAGTAATTGCTATAGAAATTGTAGGCTTGCTTCTAGTCTAAGAACCTTATTTAGTTAGTAACATTTAGATTTGTGCGAGCTAGAAGCTTTGGATACTGATATTACATGGTATTCTGAGTTTAGGTCGAATAGACAATGAAACTTTCTAAACCTACAAGATTTATTTTGTACTAGCTGTTACCCGCGACTTCGTCCGCGTAGAATTTGGATTTGTTTTGTGTGTAAATTCACTGCTTTTAAATAAACTATTTTTTACAAAAAATTAAACCGACTTCAACACCACAAATAGGCACTCAAAAGCGAAAAATAATTTAATATAGGTAATTATTATAACCGCTACTCACTCATCCATATGAAGTCGGTGCCAGGCTAGTAAAAAAGTTAGTAGATATATTATGTACGAGGTAGTAAGTAAGTAGGCATAGGTAAGTAGTATCTATCTACTACCTGTTAGATTTGGCTGGCACCGACTTCATATAAATGAGTGAGTAGAGGTTATAATAATTACCTATATTAAATTATTTTTCGCTTTTGAGTGCCTATTTGTGGTGTTGAAGTCGGTTTAATTTTTGTAAAAAAATAGTTTATTTTACCCTTTTAGTGCTAAACAAGTTTTCACTAATGCATTTACACGATTTCGTGTTGAGATCTCAATACATGAATTAAACCCAAACACTGGGTAGTTCCTGTAAACCGTTAAGAAATTCCCTTGACTGTCCTTTATCTTCATCATCAGACCACTAATGACAGTCACAACCCATCTATGTAAAAAGTTCTCATCAATACAAATTCATCGAGCCCAAACACAAGGTAACTACTATGTACCGTCGAGGAGTTCCCTCGACCGTCTTCCCGTTCCCTCATCAGATCGACTCCAGACCATCTTTAAACTATACTGCTTTAAAATGCTCAAGCAAAAACTTAACTAACGCACTAGTCATCTTTACAATTTTCGAAAGTTATCCTCGATTTCTCTAGGATACCATCATCAGATCCTGGTTTCCTTATCATGGTACCACCCTTGGAATATCTCCTTTACAACAAAAAAAGAATCATCAAAATCGGTTCATAAACGACGAAGTTATCCTATAAACACACATAAAAAAAAAAAAAAAAAAAAAAGGAACATACATACGGTCGAATTGAGAAACCTCCTTTTTTGAAGTCGGTTAAAAATGGTAAAAATGTAGAGTTGTTGTCTTACTTTATTTATTTATAGTTATGACGGGGTGTTTGTATATTTCACTCGTTACCAGGGAATATAAACATAGTTTATGTGAATTCTTACAAAACAATAATTTTTCCAAATTAGTAACGTCGGTAGAGTTTTAGTAAGCTGTAAGAGTATATACCTTATGCCGTCATTACTATAAATAACCAAAGTAAGACAACAACTCTACATTTTTACAATTTTTTAAAAGCAGTGAATTTACACACAAAACAAATCCAAATTCTACGCAGACGAAGTCGCGCGTAACAGCTAGTGGGTTATAAATCGTAAACGGTAAGTTTTACTATGTCAGCCGTGACATACCTTAAAAACCTTACTAAATACCTTAAAAACTTTCGTGTTTATCGTAGTTATGTTATGTTGTCTTGGGTTGTGTTGTGTTGTGTTATGTTGCGTTCTGTTCTGATCTGTTCCGTAACGTAAACGTAACGTAAACGTAACGTAAACGTAACGTAAACGTAACGTAAACGTAACGTAAACGTAACGTAAACGTAACGTAAACGTAACGTAAACGTAACGTAAACGTAACGTAAACGTAACGAAACGTAACGTAACGCAAACAAACGTAACGCAAACGTAACGCAAACGTAACGCAAACGCGTAACGTAACGCAAACGTAACGCAAACGTAACGCAAACGTAACGCAACGTAACGCAAACGTAACGCAAACGTAACGCAAACGTAACGCAAACGTAACGCAAACGTAACGCAAACGTAACGCAAACGTAACGCAAACGTAACGCGCAAACGTAACGCAAACGTAACGCAAACGTAACGCAACGTAACGCAACGTAACGCAAACGTAACGCAAACGTAACGCAAACGTAACGCAAACGTAACGCAAACGTAACGCAAACGTAACGCAAACGTAACGCAAACGTAACGCAAACGTAACGCAAACGTAACGCAAACGTAACGCAAACGTAACGCAAACGTAACGCAAACGTAACGCAAACGTAACGCAAACGTAACGCAAACGTAACGCAAACGTAACGCAACGTAACGCAAACGTAACGCAAACGTAACGCAAACGTAACGCAAACGTAACGCAAACGTAACGCAAACGTAACGCAAACGTAACGCAAACGTAACGCAAACGTAACGCAAACGTAACGCAAACGTAACGCAAACGTAACGCAAACGTAACGCAAACGTAACGTAACGCAAACGTAACGCAAACGTAACGCAATCGTAACGCAAACCGTTCAGCTCGATCCGTTGAGCCCTTTGGGCGTGATTGAGCAACAAACATCCAAACATCCAAACATCCATACATTGACATTTATAATATTAAGGATTAGTAGGATAGGATTTCAAAGAACTATTTGTGTTCCGGATTGCAACAAAATCTAATAAGGCGTTCCGATATTACATTTATACTTGTTCCCTTGGGAACTGTGTATGTTTTCGGGATAGTAAATAGCCTGTTTTGTTTTAATGTTTGGATCTGTGTTTCAAATTGCAACAAAATCTAGTTAAGCGTTCCGATGTTACATTTATACTTGATCCCTAAGGAACCGTGCACGATTTCGGGATAAAATATAGCCTATATGTTATTCCAGTCTATAAACTATCTGTGTACTAAATTTCAGCTCGATCCGTTGAGCCCTTTGGGCGTGATTGAGCAACAAACATCCAAACATCCAAACATCCATACATTGACATTTATAATATTAAGGATTGAAACTTAATTTGGAAGGGTTTTATTATTCACAAAACCTAAACAAAACCATTTTTGCCACAATATGTAGGTATCATTTTCCATACCACGGTTGCCTGGAAGAGCTTTTAGCTTTTATACCGAGTTTATAATAGGCTTCTTTTTAGTCCTGGAGCCAAAAAGATTTGTCTCCATACATAACAACTACCCTGAATCTCCTTCGTTGACGGAAAAATTATGGAATTCTTCGCCACCCAATTTTTTCTCAAATTGTAATTTCGTTTAAAAGCATATAACCGTTACTACAAGATGGCGGTCAAGTACAAACCTATTATCGACAAATGTCAATGACACTGACATTTCGTAACCAAATGACGTCTTAATCAATAAATACTTGCGGTAATAAATTAACACCAGATAATAAAATACGTCTCACCTTAATCCTATTACAATCAGAGTATAGTCATAGAATAGATACTGTACAGTAGGACATGACAATTTTTTGTACTTAGCCGCCATAATATAAAGTGGCCTTATTATTATATCAACGATTATGCTGCCCCATTACGGAGATCTTTATGAGAAGTATATTTTACCCGTTTTTATGCCCCATATAGTTCTCTGAAAGTGATACCTATATCTTTATTGTGGGTTCAGTAAGTAACCGAAGATCGTTGTTTAGGGGTATCACAGTTCAAAATCATAGCATTTTGCCTTCTTGTAAAAATTAAAAAGTTTTCGAAATTAACAAAATATACCTATCGGAGACTCAACCGTTTCTTATTTGTTTATTGGTTTTATATATGTTGTTATGTAAAAGTTTGACCACTAGTGAGAGGTTTTTAAGGTGAAAGGTCAAAGACAGTTTTCAATTTTAGCTTGTCGTTGGCGTCAATTTAGATTTTTTTTTAAAACATTTACAAAAAGTTTGTAACTATCTTTGACAGATTGCAGTATTGTCATCCAGCAAACGCCTATTTATACTTGATTTTATCTTTTTTTTTCAAACTTTCACATTAAATAAAACGTATTTCCGTATTCAAGAACGAATGAACATGAGAGCAAGACAAAAACAGTACACAAAAGTAAAAATCACCACCTAACACTGCCTTGCACTCGCCTGATAGTTTGTCTATACCCCTGTAGTTTCTTTGTCCTTCAATCCAGATCCTAGTAATATTTTCACATTGCTGATTTGAAATAGTTTGTACAATGTATAAGAGTCAGGATATTCCTAATTCCGACCTAACGAAATCGTAACATAAATTGAACGAGTATTATTTTGAATCGATTATTAGGTTTTAAGAATTGAAAATAATTATTACGTGTCCATTAATCAGAGTCTTGATTCTTTAATATAATTAAAATTTAGTGTTCAATCCATAACGGGGCATTTTCGAGATGTAAAAATACCTGTCAAATACAGCCCCCAATTTCACCATAGGTGGCGTGGTGGTTTGTGAAATTTGTCTAACAAAATAAAACAGTGGTGCCACAGTTGACAATATTTAGAACTATCTTTGACAATAATTTGAGGGAATGCGGAGCGTTGGACGTCCACCTGCAAGATGGGTTGACGATATTATAAATATCGCGGGTCGAACCTGGACTCGATTGGCACAGAACCGAGACAGATGGCAAAGTAAGAGAGAGGCCTATACCCAGCAGTGGGATAGAGAAAGAAGGCTGTGGATGATGATCTTTGACAAGTCTTTTGCGTCTGGGATACGGCTCATTGCACTGCATTGCATTTTTTTATAGTAATATAGAGTGAAGAGACTAGCAGAATATGTGTCTGACGGTAAGCAACATGCCGGCCGGCCCATAACAGCACAGTGACACGCAGCTATTTAATTCAACTTATCTCAAAATTTTGCCACGTTTTTAGTATTTCGATAGCCATACAGTTTGACTAAATTGTTTGAAAACAGTAGTTTCCGTAGTGTAGATTATAAATAAAAAATAGACTACTTGATAGCCCTACATGACATGCCTGAAGTGTGTTTTTGCTGGCGGAATATGGTAAGGTTGTAAAATAGTTATAGCGTGTTTATAAGATCATGATACTTAGGTGATGTGATAATTATGATTCTAAACAGCGTACTAAGATACCAAAGGAGCGGTGATTGCAATAGAACTTTGCAAAAACGAAGGCATGAAGTTTATGTGGTTCCGATAAGAAAAACTTAATTAAAACTATAGTCCGTTCCACGAAGAGGTGTAGAAAATGTAAACAAAGGTGCTACCATAACATAAAAATCGTTTAACCTTAGTATTTTTCTAAAACTGTCTTAAAAAATTTTCACAAATATGATTCGACTTTACTGTGATATTAAATACAACATACTTGGATTTGTATTGATGAAATAACGATTTATTAACTTATCTTGAAAGTTATAAATAGTAATAGTAGAATGTGGTAGATACTGTTTTAAACAGTGGCAATTTGATCTATGTTTCTCAAACTGCGATTCCCATGAAAACATAAATGTGAAGTGAAAGACAAGTTCAATGTTATGATATTAAAACCAGCCAAGTTAGACTGCTTTTAATAATTATCATTAATTATAAAAACAAATCATATTTCAAGTATTTAAAACTAGTCTATGTTATTATAAATAGATTTTAGAACTGACAATTTAAGACCATTTAGATCTCTATTCTTTAGTCGTTGAAGTCAACAAACAAGGCATGTAATATCATAATACTGAACTTTGATCTCACTTCACTTAAGTATACGCTTGTTTCTGATATATCATACCATTACTTTTTGCACGTAAATTATATGATGTTTACCTAATGAACCACTAAATAATGTATATTTATTCGCAAGAAAATCTACTAATCCTTATTATAAGTGCAAAAGTTTAGATGTACGTTGCTCTATCAAGATGGAACAGCTAAACGGCTCAGGTTTAAACGCGGAACACGGTTAGATTATGATCTGGAATGCTTTCTAGATCATAATATCATAGAGATCTAAATGGGTATAAGTTTATTTTTATGGAGGGAAAAGGGATCTAAGCGGGTAAATTTGCGGGACGCTGCTCACATAAGCGACCCACTAAAAGTTCTTTGCTGGGGCTATAATTCTTCCGTGTTGGTGGTGGATGACAAACCTCTCTGACCTCGAAAATTTTTAGGAGCATGCCAGATTGCTTAAGGTGTTTTCTTTCATGAGCGTAATGCTGCTAAAGCATTACGCTCATGAATTCGAAAAAGCAGAGGTGCGCGTGAGATTAGAACCAGGCACTGCATCTGCGTATTGGCGTGACAAAACCACCTAAGCCGAGCAATAACTTAATGTTAACAAATTTGTTTGGATGTAAAAATCTTATATTAGGATAGATGAAAGCACTACTCAGTATTCGATACGTTTTAAAATTAATTGCAACAACATCTAACGCAGTAGAAATTGATTGCATTTTTGAATGAATTACACCTACCACTCTTATTAAAAAAATACCCAATGGGGCACTTAAATATTAAAACTATTTGAATCTTCTCAGAACGGGTAGAAATAGTGCCACCAATATATTTTGTGTGCCACCAATTGTTTTGTCATTTTACTTACCTTATTTGTTTGTTACAGAATCAAGTTTAAGGGCCACGTTAGCTATATATTCAGACTTGATTGCTTTTTTAGTTCAAATATAACACGTAGATCAATAATTATAGCAAGGAATAGTATATAGGTTCCCACTTATATAGGTACACTACTTTTTATTAAGACAAAATAATAGCAATGGTAGCTACACAGGTAGTAAGAACTACACTAGTGATGTGCTGTATTGTGAAAAAAGTACATCCACGGATACGGATCTGAATGTGGATATTATATACGAGTATCTAAAGCTGCGCTAGTAGGTTCATATCAGATTTGGCTGGGCAGGGAGATAAAAACGAGTAGTGAAGGTGAGTGTTGATGTACGTCAGAAAGGGGCCCCTTAAACGTACGCCCGAGTCACAAGTCTCGGGATCTACTCGGGATTTCTCTCTCTCTGCCGCACGATGGACCCGGCACCCGCACGGTGAATCCATGGAATGCTAAGAAGCTTTACATCCCACCCCTTATGTAAATATATATTAAATTTAAGTTTACTAAAAAGTCAGTAATTTCACATCCATAATGAAAAAGGAATTTAAGTGCTACATAACAAAACAAAGCTGTACTTAATAATTAATATTAATAAAAACTGTTTATATGTTACTATTGTGTTCCATGAACCAACCACCCAAGTTATTTTTGTATTAATGTTTGAAACTTATGCGCACCACATATTTAATAAACGTATAATTATAAAATACTAGAAATAAGACAAAAGGTTGGAAACGGACTTATTGGAATATATTTAACCTTGTTATGTGACGAAAATCTAAAAGGGCAAACAGAGACGCTTACAACAAACTATCTTCTAAAACAAAGGTTGAGAAATGCTGGTCTGTCATATTGAGAGTGACATTGATTTGTTTACATTTTCTTCACCTCTTCGTGGAACGGACTATAAGTAAAAATACTAAGATACGATTATTATAATACATACTTGGAATTAAATACAATGTACATAGAATAATAACGCCTAGAAACCGGGTCCACGCAAGAAAAATGTGGCAAATCATACTGATTTAGCTAGTGTATGCGTCTCCGATAATTAAAAACATTACGATGACTTGTATGGTCCTACACTGTACTTACATACTCCAATGCATTAAAGTTTTGTTTGGCGAACTTCAGTACAAAATGCTTACGCCGATATCAACCTGTGCTTTGCCCCACGTAAGATGAAATGTTTGTTCGAATATGATACAAATCAGCTAATTATTGTCAATGGCATATTAAAATTTACATTTTACCTACAAGTAAAGACAATTAAAATGTATCTTATAAAACCGTTTTATTTCTATGTTATCTCAATTATCCCTTAACACCTGCCCACACAAGAAGGTCCATTCATAGAACGGTCCTCGATCTAGAAGTCCATAAACAAACCATATTGCCTTACACCCCGCTTCCGTGCAAAAAAAGGTAATAGTTAGCAATAATTCATTTTTACTGGCAATAAAGCCAGATATTTCGAAGTGTTCTTGCCAGGTGTAAATATTAATGTAAGCCTACGGATGCGACGGGCATTCTTGTTGTGATATAAAAACGTTAAAAAAACGTGCAAAATGTATCCCGTGCTAGCGGGTCCGATAATCCGGATCTCTGTATGATCTGATTATTTATGTTTCTGTCAATTAATGCCCGCTGCGAAGGCTCTGTCTGTCTGTTAGCTCTAACACTCGTTACTTCAATCTTCGATGATACTTTGTAAATATTTTTTCTCAATGATCGACAGTATTAACTATCCTTAGATGGCAAATTATTAATAACCTGGTTATTGCGTAGGTTACCTACCACCGTAGTCAGTGATTAAATTTGATAAAAAAAACTACAAACGAGTAATACATAAATATTTTCTGTAGTGGTAGTACTTTGCAATGTCCGCCGGGTGAAATACCACAACTTTGCCAGTTATTTTACCCCAATTAATACGCAATGTACACGTTGTACAATGTACATGTACAAAATGTACCTGTTGTTCGGTTTGATTGGCAATGACACACACAAATGTAAAACTATGTGGGTGCCTTCTTTGCGACGATTCCGACAAACTTGCTAAAGTCAAAATTCTTTATTCACATATGTACTATTTATACATCAATTTTAAAAACAGAAAAAGAGCAAACGAAGCGTGTCCATTTTTTATTAAAACTGGATATTTCATTGTACGATAGCAATTATGGTACAGATAAGTGTCAAACATTATAATATATGTATTTATTACAATTGTAATGAACAATGCCATTTTTTTACAATTTCTAATGGGAAAACTTTGAGCGCTACTGCGTTTTATACAGAGGACTACTCGTAAAAGTATTAAATATATAAGTATAGTCAAAATGTGTACGTGATATATCGTTAGGTAAGTTATTAACCAATAAACTTTACCCTTCTACTCGACTCACGGAAGAAATAATTAACCGCTTGTGTCCCCTTGTGGAAACTGGATAGAATAATGCCAAGTTTTTAATTTAACATTAATCTATTGTAACACCAAGTAGCAGTATTAAATGTTTATGTCTTTATTACTTGTGACATTAACCGAACTAGTGACACGACATTAAATACTCGTAAATTAGAATATTCACGATGTAGCAATTATGTCAACGTAAACAGAAATCAATAAAATGTCACCTTCTTTCAAGTGCATAATAATTATGGTCTTTACATATTGTCAGCCTTTTGAACACGGTTTGTTGTTTATTTAGAAAAAAAGTCATTTTTGTCGCATACATGTTTTAAACATGCCTATACAATGTTGCTTCGTATGAAGTAGCAAAGATTATAAAATTTAAATTTAAATGCCTTTGCAAAGCAGTCTTCTTTCATCATTATTCACAGCCATATGTCTTCCACTGCTGGCTATTTTTATCGTCATATTCCTTCTAGTTCGAAAAACTGAGTCACACTCTCTCAAGGAGCCGTATGTATATCTCAAATAGCCGTCTTGAATAAATACTTCTGATAGTTATCCAAGGTCCAATAAAGCAAAAATATTACTTACAAAAAATAACTAGAGTCGAATTTCAGAGTTTGTTAATTTAGAATTTATAAAAAACCTATTTATTCCCTAAGGGCATATCCTTAGGGAATAGCTTTTTTATAAAAAAAAAGTGTAGTGTACATTTATTAATGTAGACTTGACTTTTTTGGGTTAAAAATAAATGTGCCATTTCAAGTTGTACACCTATCTCAGTTTCGAATTTCAAACCAATCCAAAAAAATCTTGAAATTGAGACACAAACACTCAAACTTTCACATTTATAAGTATTAATATATAAAACCTGAAAAAGCTAAACGTGTTTGACGTCCAAAGAAATCATAAGAAAAAATTTGGTGTTTCAAACATTTTTTTTTTCGATCCATATTTAAAAACTAAAGCAGTCTGTGCGGTAGAGTCTGTGTCCTGCTTTTTTTTCGCAATAGTCGTATCTGTCTCTCCGTACACGAAGTCTACAATGGTATGTACTAAACAAAGCCCTCCCAGCTACGTCTTGAAGTATAATGCATACAAATCTGAATTGATATTTATGAGCGTAAATAAATATGAACGCGGTCGCAAACCAGATAAAATTATGTCCAACCATCGATTTTATTGTAACCAATTGAATTGAATGGCGTATGACGATGGAGTACTTTTTTCTTTTTTTTTATCCGTGGAGTGTTGAAGGCACCTGCCATTCTGCCGCGAGGTAAATTCATCACGAGATGATGGATGGACATCTCGCTCGCGATATCTCCTGTCATATTTTTTATTCGAAAAGGAAATTGCGTAGCATACGATTTCTTTATGAAACTGATTGACGAAGCGAGCAGGTTAGCGCCTAGTGGTAAACGACAGTGTAATTAGCGTAATAGTAGTGGTAGGACTCTTGGCAGAGTCCGCCTGGGGAAGTACCACACCTTTGCCAGTTATTCTACCGCCAAGCAGTAATGTGCAAACATTACTGTGTTCCGGTTTGAAGGGCAATGTTTCCAGAGAAATTACAGGGCTTAGAGATATAAGATCTTAGATCTCTGGGTGACGAGCGCAGTGCAGTGCTAGGTAATGATTTGGACTCTTCATGTTCCAATAGCTGTGTGTCACTGTGCTGTTATGTGTCAGGCATGTTGCTTACCATCAAGCACATGACCTGATCGTCTCGTCACTCTATATTTAAAAAAAATAAAAAAAAAAAAAAAATAAAAAAAAAGCGTCAAACCCCTGTGGGTGAAGAAAATGTAACATTATATTATGTATGGAAAACTAGTAGCATCACGTGGTTTTACCCACGTATAAAAAAGTGCCTATCTTGCTATTCCAGACTATAATCTGTATTCAAAATTTCAACCTGACTCTTTCAATCGTTCCGACATGTGATAGAAGAAGAAATATCCCAACCTTTGATTTGTAAAATGATATTTTCTTTTCCACTTGAAGCAATCTTTTTTATTTCCCATATGTTCGCTTCTATTTTGATATGTTTTAGTTTCAAATCCGTTAGTATTTGGTTCACTTACTGTTGTATACCTATAGATAGGTATTACTTAATTTAGTCTTGTGTGCCAAGTCATCAAATTTGATACATTGATTATTGGACTAGACTTAAATAAATAGAATTAATTTTACTTTTACGCAGTTCAGAATATTTAATTTAGTCATTTAATTGTCTATAGTAACAAGTACCATTGTTTTTTTTAACTGATTTTTTTATTAGTCTCACCTACGGCTCTGTTGTAGTCCCTTATTTCATATTTTCCTTGAAATCAAAAGAATTACCGAAAATCATTATCATTCCTAACTGTTGGATAGACAAGACATTTTTAACCGGATTCATAACGGCTTGAGCCAAAATATCATCACAAGAATATGCTACGAATGTTAGTTTTATTTTGGGTGCGTTATGATATGTTAACACAGATGCTAAATATTGGTGGACATTTTACACACAACACCATCTGACCCTTAATTAAGCAAAGCTTGTACTATGAAAGCCAGATAAGTATTTAATATAATACTTATCTACATATTTTTTAAATACATACTTATCATACACAGAAAACACCCAGTCACAGTACAAATATTTGTATTCATCACACAAACATTTGCACTGGGTGGGGATCGAACCCTCGACCCACGGCTTGCGCCGACACACTTACTACCAACTACGCCAACAGGGCAGCCAAATGCCTAGAATAAAGTAAAATCAGAATTCTCAGCAGTTTATCTCAAATTCTACGCAATTGAAACTAAATAGAGGTAAACGTTACTATCTCACATAAATAAAATGATTACCTCGATGTCCCCTATAATTTCGCGAGATCATTGTAAACAGTCTCGAGACCTCAAAGGAAGGCTTAAAGTTTCGTTTGAATTACCCCGGGCTATGTAAACTGTCTTCCCGGATGCTCTGAGCGGATTCTCTAGAAGAAATTACCGAGCCAAGCGTATCTCTGTATATAGTGTGCATAGGAATCCACACGATACAGAGGCCTCACTAAAATTATTAGGGTTTCACAAGTTTTCTTAAATGGTTTCGACAGCAGTTTTAAATTTAATTAGCTGGATTGAGTTGCTCCTAGTTTTATATGATCGGATTTATTGCGTTTATTTAATAAATGCGAAATTTTAAATGTTTGTTGCTCAATCACGTTGGAACACCTGAACGGATTGGAACACAGATAGACTACAATCTGACACAAAGGATTTTCATTGCCAGAAAATAACAGGAACGTGAACTACGGGGGTGAAATGGCGGGGCACCGATTGTATGATATAAAGACGTGGTATCCTAATAGTTAGAATGACCAAATTTTTTCATCGTGAGGTCATAAATTGGAACTCGCTTGCACCTCTGAGTGCTTTCCAAGTGCAGATGAACAAGTTTGTAGTGTTGACTGGCTTTAAATGTGAAAAAAAAACATCTTGAGAAAAGAAATTCAGACAGAAGATATATTTCATCCACCAACCAGCGCTTGGTGATTGTGAAATGAAAAAGACTATGGCTGTGGCTGTCTCTGTGTGAGAAAATGCGAGTCAGCTATGAGAACATGAAGTGGACTGGTTATGCTGACACGAGTACAATAATATTGTTTTATTATTGTTTCACGCATTTTGACAACTAACGTTGACACAAAGATCTATTTATTACAGTGTCATTTAATTCAAAACACTATTCAATCAGAAATTCAAGTTGGAACAGTTCTTCGTCAGCTGTCACCTTTAAATCACGATTTCATGTCCGCCATGACAGCTCCGTATATTAAATATACAACTTGTTAGGGAGTTCATATCTTCTTAATGGCAACACCATCATTTACATAGCTGCTGCGAAACTCGCTTTATGAGCTTACAGCGGAAATCAAAGAAATATGAATTTCAATGCAACTTCAGTGCGGGTATCACTAGTCTATGTTTACTGGCTTCAATGTTCGAAGGTTCCTACTATACAAGATTTTTTTACAAACACACAATGACCCCTTTGTTACTAAGCGTTAAATATTTCGGTCCTGTATAGCTTTCTTACGACCTAAACGATTTTTAGTTACTTCCTCGAAGTTAACACACAGGTTACCTTGCAGTGGCCGTGGTCAAGAGAAGACCTCTTTGAGAAGACTTTTTTGAGAAAATCTATTAACTACTGGGAGCCTGTTATATAAATAATTGTAAATCTATTATCTGTACGTATCTAATCATTAAGTGTTTAAACCGTACAAAGCTCGGTCACCCAGGTGCTTCGTTTTATTCGTAAAGAATGAAGAAATTATTCGCATTAGGTACGATTAGAAAGAAGAAATCAATTTCTTCTAATAAATTGTTTTACTTTTGTTTTATTTTGTTTTACGTTCAATTAGCTGCGTGACAACGCGCTCTTATAAGAGGTGTCAGCTTTCTATCAGGCTCACGTCTTGTTCGTCCCGTCACTTTATATACAAGAACAAAATTAAAAGTTTTGATTAACCCCGACTACCTCGGATTTGTTATCTGCACAACATTATACTAGTCCAATTCTTTCATTTGATCCCCATATTATGGGAGTTATGAAAAAAGAAACGTATTTCGCCATTTTATGGAAGCGGCTATCTTGGATTTGAAATTTGTCGTAGTGCAAAGTATTCTACGAGTCAAGCAAGCCCTTTCATTTGATACCCATATTGAAGTAGTAGTGAAAAAATATATATCGCCATATATATAAAAATATGTTCGCCATTTTGTGGTGGGGGCCATCTTAGATTTGAAATTTGTTATAATGTATAGTATTCTACTTGTCAAGCCCTTTAATTTGATACCCATAATGAGGTAAGTTGTGAAGAAATATTTTATCCGCCATTTTGTGGAGGCGGTCATCTTGAATCGATAAACATAGCTAACTAAGAACATCCGCACAAATATTAACTTTCAAATAAAAAACCGCATCAAAATAAGCCCATCCGTTTGAGCTTTGCGGTGTCACAGACAGACACACACACAGACATCGACGTCAAACCTATAACACCCCTTTTTTTGGACGTGGGTTAAAATAAATAAAATGCAATCATATGGAGTGCCAATATAATTTAAAACTTGGAACTTAGAATTTGACATAATAGCTAAAACCCTCTACACACGAAATTACGTAAAAGTAGTGGGGAAGAGCCTACATTGCACCATATGATTGGTGATTTATGGTGCAATGTAGGCTCCTCCCCACTACTTTTACGTAATTTCCTCTGATTTTAGGGCTCATGTGTAGAGGGTTTTACTTAACGTATTTCTTTGCTAAAACCTCAGATAGCACTGTAATAAGAGAAAAAATGTTTTCGGTAAGCGGTGACGATGACGGTGACAACGTGGTTTTCAATATTATAGTTCACCCATTTTGGAAAGCGTTAACTGACAATGACGCGAGTTTATTCAAAAAGAGTTCAACGCGCGTAAACAAGCTTTCACTTAAAGAATTAAACAAAATAAAAAAGACAGATTAACTAAACAATAATTACAATTACCATATTAACACTATCCCTTACAGTGATTGCAGCGACGGCGGCAACGACTGCTGAATACCGAATGAGTAATTTATTCCGTGCGAGTACCGTTTACATGCGCCCGCGCAATGAAGCGCGCGACACTCGTGTGGACTTGCCACTTTGGCGGAGATAGTGAACATACAACAAAAAAAAAATTGGTTGCCTGTAAAGTCGGTATACATGCGAAAGTTTTACTTGACAACGACTTTGAGTGGTAAAATAATTTTACGGAAGGGACGCGTGCCTTTCACTTTTTATGTCTGTCTCTCTCGCTCTTAGGCGGGCTAACCATGCCCGAGTGGAAGGGACGCGTGCCTCTCACTCGCTCTCGTTGTGAGCGCATAACGTGAGCGGAACGTAATGCAGTTTCTTGAAGTGTCACCCGGCAAACCAATTTATAAGACGTTGTCACGTCAAAACAAACGACGTATACGTTGGATAAATGTTTTTAACGATTCTTATCCTTAAAAATAAAATCAATTAATGTACAAGTGCTATTTGGTTGTCAAAGTCAAAGTATGATGTAGGTGATGTAATATTAAGGTCTGCGCAACAATGAAGCATAGAAAATTAAATAGCAAAGTAACATTATTTCTGGGTTCCTAAAGCTCTACTTTGGATATGAACTACCTATACTTGTTATCAGAATAGTTAAAATATCGATCTTAATTTGTCACATCAACAACTCCAATTACGTAGAGTTCATTAAGTCATATACATAACTGTATATGATCCTAATATAACCTAATTAATTCCAAAATAAAACACTAGTTATTACGACAATTTTAAAATAAATTAAAGTTTCTAATTAAACT
Source organism: Ectropis grisescens (assembly GCA_017562165.1). Lineage (NCBI taxonomy): Eukaryota > Metazoa > Arthropoda > Insecta > Lepidoptera > Geometridae > Ectropis > Ectropis grisescens. Next base: position 4,365,690 of record CM029783.1, read on the forward strand.
TGAATTTGCATAACTTTTCACGCCTATATGATGTTTTATCAAATTCTTTCATGTAAAAAATACAAAGTGAACATTCTAATTTTTTGCCGAACTTCATAACTTGCGAGGGCCGAGCGCATTCCTACCGCTGTGGGCCACTGATACGATCTCCACAGCCACGATAACCATCGCAGATATGAGACATTTGCTTCTTGCTGTTCAATAAAGCTATCTAAATGATCTAAAGCAAATATTTCTAAGGTGAAGATACTCTTCAAAAAATTATGAAGTGTGAATGACCATATTCGTTTTGTAGGAATTTTAATGTCTTTCTTTTTGATGGTGAAGAACAGTTTGGCCAAGTATTTTAACCATTTTGAAAATAGTTTTCTTCACTTATTGTTAATTAAAATAACAGTTAAAACAACTAATTACTTAGTCTACCATCGCAAATGATTTCTCTCTCACACATTATGAGTAATGCAAGAAGAAGTTTTACGCGGAATTGTTAATTTTTACCCTAAGTTTTAGGATTCGGCTCATAATAAAATATTACATACATCATAGGTAAATTATATATTCTCATCCACCAATCTGCACTTGGCTAGGTTAGTGGATTATGGACTTGACTCTGTCCTTGTGAGAGATGGACCTGAACCCTATCATAACATAAAACACACATAAAGGAGGCTGGTTAATAATATAACATGTTAGCCTGCATCTTGACGACTGTGGAGACTATTTACGAAGGATGTTCTACTAAACAATTGGCGGAGCTACCGCGCAAAATACATACACAAAAAAGAAAACATACAACCGAATTAACGACTCCCCTTTTTTGAAGTCGGTTAGAAAATATGATAATCGAATACAACTCGACCTAGTTCTACAAATGTTTGCCACACAATGAGAATGGAATCAAAGTGCTTTCGAGATTTAAAAGATAACAAAAACATTGTATCTCAACACCAAAAACATGACTGGCCGGTGCCATTCGGAGTAAAGTCACCATCGCGTTTTACGGCCAAGACAACATGTAATTGGAAGTGTCGAGCCACTATCGATTATTATTTATGTTACTCTACAGCTACTGAGCAACAGAAGTTTAGTTTAAGTTTCTCATCACAGACGAAGCAAAGTCTATCTTCCAACTTCTACAGACAACAGCGTCCTAATAAATAGCGCACTTATCTGAAGAATTTATGATAGATAGATACAGTGCCTGACCTCCTCGCGATGCACATTTCTCACGGCAACCGATAGATCTTGTGTGATAAGCGTAATATGGAAATAAATAGAAATAGTACGGAGCAACGGCTCAGTCGCAGTAGCAAAAGTCAGAACATATAAAAACATTGCTGATTTAATTTAAGTCTTTCAGTTTTTATGTATTTCATTTTTTTGATAAAGTACACAACTGATCTGGCTAACTTTTCATATTTCCTTTTGTATCAAATCTTCAGCTGCACTTTCACCACAGCTCTATCAATTAATAAACAACGCGACGTAAAAACCGTTATTGGTCGCCTATTTCTTTTTCCGAAATTAAGAGATAAATGATAGCATTTATAATCCCAAATAAATAATTATACAAAACATAAACCTTCTTGCAGTCGATTAGACTAAGTAAAATAATCGTTGTTTATGGTCCGATTTTGTGCCGAGTTTTGACTGAGCTAACTATGGTGATAACTATGGTGATAACTATGGTGATAACTATGGTGATAACTATGGTGATAACTATGGTGATATGAATGAATATTGGTGGACAATTCACCAGATAGCTGATATATTCGAGTACATATGATATAAATTGATTCTAGTTTTAAATTATTACTTTTGGTGTGTTCAATAAAGTGTATCTATCTATCTATCTATAATACATATATAGTTGTAAATACATACTTCTTATACATAGAAACACCCAGACACAGTACAAACACAGTTATCTAATAATAATTTAATAGTTTGAGCGAGTGAGCGATCTTCATTCATTTTGAAGTGAAACCTTTTTTGTCGCACCACACGCAGATTTAATTGTGGGCAGTAAATGGAGCAAGCGTTACACACGCAAATGAAGAAAATATTCGGGTGAACTCGGGACCCTAACCATGGCCATCTAGAAATATGTTAGTATTAACATTTGTTGGAAGCATGGCCATCTAGCTTAGTCTAGATGGTCATGCGTATAAGACTTGTTTAGACGTCAATGCTTTGAAGATTTATTCCAGACTAGCAGCACCCTCCTGTTTCATCCGCGTAGTTTCCAAAGTCAGCCATCAAATTCTGAGTTATACGTTCTCACTTCTATGAGCCGTCCCAATGACTGTCAATTTTTTTTTCTAAAGAAATGTATGCATATCTACAAGATGTAGATAGGTATATATCTTTATAATACCTTATCCTTGATAATTATGTAATTAAGTACACTTACTCTCATTAACTTCGGAAGGCCGTGACAATGGTGTCATAATGTTTGAATATTACTTTTTTCTTTTTCGTCGACAACATCTATACTAATATTATAAAGAGGAAAGATTTGTATTTTTTAGTGTCCGACCGAAAGTTCGGTTTCGGTTTCGGTTTCAGCCGAGTTTCGGCCAAAAATCAAGTTTCGGCCACAGTTTCGGTTTCGGCCAAAATCGGCCGAAACTTTTGCCGAAACCGAAACTTAACAAGTTCAAGCACGTTCACGATCGCCTAACTTTGTTTTCCGCGGCAACGCTTTGACGGACGCTGACCTTTTCGGGAATTATCGTGCGCCGTTCGGAAAGTTCTGTAGCAACCAGCGATGCCAACCGTACGAGGTTCTTCGTACAAATACGAGATTTGTAGTCTTTCGTACGAGGTATGAGGACACTATTAATGAGCCGTTTTCCGACGAGATAAAAAAAATGGTTCGAAAAAAGGGCGATAGAAGGCGCTTGTAAGTTTTAGATTGCGATATCAATGTCAAAAGCCACTGAGCCACATAGTGAGGTCCACTGGGAAAGCTGAACTTAGCTCGCATACCTGTGTCGAACTAGTTCGCTCCCATCTTTCGTTCGTTAGGTCTTTTTTAAATATTTTAGAAGACAATATTGCAATTGTTTTATTCATACTGCGCTCCAATATTTAACTATTTCATATAATGTAAATTACAAAAATTTCACATGAATTGAGAAAAGTTCCGGCTGGTCTCGTCGGGAGAATGGCAACTGCCGATTGGTATCCTATCGTTTCGAAGATAATAATATGTACGTAATGCCGCTAACTTAAAACGGAAAACTTCGTGAGGAAACCGACATGTACCTAGAATTCTTCGAGGTCATCATCAGTGTGGATTGGTACACTGCGCCAGCGTGGTGGATTATGGGTATGACTCTCTCTTTGCAAAAGAATGCCCGAGTCCCAGCAGTGGGAACAATTAGTGGGCTGCTTATGCTTTTGCTACCTGACTGTAGATGTCTACGATTGTTGTTATTTGCTATTGTTGTTGTTGTGTTGTTGGTTGCTATTGCTTATGAACATCTGCAAATTTGAAAACGCTTTGTACATGCATTAAAATTCAAGAGAACTATAAATTGTCTGATTTAAAATTTCATCTATCTCAATATACGGATATTGTCCAAACCTTAGATTTGGATAGAAATGTTAGACGTAATATAAGCGCCATCTATCATTTCTTCGTTTTAATCTCTTGAAAATGTCTAGAAAATCTGTATTTAGAAAAAAATACGTGGTAGAAATGATACTTTAGAAATGCTTAACTTTCTTTTACTGTCGCTTTTTCGTTCAATGATTTTCAAATCACAACGCTGCTAAAGAAAAGTTCACTACAAAAATTCGAAATATATTAAAATCGCTGAATACGTAACATACAATTCGGGTAAGAGCAAACTAAATCAGTCAGTTGACCATGCGGCATTACTGAACAATAGTGGATCGCCGAAAAATAACGGTCACGGAAACAGATAATCGATGAGCTAATTCGCATAGTTCACTAAAACTTAAGGAGCTGTTCTGTATACTCGTGGTTTGGTAACTAATGTCCCAACACTATTAATTTTGTATTTATTCCTGGCCATAGATACCACAAAACACTAGATAGATACCACAGACTAAGTAGAGAGAATAGATACTAGTCGTTCAGCCACAGATAAATATTTTCGTATCAGTGTTGCTATTTATATTTTTGAATCTTCCTTTTACTTGTGCTTAGTTTGTGTCTCTGCATCGAGAGTTTTAAAGATTTTTATTGAAAATCGAATGTGATCAGTAACGATTTTTTTATTCCATTATCAATTTAATTGACTATTTTTATTCCCAATATTTTAACACTAAAAAAGAAGAAAATTTGATTTATAATGAATTTTTTTCTTCGAGTATTTAGGGTTTATAGAAGGTAAACGAACCAAACACATCAGCTGAGCTGAGAAGAAAATTATAATTTACCTAAAATAAGTGATGTGTTAGGGAAACCTCCAACAGTTTTAGTTATCGCAAATAATTTAGATTTACACTTTTCCCCTGAACATTGGGAGAGGCTTCATAGTAATTACACTTTTGAGAGTCTATGGTACAGACAAATCTTTTTTGAAATTTCACACCGCCATCTAGTGCGTACTTTGGAACTATTTTTGTCTCGTCGGAAAACGGCTCATTAACCTCGTACAAATAAGTACGAGATTATAATATTACTATTATAAAATAGTGAAAACTAGAGCCATCTATCAGAACTCAAAATAAATACCAATACTTAGTATTTAATGAAACAGTAACAATTATTGATTTGATTTAGTTAGATGACTGATTTGACAGAGAACTTAATTTGAAAAATTATTAAAAATGTTATTAATATGTTTTTATTTTATATTCAATAAATGATTACAACAATCTTAATATATTGTGTTTCCATATCATGCCCTAATTAAGGCAAAATAATAGGTAAAATGCACCTAATTTCAGTATTTTAATAAATTATATACTTGACCACGTGAGTTTCGGTTTCGGTTTCGGTTTCGGCCGAAACTCAAGCCACGGCCGAACATTCGGTTTCGGTTTCGGTTTCGGCCGGAAAATCAGTTTCGGTCGGACACTAGTATTTTTGTATTTTTGTATTTTTGTATGGCACGAATAAACTCAAAAACTACTGGACCGATTTCAAAAATTATTTTGCCAATAGAAAGCTACATTATCACTGAGTAACATAGGCTATGTTTATCACGAAAAAAAATGAGATATCTACGTAAATTTTTACTAAAACCACGCAAGGTATAAAAAAAAACAGTCATAAAATGGCTTTCATCGCATACGCTGCGGAAAGTACTAATGATAGACCAAAACAATGTTCTACAATATTATAGAGCGTATTAAAATCTACAAAAAACCTTGCGAGACCATATGTCTAACTTCAGTAATTACCTCGCAACAACTACTTTTTACATTTTAAAAGTAAGTAAAATGCCTATCAAATTCAGACCATGTTATCAACACATTTGTATTAATTCTTATCCAAATAAATTATTTCTTATTCAAGACTCTTTTAATACCTATTGATTACTTTTTGAATTATTGAAGTCGGACATTCCATTCAAAATATTTAACGAAATCAAAAATATCAATCCTATCAAAATGCGAGCGCGCGCGCGCAACACCGATAGAGGGACACCGAGGCACGGGGAGAGGTGTTCGCAGCTATGAAATAGGTAAGTACGAGCAGCCGCGCGCGCGTCTACTAATTCGCGTGGTCGCCTCGCTACGTAGGTAGTGGACGCAAATGATATTAAATATTAAACATTTTTCGTAACACTTTTTATGTTCCTATCAAAATGTTCTTTTCAGAACTACTTTTGTATAAGTTTATTCTACCTTTACTGTTATTGTTCAAGTTTTCTCGCACTTTCTACACAGTATTACATTAAATTTATTCCATTTCGGTTTCCTCACGATGTTTTCTTTTACTGTTTTAAATTGGAGGCATTACGGACATGCCTTCGAAAAAATAGTGATGCGCGTGTAATTTGAGCTGGGGGATAGGATACGATATAGGTCATCCCCAAAGGTCCCCTTTATTCTACCTACTAAAGTAGAATAAAACGGAGCATTAAGGACTACGATGATGAGACGATCAGAAATCTAGCTGTGTCAATAGATTCAATAAGCAGCCCACTAAATATTCCTACTACTGGGACTCAGGGCCCTCTCGCAAGGAGAGAGTCAAGTCCATAATCCACCACGCTGGCCCAGCAGGGTTGGTGGATGACACATGACCTCAAAAGATTCTAAGTACATGGCGATTTCTTCACGATGTTTTTCTTCACTGTTTTAAGTTAGCGGTATTACGCATATTTCTCCGAAAAGACAGTGGTGCCTGTTGCACGTGGGATTAAAAACCGGGGCTCCAGATCGGCCGCCGCCGTTCTCCCGACTAGACCAGCCGTAACTATTTAGTACGTATTTAGAACTAATAGACTTTAGTACCTACATAAAACATTGCACAACCATAAACTACGTCGTAGGTGGCATTAGCAGATTTTAACACTAAATTACAACAATTAAATATTTACTGATTTAATTTTTGATTTGATGCGTAAAAGTAAAAGGGGAATAACAACGACGCCAGACACGCCTAAAGTTTTTAGGACTAATGATAATATACCATAACAACTAACGCATAACAGTTTTCGCATAATTTTTGCTACCGTATATAGCATAAACATAACTTAGCATAATGTTTAAAAGCACATATTGAGAGAAGCATAACAATACCTAAACATAACAATTGGTCCTATTATGGTCTATCACTGAGGTACGACTCCGGGTGAGCTCTTGGAGCCAGAAGCTCTATGTCCTTGAGTGTAACCTCTCGCTACGGTGACGACCTCGCTTGGCTCGCTCCTCTCAGGACCTCCCTTGAGCTTCTGGCTCCCGCATTTTTTTTATAAAGTAAAATAGGCAAAAAAGCATGCGTTTTAAATGATAAACAGATGATTGGGATTGTTTGTTTTGTCTTATGTCCTAAGCATGGCAATTCTGCCAAGAGTGTGTTAAAATTTGTAAGTCTAATAATTTTGTTTTATACTTATTTTCCATAACACCGTGCGAAGCCGGGGCGGGCTGCTAGTCCTTGATAATTATGTAATTAAGTACACTTACTCTCATTAACTTCGGAAGGCCGTGACAATGGTGTCATAATGTTTGAATATTACTTTTTTCTTTTTCGTCGACAACATATTAAATATAATCACATTATAAACTGGATAATTCAAGAAAATTTATGAAATAAAGTTTGTAATGTAGAATTTAACGTCAATTCCCGTCCTTCAAATAAAAAGTTATATTTAATGAAATGGTCCGTTTGATATGTGACAGCTAATTATTATTGAATAGAACTACTGCTCTTTCTTGTAAGCATGTGGCGAGTCCAGTTCCTGACGAGACTGACGCGGCTTGACACACCGGCTTGGCGTCAAACCCGTCCCGACTGATCTAGATAAGGTGAGGATTAAACCGCTCGTATGATTCGTACTCATGTGTTTTAATAGTTTAATCACCATGTTGAGATCATCTTCATTCGAATTAGTGACTGTAAGCTCGGTGTCAAAAATATAACACTGTATTTTTGTACAATGTACGAGTGGCAATTGTTTTGAAAAATATAACAAAAATACTCGTAGAAGCTTTTTCTATATTTTGGATGTTAGGGCTCAGAGTTTTTTCTTCTAGGGAGAGAGTTAAGGCTCAAAATAAATATACTTGGACATAACACCACCTAGCCCCAAAAAAAGCAAAGCTTGTGTGGCAGAAACCAGATAGCTGATACACTACTACTAACATTAAGAAAATTAAGCGTGAACCTTCTTAATTTCCGTTTGACAAGAGACCAAATTACAGCATTGTATTAGGTAGCAAGGTCCTATAGTCTGGAATACTACAGCCATACATACATCTACATACATACTATACTAGTTCAGGGCCTAGTTCATGGGTTCCACGTAATCCAGTATATCAAGCTAATAAACTTAGTATAATTAACACCTGCTAATAAATTCTCAGAGCAATAAAACAGATCTAATGGTTAGATACAAATACTTAATATGCTTATTAGTTAAACAATTTTCCGGTAGCTAAGCATTGACACTCCCCCAGTGTTAGACAATAATTATATTACGGCGTTCCTCCGTATGGTAATTAACTGCGCGTTTGAATGTTTAATTTGCTTACATTTACGTGCCAATTACAATAATGACAGCTAGAGAATGCAAAAAAGTGATTTTAATTCACTAAGTATTTATTTAATACAAAAAATCGATAGTAATTAATTAAAATACCTGGCACCAAGGCATTTATTCATGTTGATTCTATGGTCCCCTATGGCTTTGACGGGGTCGCTACCGTTGGATGGCGAAAATGATGAAACTGCAGAGGGGAGAATCAAATCAAATCAAATTTATTTCAACTAAAATAACAAATAAGCATAAGAAGTACAGAGATATCTTATCGTTTACTATTAGTTTAGTACATAATGCCCATAATTTCAAAAACACCCACACTAAGCTAGGTTTGTCCTGTGGGTATTTTTATTTTAGTTTCACATGAGGTTCGTACTGACGGCACACGAGTGATTTAACTTACAATCGAGATATAATAATTATAAGCAAAAAATACATAGGGACCAACATCGATTAAAATCTTAAAATGATATGAGAATGGAGTATGAGTGAATACGTGAGTGTATAAAAGGGTATGTGTGTTTGTGAGGGTGTGTATGTGTGGGTGTGAGTGGTGTCTAATTCCGTTGCTCACCAAATTCCCTTCAAGAAGCTTTCCGTATCCTCAAAAGACCTTGTCGGTGTCGAAAAATGTCGGTATTGCTCGTGGAGGGTTTAGTCTGTAGGAACACTATGTCTGTACGTAGTATCGCGTCCGACATAAACCGACCATCTCCCCCTAAGCAGAAGGATATGCGTAAATGCATTTCCTCCACGTAAAAAACAGTTCGAACAGTCTCGCGAAGGTACTTCAAGATTGAACAGTTGCACTTGTTGTGCCAAGCACAGATTTGCTCCCGTCTAGAGCACTGTTTGCATCTTTGGGATGGGTCAGCAAAGTATCAGTTGGAGACTCTGGAATCGATCGAGATACGATTTGTTTGAACCTTTGTTCAAAAAAATACTATTTTTAACCCTCGACCAAAAAAGGGGTGTTATAAGTTTACGTCGATGTCTGTCTGTCTGTCTCTCTCTCTCTCTCTGTGTGTGTGTGTGTGTGTGTGTGTGTGTGTGTGTGTCACCGTAGAGCTCAACCGGATAGACCGATTTCGATGCGGTTTTTTTTATTTAAAGGTTAATACCCGTGCGGATGTTCTTAGCCTATGTTTGATTAATATCGATTCATGATGGCCGCCTCCACAAAATGGCGGACAAAATATTTCTTCATAACCTACCTCAATATGGGTATCAAATGAAAGGGCTTGCTTAGTAGAATACTATACACAATAACAAATTTCAAATCTAAGATGGCCGCCACCACAAAATGGTGATTTTTTTTTTCTCTACTACCACAATATGGGTATCAAACGAAAGGGCTTGCCTAGTAGAATACTTTACACTATGACAAATTTCAAATCCAAGATGGCCGCTGCCACAAAATGGCGAAATACATTTTTGTTTACAACTCCCTTAATATGGGTATCAAATGAAAGGGCTTGAGTTGTAGAGTGTTGTAGAGATAACAAATCCAAGGTAGTCGGGGGTTAATCAACATTTTTAATTTTTACTTGTTATAAGAACATCTTCATTGTGTTGCTTGAGTGACTTTATCCCGACGAATACAAGCTTGGTGTCTTCAAGTCAAGATTAAATTGACTTCTTCCAGGTAAGCACGCTCAATTGTAGACCACATCGTCGCTTACCATCAAGAGAGCTGGTGGTAAAGTACAAATTTATTGACTTAAAAAAAGTTTTGTATTTACGTATACCTTCAGTTTAGTAATGTATAGAATAAGACTAAGAATAGAAATGGACTTTCCCTTATTTTTCGGGATAAAACTGCTGTAATCTGGGCTATGAAATCCAACTAGTATGTTCTAAATTCAGCACGACCTATTCAGTTCCTCCCACGCGATTGTGCACTATAACTATTCAAACTTTCCCATTTTACATTAATAATACTGAAATAGATTTAGCGGTTTTAAAATTAAAAATAAATGAAATCGAACGGTCGAAGCAATTATTTTTGTAATTCGTCTAACAAGCACAAATAACAAGGTGAAGTAATCACAGACAAACCGCGGTTAGTATTTACGAGTATTTGTCTGTACTAAGCACCGAGGGCTACCAGAGCAAGACGGCCAATTGGAGATAAACTACTGAAGGCAAGGGCTACAACGTTGTCGATTTACTACTCAAATCCTACTCATCATCATCAGCTTATCGGACATGGACATGGATATGTGCCTGATAGTAAGCAACATGCCTGCCACATAACAGCACAGTGACACACAGCTATTGGAACATGAAGAGTCCAAATCATTACCTAGCACTGCACTGCGCTCTTCATCCAGAGATACTCGTATAAGATAAATAAATATATTAAATAATTACATTTGCAAGTAGGTCACAATACATTTGAAAGTTGTACAAGTTGTTCTTATTTGTGACATAGATAATTAGACGTATTATAAATAAACATTGGAAAATATAATTAAAAAACTATGTCCTCACAATCACAATACAATATGTAAGTAATGTCAAATAAAGTAGGAAGATTTAATTTATCAATTATAAAACAAATAATGAAAAAACATGAAAAAGTTCTCCAAACAACTATCGAAGCGGTTGGTTCTCGCCTCAGGGGATCCCAGAGCTGGCACTTACTTCGCCCAAAAACTAAGTTTAGCCATCCAACGGGGCAACGCTGCCAGCGTTCTGGGAACCCTGCCGCGCGGCAGCGATCTCGACGGCGTGTTTGATTTATAGAGAGTTTGTTTTAATTTATTGATTGTTGATATTTTCCAACTAATACAATGTCAAATTGAAATAAAAATTCACACTAATTAATTCAACTTAAATTATTAGTTCACCGTCAGTCTCAAAACATTTTTAACGTTTGCTTGATAAGACTAATATAATTATGTAATGTATATATAATTTCAAAATAATAACGTTTGCGTGATTATTTTGAAACTTACAACATATTTATTTTGAACCAATTCGAAGATAGTTGACAGGTTACACTAAATTAATGTCTAATATCAATATCTTGTTATTTCTGGTAGCTACCTATTATATATTTTTAATTTACTTTACATTTTTTCCTACCTACCGAATACAATAAAAATAAATCTTTAGAATCTAAAGTTTTACGGAATATGGCACATAAATGTTATGTTTCGCCAATTTTGTTAAGACCCCTGCGGTGTGGCCCCGACCTTAGTAACAGGTGTAATGATGGGGTTACGTGCCGGCTGCACATTTAGCACTTCGGATTTACATACGAGCGAAGTTCTCGGGTCGCGAAGGACGGCGCCGGCGCAGCTAAACCTGCGAGATAGACATCTTGTTACAAAATATACTGCTCTTGGAATTTGTACTAACTGTAACTAAAGTTGTAATTTATAAATTAAGTGGTAGACATGCGCGTATCTAATTATCTATTGCTTATTAATTCTTCAATGGAAAGCTTATTGATTTGTAGGGTCATAAATTAGCCACCCATATAATTAAACGGAATGCTTAATTAACACACTAAATAAAATTAAAATAAATAAAATTTTCCAATAAGGGGATCATTTTGTACCGCCTTCCCCTATTAGCTATACATTTCGATCAAAAGTCGCTAGGTGCCAGATCCTCCCCGCTCGGGCTATAAGGCAAGCAGATTTAGATTTTTTGTTGACAGTTTTGAAATATTAACAATTATAAATTAGCCTACCTTTCTTCATATGGATGACGTGGATGACGAAGCTACAAAAGCTTAAAAATTTTTTTTTCTCTGTCTGTTTTATTTTGGAAAAAAATAAACATTTAGCGGATGTAGTGTAATCGGAAAGTGTGCAGCATATTTGCATGATCAATCAATCATGATCAGCCCTTTTGTGTACCGGAGTGCTCGTAGAAAGTTGCTTGAAATTGAAATGTTAAACGAGCGACATGGCCCCCTTCCATGAACAAAATAATCGCTTGTTCGTTAATTCACTCGTGAATTAAAGTCTATCAGATAGTTCTGAGCTAGGAGCGAGGGACCCTCGTTTATGTTCACATTATAGATAACGAGAGATAACCGTCGGTTAAGTAACAAACTACTGGTTAGCGCGGTGCACTGGGCCTACATTCCCAATAAATCAAATTCTCGTGAAACCCTACGATTAATAACTCCTATAGTTTAATTATTAAATTATATAGCATTTTTACAGGAAAATATCTAAAAATCCAAATAATGAAAATCGTTGACCTTGTTAATCTACACCTGACCGTGTACACGTAATTTTGCCATAAAAATTTTAAATATGATTACAGTACCTATATTTCAATTTCATAAATGAGGTTATCACAATGCACAAAAAAAGTCAACAAACTTGGTCAAGCCGTTTCTAGTAACAAATACATCAACAATCACACGGGGCATGAATCGTATACGTTACGAATTTAAAAAAGTTCTAAAAAGTACATAGACTATTTTTAACGCGGGAAAACAACTGGAACGGGTAAAATCGTATAAGTAAATTTTAGGCTGCGTACTGGTGACCCTCCCAAAAAGTTTGAGACTGGATCCATGCCTGACGCTTGTCTTGATTCGTAAGACGTCCTACAAATAAGTGTAATAGTACCTACCTAGTTTAATTTACAATGGCTATTTTTGCGTTTTGTTTATTAGTCATCTGGATTATAGGCTCTGGTCTGTGTTGACTAATGGTATCAGTGGTTTGCGTGTCAGTAGCACATTTCGGACACCTTTGCATATACATGAGCTTAACTGATCTCGTTATAAGATGACATATGAGCATTGAACGCCGCGATGACACTTTCCTCTCTAGTCTGTGGCTTTTATAAACATAGTACTTATATACATACTCACAGCCCAGGAATGGAAAGTAACCTGCTCACTATAACAATCATGAAATTTCAAAACACAGTGGGCACATTAAGATATTTTTTTAATAGTACAGAGTGACGAGACAAGGACATGTGCCTAATGGTAAGCAACAAGCTTGCCACATAACAGCACAGTGACACGCAGCTATTTAATTGAAACATGAAGAGTCTAAATCATTACCTAACACTGCACTGATCTCGTCACCTAGAGATATAAGATGTTTTATTTACATTTAACGTCTTGTTATGTGAGTCCGAGGCTTAAAGTTGCGTCGTGCCTAGGGCTCAAAGTAGACGGATGATAATAGGACGTTAATTAAGTTAGGATGTTTATTGTGGCTTGAGATTGAGTTGCGCCGCTATAAGGCCCGTGTTTAACATTGTGGTAACCTGTTCGAGAGCTAGCGGTTTACGCAGCATCTTATAATAAAGGTGGAATTCTTTTTTGACCAACGTAAAAAAATCATAGTGAATTTATCAATGCGTTTTACGAAATAATCGAATTTCGTGGTCTGTTTTATTTGGTACACTAAATTTCAGAAGTAGTTTCGATCATTTTATCGAAATATTTTAAAATTTGTAATAACAAAATATAAAATTTGCTCGATGGACTATTATTGGAACAGTGTGTTATATTTAGTTTATTTCAGAAAACTTGCTAATTTTAGTAGAGTGTTTATGTTTAATTGATTGGTGAGTGACTTGGTTTTGTATTATTTGGAGAAAATTAAATTAATTATTTTGTTTGATAATTATATATTGCCATTAAAACACGTAATCGACACCGCTGTGCATTTTCACTGCCCTAAACTAAACGTCAAGTTCTACAGTCCTCACAAAATGTAAAACAAAGCGCTGCAATCATCCCAAAGTAGGCAAATACTAAATACCAGAGTAGGCAACAATCTGAAGAACGCGCTAAGTGACAAAACGCATTGTCGCGCGCCTGTCGAGCGCCGCGCCACAATGACATCGTAATGAAACAATTTGGTGACAATGGACATACTCAACCATAGCTGCTTACTTGTTTTGAGCGTTAACTCATAAGAACATGGCGGGTAACAGTCGGGAAGCGGAGAGCTCAATCTGTAAAGTAACCATAAGCAGCCCACTTTAAGTTCTTACGCTGGGATCAGATGCTTTCTCCAAGAGTCAAGGCCATTTATCAATTGCAGGTAACATAAGCAGCACATAATATTGTTATTAAACTTTCGCAATTTTAACTTAATTTCGGTATTCTCGGTAGCATACAACCACGATGGTTACGAAAAGACCGAGGAAATTCTGGGTCGTCTCACTTCAAAATTAGGTGATTGATCTCCATCTACTCTCTTTTGGTCGTAAATAATCGCAAAGTTGCCACCACGACACACAACACTAACCATAACACTAGTCTTCCCCAAGTTAAATAATAATTTAGACTTGCGCCAGCCACTATTGGTTTCAGGCATTTACGCAATGATGCGGCCATTGTGTTGGGCAGACGCATGCCTTACGTTATGGGCATTTTCATATGCTTCTAGATCTACACATTACTGCTGGTTTTCATTTTAGATTCCTTGCATGCAGTAACAGTACGTAGATGTGGCGAGAAAGTTTTTATCAAGAGACTAGACATGTGGAAGGAAAATTAGAAAACCGCCCAATGTAAGGGTTGTGTCATAAGCAGCCCACTTTATTATCTCACTGTTAATACACGGGGCCTTCTTTCACGAGGCGTCAGAGTGTGTGTGTTCTTTCAAGTGAGTGAAGGTCGTAATACACCACGCTGACCAAGTACGGGTTCGGGGATGGCGCACGTCTTCGAAATATGTCATGTAATAGTCGATTCCTCACTATCTTTTCCTTTACTGTTACAGCTAATGGTCATGACAAAATTGTATGTTTACGCTTTAAAAAATAGGCACAAGATGGGATTCGAACATACTACCTCAGGATTATGAATCGGACGAAAAGTCGAAGGAGAGACAAGTCTGTTCACAGTTAGTAAAGACCTTGAAGAGAACACGTTTATCCACAATGGAGTCATGAAACTTTCTTTGATATCTGAGAAGATTTTTTTCTACTTAATACTTACTTTTAAATACTTATGTCGTCGGCTAACTGAACCTATATTACCAGGATGAATCACCTATTACGGTTCAAAGATGTGATCGAGTCTCAATCACAAATCATCACTGTCAGAGTGTCAGCGTAGTTTATAGCCTTCAAACCTCCGTGTAAGTCCCGCCTCTGACATATACTCCATCATTGTTGTACGTTTTTGCAAACTTCAAGCAACGTTTCAAAGCTACGACATAAAATCGATCTTATATCTGAAGTAGTAAAGTTAAGTGTTAGCTGCTATTTGCGGTAAGTCAATGTATTTTTTTAATTTTTTGTCATGCGTTAGGGTCATCGAAACGATGTTGTACTTTTAGCGATATTTGATTGAAGTATGTTGTAAGTTAAGACATGATTGTTGAAAAACAATGATTTTATTTCTAAAGTAGTAAAGTTAATGTTTGCTGTGACTTGCAAAGTCAAATTGTTTTGTAACCTTTGGACTCTTGCTTGTTTTTTTTTTTGCTATTTTCGGAATTGTGTCGAAATTCATTTACTGAAACCACATTTTGTGACGCTTTGGTGTGATAATAAACACAACTCGATTTTTTCTGGGTAGTGGCCATAGGTACTTACTGCCGGATAGCACTGGGTTGTTTGGGCTACGTATATTATTCGGCGCCGTAGGCGTAGGTTCATAATTGGCACTAATTTTGTATATGTTACTAGCATTTAGGTTATTTAAAACTGTATACTATAAATAAACATTATATCTGAGCGTTCTAAGCGGTTTATGAAATTAGACCTGACTTTTATTTGATATGTGTTTCATTGTAAACTTGTAACCTGTCATTGTAACGTTCTGTTCCACGCTGGTGGTTCGTGGTTCTTGTCATATTACAATCGTACGTGTGTTGAACAAAATGCAACGCTCGCAGCGTGATTTGGAACGCCTTTTACGTTTCATCCCGACTAGGATAATACCACGAAACTCAATCTACATAAAACAGTATTGCATTTAAATATACATTCTAATGGGTAAGAAATAAAGTAGTTAGTTGTTCACGTGAACAGTTTGCAACTGATGGTATTGCAAAGATATCCTGTCATGTTGCGCTTCGCAGGACAAAGGGTTTGATTGTCTAGAGAGGCTTCTCTGCTAGCTTAATTACGAATGTATACTGCGTTGGTCTCATTGTGAAGTCAATGTAGAACTTAGCCTAACAAGTTATGCTACCGACTTGTACAAGTTACTACTTATTTAGATTTGTTACTTTATGGATTTTATTCAATTAACGATAGATTTGTTTGACTGTAAAAAATGTTATTGAAATGAAAAATTATGATTTATTGTGATATTCGTTTTGAAGCAGAATGTGGTGATTATGTAATAATTAGATGTATCTTTAAAACAAATTTGAAGCTGTATTTTACAAGCCAGAAACTCACGTCAGTACGCGTCATACACTTCTTACATGAAACCATTAACGTCATATTCGATGGAAATATATCAAATGATAATTTAGCAAACAAGAGAAGAAGTATACACGCATATATAACGCGAGTAACTAGACCCATTACAATAATTCTATTCAGCAAATGATGTGTAACATGTGCGGGAGTTGCACGGGCTGTCGTAACGAATGCTATCCTCTGAATATCAAACGCAGATTTGACTGATGTAGTCACGATCGAGACACGCGCTTCCAACGTTTTTCTTATACATATAAGACAAACCAGCACTAGTTTACATCGGATTATGGCCACCCCGCAACCAACAGACCATTAATTAATTCCATAACGGGCCAGAGACTGGTTTCGAAGATTTTGAATGACAAAATTGCTGCCCCCAACGGAACATCGACTTGACGGATGGTGTAATTGAGGTTTGAAATATTATTTTGCGTTTTATCGCTAACGATGTCGCGTGGAACGGAACGTTTTTGCTAAACAAACATGGCGCTGTGGTATTTCCCGCGCAAACGTAACGTCTGATTGTGGCGGCGCGCGTGAAGTTCTAATTTCGAATAGATTACTGTGATTGGTCGCGGCAAGGTGTAGGAGGGTCGGGGGATGCGTAATGAAGGCGCCAACGAGCGTACCAACGCGCGTAAATGGTGAAGTGTGTTTTTGTGGTGTGATTGGTGAGTAGGTAGAAATGTTGGCAGCTTGCGTGAACGTGCGGAGTCAATTGCTGAATGTTTACGCACGCTCGCTGCGTAACCAGCAGTGCATAGTTCTGTGTGATTATGTGTGCTGGCAAACTCAAGAAACGAAGGATGATTAAAAGGCTGCCGCCTACTACGTGCTTTCCTTATTTGTAGAAGCAATTTTCGTAGACACATATTGATGTTTTGTATATGGTATACGTCCACCTCTAGTTGCCATGAATAGTTAGTTGTCTTTACAGATTGGTTGCAATAAATAAGAACCTAAGTATTCTATGCTACAACTATATTAGGCACAAAGAAAGCTCCTGAAGCCGAAAGAAACGCTCCTACTTACTTACCACTTCAAACAACATTCATTAAGAAACGTAGACTTCGAAACATGTATGGAACAATACGAGTGGTCGTAGGTTCGAATCCCGCCTGTACTATACAATATTTTTCAACTGAAAATGTACAACTTTGTCATTACCACTGTCTTTAACAGTAAGTGAAAACATTCTGACCAGCAAGCACCAAGAAACACACATTTCGAGAACACGCGCCCAAACGTTACTTTAAGTTACGTCTTGTCTAGTCTGGAGAACTGCCGATCTGGAGACCCCGAGTTACCACGCGCAACACTATCTTTTCGAAGTCATTTGTGTAACGCCGCAAACTTAAAACGGTGAAGGAAAACATCATGAGGAAACTGACATGTACCTAGAATCTTTTATTAAGGTCTATCATGAATCGTTAGCAGCACACTTTAGGCATAGTACGAGTATGCCTAGTTCTTGATTTTCACATTCACATTCAGTCAGTTTTTGAACGGATCTTTAACTTAGCTATATAAACCATGTTAACCATGTGACCTCTTTGATTCAGCAAAAATGTAGCTTTCTATTAGTGAATGAATTTTAAAGCTGTTTGTTTAGTTTTTGACTTTATTAATCACAACAAATTTAATACAAACCTCATATTTAAAATATTGCACAGGAGTTATCGCGATATATATTATTATTTAATTACCTCCCAACGTTTCAATCGCGTTATAATAGCCGTGGTCACGAGAATACTAAGTTAAGCCCTAAGTAACGTTGTGAATATGAGTTTAAATCGCGAAAGTATTTAAGCTTTAACAAATATGTTTTTAGGGTTCCGTAGCCAAATGGCAAAATATAGGGTCCTTATAGATTCGTCATGTCTGCCTGTCTGTCTGTCCGTCCGTATGTCACAGCCACTTTTCTCCGAAACTATAAGAACTATACCACTGAAACTTGGTAAGCAGATGTATTCTGGGAACCGCATTAAGATTTTCATACATAAAATATTAAAAAAAAAATGTGTGGTGTTCCATACTTAGAACTTAAACATTTTTTTTTCCATCAAAACCATACATATATACGTGTTGTTTATCTACGGATAGGTCTTCAAAAATGATATTGTTTTTTTTCTAAACTGAATAGTTTACGCGAGATACTCTTCCAAAGTGGTAAAATGTGTATGTGTAAAAATGTGCCCCTATAACATCTAAAATACGAGAATGGCAAAACTAAAAAAAAAATATGAGGTTCATTACCATGTAAACTTTCAACGAAAAAAGTTTTGTATGAGATCTAGTAAGTAGTTTTATTTTAATACGGCATAAATTCACTAATGTTAACACACTGATTAAAGTAACAACGAACTTTTATATTATGTTACTTGCTGCTACGGAAGCCTTTATGGGCGAGTCCAACTCGCACTTGACCACTTTATTTTTAATAATCGCGAAATAAACTCATCAAAAAAAGCGTGAAATTACACACGCGTGGTTTTCTCGTGACCACGGCCGTCGTATGGCTGCCAAAACGTCGAGGTAATTAAATAATAATTTAGATCAAATCCTGTTTGCAAACTTCTGTTTGTTTGAGTAAGTAATTAAACACACAAGAGTCAATATGAACGAACATGTTTGACTCCACTTTTGTGAAAAGAACGGAATCCGTTGCTCCGTCGCGGGTCTGGGGACCAAATTTTAGTAATCGTGCATCTCTTTCTTATGTTCACAAGAAAGAGGGATGGAAGACCGTAACGCCGTCCTCCCCACTCGGTCATTCGACTTTGAATCTTATTTATATTAGCTTTACAGACTAAATGCTCTTAGCTGTCGAAGACTGACTAGATTGTTTACTTCTCTGCATTTTTTTATGGTAAACAAATGTCACTCTTCAAAATAAAAGCAATTCCGAAAAATTGTTAACATCCCTATTGCTTATGTTGATAAAAATGCATGCAACATGCAATAAATAGCTTTACCGCGGCAGTCCCCGAGTGCCACACTTATTTTTTTTAAGTAAACTGTTCATCTTAGACCGCAACACCACTTCACATCGTAATGGCCAAGTGGAAGCCTATAATAGTTAATAAATAGGTAAAACAAACAAGCGGTTAAACTATAAAGCGGTTAAGTCCTGTTTGGTTTTTCCTATAAAATATCCTTTCGAAACATAAGTATAGCTATAGATAATCGATTTACATCTGATACGTTGCGGTCACGCTGCGTTTCCGCTGCGTCCTCGCCGCTCGTTACCGGCCGCGATTTATTCCCGTTTCTGTCGCAGCTCCGCGCGATTTATTATTTCAACACGACGCGTTGCGCCGGCGCATTTGTTACGATTAGAATTCACATTCGTTCTCTGATCGTCCATTAACATATTTATGATGGTGTGTTTAGCTGATTAACACGGTTTAGCGTAAATTTAGAGAGCCGAGTTAACACGGGTCTTTTATCTATGTTACTTACTTTGGAATTCCATTGAAGTGTTAGTTAATTTGTTTGCAAAAAGATAGAGCCGATGTTGTGTGTTTTTAGACTGGTCTCGTGGCTTAGTGGGTAGTAAATCTGCCTGCGAAGCCAAGGGTCGTGGGTTCGATTCCCACCCAATGCAAATAATTGTGTGATTAATTAATAAGATAATTCAAATGTTTGAACTGTGTCTAGGTGTTTCTATGTATAATAAGTATGTATTTAAAACAATATAAGCATTATATCAGCTATCTGGCCGCCATAGTACAAGCTTCGCTTAATTTGGGGGCAGATGGTGTTGAATTGTCCACCAATATTCAATATTCAATTCAATATTCAATACTGGGCAACTAGTGAACTACTCTACATATAGTTACACTGCGAAGATAGAAAATAATATGACATTGATAGAAAAGTCAACTAAGAAAATCACCTAAGATATTTTTCATCAATGGGGATAAACCAGTTGACGTTATTTTTGGCACATAATGTGGACAAAACTATTATCGTGTGTTACTGCAACGCTGCCGAATATTTGTTTCTCCTTTCACGATATTGGCAAGTAAAAGAATGTAAGATCACCTGTTGGACTCGTTCCTGAGATACAGCGAACGTGATCCACATCAGGGTGGGTATATAGGTAACTGGAGAATTTATTTTGGAGTGCCTCAAATTTTTAGAGACTTATATTTAGATCTTTATTCTTGTCTCCTTTCTTAACCCAATTATTTTGTGATCTGTACCTAATTATTATATACTTACACGTAAATTCGCTTTGCTTTGCCGATCCATTTTACCCGGTGGGTTAGGCAAAGCTGATAGTGGTACCAATCTTAATATGGTTCAAAATTTTAAGTTAGCTATTAATGTAAGATGATTTTTACATCCTGCCAAAAGTAAAGGTGTCCACTTTGCCCGGCCTTCCCGGCAAGTGGATAGCTCCGGCAAAGCGGATAGGTACCCTCGATTAGGTACTAACCACAGATTATCTATTCTATGCTACAGACTAAAGAATAAGCACGTTTTAATTAGCTAAAGACCGATGAATGTCTGGTCTTAATTCAATAAAAAACTATCGTTATGTCGTCTTATACAATTAAATTTGAAAAGTTCGAAAAATTTAAGTTTTACATTAAACTGGAAACAAGTCTTTGATCTGCTCCGTTTTAAAAAATATCGTAAATTCTGGGTTGTATTTAGTGCGATAGCGATTTAGCACAACTTAACAAGACACCGTTTATCCTAATAATTAATGTTTAGGATTTATTCCTTGATTACACGTATTAATAGTATTCATTTCAAATCAAGCAATTATTTGTTACTATTAATCTAACACTGCCCGGATCTAACAACCTATTTCTTTGTCATTTCATTAATGCGTTCTTGTATTTACCTAGATATAGGTAAATATAGTATTTATACTTTCTCAATTTGAACGCATATTTAAAACTTTTCATAGAACTTCATCGCATTTTAATTATTATTTAATTTTCTCGTCACCACGGCGGTTGTAACGCTGCTGATATGTCAAGGTTATGAAATAATAATTTGCGTAATGTATTTAATATATTGTAGGCAGATCTGCAGGATTTAGGTCTTATAATATGCTGACTTATATTAGATACTGGATTTCTTCCTAGATAAAGCATCAGTTTGTAACAGAACGGCGCGTGCGTGCCACAGAGTATGGTAAAACCGTAACAAGTAACAAATGGTGGAAGGTAACAAATAGCCTGATTTCAATACACCGAGGCTTTCCATATTGTTTATGGCTTGTAGAAATTATAACACAATTTGCATTGGGTTGCTTAGTACAGTTTCTGAAGCGGATGCTCAGGGGTATTGGTATCAGGTGGTTGAATTTGGAGTAAGCCAACATTTCTATGTTGCTTTATTTACTTATCTTGATGAAATTATGAAACAACAGGTCAGACGATATGGACACGGGATGGGGATGGAAAACTATCACTGTTTGAAGCCGTTTTCTAGTCTTAGATGGCTGAGAGTGTATCTCTCTACTTAGTCTGTGGCTGAGAGCAAGCGTGAGCAAGGAGGCCAGCATCTTTGCTATAAAGACCTCTTTAAAAGGCAACTTAACGCCTGTGTTACAAACTCAACACTGTTGGATGGACTTGGATCGGAGAGGTCAGCTTTAAGTGACACATTGCACTTTTTACCCGACTGCGCGACGCAAAGGAGTACTAATGTGTTTTTCAGTCTATGTATCTATGTATGATTCTTTGAAGCACCATTATTATTCTACAGCCAATCTAATCGTTCAATGGATCTCGCTGTTCAGTTGTTATGTTCCTTTACTAGAATATATTTTATTTTCTGCAATAGTATTAATTCAATAACATATTATAGAATTCTAGATCACCAGAAATCTAAGTGCTTGTTTTATTCTTTTCAGTTTGTACAGTATGTAAGTACCTACGTAGTTTATAAAAATAAAAAAAATATGTAAAAAGTAAACCACTCTTTATGCCGCCGGGTTTTTTGAGTTTTTAATAAAAAAAATTGTTTCTATTATACTTACTGCTTGTAACTCGGATAGTAAATAGGAAAACCGTTTCATGGTTGACGTTCCAAAGACTCCAACAAAGAGGTGAAGACCGTTTAGGCGGTAGAATACGTTGTCTGAGTGAGTTTTTTCCCTGTGATTACGATCTTGGTGTCTTCAAGTCGAGATGGGATCGATTTCTTCTCGGTAAGCACGCTCCATTGTAGACCGCACCATTACTTCTAATGGTGACACCATGACACTCTTGTGCGTAAAAGACTTCAAAGTCTTGATAATCGCCGCAAAATCGCTAGCTTATCAGTTTTTATCGGATACACTTGGGAGAGTGTGCAACTGATCTGCATGATCTAATACCACCTTGCCCTTTCTTCTATCGGACTTCTCGTTCCACAAAAGGGCGACATCGTTTAATGGTTGATGTTCCAAAAACGCGAACGAAGAGATTTGACTCCACGTTTGTGATAAGAACGTCTAGGTTGTGGAATGCGTTGCCTGAGTGGGTTTTCCCTGATGGTTACAATATTGGTGTCTTCATATCGAGAGTGAATCGTTTTTTCTAGGTAAGCACGCTCCATCGTAGATCTCATCATCGCTTAACATCAGGCGAGATGGTGGTCAAGTGCGAACCTATTATAGTTAAAAAAAAGCTTAAAATCAAGCGAAATGGCGGTCAACTGAAAACTATCATTATTAAACAAAGGCATCATTATTTGTACCACCTGATATCAACATCAAACAAAGGCATCATTATTTGTACACACTAAGCTGATTTTTGTAAGATGCCTAGCGGTACCCCCTGGCTTCGCCCGTAGTAATTAGTACATATAAAATATAGCCTTTAATATTCAGGGACCACGTATGTATCCAACGATGAAACAACTTTTGAAATCGGTCTAGTAGTTCCTGAGATTAGCGCGTTCAAACAAATAAACTCTTCAGCTTAAAACGGGGAGGTGGTAAATTTTAATTTTCCTTTTCTCAGCCGGTTTTTTTTATTGTACATGCAATTGCAATTAATGTTCATTTAGTTTTAGGACTATCTCAATTACTGAAGCACTTACGATCACGTGGCAAATAAAATAAAATGAAGTGTTTATTTATCTTCTTAATTTGTTTTCTTTTATTAGGCTTGATGCATAGATTAATTATTCTAAGGCTAGATGTAAATTAATTGAACTTACTGCCGTAATAAAATACTGTGCTTAAGCTCAGTACTTCCGATTTAAGTGCTTTGAAGTATAAGTATTATTGCTATTAGATAAGAAAACAAAATTACAATTATTGGTGGACATGGTTCTCACACAACACCATCTAGCCCGAAACTAAGCTAAGCTTGTAGGTACCATGAGAGCCAGATAGCTGATTTAATATCTATAAACCTATGCATACTTATTGTACATAGAAACAACCAGACATAGAACAAATATTTGGATAATAAATAATTCATCACACAAAAATAAATAATTGCAGTAGCTGAGAATTGAACCCACGACTTACGGCTACGCAGGCTGACTTACTACCAACTAAGCCACTACGTCATTTACTAGCAATTCCCTGCTATTTAGCCCATATTTTTCACATTCACTTTTCCGAAATAAAAAGTGACCTATGTGCTATTCCATATATATAAAAACGTTATATTTATAACGTTTAACGTTATATTTATAAACGTTATATAACGTATCCATGAAGCTCAAGGACTAACATACGAGTCGGTAATCGTAATCAAAACCAAGGTAAACATGAAGCTGCACGAGAGCGTGCCCCATGCGGTAGTGCAATCTCACGGCACACGGGGACCTTCACATATTACGCTGACGACACCGACGACGCCATCGGTCGGTTCGTGCGGCGAGCGTGGGCTGCATCACCGAAGACCATCCGCGATTTTAACCTACAGATGGCCATCAGGGACAGAAATGCGGCCGTTGTGGAGGCTCTGGGCCGGGAGGAGGCAGCTTAGGCAAATGACAAGGCAAACACTCGATGTCGAGTCGATTACTAGCGGAATCCCAACCGGTAGTGATCGGCTCTACAGACGAGCACTAGAATTGATTTAAATGTACCCAACTCCTCCTATTTTCCTCTTCTTCTCCTTATCCAAGATATGTGTAAAAAACGATAATTGTAATGACAAAGATCACGGACCCCGGAGTCTGTGGAGTGGCTAATTTAAATAAAAAAAAAAAAAAAAAAAAAAAACGTTATATAACGTTACGAATATAAAAACGTTCGAAATTTCAACCCGATCCCTTTAGAAGTTCTGACGTGATTGAGCAATAAACATCCAAAGTTTCACATTTGTAATATTAGTGGGATTAACTAATGTATACGAGTAATTATAGTACAATTGAGTTGTTTTATAGTATAGAGCAGAGGTCAACAGCAGGCGGACCGCGGTCCGCTTGTTACTGTTTGAGGACCGCGAGAGGTCGAACCTCGCAGCGAATTGATTTTGAAATGATTTGAAACCAATATATTTAAAAGGCAGCACTTAATTTTGATCAGTATGGTGATTTGTAGTGATTTATGTAGTGGTAGGACTCTTGGCAGAGTCCGCCTGGGGAAGTACCACACCTTTGCCAGTTATTCTACCGACAAGCAGTAATGTGCAAACATTACTGTGTTCCGGTTTGAAGGGCAATGTTTCCAGAGAAATTAGAGGGCTTAGAGATATAAGATCTTAGATCTCTGGGTGACGAGCGCAGTGCAGTGCTAGGTAATGATTTGGACTCTTCATGTTCGAATAGCTGCGTGTCACTGTGCTGTTATGTGTCAGGCATGTTGCTTACCATCAGGCACATGTCCGGATCGTCTCATTACCATTTATTTAAAAAAAAAAAAGGTACTTTATCTGAATATCGATACAAAAATCCGCGGTATCCGGACTTTACCGAAAACTACTTGCCGACCCCTGAGTAACGAAAGAGCAGGGCGTGTGCCTGATGGTAAGCATATTTATTTTATTTATTTATTATTATCGATAAAGTTAGTTCTTGTAACCTACTACACTCAGTTCTTTACGAAGACATATTGAGTTTATAAAATGTCATTCGATAGCCGATACGTCTAAAAGTTAAGATGGAATTGCACTGCACAGATAGCTTTAATGGGTTTGATCACGGCACTCGGCGAAACCGTACATTGAAACTAACCAAGTGCAGGCTTCGAAGGAATATTTATGGGTTTTCGTTTGGCGTGATTAGATCTGCTTAATTACAATAAAAGTAAGCCTAAAACTATTGAAATGAAAATATATTAATTTACTCATTAATTTTGTAGCAACAAGTTACATATAATATTTCAGACAGAAGACGCACACGTACTACGTACTCGTAGAGTATATTTATCGTAGTAAAGCATTGTGCTTTGGCTGTTTTGAATCAGTTAATATAATCATATTGTTTGCGAAAAAAACTTCACTGTTCACATGTTCACGACGTTTTTTTTTCTAAAGTAAGACACCTAAATATTATAACTGTATAATTAACTTATACTTAACATATAAACTTCTACAACCATACATAGCTCACCATTCAGCACCAACCTATATTTTCTCTTTTATTGTACATAACTACTGTTTTAATTAATTTGCTGTGATTGAAAAGTATTACAGCGAAACTGCCTTTGTTACTATTTTCATAGACTGTAGTTATACTCGTAGCTCAACATTCAAATCAGCAGTAATGCTGTGTATAGTACATAAGTTTTAGTACCTTTAATTTGTTTTTATTTACATTTTAAGTTTTTTTTCTCTCTTAATAATTGTATAAGTTCTGTCAACAGCTATCTTTAAAATGTGAAACTTTTCGGAAATTTAATGGGTCGCCCAAGATACCGGCTTAGCCTAGTTTGGGGTCTAATGGTAGGTACCATTAACTAGTAGATTTGTTTAAATTCAGCAATCACACTAATATTTAAATGTGCTGTATTGTGTTTTTTTTTTGGCAATAAACGATTTATTATTATTAACTGAAGAACCAAATGTTTTCACCTAGATACACCACAACTCACTGTACTACTGACAGATACCAGACAATTTATTAAAACAGACGTTCACAGCTTAAACACAAGTATTAAAATCAGTAACCGCCCACGAACGTCAATTCTCAGCAACAGCTCCATCTTTCGACGCCACTATTTAAACGACGATTAAAACTAATTTCTATTTTATCGACGTCTTTATGTGTGCATTATAATAATAGCCGATCAGACATTCCTATGAATAAATTTACATGTGTTCGTAACGCGATAACCGCTATTCTAATCCCTACTAACACTACAAATGTGAAAATAACTCTGTCTGTCTACTTGTTACTTAAGCCTTCCCCCCAAAATTACACTCTTCTTCTTCTGCTCCTTTTTCCAGTTCATCTGGGGGTGGGCTTCCTCGTTGCTCGGCGCCAAGACGCTCTATCTTGTGTTGTCGTTACTGTCTGGGTTATGCTCCTCACATCTTTTTCCACATTTTCACACCATGTAGGGTCTACCTCTGTCTCTGGGTTTATTCAGGACGGTGATAGCCTTCTTTACTGCAAAACTGTCATCCCGCCTCAAAAATAAATTTGGCACAAAGATTGTCTAGAGCCACAGAAAGGGTATAAGGCTACTTTTATATTTAAAGGATAACACAATTTATGATGCATGAAATATTTTGTCTTATATTTATATTTTTGGGGTGCTGATTTCAGATCTGAAGTCAGAAGATGAAGTCAAGCGTCACCCGCCAAAGCGCACCGGGCCAGCGTAGCGGATTATGGTTTTGACTCTCCTTATGAGAGAAGGCCTCAAGTCCCAGTTATGGGAACGTTTAATGGGCTGGGTATGTTTTAGGCTATACTAGCAGTTCCCTGCAGTTTTACTCAAGTAGTTCATCCTCCCCTTTATGTTCCCGCGATTAAATGTAGACTAAATGCTTGCTGTGCCACACTGTAATCTATCTATATTCCAAATTACAACCCGGTCTATGCAGCCGTTTCGACGCATCAAACTTTGTCATTTATTGTAGCAAGTAGGACAAAATTTTGTTATCCTATAATATTGTGAATTTGAATGTAAGTTTGTTTGGTACGCTTTAACCAGAAAACTATGTAACCGATCATCATGAAACTTTATACACATACTCTCCGAAGTATTAAAAGTATCATATGTTAGGCTGCTAGGTACTTTTTATCCCGGGAAAATGACGGGATCGGGTATTACGCGAGTGAAAACGCGGGGCAAAGCTAGTGGGTATTTACATTTTTGACGGTTGTGACGTCTATTTCACTAACTCAAAGAGACGAAATTGAGTTTGGCAAGGCGTGGTGAAGCCATAGACCTCAGTAGCATTTTAGTGGCACATTTGCGTGTAGTCTCGAGTCTGCGTCAGTAAAGGGCCTCTAATTACAAGGTGTTAGTACTTAATCTGCGGTTGTAGTACCGGATTATGACGAGACCAGCTTTCTGCGGTGTCGTGTTTATTTTGAAAAGCTGTATTTACTGCAGACACGTCTGGATAGTAGTTGTTTTTTCAGTCATAAAACTAAATATTTAAGTAAATCTTGTAGCAAGTAATGGACGTGGCAGTACAGTACAGCGTCAAGGATTATTATATTAACCTTATCATATGATAATACTAGCAGCACCCCGTGGCTTTACCCGCGTAGTTTCCTTTGATCATAATATTTATAATAATCTATGTGTTAATCCAGGATGTCAGTTAACTCCATACTAAATCTCATTAAAATCGGTTTAGCCGTTTAGACGTGAGGAACAAACAAACATACACACTTATTTTGCCTCTATAATTTTGGTAGGATGCGTTCTCTGTTCTAGGTATTTCGACAGAATCATTATTTTTCATTTAATCAGAAACAGGTCTAAGCACAGAGTTCTGTGGATCTAAGACTACGATTCGGTTAATCAGGTGGCACATTTACCTAAAAGAACCCTATTCAGACTGGAATTCGAAGACACGAATATTTTCATCGAGAAAAAAACGCTTAGCCAACGCATTCCACAAGTGTCCTTACTGCGAAAGTAGAGTTAAACCTCTTATCTCAATCATTAATAATTATACAAGAACAAAATTAAAAATTTTGATTAACCCCCGACTACCTCGGATCTCGCATCATCTGTATAACGTTCTACTAGTCAAGCCCTTTCATTTGATACCCATATTAAGGGAGTTGTGAAAAAAGAAATGTATTTCGCCATTTTGTGGTAGCGGCCATCTTGGATTTAAATTTGTCATAGTGCAAAGTGCTCTACTAGTCAAGCCCTTTCATTTGATACCCATATTAAGGGAGTTGTGAAAAAAGAAATGTAATTCGCCATTTTGTGGTAGCGGCCATCTTGGATTTAAATTTGTCATAGTGCAAAGTGCTCTACTAGTCAAGCCCTTTCATTTGATACCCATATTGAGGTAGTAGTGAAAAAAATAATACAATTTGGCATTTTGTGGTGGCGGCCATCTTGGATTTGAAATTTGTCATAGTGTATAGTATTCTACTAGTCAAGCCCTTTCATTTGATACCATATTGAGGTTGGTTGTTGGTTGTGAAGAAATATTTTATCCGCCATTTTGTGGAGGCGGCCATTTTGAATCGATATTAACCAAACATAGCTAAAAACATCCGCACGGATATTAACCTTGAAATAAAAAAAAAACGCATCGAAATCGGCCCATCCGTTTGACCTCTACGGTCGTTTGGTCGGGTGTTAAAAAAGAAGAATTACCAGCTACATGCTTTTTGATACATCCTTGTAAAGTCCGAAGTACCGTACAATAAGTACGTACCTTTGCCGATTTCAGAAAATAGTCGTGCGTTGCCTCTACTGGTACCGATTTATCTTCACGGAGAGGACTATTGTCGCCAAAAAGCCTGATACGAGTATGATATATCGCGGTAGTAGACCGGTTTCAGCACCGTAATATTAATAATATTATACGACTTGACGAAACCTCATAAACGCCGAGAAGGACAAGTAAAAGAACACATCGTGAAGAAACAAACATGTTTCAAGAATGGCATCGGCATGCATCATCAGAAAACCCGAAAAAAGCTTCAAGCCTGAAGAGCGACAACATAAAAGGGCTACTTACGAGTACACTTATAAAACACGGCAAATACATATAACACATACAACGTTTTCTACTTTTTAGGGTTCCGTAGCCAAATGGCAAAATACGGGACCCTTATAGATTCGTCATGTCTGTTTGTCTGTCTGTCCGTCCGTATGTTACAGCCACTTTTCTTTGAAACTATAAAAGCTATATCTACTATTGAAACTTGGTAAGTAGATGTAATCTGTAAACCGCTTTAAGATTTTGATACAAAAAATAGAAAAAAATAATTTTTTTGAGAACATACTTAGAAATGAAACTCAAACATTTTTTTTATCAAAACCATACGTGTGGGTTATCTATGGATAGGGCATCAAAAATGATATTGAGGTTTCTAACATATTTTTTTCTTAAAAACTAGTAAGTAGTTTTATTTTAAGACGGCATAAATTGACTATTGTTAAAACACTGATTAAGGTAACAACGAAATACAAGAACTTTTATATTATGTTACTTGCTGCTACGGAAGCCTTCATGGGCGAGTCCGACTCGCACTTGACCACTATTATTTTATACTGGGCTCCACGGTAGTTGGTCTCAAATATCCTACACTGCATTTGGGCTAACGAAGGAGTCGCAGGGTCCCAACAAAAGCTGGTAATCAGCGTGACAGGAACACGTAGTCATTGTCTTGTGAATTATCTTGAAAAATATGTTATAGCAAATGAAATGCAAGTAAAAAATATTGTTATTACGCTTAAAATCTCAAAGTTTGAACATCCTCCGAATGAGGTATACGATATCCCGTCTTGGCCAACAAACGACAAGCTAGTGTGAACCATATTTAAATAACTAAGTAAATACTTAATCAGATACATCAATCAATTAAGCATAATTGATTGGCCGTCGTTTTCCCTGGCCAGCAATGCCCAGCATTCCTAGATTCCTTACCCGCCATCCTTCGGGCATTAAACGTTTTTTCCACCCCGCGCCACCAGCCCGGTTTATTTACAAGTTTTTTATGCCGTCCAAACAGCTTCATCTTACCTGTACTAGATAGTAAATCGCCATATTCGGCCTTAAGTCCATGATATAAAAAAACTTCAACACGGCACTCGCATTGCTCCTAGCTTCTCAACAATCATTAAAAATCAGGGACATAACATCAACTCTAAAATCCTGGCCACAGAGCTCAATATTGTGCCGTTTGACGGGGAAACTAATCTGTTGAATTGTATATTTTATAGGATTTCCAACAGAATGTGCTCTAAGGGAAATGCTATGTTAAAAGATGTTGCAAGTGTAAATAGCGCAATGATAGTTTTTATCGACTGATTTAATCTGATGAGAACTTAAAGCCTTAGAAGGAGTATTTTGTGATAATGGCGATCCTAATATACATTTTGTGACACTTATTGAGCAAAATACGTGTAATGTAATACAAATTGATTCATATATTGAATTAAATATACCATTATTTTTTGTTATTTCCTTGTTACTAACGTAATAAATGTCCTTATTAGTCACAAACGTTAAAATGAAGTTAATGAATTAATGCAAAATCGTTTATGATTCACACTATTTAAATAATAAATGCAATTTAGGATATCAGTAAGGTTAGTGAAACAACTGGCTGCCTTATCGCTGTAAACGGTTTCTTCGCTGAAGTGTCGTGTTAATTTGATATGTCATCCGATTTATAATGTACTACCAGCTCCCCTCGGTACTACCGGAGTAGTTCCAGTTTCCGTCGTTCCCTTTATTTTTCCGGTATAAAAAATAGCCTATGTCTTCCTCTGGACTATAATGTAAATATGTTCCAAATTTCAGCTCAATCTATTCACACGTTACTACGTGATTGAGCAACAAATATCCAAACATCTATACATTGTCATTTATAATATGTATTAATGAAAAATTAAATTTAAGAAAATTATTTCTTAAAATAACACTTATAATATACGAAAACAGTAAAACTAGTGAAACAGTATATTAGTCGGATTAGTAGAATATGGCAGAGCATCGTTTGTGGGGACAGCAAGAGTTATCATACTTCAACGGTACGAGTACTTTTATTCGTCTGTGAAACTTGGTTATTTCAAAATCCTGTTGTTGTCATAAAAAATAGTTAAATTATTCATCGGACATAAGTGACACAGGACATC
This sequence comes from Ectropis grisescens, assembly GCA_017562165.1. Classification (NCBI taxonomy): domain Eukaryota; kingdom Metazoa; phylum Arthropoda; class Insecta; order Lepidoptera; family Geometridae; genus Ectropis; species Ectropis grisescens. Next base: position 4,397,463 of record CM029783.1, read on the forward strand.
TTAACTAAATGGATTACACAACAAAGCTATTATTTGACATTAATGAATCATCAATGATCTCTCCAACATTCTTCACATCTCCACTCTGTAATAGCCGCTGCAGGGCTTCAATGCACACAATATGAAAATTACAACTCAAGAATAACAAACAGAACCTTGCTTAACCTCCCCAATTTATAGAACACAATTTTCTCCACTCTAATAACATGGAAGCTTGCAAATGAAATATTACAACGAGTTTGGTTGAACAAAGGATAGCCCGCGGGGTTTCCATAACTTACTGCTAGTCTTCTAGCTTAGGTCATCTCGGTCAGCGCGAACGTAGGCAAATTAGAGTACATTTTATTTAGATTTGAGATATTCAGATAAACTAGATTTACTTGTAAATTTATATAACAAACATTTTTCATCACTACCTTTGACCAACTAGAAATTCTAGAGCTTTTGGACGTTACTTTATCATCTAGTTACATCGTCGCTTAACATCTAGCGAGATGGCGGTAAACCGAATATACGAATTCACGTTTTTGGGATCAAATTTTCTCCCCATCATAGCTTATTCAAATATCTATGCAAATCAATAAAATCAAAGTGTCTGTTTAAAATATTAAAACAAACCGCTTTTGCTACTTGCATAATATGCAGACAAAAATTGTACATAATTGTTACTTTAGCATATTTTATTACCATATACGTGAGATTTTTACAATTTTTGTCTGTCTGTTTGTTCTGGCTATTCGCCAAAACGGCTGGACCGATTGTAACGGAGCTTTCACTACTAGAAAGCTAATGTTCTAATGCAGAACGTAGGCTACTCTTGAACAAAATAAACTGGGTTCTGCGAAATAAACAAAACGTTCTTAAAAAGCGCGTGAAACAGCGGCACAGCTAATAGTCAATGCAGGGCTTGTGGGGGTACGTGGGGGCACTGCGTACCCCCAAAGGCATACCAAGTGGCACATCAAGTTGTCCAATAAATTATAGACTTACAACATTCAAGAATTAGCGTGCCCAAAAAAAATGACAAAAAAAAGGCCTGCATATATCCAAACTAAACTAACTTTAAATCATACACTAGCTGTCCGCCCCGGCTTCGCCCGTGGTGCATAATATATAGCCTATAGTACTAAGGAATGCCGTACAATAACGGTGAAATAATTTTTAAAATCAGTTCAGTAATTCCTGAGAATATCGCGTTTAAACATAAAACCTCTTCAACTACCTGCTTACGGCACCTGTAGAAAATTGGTGGTACTAAATCAGATTAAGAAAAAATATGATTAGCAAAGCAAACATGATTTTGATCGAAGTTAATGACGCAATCTTAGACACATGCTGTCACGACAACGCACGGTACAAAAGCTCTGAAAAAGGAATATTTTCCCGTTTTTGTTACATTCTGCATTCATGCTCCGCTCCTATTAATAGTAGCGTAATGCCTATACCCTTCCTCGACAAATGGACTATCTAATAAATAAAGAATCTTTCAATTCGGACCAGTAGTTCCCAAGATCCTAGCGTTCAAACGAAGTAACAAACAATCTCTTCAGCTTTATAATATGAGTATAGATTTGAAAAATTACAGGGCTTAGTGATATTTAATGTCTTAGATCTCTGGGCGCAGTGCAGTGCAAGTAATGAGTTCGACTCTTCATGTTCCATCAAGTTCGTGTCACTGTGCTGTTATGGCCAGGCATGATGTTTGCCATCAGGCACATGTCCTGCTCGTCTCGTCAATCAAAACTATAAAAAATATCAAAGGCAGCATCACAGTAAACCATGTAATCTAACATTTTTCCATCTCAATTCCAGCACTTAGGTGGAAACACTTACATGGTTCACTATAACACGTGCAGTAATCAGAGGCATTACCTTACCGTTACATCAAGGTAATTTCCACATAATATTTGCATAATACTATGTTAAACTAAGTTAAGCGGTAAGGTCACCGTGCACTAGCATACATTAATAAACATAGTACGCGACGGGATACGGCATACGACTTGAACGTTATTTTGTTAGTTCAGGACGTCTACTCTCTTTCTAGAAAAACGTAATTTCGTAATAAATTCGCGAAATTCCTTCCCCGATTCTACTTCGATCCGTTTTCGTCCGTTGAAATGTTCTAAGCCAAAAAACAAAAGCTTAAAAAACGTCAAACAATGTTCGATCGGACGAAACGAAGAAGAAACAGAGTAGGAAAGTCTCGAGTTTATTTCGAAACTACGTTTTTCGTAGAAAAAGAGTAGACGTCCAAAATTTAAAATCTCTCAAGTATCTCGAGTAGTTTTTTTTGAGTGGCATTTCGTTTATATTTTATTTATTTACATCTTTTGTGAGCCGAAACCCTCTCGATTTTGTTAAGTGAAGTCAAATAAATATAGAAACTTTCTATTTTATGTCTCTTTTACGTTTTTGCGTTTTGCGTTTTACGCTTTACTT